>OX376664.1:7324203-8640621 GCA_947386135.1 Melanchra persicariae | reverse complement strand
TTACGTAACTTTCTTTATTTAATAAACGAGTGCGGGGCTCGTATAAAATATCTTTACATCGGTAGCTCAGTGCGTACGTAGGCAGTAAAGCAAAGTTTTACCCTATTTTGCATTCACACGCGGCGGGGTGAAAGTGTTTTTCATTGTCCTACAGAGAACCCGCCGCGCCTGCCAGACGGAGGTTCTTTTTCTAACCACTGCTACACCCTCCCTCGACATACGTATTCACTGAACACCTATAGATTTGCCCTTTTGAGGGAAAACTATTCCGTTTAATTGTGGAATGCGGTGTAGCATTTCTCTTCTGCTGAAGATAGTTTGATTATATTTATTTGAAAATGTAGGCCAGAGATACTCAGTTTACAGTACTGCTGAGACGAGACAGGCCGTTGAGAATAATTTGAAGTAATAACGATTACAGTCTACTGTAACAGATGCAGATAATTTCAGTACCGTACATAAAGTTGTAACGATGTCCAATCGCTACAAATATATTTTGATATAATTTAAATGGCGAATGTATTTCCATTTTATTTTGCTGCCGCTACAGAAAATATTGAAATAATAAAATTACAAGTTCAAATGGAATACAAAATGGAATTGCTTTTCGATTCTAAAACAACAGAGAGGCGAAGTAGACCGCAATAGAAGTAACTTCGGCCAAAAATGTGATCGGTTACGGTTAATAAAAAGTTGTTAGGTAGAGAGTCCATTTGTATTCAGAGAAGGCGAGTCAAGGAAGGGTTTCCGAATTGCGGATGGACGGCGACGCCATCATTGTCTTTTGAATTTTTTGCCAACCTTTAAAACTCGGCGGCTTATGATTCCACTCACGTGACGGCGCTAATGAAAGACTTACTTAAGTAAGTGCGCGGGAGACGGGAATTAACAAGTTCCAAATACAATTCAGTCTTAAACGAAGTTCATTTTAACGCCGGTAAAGTGGAAAACTTGGACCGTCTTCATTTTTTTTCAAGAAGAAGAAACGTAAAGTTTTACTTCTTTATAACGAGATACGGTGGTTAAAAGGATTCCGGCGGTCGCTTTAATGTTTTTTAAACACTTTGAGTCGGTAATAGAAGTTAATGTTAGTTGAGCGTATGGCAAGTGGAGTGACCCATTTCGTGAAGGGCTCGCATTTTTCATGTTTTCATTTAGTCGAGTCGTTAGATAAATATTAGTAATTTGTGAGCGCGGCCTGTGGTAAAGCTTATCTGCGTAGTAATTAAGAAAAAGCTCGGAGGCTTGTTTTTTTCAGCGGCTGCGGAGTGCCGTCGGCTGATTGCTAATTCCGCGACAAAGAACGCTATTACGTGGCCATGGCGAGCAACAAATGAAAATATTTTCAAGTCACATTGAACTACAAAACGTACCGGAATGGATTTTACTACAAATTGTTTTCTGAAGGGATATCTTTTTTTTGTGTCAGCGGTCCTAATAGCTACGCTTTTTGGCTTTACTTTGAAACGCTTGAGACTCTCTTGATTGCCGACATCCGAAAATGTTCAAAGAGTCAGGCGTACTGAGACAACCACTACTAATTTCAGCTTACGCTTACTGGTTCAATCAATATATACAACGAGAAACAGAAAAAAAACGCAATACCTGTAAAGGGGTCAATGTACTCATGATTATAAACAAGTTTTTCTATGGGACCAACACGGAAATCGCGAAAACCAATTTGACTGTCCCATACATTTCTGTGCGTAATACGTACCTATAACTCGACAAACTTGTTTATTCTGTTACACGTTGTATAACATAGCTAAAAATATAACGTACAGTAAGCGGCTTAAGTTTATGTACCTATTGCTAGCTTAAAGTATGAATTACGACGAACGTCTTTACAGACTGAACAGAAAGACAAAGAAAAGTATGCCTCACTAAATGAGCGTCTCATCCACCAGATAGATCCGTATCTTTAAACGCCTTAAATAAGGAACAACTTCGACTCTAAAGTTTGCGAATATAATGGCAAGCCCAGGGTATCATAGCCCGTAGCGCCGTAGCGGTGCTACGCCGTAGCCGCGGCGTAGCGGGCGCGAGTCAGCCGAACTTAAATTGCCTGAAAACACAAGTTGCTCGTCAGCCGCAAAATAAACGCTGAAGAGAAATTTATATGCTGCAGTCACAGAACGAGAATAACAATACGGACTCAGCATAACTTCAATTTGATTTCACTTGCCTTTTCTCAGCAAAACAAACATCTTGTAAACATGTTTGTCTGTCGCTGCACAATATATATTTTCATGGCGTCATCCGCTTGGATTTCACAATGTTATTTATGTTACACGAAAACAGCTGGATTAAGCGGAGTAAATTATGGAGGTAGTTTTATTGAATTTTAAGCAGCATGCGGATTTAATTGAAAATATCGTTTTGCAAATAGTTTTTGTTAAATATTACAGAAAAAAAAACAGCAATTCTGACTCGTGAAGCGAGGGTTCCGTACAAACTCGTGTGTAGATAGTTCTTCTATTACGGGAATCTAGTCTTGATTTTTTCCGAGGAAGTATATAATATATACATTACTTACACACTTGAAGTTTAAGAATTATGAAATCAAAGTCATTGCTCTGACGAAAAGAAAAGTAGAATTGAAGGATAAACTTAACTTTGTAGTTGGAATTTTTTTCTCCTATGCGTCGATGTACGTCACGGTCAATTCTTCAATTGCAAATAAAAGTTTTTATTCGCAAAAAATATTTTTGGTGATAAAACTACAAAATCTCAATATTCTTTTTCTTTTATGTGTATTATTTTATAGATCTAGTTCAGAACATAAATTCCTGTCCCATTAAAATTGCGATGGAGTGATGGCCTGAAGGTTTGAATAAACCTAGATCGGGCAGGTCGCTGCTTATAATTTAAATTCCTAGTGAAATATCTTGTACCTGTCATGAATATAATTTAGCCATACACTAGTTTTAATTGAGGCAATAATTAAACCATTATATAAGACTTTACTATATATTAACTTTCTTTGGCTATCTACAGGATGTTCCAGAAAGGTGTGGTCATATTAAAGGGTGATGTTGAATAGCTGATATACATTAATGAAAAAATTTCAAATCATAAAAAAGCCGGAAAAACGACTAAAAACTTCCGAAGAAATTACTTTTCAAGCAGTCTGATGCAGTTGGTGACATCAAATCTGTGATTGGACTAAAGTAAATGTATTATGTACTGTACCTTGCTTGTGGTCAAATTTCATGTTTCTAGATGAACGGGAAGCACCGTATAGGTTTTGTTTTACTTGCGTATCAAAATACTCGAATGTCGGAAAATGTTGCATAAATGGCCGTATTTTTATAATACGTTTACTTTGAAGCTTGATTTTTTTGGTGCTCCAAACCTTCGTATTCGATATTTATTTCATTTTTGCGTTCCTGAGACAAATTTTGTGGCAGACTGACATACAGACAGACTGACAGCGAACTGATCCTGTAAGGGCTCTGTTTTTTCTTTTTGAGGTAGGTACGGAACCCTAAAACACTATCGTAGCGGTGTTTTCTAACATAACAAGCACTCAGAAATATTTATAGATAGAAACAATAAACATAGTATAAGAAATACTGGAATCTCAATGAAGGTCTCCCCCACCTACGCACAGGATGTACAAAAATAGGAACAGTTTCCTTTTATCTGATAACGAGCCGAACGGAATCTCAACAACAGTTTTGTCTCGGTACAATAAATAATACTTCCGGAATCAATTGACACGTGATATTCTGTTATCTAAAACTAATATTAAAAAAAAAACAATTTTAAATTTAAAAAACCCCCTACGCAAAAATCAACCCATAAAAAGTAAAAAAATAATTATCCTAAAAAATAATTAAAGTCGCGGTGATGTATCGCTAGTTCAGAATCGATATTTCAAGTTGGTTACATAGCGATACCCCGCCGCGACTTTAATTATTTTTTTACTTTTTATGGTTTGATTTTTGCGTAGGGGGTTTTTTAAATTTTTAATTAAATTTTTATTTGAGGCTTTTTAAACTAAACTAACCTATTGGGCAATATATTAAATATTTCATACGTAAATAAAAAAATAATTCAATTTTATGCCAAAAATTCCTTACATCGTTTTGGAAAAGAGCTGATATCATAAGATAACATATCTAAGAACCACCGCAAGGAAACTGGCTTTCGAATGAAAAAACCGCATCAAAATCGGTCTATCCGTTTAAGAGCTACGATGCCACAGACAGACACACACACACACACACACACCATGACATCGACGTCAAACTTATAACACCCCTCTTTTTGCGTGGGGGGTTAAAAACTAAAAGTGTTTGTTTGGCCGTAAGAGGTAAACTCGGAAAGTACCTAATAATATTACAAAAATTCTTTCACTGATAGAATGCAAGAATTCTAAGGGTAGGTCACGACAGCGAGGCCTGGGGAAAAGGCTAAAAACAGACACCTAAATACCTTTTCTATTAGCACACAGTTATGATCAAACACTTCCTTGGAGCACACACAATACCTAAGTGATATGAAACCAAAAAAATCTCCTTCCATGTATTGCCCCATATTTTCCCTTACAAGCCCGCAAGAACCCTTATAGAGACATTACTAAACTAAGATATTAAATAAGATTTAGTTCGCACAAGAGCCGGGTATTAGTCGGAAACATATAGCGGTGCGGGGCTTGAGTAAATTACATGTGAGCCAATCATAGTGGGCCAAGGAGTAATTAGTAGGCTTGGTACGGAACCTCGCCTCTGTAACTGCAAATGCGGAAATTCCGCAAGTGATCGCGTCTCTACATCCGCATCTGCTTTCGCAAGTTTTGAGCGGAGGTGTAATAAAGAAAACCGGACGACTGAGAGTTTGACGTTGACGTTGACGAAAAAATAAAGTTTTGGTTCTTTGCGTTGAACCAAAAATTTATTTTTTCTCATATCACTCTTTTCGATACTTAAAAACGGAATAGTGATGCCAATTCCTCAAAATTAAAAGAAATACATTGTATTTTTTTTAAACCGATTTCATAAAAAGGACGAGGTTCTCAATTCGGTCGTATTTTTTTTGTTTTGTTTGTTACCTCATATCTTTGTGAAAAAATCTTCTCGATTGGTCCCAATGAAATTTTATCAAAATCAGTTCAGTAGTTTGGTTTTTAAATCCAAATAGCTGGAAAAGATATGTGGAAAAATCATCCATGTATACGAAATTGCGTATTTGGCTTTCCTGTGACTTTCTAGTGGTGTTTGTTGTTAGGCGTGGGGTACCACTAAAAAGTTTTAGTACAAAGTAACTCTAATTTCGGAAGTTAGTGTTAAATTACGAAGAAACAACCAAAAACACCGACTTCCGAAATTAGTTATTTTGTGTTTTTTTTTACTTTGTAGGTACATAGTGTTCTATTGGAAGTTAGTTTTTAAGGGTCATTCCGTGGTTTTGTGCAAAAAGCAATTCCAGACGAATTTACCCATGAATTTATTTGAAAAAGTGAACTGATTTTTGCTTAGAGAACAAAGACATAATAACTTTAAAAGTAGTATCGCTAATATTACATTTTTTTTTATTATATATTAAAAAAAAAATGTAAAACTGTCTGAAAAATCATTCCTCTCCGTTTCCAAATTGGGACTTCGGTAGATCTTTCGATGTTTATTTTTCTATATTTGTGATTATGACTTTAACTAATACGCAATATTAAAGCTAAAGGCCTGAACTACAATTTATGTATTTTTATTTTCAATTCATTGCAATCTATTTATGTAAAAAGCTTCTTTTTCGAAATGTCACAAAAAAAATTTCATTACCATCCGTACACAGAAACTTCTTAATTTAAGAGAATACGAGACGGTCTCCGATACGATTCCCGTCAAAACGGGTTTATACTGGTCAGTCGGCCCTGGCAACAGAAACGAGTGGACGTGCGCGTGTTGTGGATAAAATTATTTACGATCTTCGAATTGTAACCAGTGTTTCGTCTATAAATCAGCTCATCACCTTCCTTCGATTTCACAAGGTACCGTAATAATTAAATTATTATAAATACGTAATATGTCTATCTCTTAAAGCCATATTCGTCCTGTTTTAAAATCAAATTTTAAATGTATTCTACAACGAAGTTATTAATATAAATTGTGAATTTTTTCATTCATCTCCTCTGCATTACCTTCCGTTCCGTCCATTTTTTTGGAAGGTAATGAATAGTTTTGGAAGGAAATGAAAAATTCTTATTTTTATTTAAAAACAATTGTGTTCCAGTATGTATAGTGTCTGTGTGTATTATCTATATGAGACAAGTTTTTTCGTATAATTTACTAAGTATTAATTTTATAAATTTCAGCATAAATATGGGTAAAACTCGTAAAAAGTTGACAAGAGAAGTTCTAGTTCATTACAATCCATACAGTTTTCATCACCATCCTGTTGTTGATTTTCAGCCAGCCATATCTCAATTAGTAAATAATATAAAAAAGTGCCTTGAACCACTTTTTATGAATGTGATGACGATTTTAACTCGAATAATAAAAAAAAAATGTTAAATCTAACATTTTTTTTTTGGTTCCGCTGATCGTCGCAATTTGCACGAAACGACGGAATCACCCTTAAACGTTTTATTAGCGAATTAAACTGACTGCATACTTGTCCTTTTTTAAGATTTTAGTTTTTGTAGTTTCGGAGGTAAGTGGATAATTCTATTAAACTATACATTCTGACGGAACCGGTGACACGACGTGGACTTAACTGTAAGTATGTGCAATGTACATGTTTTTATTTCCACCACAATAAAGGGTATTCGCTGGGTTGAACCTATTTATTTTGTTAGGGTTCCAGACGAACGTATGAAAAAACGGTTCACTCGTGTCGTTGTCTGTCAGTCTGTCTATCACAGCCAATTTGCTCGCAACCTGTGGGATCAATTCTGCTGAATTTTGGTACACATATGAACTCTTTGTTCATCTCCACCGCTAAGAAGCCTCCGTAACATCTCTAGTAATTCGTATGTGTGGTGTATGTCGCATTTGCATGAGTTGTATCGCAACATATTAACGACCTCCTATTGGTTTACAAGTAGCCGTCAAACCATTATAATTAAAGGGCCTGTTCGGTCGCTTGTTTGTCGAGTATTCAGCCTGTAATTATGTGGGTTTGCTTAATTAATAGATAGGTCGACGATACTGAATCGATGGGGGATTCATTTCTTATTCATGTTGATGATTTCACAAATATATGTCTGGCTTATTTCAATGAAGTTCCAGGATTAGTTATAGAATTACATTACGAATTGGTACTTAGTAGGTATAAACATACAATCCTCATAGTTACAGCTGAAAGTCGTCAATTGCTGGACATAGGCTTCACCAAACATAGTCACATCGAACAGGTCTTTATTTCTCACATCCAGCATAAGAAACTACTTTCGAAAAATAAAGTATTTTTTCTTAGAAAGTCACAAGCTAGAGAAAAAATTTCAATTTAAAAACTTAAACGCTTTCAAAATGGACGGCTAGTTTATTCATATCGTATCATCCTTTTTATATTGTATTTCAGGCCGGGCGTCCCAAAGAGTAACCTACCTAGTTGTTAGACTCAGGTAATGAGGGTCCCTTTCCTAATGTATACCCTACTAGCTTATGCCTGCGGCTACGCCCGCGTGGGTGTCGGTTATCGCGTAAAAAGTAGCCTATGTCCTTCTTCATATCCCAGGCTATATATCTGCGAAATTTCATGGCGATCCGTACAGCCTTTTTAGCGTGAAAGCGTAACAGACAGACAGAGTAACTTTCGCTTTTACAATATTACATTTAGGGACAGGGATTATGCCATATACAGGTTGAATTTTAACTATGAGAAAAATGCTCAATGGAGTCTCGGGCCCCATTTTGATAAAAACTAAAACTGCCTCATTGGATTATTGGAAGTAGATAGGTAAGGTAAGAAAATTAAAAAGTAGTGGGCTAAAGCTAAGTCATATAGAAGCAGCCTCCAAACTACCTTACAGCTATAAAAATACGATATTCGAAGCGATGCGCGGTGACTCTTTATGGAAAACCCATTTAATTTCCCATCGAACATCGTACCTTTATTTTGACCCAATAAACGTTCGTAGGAGGAAAACAATGTCAATTTTACTATAATTTAAAAATAGACTTAGTAGAACACGGACACTCCCTCGATTTACATTCAGGAAGGATGCTGGGCGCGAGGGGCTAAATCGAATTCCTATCGTTTCTTACACGGAAGCCGGGTCGAGGGACTGGCCTGCTCTGTTCTCCGACGACCATAACCTTGTTGGAACATGGTTTATTCATTTATTATTGCTGTTTTCCTTAAACTTTGTTTGTCTCTCAAATTTCGCAATGGTTCTTAAACAAGTCAATTTTATTGTAAGTTGATGACATATTCTTTTATGATCTTTAATAGTGTGACTTTAGAAGTTTAGATAGAATACTCTTTATTATACACCATAACAAATGACAATTTTAACTTGAATATAACGCTTACTTCCAACTATTGCAACAAACAAACTGTCAGTATTCACTACACTATCTGTAAGCTCCCCACGCTCGACATTTAATTCCAAGAGTCGCAGCAATGTGTTTCTGCTCACTGAGCTACCAACATTACGGTAATGGCATTAGTAATCAATGTAATGTATGTTCCAGCTGTATTACTACCAACATTCAGAAAATTAATTGCACACAAAAATACCAATCCGACATCGACGACATTTTATACGCAATGCCCCAACAAACATTTGGATTGACGACGTCTGTTTTCACAACCATGAATTTTAATGTTATTGCCAATATCTGCATAGATTCAAACAATCTGCCAATAGATAGAGCTCCGATATACATTCCTGCATAATAAATTCTCTGATTATTTGAAGGAATTGAGTATTCATAAAGATCATTTCAATTCGAATTCAATATTTCGCCGACGAGTTTGAGCACTTTGTTCATTTTGCCAGCATTTTGCAGCCATCTGGATTTTATCTTGGCGATGTATTACAATTTTCTCCCAGTCATATTTACCTAAAAATTTCTTTACGAAGTTCTGTTTTCCTTTCGAGAAGTGAATGCTTATTTAGTTAGAGAAACGAGGCGTAACAACATTTACTCAACTCGATTTAGGAACGTTGAACGTCTGAAGAATGTAATGAAAACATTATATTCACTATATCGCTGTTTGTACGAGTATCGTGCATGAAAGTACGCTCAGGACAATTCTATTTAAGGTTCTGAACTATAATCCTTTGTGGGAGAAATTACTTACTTAGTAGTAAGATTCGATTATAGATGCTTGTTATGGTAAGTTCCAGAAACGGAAAGGGCACAACTACATTATTCATGTATAAAACAAAGAAAGTTCTAACCTCAGGATCTGCAATTTTGTAAATATATTTTTATGTGTGTAATATATAAGATCGGATATTGGGATGCGAAAGTAGAAAGTAATGTAGAAGTAATTTCTTGTTGGATAATCAACAAATATAAGTAAGTGTATACTCCTGATAAATTAAAACCCGATTTGACTCAAATGACAGTTGTCTTCGTACAACGCAATACGGTTGCTTTACCCTAATTTGACTGTCAGAAAAAAGGATGAAAACATGCTACAATTTGCAGGGACTGACATCGGAATAAAATATGCTTTTTTTAAATTTACGATAAATTATTCTGAGAAGCCGCCTGCATAATACGTTAGCCAAAATTAACTTTAGGTACCTAAATATGCATCCGATCATTCGATCTTTAATTATGATGCATGCTTCTCTTCTCTAAATAGTATAAAATAAAGTCGCTGTCTACCTTTTCAGATAACTTCTTCTAAAGCACGCAGCGGATTTTGATTCTGTTTTCACTAATATAAAGAGCGATAAATGAGGCAGGTATTTGCATATAACTTGGATCCGTGCGAAGGCAATACTGCAATAGTATATAGTATTGCTCCAGGATCATTTGTTAAAGTTATTCCAAAATCGATTTGGTCGAGGTACACAATCTAAAAACTACTGAAAGGAATAAAAAAAGGCCGGGGGAGCACGTACGACGTACATAATAAAATGGCGGGATGTGTTTAGCGTGAGAGCGGCATGGTGGCCAGCAGCTGTCACGTTAAACATGAACTACCGGCATGGCAGCGCCACGTACTACCTACCTACCGACTCGTGTTCACACCGCTCACCGGAATTCACTATTGACTACACCATTTTAAGAGGAAAAAAATAAAAGTAAAACTAATTTAAACTGGTGAGCATTTTGAGTTGTTGAGCTATGGACAGACTGCGTGAAATAAGTTTTCATGGAATAACTCTACATGCTGTAAAAATGTGACGCTATATTTGTGAATATTTAAAAATTTGTAGATCCAAATTGACTTAGTTTGAAGGACAAACTTCTCTCAGTCGCTGTTTGATTTATTTTCTGTACAAAAGCGGCCAAAACGCTATTTTTCTCATGCAAAAGTTATCTGACTATTGAAAAATCGACTTTAAATAACAAGCTATGTATATGTCGCAGCCAACTAGTTAAACCAGTGCGTTTCATGAAAAGTCTAGCCTTTTCATTGAACTGCGGCATTAAACAATTGAACAAAAGATGCCACTTAGGTCGCTAAAAAATCGGCGCATTTAAATGTAAAGGCTGGGCCACCAACTAAACGGCTGATTAAGCTAATTTGCTGCGACACATACGTTACGTATATCAATTTGATGAAACGAGGTGGAGTCGATTTGAAGGACATGAGACACATATAGATATTGTCCTCTAGATAGCGTAGATTTATTTGTTAAAAACAATGGTAGGGTACAGACCTTTCATTCAAAGGCTGGCTAAAACCACATCTTCAATTAAGAAAGTTCTGAACGGTCAAAAATGTCCGGTTACATTTATATCCCGGAGTGAATGATATCGAATGAATTTAGCATACTTTATCGAGGGCAACGTATCCATGCGCAATGTGTCGGGTTGTCGGGTCCAGTCACAAGGGGTCGGATAAATCACATTACGGCTCGCGTGAATTGTAAATTGGGCATTAGTCGTTACACCTCCGTGGGGCGCACAACGGACTTTGTAAATGTTCCGGCGACGGATGGAGCTGAAAAATGGTTGCGTTTCATTTCCATACCATTTGTTCTACTGGAGATTGAATTATGATGAACAGCAATAAAAATATGGTCAGTAAAAGTATTGTTTTCGGTTGCCTGAAAATTCAGCATAAAATACGAATTCACCTTCGCGAGGTGCGCAGTGGATTTCGTGAATGCTTGATGTAGGCCCGTATGAAGCTGAAAAATGATTATGTCTCATTTCCATATCATTTGTACGTTTGTTGTAAATTCATTTTGGTCAGCAATCATCCCACAAAATTCGTTGGTTTTTCACCCCATTCATCTCGTAAATATTAATATTAGTGTCCGCCGAGTGCATAACGTCCCTACTATGTATTATATTTTATTATGCAGTTAGTAGATTTTATTTGTATTTTAGTCGTAGTTTTCTATTTCACTTCTATGTTCGCGGCATTCCAAGTGCTTCACATTTCAAGATAGTAAATTGAATAGCCATTGTAGTCGTGTCTCAACGTTGTAAAAGGCTGGAGATACCCGCCAAACAAATCATATTATCTACAAATCCAACTAAAAGCGAAGTTTTGCTGGGATTTTCATAAAAGATTGTCATGACTCGTAGACTATTTACGGAACCATAAAAAGAAACAAGCCAAAAACTTCAAACACATACAAAGTACCACGATGTTCACTTAACAAACTTCACATGGGATTCGCCAAACTTTTTATTTTATTTCGCCCCAAAATCCACAAAGTACATAATTCAAATTTTTATGGGCTACATTGTTTGAAATAACCCGAATATTCCGTTCACAGTTGATGGATACACTCGGTTTATAAATCTTGTTTCCCGAGCTGTTATTTTCCGTGCAATCAGACCAATACCGATCTGTAATTGGCGCCCAACTGGGACCTAACGAGTCTGATTGTTCGCTGATGTAGCAAATACCGCCACCCTCCTTTCATGTTTATCTTTTTAAGCGGTTATGATGGCGCGAAAATATACAGTGAGTGAAATTGCTGCTCCGGTTTCGAGTTTAGATGTTTGGGTGGTGTAGGTACTACGCCTTCTAATTAGGTGCGCGATATCAATATTGTTACAAGGAAAGTTTTGATACGCCCACGAATTGAAATTGAAATATTAGTCCAAGAAACTGAAAACAATATTATGTTAGATAGTATTCAGATACATCTGGAGTTGTATACCATACAGACCTTGTAGAAACCAGAACAAATTTCCGTGCGTTCAAGCGATTTTGCCATACCTGTTACTGGAATCAAAAGTAGCTCACAATTTAGGACCCATTATTATTAGTGTTAATGTATAATCCGTGGTGCTTGGCAACTGGGCTTAACCCAGTTGTATATGTCCCTTTGTGCCTATTTGGCTTAGCTCTGTTCTGTCTCCTGCTTAATAAGGAGGGAAGTGGAAATTATAATTTTTTTCCTACTCCTCCGCTGTTATTTTCTGATTAATTTCGTTGCGGGATCCAAGACAGTTGAATCATTTCACTGGGACTCGTCGAGCTTCATTGACTCGGCGTTTTTTTTGGTGGTCGCCAATGTCGATTCTGGCTTTCAGAAGTTGCAGTGGCTTGGGAATGTGGTGTGGTGGGCTTGTACCAATATTCGTCCAAAGAAATGAATAGGCACTAAAAGTAAGTACGTTTATTTAGCGTTTTACATAAATTGTTTTAGTTACTCGTTATTTCAAATCTCTTGTAACAAATGTAAGGAACATTCCTTATAATTCCAAATCAAGATTCTGATTCATCTGCATTATTTAATGAAGTGTTTTATTCTCCTTTAGAGGAAACAGCCTACAGCCCGTCACTTTCCGTTAACAATACACGACTGACTTGCGTAACACAATATTTTAGCTGAATCAAGGACACGAAATAAAGTGGAAGAACAGAAATATATATCAACCATAGACATGTAGAAAGTATAAGTGAATAGTAAATAGAAAGCGATTTCATATACGCTGCGTCATCTCCCCGATTTCTGCGTGGAATCTCAATAAACATGTTTTGGTCGTTTTGCGATACATTACGGACAATATCTCGGAATGAGAGCTATTTGTCTCGCGCCCCGGCGTCGCCCGCGCCAATACGACGCGGCCACGTATCGCCCTGCGTGACACTCATTTGTTCCCAATTTTATTTTGATGACCGCTATTATGATATTGTTGTACGTGCGTGGTTTACGAAATGTAGTGTTTAAATATCTCGGTTGACAATGGAGGTTCTGCCTTGTTTTTATTTTAATGATCTTGAACTGAAAATATTTTCTGCGAGCTTTTGCGTAGCAACGACAATGAAAATGATGAACGAAATCCGATAAACAATTAAGGGAAACAACCCCTAATTGGCAGACATCCGGGAAAATAACAAAGTTAGGTTATTAATGTGGACGTTCGATAAACATTGTCTATAGAAGTTTAAAATAACCTATCTCTAAGCAAACTAATTAAAATCGAGTAGCTTATGACTTGTTTATTGTGACCAACGAAACAAGCTTCTCAACAACAAAATGTTCATTACTATTTGTTATATCAACCTGTATCGCATTTAATAGGGTTGTCATTTCCGTGTGCAGTTCACGACGCAAAAGGAATATAGTTTCACAGGCCGTCAGGCCGGAACAATTGAATTATACTCAGCTATTAAATTCAGCTCGTCCCGAAGCATTCATTTGATGGCTTCGGTAAGCGCGGTGTTAGTACGGAGAATAATCGTTTATGTTGTACATAGCAGTGCTATTGATTGCTTGATTGCCTGCTCCTACAATTAGTGGTTGTCTGTTTGACTGCTGGGATTTGATTGTTACTGTTATGTGCTGAGGCGGGCGACATATGTAGGTTAAACTGTTGTTATTCTGTACCTATATTCATCGTACGTTAGCTTTATCAATTTTCTTTAGAATTTATCATTTATCAATATGCTGATGCACCACAAATTCATTCAGGGTGAAACAAACTCGTAAATAACTGCTATCAGTTGTGATTAAACGTCTCCTAAATTAAGTAACTAACCCACTGTCCTATGTTTCACTTTGAGAACGATTCCCAGGGCAAAACTTCACTATACCTACAGCTTTCAATAATTAAATGTAATTAATTGCAGGTGTACTTACTACATTCACGCCTCACATAACACAATCACACGTAATGCACAAACATAACACTTGCACAAGTTCAGCTAGACGTCCGTACCACAAGGATCCAGCAGAATATCAGCGTCAGGTCTATTTGCCTTACACATGCTGAGCTAGAATCCTATTAGGTGCAACTTTGAAGTGCACACCGCAGTTGTTGTTTTCTCTTTTTTTTTGCGAACTACCTATTTGCCACAATGTCACATTCTTTATTTAAACGTGTTTTTGTATGTTGCCACGGCAAAATATATTTTTGTTTAGGTGCTAAGCTTTTTTATAATTGAATTGTGCTTTGGTCAGCGGGCTGTCTTAGGGGCGGTTGTGTATTGTATATTTTGTTTTTGTTCTGTTGCAAAAATTTATGTCTATCTAATTTGTCAATCAATCAATCAAAATGCAAGAAAATACATATGACATGTATTTTCTTGTATTTTTAAAAACAAAGTATGCAATGTAATAAAGGCTTACATACGAGTAGGTATGTGTGGCCACGGTACCTACTGTGAACCCATCCCAAAATAAATACCAATCACGCAAAAAGAAGAAAACCATTATCGTAAGACTGTAATACCTACGCACATACAGTTCATCAGTTGAGGAACGCAGCATTAATAAGCTCTGATAAAAAAAGAAAAAGATTTTCTTACCGTCTTCTAACGAAGCGCCGCGGCGCCGAGTAGCTTTCACCATGAGCAGTACAATCGTAAACAAAATCATTTACGGCTTACAAGCCACTCGGCTTTGTGAAAGAATATCTCAATTTTTCGCAGTGTTCCGCGTAATATTTCCCTTTGTTTCATCGATGAACCGCGCTGCCACTTAGCGCCCTTTGTGCATTACGTCGTGTGCCCGAGGCATCGACACCGGGGCTCCGGCGCTCCGGCCCTGTAGGGTAGTCTGCTGTACGATGAGTTATAGCTGCTTTTTTGTACCTCTCCGATATTTTCGCGTTTTTCTGGGATGTTATGGAAGTTTCATAAAAACTATCTCGATGATAAGTTGATCTCTATTTTATAACCTTTCTTTGGCTACGGGGAAAACTTTTCGTGACGATATCCCATTTTTAACCGACTTCTAAAAAAGGAGGAGGTTCTCAATTCGGATGTTGGTATTTTTTTTTTATGTTTGTTCGCGCATAACTCCGTCGCTTGCCAACCGATTTGAAATTTTTTTGTTGGAAAGGGTATACTTCCCAAATGGTCCCATTGAAATTTTATCAAAATCGGTTCAGTAGTTTGGTTTCTAAATCCAAATAGCTGGAAAAAATATGTGGAAAAATCATCCATGTGTACGAAATTGCGTATTTTTGCTTTCTTGTGACTTTCCCGTGGTGTTGTTAGGTGTGGGGTACCACTAAAAAGTGAAAAATAAAAAACTTTTTCACAAAAAAAAAACCGACTTCCAAAAAAACATTTGTAGTGTTTGTTTGGAAGTCGGTTTTTGAGTTTCCAAAAACATATGCATAGTTTTTCATTCTACTCCGATTCGTGTAAAAACCAAGTATCAAATATTCATACTCTGTAGGTTCAAACCTGTTCAAACGAATTCAAAGCCAGATCAATTCAATTTTAGAATATAGGTACGTAGGTACATATGTATGTGTAAAGGCAATAACACAATTATTTTTGTAATATGTTTGCAAGCAAAAATAGTTTTTATTGTTGAAATAACGGCAGGTTTACACGTGACACGTTCGCATCGGCACCTGTCGCCACTTGGCGCGATTTACGGTCGCGTTCACCTGACGTTTATTATTATTATTATTATTATTATTATCTAAACATGGAAACATTTTACGTTCGTAAAATATTCATAACTGGATGGTTTAAAATGTTCACAATAAAGCCCAATCTTTTGGCCATCAATTGAACTTAAATACTGCTTCTCTTTCACTGTCAATTATTTTAATTATAACATGTTTAGGAGAAACATGCTATTAAATATAACCATTACTACTACAGGGCGCATTTT
Source organism: Melanchra persicariae (assembly GCA_947386135.1). Classification (NCBI taxonomy): domain Eukaryota; kingdom Metazoa; phylum Arthropoda; class Insecta; order Lepidoptera; family Noctuidae; genus Melanchra; species Melanchra persicariae. The sequence continues at coordinate 8,624,450 of OX376664.1, read as the reverse complement.
TTTTTTTTTTTTTTTTTTGTTGGGCGCCAACTTATGATATGGTCAACTCCAAAACTATGAGGAATAGCGAAAAATGGTCAAAAGAGTCTAGAGACCAATTTTGATGAAATCTTAAACTGCATCAATTAAATTTTTCGTTTTTCCTTTGGATTCAAACATTCACGCACACTTGATAAAATTTAAACTGTATATTGCGTGCCACATGGTCTTCTTCTTAAAAAGCTACACTGTCCATTTAGCTACCTACGCGTGTATACTACGTCCCAACATTTTCGAATCTCATAAACTTTCTAACCAGCCGGTCTATTCTGTCTACAGCTCACCGTGTACACTTAGGTGGAGTGAGCATGAAGTGAGCTGTCATTCCGTCTTGTTTGTATGGATTGACAGCTCACTTCGTCTTCACTTTACCTAAGCCTACAAGGTGAGTGGTTTACAAAATGGCACTGCAGAATTATTAGTGCTTCTTACTAAACCAAACATCGCCGAAATCGCATTAAATAGTTAAGTCAAATCTGCGAATTCTCTAGTCCATACATATTGGAATGACGCAAGTTCCCGCATGCATGATGAACCGATATTAGTTGGCAATTCGCTCGCTTTGCATAGCTTTGTGCCGTCATTATAACATCTCTGACATGCTGATTTTGTTACGAGGTCACACCCCTGCTGTCTGATTGGGTAGGAAATAGAGCTGTGTGGATTCCAATTTAGAGTTATACATTGAAATTTTCATGGTGTAGGTACCGACTCATTCATGCGAGTTATTTAGACCGGTGATTCACCTTCATTAAGATTACTTTAAGAATCGTGCATTTGTCTGGCATAAAAGTCTACTATAGTCCTTAGCAATAGCGTAGCTTTCTATCAGTGTATGATTTTTTTTAGTCTGGTCATTATTTAGGTTTAAATATACTTTCTGTCAAAAAAGACACTAAGTCACAAGTACATGAGAACAACGTTTAGGTACTCTATGCTAAATATATAAAAGAGTTCGTCAAAAAGTTAAGTAGTGTTTCACTGATCCAATGCATTCCCTTATTTTCTAGTTACTAATTTAAAGTTATTCGTTATTGTTTATTTATTGGACTAATTGCTTTTTAAATGCATTGAATAAATGTACATTTTTTTGTGTGACGGTATTTTGTTATACAACTGTGCTCCTTCAAATGTTATTTTTTTCTTGCCCTGCTTAATTCTCATCTTAGGTAAGATGAGCAAGCTAGCTCTATTTTACTTTAGTAAACGGTAGGTCTTTTTTATTAGAGCTTTTCTGATGAAAATACATGTGTTGTGAATATATAACTGTCTAATGTTCTTAGTTTTTGTTTCTTCATTATATTCGGTTGGAGTATACCTACGTAACGGGGCACTGAGGAAAGAAAATTTTTGCAATATTTTTTTTTTGTAAGTATATTGTTTATTTTCTCGATTCTATCGTATAGAACATCTAAAAATAAGGCGAAGAGCATCTGGGTGAGTTTTGTCTCCGCGCCGCGGCATCGTCCGGGGTGCGCTGCCTCGAAATTGGTCGCGAAATTTTTCTATCTTTTTTCCATAGTGCCCCGTTTCGTATCCACTGACCTTATATTCTGTTTGTTGGTGTTTGTCAAGGGTAATTAAAAAAAAAAAATTGTTTTCTGCAACTTGGTAATCTTATCTAGCTTCGTTTTGGCCTCACTGCCTCAAACTTCAACCACATATAGCAGGTGTGGTTTTACTAGGGCGTTATAGATGTATGTATAGATTTTCAGAGATTAACCTGAGCAAACATACAATCCCCCATGTATACAGGTTTACTGGTAACTCGATGTAATCCCGGAAGGACGTATTGTTTTAGGTTTTAGAAAATAATCCAACGTCAGATACTCGAGGTGGAAAAATTTTATTTACGGACGAAATCGGGAAAAGAACATAATAATACCTTGGATTTCTTCGAAACCGTTGGATTTAGCCGGTCTAGGCTTCATCGGGTGCTTAATGATTGCAAATATGTAGTTCGTACTATCACGACCTTATAAAAGGGATATTTTTAAATGCACATCTGTATAATTGAATGCATATCAGAAAAAATAATGCTGTGCAAAAAAACCCAATTGATTAAATAAACATGTCTTACAAAAAAAACTAAAAAAATCATCCAAAACGAGATGACCTTTTTATCGAATTCACACCAAAAATGTGGTTCATACATCCATTTATGATTACATACATTTATGATTTATAAAACAAAAATACGAATTGTTTATCAAAAATACTAACTTGCACTCTAAATTGCACTTCCCTGAAATAGCAGGTGGTTATCATGATAATAATAGTAGCCGGTCATTGGGCACCCCGACTCGGACAGGTTAGGTTAGAAGGGGATGGCGGGGTCAAGTGAGCGAGCGAAGCGAGCGAACAGACCCCGCCATCCCCTTCGTAGTTATTTTTTTTTAAACCACCCAGAAATATCATTAGCCAAATATTCGTTCAGTAAAACAGTTCTGCAAATACCATTAAACAGTATATCTAATATGATTTATTTAGTGTGCATAATTTGTGTGCAAGTCAGTATTTTTGATTTAACTTTGAAATATTTTGTTCGAAAAAAGGGAAAATACAGATATCGATTTAATTACATGCCCTTATAAAACACTAACCGACCCGCGCAACTTCGTCTGCATCACATGTTTCATTAATTTTCCGCTTCTATTGGTCGTAGCGTGATGTTATATAATATAATTCATTAAAATTTAAAATCAATTTTTCTTTTTTAAATTATTTTTTGTTAGCCTAGTTGTTAATTGTGCATGCTGTGCTCTCGAGTACACCTACTCGATATTTATTGTAATTTTTTATTTATATGTCATGTCTTTGTTGGAGATCCTAATTAAATAAATGTTATAGCCTTCCTAACACTAAAATTTTTTTTTTTAATTCGAGATTAGCGCGCTCAACACAAACAAATAAACTATTCAGCTTTGTTATATTAGTTTATTAGGTATTAGTAAAACATAAGAAAAGAGAAATAACTGTAACAGGCTATGTGTGTCATGTGCCATGAGGCATGATAATGCGTGTGATAAATAAACCCCAAAGCCTAAATGGTTCTTACATACAAATATCATGAAAGTAAATAATCTGATTTACCACAATAACACAGTCTAGCAAACTGCGGAAAAAAATAGACTATAAAGGCTACAAGTCAAAATATATGGTGATGACAGGGTAGGCTCGACAACTGCGGAAAATATACATATAAATAGATCAGCCATCTCCTTTATGTGAACTTTGCCAAGTTTTTTTACTTAGGTACGTATGAATGCCAAGATCCTTGTGATTTATTAACCCTTGTATTATGTCCTGTCATATTTCACGAGATTATCTTGGCTATCTGAAAGGAACATGTGGATTTCTTGTAGCCTATTTATTATAAAATTTTAGCTACTTGGAAAAATATCGGGGCCTCTCAAGGTAGATACTTAATATTAATTTATTGTAAATATATCTTAACATCCAATAAATTAACATGTGAGAGGGTTCGTTAGACCTCACATGTTAATATGTATTACTTTGAGAGGTTCAAGCAGTAAACTAGAATATCTATAGTTACTTTGTTACGTTATCCTGTACTTAACATACATACATAACCTTGTTATTCGGGAACTAAGTCAATTTACATATCGAGTGATCATCAATTCAGTACGTGACACAAATAACATCGCTCGCTCCGTGGGGATCCGTGCAGCTCCTCTCGCGTCACCACTAGTTGCAGTCAATTATCTGATAAGCCACATCACCCTACGTAGACGTGCCTCCGGCGCTGTGTTGTCACCCCCGTCGCCTAGCAACCACGACGAATCAAGAAACGCGCCCGATAAACCACAAACGAAATGATTTCTTCCAATTTACTCGCTTTATCGTCCAATTAAAAGTCTCGGTTGTGTAAAATTGATTTGTTGGTCGAATCAACGTTCTGTAACACAATTGTCTGGGCAGCGAACGTCTGGCGAGCTTTAATTTCCTCGTATGTTGGCGGCGAAGAAGTAGCGGAAATTGTAAGCGAGCGAGCAACACGAACAACACGGAATTACATGTTTTATGTATTGTCCAAATGTAGTATTAAACTGTTCAGCTGTAATAAAGCTTAGCGTGAGTATTTGTAGTGTAAATTGTGTGTTGTTTATGAACCGGTTACACATAAACACTAATACCATTGATGTGTTCACTAATTATGCACAAAGCAATTGCATAATTTATGCATTGGTTAGTGGCTACGGATCGTGGAAACTATTCTCTCTAAATAACATTATACGCTAATTCCTTCTAAATCCTGAAATCAATGGAAATTGTTGTTTGCGGATAAAATAAACGATTAGCTGCCAAATTACATTAGTTAGTTTGTAATTAATTGTTATGATGTTATATTGGTTGGTTGTTCTTGTTATTCAGCTGCTATCAAAATTGATAGGAGTAGGCGCACATGTGGTGCTCACAAAAAAACACTATCGAATATAAACGCATTTTCATTAGAGCATACCCAATTCAATTAAGTCGCATGTACCGAAGCAATCTCCCGCAACCAAAACCGAATACTCAAACAACCGGTGTAAGCTCTCATCAAACTTGAAAATCCATGCGAAAATCCAAAAAGCAATAGTGTCCAAAGATCTTTGTTGGCAAATTGGGCTCGCCATGGAATTGAGTTAGACCGGTATACGGTATCGTGTGTCCGGGAGGTTCGGAGTTCGGACCACACGCGCGTTCCGACCCTTTGTCGTGTCATCAAACTGCAAATTGGCAGTTTCTACCGCTACCGGTGAATAGCTGCGGGCTCCCGCGCAAATATCGGCGTTCGCCAAATAAAACATGCGTTATAGACATTGGTTTGTGTTGTTGTTACAAGCAGTTGCTTATTTTTAGACTTTTTGACGTTGTTCCTATTTCAATGTATCTCTATTTCAAATATTTCAGTGTCCCCATTTCGATAAGTGTATATTTCAATAGCTCCCTATTTCAAAGTGTCTCTGTTTCAAAATATCCATATTTCAAAATTACCCTATTTCCAAATATTTCTTCATTGTTTTAAGGTAAATTAAGCCATTTTGTATCTTAGAGCTGCATTACCTACCTGAGCGTTGTGTACGGCTCTGTGTAACTATGTAGGCATCTACGTGCCACTGTTTAACATGCAATGTAAATTGTTGGAGTTAATGGAGGGGAGCCGGCCGCTTAATGTCACTTGTAGCTAAGTGCTCGCCTACCAATCTGTTACTATTGTATACAAGGCTGTTGTGCCTTGCAATGCCGTACGTGCGATAAGAAAAAGCTTAAATGTATTAGATACCGCACTACCATAAAAATACACCATAAATAGATCTACGACGATTAACTGCAATAACTGAAAAATGAAAAGGAGTAATTTATTTTATTCATCATTCTGAACACTCTTTTCTGATAGATAAATGATTTTCTGAAGCAGCTGTTGTTTTTGGAACGAAGTTCCTTATCACGCGTTGCGAAAGGGGGTAGACGAAAAAAATTAAGACCAAAAGTTGTAACGACACTCCCGTATAAGAAGGTATTATCTGTCAGTAAATCGAATAGGTATAATACAGACAATTGTTGCTGTTCTAAATAAGTGGAAACGATAAAGCTACCAAAAGTTAAAAAATAAGTAATAAGTTAATAATAATAAGTAAAAACAAAAACATAAATAATAAGTTAAAAAATAACATTCTAGTGAAAAAAAAGCTCAACAAAATTAATTAAGTTTGACACAGAAATTGCTAGAATTATCCGCACTAGGTTGGCTGGGTTTATTAGTGAAACACACGTAGAAACGCCAGTCGCTAATGAAAAGCAATGGAGTGAGCGGCGGCCACCATCATCTGCCGTGTTTGAGCCAACTGGCAGGTTAATTAGATTTCAACACGGAACCGGCGACCGCTCCCGTATACACTGTCAACGTGGATGATTTCCAACTAAATTGTGCGTTTAGAGCCAATTTCACCGAACTCTGCCATGTTAGTTATTGAATCTCTCGTTAAGCCGTTTGATATATACTGACTGATTATTCAGCAACTCGTTAAAAAAACATTTACAGCATCACAAGCCCATCTAGCACGGCGCTGTCACTGGACCTAAAATTACAGACCTTGAGTCTTGAAAAACTCAAAAACTCAAAGCATTTATTTCAATTAGACCATTTACAGGTACTTTTAACTGTCAAGGTTCCAAAGCTCAGATCTCTATGGAGAAGAACGTACAAGAAACTCCACGGACATTCTTTTCAAAATAATAAATTGTTGCAAAGTTAATAATTAGTGAGTTCTTGAGAAAGTGAAATTCTATCGGCGATTAGAGATTGTCGAAATTACAAAATGTTTGGGTTTGACCACGTCACATCTCATAATTATAAAATAAGTAAGTAGGTATATTTAAATTATTCTCTTCTTTACTGATAAAATGACAGTTTGTGTAGCTTGCTCTTGTCAAGTGATTTCTTTAGTTGCAATCAAAACCATCCGTCAACATTCAGACAGTTAGGTACTTTCTAATAGAGTTCGGTAAAATTGGGTCTAAATCTACCAGAGACAAGTTAAGTTCGAGTTCGAGTTCGGAACTCGCTGTAATACCGCACCAGTCATATTTGTTTATTGCCTTGCTCTTTTACTGTCGAGACTTTACAACTCTGAGCCGAGTTTAGCTCGAACATAAGTTTTTGTTGAAAAACTTAGTTTCCAGCGATATCCAAGATTGGCCGTCGATTTTGTTTTAGCTCTAAAATCTAAACTTTATTTCCATGAGTTTTAAGAGTTTCACGAAACTGCAGCTGTGTTTCGGTATGTTTACACAAAAATCCAGTAAAGCGATAGGTTTTTATATTTTGAACGCGGTCTTCTTTTGAGGTGTTTGCCCTTTTCACTATTATTATGAGTATAATGTTGACATTAGGAAAATAATAACGATTCATTATCCATTTCGTCCGTTATCCGTCCTTAATTGCGCTATTATATACTTACCTACTTATTACATTACTTTTGAAAATCATTTCACTCCAAAGTCCTTCCGCAATTCAAGAACTATGTTTACTTACTAATAATCCTGCACGAGTCGGTGCTGGTGGCTTATGAGGAGTATTTACGCAGTCATGTCGACGGATAAGTTAATGAGGGAAGTTCAGAGATAACACCGGAGTGAGAGGAGGGGATCCTCTCCTCTCACTCCGCTGTACTGCTCGCGTCACTCCGCAAATCCTCACGAGTTCCCGCGACTTCCTTCTTAAGTTTGTGCTCTCATCGTACGCTGAAAGAAAAAAAAAACTGAAACTTTTAATTAAATGCACATAGTCTCTAGTTACTACCCATACGTAGGTTGGTGAGTATTAGTAACTGTAACACAATGGCATAGCAAGCAGCATGAATGTAGCTTTGAAGTAATGGGCGGAGTTGGGCAAATGTCTTACCATTAGTCCCAATAGGTAAATATTGAACGTGACGAGTTTTAAACAATCTCAGTTGCATCCAGTTAGACTACGAGCCAACCCCAAAGAAAGTTGGGGAAAACCTAGACAGGTTGATTTTTACTAAATGTGGGGATGGTAACATATCTCACCGGAAAATTGTAGACTCCATAAGATTGCAATAAATCTTTGTTACATTATAATTTCTCGATAAATTATGAAAAAAAATGTTTTGTATACAATCAATCCCAACCAAATTCAATAGTATTCAATAAGTATGTTATTATATTGTTATCCTTAAGTTATTAAGAAAAAATAGTTCACAATTTCACGCGACAATTTACCATCTTACGGCAATTGCAATTTTCCGGTGACAGATATTAATATGAAACAAATATTCTGTGTAGCCAACCAAACAGCACTATTCACCACATTCTCCATATTGTATATAATATCATGTTTCAAGACGTCCCCGTCCAGCAGATATTGTCATAAATCAATCGTCGGACCTAAACAAACTCGTATAAGCGAGCAAACAGCTTCGCAATATAAAAGAATGATAATGTCCGAGCAAACTTTCTTCCCTACAAAACAACGTACACGAAGATTAAAGGTGCAGTGTCATGTGGGACCTCGTGTCGGGTTTGTTGGAGTATCTTCGTTTGCGAAGCGTCGCATTAGATCAGAGAGCCTAGCGCGAATGTTTTTGACGAATGATTTTAGTAATGTAACGCAATTTTTTACTATGACTATAGCTATAGGAACATTCATTTCATCTTTTTGACCGACCAACCTTAACAATTCAAAGGTCTGTAAATGGTCTAGTTAAAATAAATGCTTTGAGTTTTTGAGTTATTTATTTGAATTGGATACTGTATGAAGTATATATGTATCATACAATATAGTATTGTATGATACAAATTGTGTAAATCGCATAAAATTAAACCAAAATACTATGGGGTAGTGTAGTTTTTTATATTAAAAATCTACTTACCTTAAAGATACTGTAACGTTACTATACGTCAAATCATTCGTGCTAGTTCCTCTGAGCGTGTACAAAAGTGACAATGTAGCTCTAGCAATAAGGATTGTCAAAAAGTCACAAAAATGTGTAATATTGACATGCACTAGGTGAAGGTGCGCTTACACAGGCATTTTTTGAGCAATTATACCTTGACAACACATGTGACATCAATGTGGAGCAATTAGTGTTAGTGGAGCAATTTGCAGCAACTTCAATAAATTCCGACAATTTTTTTCAACAATATCGTTTTTAATTTCTCCATATATTCCATATTGCTCTCTCTGTGTTTTGTTTATTTTTCAAGTAAATTATTCGTGTATGAAGTATTGCCTAGTTTCTTGGAGTTTCTCCATATTGCTCAATATATAAATTGCAAAACATTTCGCCTTATTGGCGCTGGCTGCCGATGCCGTTGCTGTAAATTGCTTGATATTTTGTGACGTCACAATATCGCTCGCCAGTATTGCTTATAATTGATCAATTTTCATTACCCGTGTACGCGCACCTTAACTACCATTATGTCTCGAGGTCAATCCTAAAATTTTGTGATTCGACAATCGATATCGCGGATAGAATGTCCTGAATGTCACAGTCGTTTAGAGCTCCTGAAATAAATAATTTTTTGAGCCTAAAACCAACATAGTATCATGAACATTTTGTGTTATAGTTAACTTTAAAAACTAAGTTTTAGTTAATCAGATTCTATTATACCTATACCTAAATATTTTGTTTCCGAAATTAAGTAGCATAGCATAATGGTGCCTATGTTATAATGTTATCCTACTTAAATTTGCTTGCACCTAATTTGGAAAATAGAAAAGTTTTCAGACTACGTGTCGAGCACATACTTCTCTTTAATGAAAAAGCAAGCCTTTCAGACACACACCTACTCTTAACACCTCCATAAGAAAATCTAAGTTCATCAAACGTACTTGATTGCACGTACGCTCAAATAAAGCGTGACTATTCACTTAATAACTTTCGGTAGCTAGTTGAAAATTGTATCATTAGTATGGCCCTTAAACCCGTAATCCTCACTTCGTAGTCCAGACTAAATCCAATTACTGCGCGTCGGCGCAACCTACTACAGAGCCAGGAATTATATAAGTTTCCCATAGCATAAACCCACTAGTTATTTTTGCACATAGTCATGTTATTTTCGGGCATAGCACGGCGAAACAAAAAAGGAAGCAAGTAATAACTCGCTTGTAATATGGTGAAGGTTTTTGCTATTCTGAGAGGACCGACTCAGTTGGGACAGTCTATTTAATGAAATTGTGGTCGAGTTTTACAGCTTTATATGTGAGCGTGATATGAACTCAACCATTGATGTAAGAGTTAGGTATTAAGAATTTGCATGCGAGTGTCAGCTTGACAACTCTACTTTAGAGTAACAACCCGTCTAGAATTGGCATTAAGCAGAGTGCACATTCTACTTATTTTTAAGCAACGTTCACATTCGTATCTCAGTCGTAATCTGTCAACAATGTAGGGAAATGAAAACTTTTTTGACAGTTTGCGACTGACATGTGTTTGTTTAAAAATAAGTATATAATAAGCAAGTACAGACTTCAAACACCAGTCCATGCATCATTGTTATTCCAAAGTCTATGTTACTAATGTCACTCGATTAGAAAGAAATGCCATTCTGTTCAGTAAATAAAAGCCCCAATATTATTGAATGTATTTTATGGTTATGACAATTAACACCTGCGGTGTTGCACATCCAATGGTATTCGAGGGCTGTGTCAAATCCCAAATATTTCGATGTTATTAAAATGTAGTTTGGAGTGCAGTCTGCACTCCCGCAGTTTGGCAGCTCTTCCAGTAAATTGCTGCTCACGTCGCTGGGCGGCTCTAAACGCTTCGCGCTGGTGCAGGCACGGGCACTTGAGTCGAGGGCCAGCGCGTGACTGTCAAGTCACCTCCTGCAATCTGCATCGACGTTTTAAAATACGAATTACAAGATTTCAAGTTGCTTGTTTTTGTAGACCAAGAAGCAGCCTGGCTGGTGATGCCTTTTTATTTTTTAACTTACGGTTTGGTTTGTTTTGCTTCTAATGTCACAAAAATACGATATTATTATTATTACGTGTGTTTAAAGTATCAAGAAACACTTTTCTTTATCACCAATAAAAAAAAATACACTGATAGGCTTCTACTATTTTCACTACCGTGTGAAAGGATAAAAAAACTAAATCTCAATTTGTTGGGCGCAAGTAAATAGTAGAGATTAAATCAAATACATTGATGAAATAATTATCTTTTAGAAGCGACTATCTGTTTAAAATGCGCCAGCATTACAGCAACGATAAGACAACTTTGTAGCTTGCCAATTTTTTTAGCAGTTTCAGCAGTCTGAAGCAAGCAATGGATAATCAGCAAAATTATCTGTTCCATCGCATTTTATTTGTTCTCGATTCTTATTCCGCAAATATTTGAAGAGGGAGATGAAGCACTTTGCCAATCAACTTTATTGTTAGGTGATTGATGCAAGATAGAACAGTTATATTGTATTGTAATCAACTTACGTAATTATGAAATTATTGGAACAATTTAATGAACTATAATAATATGAAGTTATTCATTTTGTAGTGCCTGACACACGTATTGAATCGCGCGCAGTTCACCAAGTAATTAATAGATCGTTTCGAGATCGTGTCGTAATTGGACGACTCTCGAGTCGCGAATTGATTGCTCCATATAAAAAGGTGTTGATAGATGGCGCCACGAGAGCTTTTGAATATTAATGGCTGTCATTGAAGAGGTTTTGTCTGGCCGCATATAAAAAGCTCGGGCATAATAGAAAATTGGTACGAATTTATTGGAGATTTTGTAATGAATATGAACTATTATACTGAATATTACAGTTGGGTACACTTTCTAATGTGAATCTTCCAATGCAATGCCCTGAGAATTTAACAACATCAAATCTACTTCAAATCTGTAGTTATGTGCGACGCATAAAATGTTGAGTTTTCATAAAAGCTTATAATGAAATAAATTAGTATAATCCTTTTACTTTAAAATTATATCTTCAAAATAAATTATCCAGCATTCCAAAAGGAGCATTTCGCCTAATTAATATTTTATGCTAAACGAACATTAATGTTCTTTGATGAATAATTCCTCGTAACGTTGTTAGAGCTTTGTGGACTTTCCGTTTGAGAGGTACCCAATGCTTATGTCAAATGTTCGCCGGAATTATCTATCCAAAACTCGTAATGGCCATCGGCGAGTTGGCACACACCGCGGGGAATAGACGTGACTTCCCAAATTCCAACAATCCCGTGGAGCTTTATATTACGAGCAGTCAGGCCACCGACGTACTTTGAACATTAAACAGCTGTATTCATTTGGCCACAGCTCTATTGACGTACCAGTTGTAGCTACAGTTATAAGTTTTCCGTGGTCCAAAGTTATTACATATTTGATATCCTGGGGTTAACGACACTAATGCGGACTCCCACTAACTTGACTATACAGCTAGAGGAGTATATACTTATTTGAATTTAGCTGACTTAAATCACATCCCTGCATTCCAAAATCCTTAACAATGAAATGCTTTTAAATCCATTAAACAGTGGAGTACATTGATCAAAGGGCCGGCGGGGTGAGCGGACGTGGACTGTCCCCGTGCTAGACGCCGCCACGCCAGCGCCACGCCGCACGCCCGCCGCTCGGCCGCACCGCACGGAACTCAATCATTAGTGTGCTCACTCAATGTGAAAGCGATTTTATCCTCGACGACTCCGCCCCTTTGAAACTGGCGCAATATTGTCGAAAGCAGGAAAACATTTTACGAGAAAAAAAATATTGCCCGAGACGCGGCGAAGAAAATGAGGACGGAATGCCAGGAGCCAATCGAGCGAACGAGTCTCGGTGGCAATATGCTTCCGCGTTTGCGTTATCGATGACGCTGCCGGCGGAAAGTGCTCTCGCTGTAAACGTAAACGAGCGCCGAGCGGGTTACACACTCCTACCGCCCGCGGTTGTAAACTCGAGAGTCTGAAACAACTTCGTTACAACTCCGCACTGTTTTGTTTCTGGCCTGCAATATTAGTTTTAGTCAAAAAGCTATTTTTCAAGCCGCCGCCCGTCGAAAGGCTTGTAAAGTTTTGTAATTTAGTTAATTCGTACTCTACGTTTCGTGAAGCCCTCGTTCAGGTTCTAAGATTGGAAGATATTCTCGCAAAATATAGGCGAGGGAACTGTGCGATGATTGTTAAAACAACATCAATCGAGTATTCGCTCGGTATGGGTGGGGGCTGGGGAAGTTATTAAATTAATTTATGCGGACTTCGAAATGTAAATAAAACGGGCTGTTCTCATTAGAAAGTTTGGGAAGCTGATGGAAGATATGTAAGTGGTACGGTTGTTGTGCGCAGGTGCTGATGTTCCCGGAGGAGGGCTGGGCCCGCAGCGCCTCCTCGTCGTACTGGACGCTGCAGCCGTGCTGGTGGCGCCGCTCGCGCTGCAAGGTCGTTGAGGTCGCCGGCACGAGACGGTGAGAGCCTTTTCAATTAAATATATCTGAACAAGCGTGTATAATTTTATATCCCTGCTTTGAAAGAATACTGTTGCAACTCAAAACGAGTATATTTTTCAGTAGAGTGATTGAATTTTACTAGTTTTAAACTGTTATAACTTTTGACCATTTGCACTTTTCTTGGTGAAGATGAAATAATAAAAATAGATAAACACTAGATAGACTAAACACGGGGTCGGATTGTCGCAACTGGTGAAAAAATCCAAAATCCATCAATTGCATAAAGTCTTTATGTGGCCACAGGAGTTGTGAATAAATGATGTTTAGGTACTAGCAATAAGTAATACCTCTATAATATGGATAATTCTTGGTCGCATGGTCTAACCAATTCTTTCAAATCAGCGATATTTATTATGACTGTAACATATTAGTTGCTAACAAGTGTTTTTTTTTTTTTGAACCCGAAAGAACATTATTATCAAATAAAATTTGACTAGGTACCATAGGTTTTCTGTTGGGGTTTCTTCCGCAACAGCATTCACTAAGAGTAAGCCACTAATGTAGCGAGCTACCCCAACCAGGAAAATTAAGACAACACAATTTGTGTTACAAGCGTTGTTTACAAAAATCTACAAAACGGGGATTTGGAGTGAAAAATATAATTAAAGCTTTCAACGTGGAGAGGAAACATTATATCATGTTTGTTGCACGTTAACGTGCTTTTCGCAATTAACCGGCGTGGTTCAGGTGAGCGCGCTAAGCCGTTGTTTGACAAACGGCGGGAAGTGGTCGGCGCCACTATCGCGCGATCGTCGCCAGCGCCCGCCAGCCGCCAGCGCAACGCCGTGTCGCTGAGAAGTGGCGCGAACGTGCCGTAAATAAAGATGGCGGATGCTAAAGGGCTTAGCGCGAATGAGGTGCTATTTATTATCACACCGCTACAACATAAAGTATTTATTTAACGGTCGCTGAACAGCTTTATTTTGTAAATTAGACGGTTTTACCGGTTCGAAGTTCAGCAGTTTGCCCAATCGATATCCGAACTATTGATAACTTTGATTAAATTTATTGCTCCCTAACCGCATTATTAGTAGCACTTGCCATTCCGCTAAGTGCAGGCTTTTAGTAAAACATGTTTGGTAAGTTGCTGGAAGTCGTATAACAGGAATATTGAGGAAAACAAATTAGTTTGGAGAAAAACGTCGAACTTGGACGCGACAGTTAAACGGGCGCATTTAGCGCTAACGATTATTGCCAGCCGTTCCACTATTTTGCCTAAATGAGTTGTGACTCACGATACTCCTCACTGATAGCTCTGTGCTTTCGACTGCTTTCAGTGTAGATAAAGCTCACAACTTCAAAGTAACGTTTATTACGTTTCCGAAACAGAACAATTGCTGTATAGAGCTATGTAAGGTCTCCCAAATAGGCTTTTTATTTCAAATGTTAAAACACTTATTTGTGTTTAAGTAAATCAATGAGCAAATTGTCCCTTTTTCACCAAGTATATCTCCTCTTACCATCACAACTAAACAACGACTAGATTCCGTTTCAACAGCCGCCGGGAACGTTACAGCGGTTTCAGTTTTGTTTTTACAGTGTTCGGGTGTTCGATTACAATCACATTCGATTCCAAAAGGTGCTACCGTAGGCTCTAATTTCGAAAACGTCGATTTAATTTCGTTTACTTCGAAGAAAGTAACGTCGGAACACGCATAAAGGGATTTTAATTTGCTGGTGGGGTAGTCAGAGGCGAGAGTGTTCAGGCTATTATAGGGCGGCGGCCATTACAGGGCCGTTAGAGCCTCAGTAGGTACGTGTTGGATTCGTGCCCCACTAACTGGGATACGTGCCCGGCATACGGCACCTCAGCCTTCCCAAATGCATCAGGAAGACTCAAGTTTCCAAGTTTACACGTGACTTTTTCTCTTCAAATTAGTTTGCGTAACTTGAAGGGACTTTGACAGTTTCTTCGTTTACACTTCAATGACACGTCACCGTTGTCGGTGCGAGATAATTTGATTTGTTTTTCCCTGATCTAACCTATACATTATCATAGACATTCGATTCTTTCAAAGTTTCAGCAAAATCTTAGAAGTAGGTAGCAATTTATCACTGGTACAGCGTGTCCAACGTCGTGAAGCAAATAATTCGTAGGGGCAGTAGGTAGTTATGAGGCAGTCGAGCGGAGATAAATCACGCTTGTCTGCGGCATATTACAAGGTGGCTCGTGGCTCCTCGCGCCGAGCTCGTGCTCGTGGCTCCTCGCGCCGAGCTCGTGCTCGTGGCTCGGGGCTCCTGCCGAGGTGAGCGTATCGCACTAATTCTCGCCGCGTGACAAACGGCCTGTGACGTCACACATTATCTGTCCTACACCTAAATTAAGCTCTTGCTTTTATTTTTTATTTGTTACATCTCTATTGGAAGTCTGGATTAGGGACAGCGTTTTCTAGTTTCGTTTTGTTCAGAGCTTATTAGGGATACAGTTATTTATCTAGCAGGTGTTTATAAACATTCTATCAAATGGGTAGCCCAGAAAATAAATGGTGTAAATATTCTTTAAACACATAGCAGCTGTTTCTATCAAATCCAACAAAACTTGTGTGTTGACTAGGTGAAACTAAAAAAAAGCCAAGTCCAGCAATGAACTGTGAACAGAAGGAACGATGCAGCTGCATCACTTGTTCTTCGAAGTAATGCTATCATTGTGTACTTGTTGTAGGCACAGCACCCAGGCTCGTATGGTGATCAGTGGCGCCAACGCCGTCTACATCGTCGGCACATTCAAGCACATGGGGACGGACGCTGACTTTAAGGTAGGTGGCCCTTCATGCTATCCGTTGTTTGTTCAAATTGTTCATTTGCAAGAAAATACAAACACATTACAAGGAAAGATAACGTTTATTTTATTCTCGCTCACGACTCTAGTACTCTGTGCAAGTATCTTGCTGTTCATTGTTATTTTTGCGCTCTACATTGAGGATCTATTAAATTAGCTCCACGAACTACATGCTTTGATAGCTTTTTTGGCATTACTTGTCCACTGTTTCGTGTTAAATTGTTATATTATATTTTTGAGCGTGGGATAAATATATATGGCTATATGGCCATTTTTACATATTGTTTCTAATGTAATGTACTAACTTTGACGGCATTGTTGGCGCAGTGGTTGAGCAATTGACTGCTGCGCTGCGTGTCGTGGGTTCGATTCCCACACGGAACAAATATTTGTATGGCCTACAGATAGTTGTTCCGGGTCTGGCTGTTTGTGTGTGAGTTTATATGTTTGTAAACGCACCCACACGATACATGAGAAATTCCTAGTGTGGGGCAAGTTATTCAGAAGAAAAAAAAAATTAAGTTTTCCTAATCATTAATTAAATTAAATTAAATACAGCTTCTGCCAGCGGCCTCGCCCGCGTGACTATCGAAAATTATCCCAAGGGAACATATTCCCTTAGACCATGTCCTATTCAAGAACATGGTCTAAGCGTGTGCCAAGTTTCATCCAAATTCGTTTAGCCGTTTAGGCATGAAAGGGTAGCAGACAGACACAGCTATTTTCACATTTATAATATTACTAGCTTTCGCCGCGGCTCCGCCCGCGTGGATGTCTGTAATCGCGTAAAAAAGTAGCCTATGTCCTTCTCCATACCCCAGTTTATTTATCTGCCAAATTTAATGACGATCCGTTCAGCCGTTTTAGCGTGGAAGCATAACAGACAGACAGACAGAGTTACTTGGGCATTTAAAGTATAAGGGAAGGGAAGTAGGGATGGATTATTTGCATAAGTTGCCTTGCCTCAAGAATACCGTATCAAACTTCAATGGCGTACATACATGCAAAGTAATCCCTCGCTCTCTAAAAAATATCGTTCCACAACACTCAGTCACGTCTGTCATATTTTCTGATGTATTGTCTGTTTTTTTTACCTATCTATCTAATTATGACTACGAGAGATAGATGAAATGTACTTTCTTTGGATATGAATAACTCTGTCTCTAATCGCTTCTTCGTTGTTGACAGTTGTATCTGACGACGAACGTGACGCAGGCTGACTTCAACATGGGCTACACGATGACGGGCACGCTGGAGCGCGGCTGCCGCTCCTCCAACACCTTCCAGATGACGCACTTCGCCGTGCTGCGCCGCTGCGACCACGACGCGCATCATCTCAAGAACGCTTAGATGCCGCCATTTTGTGTACGTGTCTACAACTATACAAGCGCCAACAGCCTTTGATACTTTTTGTTTTGTTTAGAATCAGAAGGAATATCTTGTCAACGAAGTTGCCTGTTTCTTTTCCAACTATGTTAGGGTCAGCTTCCAGCCTAACCGGATGCAGCTGAGGACCAGTTTTTAAATGCCAGTGACTGCCTTTCTGACCTTGACAAACCAGTAACTGGTACGACTGGTGTCAGATTTTCTTGCTTCTGGCTGTCAAAGAAATATCTAGTATCGTATAATACTTCTTTCATATCGTCAAGATCATTGAATGTGATCACTGTGTGATTTGCTTTACACCTTAGAAATGATTTAATTTTTGTATTGCACATTTGTAAGCACTGTAATTTCAACCACCTACGAATCAATGGCTGTTGGTTTAAAAAACTAGAACTATTTATTTGCGTAATTCTATGCAATTAAATCCGGTGAGCTTATTATAAAAATTAATCAACGATACATGTCTTACATCAAAAGTCATTCTAGGTGTTGATCTCAAATAGATTGCTAGTCATTATTATTATAAGGTTATATTGCCAAGCGATATTGTGATCTCGAAGTTTAGATGTTCTATTGTAAGTAGTGTCATTTTCTAATTCTGTGTCTAGGTCCTAGTAATTGTCTAGATTTTTCTAATTAGTGTAATGTAATAGGCATGGAATACAGTAATGTTAGATGTAAATAATTTACTTTTAACATGTACAGCCGCTTCTAGTAATAGTAGTAGAAACATTCGATTATTTTTATATACAAATTCTAGTCTTTAAATTCTAGTCATTACGTAGAACTTAATTCTATGTTTTTCTATTGTGTAGTTGATTCCAATGTCAAAGTTTGTAAGGGTAACTTAGACTAAGTAGGGCGTAAACTTCGTGTTTCGAACGTCAGCTTATTTGTCTTATACGATGTAAAATGTAAGACAGGAGTCACATGTACCTGCTTAAAAACATGTTTAAAAGTAAAACGTAAGTTTGCAATATTTTAAGAACACAATTATTTTTAAAAGTTTCCAGTTCATCGAAAATATTTTTCATAAGTAAAACGAAAATCATTCGAAAATGGCTGCGAGCGAAATTGTGTTGCTCCTCCACGGTTCGTCGAACAAAATAATAATATATTGTCCGGCCGTACATCGATCGGGAGCGGACTTCTGGCCACATTGCCCACTGCCTAGCCTGCCCTACATTCCGCTAATATGAACACATTTTGTTTACGATGTGCCCCAAGTTAGTAATCTACGTGAACGTGTGTTTCACACGTAACACCTTTACCTACATACTTATATGATCGATAGCCAGCCCCGTGTTCAAGTTCGGGCCGGCGCTCAACCCTACCGCTAAGTTCCTCTCCACTAGTACTTACCTAAGTTTTAATTAGATAACTGTAAGCATAAGTACGTGTTAACGATAAGGTGTTAAGTGTAAAAGGGTGGTATAACACAAACGTCCAGTATCGCACTCCCTCCAGTGTTTACACACATCATTTTTGTACAAAGTTACGAGTGTTTTATGCCTACTTTTCGGCTATATTTACTAGTGTACGGTAGAGTGCATTTAACAGATTTTACTCGCCTCATCATCTTGCTTTTTATACACCCCAACTGGGATTTCCCAGTGTGTTTGCCGAAATTTTGACACATATTTATGGTTATGTCGATTTCACTGATTCATTCATTGTAAAATACACTGTCATAAAATATGTAAAGTATATAGGTACTGTGGAGTATTTATCAATCTTCGATAGTTTTCATTAAGTATTAGAATATCTAATTAAATCTTTCCACTTATTATATAAGTTCCTAAACGAGTAAAGTCTGTTAATATTCAGCTTTCATCAACCAATTCTTTAATAACTATTGTCATTAGCCAAGATTATATCAACCAAGTTCGTTTCATTCGCTAACTTATTAAAATCTCAATTGATGTGGTTCTACTACCTTTAATATACATAAGACTCCCAATTTCCAGCTAAAAGATTCAGACGATAAGATTCATGTAGATACATACATTAGGGCCTCAGTGTGATCCCCGAGTACTCAATATTGAGATCACGCGAGAAAGTAATCGTTCTAATCCATAATATAGCCAGAAACATTATTCATACGCCTTTCGTTGATTTACTAGTCCTCGAGCGAGGCAACTTATTTATTAATATCTGCCACATAGAAAACTAATCTGCAATGATAATATTGTTGGCTCTACATAAATATGCAAATCATACACCCGCTACAAATCCCTCTTGGGAGGATAAACCGTTTCCCTCCTCAAGTATTGGCCTCACGATCCTTATTGCCTAAGGCTGAGTGTCCACCTGCTGAGATGACGGAGCTCGTACAAACGTCCAATTCTTCTTTTCTAAGCATTTGACATCCGGACAAATGTCCAGCCAGGTCCAACAGATGGCGACGAGGAGTAAGATTTCATGTTTTAGTGTTATGTATCGGAAAACATTTGTTCAAATGTCAAAATGCAAAATTTGGTTGTGAATATTTTTGTGTGTGTGTGTTTCCAAAATGCGGAAACCAGATAGGGTAACATGTAGCGGCTTTCTCTTGCTCATTCACGACTTCTCTTAAACTATTCGTAATTACATTTAAATTTATTAAAGTATTAGTGTAAAGCAAGTGCCAAAGACAATTTAGGGAGCTTTTATGATAAGTTTCAATTATTATAAGTGATGATGTAAATAAAAATTCGCTTCAAATTTTAAATGTTGTCTTTCGTATATCGAGATGACTCCAATAAATTGTATGGAAAATCAAACTTTTGTTTCTTTAATTTCCTCTTCTAACCTTTACAAAGTTTTATACCATACGTGATCGAGCCAAAACTGGATGTTAAAATATTACGCCAATGCAATTCAAACAAACGGTTACACACATCATTATAACGACTTAACTATACTAGAAACTGACACACGTCCCAATTTAGGTACACATTACATTATTAAACGAAACTTAATACACCGGGAAGTTAAAATTGTCATTAGATCCTTGCAGTTTCACTTTGCGGTCACAATGACATGCGGAAGAGTTTCACTGCCGGCCCGCCAGTGTATAACGCATGCTCGCCCACATCGCGACTCAGTAGCGTGCCAGCCCTCGTACCATGTTCACCGACAAAGTAGTGCTGATCACAGGCGCCAGCTCCGGGATTGGAGCAGCCTGTGCATTAACATTCGCAAAATCCTCCGCCACACTATCATTAGTAGGCAGAAACTTAGACAATCTCACCAAAATCGGCAAACAGTGCGAAAAACTAAACCACCTCAAACCACTCCTCATCGTCGCTGATATAACATCAGATAGTGATCTAGAGAAAATCGTCGAATCAACTGTAAGCAAATACAGCAAAATAGACATCCTGATCAACAATGCCGGTATAAACTCCGTGTCAGGAGCTCACACGTCAGCAGAGGCTTACGACCGTGTTATGGCTACCAATCTACGCGGAACGTATCTACTCACTACTAAAGTGATACCTCACTTGTCGAAAACGAAAGGGAACATCGTAAATATATCGAGTATTCTGTCGAACAAACCACTGCCTCTCATGACACCGTACTGCATGTCTAAAGCAGCTATAGACATGTTCACCAAGTGTGCTGCGCTGCAATTGGGCCCAAAAGGAGTCAGAGTAAATGCTGTCAATCCAGGACCTGTGAAGACGGAACTGTTCAGAAGAGGTGGAATGACTGATACAGATCATGAAAGAATGTTCGTTGGCATAGAAATAAATTCCCCTTTGAAGAAAATAACAAAAGGGGAAGATGTAGCGGAACTAGTGATGTTCCTAGCCAGTGATAGAGCAAGTTGCATTAGTGGAAGTTGCTATGTCATCGACTGTGGACTCATGCTGGGTGATGCCGGCAATTTGTGATTGATGTATACATAGATACATAATACAGCTTAATGTGCACAAACCCCACATTGTAATGTTGACTTTGTTTCAATTAATATTTCGTTGTCAAGACCACCCCAAACTTTCCGTTCTTACAAACATATTTAACTGTGATAAGTTTGTTGAAAACTTAAATGTCTGGATGATATTCTCCAGAACAAAGGCTGAGGAATATTAAAATATGTAACGCGGTGTATCGAGCCTCATAATAAACAAAAGGCCTACGGGACATAGTACTGATAAACCTTGTTAGATGTTCCCTCGAGTTTCATTGCGGCTCGTTTAGATTGCAACGACAATTACATTACAGTGGTTTCCCTCAAATATCTGTTCTTTTTGGTAATGGAGGGCAATATATTTACTTATCTGGAATACGTAATCCTTCCCCAGGTGGCTCGCTAATACCGTGTTATCTTGCGTTAATTTCCCGCGCATAATCTTCTCGCAAATTGATTGTGCTCCCTGCAGCGGTACTGAAAATTAAATTATAAATAATATCGTCGGTAACGTTAATGCTTTTAAAAATTACCTTGCTTTTTATCTCGGTATTAATCTCGCACAAAAAATCTTGCTTCTAGCAAGAAAATCTCGCGAAGTATTTTCTTTAGTGCTGAAAAGATAGTGTAGCTTAATTTTATACACAGAGTAAAAATGTAAGGAGTGAAATATTTAAACGTTAATATCCACATAGTGGATCTTCTAATTAAAGTTCTCGGATTCCTAGACTGTAACCGTAATAAAGTGTAATTTCCAGCTACAAGTACGTAATCCGCAACAAGAGTAACCTCGTTAGGCGCGGGGTGTGGGGTGCGGAGACGGAGGGGCGCGTTATACGCGATTAATATAATTCCCTAATTTATACGCGGCGAACGTTACTGTACGGGTTCCATTGTTATTGGGCCAAACCGCGGCTTTCAATTACGCGCGCACTCACACAGATATTACTCCGCTCTCGTCCTCGCCATCCTAACTTTGTCAACGAGTGTTGTAATTGTCTTTCTTTCCGCGTTCATTATCGCGTGTTTATCGATTTGTCTTCACGTGTACTGGGGCTGATTTATTAACTTGTGGCAGTACTAAATCTGCAGGTTACCTACGGATTATTTTTGCTCTTCTGAGCAATGTGTGTTCATCTATGTTTTTTATTCGTCTTTGCCTCTATTTATTTCTCTAATCATGTAAGTACACCTCGTCAAACTATGTGGGCGGGCTCATGAACTTTTAGTGCCTACACACAATACAGTCTCTACAAACGTGCACCTACCTGCAATTTGCTTAGACAATGCACTTAAGATCTCGTACGTGTCACGTACGACAGATAAACACAAGAGCGATGCTATTAGAATAGGATAAACCATAAATGTAGCAACCCACGTCGACTGCATTACTCCTAGATTCGGCAGTTTGCACTATTTTATGAGGTGTATATCACAAACAAGGAGTCTGGTTACTTCGTGGTTGAAGTTCGATGCATTAGTGCACTTATCTTGTTGGCAGGTAACTTTGTCAACCGTGGAGATTGTGTCGTTTGAAAGTGTTTTGTTTCGTGAATTTTATTTGATTTATGACTCAGCGGACGAAAGTTTAAAGCATTTATAATGAATGATAGAAGTTGTCTGCCCCACTTTTGTGAACTTACTTAAAAATGAGGGCACGGTTTTGGTTTGATTTTTGTCATTTTTCAGTCTCTGTATTTTTTATTTCACACAAGTGAGACACACTTACTGATACACATCCCGGTTTAGGTTTAATAAAAATAAATAAATAATCAAAATTCACAAAAAAAATTGCCGAGGCCAGCAATGCAATTTCAAAAACGAATTATCAGTGTATCCCAAGAGCCACGCAAATGAGCGGAAGTAGCACTATGTCGCATTATCGGACATCTACTTTTCAAGGCACGTCGGCCTGTCCTATTTGCTGACAGTAATCTTGAAGAGTTGCCAGCCCGAGCCCGCACAAATATATTGGAACTCCAGCCCCCAGAGACCGACCAGTGCGGGTTAGGTGATCATTTCTTGTTTTGACACAAACAACGAACTATTCTCAATCTTATCTGTAAGAGAACAAAGTCGCAATTCGCCCTGTAACAAGCTAATATTTGTTTTGATAGGAAAGGGATGTGCAATCGAGAGACGTCTATTTAAAGGGACAGCAGATCGTTTTACTTGTAATTTGTATTGCGCGTGTTGGGAATGAAGAAGCTGCAGCTCTACGGGAAAATGTTATGCATATGCATAAAGTTAATTAGGAAGAGGGCCCGCCTAGCTGAGAATATCTTTCAGTTTCTTACTAGGTATATTTCAGAGCTTATTAGTTTGTAAAGTTTGCTTCAGGATTATTGTTGTTTTTATACTCAGATGCAATAGGAATAGGCAGGTACGAAATCATCTTAATAATTCACAGAAACTACACAAGTTCATTTTTAGGTTACGTTCTGATAATACTTGATTGGATATCGAATGAAAGAATAGCTAGTTACTACTTCAAAAAGTGTGAATTTAAGTTGTGGTAACTCGTTCAGTTTTTTGCTTGTTAATGAAAAAGAATCAACAAAACTCGACTAGTAGTCGGACAAACAATACTACAAAACGAATAAGAGTCGCCTTCACCTTGCTCCTCCGTATATTTACAAACATGGCCAACCTTGCAGCCCACAGCCCGTAGGTGAGCACCCCGAGCAATAAAAAAGATCGCACGCAATCATAACTTATCGGGTAAGCTCTTTCTCGCAGGCGGTCTCGCTCCCACCTACATTTATGTGAAACGCCTCAATTCCTCTTCACCTACACGAAACTACTTGTTAACAAGAAACGGAGAACACCTAGGTATGGGTGCTAAGACCTTGCTCAAACCTAGACCTAGACTTAGGTGCTGGAAATAGTTTCGTTCAGGTATTTTGAGACAATTTATTGAGTGGCCAATGTGATTACATAACATTGGCGACTAAATTTCGGCCCTATAAAATGAATCACAAATGTGATTACATTACATGACATTGGTGACTCATTTTATAGGGCCGATTTCAGACTTCCGTAAAAAATAAACGACACTTACTACGTATTAACCGATACTACATAATATTATAATATAGATAACGTATCGTATCCTGAAAAACTGAAAGATACTTTTAGAGGACAACTGAAACTAGTCTCTTGGGAGTCACCTGTCTCAGAAAATACCTAAACACGACAGGTGAAGTTTGATGTCACCCCTATATTATATCCTATATCCTACAAAAAAACTACCTTAACATTTTTATGAATAGTGACAGATCACTTATGAATATTTAATTAACTAAAACATGCAGTCCTGTTGGAATATATCCTACTTCTTCGATGCTGGTACAGGGCTATACAGGTAGCAATGAATACACTCTCATAATATAAGTTAATACCAGCCTGCAGTGTACCTACACTCTACTCTGGAACGTACCTACGTTTCAGATAAGTAGGAAATGATGAGCATTTAAAAACCAAATCTAAAACAAACAGACACGTGAGCTCAAAACCGTCGGTTATAAAAATATATTCCCTATTTTTATACGAACCTAATTCGCAAATAAAAACGCAAACGACTCGGAACAAAAAACCACTCATTCGTTGTTTTCATTCATAGCAGACGAACCGTTAACCCAAATATAATTGGCTGGGTGAAAATTAAAAGACTTATTGAACTGTGGGTCCTCAATAAATACCGAAATTGACAGACTACATGACGGTCTGCAAACAGAATATTAATACAGACATATAGACATATTGATAGTGTCTGGGCAGCTTATAAGCTGAAAACATTGGAATCATGAGATGTAAATATGTGTTTCGACTTTCGTAGACGTACATAATACATCTCTAAATCCATGCACTCGTCGTTTTATAAAAGGAACAATAAACCATCGTAAGCACTCAAAATATGAAAAAGTGACCATATACCTAGTTTGTCTAAAAAATAGTAGGTAGCTTAGTAAGACGTTCCCGTGGTATAATTTTTGACTTTCACGCGCTCGACGCCGCTGGCACTATAGCTAAGATAGAACTCCCTCTCGCTCTCATCATAGCTTCTTTCAACAAGCTAGTTGGCGCATGTTCACTTGTTAATTATATAATTAGTTCAGGACAGACGACGACTATGTAGTATGCATACTAAAAGCATCAAATTAAGAAAACGTTTAGGGATAAGTTTTTTTTACTATAAGTTGGTCTTGTCTTATAATTCTTAGAAGTACGAAATATAAAGCAAGGATAGCTAGATAAATATCTATGTAGGTACAGATAGGCCCGAAGAGCCGAAAAGATTGGAATCCCAATTTATTGTCTGTTCTGACGGTAATATTTATTGTCCTGACGGCTGGCCGTAGCTTTGTCTCCTTTGTTAGTATATTCGTCGAAAGACATCTATCACTATTATCAAATATTTTCCGAATACGGTAGAAAGAATAATATGCTCGGAGAAAGTCCCCCGAACCGATCGTAAGTAACGATAAAACCTGTAAAACAACACCTTTATTTTTCCGCTTGACCCTTCAGCACTTTGGGTGACAAATTTATTGACGATACTACGCACTTGCTACTTGGACTAAACAAAGGTACACAAACACACAGTTCTATTTTCAGTTAGCTTCATTCAGGTACGTTCGTATCAATCAAATATCGTTCTGAACAAAAATCTATAAGCAATTACACATGATGTTCCGTTCATTTCGGAATAAATGAATATTATTAAGGTGGCGGCTGCGGCTTTGGCGGCAAATGTGTTTGTAACTTGATTAAATATGCCCCACAATTATATGAACGTACTTTGAATGATGCAGGATTTACACATAGGTAACATATTGTTCTGTTGTATTATCGAATATGCAAAGATAGGTAGGTAACATTGATTAACGGCTGAAAAGAAACAGAACCAATGGATAGGGTAAAACTGGGATAGATGTCACACTTTTTGAAATCATTTTATATCTCCCGGTACAAAAGCAAAATATTTTATTTGCAAAACTGGCAAGTACTTTGGTTTTTTATCTACAAGTTTATGAAAAGTAAAAAACATTATCTTTGATATTTACAGAGTATTAGCGGTTTTAGCGGACCTCTATATTTTGGGACATCTATCCCATATATGGGATAATTGCCTAGTCCATATAAATCACTCTCTAAGCCCTAAACTTTCCTGAATCAAAGAAAAAACAAATGAGAAAAAAAAAACAACCCATCCGAGGTGCGGTGCAAACATGTTCTATTCCCTCTAAAACAATTCCCAAACCCCACTAACAATCTGCTTCATCATTTGTGTATTGCATTATTTCCCGATATAATATCTATCATTATACCACCCTAGGCCGGGGGTTGTGGGGAACCCCCCAGGTCCTTCCGGCCCAGTCTGAAGCTGGACATTGACAGGATCTGGACCAAGTGATGCTCAGGAGTCAATGCAGCTTTAATGAGGTTACAGCATCAAGGAACACTAAAAAAATATTTAAGAAATCGGCTCCAGGAAAAACATCTTAGGTTAGGGGCCAGGCCCGCCTGGACAAAAAACCTTACATACGCCAATGTAGATTGTATTCACACTAACGACAGTGCGAGTGCGTGACCGCCCGGTCCCAGAATTACAAACGCAAGCAATAATTCAATCAGACGCGGCTTAGCCGGCCTCTCGCCGTGTTTACCAAACAACCCACCTACCCTTATCATCTCGTATGACGACCCTATCCCGCATAGGTGACCCTCCAATATATTTATTATGATTATAAGCAATCAAAAGCAAAAATATTTATATTAAATAGACCATTTACAGCCACTTTTAAATTGCCGGCCAATTTTGAACTGTCAAGGTTTGCTGCCAAACCTTGACAGTTCAAAATTGGCCGGCAGAACTAACTTCATCTTTTTGACTGATCAAAAAGATGAAGCAGCCGGTACCTACATATGTTCCGCAGTAAAACACTCACCGCCCTTATCTCCAGCGCGGCAGTTGCACGTATAAAGAGTAGATCCAATGGAGAAGAACGTGCAAGAAACTCCATGGACACTCTACTCAATTTACTTCCGAAACAGAAAAAAACAGAGGAAAACCATTTCAAAACAATTGCCGACAGTCATATAGCGCCAATCACAATGGTCACTTGCGTCGCTAACAACATGCATAAATTGGTTTGCTTGCTGATTTTCGCGATCTGGGTCCAAAGCGGAATGTGCAGAGATGAAGATAAAATTATGAAAGGTGAGTTAAATGTTTTACATACTGTTCCTATAAAGTAGAGTAAATAAGAAATAAATAACATTTAAGACGTTGCCTTTGAAAGGGATGTTCTATCATAAAGGTATTGGTGACAATTCAATAAGAAAACAGTTTTAAAGCTAATCTAACCACTCATAATGTCACATTATTTGAGAAGAAGACGCGACACCGCACATTATAAGATTGTAATAAGAAAAAAAAAGTAATAAAAAAATTAAACTGAATTCAAAACTGTACAATTTCAATTCATTTAATTAATAACTAAAAAGAGAGAAATAAAAGTTTTATCTTTTAAAAAATCTTTTGACAAGACTACAAGAGGTTATCAGCTCTAAAGAATCCATGCACTATACATCCATGCATTTAGCTTTTCAGTTCCACGCTGTATAAAAATACACGAGTTTCCCTCGATTTTATCTCCTGTAAGTACACTGTCTAAGTTTAGAACTAGTAGTGTAAGTCGAAGGGTATCAAGTAGCGCCCCTGGGAGCTGTAATGGACCTGTGGAAACGACTGCAAAAAGAAAAGTCTAGTCCGCAACTAGATTTAGTGCCCATAGATACCCAATAATGTGCCGATGTGAGAAATTGCGCACTATTTAAAAGGAAAATGTATTTTCAAATTCTTTAGGGACCGCTAGCTGTTAGTTGGGGATCTCTTAAAAGCTTTTAAACAAACTTTATTGGTTCCTAAATTGTTTGGTACTTGAAAAGTGACAAAATTTAAGCAGTACCATAGAATATAAAATTGCACTAACAAAAGTCAAAATTTCAATAAGTACTTATTATATTGATTTTTTTACTTTTGTTAATGCATTTTTATTTTCTATGGTAGTATAAGCGACATTCGAAATAAAGAAAATACACTGATTTGTCCCATCTTAGGGCACACAATTTAGGAAATCCGAAAAAAATAAAGTAAAGAAAATAAAACTGCACCACACAAGGCGTCGAGAGTAGTGTTTTACTGCACATTTTTAGGGTTTCATGGTCAACAAGGAACCCTTATAGTTTCGCCATGCCCGTGTCTGTCTGCCTGTCTGTCCGTGGTTCAGCTCAGAGACGCTTCGCTAGAAAGTTAGAATTTGGTTTGGGTATACATATTAATCACTATGTATGTACTGCATCTCTACACTGTAGATAGTCTTTTGAACCCAAACGTTGACTGTGGCGATGATTATTTTTTAAATCTGCTATCCCATGGTATGGGATGTCGATGAATAGTTCGTTTAAAAACGTTGAGAGTGTGCGAAAACCATTTTTCCATTCCATTCCAAGGATGGTTGCGAAATATTAAGCTTTAGAGTGCTATTTTTGTTGAGCCTCCCCCCCACTGCCAGCAAAATGGTGGTTTTTGGAGACGTGAAATTCATGGTAGTAGCATAATATATAACTAATTTAAAAGGCAAACTAGAACAGTTTAGTAGGCTTTACAAGTTAACGAGTAATAGTCGACCACCCTAAAAAACCTAAGTCAAAGCATTTATTTCAAATAAACCATTCACAGGTACTTTTGAATTACCAACTTATACAACGTGTAACAGAATACGCAAACGCAATACCTCTTAAGGGGTTATTGTACTCATCATTATGAACAACTCTTACCATGGGGCCAACACCGAATTCGCGAAAAAAAAAACAGCTGTTCAGTACATTTTGTCAAGTTATGCGCACAGAAATGTATGAGGCAGTAGATTTTTTTTGCGAATTAAAGACTTAAAACCTCAGAATGTTACACGTTGGAGAAGGAGAATTTCGTAAAAATTCCATTGTAATTGCTAACATAATTCTAAGCCGGCAGTTGTGATATGCAACTACGGAACCAAACATTGCACGTGGCCCGACACGCACTTGGAAAGTTTTTTTTTTAATAGAATAAGAAACAGTACCTATAGCAAATTAAGTTACCATATGACTAAATAAATTAATGACATAATATATGTGTCGCCTATTCCCAGCTTGCTACTGGCCGAACGAGGCGTACGAACCGTGCTTTGGCGGCTGCGCCGAGGTGTCGTGCGACAACCCGCGCAACCACCTGCGGCCCTGCTACCCATACTGCGAGCCGGGCTGCGTGTGCGAGGAGCCCTACGTGCGCGACGACCGCACCCACCAGTGCGTGCTGCCGCAGGACTGTTCGCCGTGGGTATCACTCATACAAACAAACAATCGATCTGCCTAGCCTTTTCCCACTATGTCAGGGTTGGCCTATCATCTAACTAGATGAAGACTGTATTTAACATGAAGCAACTGCCTACCAGACCTCCACAACCCAATAACTGGGTAACACGATACTCCTTGGCAATACTAATGTTACATTTACTGTCTTCTGACTATCTGTCACAACTTTCAAAGATCTTCAAATGTCATTCGGGACCAAAGGCTTAACGTGCATTCCGAGGCACGGATGTCTCGGAATGAAATGAATTGTTACCAATCCATGGTCTGACCTCGGCAAACGACGCTTTACCTCAAATATCGACCCGTGCAGCAGCAACTATCTAGCCACAAGCTCAATTTAAAAACGATGACAACAAAATAACTTTTCGTACTTATCCTGCTAAAACTCATTCAAATTAGAAAATCAGGCTGTTGCGGCTACGGCAGTGGCTCGTCGTACCATTTTAATATTTAAATCGTTATTACAGAACGCAAATGGGGATACCAGTACCAGCAAAAAGAGCACAAGACAAGCCGTCCCCGAAGTTCAGAACCCTTCCACGCGGTTACATAAAACGCGCGCAAGCTGACGACTCCGCCGACAACGAAGTGCCCAATGCCATCAGCAGCAACGGCCCCATTAGTACCAACGTCAACCCTAAGGAAGACTTCAAACCACGCGGCAGCGAGGTCTCCCGCATGGGCAACTACTTCAACATAGTCATCGCTCCGCCTCCCATCAAAGCGCTGCAACCCAGGAAACTAATACAAAGTGAAGGCTACAGAAATGCCAACAAACGAATAAACTAAAGGATTTTATTTGAATAAAGATTTTATAATTTTTTGTATTGCTTCGTTTTTCTTCACATTGTGTTCTTGTTAGCCAGCTACCCTATACATCCACCTAATTGGCCTTTTATGTCCCACAGCTGGGCAAACATTATCTCATAAGTACTCATAACATATACCTTAGTATTTCAAATATCTGAATTCAATGAAATAAGCAAGTATTCATACTAAATAAATGAATAATAATAATAAGAAAAAATCTTGATAACGAACGACACGAGAAGTCAAAATGGTTCTTTTGCCTCTAAGTGATACGTCATACGGCAATTGAAACGTTTTATACGAAGTCAATATGTAGGTAATTAAGCCAGTTATCCATTTACAAAAGAAAGTACATAAAATAAGAGTTTTTGTTTATACTAATAGAGCTGTCCATTTTTTGTAAGCTATCGATAAAGGTTTGAAAGCAATCACATCCGTTTGAATTTATTCCTTTTTGTGAGGCCTGGCTTAATATCGTCCATTAGTTACAAATTCGTCGTAAAGTGAAACGGAGCAATGCTTTGTAGCTTTTGAAAACAATACCATGAACTGATGAATAATTGTTCACAAAAAGTTTAACAATATGCGGAAATTACTTTTACTTGCTTTGTTGTTATGTAAGTTTGGAACAATAATCAAATGTGCTTTAATATAAAAAGAAACAATATCTGCAATGAACAGTTTTATGTTACAGATAACATCATTGCAATGGCGGCAAGAGTAAACAGTTACGATTATGATGATATGGATGGAAACAAAAGACACTCCTTGATAGACGACAGAAGAAAATGGAGAAAGAAGGCGTTATCGAACCCCATCGACGAACACAGGGACTGGGATAGAAGGAGAAGCGATTATGATAGTAGAGACCCTAGATATATGGATGAGCCCGAACAGAAGATTTTCGGTGGGATAGACAGACAGAGAGATAATAATATGGATGGTTCATCTCCATACAGAAACCCGCCAAGACATTACGAAGAAGATAAAATGAATATGCAGCAAACGATGAAGAGTGCAGAAGTGTCACACGCTGCGTCATACATGTGAGTGGTTAGAGGACCCAGATTCCTGCATATTGTATTTTGTGAGAATTCAATATGCTATCGTTTATTTACAGTGAAAAAGAACCAGAGAGGGAGAAGAAATCACCCATGGCGATGAACTGCGAAAGACCGCATGAAAGGTAGAATACTAATCCATGTCAATACTAATATTATAATTGTGAAAGTAACTCCATCTGTCTGTTTGTTGCCTCTTCACGTCTAAAAGGATTTGGGACACGGGTAGACCGTGTCCCGGTTTAGGACATGGATACTGTAGGGCAATTTTTATCCCGGGAATAAGTTCCCTTGGGATAATTTCCGGCTCTCAGGCAGGATAAGCCGCTGGCAAAAGCTAGTATGACATTACATTATTGACTTGTGAATATATTTGTACTAGCACTTCGCCCGCGACTTCGTCCGCGCGGATTTAGTAGGTACTCCACAAACTTCAACGCCCCCTATACCCCCTTATAAAGGTTAGTTTTGGAAAATTAAGCACAACGATTTTCATTAATTTACATTTATTACTTAGCCATTTCTACTTATTCTATGGTCTCAGGTTCAGCGCAACTGTTCACCCCGTTCACCCCGTCAGGAATTGATTATGCAAAAATTGTTAGGTACATCTGTTTCAATAATCCCATTTTTACTTTGTTCATAGCATCCCGACGTAAATTAAAGCAAGCAATAATGTCCTCCCCTAAAAACTTAATCACCCCTGCTTCACCCCTTATTATGTAGGTATGTAGTTTATTTGCGAAAAATCCAAACATTTGTTATTCTTATTGTTTTAACGAAATCATTTTCAACTTCATCGGACCAAGCATTGTTGATTCTTCCCAGTTCGCTCAAGCCGCGACATTTTTCTTACTCCGAGCATGTTTATTACCGTCGTAACTTTTGAACGAAAGGTCCGATTTGAATAATTTAAAGTGTGATTTACACGGAAATAATCAACCTTAATTATAAAACCATTTAAATGGATAAGGATTGATATCATGATACCGAAATCAACATTTTTTCAAATCACCAAGGATTTGCTTGAATAATTTGAACAAAAAGCAGTCATGGTGACTTAACCATAATAGTTAGACATATGCTATCGCGGACTTTTTTGTAGACATTGATGACTTCTATAAAACTGTAGTACATCACTTTGCTCTATTGTCAATAGATTCCGCAGCGTACGCGATATAAGGATTTTTTCTCACACCTTGGGTTACATTATCGAAGTTTTCATACGGATCCCTAACTTTTTTGAAAATATTCTATAGCCTATGTCCATCATCGATAATGTACAATTCTACTGGTGAAAGAATTTTTCAAATCGGTCCAGTAGTTTCGGAGCCTATTCATTTCAAACAAACAAACAAACAAATCTTTCCTCTTTATAATATTAGTATAGAACTATAGATTAGTATAGATATAGATGTGCCGTATTATACTTTGTCCAGATACGAAGCGTGCTTCGCGGGCTGTGCGTCCGTGACATGCGACAATCCCCGTGACCGCCTGCGCCCCTGCTACCCGTTCTGCGAGCCGGGCTGCATCTGCGTGCACCCCTACGTGCGTGACGACAGGACTCACAAGTGCGTCCTACCCGAGGAATGCACTAAGTATGCCACTTAAGCTTTCTATAGCATCTTATGATGACAGATAAACATTTGTCACCTCCTTCAAACTGTTTAGGTTAGTTACGATACGTTGGAGTTGGATTCCAGTTCAACCAGATGCCAGAGTAGCAGTATTTTACATGGAGCGACTGCCTATCTGACTTCCAAAGCCCGGTAACTGGGTTACACCAAAAGCCCTTGGTAAGACTGGTATCAGGTTTATTGGCGTCTGACTGTCGTCAGAACCACGTGATTTCCGAGGCGCGGAGGAATGCAGTATGTTACGGTGGTCATACACGGACCGACATAGACAGATTAGTTGCTTAACTTTGAATACGAGCCGTGCCGCTGTTATTATTTAGCAACGTGCTCTTAAAATTTTTGCCAATTTGTCACTCACAAAAAAGTTTTAAATATTTGAACATATAGCTACTCAGATAATGTTTCACTTGACCTGTTAGAGATGCTGTCTAAAAAACTATCAGCGATGCTAGATTTATACAAACAAAATTTATTGTTTTGAAAAGTCTCTCTAAAACATAAACTTTCTTTCCACTTTTCAGAGGCCTCAAAGGAATACCTGATCTTGGCGACGACATATAAGTTAATCGACAAAATGTTATGGGTTCTGTAGCATATGATGTTGTATTTACTATTTATTTGAATAAATTAACTTTTTCATAATTGTCCAATTTTATTTCTCACTGTGTTTTTCCCATGGTCAAAGAAAGAGTTCAAAATCAAACATTTTACTTTCGATTCAATCAATAGAGTCCTGTGACAAGGTTTTGTTCGATTGTATGTGCTATTTACTAATCTATACTTTACTTAGTAACTAGAGGGAGGCCATTTCATTTTCCTTAAACTTTACTTTACTTTAAATGGTATAATTTAAATTTAAATAAATGCTTTGACTTTGACTTTGACTTTACTCTTAGACTTAGACTTTGGCTCTCCTGAAGAAAAGTGACCACAACCATGTTGTATTTAGAAAGTTTCTGGAATCGAAAGATACCTCAAGTATCTAAAAACAATATTGTAATTTATTAGATGGTCGTCTTATAGTACGTAAGTGTAAGAAGCCCTTTTTAGACAATCCTTAGAACAAACTCATCGTCAGTTTTACAGATAAAGCAAAATCGTGTTTTATTTGCATAGCCTTCGCTAACCCACTTTATCTTTTCAATACACCATTGTTTCGTTCACAGCAATAAGTCATCAAAATGTGTAGCCTTTGTTAGATACATTTTTGTAATTATACCCTAGTTCTGATATATACGAGCGTGTTGTGTAAACTAATTTCAACTTAAATTTTATTTAAATAAGGATAGAGTGACCATGGCTCATGAATATTTTGTACAACTTCTCCGATCCACCTAATGGGGCAGTTGGTTAAAATTGATTTAACCGTGTTTTAGAAAATAGTGAAACCACTTTCCAGACAGTTTTTGCCATAATCACATAAAATGTTAATTGTTTACCAATAACATTTCCAATGTGTACAGTATTCGTCGCCCCACCAATGGGTTTAACAGTTTTATTGTGTTTTTTGGTGACTGCTCTGACTCCATGCAGCAGCACACATATTTCCCGAGAAATTGCGTATGGTACGTCATTCATTTATTTATAAGTAAGGTGCCCCGGGGCTATTGCAACTAGAAAAAATATAGTTCCAACTTTGATTTTGTGCAGTTTCTTTTTTATTGTAAATTTTCTCTATTTGATAATTCTACTTGATTAACATCACATTTAACCTAGTTCTGAAAAGAAAGTCCGTAAAGAATTGAAATAATAAAACGGTTTTCTACTAGAGGTAGAAAAAGTTGCATTTACCCCCGATAAGGGGCAAATGCAACTAATGACAATCGTGGTGTATCTGTTGGTCTTAAAATTATTATAAACAGAGGTTTTCAACGTAATGTGTTATCGTAAGCGAATTTGAAACGTAAGTTCACGTATCTAAGCTCAGTTTGGAGTAATATAAATATTTCCTAACTTCAGGGGTAATTGCAACTATTTTGTTAATAGTTAGTGTAGTGAATTTACTTTTCACGTTTGTCGATAATCGTTTTTTTTTTTTCGATTATCGAATTTATAATTCCGTTATCGTCAGCCGCTTGATAGGTGTTCAATTCATTGCTCCTAACAGCTGCTAATTCTTTAAACGAATTGTACTGGGAATATTTTATTTCTGTTCTCCGTTTATAATTCCGAACCATTTAAAACAATAGATTAATTTTATTTATGAAGCGAATGCGCAAAATTAGCCTGCAAGCTTTTCATTTCTAAGTTTTTTTTTGCAAATTGCAGCTCCGTACTAGGTCGTATATTGATTAAAACATTAAAATTATTATTTCTCTTAGTTGGCGAAAAAGCCAATGTCCCTCAGGGTTCAAGCTATCTTCATGCGAAATTTCATAAGGATCGGTGCAACAAAGTTGTGAAAGCGTACTTTAACATACAGATAAAAATACACCTTTAAAATATTGAAGATGGATTATGTTCAACTTCAATGTAGTACTGTACTGTAAGTACATATATCTAGTCTATATGATATCAATATCTAATCCAGTAATGTACATAATATCAATAAAAAATCACGGAATTAAAACATCGATATGGCACAAACTATTGTTTCATGGTTTCATACAAACCGACACGGGGTAAATGCAACTAACCTCAAAGTTACAATTACCCCATTTGACGTTATTTTCAGGGAAAATGTAACTATACACATATCTTGTTGTAGCTTTAACCAATCCTTAAGCAAAAAATAATTATAGCTAGT
Source organism: Melanchra persicariae (assembly GCA_947386135.1). NCBI lineage: Eukaryota > Metazoa > Arthropoda > Insecta > Lepidoptera > Noctuidae > Melanchra > Melanchra persicariae. The sequence goes on along the minus strand of OX376664.1, from coordinate 8,588,692 downwards.
TACGTTTATCAACTAAACACTCCATTTAAGACACCAGCAATAAAACACTTTAAAACATATTTTTTGCAGATTTTTGTCACCACGTGCGTTCATACAAAATTGGCGGTTTGACAGATTAACCTGTTTTACCTTCATTTTTAGATGCAATGCTTCCATCTATTATTTTCATGTAACAATATGCATCGTAATGTATAGATGGCGTAATATTTAAAAATCCTGGCCAAAGCCATAAAAATATCTCCGTTATGATAACGGAGATATTTTTATGGCTCCTATAACACAGGATTTTACTAGTATCGGGGCCATTATTAACAAAAAATGACCACAATAATTGATATAACAACTTAATGTAACACGCATTGTATCTCATCTTTTTGGCATTAAACATTATTATTATTATTTAATTTAGTTAGTATAATAACCCAGTAGTGACAATAGCCCCGGGGCACCTTATTATATTAATTCTATGACATTTGGCGTGTACCTACTCGCAAACGGAAGCATACGTTCTGCCTAGTTTGCCAGATACAGTAACTAATTTGAACCAACCAAACCGCCGACCTACCGCCCAATAACCCGACTATCGTTGAAAATATTTAACTCACTTCGAGTCAAATATTTTGGACGATCGTTTTGGTAGCACCACCTCACAAAATTGGTTCCAGAATGTGGCCAACATGGAAAGTTCGAGTACTGCATCGATGAGATCCCCGGCTGCGTCGTCGGCTGCCACTGCCACCCGGGATACTACTTCGACACCGACACCAAAATATGTGAACCAAAGTAATCCTAATTTTAACGTTACACGCTTATCCTTGACAATATTATAGCCAAGACAGGCACCTATTATATCTCTATAATAATTAAAAATGTAGTGCGAAATAGGTGCAAATAATAATGCGCATGATTAACGCTATATGGACATGGTGTACGATATCTCGATCCGTTTGCCTGGCATGTACAGAACGTAAATGGTGCAGTTTAGGTAACTGCATTATTTTACGTTCTGGTTTTTTTTTTTTAGAACAGCGTTCAGCTTTTATAACCTTTCTGACAAAATTTGAAGCCGGTCTAATATAAGATTAAGTACATAAAACTTATTTTAGTATAAATGGTTTACAAACCAAATATTGTTTATCTTACAATACTTGGTAAGAAATAGAATGAAAATATAACTCAAGATAATACAGAAATGCATTTACTTTTCAGTGTAAAATTAACGCAGCACTTCCGACAACATTACCTCGCGGAGCCTCTTCCAACAGCAACAGTGTACCCAACCAACACCCCCAACCCTAGCCCCTCTGCCACTGCTCACTACGACGACAAGGAGCATGAAGCAGCCAAAGACACAGATGAGCTCGGTGATTGGCTGTACAATCAATTCTTTAAAACAATAGAAAGTCAAGTTATTTACAATTCGAATAATACAAAATCAACCAGTAATGAAAAACCACCGACACGAAGAAGTGGTGGTGGGCAGTCCATTAGTAAAACTAAGAGAAAAATGCGCAAGCCTAATAGAAGTCGCAAGAAAAGGAAACACACGAAAGGGCGCGGCCTGAGGAGGAAACTACTCCGCATTACAGAAGATGACAGTTTATTTGATTCAAATTCAGATTCAGATGACAGTGGCAGTTCCAGTAGTGACAGCGATAGCAGTAGCGATAGTTCAGCTGACATTGACTCAAGTGATGGAAAGAAAACAGTCAGCCCTGACACAGACTGCACAGACACCTCAGATGACAAAGATCATGGCCATAAAAAAGTTATAATTTTTAACAGAAGACCTAAACCGCCTTTACCATCATTTATTTTCTTGCCGAGTATGGATACGCCATACTACCCACCGATAGGTTTGCCGCCACCGCCGCTCGTACCAATGTATCCTATGGTACCGGTACCACCGATGGCTCCTCCGTTTCCTTCTTTCCCAGGTTCGGCAAAAGATATTTTTACAATGAATAAGAATATCTATTTATTTATTTAACTTTGCTTCGCGTCCTGAATGTTTTGTGTCAGTATGTTTATGATATTGCTAAATTGATTGTATCATAATAATATATTCAAATCTGAAATATTAATAGGACCTCCAAAAAATGATGACGAAAGCAGCAAAGCAACAACTACAACCAAAGAGGAGCCAAGCACAACAACAATCAAAGAGCCTCCACTAGATCCTCCACCAAAAGAAGATTCTCCCCCAAAAGAAGATCCTCCCCCAAATGAAGATCCTCCCCCAAATGAAGATCCTCCACCAAAAGAAGACCCACCACCACCAGTCAGACGCAACAGACCTGAAAAACACCACAAAAAACCAATTCTTCAAAAATTAATAATGCGAGCTAGTAAACCTGGGTAAATATTTATGTGCATACACTGTTTAAAACATAACTACAGTTCTCGTCAAATAACTTTGCCCCTCTGAAGTTAGCCATTTGCAAAGATCGCGCAGGTGCAGTCACGTACACGGGAGCAAGCGGGACGCAAGCATACATCGAACGTAAACGAGCGACTGAGACATAAAATCGCGCCCCGCCCCCATGTCTCTTACGCATGCGCAGTTGCAGTGTGTTCGTAATTTTGACTACTACGCAGCCACTCGACACAACTTCAGAGGGGCAACGTTATTTGACGAGAACTGTACATGTCTTAACAAGCGGCTTTCGCTTGGATTTCGTTTTGCGTCTAGTTCACAGACCACATATGCTGTCTAAGTTTAAACGAAAATGGCTGTAATTATATATTTTTTCTATCATAAACTGTAATATATATTACGTAGGTAGATAATTATTATACTGGCTTTTATATTTTAGGAAACAAAAAAAACTGAAGTATGGACAACAAAACAAGCTGGTAAGTGAACAATGCTACGGTAAGGTGGAGAGTTGTTTACTTAGGCAAGTCATTCTAGATTTGGATGTACTCTATCACGTATCGAAAGCCGAATCATCGAAATCAATTGATCGACCACTGTTAAAAATCAAATTTCAGACAAACTGATGAGTGTCAGAGACACAGATAGTGGAACGTTAATTTTATTAAACGTTTAGTTACTTACTTAATTGAAAACTCAATCAATTGTGTACTTTCAAACTCAAGTCGCAATCCCATCTCGGCGACCATAAATGTCAAAAAACACTACACAGTACTCGTACTCAGTACTGTTCGATAACTCAGTTATTCCCTTCTCAGAAAAAGTTAAAAACTTGGGGATATTCATTGACAGAAACTTCTCTTGGACTGCCCAACTGCAAGAAGTGAGCCGGAAGCTATTTGCATCTGCTTCATCGTTGAGGAGGCTGCGAAATTTTCTTCCGATTGCCACCAAGATTGCGCTTGCACAATCACTTCTTCTTCCCATCCTTGATTATGCTGATGCCAGCTATCTTGACCTAACTCAAGATCAACTAGATAAACTTGAGCGGCTTCAAAATTTCTGTATAAGGTTCATATACGGTTTACGCAAATATGACCATGTTTCCGAATTTCGTGTGAAGCTGAAGTGGTTACCAATTCGCCTTCGCCGGAATGCTCATATTCTTTCCCTATTATACAATGTCCTTTTTTCCCCTTTCACCCCTCTTTACCTTAAGAATCGCTTTCAGTTTCTCTGCGATACCCACACTAGATTTCTGAGGTCATCAGATAATTTACGACTGAATATGCCAATGCATTCCACAACTTTCTTGGATAAATCCTTTACTGTACAAGCTGCCCGTCTGTGGAATGCATTGCCAGTTCCAGTAAGGCGCGCTCAGTCGTTACCTGCTTTTAAACGACTTGTCAAAGATCAGACCTGTCGCTGTGATTATATCGATCGGTCATTCACTTCTTTATTTTTTTTGTTTTGCTGCCAGTATATTTTGGTATTTATTTATCTATCTATTATAAAGCGTATGTATGTATCTGTGTATCTATTATATTATAATCTAATTAAAAATTGTTACACCAATGACAGCCCCAATTTCATGTCCAGGCAAATACTGTCCATCCCAGGTTGTCTGGAAGAGATCGCGGAATGCGATAAGGCCGCCCATTGTATGTGTTTAGTTTTATGTTTCCTTTTGTTGTTTACGTTTTGGTGTACAATAAAATGCATAATAAATAAATAACTTTAATTTCGGAAGTCGGTGTTAAATTACGAAGAAACAACCAAAAACACTGACTTACGAAACTAATATATTCTGATTGATGCTATGATTTAAAAACCAAACTACTGAACCGATTTTGCTGAAATTTCAATGGAACCAATTGGAAATTTCACATAAAATAAACATTTTTGAAAACGGTTCATGAATGACGGAGTTATGAAGTAACAAACATAAAAAATACAACCGAATTGAGAACCTCCTCCTTTTTTGAAGTCGGTTAACATCTGGTCGAAATGTAGGGATAACTGTGTTTTTTGACAGATCAAGACTGAGGTTACCTAAAATCTGAATCTAGGAAGATTTTACAGGAGAAAAATACAAGAATTGAGATAGATGAAAGCTGGTGTAAAAGTGAGAATGTAGAGTGGTGAAAGGATAGAACATTATGATGACAAATTGTTTAGATACGATTTTAATACAACACTAATTTATTGCAGATGCAAAAGTTACGGGACAAACTGAAAGGAAAAAGAAGAAATAGCAAAACGCCAACCCATACCGAACCAGTAGAGGAAATCCAAGATGAAGAGTTACAGAATACAGTTGATGTTCCTAATATATCGGAAGAATACACTGCTCAGAGGAGATTAGACGAAGAGGACCAAGAAGAAAATAATATCCCTAAATTAGAGGATGTTGATTTTAAATACTTATCTGAACTTATTCATAGAGTCAATCAGAGTAAAAGTAGAAATAGACCCCCCTTACCTTTTGATCTTAACGAAGATTTAAGAGAACTACGGAAACTTCAATTATCTCACCCAACACGCAGAAATCTTGATTCATACAAACCGGTGCAACAAGTACATAAACAAGGTAATGATGAGGTTTACTATTCTAACCTAGGAAGACAAATAGCTTCTATGATACGTAACGCAGATTCTAAAGTTGATCAACAATTTATAAAAGACTCAGAACATGCAGACCATCAACTCCCAATTCATTCTTTTCTTAACGAACACAGTTATGGCCCTCGATCGTTTTGGGAGAGATCAGTCCGATCTCCAATTCCACAGAAAGGATCTGTATTCGAATACCTGGATGAATCACAAACTTTGAAGCATAGTAATGAAAAAAGTCTTATTAACCTCGAAAATGAAGTTGAAATATTTGCAAGTACTCCACCTCCCTTACGTTTACAAGATCTTGAGAATATTTTAAGCACAATACAAAAAGCGCATGCTCAAATTCAATTCAGACAACCTATAACGAGCACGAAACAATCAAATGTAAGTCTGAATGTAAACTTATTACCAAAGCAAGTAAGAAGTACTTACAGTAGATTATTTGATGTTCCGGAAAAGGTAGAATATATGAATGAACATTATGAGACCCCATCCACACAGATAACACCTTTATACGTAGAAATGCACCGGCAAGCAGTCGCAGCAAATACAAGCGTCTTTCACGAACCGGAAAGAAAGTATAACTTACCTTTCAGCGATTATTGGATGTTTAACCCAGAGCCAATCCAACCGAAAACAACACCAAGACCATTGTTTGGCCAAACTAGTAAACCAATAATGGGTGACAGTCAAATATATTATTCAAATCCTGTGAGACATCCCTTCGTAGATGTTGTGCAACCTAAACATAACAAAACAAAAAAATTGCGTGGAGAACGTTTACAGTTTCTGAAGAGCAAGCCAATCACAAAACAGACCACTCCGAAGACTCTTAAAGCAAAAGTAGTCAAATACAAAAGCTTAAATTATTTCTCTGGCAACAAACATTTTATGTATCAAGCAGCTTCTTATCCGCTTCTTGTACCCTTTACAACGCAGGTGAGTAAAAGAATCTCTAATATTAAGCCTTCATATTTTCACCGCCAATCACATCACTTTGAATATTTCGATTAATAATAAATAAATTTGTTTTTATATTTATTTATCTACCTTCCTAATGTTAAATATTAAACGAATCAATACTTTAAAACTGATTTTGCATTTCGTAATCCGCTGTGTGTTTACGATGTACAATCCCGAGCAGGCAAGCGGCGCGCAGCATGCCAAGCTCTATCCCGCTGCAGTGCAGTGAATTCCCCTGAACCATAAGCTTGCAACAGGCTCGCATCATAGCGGGCCAACCAGTACGACATGGTATCCAACGCTCCTCTACTTGGTATATCCGTTACGGCAAATAGATAAAAAGGCGCAGTGGATTTGCGGAAAACTGTTCCATACAAAGTGGCACTACTTTGGAATAGATGGTAATCCCGTTGTATTCTTCACAGACAATTTAATTCCCATTTCATAACGTGGGACGTGTGCTCCGGCAGCGGGTAGCTCGCTGAGGCTCTGAGCCTGTTTATGTAGCATCAGTGTGCGAAGTGAAGCGCGAGCGCTGGCCGCCGCGTCGACCAGGCTCGGGAACATCCTTGTTGCCATCAGCTTAGTCTAGTACAGTTTTGGAATGAGTGTAGCTGCATTTAAATTGTTTTCTCTGTTCATCTTAGCCTAGAATTACGTACTTCGGTTATATAATGGTTTCCAGTTAGAGGGTTATAACGTTTCTGCCGCACTTGTAGGTTTCGAGGGCCAATTAGAAGATGTCGCAGTCCATCCAACGTGGTTTTGGATAACCCTGCATCTTTGTCCGGACCTCAGTTCCTCCTACTGGCGTGGTATTCCTTATTACTGAGGGTCGTGAAAACCCCGAGATGAAGTCAGTCTGAATGATGTTTCGCGTGCTTATTTGTGTCCAGGGATGAGCGAATTTGGTGCGACCATCTAATTGGATTTCGACTCCTTAGACGTCTGCCATCGGGCTAGCCAGTAACTATTAGTTGTTCTAGGTTACGTCCCTCTATTCTCGCGATGTGTCCGAAAACCTCCAAGATTCTTTTTTTTTTTTGGTTTGTACCTTTACGCGCGTCTTGGAGAATAGGCTCATTGGTGCGGATTGCACATCTCAACAGCATCGACACTTCCATATAATAATATATATACGCGGAATCGGGACAGGGCATTTGGCTACTCCTATGCGTCTCCTAATTTATTTGTTCCCAAGAGCATGTGTTGCTGAAACTAGCACCAAGATAGGTAAATGAAATCTTCGACCATTTCCAGCGAATCCCGCTTGAATAATCACCGCCTGTTTTCCGAACAAACCCATTAAGCACACGATACTTAAAAAGGCTACTTATAGGCTCCATCTTCGACCTCATCATCGCTTACCATCAGGTGAGATAGTGGTCAAACACGTGCCTATCAAAAGTAAAAAAATAATAATGTCTAGGAATACTTAGGTACATAAGTCCTATCTAGGTTGAGAGGCTCCTATTTTTATTCTGCAAGTAACCCGGCTGACAATTGTGTCTGCCTTATTTGATTTCTTCAAACAGTGCCTGTGGACGAGCGTGAGTGTTTTGCGAATCTTCTTTACATTCCACGGTTGGAAAATACTTATCTAGAAAAAAATGTTTTTTTATTGCCACTACACTACTTATGGAATATTTTTACAACTACTGTTACTTATAAAATAGAAAACATTATTATTAATCTGAATAGACTTCGTTTTTGACCTTTGGATCAGCTATGTTAATCATTGTTTACAGCACCTGGCCCTGGAAAAATACTCCTGTACAAATCTAGAACTAGTGACCACAGCTAATGTTGATCGTTCGTTTCGATCGTTAGGAATGTTGGGAAAATGCATTTTCCCAACATTCCTAACGATATAGATGTCGCAGCCAATTAGCTTAATCAGCCGTTTAATTGGTAGCCTAGCCTTTTCATTTAAATGCGCCGATTTTTCAGCGACTTAAGTGACATCTTTTGTTCAATTTCATTTAATGACTTGCCCATGTCACATGTCGCTGATTAATTAACGATGTCGCTGATTAACGGCGCAGTTCGATGAAAAAGCTAGGCTTTTAATGAAACGGCTGATTAAGCTAGTTGGCTGCGACATAGATATAACGTCACTCGTAAAACTACACATACGTAAAACACTTATAAAACTATCGGGTTGTATCCAGCGGCGGCACGTCACGCCAATTTCCATTCGCTCCAGATCACACTCAATAACATTGTCTGACAACTGCACTAAGATCTTAAATTTTAATACGCGTGCTGAAAAGTTAACTGAACGAACAAATAAATTCAAGTAAATTGTGATAAAATTATGTTATTTTATAATACAAAGGCAGCAAGATACGAAGTATCGCTATATTTGCTCGTCATCGCAGTGGATGTGATAGGCGCAATTCTCTCTCCCATTAATCAAAGGAGGTCAGAGACCCAGCAGTGGGAACTTTATACTTATGCTGATTGTGCCAAATGGCATATCACACACAGATTCCGACTGACTAAGTCGAGCTACCTCTGTCATAAAGAACAGAGCACTATGCTAAAAAAGATTTTTTCTAACACCACCTTTTGGCTTGTTTAAATACGGGAAAAAAATGGAAAGGTAACCAAACAGACTGAGCAAAGTCAACGTGTCCAAAAATGTAGTCCATACGACAATCTGGGCAGAGTTAGCGGCCCGCGCGGCTCGCCCACTGAATACTAAGCGACACAGTTTGCCGTCTGCTGCCTTTTCCTCATAATGCTCCAAATATTTTAGTATCTGGCCGTAACAAACATTGCATGGTTGGTTTAGTTCGTTCGGGTCAAGAAGCCAAAACCCCAAAACCTTTGTTTTTATATTAGAAACCATCAAATGACTCCTTCCGCTCTAGGCGGAGCGGAAAGGAGTATCAGAATCTTACTGACTAAAACCCACCCGTGTTGTCCGCGGTAACTCTTTTGAACAAATTCCGCAACCCAGGCGGGCACTGCACTGGCCCTAGCGGGCCACGTCATAAACCTAACATTGATTTATCTATTTTAACTTTATGTAGGTATTCTCTACCAGTCAACCTTTGGGTTATGAAAGTCAATATAATTTGTGAAAACTATCAATACTAACCTATTTATTTAAGCACCATTGTTACTAACACCAAAAAACTAACAATTATGGACCTTATAGTAATGCCAACATACCATACACCTTGCTTGTGCTGTAAATGAGAATGGAGGATTGAGTCCAGTCGTGTTCTTCTTTATGAATTACTTACTTTATTATTATTAGTAAATACTCGTTTAATTTAAATATTTCAGCCTACTGCAGTAATACGAGTAGGTACTTGCGGTAGCGTACTGACTTCACCTGAAAAAATAAGCATCACTGACTAGTTCAAACATTCAGTGCACTTCTCAGATATCTAAGATATTCAATTAGTGCTTTCTCGAACTGAATAGCCACTTTTCGAAATTAACTGCCACTGAAACGTATGTCTATTAAATGCAGAAAGTAAATACGGAATAGAAACCACATAAAACTTTATTACTGTTCCGTCACTACAGATCAGTTACTTGTGACCTTCATCTAAATCCATCTCGTATAAACAGGTGAAGTTCCAAATAAGGAAACAGAAAATAGATTCTAATTAGTTACCGACCGATGGGACGAGTCGGGACACTTGGGACGAATGGATGCCAGGGACCAGATTAAACTCTGATGGGCAAAACATTGGGCCTGTCTGTAATCCCGCTTTGACCGAACTGGGTCACACGCCGCAACGACAAACCTTTTTATTTTATTAGAAAAAGCCTTTCCAGCCAGCAATGTACTGAGACAGACTCGTTGATTTAATGTTACGAAATTGGTAAATCTCGATAAGACAACCTAAATAGAGGAACACATGCCTTCCAAGTACCTACCGCTACAAAGACAGAGCCATAACCAGCCAGCACTGGTTGCTATTAGGGTGAACAAACAGATCAACTTATATTAGTCAGTTACCCATAAGATTTACTCATACTATGCTTTGTACTGTGCCTTTTTTGACGTTTTCTAGCCTTACCTCTGTCTAAAGCTCAAAGTGGATTCTTCATATTAGTTGCACACACAAACAAACCTAAGCATATCGTATTTAACTTCCTTTCTAAAGAGATGCGACTCGAGAAAAGAAAAGCGTACTCATAGGTAAGGTTAATGCATCAGCTGCTGCCACTCCCATGCATGTGGAAATAACTGAGTGTGGGAAAGGTTGTCTATTCCTGAACCTACACTGTTACCACAGACATGTTAAGGAACAGACTACTTCTTGCTATAATATAATGGATATTAACCAAACGTATCCAGTAACTAAAGTTTAGGTACCGACAGAAACTAACGCCATTCGGCATTCAGGCATCCTAAGATTTATTGGATCCTTCTTTTAACTACGGGACAGTACACATTCCCGTTCATCCCCACAACAAGAGCTTATCCGTGTGATGTGACCCTATTCAATTGATTAATTGAAATTAAAGATTCAAGCCTGTCTACTTAATTGTGTACCGGACCGACGGCGACCGTGACTAGGTATTGACCCGATACATTCGCTATAAGCTTAGAAATGTTGGAGTTTTAAGTAGGTACCAAAATATCCTTCTTTGACAATACTATAAGAAAGCTATCAACAATCCCTCTAGGTACACATTGAATCCTTCTATTGCAGCCAGTTTTGTCCGAAGTCGACGTCCTCGAGAATACGGACAAGCACTGTACTTTGCGATATTGAGGTTCGCTTACAAATAGGGTCGAAATTTATTCCGCACCGTATCGGGCCATGCATGTATTTCCAATTTTCATATTTCCCACGGTGGGCCGGGCCCCGATATCTAGTAAATCTCCTACAGATATTTTTATGAAACCGAATTGATTTACAGCTTTCGGTACAGCGAATATAACAGTTTCATGCAATATTCAAGTATTTCATGCGAAATTATCGAAATAGGAGGGATACGAAGTAAAGAAATCGGTTCGTTTTATGTTATCGTATTTTGAAATAAAATTTATACACTTTCAACTGTAGTTTTTCTGCCTAGCTTTGTTTTAAAGGAACTGTATTTAAACTTAAAGAAAAAGACCCTTATTCCGGTTTCCCTTAGAAAGATAACAGTGAAATATCTGGATTCCCTTTCCTAAGATAACACTACAATTCGCCAAATCACTACACGCCCCTAAACGACGTCTGTTGAGATAAAAAGGTTATTTAGAAAGCCCCTTTCTCCAGCAGGTAGCGATAACACCTTAAACAATTGCGGAAGAAGAAAAAACTGGAGTTTATGTGAGGCGAAGTACGTCGCTGAGCATTCGCTTAGTCAGGTCGTGCAGGTAAGTGGTCTCCGGCGCCGGCTGAGCGGCTCGGAGCGGCGCAGGTACGGCGCGCGGCCGTCGCCGGTATTTCCCCGAGGCGTGTTTACGACGCACCGCGCACAGCCCAATCTTCACCTCCAAACATCATTGCCAGCAAAATGTCGAGCGAATTATACACAACAATAACAAACGGAAAGAAAACCTCTGCAGGAAAAGTTTTAAGCCCAACGAAAATGGCACGAAGTTGAGACAATAGGCTCCAAGGTACTTTGATGGAGTAATTCAGAGAGCGGTGTTTGTTCTGTAAAAGTGAACAGGAATTGCCTAAACGTATTTTAAGAAAAACTTCAAGTACTTACCATTCATAACCGACCATTTTCCGCGCAAAAGTTAAAAAGTAGATTTTTTAAGTAAATGTTTACTTTTTGGTTTAGGAATAATGATTTTATGTCACGAAGGTGCGCTTAATAGCAGTTTATGCAACGAGTGTGGGTTTATCACACGAGTGTTTTAATACCGAATTATATGCCGTTGCATACACTATTTTATCTTCACTCACACAGTTGAAATATAATAAAAGTAGAAAAATGAGTTACTTATGCATGTATTCCAAACTCACAACCACGGAAAAAATAATGTGGTAAATATGGCGGGTTGGGTTTAGCGCGCGCATCCATAGACAATGACACTATTTTTCAACATTTTTCAATGAGCCCATGAGCGCCAATGGAATAAAAAGTAAAAGTGTGCTATACAAATTAAAAAGTTAATATTTACACGTGTTTTATACAATAGTTTTTAAAATCATATTTGGGAAATTACGTTGTGAGTGTAGGTAAAGTAAATTATGTAGTTTGAATCTTGTTACCATTTTTAATATGGGTAACTTATAATTATATAACTGCAAATGAAACAGGTTTATTTGTGTACACAGATAAAAAAGGTAGACCAATTACAGGGTAAGGTCTCTGTGTCCTGCCACAGTTAGTAGGTGGCATACAAACATTAATATTAAATTACATTAGCAGTTGGGTATATTAAATTACATTTGAAATGTGCCAAAGTATTTTAAATTATAATAATATAGATTTAAGTTAGCATAGGTGAGTACAAATTACAGCAAAAAGGTTCTAGTTGTATGTGTGTGGACGTGAAGTGGGACTACAAATAGAAAACATGTATAATTTGCATATGAGCTCTCGTTGTTAAGTTTGAAGAGTCCCGACGTCCGCGCCGGACACTCCCGGTCAGACCTCAGACTCTCTCGACCTTAAACGATTTCGCGCTCGGACCAAATCCTCCAACAAATTAGGATTAAAAGAGGGTCCCTGTGTTTTTAGGGCAAAACAGTAAATGTAATTCCAATTGAAAACTCAATTTCCCTTCGTATTGCTCAGGTAGAACGAATTTTATTTCAATCCGAAAGTGGACCCGTTTAGGTTTTATAATTTCATGATGATTTAATACTACCCTTTTGATTAAATACCTTCGTGTATCGGAATATAAAGCGAATACGAAATAGAGTCTTTCAGCCTCTGACAAGTTTAATCCTGAATAACTTAACGTTGATATATTGTAAACTTCTAACTTACCTAAGTATCAAAATATCCAAAAAAAAAAATTAAGTTCAACACGTAGGTAGATCTTATAATTCAAGATGATTATGTATAGCGGCTTTCATAATAAAAGCTGATTTATGTATATAAATAATTCATACAAGTACCTACCAAATAAGCAATGTATCGTTCCTTTGAGATAGCAGCCCCTTGCTTACGAGCTACGAGCCGTTCTGCTAACCGCGCGATACGGGTAGGAAACGTGAACTTCTTACGTAGATCACCGTAGATGTGTTACGGTGTTCTGGCGAGGATATTCATCTTACCGCGGCTACGGAAACTGTCATAAAAGATATTTTGAACAGCCCATAGACAAGTCTCCGTTGGAACTTGTAACTGTCTACTAAACTAACATTAATAACTACTCGTATGTAATCATCCAATTTTCGCGCAAATTCCTAACCGTGTTGCTGCGACAAAAAAGAAGCTTACCTGCGGATTTCCACGAGAAATATTTATCATCGGAGGAATAAAATAAAAACAACACCGAGAAACAAAAGAACAACGTCGACTCGTCTCTGGAGGATGACAACACAAATAAACAAAACACAGTCAATCAACCAAATCTTTATGTACAACTCTGTAACTGAATCACTCCGGTTTATTTACCTGGAGAGGCATCGTGCGTGATGTATTTTATGAAATTACAAATTAACTTGTTAATAACGAAAGCGTAATTTCACCTTTAGCCCTTCACGGCGAACTGAGCCTCGCGACGGAAATGTTCTAAAGTCTTTGTTGATTTATGTGCCAACTTGGCTTACGAGCTCATTCGGTACATGTATTATGGTATTAAAGAAATGTTATTTACGAAAATGTTGCGCAGTAAACAATGACGAGGGTGTCGTAGCAAAATGATAATGATATACAATAAAATAGAATAGAAATACTCATGATTGTACACTATAATTACATTAGGAGCTTCAAAATGTGAAGTATCGAGATACTTAGAGGTTTTTTGAAAAAAATTAAAGATCCTTTGATTAAGTTTAACGTAAACGTCACGCACAATCGTCCAAACTCATTTTGAGTCCACATAATGTATGTTAAAATCGATCCTAAATACAATCACATGTTTTCCCACAAAGTTTCAAGTCTCAATCTACGTAAAACGTAAGCTAATTCGAGTGCACAAGCCGCCCGAGAGCATCGAACTCGATTTTCTCGAACGAATGCGAGCTGGAGAATACGAAGAGACAGATAAAACGTGGAATCGGAAAAACTGCTTATTTTATTACCACGTCGAACTGAAAGGCGGATGGGATAGGCCTCGGGCCGGAATGCCGGATTGGACCAACCCCAATTAGGGACAGAACATATCCATCTAGCCACACATTCTAATCAATAGCTGGCCCATCTTATAACTCGTTGAAGTTATATACCTACTCGTACTTATTTGTGACGATATATTTTTCTGAAATTGTAAGGAAAAATCTGTGTAATTTTCATGTTACGTGAAATAATTTACAGAGGTGGTTTTGATTCGAAGAAATATTGGAAAATAAATGGTTTTGAATTGCAGGTCATCACATAATAAATGGTAGATAGCGTTTTATATAATAATTAATACGCCGTTATATTTGACTTTAACAATAAGGTATATTTAGCAGGCTAGTTGAGTCCCCCACTGTCAAACATTAAAAAAAGAGTTCAGTGCACGACTTTTTCCTGAATTTTTACTCAGTATTTTCAGATTAAGAGATCGTCACGTCACAAATTACGTGTACAAATTATGCAATAACCAAATTGGAACAATATCGGGTACCAAAGTGTGCGGTACATCTACCTAAAAGTTAATTAGATGCACCTCGACCTCGTCCGATGTTTTTGCTGAGCACCTGTTGTTGTTACGTAATATCTGTAAGTTAATAAGTCACCCGTTGCACCCCGCGTAACTTGCAACACCACCACCATAGAACCTACGAGAAGTGCTCGAAAATACTGAATAAACATACAAATATGGGTATTTGGACTGAAGTTTGAAAGAAATGACTAAAGTCAGTGGTTTTCAGGAAGCAACATCGTTTCAGCTTAGTTTTTATAGGTACTACAATACCACAGAGTAGGTACATTATAATGTACCTACTGACCTACCTACGAAATCAAAAACAAGCCAGCAAGTTAATCCCTTCGGTTTTATCTAGACTTATAAGTTTATGAAGAATAAAAATTGTTTGTATGTGGGAGATAGGCAATCTCTGGAAGTGTTGATCCAATTTCGAAAAATCTTTCACTGATAAAAGCAACACTGTCAGAAGCGGTTCTTGCGGGACCCACGGAAGCTGCACACGGAGCCGCGGCCAAAAGCTTGTGTAAGATAATGGGAATATTTTTGAGTAAACGTTATATAATGTCGCATCTAGTCTATTAATGAAGTCAGTGTTCTTCAGCATGTCTTGAACTAAGTTTGTATTACAAGCTTGAATATGCAGACGGCAGATGTTAGCAACACCGCATATAAATTACTAACACGGCCGCAATCCGCGCTTGTTTTAGCTCCTCATAGTAATTAATTCACTTAATAAACAAGTAAGTATACCAGTCGCGTGATGAGCACATCAGAATGTTTATTAATTTACTAATAAATATGAGAGACGAAGAATGAAGTAAACTGAATTTGCGTTTAATATAGATGGAAGAAAAACACCCAAAATAAATTGGGATAAAGATAGATTTCTATACTAATATAAAAAAGCTGAATACTGGAAGTACCAGTCGGATTTGGAAAATTCTTTTTGTACATATGATAGCCATATTCATAAGGAAGGCTATACGGGAACAGGAAAGTCCAACGGGAACGGAAACTTCAACATCACGCTCAAAAAAGATCTCGCAAAAATGTACAAACAAATTCGTAGCAAACAAACATTATTACAAGATAAGCGCGAAAAACATAACCCTTACTTGGCAATCGGGTAAAAACTCACTTAAACAAACGGCTCCCCAACTAGGCGTGAATGCAAAAATCCTTCATAATACCAACCGCGGTTGCAACAGCCGCTACATATGGGGCTTCCCGAAGTTACAGCGAACTTTTCAAATGAGACCTACAGCACGCGGCTAGAAATTTGAATTTTTTAGCAGTTACCTGAGCCTATAAATCAAGTGTAAAGTCAGCGTAAGCTCTCCGAGATAGCTTTCTGGAACATTTTAAAATGTAAATGACCCTCAACTCGACTCCGCACCTGTATAACGTCATATCTGTAGAGTGTAGGTATCATAGGTGATATGTTAATGTAATAGTCAGTCTGGGCTACCTGAGCTACCTGAGCTACCTCGTAAAGATGTATTCGAACCATAAAATTCGGCATCTATATTAATATTAGACCAACGTACACGATGTTTTTATTTAGATAGGTAGATATAAGTTGACCATACGTGAAGTTATGAAGTTCTAAGTAGGTATCTACCTCGTAAATATAATGTGTAATACTTTTAAAATTAATATTCATAAAGTAAAGGTCTTGATACTGCTGAAATAAATTAAAAAGCGTAAAGAAGTATTAAATTTTAGAAAATTAAGGAATACACTGTAGCAGTCTAGCCGAATTAGAAGCATCCACCAAGTTGAACTCATAGCGCCCTCCAATAACTGATATCAACAACACGTGTCTCACCATCTGAGACTGAATTTCAGTATTTTCAGCATTCTAGAGGCCCACGACGCCATCTCGTGAGAAAAGTTGGAACTTCGTATCAGAGTAGTCTCTAGCGGAATGTATAACTTGAATCATTCCGTTCTTATCACATGAACACGAAGACTAGAATAGTACCCAATCATTGCGCTAGAGGACGTTTTCAAAGACTATGCCCTGAAAAATAAAGTGTGCCATACAAAAACGCAGTTCATGAAACAGTCCAGCTAATTCATTAATTTGTTTGAAAGTTTTCAGGGTGACATTTTCACAGAATAGGCTGGTTGCTTGAACGAACGACTTCTCGTAGAAATTGGTAGAATTGCGTAGCATCTCTAGCCTCAAGTTTTGCACGAAACTAACATCTACCATTTAGTGCATATACCTATCTTAATTAATTGATTGCAGTAAGGTGTTTTTGCGTAGGTACTTACTTATCAAGGTAACCTAGATTATCTTACTCATGGTTGATTACCTTGACACGCATGCTTAACGTCAGTGACAATGTTTGGCTAAATAAGACAAGACTACTATAAGTACTGTCTGTACTTATAGTAGTCTTGTCCGGCTTTATTAATAAACTAAACAGTAGGCAGATACAGCAGTCACGATTCCCTACTAATAAATAAACTAGAACAAATAATCTTCAAGTGCTGCATGCTGTACCTAGTGCCCCTACCTACGATCTACGTCCTTATAAAATCTAACGTTATTTATATCTTATAAAATTAAAAGGAAAAGTAAATATCAAACTGGAAATTCAAATCATAAACAAGAATAATCTCATTTTTGAAAAACATTTTTGGTACCGCTCCAGCCCTGACATGTGAAACTTCCCAAATAAAACTTAAATCATACCTAATTGATTCGGCGCACACCGGTGTGTTGCTGGTACTTGAGCGGTTAAGCGCTTGATTTAAATTTTCAAAATAAAAATAGAAAGCCATGTGTGTGAAGATTAATGTGCCCCAAATCCAGAGTTGCATCACATCAAATGCTCGTAAATCACCGGACTCCGTAAATAGCCCAAGTTTGGTGACGATCCCCAGACTGACATCCCACCATCTAAATATAATTAAAAACCAACAGATGCTATATTTATACTGCCACTTCCTTGTAGCTCGGGAGATCATACACCTGTATCTAATATAGGAGATAAGTGTCTGACATAACTTTGCTGGGCCACAGGCAGGGCCGGCCCTGCCATAGGTCGAAGGAAGCGGCCGCTCCAGGCGCTAAGTCCTAGGTCTCAGGAGGCGCTTCCGTCAAATTTTATTAGAGCATAGTTACCTAGGTACTTAATAGAAAAACAAAAAAATACAACCGACTTCCAAATAAAAAACATTACAAAGTATAATAGTAGTTTATGCAACGACCATATAAAAGGGGTTATTAATAATAGCATCACACGAGTGTTTTAATACCTAATTATATGCCGTTGCATACTCTATTTTATCTTCACTCAAACAGTTGAAATAAAGTAAGTGGAAAAATAGTTTATTCCAATATGGCGGATATTCTCATTGCGTATTCGAATGACTGCGCAGCGCGCGCATCCATAGACATAGACAAAAGCTGGCTCATTGACTTAAGCCAATGAGCCCGCGCCAAAAAATTAAAAAGTAAAAGTGTGCTATAAAAATTAAAAAGTTATTTTATGATGCAGTTGTTTAAAAATCGAAGGGAAATGTTGAACTGTAATGGTTATTTTTTTTAAATTTTACCTATCCACGAAAAAAAAGTACCTAGGTACGTGTTTATGCATTCGTTTTTAAACTCATATTTGGAACATTACGTTGTGAGTGTAGATAATAGTAGATTATGCACCCAGGGGATAAAGCAGTGTCTTATGTCACGAGCGTCATATTGAATCTCGAACGCAATGAAGGATTCGGGAGTTAGAGTTTAACTCACGAGCGAAGCGAGGGAGTTAATACAAGAATCCTGAATGCAGCGAGGGATTCAAGCTAGCCCAAGGCAAAGACACCTTTATCCCCGAGGAGGATACTCTACTTTTCACACCTCCTGTGAGAAAATAAGAAGCCATAATACGAAAAACAAAGTATTTTAAATTTACAAACAATAAGTAGAGATGTGTATTTAGAACTATACTGTATACCTACTTAAAAAAGGTTAGTTTAATACCATACGGATTTGCAATATCCGCGCCTTTTTTGCGTTCCACTCGGTATACCTACCACATAGCGGCCACGACCAACTCGATTTTCGTTTTTTTTTTTACTTTTCTGTGGGTAAGTAAATATGTGCAGGCCTATTGTTATCAACCTAATACAATTAATGTGTACACAAAGATTTATACAGAGCTTTATAACAGCTGGTAGAATGGGTTCGGACGCTTGGCTGATATGCAATTTGAATTTAGAACGTCATAGGAGATGCTCGAGAAAACAGTTTTTAAATTAATAAATCGACTATAAATGGGTTTTAAGTGTTATTCTTATCCTTTTATACAATAATCCGTACATAACCAATTATTCTTATAATATTGTCTTCAATCCTGGACCCTGGTCAATCCTTATGATTTTGTAGAAATTCGAGAATATCATCCCTAAGTAGTAAGAGTATCGAGAATATCTTTCCTCTTTCTGGAACAGAAAGAGAGAGACAGAGACAGAAGGCGTTGTAAGTACCTAATATACCGCCAATTGAGCAGACAGATGAGGTTCCAAATTTAAATCACATTATTGACCAGCGGGTTATAATGAAATCCAGTACAATATTATTGCCCGGCTGTGCCACCGGCCAAAAATGACTCACTTTAGGTTAGGTTGGCATGACATATAATTTGACGTTTTCGATCAGTGTGAAAAATAACTTTAATTTCGGAAGTCGGTGTTTTTGTTTCTTTCTTCGTTTTTGACACCGACTTCCGAAATGAGTTAATTTACACTTTCTAGTGTTTTTTTTTTTATCTGGAAGTCGGTTGTATTTTTTTTTGTATAAATTTATATTATTTCCATAATTCGCAGTCCAAGTCTAGACCGGCTCATAATTAAATATCTACTTTGCTTTAGGATTGCAATAACCTTAACAATATGTCACTTTACTAGATTTGATTGATTTTAAGTTGAGGAGGTCACACATGGTTTATCTTTGAAGTTCAACGTCCAATGCAAATGCAAATATAGCTGTAACTAAACCAAACTAAACGCAAAAAGAATTATCAAGATCGGTTAATAACCAATAAAGTATGCACGAATAGATAACCCCAAAAACATGGAAATTCAGGTTGATGGTACTTTATGCATCTGCTTACCCCTTCACAACGTATCGGCGTGATGTTATGTTATGAACTTGTTTAAAAAAAAGCAGACATGCGATTTCGGCAATCTCGGGAGATTTGCTGTCATTTATTGAAGAGTTCCGTTGCCTACCTCCGAAGTTCTTCATAAGGTCTGTGATCAGGTCTTCACTTAATTTAAATGTGACCAGCGGCCCTACCATGACATGTTAAAGCGTGTGTCGTTCGAACGGGAAGGAGGGATGGAGCTATATAGGGTGTATAGCTCCATCCCTCCTTCTCGCTCGAACGACTCACGCTTTAACACGTCATAGTAGGGCCGCAGGCCGGGATATTATTCTTCTAAACCAAAAAAGAATCATCGAAATCAAATATCCTAAAACTTGCCTTGGCAAATTTGACCCGTGAACAACGTGAACACTAACACTCTTATTAATAAACACGGAATAAAGTTAATACCAGGAATAACAAAGGAATAACCATACATTTTCATAGGTTTAAACTTGGAATAACTTTATTCCGTGTTTATTAATAAGAGGGTAAAATTGCAAAATCATGAATGTGTCGCAGTAAGATAGATGAAGCCGTAATATAGTTATATCCCTAGGGATATAATTATATACCGTAACATAGTTATACGCAAGCGATTCTTTACTATCTCACTAGGAATATAGTTATAAAACGGTCCAAGTTTAGTGATATAAGTACTTATATTACTAAATTCAGTTTAGTAAAATAGCTGTAAGAAGCATTCAGTGCTATGTAATTCTAGATGTCATGATTCTTCTTCTTGTCTGAACAAAAAATAAAAAATAATAGGTCTTTACCTATGAAATTGCCGTTTTGTATGAAAAAATTTAAACGATTTTTTTTCACGTATTTATTTATTTGTATTAATCGAAGTAATCACCCATGCAATCAATGCATCTTTGCCAACGCAGTGGCAGTTTATTGATGCCCTTCTTAAAGAAATCAGCCGGACGGGACGCAACAAATTCTTCAAAGTCATTTTGTACTGCCTCTCGGGTATTGAATTTTTTTCCCGCCAAGAAGTTATCCAAATTCTGGAAAAAGTAGTAGTCTGTAGGCGCAAGGTCTGATGAGTAGGGCGGATGACGGAGAGCTTCCAACCCCAGTTCTTCCAACTTGGAGACCGTCTGCTGTGCAGTGTGAGGTCGCGCGTTGTCGTGCAGGAGCAGCGGAGACGAGCGATTGACCAATGCTGGTTGGAGATGTGCCAGCTTCTCCATCATTGTGTTCAGTTCTTCTCAGTACACATCTGCAGTAATGCTCACCTCGTTTGGTAAGAAGCTGTGATGAATCACACCGGCGCTAGACCACCAAACAGTGACCATCACTTTTCTAGGGGTAAGTTTTCGGTTAGGGCATTGTTTAGATGCTGAACCAGGATCCAACCAACTTGCTGAGCGCTTACGGTTATCAAACAGAATCCATTTTTCATCGCAGGTAACAATGCGGTTCAAAATTCCTTCATTTGTGTGTCTGTTGAGCAGTGCAAGGCACGTCTCGACGCGTACTTCGCGCTGGCGATCATTGAGTTCGTGGGGCACCCATTTGTCCGAAGTGTGCACGTCCATAATTGAGACCATAGCACCATACTTGGCTTTAATATTTAATTTATGTGTGGACCAAGGAGTCTTTCCGGATATAATGAAATACAGTAAAGTTATACCACTTTTTAAGTCCGGCGACAGCACAGACACCAATAATTATAGACCTGTATCCGTATTGCCGGTTTTCAGCAAAGTGTTTGAAAAAGTAATGCTCAATCAAATGCTCATTCATTTTAACATCAATAAAATCTTACACGATCAACAGTATGGTTTTACCAAAGGTCGTTGTACGACTGATGCTGGTGTCACGTTATTAAAACACATATATACAGCGTGGGAAGAGGCGCAAGATGCCATAGGAATCTTTTGTGACCTCTCCAAGGCATTTGACTGTGTAAATCACGAAACCTTGCTCCTAAAACTAGAACATTACGGTCTAGGTAAACTTGCACTCAGCTTAGTGAAGTCTTATTTAAATGACAGACAGCAGCAAGTTCAAATAAACGGTGTTAATTCAAGGGGTTTAAAAGTCAAAATGGGGGTACCACAAGGCTCAATATTGGGTCCTTTCCTCTTTTTAGTGTATATTAATGATTTACTCCATCTTTTAAAAAATCAACCACAAATGGTATTATTTGCTGATGATACGTCCTTAATTTTTAAGATAGATAGACGTTCTACAAATCTTGACGATGTAAATAAAGCCCTACAGCAGGTCCAAAATTGGTTCACTGCTAATAATTTAGTATTAAATGGGAAAAAAAACGAAGTGTATTAGATTTGCTTTACCGAATGTCAAAAGTAATAATTGCGATATTGTATTGAACAAAGAGAAACTTGAATTCGTCGAAAACGCGGTTTTCCTGGGGATCACGCTTGACTCAAGGCTACAATGGGGTCCTCATTTAACATCTCTTGCGGGACGGCTAAGTTCAGCAGCATATGCTGTCAGAAAAATCCGTCAATTTACTGATATAGATACCGCGAGGCTGGTCTATTTTAGTTACTTTCATAGTATCATGTCTTACGGTATCTTATTATGGGGACGTGCTGCAGACATCGA
This sequence comes from Melanchra persicariae, assembly GCA_947386135.1. NCBI lineage: Eukaryota > Metazoa > Arthropoda > Insecta > Lepidoptera > Noctuidae > Melanchra > Melanchra persicariae. The sequence goes on along the minus strand of OX376664.1, from coordinate 8,566,257 downwards.
ATCTATATTTATTCTGCAGAAAAGAGCCATCAGAGCCATATATAATCTGGGTCGGCGCGATTCCCTAAGGGAACTGTTTAAAGATATTAACATCATGACGGTACCTTGTCAATACATATACGAAAATATAATGTATGTTCGGAAAAATCTCCATCTTTTTAGTAAGATTAGTGACAGGCATAATTTTAATACTAGAAATAAGAACAAATTAGATCAACCCCGATTCAGATTGGCTAAAGTACACACTTCTTTTATGGGGTACTGTGTTAAATTTTATAATAAAATACCATATGATATTCTCGGACTGAATGAGAGAAAATTTAAAACATGCATTAAACGCACACTATGTAGACAGGCATATTATAAACTGGAAGATTATATCCTTGATAAAAATGCTTGGCTAAATGCCGGTCCTGCTCCACAGCCTCAGCCGCTTGGTTCCACTAGTTAGGATTTTATATATGTAGGAGATGCTCACCCTTTTTTATTTTACTTTTTACGTTTAATAATAATAATATTCCACATTTCTATAATGTTTGGAATACACTTTTACTTTTCTGTTCTTACCAATTGATATTTATAGTTTTATATAAAGTAGAAGCATTTTTTATGTTGGAATCCTGTAAATGTGAGGACCATGGAGCCTTTTTATGTTAATAGATGGTTTCCTTGTTTGACATGAATGAGCAGGGGCAGTTGAGGGTTTGTCATGCTCACTCGAATGTCTCGCTGATAGTGGCGCGTGTATCGGATCATTCGGTTCCCTTCAAAATGGTTGAGCTGAATGGTGCTGATGCACGCGTCATGTTCGTGAACGGGCGCCATCAGTGGAGACTGGTCATCTCTTAGCTGTCGCTGGCTTATTTCAATAGTTTATTTGATACTTAGAATTCTTTTTTTTTTCTCTTCCTTTACATTGTTCTCACATATAGAAGCAACAAAGGTAATGTAACCTGGATTATTGTAAATCATAAAATGGTTTAAAAGAGTGTCCGTGGAGTTTCTTGCACGTTCTTCTCCATAGAGATCTACGCTTTGGAACGTGTAAATAGCTTCATGTTTTTGACTGACTGACTCTGACAATTCAAAAGTACCTGTAAATGGTTTATTTGAAATAAATGCTTTGACTTTGACTTTGACTTTGACTTTGTCAAGTTTTTTTACCTTGCCAATTTGACGCAAATGGACCAATATTGTTTTGACGCTAACGTCGAAAGCTGCTGCTAATTCAGCCGTAGATTGTGTATCATCAGCTTCCACAATCGCCTTTAATTCGTCATTGTCGACCAAAGTCTTCGGACGACCGCGAGGTTCATTTTTCAGGTCGAAATTTCCAGAACGGAAGCGAGCAAACCAATAACAGGTGGTGCCTTGGTTTGTAGTGTTAGCTCCGTAAACGTCGTTGATGTTGCGTGCCGCTTGTGCCGCGTTGCTGCCACGACGGTACTCATATTCCATAATTACTCGAATTTTTAACGTATCCATGATGACGAAAAAGATTGAAATGCGATGAAAATGTAACACTAATCAATAAACAATGACTACTTTTGGGAAAAAAAAACCATGTTTTTAAAATAAAATTAATTTGAAATTAGAATTCTTAGCCAAACAAAAATTATTTTGATTTGAAATGGCCAGTACTGCAGAACGGCAATTTCATAGGTAAAGACAAGACCTAATACTTTTAAAGAAATCGAGATCTCAACTTGTTGATAAGAAATAAAGATATCTCAAAACTGTTTGGCTTTAAAAGATTTTGAATGTTTTATTATTAAAAAAATTATCGTTTTAATTATAATTACTTTAATACGTGTTAATGTCACAAAGTATTGTAACTAACTGCAGGATACATAAAGTTGATTTATTAATAAAGATAAAACCAATAAAATTTTGTTTTATTTTATTATATATGGTAGATTTTTATTTCACTAAGCTTAATCAAGTAATGGGTCTGTCTCAAAAAAGTGGCACACTTTTAAAATTTTTTCAATTTTTCAAAAAAGCTTTAATATACTACAATATGATGACAATATGATACAATACTCGTATGACTTTTTTGAGACAAACCCTAATATATTTATAACACTGAACTTAATCTAGTAATATAAGTATATCACTAAACTTCGACGGTTTCATAACTATATTCCTAGTGAGATAGTGAAGAATCGCTTTCGTATAACTATGTTACGGTATATAATTATATCCCTAGTGATATAACTATATTACGGCTTTATCTATCTTACTGCGACAAATGCACTCATGAAAAGGTCTCCAAACCTTTCCATCTCCACGTAAATATCAATTGAATGAGGCAAGAACAATGAGCTCCAATTTAAATCATAGCATGTCACCGGTTGCATCAGCGTAAACAAATCTAACTATAAACAGTTATCAGCTATTTAGTTCAATCAATGCAACCAGATGCGCACCATTCCCATTTATCTGAAAGCGTATTCAAGTCGGTATAGTCCAAATTGATAACCTTTTTACTTTGCTAAAAAAGTACAAAATACCTACCAAAAGCCACAAACCAAAAATACGCTTCTCAGTATAGTCTCAGTACTGAGACAAAGTTTAAAGATATCAATTCAATTTCAAGAAACATGTTTTTGATATCTACTAGAATTAGAATAATTTATATTGGTCGTTAGTTTTGTACTGACGTAAAAAAATAACACTGTACGTGTACGACTGTACGTACCAATATTGACGCAGCGGCCGCGGCATCAGCGACTCAAAGGAAAAAAAATAAAAAATAAAACATATTTTTTTTTACGTATTTACGAGTAATAAAAAATCTTGTCAAAAATAGTCGTGTTTTTTTTACGTCGATTTTCAACCCGCTGTACGTATTTTCTTACGTACACGGAAAATAGTGACCAATCCACCTTGACCCACTCAAGGCCTGAGCACAGAAGGCACGACTTTAAAATGATTACAATTTTACTAAAACTACTTACAAGATATAACAAATATAGGTCTCAGACACGTTGTTTGAACAGAACTGGCAACTCCTACCGATTCGACTGAATATCTGCTCTTTACTGATGATAACCTTCTCAAGTGGGTACATTTCCATAATATCAAAGGTGCTAGTTTTAAGTGAGGTGAGCGGGGTCAACAGTGCGCTTTGAGTGTTCCTCTCATCCTCCGTAGCAGAACACTCACGCACTCAGCTCACCTTTCTGAGATTTTAACAAGTGAGTACCCAAACGAACATTATAGGAAATTTACATTAATTCTTAACAGAGGCTATTTATTGCTCGTGGTTTATTAATACTTACCTACATCGAATTTACTAAAAGGTAATGGCACCTACCGTTGTCCCAAAAACGTCTATAAACGTGTCATCGCTAGTGAAAATCTGTTTCACTTTTCCCGTTATGTAAAAATTATAATTATATCTAAGAAATGTGGTACGTAGAATCGGTACGTTGTGCGCAGTTCGGAGACGTGTCGCGCAGGGACGCAGGCGGGCGGCCCTGAGCCACTGGCGCCTCACCGCCCGCCCTGCTCGCTCGCCCGCTTGTCGCACTCTCCAGCCCGCCGAAGATCTACGAGCTGTCCCAACAGCATCACCTGCCTGCCACGAAGCTCTACCAGTAACCAAGGTAACATAAACAATAGCTACTTATTTATTTATTTTTCTTCTTTGTGCTCCTTTTCGCGGTTCCGTGTCAGTAGGTCGAATTATCTCGGATGAATACCACTGCGTCTGTTTACATTTATGTATTACATTATATAGAGCTCATCATTTTGCTACGATTTGCTCTTTATCAGTAGTTCCTATCATGGTTCTCATTGTTAGTATTATTATAGTATTTCGAAGATAAAGTTTATATGATTTTAGGATTATGAAAAACTTAATTTTGAGGCCTCCTAGACTGAATTGTAACTAATTGACTTTGTTTATGTTTTTAACAATACCTAATACGATTCTGTTCCGCCTATTACAATAAAGTAGACAGGAGGGCAGAAGCGTGTACCAGTGCCAGGAACGCTTAGGTGCAGCAATCTGTAGGTCAAGTGCCCATCATAAAGAAGTGTTGCAATTCCAATTTCTTTTTTTTCAAAACAGTTATTTAACTTATGTGTTAAACTTTCTAATATTAAAACAAGGCTGTTTAGGTTTATGTATGCCTATAATACAAAGGTCACACCACCTTACATAACCTTTGTCCTACCTAATGTAATGCGCTAAATTGAAGCGGGCTAAATTGGAGGCTTCAAAAGATCGCAAGGATTTAGGGCAGCGAGTTGTGGCGCTTGGTCGATGGAGGCACACGCTTCATGCGAATATTGCTTTAATTGAACGCCCATCGTTATTTCCTTTCGGGCTGCACTTATTTTACGTTGTCTAGGAGTCGGGATTTCGGTTTTGGGTGGGGAGTTCTGAAGTCGAACCAATAAACTATAAGGCAACAGCGGCAGCGTAACCGTTAAATTTATAGGAATAGTTGCGTCATTCAACTTTAGAGAATCTTAGGTAGGTATCCAAAAATTCAATCACCACCGATGTGCTGGTGCAAGCTGAGGCACTGTCGAGCGTAACATGGTGCAAGGGAGCGCTTTGTACAGCCAGTTTGTGAATAATGAGTATAATGACATAAAAACTCCAACTTTAAATGTTATTTTATGAATGTTATGAATGTTATGATTGTAATTTAATATGTTTGTCATTTATATTTTCGATGATTATGCTAGTGACGTAACGATCGCAGCTCACGTAGGTAGTGAGTAGCTTATTCGTAGGTACAGGCACAGCAAGGGTTCCCACGACTTACAAACTTTCTAACAGTAGTCGTTATCAGCATTCAATGCGACATAAGCGCCGGTACGTGTGTACGACATGAACACAGGTTTATCTGCGCGGCTGACGTAACCAGCGGTGCATCGCCTACCAAAACGTTACACAGTCACGCAGTTACGAGCGGCTAACCGGCCATTGAAGGTGATTCCAGGGGCTCGATTCTGCTATTGCAATCGTGTCTCAATGACCGGTCAGTGATCGAATATTTGACAACTTTGACAGTTTTTGTATGGGAAATGTGTCAAAAGTTTGACGTTATACGTCAAAAATCGATCATTGACCGGTCATTGAGACACGATTGCAATAGCAGAATCGACCCCCAGGTCAGAGACAAATAAAGCGATGCTGTTCGACTAATATTATAAATGTGAAAGTTTGTGAGGATGGATGGATGTATGTTTGTTACTCTTTCACGCAAAAACTAATGAATGGATCTTGATGAAATTTGGCACCGAGGTAGATTATAGTCTGGAATAACACATGGGATACTTTTAATCCCGGGAGTATGTTCCCTTGGGATAATTATCGATATTCACGCGGGCGGCAGCTTGTTGTTAATAAGTTTGGTAACAGGTGAATCCGAGGTAGAAATGATGACCTCATTTATCATACCGTGTTTCTCAAGAAACTGCCCGGCTTAGGTAATTAATTAAAACTTATAAATTGAATAATCTTTACATAATTAGTATGAATGAAGCAAGTCGATTTCGCCGTCTATATGCTTAATATCTTTTAAACTACACAACGGACTTTAATGCGGTTCCATCAATAGACAGGGCTGTGATTCAAGAGGAAGGTTTATTTAAGTATATAATTCGTCCCGAAATTCCTACGGGAACTGAAGAATTGGATTTGGGCGTATGAAAAGCTAGTTAAGTAGGTACCTATAAAATAAATTCGCTCCCTCTGTAGGCTTATTAGATCTTTTATAAGCTTCGCAACGGATTTTAAAGTGTTTAGTTAGTTCAAATAATAAAATAAATTATACTTACTTAAAATTATAAATAGTTTAGAAAACTCTATGTTTTGCCAAAAAAGCGATTTTCGGGAGAACATCAGTAGATAAATATTACCCGGGTGAAGCCGGGGCGGGTCGCTAGTAACAACTAGATAAACCTAAAAGTAGATCAGTCAAAAACGAAAACTCAATAAATAATGCCTAACGTTCATTTTAAACACAAAAGAGATCTAAGATTCTTTAACAAGGTGAAATTCAAAATGCGGTTCTAATCATGTCGAAGCGAAAACTTAGGCGAAGTGAACAAGTGAGCTGTCAAACCATATAAACAAGATGGAATGACAGATCACTTGTCATTTGTCGTTCAGTTCACACAAGTGTATCTACACGGTGAGATGACGACAGAATAGACCGCCTGATTTCCCAAGCAGCTTACGCTATATTACGTCATAGAAGTCAAAGGCATCTATGAGTTCGACGAAATCATAACTCTCGCCTACCTATTTGACATCAATTTGGTATTATGTAGGAGTGACAACAGTAGCTACGGCGCGCGGCGGTGGCGTGCCCCTGAGTATCAACAATGAAGCCAGTCGCAAACCGAGCACAGTGGCCGACGACTGCAGACGCGCGGACGCACAACGCGAATCAGTAATAATTTGGTCGTTGTGGCACGAATCCAAATAGTGTACGTTTAAATCCGCTCTACTTAGTGCATACTTAATTCTAAATATTTGACCTACCTAACACCTACCTACACCAAAGTCTCAACAGTGTGTGTACATACAACACAGTTACCTGCCTAATAAGTCTGCAAGCCTAAAACGTAAGTTGTAAATAAATTGTATGATGTTGTAATCAGACTCAAAACAAAATTAAATCCATTGTCCAAAACATTGCACAAACAACAACAACAAATAACTGGAAAACTAGGAAATCCTGTACTAACAAGGTATCAAGCTAGGTAAGTACGTAGTGTACCTTCCTTTTTGCATATTCCTCCCAAGAGACGTCTCTCCACCCGGAAGTAGAAACCTGCATAGGTAGGTATATACTTATATATTGAAAAATAATATACCTACATAATTATGCACTTGGTAAGCTACAACTAAATACTTGAACATTTTATAGGTAGGTAATCTACTTGACACAATTTTCCCGCTGAACTACTGAACAGCTGACAGCTTGAATTTTTTTTCTGTCATGTTAGTCTTTCGAGTATTGGACCTGCCAGAAAATCTAATGCTAATATTCATAGTCGATAAAACTTTTAGGGCATTGCTTTGCTACCTATAACTGCGCAATGTGCACACGTCATACTTCGTGAGTCGAGTCGTGTTTGTCTACCCAGCTATCTATGCAAAGATACTACGAAAGAATTAAATAGGTCACAGAAGATAGTTACTCTACCATCCTCGCTAGGTCACAGAGAGGTTGTTGACCTATTTCTATTGATCACAAACGAGTTAGGTACCAATGTATTACAAAACATACCTAATGATTGTTAATTCTGTCGGTCTACGTCCTCATATAGGTATCGAAGTAAAACGTGGTTCGAAAAATTAAAGCAAGCTAATTTAAGAGTCGATCCTGAGAATGGAGAGTTATTTGTAAGACTGCACATCTCCAGGGTTGCGGATTTTGTCCCAGGGTTGCGGATCTTGTTCGAAAAAGTCACCGTCAAACCCATCCGTGCTCCTAGTGCCCTTTGCGTTGCAACGCAAAGGGTACTAGGAGGAGCACGGATAGGTTTTATTCAATAAGAGTCTGACACTCCCTCCCGCTCCACCCAGAGCGGAAGGAGTCATTTGATGATTTCCCGCCCATAAAAAAAGACTGCACATCTGCGTACTCTTTATGTAAAGCTTGAATCACTATCAGAGATTCCAAGTAGGTACCTACCTAAACTTGTTTTTCGCACTTATCTTGCCAAGTCTGATTGCAGCCCTATCCAAAACAGTCAACGGCGCGGCCTCCAAAGTGTTATTAAATCAAATGATTCCTCTAATCGGGTCATGGGCAACTACTACACGCGTTATGATGATGTGCTAACTATAGCTATAGAACAGAATAAACATGACTACCTAGAAACTTTAAATCATAAGTAATACATACAATATACATAATATTTATGTACATACATAAACTCACGACGCCTACTCCTCGTAGGAGTAGACAGAAAGTATGTACAGACCGCTACCTGCTATAGGTTTAATATACCTACTTAATTATATATTTTTTCACTAAGTATTTCACGAAACGTTCCGTGGATTGTAAAAGATCGTGGAATCTTGGATAAGGTCTGGGTCATTTTGACGAGAAGCATTTCTCCGTGAGTTTCTACATCTTTTGTTGTAATATTAAAATAGCTCTTGTCGTCTACACACCGGCCGTAACCGAATATTAGGGCAACTTGCAAAGAAATCAATTAATTAATTCTAAGAAGTTATGCTAAGGTTCCGCAATTCATAGATACTTTTTTTTAATCAGCCTATTCTGTGTTTTTGTCCCGCGCCACCTCAGACCAACCCTCGCAGTAGGCGTCTAGGTCCTCTCGCCACCTCTTCCTGGGTCGACCTCGGCGGCGCCGCCCATCCTCAGGCACTTTGTGGAAGCTATTGCCCAGCGGTGACTGTGCATGCGGCTCACGTAACCCGCCGAATCCCATTTTAGCTTGGCAGCCTTTTCTCCTACGTCTATGATGCCCATTTTTGAGCGCAGCGTGTCGTTTCTTATTCTGTTACCTATTACCTAGATACGTTTAGGGCTCTTACACACCACGTTCAGGCGCCGACAAAGCGCGTCGCACGCAAATGTAACGCGCTGCAAACGCAATGTTATCGCAACCAATTTAGCACGTAATTTAGGTACCTATTCACACGTTTATAAAATTGTAGTATGCAAACGATGACTTGATTTGCTCCATCAATTATTTTCACATCAATACATCCTCTCCACTTTCAAACACAATCTGTGCTTCCTTCTTCATTATAATCTAAGTTACAAAATATGGTAGGTATTTTCAAAATAGGTAGGTACTTACCTAATTAGGTACTAACCCGTTGGTTAGTAGGCTAACAATCGAGCCTCTCCTACAAGAAAATGAAAAGGCATTTGTACCTAGTAACATAAGTGAACCCGTAAGCCCTGGCCCAAGCCATTGTTTCTGTCATGCTAGTGGCGATGAAATACAAACCTTTCCGCAATACACCCGGTTATGGATGCTTAGTTTTATAAGTTCCTCATAATATGACTTGAAATAACACTACTTTCTACGTTCCTACTTATTTAGGCTGCCTGCTGCAGGGACGCAGGGGCTTTTTAATTCAACCAACACTCAAACTCCAAAATAGCCATGCAAACTATGATATTAAGGGTCACGCCCTAGTCAGTCATTGTTTCATACAAACGCGAAACGTAGTCTGGCGATTACTCTACTGATTGGCGGAGTAGGTACGTTCAGAAAAAAAGTCACATCTATTTATCTCGGCATTATTTAGGCCTGTATGGAAACGAAACAGAAAAAAATATTGATATGCAAGCTACTTGTGTCGAAACTTACATAAAAAAATAACTTATGTAGTACGAAAATGGCAAAATATTAACCATACAGGCATAGATTATTTCCTAAATTAAATATTAAGAAAAAAATATAACAGATCAGATACATTCAGCCCTTTTTATTATATCCTGACTGTATTTCAATAAATTTAACGAGCTCATTTTCGTTATAAATCATCTTATATGGTATGGAACTATAAATTTGTGTGCGCACTAGCTTCATATTACTCATCACAGCGTCTATTTCTTCCTTTAAATGATTTTGGGTGAGATATTTAACCGCATTCAACCGCGCCCGTCAATGAGTTCAGCCGTTCGACTAGGGCACTCACTCTTAATAGGCAATTCGGGATACTTTCCCAGAAACATCATACCTACCTAATCGAGGAGCCATCACGGGTTATCCTTACAATCATCCTCTGACCCCTTGGCGATCGGCGCAACATGTCTTTTCTATACGATATAATACATCTATGTCGTTATCTTAGTAGTCACCCCCATATAATTTCGAGAATAGAAAGATGACCAGATTTTGTTTTTTTGCAGGATGACGTCGCCGGCCATAACGAAATCGCCAGAAAACCAGAAGGCCGAGAAGAAATCGCCAACGAATCAGGCGCGCACGCCAGAGCGAGCACCTACCCGCGTGGACACCACCACAGCTACTGCCTCCGGGTCAGCGGCCACTCAACCACAATCAGAGACTTTCAGTTGGCTACGAATCTTCAAACTGGCAGATCTGATGATGAAACAAGGCTGCTAAATCCTTGTGACAACAACGGCTAGCAATAATTTTCTAGACATTAGGAATAGAAAGATGTAGCTCATATAAATAGAGTTACCTACTTATTACTTGTTATCAGTACCCACATACGTTACATTAATATTAAATTATTATGATTAGTTGTTAAACATGTTTTGTATCTTTAGTGTAATTAAAGAATATACTGTTTTGCTTGCTGAAATACCAGCCGCGTTGAGCTAGTGACTAGAATAACAAACTTTTTTTTTATCATTCTCTGCTCCCTTTAATTCTATAAATTCTAACTATATAAAATATATTGTCCTACCTATATCCGATTCCCTAGTTGCGAGTATTTTTTAGGCAGGAACCTAACCAGAACATTCAATCTCCCTAGCTTTCCCAATGATGGTGGGGTCGGAGTTCAATAGTTTAACAGTAGTTAAATATGTAAAGTATCTACCATTTACTTTATTTTCCACAACTTACTGCTTTAATACATCCTTTCTAAACATAATTCACAAACATGCAAAACTTATTCACTTGCTCCACACTCGATCATTATAGTAGTTTATGCAACGACCATATAAAAAGGGTTATTAAAACACGAGTGTGGGTTTATCACACGAGGCGTAGCCGAGTGTGATAATAGCATCACACGAGTGTTTTAATACCTAATTATATGCCGTTGCATACACTATTTTATCTTCACTCATACAGTTGAAATAAAATAAGTGGAAAAATAGTTAATTCCAATATGGCGGATATTCTCATTACGTATTCGAATGACTGCGCAGCGCGCTCAAACATAGACAAAGATATAAGCTGGCTCATTGACTTAAGTCAATGAGCCCGCGCCAAAAATTAAAAAGAAAAGGTGTGCTATAAAAATTAAAAAGTTATTTTATGATGCAGTTGTTTAAAAATCGAAGGAAAATGTTGAACTGTAATGGTTTTTTTTTTAAATTTTACCTATTCACGAGAAAAAAAGTATGCATTTATGCATTCGTTTTGAACTCATATTTGGAACATTACGCTGTGAGTGTAGATAAAATTTATTTCACACCATTCAGCGATACATCCATAGGCGTATAGGGGGTGGGGAGGGGGTCGGTTTGGCCGTGCTTTACACACGATTTTTCCTGTGGAACATTATATCGACACTGTTTATTTGTGGTTTATTTATATTTTAAGACTCCTAGTAGCCAGTCCTGGCTTTTCCCTGGTTGAATAATTGAATATTGCCTATGGCCATCTATTGCTGTCGATTTCGACATAATGGTAGGGGAGCCCATGATGCTAAATGTGGATTTACTCGAGCGCCGCGGAAACCTAGTAGATTTGGTAGATTGGATGATTTGAAGAATAAATGGTCCTTTCATGTTTCCATGTTTCCACTTTTAGCGGTGGGGGAAGCGTCTAGAGTTTCGAAGTTGTAAAAAAAAACAATGACATGGAAATACCCATGCGTGTCAGATATTGATATTTTTTATGCTCCAACATGTCTCTGATACGAAATATATATTAATCTGCCGATTTGCCATGGCCCAGGGTGGCCATAGGGGCGGGGTGAAAAAACATAAAAAATACATTTACTCGAGCAAGTCAGATTTTCAGATGGAGTGTTCAGTGAACTCTACAGATGCTCCCATTTCTTAGTCTGACGATTTGGAAGTGACGCAAGCTCTGATATTCAGCTGAATCCGGTTTGACCGGAAGCCGAGCTCAATATAGTTGGGAAAAAGGCTAGGCAGATGATGATGAACAGCTGTAATGGGGTCATGGCGTCGGAAAACAGCGTGGTGAAGGTGCGAGAGAGTCAAAAACACGGGAAAAGTGAAAGGGACCGAGAGGCGCGGAGTGGGAAACACAAGCTTTACCTTACTACAGGCTCTGAACTTAATTGACGATTTTATTACCTTCGGCTTGCGGAAACCGTCAGATTATGTTTTTTGTTATTCTGGTATTATTACCTTTGAAGTAAATAAAAAACAACCGCGCTCGAGTAAGTCCAGACATCGTTTTTTTTTTGCAACTTTGTTACCCTCCTGTCTCCTTAGGTTACGCTCAAATCGTCAGATTAGCAAAATTTACACTTCTTAGCTAGTAATTAATCCCCCATATCTTAATCTGACGCGCTCGAGTAAGTAATTCAGATGATGATTTTTTTAACTAATCTGACGGCTTTTCCAGAGCGTCAATGAACCTGAACTTGTCAATATGTAAGGTATCCTCCCTTATATTAATCTGCCGCGCTCGAGTAAATCCCAAAATCCCTTCTGCCCTAGAAGGGATTTTCCCCTAAAAATTCGTTCTCTCTAGTTACATTCGTAATATTTATTATGTGACTTACTCACAGATATAGATACCTAGACATAGATAGCGAAAATACACTATGCAACCTCATGCGCCAAGCCTTGAAAATAGTAGAGGACTGGTGCAAAGAATATCAGCTAGCAGTGAACCCTACCAAAACTGAACTTGTCCTCTTTACCAAGAAGAGGAAGTTGCCAGCACTAGAATTACCACGGTTCTTCGGAACCACCCTAAGCCTTTCAACTGAAACCAAATACCTGGGCATCTATTTGGATAAGCAGCTGAATTGGGCGAAGCACACGGAATACACCACCAGGAAAGCCAGTATATGCATGTGGCAATGCAAACGCATGCTGGGTAGGAACTGGGGCATCAGTACCAATACGACCCACTGGTTATACACCACAGTCATCAGACCAATAGTCACATACGGCTCTCTAGTATGGTGGCCCAGGACCGACTTAAGCACGACACAGAAAGACCTTGAAAAGCTGCAACGACTTGCCTGTGTGGCAATCACTAGCAGTATGAGAACCGCACCTACTGCGGCCCTACAGGCAATGTTGGGACTGCCACCACTACATCTTATAGTACGAGAGGAGGCAGCCCTAGCGGCTTTTAGGCTCAACACGTCTGGCACTTTACGACCAGACTCCAGAATCAAGCACACACGCATCATGGAAGATGCCGTCAAGCGACAACCCATGATGCTGTCACCCAATGACAAAGCTCTAAAGACACACCATTTCCAGAAACACTATAACATAGTACTAATACAAGAATTGAATGACCACTCAGGTCCCAGAGTTAAGAATATACACTGACGGATCTAAGACAAGCACCGGAACTGGAGTTGGAGTTTACTCCAACGACCTCAACATAAAAATATCCAGGCCGCTTGGAAAGCTCAACACCGTCTATCAGGCGGAATGTGTGGGCATTATCCAGGCGGCCCATGCTCTAGAGGCCAGGAGGGTTACGGATACCCATATTCGTATACTCTCCGACAGTGCATCCGTCCTCCAATCCTTAGAAAAGAATTACATCACCTCGAAACTCCTACAAGAATGCCACAATGCACTAGAGCGTGTCACGGTGACCAACCGCAACACCGTGACACTGCAGTGGATAAAGGGACACAGCGGATCACTAGGAAATGACGCGGCCGATGAGCTGGCTAGGAGGGGATCTGGAGCTGTGGTTGTTGGACCCGAACCCATAGTACCGCTCCCTTTCACCCAGCTGCGAACGTGGCTACAAGAAGACACCCACACACAAGCAGAGCGCTGGTGGACCTTGGCACCAGGCTGCAGGCAGTCCAAGGAGGCTATGCTATACCTAGACAGGAGACTTACCAGGCGCCTCCTGCGACTGGATAGGGGCAGCCTGCGAATGGTGGCGGGGACCATCACCGGACACTGCTCACTGAACAAACACTTCCACACGATAGGTATAACAGACAGTCCTCTATGCAGAGCATGCATGGAGGAGGAGGAAACGGTATCGCATGTGCTCCTTGAGTGCACAGGCGTTACTGAAATACGGAGGCAAACAATAGGGACACCTAATTCACTCACAGACACCCTGAATACACTGAGTAGACTGATCTGCTTCTGGAGGGAGGTTGGCTGGTTGGAATGACGGCCGACATGGCTCACGTACAATGGTCCACAGCAGGACTAAGGGCGGAAACCATACCCGATAGATAGATAGATAGATAACGCAAGTATCACGATCTATAGATATGAAAACCAAGCATGCCATTTTTTACTACATAATTATTATGACGTCAACACAAGCACTATTATGTGATAGCAAAATCAAAACGATTCAAAGACGCCGCCGCGTGTAGCACATAACTGACCCAACCACATATCTGACACCTAACTGACGTCCGACTAGCGTACACCGATGAAAATCAAGAACGAAAGTGGCGGTTACGATTTTTGATCGTAAGCTGGGCACCGAAACGGGCACGCGAAGTAATTGCTCTTGCGTTATCACTTGTAAATATTTCAATACAAAAGTAGTGCCCACCGACCAACCAACCGGCGGCGGTCAGGGCTCCACAGAAAATGAACAATGCAAGCCGTGTCCAGAAGGACCGCTTTCTGAATCAAGCCCTTGATCCAGCTGCTAGCGTGATAAAGATTTACCTATCCATATTTGGTAATACCCTATTAGCATTTTGTAGTATTTAATAGCAAATAAATGGCGTGGCACAGAGAGCATATTTCTGATGCGATGCGCATTGAGGCTGCGCTTGGCTTTCACAGGGTTAAGTGACAACGGCGTATGGCTTTAAAGAAAACAGAAAACACAGTTAGTTTAGAAATGTGGTTACTGATAAATAATATACATAATAGTAAAATAGTTATGGAGGAATGGAGCAGAGTCCTGTTCTCGGACGAATGTGCCTGCGAGGTAGCGACCGTCGACGGAGTCTATGGAGACCGGGGGAGCGATTTGCACAATGCTGTTTTGCGGAAGCAGTAGCATACGAGTGTGGGTCCTCTATGATGTGGGCGACGATAAACACAATTTAATATCTAACCGTTGTATTACGAATCTGCCGGTCGATTCTGTCGACATCTCACGGTGTTCATCTAGGCGGAGTGAACGACAACACAGCTGTCATTCCATCTTATTTGTATGGTTTGACAACTCGCCAGTCGTGCACCCTGCCAAAGTGTTCACTTCGACATGTTTACAGAATCGCACTGCTGTATAATACGGAAAGTCACGAAAACTCATTTTCCCCACGGCAAATTCTGATCGTATTTTAGACTTTTCCATAGACATATAATAATATGATCTTTCTTCAGGCCTGAATTTTCCAATTCAAATGCAACCAAACTAGAAAAATATTCGACTCTAATGTCCGAAATTCCAAAGGCTGTTCACGGATAAATATCGGAGGTTGAATAGCATCGACATTCACTTATATTTCGAACTCGGATGTTCGTTACGAAACATTCCTCACACTAACTGCCAGCGGCTTCGCCCGATTGAAATTCTAAAATTATTCCAAAAACATTCCCGGCATGAGAAGTATATCCTACTCGACGACATGGTCTTAACCGGTGTCAGTTACATCCGAATCCTTTACGACGTCAAGAAGTAAAAAAAACTTACTTTCGCATTTATAATATACCTACTGTTTTCTGGAAAATAAATACAACGCATCAATATTGACACAGTATAAATATGGACAGTAGGGAAACTAAGCCTAGTTGAGAACATAATTACCTACGCTCCATTGAAGCAATAAGGTTGTCACTTTTAATGTTTTTGATATCACTACAGAACAAAAATGTAAAAAAAAAAAATTACATTTTTGTTCTGTAGTGATCAATCAATCGAATTTGAATAAATAGCTTACAAACATAATTTAAATAGGTAATCTCATGGCGTCGGTTAACCTCAGCAAAAGACGATAGTTTAAACACGGAAATCAATTTATTATTAACACACAACAACTTGTAGAACTAAAGATCTTTAACTTTGTCATTATGGCGGAACCTTTTACAAGTTCTAGCGGGAGCGTAGGTACGCGAGCCGCGGTTGGACGAACAGGTTTCGGGCGCTCGTCGGAGTGGGCGCGCGGTAGACGCCGCAGCGCAGGTGGCGCGCGGGCTGGGCTCATGAGCGGCTACGAACCGTACCGCGTTTCAATCCGAAAATGCGTGTGATATCTAGTAATTAAAAAACCCATTACATCAAAAAATACACACCCATGACGAAAAAATTGATAGGTACCTTTTGCAGCCGCCATCTTGGATTCACATCCTCGAAAACCATGAAAACGACACCCATGACGAAAAAATTGATACCAATTGCAGCCGCCATCTTGGATTCACATTTTGACAGCACTATTGGCTTCAACACCCTCGAAAACCATGAAAATGACACCCGTGACGAAAAAATTGATACCTATTGTATCCGCCATCTTGGATTCACATTTTGACAGCACTATCGGCTTCAACACCCTCGAAAACCATAAAAACGACACCCATGACGAAAATATTGATATAGAATAGGCTATTGCAGTCGCCATCTTGGATGTACTTTTTGTTACCACTATCACTATTGCAGTATCAGCTTTAAATATATACTGGCTAACCACTCGTCTTGACGCGGCACTTGCTACTGCGAGTTCCGCGAAGTTACCTTAGGATTCTCATCGGTGTGCACGTTTGTGTGAGTGTGCCGTTTCGAGCGTTTGTATGCAGTTTCCCTACTGTCCATATTTATATTGTGCTATTGACGCCCAAAAGCGACGATGCTGATGGCGTGGGCGCGAATGGAAAATTGTTCCAAAGTGACGTAATTTATGACCACCGACAAATCGATGTTTGAAATGTGTATAGGTTTTTAACATTAGGTACTTATTCGACTTTTATATTTTTACGATGTTTAACTATCGTTTTATTAAATAATGTGTCACTAATTCGTAAATAGGCGCATTTTTCTGGTTTTATTCAATGTTAATTCAATAGCACATTTTTTTTGTAAATTGATCTATTAAGATAAGTCTGTTGTGATTGACTGCTCTAAACTTAGTACAAAAATAACGTCTTATGAAATAAAAAACAAACTTTTATGTAATATTTTTTTAATAGTATTGGTAGGTAGGAGGTACATAACACACAGGATTCTGGGTTGTTTGGATAAGGGAAGTAAAGATACAATACTATTTTCAATATGTACAAAATATACAGTTATCTCTACAAACTAGCTTTAAAACTATAATATAATTATGATCACAATATTTTTTTTCTATACGTACGCTCTGTTAGAATCCAAACCAACATCGAGCACACTGGCATCGGGTTGTGTCCGCACGCGACTGTTGCTCTACAACAACCTAACTCACGTTCACTTTTGCTGCACACTTGAGATCAAATGTTATTTTTACAAATATTTAAACTATCATCTCGCACACCAACAACAGTCGCTAGCGAAGAAGACCCGAAGTTTCTAGACGTTCCATCCTCATATAACCACTTCATGCTTGAGAACAGAATTTAACATTTCTCGGTAAACATAAAGGGCCCGACGTCGCAGCGTCCTCAATGAACCAGCTTGAGGCCACTGCGAAGTGGGACCGCTTTGAGGCTGGCTTCAATTATAAATAAACAAAACTATATTATACTTCTCACATGCAGTTAAGTGTGCAACTGTATTAAATGTTTGTGGAATAAAAAATCGTAATATTTACGGAATAAATTAATATTCCGAGACATATTATTATTAATAATTGACATTTTTAGCATACCACTCTCAAGGATGTAATTATTAACTAGGCAGAATCCATCGATGTTTTTAGATTCTGTCTGAAATTAATATAGGCGATAATATTACGACTGAACAGATAAGCTGAATAGTAAAATTTGCGAACAACAAATCACATAGAATGTATTAACAACAGCTTAGGAAATAACTACACCCCAGTTACAAAAAAAAAGTAAATACTTTCACCGCAATAAATTAGTAATTTATAATTCTCATAATGTTTCTTATACCATATTTTTTTCAATAGCGTGTCTAAATACCGTCATATCACTATATTTCACGAAGACTTATTTACATTAACCTCCTTCATAAGGAGTTCAAATAAGATTTTTTAAGAGTGTACATCATTGGGTTATCTGTTTGCTAGTAAAATTATAGATATTTTAAAATTAATGGACGAAGTGATGAGTTCGTTAGTGTTCCTCCTAGCCAAGTTAAGAACTGTTTGCGACGGAAATATGACAAACAATACAATTATTATATTTATACATTCTAGTTATAAACCTTAAAAAGAATATACGTAATAATATTACCTGTGCTATAAATTTATATCGTACTTTATAAAATTACAATACATAAAATATTTTGTACTTTATTTTACGTACGACAGCACAGTCGCACCATTATCTAACTATAATAATAATGCAAGTTATGTAAGATGCTTCTGCTAATCGAATCAGAAAGTGGCGCTACCACTAAAACTTAAATTATGAGAAGTACAATATTGTTAGTTTGAATTGATTGAAGGTTATCATGTCAAGCTTTCATAGTACAGTTATTTACGATAATGCGTTGTCAATATCCATAAAGACTGTCCATTGTAAAAGGCGAATGAACAGCGGAAAATGAGGATGGCGAGTACAAGTAGAGAATAACCTGAGCGGCGGCCCGCAATTAAAGCAGCAATGAGATCCGAATACGTCGACACTGTGGCACTGGCAGCCGCTCCACCGCATCACCGCATGCACGACGGCTTCAACCAAACCGAAAGAATGCGCGACCGTCATACTTTACTTCTACAAGTTTTTACCTTTTTTTTATATAATTATGTTTTTGACTCCATCCAATTCAAAATATAGCTTAATATAATGTTGTGTTACTTTATTCGAATTATAAATTAAACTTTGACCATCAAGGTTAGAATCTCTTAAGCCCGTGGGAATGTTAAGTGACAAATTTTATGTAAATATGATAAATTCATATTATTATAGTATTTTAACCACCACGCATTCGTTTGTTTGAGAATCCCGCCACACCCCAAGGCATCGCTTCGCACTACGTAACAGAGCAGTTGCTTTGATTATACGATCTGTGTACCGTTACGAAGAGTGAAGCGAAGCAAAGCCGATACACAAACAATAATCGCTGGGATAGCCTTTTTTATTAAAAGGCGATATTTGGATTTATATCGCCTACTTATATATTTATTAAGCTATGTTTACATTTGCAATTCAATGAAATTTATACCTAAGTAAGTATGCGAAGTCTTTTAGTGAATTTGTTTGTAAAGAACGATGATATCGATAACGTAGTTTGACATTTGGACATAATGTACAGTCATACTGATACACGGTTTCGGATATTTAAAAAAAATCTTAACACCTGCGATCTTAGCTTATTGCGATTCAGTTTATTTTGGTCAATAATCCAGTCCTCTACCCCCGCCACGACAGTGCTTCCCAACAATGCAGCTCTAATTTAACGCCAAACAATAACGATTCCGCATTGTTGCACACATAATTAGAAAGATTGACTTTCAAAACAGTATTGAACATAATTTTCGATATCGCTAAAGGCGAGGCCATACGCGCCACTGGTGTGCTTTCGCTTAGTAGCACACTGCACTCTATGCTCCATAAAATAGGGCTACCTACAGTCTACATTAAAAAGTCAGAATCACAGTTTATTTTCCACATGTATTTTTCCCTTACTATCATTATATAACTTAATTACTTAATTATTTTTTTTACATGTAAACAGTAATCATTCGACCCAGTATTCATGAGTTTTCCATTACCTACCGTAATGACCTAAGCGAAATCGAACTTTAGTACGGATAGATTCGATATTTACAGAATTTAAATTATTTTAGACCTAATTCGCTTAAAACAAAATAACAATTTACACTAACAATAAAATGCTCGATAGATTGCCACTGGTCTAATCTGAACCCAAAATTAAATATATTTTTATCAACTGACTTTGCCATCTATCATTATTTTAAAAAATTTAAACTCCGAACATCGTCGAACCCAGTCGACCATAACAAAAGTATTTTACAAATAAGCTATGACTTATATCTAGCGCTTAAATAAGTGACGGCTGCTTACCTAACTATGTGAGACTTTATACAGGCGCGTGTAGAGACCCCGAGCCGTCGACGACGACGCCGCGATACGCGATAACAATAAATAAACTGACGTTACTTTACCAAAACGAGAGTTAACTTTCTCAGAGGTATTACAACTCAATTCCTAAGAATTTTGACATCATGAAGATGACGAAAAATCTATTAGTTTCATTACAATTTACTTCTACCAGGTCGATCTATAGCTACGATAAAATGAAGATAAAAATTTCACAACCTGGCCGTATTTACAATGCTTTCTTAAAATCGAATAGACTACATCGATGGCGGTTTTGTCCATACAATATTGAAGCAAACTGATTTAGGAATAAATGCGTCCAGTCCAGGATGTGTCCATGAATAAGATCAGGACTTTCACCTCAAGTTTTAAAAGTGGTTCACGAGAATGTCGTAAACATGATGTTAACTTGAGGAATGTCATATAGAGTATATAGCGTACCTCACACGGTCGCTATGACAATAAGTAAGTGTGCGATGTCTGCGACACGGTGCATCAGGTCTGGTGCGATGCGGTTTAAGTTCTCGTTAGCGAATTCGCACGATGGGAAGATATGAACGGTAAACATAGCCTGGAAAAGAAAAAATACCTGATTTATTGTTCAAATAATAAATAAATCTATCTATAAATTTAACCTAATTTAATCAAATTATACATTCAACTGGATGTTTTCCTTACGAATAGGTAGGATGAGGCATGAGCACGGTGAGCATTGGAAGGAATAGAGGGAGGCTTTTGCCCAGCAGTGGGACAAGTAATAATAATAAGTTGGCTTCGGCCCCTCGAACGCCTACCAAAGGACCGGGACCCCATGGTCCCGAGATTTTTCAAAAAAAAAAAAATAATATACCTTTATATTTTTTTAATAAGTTTTTTTTTTGTTTTTAAAAAATATTTAAAAATGTAATTTAATACGTAAGAAACAATGAATAAAGAGATAATAATAATACATTTAACTCTGGCATCTTCGAACCATCGTAGAACCCAAGACCACAGCGAACATAGATCAAAAATTAAGTACATATGTGTAATTGAAAAATCACTCAATAATATTTGTATCACCCTATGTAATGTTTTGTTCTCGTAGATTGACTACCTATCTTTTCTGTAACTTAAATGGTGTACATAATTATGAAATATTCTATCTATTCTAATTCCAGTTACCCCACCGCCGCATCTTCATATACAACGTGTAACAGAATAAACGCAATACCTCCTAAGGAGTCATTGTACTCATCCTTATGAACTACTTTTACTATGGAATAAACCCCGAAATCGCGAAAATAAAAATCAGCTGTTCAGTACATTTTGTGGAGTTATGCTTACATAAATGTATGGAGCAGTCGATTTTTTTTCTCGATTTCTGTGTTGGACCCATAGTAAAAGTTGTTCATAATGATGAGTACAATGACCCCTTAAGAGGTATTGCGTTTATTCTGTTACACGTTGTATTGCTGACGCCGTGGTGGTACTTGCGCACCCTTTGAACCCTGGGGTTGTGCCTGTAGATTTTACTTTTCTGTAACATGCCTACGGTCAGGGGCCAGCCTAAGAGAGATACAATATATAGGGAGCTGTTGGGCATTAGGACCCAATCAACCGGAGGTCTTGTTCATAATTCACCTGGCTTGAGTATAGATCGAACGAAAAGCAAACGTGCTCGGAAGACGTAGTATTCCAGTGAGGGCTGGTAAAAACATGACCATCTTCGGGGCTCTGGGAATATTGCGATAGCCTTGGAATACTGGTCGACTCCTCAAGCACCTCAGGATATGTTACCCCATGCTACGTCACATACGTGCTAGTGAGCTTAATTGGGGGCAATTTTGTTAAAATTTAAATGTTATAGAATAGTCAGTCATCTTGCAGGATTTCATCGTGCTCGAACTACGGCAGTGAAAAACGAAAATGACTGCTTTCATCATCTTTTGAAAGCATAAGTAAAAAACATCTGGTGGTGACAGATCTTGCCTTATTTGATGGACCAGACCAGTCGCATTAAGTCAAATATCTATCACAAGATCTCAAAATTAAGAAACTCCGCAATAAGCAAGACGTACATCAAAAAATGTGTACTATAAAATGCGTCAGATAAATGAGGAATAACGGTATTGACCCACCTACATTTATTGACACACTTAATTTCAAAAACAGAAGTAATGACATAAAGCTGTCTTGAATCGACATCTATTGTGATCCTCACTGTTGTAGTAATGAAAAACGATTCATAATTTACTATCCAGGGGTACCTTTGGTGGGCTGGGTCTCCGCGCAGGTGAAACTGCTGGAGCCCAGACCTCTGAGGTGCTTCCGTTGCCAAGTTGGCAACCACGTCGGAGCACTCTGCACCTCAGAGGTGGACCGCAGTGACCACTGCTTCCGCTGTGGTCAGCCCGGTCACAGGGCCGGCTCGTGCAACGCCGCGCCGCACTGCTTCGCATGTGCGGCAGCTGGCAAGCCGGCCGATCACTGGGCTGGTGGCAAAGCCTGCGGTCCACCCGCCAGGGCCGGGACGAGGAGAAAACCCTCCTCCACCGCCGCCGCCGCCGCCGTCGCTTCCGCCGCAGCCGCCGCTGCCACTGCTCGGGAGGGGGCTGAAATGGAGTGCCAATAATGGCCCCATTTCGCCTCCTCCAGACGTACGTTAGTCGCTGCGCCTCTCAGGAACTGACGCTCCTGAGCAAGGCGCAGTGACTGACGCCTGCGGACAGCCAGCGAGCAATGGGTAGCTCGCTGTCCGATCAGGTCAGGCCAGAGTCGACGGCGCGTTTCACTCCAAACGCGCCGGAAAGAGCAGTCAGCAGCGGAGACGGGGCCCGCCAGGGCCAGAGCCTGCCAGGGTTGCGGAATATGTTCGAAAGAGTTACCGCGGCCCTGGGAAGAAAGGCACTAGGAGGACTAAGGGTGGGTTTTAGTCAGTAAAAGTCTGACACTCCCTGACGCTCCACCCAGAGCGGGAGGGGTCATTTGATGATTTCCCATCCTCGAAAAAAAAAAAAAAAAAAAAGGGTTACCTACGAAAAAATATTAAGGAAAGGTTAATGACCGTTATTGTTCATTTATCTAGCGCCTACTATACCAAGTACCATCGAAGTCCTGCCTTGTCAGAAACAATTTTCCAACACGTACCAAAAGTAGGTATTATAATATAATACCATTTTATCTTCTTCCATAAAGAAGCAAAGATTATACACTTCTGGACACATCTATTGGCCCACCTTAGAGTTTAGGTTTCGATGGCCCCTACCGAAATATGATTGCTAGATTGAACAAAAACTGTTGATGCAGTTTTAAACCTGATACATTTTACCATCTTTTTCGATCGTATTGTTTTAAATTTGAATTCAGAATACCATACGACATGGAGCTACGCCTAACAAGTCGGATATGCGCCTTGTTAAAGGCAATTGATTTTTGAATAAAAAACATGTTTTATCAAATAAAGGTTTAATTTAATAACGCGTGTTGCCTCCATGGGCATCTACCACAGCTCTCATACGATTAGGCATAGAGTTTATCAACCGCTCTATGAAATTTTGAGGGATCATCTCCCATTCCTCTTCTATGGCAGTTTTCAACTCCTGCATCGTCTGGGCAACTGGCTGACGAGCCCTAACACGTCTTTTTAGCTCGTCCCACATGTGCTCAATGGGGTTCATGTCTGGGCTTCTGGCTGGCCAGTCCATAACTGTGATGTTCACATCCCGAAGATATTCCCTGACGATGCCGGCCGCATGGGCTCTTGCATTATCTATGCATAAAAAGGAAATTTGGGCCCACATAGTCCGCGTATGGTATCACGTGAGGTTCTAAGCACTCACGAATGTACCTTTCAGCATTTAATGTTGGCAGCCGTGGTCCTGTAACAACCTCAAATTGAGTTTTGCCGCTCGCGGATATACCGCCCCAGACAGTCCATGAGCCACCGCCATAAGCAACCCTCTCTTCAAAGCAGCATTGTGCGAAACGCTCTCCCTTACGTCGGTAGACCTTCTTCCTTCCATCATTGCCATGTAACACAATTTTAGACTCATCAGAAAAGAGTACACGGCTCCAATCTTGCTGTGTCCAATTTAAATGACTGCGTGCGAAATGAAGGCGCGCTGTTCGGTGGGCTCGCGTTAGTTTGGGCCCATTAGCTGGCTTGTGTGGTACCATATCGCGTTCTTTTAACCTTCTCCGAACAGTTCGAGCGCTCACAGATACTCCGTGGAAGTCGCGAAGTTGGTTTTGTATCTCAATGGAGGTAAGGTGACGATTTCTCAAGCTGGTCGTCACGATGAATCGATCCTGCCTTTCAGTTGTGACCAGAGATCGTGGCCTTCCTTGGCGACGAACAAAGCCGCCAGTCTCTAGGTACCTCCGATAAACATTTCGGACCGCAGATCGACTTAAATTAAGTTGAGCACTCACGTTTCTTTGGCTGTGTCCGGCCTGAATAAGTGCCACAGCTTGGGCGGCGACTTCAGGTGAAGTATCCATAGATTATTGATAGAACCTCACCTTAATGTTAAGAATAAGTAATGTTTGTTGCAAAACCAAAGATATCAATCACTTTTTCAAGAATTAAATCCAAGTAAACCAATAAAACCAAGTTTTCTTAGTATTCGATTGTTTGATATCAACAAACAGGCTCCAAATTGTCTTTTGTTTCTTTAAATTCTGTGTTCGAAATTCAAAAAAAGACTATTGAATGAAATTGTGAATGTGCCAGGTTCAAAACTGCATAAAAAATTTTTGCTCGACCTAATATAAAATTTGAGCTAGGACCAAACGAAACTGAAAATACAAGGTGGGCCAATAGATGTGTCCAGAAGTGTATTCAAGCAAAGATTACATACTTCCAAACAGAAGTCTAGATTACATAATTTGATAGTAATAAAGAACGATTCATAATTTATTTTATCCATTTTCATGCTATAAATCCTCTATAAAAACTTCTGAAATAGCTTATTGCCAGCATTAAAACACCTAGTGTCATAGTAACCATAACATCCGAACGAGTGTTATAATGTTGTACTAAATTTATTTCATTACGCAACTCCTTCGCTTTTTTTAAATGGGATTGAAAAGCAAAGGAATCACGAAACAGCCACATTCTCACTACTCAATTCGTGATATCTTTATGAATTTCAAAAAAAGAACATTGTCATGCACGCGCGTTTCACTACCAAAACGTCGTAACTAAAAAAAAAATACATTTAATTCGAATTCACGTCGTGTCCCGCCATTTTTTTTGTTCGATCTTAGTATTGCACAAAAAAATATTAATACGTTGTTTACAAAAATGAGTGATACAAACTTTGAAAACACCACCACCAGATATTTCTAATGCATCAAAGGACTTTTCTAACCAAATACTACCAGAAAAATCGAGAAAACAATATGAAAAGGCGTAAGTACCAAGATTTCATGAATTAGAAAAGAACCTTTCATAGAGGATCCATATCATGGGTGTAGAAAGTCTTGTATGCATGTAACTGTACATAATTAGGTATTAAAGCACTCATGTGATACTATTATCGCACTCGGCTTCGCCTCGTGTGCCTTCTTATATAACAGTTGCATAAATAACTATTATCTACTTCCATGCTACAAATACTCTATAAAAGTTTCTGAACAGTTAACTTATTGTCAACATTAAAACAGCCAGTAACCATAATATCATCCAAACGAGTGTCATAATGTTGTTTGTACTAAATTTCATTATCCAACTCCTTCGCTTTTTTTATATACGATCGAAAAGCAAAGGAATTACTTTACTCATCAAACAGCCACATTTTCACTACTCAATTCGTGGTATCTTTATAAATTTCAAGAAAAGAACATTGTCATGCACGCGTTTCACTACCATAGCGCCGTAATTTAAAAAAAAAACCTTAGCTATAGGTTATTCGAATCCACGTCGTATCCCGCCATTTTTGTTCGATATTAGTATTGCAAAAATTTATTACTTTGCTGCTTACAAAAAATTGTTAAAATTTACCTACTTTGTATAGAGAAATTAATATAGCAAACGGTATGGTACTTTGCTTCAGCAGCGATCAATTATAATAATAATAATAATAATAATAATAATTTATTCAAGTAAAAAGTTAGTACAATTGTGATTTACATGAATTACAATTGAGAATGTTTTTAGTTCTAACTGTAATGTAGACCTGCCTGATCTAGGTTAATAAAAAAACCTGTGTTTCAGGCCATCTATTTAGATCAAACATTTAAATGAAAAACAAAATGAAATGGATGCAAAATAATAAAAGAAAAGAAGACAATATTTTCAATGACTTAAAATTGACATGTTGAGTAACATTATTTTAAACTAGATTAAGTATGATATTATATTTAAACAAATTTACGAATAATATTTTAGCCAATAAAGTGGAGACTTAATAATTAATTAAAGTTAATTACATTAGAAAAGAGGCTTTATTTTACAATTTCTAGAAGTTTTTCCGTGTCTGCATAATTCTGTTTTGCTAAATATTCCTGAACTAGTAAATTACACCTATTATAATTTAGACTATAGATCTTTAGTATTCTGTTAAACTGATTATACAAGTAGGGTCCTAAAAATAAGTAGAATCGCTGAGCATAAACATGTTTAGTTCGAAAGTTAGTGCATACCAAATCTTTTCTTCTTCTATCTGATGGTAATGGGTTAAAATAAAGGTTAGTATGTTGGAGCAAAATTACCTGCAAAACAAATAGTTGGCGTACTGTTAGTACCTTACATGCCATGTATAGTTGGTCTGTGGGAAATCGAAAGGGGCGAAAAGTAGCAACTTTTAAAACTGCTCTTTGGGCGCGTTCAAAGTGCAGCATGATAGATTTAGCGGCGCCACCCCATGACGTAATACCGTAGGTAATAATAGATTGACACAAAGCCAAATAAACCTGTCTAATTAATTTAAAGTCGGCTATGTTACGTAAGTTTTTAAAGATATATATTAGTTTACGCACTCTGTTGCACAATAAATCGATGTGTTTGCGGAAGTTTAGGTTTGCGTCAATCGTGATACCTAAATATTTTATATGGTCAGTTTTTGCTAAACTAGGACAAGTACATGCGATATCAGCACAATGAAGGTGACAATTGTTATGCGCTTGAATGCTTAGATTAGTAAGCGTTGGATAGGTGTTTCTCATTGTAAATAATAAGTATTTGGTTTTATCAGTATTTAAACTTAAGAGATTATTGTGAAGCCAATTAGAAACAGTATCGAAACCATTTTGTGCTACCTCATAGACCTCGACTTTTGATTTAGCTGTAAAAAGTAGAGCTGTGTCATCAGCATATGAAATAATTAAACCGTTCTCGAGGGTCAAATTGCACAGGTCATTTATATAAATAAGAAACAAGGTAGGACCCAAAATACTACCCTGTGGGATTCCGTAACAGGTATTTTTAAGTTCAGAACTGATGCATTGACCCACTTTTACAGACTGATGGCGATCACTTAGGTAATCAGATAATAATTGCAATTGTGCTCCCCGTATTCCCAGCTTCTCCAGCTTGTTCAAAAGAAAAGTACAAGAAATTGTATCAAAAGCCTTGGCGAGGTCTAAAAAGATCCCTAGGGTGTGCAGACCGTTATCCAGGTTTGTGCTTATATAATTTGTTAGATGGTGAACAGCTTGGCTCGTTGATCTTTTAGGCCTAAAACCAAATTGTTGATCAGAGAGTAATTTATTACTCTCAAGGTATTTTACTAATCTACTATTTATAATTTTTTCCAATATTTTTGACAGGCCAGTTAAAACTGATATTGGCCTGTAATTATTTACACAATTTTTGTCTCCAGATTTAAACACAGGGGTGACTACGGCTTTTTTAAGCAATTTAGGAAATATTCCTCTGGTTAAACATAACTGAAAAATATGAGTTAAAGGAGGGGCAATGACGTATTTAAATCTTTTTAGTATGCTATTAGGTATGTCGTCATATCCTACGGCACAAATTTCCTTTAATCCATTTATAATATCTACTACCTCATCAACATCGGTATCTAATAAGACAAAAGAGTTTTGTTTTGCATATGTTTTAGTTTGGCTATGACTGGAAGAACTAGATCTATTAGAAAATAAGATTTTTTCTGCTAAGTTTTTTCCTACGTTAATGAAAAAGTTGTTAGTTTTGTTTACTGCTTCGGTAGGGTAATTAACACTCGTAACACACGATCACACGATCTTTTACTAATTATCCCAAAGAAACCTTTCGTTCTTCTGATATTTTGATGGTATTCAAGAAATTACTATCGCAAACGAATTCAAGACTACGTCATTTACCCAAAGTAGGTAAACATTACGATATTGTCGGTATCAGATAATGTCAGTAATAAGGAAACTTGGCTATACACTTTCCCGCGTATCTAACCTCTTGATTCATACATACTGAATATTGTTTTTTATCGGTCTAGGATTCGGATTCGGCCATCCAAGCCTACTTGAACAATTCACCCTGTATTTATAGGTGTAACAGAAATAATGCAAAATTTGAAACGGGGTCATTGTACTCATTATTTTGAACAGCCTTTACTATGGGATCAACCGTGAAATCGCGACTAAAAAAATACCTATCCCCTTCGAATAATAAATGTCAAGAAATGTAACTCAAGCTCCCCAGCCCCGACATGTGAAAATTCCCAAATAAAAAATAAATCTTATGTAATTGGTAAATAAACATTAAATTCGCGATTAATTCAGCGCACACCGGTGTGTTGCCGGTGCTTGAGCGGTTAAAAATTACAGCACGCATGTCGCATACCGTACCGCGCTGACAGTTCGCCAGTGTCATTGAATGATGTGTTTGTGTCGCTGCACGATTGTGATTATATAGCGTGGTTTAAATCCTGCAAATCCAGCATGCGCTGACACACATCTGTATCTTCGGATATAATATATCTTTAAGTGGACACATATCAACTCCTTCCTACTCAAAAAAAATAATATATCCTATATCCGAGTAACTCCGACTCACTCCGACCGAAGTTGACAGACGCAGGTCCGCTCCGGTGCGCCGCGGCGCCGATCTAATTTCCGGAAAGACACGAATATTGAGTAAACTGTTCCCGCTTAAAATCGTTTCTCTGTGTTTAAACAATAACATTGGTTGCATTTTTTACGACAGAATTATTATTATTTACCATTTCGCGGATATATCCAGTCATGACCAATTTCCAGATAATTATCATTATAACAGATAGGTACTCAGTCTTCGCTTGATGCCGTAACGTGGATCCATTAAAATTTTAAAAGTCGGAATTACCTACCTATCCCAGACATAATCTAGCTCCATTAAGTTTATTCACTCCCGGATATATTAAGCGGATATGGATATGTTAATCGGATTTACTTGGATTGATATACTACATATCCAATCTTTTACCGGATATAGTTAATTAGCCCATGCCTAAATTAATGCCGGAATCTCTTTTGGTTTGAGAGTAAACAAACATTTTGAAATCCTGTACGTGCGACTCTGGAAAGTGTTATGCAACATGAACGCACCATGAAAGATTATTTTACACGTTTTGAAATTTCACTTCAACTTGAGAGCTTTTAGTTTTTAGTTAAAACAAAAATGTTTTAACATTAGTATAATTTATTCCCAAAAAGTTAAAGTAATAAATATATTATTCTATTATTCGTAGGCAAAAGCCTTATGGTAGGGGAGCCCTAGAAGGAGCACACCAAAAATGTGGTTCATACATCGGATTTAGGATTTATAAAACAAAAATACGAATTGTTTATCAAAAATACTAACTTGCACTCTAAATTGCACTTCCCTGAAATAGCAGGTGGTTATCATAATAATAATAGTAGCCGGTCATTGGGCACCCCGACTCGGACAGGTTAGGTTAGAAGGTTCGTGGTTATTTTTTTTTAAACCACCCAGAAATATCATTAGCCAAATATTCGTTCAGTAAAACAGTTCTGCAAATACCATTAAACAGTATATCTAATATGATTTATTTAGTGTGCATAATTTGTGTGCAAGTCAGTATTTTTGATTTAACTTAGAAATATTTTGTTCGAAAAAAGGGAAAATACAGATATCGATTTAATTACTAGCTAAGAAGTTTAAAATTAAGGAGGCGGGAGGGTAACAAAGTTGCAAAAAAAAAAAGATGTCTGGACTTCTCGAGCGCGGTTGTTTTTTTATTTATTTTAAAGGTAATAATACCAGAATAACAAAAAACGTTTAAAGGTCTCTGCACACAGCGAGCGCGGCGCGGCGGGACGGGAAGGCGACGCGACGAATGTACTAGATATTACGGTTACCGTCGCGTCGAGCGGGACGGCTTTGTGTGGCGTCCTCCGTAATATCTAGTACATTACAAGTGCTCAGCGTCGCGTCGCCGTCCCGTCCCGCCGCGCCGCGCCCGCTGTGTGCAGAGACCTTTAATCTGACGATTTCCGCAAGCCGAAGACAATAAAATCGTCAATTAAGTTTAGAGCGTGCAGAAGGTAAAGTATGTGTTTCCCACTCCGCGCCTCTCGGTCCCTTTCACTTTTCCCGTATCTTTGACTCTCTCGCACTTTCCCCACAGTGTTTTCCGACGCCATGACACCATTACAGCTGTTCATCATAATCTACCTAACTTTTTTCCTAACTATATTGAGGTCGGCTTCCAGTAAAACCGGATTAAGCTGAATACCAGTATTTTACGTGAAGCGGCTGCCTACCAGACCACCACCTGGGTAACACGGTACTTCTTGGCAAGACTGGAGTCAAATTTACTGGCTTCTGACAATCCGTAACGACTGCCGAAGATATAAAAGTGACAATCGGGACCAACAGCTTTACGTGTTTAAAAAAAAATAAAATAGAAAAGCATTTTTTTTTTAAGTTGTCATATTACCAATACCCCACAAAATAATTGTCAGATTTTTGGTCACTATGGCTGGGACATCATGATTAACCTTCAGTATGCTAATCTAACACGCTCGAGTATTTCAAGATGGCGATTTTTTTTACATTTTCAGAAATTCGCTGCGAACTTGCGTCACTTCCAAATCGTCAGACTAAGAAATGGGAGCATCTGAAAATCTAACGCGCTCGAGTAAATGTATTTTTATTTTTTTCACCCCTCCCGCATGGCCGCCACCCCCACCGTGCAAATCGGCAGATTAATATATATTTCGTATCAGAGACATGTTGGAGCATGAAAAATATCAATATCTGACACGCTTGAGTATTTCCATGTCATTGTCTTTTTTTACAACTTTGAAAATCTGTAGACGCTTCCCCACCGCTGAACGTGGAAACACGAAAGGACCAATTATTCTTCAAATCATCTAATCTACCAAATCTACTATGTTTCCGCGACACTCGAGTAAACCCACATTTAGCATCATGGGCTCCCCTACCATTAAGGGCCCCACATTACACAGTCGGCCTGCAGTCAGACGGCAGTTTCACACAGCAATACGTCGCAATACACAGCGAGATCACGGACTGTCCGGCTGATGATCACCGGCGGAGTATAAATGTGTGGGTCCCATTAAACTGATTAGAATATTTCTTAATTTTAGATCCTTACAATAGTTACAATACAAGTCTACAACACATTACGAAACATTTTAATAATTCAAAACCACTCGAATCTCAAACTTATTAAAAAGCTTATTCAAGAATGGTGTAGTTAAATTACAACTAATAATAAATTCAACTAATAAGTACAGTGCAAAAATACAATCATTGTTATTATGACGTATCCTCACACATAATGCATAACACCGTCCACGCATCTGACACTGCAGTAGGCGCGCGACCCCCATGATCTGTCCTGCCGAGAACCAATCACCGCGCTTTCTGGAACACAACGCGTTACGCAAGCGCAGCTAATTGTCTAATTTGTATGTGTTCTTTCGTTCGAATACTCGAAATAATTTTGTCAATGAAGTGAAGTTTAGGGCTGAATTTCTACTTGATTTTGTTCACAGTTACGCTTCCTGACCAGACCTTCACTCGTTCAAGGTCACACGCGTACGTACCTACGGCTCGCGTTCGCCCGGGCGAACATCCAGTCGGTTACCACGCGCTCGTTCACCGCACCCGTGCCTATAATAATGGCAAAATTTCGAATATTGCAGTGTAGGCGGCTGTGTTTTGCCCTCCGAACAGAAAATGCAATAACCTACGTAGCAGGATATGTCTTGTTTAAATGCACAAAAAAACACAGCGGTACTGACCTGACCACCGAACCAAAAAAAGATCCGGACTTGGACAAAACAATCATGTTTCATAATTTAAAAGCAAATCCCCCCGACGCAAAAACGACGGGGCGTTATAAGTTTGACGTGTCTGTGTGTCTGTATGTGGCATCGTAGCTCTTGAAAGGATGAACCGATTTAGATTTTGGTTTTTTTATTTGAAAGGTGAATTACTCCGGAGTGTTCTTAGCTAAACTTGATGAAAATCGGTCCAAAGTCTAGTTTTTTTTTAAATTTTTATTTTTGGTCAACTATTCTTTTTTGTAATAATTTATTTTATCGTTGCGTAAAATGACGCACGTGATCGTCTGAAATCACGGCAGACGATGTAGTAGATACTGTCGGGCGTCCGCGTAAGGTACATTTTAGCGCGCACGTACCGTGTTATATTTTTGCCTTAGGTTATATTATCTTTTTTATGGAGTGAATTACCTGTACCTACTATTAGTTAATCCGTGTCCTGACTTTTATTATTCGTAGCCTACCCCTGACATTTTTTATGTAGGTATGTGCATAACGGAACAACATGTAATGGACAGCTGAATGTTTTTCGAGATTTCGTTATTATAGTAAAGGTTATTATAGTATTGGCTGTGTTTTTGAATACAAAAACCCCTTTTCAAGTTTCCGTTATATATTCTATATGTCGCAATGAAATTATGAAAACTATAGCAAGTAGAAGTAATAAATACCTGATGATGTCCGGGGGGTGCAATGTTAACAATGCCGGCAGCTTGTTTCCGCTGTAAGTATGTAATAAAGCCGGCAGTCAGGTTGGTCGACTGCTGCAGCACATCCATGTGGTCGCGTCCGCACGGCAGGGCCAGCAGCATACAGTGCTCGTTCTCCATCTGGAACATGAGCGTGCGGTTACAGCGTGCACACCGACAGCGGCACATGGCTCGCCGTCCGCGGAGGGACTCACCTTCATCTTGCGGTGCACCTGCTCCAGCTGCGGCTGCTCCAGGCGCATGCGCTGAGCGATGCGCAGCGGCGGCGTGGAGCCGTCCGCGTGGCGCGACAGCGTGTCGCCCGCCACGTTCGGGTTGCCGCCCACGAAGTGCATCTGTACGGCGGCCGAGTCGTTCTTCAGCGCCAGCAGCCCCTGCCACATGACCGGGTAGCGCTGAAACACAACGACACAAGTCAGCCGGGGGCGCTTCGGTCAGAGGGCCGGGGCGGGGAGGGACGGGGAGGGGCGGAGGCGGTACTCACCCGGAGCAGCATCTGCAGCGAGTCGGCCTCGCGCGGCACCTGCGAGGCGTGCGGAGGGCCGGGCGCGGGCCCGGGAGCGGCACCGGGCGGCAGCGCGCCCGCCAGGCGCGACGTGCCGTGCGCGGGCGGCGGCGAGCGGCCGCAGCCCACGCCGTATGAGGGCGCCAGGGGCGCGTGGGGCGCGTGGGGCGCGTGGGGCGCGTGGGGCGCGTGAGGCGCGTGGGGTGCGTGGGGCGCGTGGGGCGCATGGGGCGCGAGCGGAGCGTGGGGCGCGAGCGCTGCGTGGGGCGCGTGCGGCGCGCGGCGCAGCACGTCGGGTGCGCGGTAGGTGAGCTCGGCGGCGGGCACGCGCGCGCCAGGCGGCCGGCGCAGCTCTAGTGGTGGCGTAGGCGCCTCGGAGCCCTCCGCCTCGTGCGACCTGTGTTTAAACAATTTTTATAATTTACATTGTCACAAATATCTAGATAAATTATTGTTATTTCGTCACCAAAAACAAACCAACATACACTAAGAGCGCCTTCACGCTAGCGTTTGTCCAGCGTAGGCGTTCGATAAACGTATGCGCAGCGCAGACGCCGCAACAACGCGGCGCAGGGCGTCGCGTTGTTGCGGCGTTTCCTCTGGAGTCAATTGAACGCTGCGTTAACGCGACGCAGATGTCACACAATTGCGTTGTCGTTTCGGAAATATCATTAACAAAATGGATTCTGACGAGGAAACTCTATTGTTGGCTTTGCTTCAAAGAAAATAATTACGAAAACGTGAAAATAAAAAAAGGATATATGAGAACCCATTAGCAGGATTGTACATGACTCCGCAGTGACGCGGCGCATGCGTCGCGCACCTGCGGCTCTAACGCAGCGTTTTCATTACCCTTGCACTGACGCCGCGACAACGCGACGCCTGCGCCGCGTAGTCGCGGCGTCTGCGCTGCGCATACGTTCATCGAACGCCTACGCTGGACAAACGCTAGTGTGAAGGCACTCTAAGCGAGTAATGGCCAAGAAAATTTGGTCCTTCATATTATAACAGATGAAATAACTTCCAAACGTTTTACCAAGTTACTCTTAAGGAATTTCAGGTAGTAAAACGTTCGTAAACATGAACGAAAAATGTACAATTTTTCGTTCCTATTTAGTTTCAGTAAACTAAACAGAAACGAATAATATTGTACATTTTACTAATTTCACATGCTGAGTAAAACATTACCGAGAAAATGGTGAAGGAGTAGCTCGACTCTCGTGCTGTGTTGCGCGGAAATGTTGCTGGTACATTTGATAGTGTTGATGTGAGAAGTGAGGATACATTCCATCGCCCTGTAAGGAAAAACATGCAGTGATTACTCTCAATTTAAGTCACAATACCGAGTTATTGTCCTTTTTTTCAATTTAAGTCTTAATATTTTATTACATTGTGGTATACCGGAGTAACCGGAGAAGTTTGTTGATGTGCAGGCGGAGGACTTCCAACTAAATCAGCAGACTTCCGGACGGCATGAACAAAATTGAAAAATATACAAACTTTGTAGATAAACTAATAAGGAGACAAAAGAAAAAAAAATTACCATTCCTATCTGGCCTTGAGGACTGATTGACGGCACGCTCGCGATCGTAACTCTAGAGGTGGAACCTGAAATAAATATAAATTAGAGTATATAATAATTTATTACATAAATATCATAATACAGTAAGTACTGAACTTTTAAATAAATTCAGCCTCTAGATACCTAATGTTAGATGTTTATTTTCTGATTTATTCTGCCAACTGTATGAGCAAGCAGGTTACAACATTTTAATTGGCCCTGCCGTCTGATTGACAAGACTAAACGCAACTACTCTTTACCGCGTCTTTTGTTATCTAAGGTTAGTACTTAGTGAAACTATATTCTTCATTGCGTTCCTGTTTGAAGTGGCGGTAATATTGTATTGCACTTTTGTAAGAAGTCAGATATAGTACGCGTCTCAGATATGGAATCCACATTATCATAAATACAATAATATTCATTAATTCTAGCAACCTAAAAAAGAAATATCATGTACCGTTCAAGCACCGGCGACACACCGGTGTGTCGCGAATTAATCGCGAATTTAATGTTTATTTATCTATTACGTAAGATTTATTTTTTATTTGGGAATTTTCACATGTCAAGGCTGGAGCGGTTAATGAAACATTTTTTTCTCTCAGAAATTAAAACGGTGAAATTAAATTGAGAGCTCCATTGCAATTTTGTTCTTGTAAAAATACATTTAGGCCCGGCGACTAATATGTGTTTATTTAAATAGTTCTAATGTCCCAAACCCGAACTAAGAACAACTGTCAATCGTGTTGTCATTAATTCTTAGTTCGTGTCTGGGACTAATCTAAGTCCGTAGGTAATACGGAGAACAAAACGCCCGACACTAAGGCCGAAACTACGGGCTTCGGGCTTAGAGATTAGACCCCCTGCTTCGTAAGTTATTGAAGGTCACAAAAATGGTTTTTTCTAGGAATCCTTTCGTTCTCCTGATCTTTTGATGGTATTAAAGAAATTCCTACAGCAAACGAATTAAAAGACTTATGTTACACAAAGTAGGTAAATGTAATTAAATAAATTTATTAGATCTACGTGAAATGTTGTTAAATACAATGTATTAATTTTAATTATTAGTCATTATTTGTAATATTTTAAAGACTTCTAAACTTTAAACAAGATATTATTCACCGAGATTCACGGTTGACCATATATTACAGAATGAGTAACTACGCGCTGCGCGCTCTCCGCCCTCTATCTCGTAAACGGTTGAGCGCATGAAAAACTGTTCGGAACAAAAATTGTTGCAAAGTTTACGTTCTACAATTTTGATAACAGGTGTTACCATCATTGGAGCTATAGGAACCGAGATAATCGAAAAGAATCGATTTTTGTGACCTTTGACCTTCAATAACTTACGACGCAGACACGAGCTTTTATGAGACTTTGTACAAAACATTTAGAACGCCAAAATGAAGGTGTATACGAGTTTCCAGCTTATTATCTCTCATTCCGAGGTTGACCCATTTTTTATGCTAAAATGACTGTACTAAGCTAGTGTAATTAGAGAAAAGATGAAAAATATGCATGAGATACTAGAGATATTTTAGTGTTTTGGTAAATAAATAAAGGTAGGTGTGGTCATACTGCACGCGAGTGCGGCATACTGACCTGAGTGGTGCAGCGGCTGCGGCCCCACCACCGCCACCTGCTTCAGCTGCTCGGGCGCCGGGTGCGGCGGGTGGTGAGCGCCGCGCGGCAGCGACGCCGTGGCGGCGTAGCGGGAGTACTCCTCCGGCTGCTCGGCCGGCCGCTCCAGCGGACGCACCGCCGCGCGCGACACCGAGCGGATCAGCAGCGGCGTGGCGCGCTCGGCCGGCCGCTGCGCCGTGCTGGGCGCCGACGGCGGCCGGTGCGGCAGCGCGGGCGACTGCACGCGCGCGTCGCTGGCCTCGGTGGCGCCCACGGGCACCAGCGCGCCCGGCACGCCGTCAGCCATGCGCCGCCCACGCGCCGCGTCGCCGCCGCCCGGGGCCAGCGGGGACGGCGGCGCTTCCACGCCGGAGTTGGCTCCCACTACCGTATCGAAAGCCCCCGCTAGCTTAGCGCTGATCTCTGATATCATCTTTTTAGGCGGTTTAGTGATTGGCGTCGACGTGGAAGGAGGCACATGCGGCGCTTGCGGCGCAAGGGGCACCTGCGGTGCATGTGGAGTGTGGGGCACGTGAGAGGCGGTCGGCGCGTAGGTCGTGGGCGGGGCGTGCGTCGAGGACGGCGTGTGGGTGATGGGCGGTGCGTGAGTTGCTGGCGGCGCGATGGTTGCGGGCGGTGCGACGGTTGCGGGCGGCACGACGTTTGCGGGCGGCGCGACGGTTGCGGGCGGCACGAGGGTTGCGGGCGGCACGTGCAGAGCAGGAGGCACGAGGGGCGCGAGGGATGCGGCCGTCGAGGTGGCGGGTGGCGGCGCGGGCGGGGTTAGCTCCGCTGTGGCGATGGGCGCGACGCTGAGCGGTGTGCTGGCTGACTCGGGTTCGTCCAGACGTGGAGCCTTCGGGTCGCGTGAGCAGTCCCTGTTTCTCTCGTCGCCGCTATCGATTGATGCGTCCGACAAACTTCTATCCCTAGTTCTTTTGGCACCGCGAGGTGATTTTCGTGTGTCGGACCCCAAAGACTTCTCTTGGGTTCCTTTTACGACGGCTTGTCTCGTAGGCCTTTTTTTATTAGATTCTTTTCCTGTTTTGATTTGTCCAACGGGGCCTTTAATTACATCCTCTATAACATCGTCAACTGTACTCCGCTGACCATCCTTTTCTTGAAGCCTCCTGGACTTGCGCGTGTTTGTTGACGGTGAAATAAATTCTTCGTTTTTTTCCTCTTTATTTTTTTCGAACTTCATTTGTTCTTTTTGGGCTATGCTAAGAGTTGAAGTCGCTGTCACAGAGGAATGCCCTGAAAGTGGACTCTTTATAGTTAAAATCAACCTGGGACGGGTTTCAGTTTTATTAGGGGATGTAGCAGTTTCATCACCAGAATCTTCATGGAAATCATACACGTCACCTGGCATTGTACTTCCGCTACTATTGACAAACGTTTTTATTTTCTTGTCTACTTTGGCTCTACCTCTACCCCGTTTAGCGGAAGCTCCTCCTCTCGACGGCTTAGAGATTTGACGAGTTTGTACTCGGTCTTGACTTTTATCTACCTTCCTGCCTCTTACACTTCGTCCACCTCGTTTAGCAGTAGCAGCTGGTATGATTTTATCAATTACAGTTTCTTCTACAATTTTATTCTCAACAACATTTTCGATAGGAGGATTCAGAGTCATCGATTTTATATGAGGTGTATGATTGATTATCTTGTCTGAAATCATCGGGCTAACGTTAATAGGGTCAACATCTTTACTTACTTCGTCTGTTTTCTGACTAATTTCAACACTTTCGTTACATAGAGAGTCTACCTTTTTTATAACAGATTCTAAGTTTACGTCTTTACCACTCCAAGAGTCATTTTCGTCAATTTTTATTGGACTTGTTTGGGAATCTTCTGGCAACAAGAGGTCAAAATTAGGTTCATCTGATTTACTGACTTTTTCTATATTCAACGACA
Source organism: Melanchra persicariae (assembly GCA_947386135.1). Classification (NCBI taxonomy): domain Eukaryota; kingdom Metazoa; phylum Arthropoda; class Insecta; order Lepidoptera; family Noctuidae; genus Melanchra; species Melanchra persicariae. The sequence goes on along the minus strand of OX376664.1, from coordinate 8,527,659 downwards.
CTTCATTTCCACAAGATGTACTTTTATCATTACTGAAAACGTGAGTCTTTTCTTTTACAGCGGGTACAGAAGGTAATGTTGTCTGAACTGAATTGTTTTCTATACGGGACAATACTTTTGCTATTTCCTTTGGTTGACAAGTTGTATTTTCTTCTTTCGTCTCATTTTTTTCTCTTTTTTCATTGGTGAAAGATGATATTGCCGTAAATGGAGTGTGGTTCGTATTTATTATATTTTCCGTCTTCATACCGTCCATATTATTTGATACCACTTTGTCGCGATTTTCTTTACGAGTAATTAATGTTATCGTTTTACCAACATTAATTTCTAATTTCTTTTCAGGATCGTTAGTAATTTTTATTTCATTTGTATTGTCTTTCAATAATTCTTCAAAATCTGTTTCACCTTTAGCAGTATGCTCAACAGGAGATATAATCGGTTTTGATACTAAGTCTATTCTGTCTTTCGCTCTTTCTTCAACAGGAACAGCGGTGTTGATTGACTCAGGTTCCCGTGTATGATTTTGTAAAACCAAGGGTTTGAGTGGTTCTTTATCTTTATCAAATATCGTATTCAATTTAACCGGCCCTGTTGAGCTTGTCGTTTTTAGCAATAACGGCGATACATTAGTGATACTGGTAGTTGTAGTGGTAGCAGAAGTACACAATCCTAATTTAGCTAGAACTGATGGTGGTCTTATCGTTGCCATGGATAGTACAGATGTTGGTCCTTTTTTAGTGTCTATTTTTATTACGTTGCCGAGAGGCGCTTGTGATAATAGCCTTTGCGAACCTAAAGAATGAATTACATTAGAACCTTGGCTTCTGTTGATTGTACTTGCTTCTTGAACATTACTCGGAGCAGATTTGTTACAACCTTGTATAATTGATGGCATAGTATTATTTACGGCAGCAACATGTATTATAGGAGTTGCTCCGAACGGGATATGACTGACTTTATCAGATTTCTGTGGCTGGATTTCTCTCTTGTCATTTAGTTGACTGACTGTATTTATAACCACTTTATTGTTTAGATGAACAGTATTGATGTTACTAACATGTATTGCATTTTGCATGGATATCAAACGATTTTGAGCCATGACTGTAGGATTAGTGCTATGTTGAAGATTTGTTGGTGACAAAATTATTTTAGTATTTTCATTTGTGTTTTCTGAAATATTCCTTGAGTCACTCTTTCTACCGTCCCCTGAAATTATTTTCTGTTGATGTATTAATGGAGCTGCGGTTACACTTATTCCTTTATTTTGCTGAATCAAGTTATTGACATTCATTTGTTTAGAAATAGGAGTCAAGACAGGAGTAACAGGCAAACGATTAAAATGGATTGGTGTGCCTTGAGTTTGTACTAGCACTGAATTAGGTCTATTAGGTGACAGCATCGTTCTGGCACCATGTGGTAAGTGCATTGTTTGAATAGGGCTTAATGGAGGTTGTTGCATTCGAACCACGGTGACTTGGCCGGGAGATCTTTGTTGAATTGCATTAGGCGACGCCATGCCTCCAGAGTTTAAATTTTGTGGTGATGTACTTAAAATAGCCATATTCGTTACTCTTGGTGAGGTCATACTTTCACTCTGTGAACTAGCTTTAGGACTCTGCAATCTAGGATCGTTGGACATACGAGGTGATATTACAATCCCTTGTGGTTTCTGATATAAAATATGGGGCTCTGGAATTTTAATCGTAGGCGGTTGCATGTTTGGGGTCTGAGTGCGAATAATTTGGTTGATGACTTGATATGGAGCGCTAACTCGTGTTTGGGTCATAACTGGTCTTGAGGTATTATTTATTTGCACATTTTGATTTGTGGGGCCCTTAATCTGAACAATATTTGCAGTTATATGAGTGGGTTTGATTTCATTTTTTTCTCTCCCGGGAATAGAATTAGCTTGAATGTTTAAAACATGTGGTTCCAATAATTTGTTGTTTGTTAGAGTCCATGACGTAATCACAGGAGTTGCTGTGGATGTAATCACTTGGATATTTTCTCTCTTCGTTAATTGTATCTTAACGTCTGTGTCTTTGACTTTAATATTAGAATCATTTGGAGTAGAAGTTACAGTCGGTAACGAGTTTGTTTTCGGATCAGGAACTATATTATTTGATACATCCAGACACTTCTTCTGATCAGTGGTAGTAGTACTCAATGCCTGGTTTGTTGCTATGATATTTACAGGCAATTTTTCTATAGTATCTTGAGCAGTTTCGTCAGTCTCTTCAGTGTCAGTATCAATTAATAATAGGTCATTATCAGAAACAGGAGTATCAGGCTTCATTTCCATCTCACTCGCATTTAAATTTTGCACTGCTTGTCGCATTTCTTCTGCGTCCTCTTCTGGAATATTTTCGTTTTCGATTGTGGCAATTTCAATTTCATTAGGATGTGTCGAGATATTTTCGGATTCTTCGTAACAGCTAGAAAAAGAATTTATTTTACCTCCAAAACTTTCACCCAGCAGTGCCGCAACTGCATCTTCAGTTTCTTCTTGTGAAATAATAGCCCTAGGTTTTTCGTCTGGTTTTTTCTCAGCCTTACAGGGTGATATTTCAACAATGTCGGATAATTTCTCAGTTTCATCAGTCTGATCAACTTCATTTTCAGAACTCATTATATTTCGCACTGCATCTTCACAAGAGTCGCCGTCACTGCTGAAACTTGATAGGACACTATCTTCAGTATTATTATTCACTTTGCTTGGTAAGGGATCTTTAGGTAATGGCACTTCACTTATATCTGTTACGATTGTTTCAAATGGTGGAGGCATAGGAATTTCTTCAATCTCTATTTCTTTACTTTCTACATAATCCATTTTATTGTCATCAATTACAACATTATTAGAATTTAAACTCTTGGAATCTGTATTTTCATCAGACTGTACGATAATTGGAGGGCTGTCTGTCAATCGAGGCAAACTTTGAGATCCTAGCGGTGATTGGTGATTTTCAATTTTATCATTCTGAATCACTATCTGTTCATCGTTTGGCAAAGGTATGTCTAATAGCATTGTTTTAGGTGAGACTTCAGTATTCTCAATCACAGCTTGATCTGCTTTGTCGAGTTTATCTAGATGATACAAATTATGATGCTCTTTGCGACTTTGTCTGTCTTCCCTGCTTTTCTTTTTCTTCCTCTTCTTCTCTTTGCACTCTCTTTTGAACTTTTCTTGCTTAACTATTTCGCTTATTATATTGCCTTCAGCATATTTGATATCATTGTTTTCGAATTTGTTAAGACTCTCAGACAGAGTTTCTGCTCTAACGCAGCTATCATCATCTATCAAAGTGTCAGCAAAAAGACGCGCCTCTATTGCTTTACTTACAGCATCAACATCTAAGCTGTTATCATCTTCTTTGAAAAAGCGATTTTCTTTACGTTTTTTCTCTTTTTTACGTCTTTCATCTTTTTCTTTCATTTTATAATCTGAGTTGTTCACACAAAAACTAGGTTCGACCTCAAGTGAGGAAAAATCTAATTTATGAGCTGCATGATTTCGCGTGTCTCTGTCTGATTCATCTGATAATGGCCCAAAGATGTCCTCCATTTTTCCGTCTTTTCTCGTGGCATTACAAATCGTATCGGTCATAATGTCAAAACTATTGTTGGCTATTTTCTTTTCTCGTTTTAATTTACTTTTTTCATCGCGGTTCTCATCTGTGTCAATACTATCTCGCAATTTTTCTTTTCTTTTATCTTTTTTAGTGCTGTGGCGGCGTTGTTTATCGATGTTTTTATGTTTATATCCTTCTAATAAACTAGTGTCGCTGTTTTCTATTTTTTCATCATCAGAATATGTTGACTTATGCTTTTTCTGTTTTTTCTTATGTTTCCTACGATTTTCCATAGAATTTTTAGTACACGCAGATTCGCTTTCAGAGGAGAAGTCATTACACATTGATTTAATGTAACTAGATTTGTATCCATTGTCATTATCAAGGTTTAACTTCAATTTACTATCATCACTGTCGCTCTTTCCAAATAAGTTTAACAAAGAATTCTTTTTCGTAATAATTTCGTTCGACTCTTTAGCATCATCAATTTTCGATCTTTGTGTAGTCTCAGAATCGGAAAGTAATTCTTTTTTTATACTATCAAGAAAAGAAGGACTCTTACTAATACTTCTTTTGGAAGCTTCATCATCAGATGTGTCCGACATGATACGTGTTCTAGAATTTTTACGGGACAATTTGTTACGAAGATCTTCTTCATTAGTACTCCCATCAAAATATTCATCAGTTTTATCAGGGTCATAATCATAGCTATGCGACTTTTCCCGCTTCTTTGTGTGAATCACAATATCATCGTCGGATGAGTCGTCCATAGATTGATATTTCTTTCGGTCCTGATCAGAGTCGCTGTCTTCGTCCCAACTCGATCTCTTTTTTTCCTCTCGTTTTGCTCTACTTTGTTTTAACTGACTAAATTTAGCCTTTATTTTTTCTTGACGCTTTTCTTCTTCTTGTTTTTGCATATTTTTACATGAACGAGCTTTAACTTTGTCATACATAGAAATGTATGTAGGCCCATCGTCAATTATATCAAAAATTGAATGTTTTTTTGGTTCATCGGAATCAGAACTGTCACTGCTATGCACAGGTTTGCGACTTTTCCGTTTAGTACTGTCAATTTTTTCATCTCTACTTTTGCGATCTGTTGACATGCGTTTTTCACGAGCAATTTCTTTCTTTTTCTCGTCACACTTTTGTTTCTTATCATCTTTGGTCTTACTCATATATTCAGTTGGATGCAATGCATCCCTTTGCAACTGTAATTCTTGTATTTGCTGCAACTGTTGTATACGTTTCTTTTCTTTCATCTCTTTGCGGAGAGCTCTTTGCCGTTCATCTTCTTCACTTGAGCGCAATTCTAATGTCGCAAGAAAATCTAAATCATTCTGAAGCCCTTCAGCAGTAGTTTCCATATGAGGTTTATCATCGTTTTCATCTCCAGAACTCTTTTTAAAAGATTTCATTCTTTCTAGGGATTTTGTATCTTTTGACTCGATCCCTTTATTTTCAACATAGTTTTCATCTGGAGGTTTGACCTGATTTTTTTTGTCATCCTTTGTTTTACTCTCGATGAGTTTAGCAAAATGACCTTTGCTGAATTTAGCAGGTTTATGACGATTTTCAGTGCGAGACTCTTTAGATTCCCGTCTTTCAGAAATCTTTGTGTCATTTCTACCCTTTTTTACGTCTTCGTTAAAAATATCAATACTATCTTGAGATGACATTCGCCGCTTATGTCCAATGTTCGATGGTAAACTTGAACATGAATTCAACCGTTCCTTACGCTTGGTATCAACACTGGGTGAGTCAAGAGAATAGTGTCTTTGCTTTTCAGTCATGTCTCCTTTAGTTTTTATGTTATGTTCTAGCGTATTTTCATTCTTATTTTTATTATGATTTCCAGTTCCTTTTTCTTCTTTGATTTCAGATTTTGAAAGTATTTCGCCGTCATGCTTCACAAAAAGTTCGGTGAGTTTTAATTTTGGTTTCGCGTCATCTTTTAATTCACTGATTTCCAAATCTTTTAATTTAGACGATTCATGCGAGGCTCGAGACGTTGAGGAGTCGGTAGAATCTTTGCGGCATAGTTCCCTCGAAGTTTCATCTCTAGAGGACTTACGATTTTTCACAGATTCTGATTCTTTTTTACTTTCTCTTTTTGACTCATGGTCTTTCTTTGACCTGTCATGTTTGTGTTTATCATCCTTTTTCGCTTTGATGGATATGTAATCAGTATCCACAGATTCCTTTCTCTTTTCTCTGTCACTTCGCTCTTTTTTGTGATGGTCATGTCTATACGATTTTTCTTCGGTGTGTTTCAGTTTTTCAAATTCTTTTTCATTCTTGTCTTTCTGGTTTCTATCTCCATCTTTTTCAGCTTTATTTTTATCAATATTATTTTTTTCACTATTTTGGTCTTCCTTAGGTCTTTTATCATTACTTCTATCCGATTTACTACTTTTTGACTTATCCTTTTCCGATTCACTTCTTTCTTTCTCTGTTCTTTCTTTGCAGTATCTTATTTTGTCACGATCTATTCTGACTCGATCATCGTGATTTTTCTCAATATCAGTAATTTTTTTTTCAGGTAAAGCCACAATGATACTATTCCTTTCTTTCTCAAATGTTTTGTCGAATTGAATATTTTCCTTTTCAAGTTTTGCATTATGGCAACTATGATTATGTCTATCCTTGAGAATCTTTTCGGTATTTTTCATAAAATCTTGATTAAATTCTGCATTATTAGGTTTAATTGAATTAACTGCATTTAAATGATTCTGCTGTATTTCAAATTCAATTAATTCTTTGGTTATATGGTTTTCATGTTTTTCTCTGCTTTTGTGGTTATCAGTTTGACAAAAAGGATCTAATTTGTTTTCACTATCTAAGTTTAATCTTTCTTCGTGTTTATGAAGCTCTGATTTAATAAGACTTTCTTTATTATATTTACATATTTTGTCAAATTGTGTTTCATATTTTTGACTCTCATTAAAATTTTCAACTCGCTTCAGAAGCATTTCCATAACTTCGCGAGCACTATTATCTTCCAAATTAAAGGTAAGAGAGCTATTCGTTCTATCATCCTGGTTCAATATATCGCTTTTGACAAGGGTGCTTTCAACCGCTGCAGGTTGACTATCAGCACAACCACTTATTTGGCTGTTAAGGCTAGTAGAGGCGATGGATAAATTACTATTTCGATCGCGACTAGTTAAGTCACTATCCTCGCCGTCAACGCTGTCCTCTATCCTTCTAGTTTCGATCAAAGATTCGCCTTCCCCTTCACCCGAAAAATAATCTACGATTTGCTTCTCAGTGGCTTTCATATCGCTGTCAAACTGGGTAGAATTGTCGTTCTGATCGGGTCCGGACTCGGGATCCAGCGCGGGTTCGAGCTCGGGCTCCGGCTCGGGCGGCGGCGGCGGCGTGCGCGGGCGCCCGCGCACCTCGTGGCACAGGCTGGCCAGCAGGCGCGACACGCCCAGCTCGTCGTCCGGCGGCGGCGCGGAGTGCGCGGGGAAGGGGTAGCGTAGCGCGCGCGGGGTGGGCGCCGCCATGCGGCCGCGCGGGCTGCTGCCCGGGCTGGGCGCGCGCCCGGCTCCCTCGAGTCGCTCGGAATCCTCGTCGAACACGGATCGCTTTGCAAGTAACGATAGCACGACTTCAGATGGTTTCACTTCGTTGATGTCGACTTCGAGCAGCCGGTGGCGAAGTCGCGCTCGATCGGGTGCGTCGGCCGGCGCTCGCGATCCATTGAGCTTTTCGTCGAGGCTGCGGATGCGTTCTTCCAATGAGGGCGAATGCGGCGCGGAGCCACCGCTAGAAGAAGAAGCGGACGGCGGGCGCGGCGGCGAGTCGGGCGCGGGTGCGGGAGAGGGGCGCGGCGTCGTGGGCGCGGTGCGCATCAGCTGCACGGCGAACTTGGGTAGTGGCAGACTCATAGGCAGCGGCGGGCGCTCGCGGGGCGCGCGGCGCGGCTCGGCCGGCGGCGCGGCGTCGGGCTCGTCGCGCAGGGGCGTGCCGGCGCGCGAGTGCGAGCCCGAGCCGTCGCGGCGGCGGCGGTGACGTCGGCGCGCGCCGTGCCTCTCGCCGCCGCGCGACCCGGAGCGAGAGCGGCGGGTGCCGACGCTGCGATGTCGCTCCTGCATTCAATTTACAAACGGTAAGTTTTTAAAAAAGCGCAATTAACCTATTCCTTTATTATAGAAATACATTAATCTTGAAAGCTTTTAATTTTATTGATTTTTATGTATGGCTCACCTTGGAAAGTTTTCGGTCGTCTGGGCTAGAGTCGCGGCGATGGCGCCGTGCTCGATGCGGCGACACCACTACTGACTGTAGTCTTTCCTCATATGGCGTATCTTCAGGCTGTGGGCTTGATCCTACTTCATCGTATACCCTGTAAGAAGGTATGTTTTTCAAATTCTCAGTTACTGCATACAACACTAAACACACAAGACTCGGTCGGTTCCCTATCCATTTGCATAAAATTTTAAGACCTAATATAACTTAGCATAATTATATTTTCGCATAATATAATTACGCATAACAGCTTACGCATAATTTTTTTAAGCATAATTTCTCTAACCATAATAATAATTAAGCATAATATTCAAATTTATTAAGCATAAACTTCTAAAGCATAACTTTTTTAAGCATAATATCATACAGCATGCAAGCAAGCATGCAGCAAACAAGCAAGCATGCAGCATGCAGCATTCAAGCGAGCATGCAACATGCAGCAGACAGGGTTTCTGTCACGGCTCCGGCGCTGCGGGCCTCCGGCGGCCCCACGCGCCTACGCGATTTTAAATTACACTCTAGGGGTAGGACAAACAAGACTACGTGGAGTCGGTTTTGCAGCAATTCGGTTCTGTCACTAACTTTTGTTGCACAGCATATTAAATTTTTAACCAACAACATTATTTAATTGTTACAGAAACTAACGTTATGCTAATAGTCATTAGGCCTACTAACGTTATGCGAATCAAATTTATGCCAAAACAAATTAGTATTTAAGATGATTATGCCAACATAAAATGTATGCCTAAAAAAATTATGCCGAAGTTTATTAGGACAAAGAACATTATGCGAAAAGAAGGGATCCCGACTCGGTCGGCTCGTTACCTGTACCGTCGGTCTGCTGCGTAATCAGTCGGGTCGTAGGGTTCTAGTGCAGAGTAGCGAGGGGTTCTTGAGGATCCCCGACCATAACTAGAAGCTCTCGATCGTGACCCACTTCCGTCAAACCTGTCAGAAACGATTTGCATGAGTTATTTGGACAAATAAAGTTAAATATGCAATGATTTGTTTATTCATACCGAATGGGTTCATGACGAGCAGATGGAAGATATCGAGATGCAAGATCCCCACTCAGTCTTTCAGAACCCGTCAACGCCGCCGAACCGCCATGCTTTTCCAATTGTTCATAAAACGCCTCCTAATACAGTAATAATGACAAAATATAAGTCATCGAAACGAGAAGTAAAATAATATAATGACAAAATAAAACTTGCCCCTCCCCAATAGGCCTAGGTTGACCAAAATAACTTCATTATTGATGGATGTACGACTAAATATTCCTTCGATTTTATTGTTATTTTTTCCTTTATAACACAATAAGCATGTTCTAAATCTTTGATTGTGATACTTTTATCAGTTGTAAAAGGTTTAATGTTTCTTTTTTTTATTTTTTCGTATAAAAGAGCTCAATTCCAAAACGTACCATTTGTTTGTATTTATTTATATTGTTTTCTCCTTCACTACGAGTGGCATTACGCTGTTTACGTTGTTTAGGTAATTTGTTGCAAAACGTACATTGTATCAAATGAAAATAGGTACAACGTGTTATAATAAACGCAATACCTGAAAAGGGGTGTAGTTATGATTATGAACATCTTTTACTTGGGACCAACACTGAATTCGCGAAAAATAGTTTACTGCCTCATACATTAATGTGCGCCGCATAAGCTCGACAAATTCATGTACTTAACATCAGATTTTTATCGCGTTTTCAATGTATTCCCATCGTAAAAGTTGTTCATAATGATGAGTACAATGACCTCCTTTCAGGTATTCCGTTTATTCTATTCAGAATGTTTACTTATCTTACTTTCTGAAAACTAAGCGTCAAGGCAAATTGTCGCAGACGCGAAGCGTCAATCTAGAAAATTACTCAGTATACACGTGTACACTATCGTGCAGCACGATTACTAAAAAAATAACAAAATGGCGGACCGGGACTAGGCCAATAGGTTTAAGCCCTTTTCATTTTATTATAGTTGTCTGTGGATAAAGTCTGTCAATAATGTCTAGATTTTGGAACTTTATGTTATGAGAGTGGATAATTGCTTCAAAATATGGAATAAGGGTAATTTTAAAACGAGACTTGGCAAGCATGAAAATTGGTTTTGATCTAAATTTCCACCAATAACTATACCTATATCATCGAATAGCGATACTCCTATTAAAAATGCGAGTCATTTGTACGAAACACATCCTAAAAAGTTACCTACAATCAGAGCTGGGCAAAATACATGCTTTAAATTGCTTTAATTAAAATACAAATTATAAAATACTATCTCGCATGTATTTAAAATACGAAATACTTTTAAGTCGTATTTGAAATACAAAATACAGTATTTTAACTATTTTTATTTAAAATACTAATTACAAAATACAATCAGGTGGTAGGTTGGGTTAGCCTTTTAGCTTACGAATGCTATCGAGCGCTGTTTTCTGCAGAAAGCACCCATTAATAAGATTGCTAAATGTATGTTCAAATGTATTTTGAAGCTATACGTATAAGCGTAAGCCATAAGCGTATTTGAAATACTAACTACAAAATATCTCAGCTTCAGTTATTTGAAATACCAATTACATTTTCAAAAGTAATTGAATTACAGATACCATATACGTATTTTTATTTCAATTACGTATTTTAATTACAAGTAATTCAAATTCTGCCCAACCCTGCCTACAGTACAGCTGTGTAGCGTTGATATAAGATTTCATGTTCTGCCTTCTATTTAAGATTACAAGATTGAGGTTGACAGTTAGGAATGGTAAAAAAAATGACTTTGTCAAAAAACCCGACCGCTAAAAACGACTAAAAAGTTCCAAACAAGTCGCATTTCAAGCAGTCTGATGCAGTTTGTGGCCTCAGATCTGAGATTGAACTGCATTAGACTGCTTGAAAAGCGACTTGTTGATAGTCAGTTATATTTTTGGCATCGTCTGCTCGTGCCCTTTATTTTGATATCCCATTTGATAGGTTTGAGCAAAAACAACAAACCTATCCCCAGTGTTTTTTCATTTGCGAGCGCCATTTTGAAAATTTATATAGCCTGTCACTACCACAATTCTGACGAATTCAACGACACCTCATATGTCAAAATCCGTCTAGCTGTTTGGGCTGTAGGGCGTGCCAAAGAAATGGACATACATAGGTACATACATACATACGCCCGAAAAACATTACCCTCCTTCTGACGCAGTCGGGTAAAAATACAAAACGCAGTGGCGTGGCGTAGCGTAAGGACCCCCCCTACGCTTCGCCCGCGGCTTCGTCTGCGCAGATTTATATTATTACAAACGATTTTCCCCCTTTTCACCCAGGTAATGATTTTCAAAAATCCCTTCTAACCTACTTCATGAAAGAAAGTCTTGTACAAAATATCATGTTCCTACTCCCATTTGTTCCAGCTGTGCGTTGATACGTCAGCCAGTTTCCATTTTACAATATAGATTGTTGTATAGTCCTAATGGGTGTTGTTGATAGGCTTAATTGTGACATAGGTCTCGTTGATGGTGAATATTTGTACCACTCGTGCTCAACGCCTTCTGGGCATGCCTTTATTTTGCATTAACTGGCCACGTCTAATTCGAACCTACTCATAAAGTCTGCTGCTTTCGTGTCAATTCCAAAATCTACTAAAATTTTATTATTAGTTTTGCCGCCAAGTTTCAATGAGAACTTTTTTGTTTTTTTTCAGAACAATTTTAGTAGCGTTCTTATTAATATTACGGTAAGAAGATTTTGAGGCATGGGGCCTTTCTGGTAATGTAATCTGGTGCTACGGGTGAGCGCGGGACGCTGCGGCGCGTGAGGTTAGAAGAAATAATTCCCGGACAATGGACTTAATATAGTTGTGCTTTATTTAATCTTACGTTAATATTTTTTCTATAAATCATCTAAAATGTACCTCGGCGAAGATTTAAGTTAAAATAAGTTACTACCTCCAAATAAGAACCCGTAAATGAGAATATTTTTGGAAGACTAATTGACATAATGTTGGTTAGGGAAGTAGCATCACCTGACACTCGCGCGAGGCGTAGTCGACACAGAGGCGCGGGTGGTCGGGCTCGGTGGCCGACACGGCAGCGGCCACGCGGCGCAACTCGCGCACGGCCGCGCCCGCCGCCGCCGCCTGCTCGAAGTGCACCAGCGCCGCGCCCGCCGCGCGGTCCACGCACACGGAGGTGGCACCGCCGCACCGCGACACCGCGCTCAGCACCTACACACGCACAACCAGAAGTATGCTTGCGAACACGTTTCTGAAACCATCCCGGGCCTCGAGGCTCAAACCCCCCCCCCCCCCCCTACACACTGGAGCAAGCATATTGCTACTTTTATAAACTGTATTGCTAGATTTTAGAATCACGACTAAACGGCTAACCGAATTTGAATGAAATTTGAAACACAGGTGGATTTAGATTAAGACATAACATTATTTTTATCCCGAGAGTACGTTAAAGTGAAAGTTATAACAAAACGGGGGACAATAATTTACCAATGTTATTGAGCTCGCATTTTCATCAAAATTTAGTTACGATAAAATTGTTTTCAAGCAAAAAGAGCTAATGGTATTATTACAGTTTCTGTCTCTAGCTTTTCGGAATGCAATTTTCCCATACTTTCTGTTCCCGGATGGTGCCACAATAAAGGAAATTAGGATTTCCCAGGATTAATAATTGATACCGGCTCGCGAGGATGGGGATGTGGACTCAGCAATCACTGTACCAATGGTCGACCGCAGCAGAACAATACGGTGGATCAAGAGCTTTATTCAGAAAATGGTACAACTGGATACGTCTCGTATTGTTAGGAGGTTCCTCTCTCTAGAGCTTGGATCCTGTTCCCGATACCGGTGGAGTACTATAATTTTATATTTTGAATAGTTTTTTATTGAAATATTAATTAACGGAATTATCATCACAACCGGATGTTTTTTTATTCCGATTCTCAAATAGAGAACACCATGAACTTGTTCCGGATCCAAATACATGGTTTGATAGAGCTTGATTTAACAGAGTAGATAAAATTTCCGATTAGCCGACTTGGATGGTAGAGCCCGCGACGCGCGACGCGGCGCTAGCTGCGGCTATCGCAGTACGTTCATGCCCTTTGCACGAAATGACGGAGCAGCAAACACCAACATTAAGCTCAACAAAAACAGATTTTTCCATTGATTCTCCCCATACATTATCTTATGCTATAATAGCATAAATATCTATTTACGTAACTTATGCTATAGAGCGAAATATTATAATTACCTGCTTCTCTGTATGCTCTGTTAGACCGTCCACCCAAACGCAGGTGGTAGCAACCGGTTTTCCGAAGCCAAGTTTCACACGAGTGCCACCTACATTTTCGCCATCCATGGCCCTAATAGCTTCCACAACGCTCGAAATTGATGCGTACTGACAGAATGCATATCCTGCACCTCCACTGCTTCCCTTTTTTATATCGATCTCGATTATTCGTCCGAAGAGTTTGAATTTTTCTCGAAGTTGTTGTTGCGTCACATCTTTCTCTAAATTGCCGATAAATAGCGTCCTCGTTGCCTGTAAGATAAAGTGATTATTGTAGGTACTACGTGACAAAAGCGTTAAACATCAGCTTTCAACACAATATCCATTCATATAATATCAGGCATATTACCTACTTCGTTTGTTATGATTCCGTTTTTTTAAATTTTTCTACGGAAACCTTACAAGAATTTTGTAGTTCGTTCTTTTGAGGTTGTAAGAAAAATATCTTAAATAAAATAAGGAATAACGTGTCCTTGTATTATTCATAAATCAACCACCAAGAGAATTTAAAACTTTACTATTTCTTTAGTTTAGCGCATTATGATTTTTAATTCAAATCCCCAACCATTTATTCTCAACATTTTCAATGATCTATTGATATGTAGCTTGTTCGTATCTTCATGGGCTTTTGGTTCATACCACATAATGGTACTTCTACCGTTGCGATAATTTTCGTTTCAAACTGGATGTTGTTAACGAAACCGGTACGAATCGCTGTTCAACACTCCATAGTTAAAAAACTGTCATCAAAATCATGAATCAGGAAATATGATGTGGTCACGGACATGGAAATGCTTAAAATATTGGCGTGGAGAACAGTATTTATACAAAAATGGGCCTGAGTATAATAATCAACAAGAACACGCACTTAGAAGTAGCACACGCAACAATGATTAACAAACATACCAAAATCTATTATCGGGGATAGCTTTACCCTCCATGAAAAGTAATATTCCTCAAATCTCAATAAATATTTTAGTACACATTTTTAACGGTAAAAGGCTGAACCCTAAATATGTACATATATTCAAATGAAAACAAGACATCCGGTGCGGCGATATGAGTAAGTAAAAGTAATATGAATGTTTGGGTTTTTTTCACAATTTCAAGGATCCCATTTATTTAATGTTAGTGAAAAATCCGAACTCTATTGTAAAAATTTGTATCCATCCGAAACTGTCATGTTTCACTACCAGATTACGACGTTCCTTCACGAAGAGTATGAAAATAAAGAGAAGCGTATGAAAATATTACCGAATGTTCTAAACAAGTAAATAAGGGTTCTTCTTTCAGCGTCAATCCGTGTCTCCTCTGCGACTCTAGACGACAGGACCAATCCTAGTACATAACAACTACAAAACTTATAAGGCAGAACACAATTTAACGAATGGGTTTCTACAGTACAACACCTGCTTACTCTGATTTTATTACTTTAATTTCAGCATTCTCAAAAGCAAAGTTATTTAGAACAAAGCAACACATCAAAACTAATGAGAAACCAAAAACATGTCTATTAATAGCGACCATTCTTTGTTATTCAAATGAAACTTGGTTAACTATTTCAGCTAACAAAATTTACAGCGAAACATACGCAATGTATAAAAACGACTGGTCTATTCATTCACTGGTTTGTGAAGTAAGCAGTCATTTTGTACGGTTATTAAGTTATTTTATAGTTAATTCATACAATCATAACTACCATAAGGACTCCCAATATAATGTTGTGAGGCAAAAACCATGTTATTGTTTAATGACAATAGAGATTTGATTACTTACTATTAAATCCTACGTAAATTATGAATTATAATTTCAGAATACCATTTTTTGTTGTTTGTTTTTTTATTTGCACTACATTGAACTGAGCTTGGTTTTACCGAGATTTGAGGAACATAACTTTGATCTAATAAAGAATTCGGTAGGCTTTCTATACTGGACAACGATTCGACTCAACAATACTTTTGTGTTTATTATTTTATTTTGCATTAGATGGATTTACACATCTAATACACAAACAATGGCCGCTTTCACGTTTCGTGAAATAAAACTTAGAAAGAAAGCGCGACAATGTTACTGCACTTAAAAGTGTAGTAGTGGCTTTATCATCATTATTAGTAGGAAAGATTGCGTGCACTATTGGTACTGTTTTAACGAAACTTGCTACAAAAAGAAGGTAGGTCCATCTTTATTAACTTTGAACCGATTGATAAATTCGTTATGAACGGAATACATTTGTTTTTTTTTAATGAAATATACCCAGAATGCGTAGAATCTGCAAATAAATGAAGGTGACGGACGGTTATTATTATTATTTTGGTACCAACTTGAACTTGGATTCCTAAACTTAACGAGACAGTAAGACACTAGCATCCGCTTTTATAAAGCCTTTATGAGCTAACGTCTGTCATATAGAAACGTATTTCAACGGTGCTTAGTGCCTAAATACTATTACCAAATTTTAGGGCCCAGTTGTCCTCGAATACGATCAGCGTTACGTAAAAACTTATTCAACCCTATAACGAAGATTTTAGGATCAGCGTTATACGGCATAACTTTTATAAAATTAAGGTTCACAATGCTGCCGATGTTACGCCAGGCTAAACATAATTGGATTTCTATTTTTTTTTAACGAAAAGCACTATACTTAAATATCTTACCTTCGGGTGGTACTCATCGATATCAGTCTCGTAAGGTTTAGCCGAATCTGCATCTTCATCACAGCTTTGATGAGGCGCCACAGTGATCTTACAGCCAAAAAAAAGTTTATCTTGTGATACTTCCAACGCCTTCTCCACATCGGATGGCTTTTTAAAACGCACCACCGCATAGCGATCGGCGTTTTGACCAACTACTTTAACCCATACAACTTTTCCATGTTTCTTGTATTCATGGTAAAGTCCATCCTTCAAAGAACTATCAGTAGATCGTGTCGGTAGATTTCGCACACAGATAGCCAAAGGTCTACCACTCGCCGTTGACGCCCACTATCAAGACAAAAATATGCAATGTTATTTGAAACTATATTTTATAAAACTGTAGATTTATGAAAAATCATATTATGAGAATTATTATTTAGATAAAAATGTTTGTGTTAGTACTTCATCAGCGACTAATACGTTTAGAATTACTTTGTAACGTTTAGCTAAATAATGCTAAAGAATCTTGAAATATTTGTATGAACCCTAAACTTACCTCAAATTTAAGGTATCATGGGCAAATTATATTATTATACTGTGCTCATGAAAAGTTTTCGAATGATAAAAAACGAATACGAAGCCATGGGTTTCACAAACACTGTCAAGTCACTGTTTTCCAATTGCTAGAACGAAAATTATCATAAAACAAATGTGGCAAATTGTCAAGTGCGCGTAAACTGCTGTGATTAGCTATTCATTCGACCAGTCAGAGCAGTTGACGCGCACTTTTTTTGTCAATTTGTCTCATTCATTTACCGATAATTTTCGTTTCGGAAACTTGGTGTTAGTCATATTCACGCGTCCTATACGCGTTCATGAACAGTAAATAAACCATTAAAAATAAAAGGATTCTTCAGAGGATCCGGTTATTTTTATCACTTAGTTGTCAGACTGTCTGCCTGCCCGTTACGTGGTCAATAAAATCGGGCCCGATTAGGGTTTAAAAAAAACGATTTGAATTCCAGTTCTTCAAAACAAAGTCGCTGCCGGCACAGTTATTTTTACTTTGCATCAACTTTTTATTAAAAAATACTTATGGGAAATAAACCAATGTATTTTTGGATTCAATATAGGAATACGGTAAACTCCGAACAAAGTAAACACTCCAAACGAACGATATCAGCGAGCGCCTCTGACGATGGATAATGTAACTATTTTACGATACGATCACTAATGTTTGACCATATAATGAAGTAGCCGTGTGTAGCTGTTGATATCGACAAACGCTAAGTTATTCATTGGTTTTGCCAGACCGTATATTGATGTAGGCAAAGGTTATTCTCCACTTCATGAAATAGAACGATTTCATGAAATGGTCGGCCACATCATGAAGTGATCAATTCTATGATATGGCCACGACGTATTTAAGGCGCTGTGAACAGCAAAAACTAAAAAATTGCTGGTTTCCTAACGCAATTTTAGCCAAATCTGTTTAGTTTCAAGCTGCAGAATAAAAAAATGTTAATTTTAACTATATTTCAAAGAACACTGTTGTTTCCGAAACATGATTAAAAATAAAATCCAATGATCGTCAAAGTTACCTCTAACTTTGACCTTAGAAAAAAAAATCCCATATTACTAGCCTACTTATATATTTGGCAATAAATTGCAAGCATTATGTCGTCGCGCTTCTCTTTCTTTTCTATACAGTCCGAGAGTGACCGAGCTTTTGCTCTTGATCACAGCGCCTTAATAAGTGTGAGTATTACGTTTGTACGCTCTGGTTAATTTGATGTGCAATCAGTGTATTTCATATGAAAATAATATTTTCGTACATTGGACAACTTTTTTGTCGCGCATTAAAGGAAAAAACATAATAATAGTAAAATTTTTGTTAAAGTTTTGGTTTGTTTGCTTAACAATAATTATTTTGATGTAAATAATATTTTGGTTTTGAAACTGCGTTTGAATTGATAAAGCGTGCTGTTTGAGAAGTATGGTATCCCATGGTGACCTGCCCTAAACATGGGTTTGACGCGTTTGGTGCACATCTCAACTTGTACACCATGCTCAAATAAAAAATATTAATGTAGAGTTTAATTAAAATTATTTTGTTGATTGTATTTTTAAGAAAATTACCTACGCAAAACCAAAGATTCTTTCATTTTTAGACAATTTTTCCAAATCTCCACTCATCTTAAAAAGTGCTCCTTTAGCGATGCACTTCGCAATTGAGAAGTGCACCAGTTGCGAAGTGTGCCATATGAGAAGTGCACCAGTTGCTAAGTTCACCATTTGAGCATGGTGTACAAGTTGAGATGTGCACTAAATGCGTCAAACCCCTAAATATGAAACGACCACCAATTATTGATACATCAAAATATAGTATATTAAACTATACACTTAAGTGAACTATAACTTAAGTGACTACTACTACTAGTGACATCAAAATATAGTATATTAAACTATACACTTAAGTGAACTATAGACTTAAGTGTATATTAAATAACGGGGTTCAGCTTATTTTATAGGACCCGGCAAAATAATTTAGCTTTGTAATAAAATCTCTTATTTCCTTACTACTTTTTACAGGTTTTGAGCATCTAACACCGTCCCGTTTTTATCTGTGGTACACGTTTTATTACATAAAACACCAACAATTTAGGATTGTTTTAAAAAAGTACTAGATTTTGTTGTAGATTTGTTTTTTGTATTTGTATTATAATATAAACTAGCTGTCGCCCGCAACTTCGAACGCGCATATGTCGTTTTTTCCCGTTCCCGTATGAGGAAGGCTGAACTGTACGGCTGTTCAGCCTTCCTCATGAATGTAGAGCTATCATATACAAAAAGAATTTCTCGCACCGTCGCGTCGCACGCACGCTCGATGCGTTCTCGTTCGGCGGCCGCGTCTCGCGCACCGCTCGTTTGATTTAATAGTAATGTTGAATTATTTTAATTTTACATTAATCTCCTAAACGATGAGTCCAAAATAACATGCTGTAAAAGACAAAAGTTTATCTTCATAAAATGATCTGGATGATGAAGTAACTTTCCCTCGTAACGATTAAAATGACAAATATTAATGCTCAAAAATAACCTAAAATTTTTCAATAAATTCTTTGACACAAAATGCCTTAATGTGGCTTATATAAAAGAGGTAGATATATAGTGTAGCGGACTTTTTTTTAGATCTAATAAAAACCAATATCTTTGAAGTACATGGTACTTCCGTATAATTAGCCATTATCCCAGCGCACGCGGATAAAGCAGTTCGATAGCGCTTTTGCTTCCAGCTTACTTTACAAATATCAATATTTAAGGGTATCGTATGGCGTTCAAACAAACTCTTCAGCTTTATAATATTAGTATCGACTAGTCAATAACATAATTTATAGATGGGGCTATGGATCATGTATTCCGCAATGAGTTGCAAATTATAGTTTGACAGTTAATATGGAATGTACTAATGCATAGAACGAAACGTTTTATAACATGAGAGCTGTCTCACAGGCTGACACACGAGCGATCCTAAAAGGGTTCCGTTTTTTCATACGGACGTTCAGAACCCTAAAATAAACATTTGCAGTTTAAAAGTAAAACATTGTTTTAACTTATACTAGAGCACCCTTTTACCCGAAAAGAGGGTAAAAGTTAGGTGATTTCCCGATTATTGATACCTAATTAACTTGTGCAAATTTTTCAAAAATAAGCTAGTTGGTTGGGTAGAACGGCCGGACGGAATCGTAATAGATTTATTTTTATTTTATTTTAGCGTAATGTGAAATTATGCACGTAAACCAACAATGCTACTTGCTACCTAACACTTATCTCATGAAAAATCCATTTGAATCATATAATAGGGTTAGTTCGCAAATTGGCATATACGATTTGGGCCATATCTATTGCCGCTGAGTGTAATAAGTTAAATAGGTTAGATTTTAAGGTATGTCTTTTTGCTGATACACTAGGTATAGTAAGCCAGATTTGACTCTATAATCTATACAATTCGATTAGCTGTAGAATTTGATCAACCACTGGAGAGGTGTAAAGGGATGAAGGGCCCAACACTTACGCTGATCATGCATCAGCAGAAAAAAAGCGCGGTTATTAATGAAAATCGTTGTGATTAATTTTCCTGCCCTTTAAAGTGGCCAAAGGGAGCGTTGAAATTCGTGGAGAAAATTCTAAATCCACGCGGACGAAGTTGCGGGCGAAATGCTAGTTTAAAATATATTTATTTACGTTCCGTGTCTCTCTTCGGGACACATGACTTAGTTATGTTTACCAAATTAACATATAACATAATCGGTCCAGTAGATTCAGCCAGCAAACAGGCCTTGACAGTCAGCCGGACGAACAGACAGACAGGCACACGGAGTGAATCAATAAGGATTCAGTTTTTCATTCGGACGCCTACGGAACCCCCTTAAAATCACTCGCACACGCACACTGTATTGTTATACGATCCGATGATGTCGCTATTTAAGGATATTTAATTCTGGGAAATAATGATAAAAGGTAAACTTTAGGAAAATGATGATGTTTAATAAACGTAGTATAAATACTTATTTTTTAGTAATTAATGTCATTGACAGTATTAATACTCCTGTTTTTTAATCCATGGATGCAATTTTAGTTTTCATCAAAATCGAACTCTTAGACTACTTTGAACATTTTTCGCTATTCCTTTTAGTTTCTGATTTAGCCTACCACGCCCACTTAAGCCATATGAGTGAGCTACGACCAAACCGCTTTCCACCGTCGATATGAAATATTCTTGAGTTAGGTACTTTAATTTATAGAAATAAATTCTACTAAATTTACCCAAACAATAGGTACTTTCTACCTACGTGATAAATCGATTACAAGATTCGCTCGATATACTGCTGTGATGTTTATAAGTAGTGGAGTTATCATTAATATTTCATTTACTTTAAATGTATTTGTACCTACAGAGTACTAGGATTTGAGGAATACTATTTCGCATGGAGAGCGTAGACGTCAGCATGAAAAAAAATCTCAACAATAATTGTGTTGACAATAAAATGTTCTGTACATTATGGTATGGTGCAGCGCAATTAGTTGCTATGCCTTAGCTTAATTGTGAGAAAGAGCGCAATTTGATTAATTTATTACAACAAGTTCTTAATTTGAATTTGCGCAAATTTAATATTTCATTGAATATTATGAAATTCTAATTTTTATATTCTGTTAACCCTTGTATTTTAATGGTAAAACAAAGGTTTGAGCTATGTATTCGACGAGTTGATACTACGCGTATGCAAGAAATTCTGAAAGAACATACTTGGTGTTGTAAAGACGGCGGCGTACGATGGTTGTTATGGTGGGAAAGCGGTGGTTGTGTGGCTGGCGTCGAAGCACGTGAAGTATCGCTTGGCTCAGGCGAACTCGAGTCAGATCGCGATGAGCCAGATCCCGAGTTTCGCCGCCGTCGACCTCCTTCAGTCCCACCCCCAGGTGTGCTTGGTGTACTTTCTCCGCCTGTCGCGCCGGCCACTCTGTCGCTACTTGCATACCATCGATGGTGAGGGGTTGTTCTGGAAAACAAGGTTTATCTTTTTAAATCATGTTACTAAACTAGCATAAAAGAACAAATGGCACGGTACATAAAAAAATCCACCATCCTACAGAAATGGAAAGTAATCTAAAAATAATTTAAAAAAATATTTTTTTTTTACCATCAATTCCTAAGTAAAAGTAAGGTAAGCTACAGTAGGTGGCTATATTATTAGGGACAGTCTAATATTATGTAATTTAAAGTTTATAACATTTTTTTGAACTAAGGGGTGTTATATTTTGTTATTGCTAAGTACTGATATTTTATTTATTTTTTTAAGTCTCTTTAATTCCTTAGCAATAATATTATACAGTTTTTTATTTTTTTATTTTTATTAACTAAGATCCTCCCGACGAATATAGGCCTCCTCACTCCATCTTTTCCTATCTTGGGCTGTTTTCATCTAGTCGTTGTTTACGAGCTTTATAAGTTCGTTCTTTCCAGGGGTCCCCCCTGGAAAGAACGAACTTATAAAAGAAGTTGCTTCTGCAACGTCTCCGGCGCTGCGGGAAATGCAGCCCCTTCGCCCTTACGTTTACAAAGGATAGGCACCCATGCTCACCTCCGCAGCTTCGGCTTGCTGGAGCCTCAGCCGCTGCGGCTCGCCCGCCGCCTATGCTTTATTACAGCGGGCGGGGGCTGCTCTCCCTCCGCGCCTCCGGATTTTTATAAACACTCTAGGGGTAGCAGCCAAAAGACTAGGTGGATTCGGGGTGCCCTGATTCGGATTTGGGAGAGATTTGACCTATTCGGGGAGAAACGGAATGAACGAAAACAAATGACACTTGATACAATTGGCTTTTTTTTTACGTTCCTTTTCACCGTTTTTGCACGACATTTTATACCATGCTTAGACAATATACTGGAATACTGGTACAGGTTTGGTTGTCAATCGCCCAAATTTACGTTTCGTTTTTCCTTTTTATGTGATTTTAGGTTAGAAACATTTTTTTATGAATTTCTAGTAAAATATACATTTTCCGTTAATAAGAGTGATAACGTTATAATCAGGGACCCAACCCCTACCACCTTTGACCCCTTTTACCCCTCTCCTCGTGCTACTGGTAGCTAAAGTACAGCCGACATTCATATTGCGCTAATATTGGAAGTAGAAAAGTATCCCGAATTGTACTATTATAAAATAGCTGAATATTCCAGGAAAGATGTGACAGAGAGAGTGGGCTGAAGTGTCTAATAAAACGCAAAAAATACTATTAAAATGAATAAAATACAACAAACAGCTATTGATGTGTTTCTTCTTTCATTCTATAAACTTACATGGATTAAAATTTATCGTCATTCTGAAAAAGTTCTTTAGCCGCAACAAACACTCGACAGTTAATATTATTTTCGATTTATGGATGACGCCAATAACGAAATTTCTTTTTTTACGTAAACGATTATAAAATATGTAACAAATTAAAGCATCTTCTTCACTCGAACTCGAAGACATCCTTCGCGACGGCACAAGCGGCACTGCATAATTTCTTACCGATATGTGCGTAGGTGCAGGCGACGCGGCATGTTTTCGGCATCCGAGCATGCTGATGTTACGCCGCTGCTGCGCCGACAAATCAGAAAAGGGCCTAAGAATGCTTCTCTCCATGTTGGTTTTGTGACATTTTTCAATTCTATCTTTCGTGTGAATATTATAGATCCAGGTTTGACTTGCATATAAGAGGGAAGGTAAAAGACATGAGTCTCTAGTAGAACTTTCTTTTTTGATCTTAATCAGATTTTAGCACTTCTTTGTGGCTCCAGAACTTGTTCCATGTCATATTAATTCTAGACCAATATTGCGACTGACGTAGTTAAGTTCGTTGATCCTTTTATCAAGTTGTGATGCGGTTTCTGAGAATAATACGATGTCATCTGCGAAACGTAACGCTAATGTAACTGCCTTTTAAATTTAAGCCTTTTTTTGACTAATTAAGTTAATTCATGATGTCTTGTAAAACAGTTATAAATAATGTCGGGGACAAGGGGTCGCCTTGTTCTACACTTCTGCATATTATGTCTATTTCAGGGCCAGTTTTATCTAGTTTCACTCGGCTAGTGCTTTTCTCGTCGATGTCAGTTGCCATCTTCCACCTTATATTTCTACCCACATATAAAATTATATACTAGTCAAAACAAAATAAGGGCCACTTGATTAATTTGGAGTCTCACTCTATTTAATAATTTTAAAGCGATCCTAAGTGGCTAATTCTATTTTGTGGTGTTCACTAAAATGTTAACAAACACTAATGCGACAATACCACTTGTATCTTTTTTTTTAAGTGGGTAGAATATGTTAGTTTTGTTTAACCACTTGAATTTACCCTATTTTAAGACTTTACTTTTAAACTTTTGAGTCAATTTAACTTTGGATTGCTTCGTGATTAGACAAACTTTGCTAAGTTGAAGCGTGAATTAACATTTTGAGAGAACAATGCCGAGGATTCGAAGACATATGGACCAGCAAACCACAACTAGAGCCATCACATTGATTCAGGAGGGCCATTCTCAGCGTTCTGTAGCTCTGCAGCTAGGTTTTTCACGACGTGCGATCCAGAATGCTTGGAATCGATTTCAAGAGACTGGGAGTGTCACCAGGAGACGAGGATCAGGCAGGATTCGAGCAACCACATCACAGGAAGATCGTTATATACGCCTGACTGCCCGTAGAGAGCGATTCGTCACCGCTCGCTCCTTACAAAACCGTTTGCGTCAGGCGACGGGTACCCGCGTTAGTGACCAAACGATCAGAAATCGGTTGCATGAAGATCAACAATTCTCTAGGAGGCGCGTAGTGCGCATTCCATTGACAAGTGCGCATCGTGCAAACCGATTATCATTCGCAAGGCAGTACCAGCAATGGGACATGAGTGATTGGAGCACGGTATTATTCACAGACGAGTCCAAAGTGAAATTTTTCATTGATGATCGTCGTATTAGGGTTTGGAGACGAGAAGGTGAGCGATTTTCAGATGCTTGCATCCATGAAAGTGACAGATTTGGGGGTCCTAATGTAATGGTGTGGGGGGGAATTTCACTTTCTGGTAGAACAGAGCTTGTAATTCTCAATGAAGGCACAGTAACGGCTCAGCGATACATTGAGCAGGTCATAAGACCCTATGTGGTGCCATTCGCACAAAGAATTGGTGCGGAATTCAAATTAATGCACGACAATGCCCGCGCTCATACAGCTAGAGCCACCAGGGAAGCTCTAGACGAAGCCGGTATACAGGTGTTACCGTGACCTGCCAACAGTCCGGACCTTAACCCAATTGAGCACATGTGGGACTTGTTGAAAAGAAGCGTTCGGAACACAAATCAGCCAGTGCACAACGAAGCACAACTCATTAATGTGCTCAAAACCAGCTGGGAACAAATTCTAGAAGAAACGGTGCGACGCCTGGTTGAGAGTATGCCATCCAGACTTCAAGAATGTGTTCAGAAGAGGGGAGGCCATACACGGTATTGATAAAAGTAAAAAAAATGTAAAAAAAATCTTACTTTTTTTAAGAAAACCCTTTTTCGTCATGTGTAATTTTAAGAACAAATGATTATTTTATTAAAAAAATTAACATTGACGTTTGTTTTTCATTCCAAACATTAATTTTAAGTTAATTACATTAAAAATTAATCAATTAATTAAATTCAATAATTTTCCCACCCCCAAACTTAATAACTTAATAAGAATACTAAAAAAACATGGTGGCCCTTATTTTGTTTTGACTAGTATAATATATTTTGTTCATTTATTTCGTTTTACTTTATAAACTGTTCCGATCGACGTCGTTCTGTCAACGCCGGCTGTCGCTGAAAACCAGCGCTGTGGCTCTGTCTTGCACATGAGTTCCAGCATTATGCTGAGCGATGGCCATTTTGCGCGAATGTGATGCATATCTTCCTAACTTGCATAACTATTGTAATTTTGTTTACTTTTGGTATGCGTGATGCTCGGCGCAAATAAAGTCTTTTTCTTTCTTTCTTTCTTTCTTCCTTTCTTTCTTTTCTTTCTATGTCTTGTAGCAGTTCAATTGTTTCTAATGGCATATTGCAATCGTGTAGAGCTTTCCATATAATAGCGTGGGATATTGAATCAAAAGCTTTTGCTCGATTAATGCACAGTATAATCCGATGTCTTTGTTCTTCGTATGTTTCTATTATTTGCTCTATAACGTGAATATGGTTCATTGTTGAAAAGGTATTCCTGGTATTATTATTATGATTTTTATCAAGCGGCAACACCGGATACGTGCGACATTTGTCAATTATGACGTTTCTACTCATTCGATAACACAGACCACTTCGGTAAATAGCGCGGTTTCAATTATTGTCTTGAGATTGTCTTTTTAAATATTGCCGTCGTAGTTTTTCATTCTTTTTAACCGAAATTCGTGTCTAATAGTAGTTGCTATAGAGGCCATGAGAGCCAGAGTGGCTTAACGAGCCAGAGAGGCCTAACTATAATTTTTGAAAAATTGCAATGACTTTAACCATTTAGAGCAGTTTTTTCAAATAAAATCAGTGGGAGCCAGACTGGCCTAACTGAAATTTTTCAATACTGATTTTATAAATCGCAATGACTTTTACCGTTAAGAGCAGTTTTTCAAATAAAATCAGTATTGAAAAATGACAGTTAGGCCACTGGTGGCTCTCATGCCCTCTTATGCAACGATCATTATAAAAGGGGTTATTAAAACACGAGTGTGGGATTATCACACGAGTGTTTTAATACCTAATTATAGCCGTATCATACACTATTTTATCTTCACTCATACAGTTGAAATAAAACAAAAGTAGAAAAATGAGTTTAGCATGTATTCCAAACTCAGAAGTTCACAACATGATGGCAGGAAAATGATTACCATTTCCCGTACCGATCGAAAAATGAGGGACGTCTGCGTGAAAAATTGTAAAAAGAGCGTTGCCCGTTTGACCGCGATGATGAACAACGAGGGTGTAAAAGCTCGGAAAAAACAATGCGGTGGCGATTGGTCGAAGAGAATCTGATGGGTCGACGGCCTACCAAAAAACCACGTTTCACCGACGCTTGAAAAAGAAACGACAGTTACAGACTGGAGTCGAGTAAATATAACTTATTTTAATCATTAATTGATTATTAACATTTTTTACCGTTAATTATAATATCTAACAGACTTCTCTGACGAATCAATATTCCAAGTGTTGGTTGACCAATGTCTGTTTGTCACACGGCGCCATGGAGAACAATTCCATGTAGATTGCCTTGTGAAGAGGGTTAAACACCCGGTTAGTCTCATGGTATGGTCTGTCATCTCAGCCAAGGCATGAGCCCCCTGTTCAAAGTGACCATGAGACAAGACCAGTACAAGCGAGTACGAGAAATCCAGCTACTGCTGCGGGTAAATGAATAGTTCCCTGAAGATGACAGCTACAACCCGAAAGTCTAGTGAATAGGTTGCTTCTAGGTAAGCGTGCTCTATCTTCGGCCACATCATCGCTTACCATCAGGTGAGATAGTGGTCAAGCGCGTGCCTATCAATAATATATAAAAAAAACTAAATTTTTATGCATGACTGGTCATCGCACCACAAAGTCGGTACTACATTCTTGGCTGAAAAAAATGTCACTGTTTTGCCTTGATCAGGAAATTCACCTGACATAAACCTTACAGAGAACATGTGGGAGCTCACCAAACAGGCGCTTGCGAAAGAAGTGATTAACTACCAAGCGCCAGTTAGTCGAAAGTCTCACCAGAGAATGGCATCAAAACGCCTAAATCCAAGAACAGGCAAAGGCATGTATTAAGAGCATAGAAGTTCTCATAGCAGCATAGGGTGGCATCACAAAATATTAAAATTTAGTTTATTGATTTTGTCTAGGGTCTACTATTACATCTCCAAAAATTAAAATCGGCTAAGTGCGAGTCGGACTCGCGCACGAAGGGTTTTTAGTATTTGTTGTTATAACGGCAACAGAAATACATCATCTTTGAAAATTTCTGTCATCAGGCCGTATCTCATGAACCGTGATCGGTTCATGGGATGGCCTGGGCTGGATGGTCTGGTGACAGACAGACGGACAGCGCAGTCTTAGTAATAGAGTCCCGTTTTTACCCTTTGGGTAAAAAATTACAACAAAATATTTTTTGTTGTTATTTTCATGATCCCAATACCTACAGATACTTATGAAAAATACATTACAGACCTGCAACCCACTATTTGTCAGAGAAATCCAATTAAAATAGAAAATACGAAAATCTCAGTACTGACTGTCCCTACCTAATAATATGCCCACCTATGGTAAGTTTCAGGTTTCTAAATTGATGAAATGCGTATTTAATACAAACCATTGTCCCCTTATCAACCCAATGGGGGTTGGGTTGATAAGGGGACAACGGTTTGTATGTATTAACAAAAATCGTTTGCTCCGTTTCCATACACTTTTGGGATGGCTTTTATAAATTTTCGAGTATACAAATGAATATGACGTTCATGAATTCATGATGCAACCCACACACTAAACAAAACGGCAAAAAATTACGCTTGTTGTACGGGAGCCCCCTTAAATAATTATTTTATTGTTTTTTAGTATTTGTTGTTATAGCGGCAACGGAAATACATCATCTGTGAAATATTCAACTGTCTTACTATCACGGTTCATGAGATACAGCCTGGTAACGGACGGACGGACAGCGGAGTCTTAGTAATAGGGTCCCGTTTTGACCCTTTGGATACGGAATCCTAAAAATATGATCGTTATTAATTTTTAAAAGAGTTCCGTACCTCGAAAGGAAAAAACGGAACCCTAGCGAAGGCGCGGGCGCCCCGTCTGCGCCCTGTCCGCGCACCGTCCTCGTCTTACGTCTTTTCTGTGTGTCCAGCGCCTTACCATTATCTGTCCGGCCGAGAACCAATCACCGCGCTTGCTGGAGTACTACGCGTTACGCAAGCGCAGATTATTTGCACGTGTTCTTTCGTTCGAATACTCGAAATAATTTGTCAATGTAGTGAAGTTTGGAGCTGAATTTCTAGTTGATTTTGTTCACACGCTTCCTAACCTTTATTATTCGTAGACGGATGACGGAACCCTAAAAAGTGTGTTATTTCTGACTTCAAAGAAAGGTTCTAAATTCAACGATACATTTATTCTTCCTTGGTTGAACGACCGAAGCCACGACATCTGATATGTAAAATAATAAATGTTGATATTTTTAATGGAATGATTTTATATAAGTCGAGTAGTTTTAATTTACAAAAGACTAACAAAAACTCCTAAAATGGGTTATTTTTTGGTGGTGGCGACCGCGTACCGGAAGACGCAGCGTTGGAAGGCCTCCCACAAGGTTGACCGATCACCTGGTGATGGTCTCGGGTAGCCGATGGATGGAGGCGCATAGGACCGGTCGTTGTGGCGACACTTGGGGGAGTCCTATGTCCCGCAGTGGACGTCATTATTAGGCTGATATGATGATGATGATGTATGTATGTTTTGATTATACACTGGGGCTAATTAAAGTCCAATTACAGGTTAAAGAGGTTTAATGAAGAGTATCGTACGTACTGCGTACAGTAAGAATGTGGTCTGTAGACCGACTTGACATATCAATTATGTCGAACAAAACTAATTAACAAACGCCTACTAAACTCTTAGGGCGTAGATCTATCGACATGCGAATGTAGTATCATATAACTGTGAGGCGCTGCGCCAGAACAATGATGATGATGTTGCCGGCTTGAGAGAAACAATGTGTTTGAAAATTGCTTGACTTATTATAACTGTACCTCCTTATTAAGTGAAAACTGCCCCAATTGTAAATAACAATTACATTGGTGATTTTGCCCCTAAATAAATACCTTTCAACATTAGAGGGTGGTGTAGAATAAGGTGCGGTTGAGTTGTTGCGCTGGTACCTGCCGTACGCAGCGGGCGTGTTGCCACGGCGACAATACTCGGTAGCACTGTCATTTGTACCACGCCACGTAGCGGGTGCAGCCGCAGTGGCAGCTATTGGACATGTATTGCTTGAGCTATCTTCCCCGCCACTGAAAAGAAAGGTTTTCTAGTTAGTAAAAAGTAGGACTGATAAAATATTATGCTAATAGAGAGCCAATAACCAAGTCCATCTTAGCAAACGAATAAAATACCCTGAACCCAACAAGGTGGGCAGTAACATTTTCAGCTTTCAGAGATTTCCTTTCTCAAGCAGAAAGGGAATCTCTGAAAGCTGTGAATGACTAAAAAGTCAGATGTATTTATTATTAGGTATATTAACTATGGTTTTCAAAAAGTATGTACGCCAATTTTTGCTTCGAGTTTTACGCATCGTTTTTGGGCTGGATGCATTTTCTAAAATGTTAATCGGTAAGTTTTTTGACACCCAAGATCATACGGTAAGACTTATCGTTGTATACGACAAGGATTTTTCTCCCAGAAACATTTTTTTACTAGCCATTGCTGTCCCACTGCTGAGCAAAGGCGTCTCCCAAGCTTCTCTAACCGATACTCTTCTCACGCGCGACGCTATCCTCATGGAAACATGTTTACCTACTTATTGAAATTAATTAATTTAAATTAAATTTATATAATCGAGCCAAAACAAAATTAATTAATTTAAAAAATATATGATCGAGCAAGAACAACGTGTTTGCCGCACGGCGATCACGGATACCTGTCTGGAAACGACGTTGTTGCAACAATAACTTCACAATACCGTCTCATTACTCAAATTTCGCCTGATGATTTCAGACAAAATCCAATATGCGAAGTTTGTCTAACAAAAAAACAATAAGAGGGAACGGGGTGATTTCTATTCGGTGTAGTTTTCGTGGCGGCTGCGGGGCAATTACATCGTTCCTTGAAATGCTGTGACCTAGTAAATATAATCCAAATTTAGTAAGACGAGAAACGCGGCGATCGCCAAAAACTGAATGTGTCGTCGTCTAACTGAAGCCTACACCACTGAGTCTAGACTAGAAGCATGAGTTATATATAATTTCACATGAGTTCCTTAAACAACCCTTTCTTGGTGTTGCTTAGCACCAGGAAAGGGTTCATCCCCGTACGGGGTTCCATTGTTGATGAGTGAACAAACACTAACGGTAGTTGCCGATAATGAGTGACTTGAAACACCTTTAAATATGACAAAACAATCTCAATCCTCAACATACATTGTAAAGTGCCGTCTCATTTTTATTATACAATATACGAGTACGTAGGTACATAATATGTATTATTCAATCTCGATCCTCAACAATTATTATTAATAGTTTTATATTAAAGCTATGTGTATGACCATTATTTTTTTTATGGATGGGAAATCGTTAAATGACCCCTTCTGCTCATAGTGTCAGACTCTTACTGACTAAAACCCATCCGTGCTCCTCATAGTGCCCTTTGCTTTCCAGGGCCGCGGTAACTCTTTCGAACAAAATCCGCAACCTTGGCAAGGTCTGGCCCCAACGGGCCCCGTCTACTATGCTGACATCTCTTTAAGGCGCGCGTGGAACACAACGCGCCGTCGAACCGGGCCTGGCTTTGATCGGACGGCGAGCCACCCAACGCTCACCGTCCGCAGGCCCGCGCCTACAACGACGGTGGCCGGGAAGCGTATTGCCAAACTGTATACTGACCCAGACCGGGATTGCTCTGAGTTCGATCGCAGTTTGCCTTTGTAGTTGAAGAGCAAACTGTGTACCTATTCAGAGAGTGTCTGAATCAATATCACACACATTTTGCTTTAAAATACTAGAGCAAAATACATACAAGTCCAGACATCCATACTTTCCTGTGTGTGGTGTAGAATGTAATATGGTTTAAAAAAAAATATGGTGCCCCAAGTCCCGCAACAAATCGCTCGCAACAAATTTGAGTAAAATGCATACATTCTCAGATTGCTCTGAGCTCGTATGTACTTTGCTCCAATTTGTTGCGAGCAAAATGCATACCTTCCCAGATTGCTCTGAGCTCGTATGTACTTTGCTCCAATTTATTTGTGATTTTAATGAGCACGATGTAGTTCAGAACAGACTACGGGTGTCTGGGTCAGTATACAGTTTGGCAATACGTGGCCGGGAATCGTACTGCGACTCCCGACAGTCCCGACGCCATCGCCATGTGTATGACCTTAGGGTATTTTTGATAGTGTCTTTCAGTCACACGAAGGTACCAGCTTTCACATGATTGTTAATATCGAGCTATTTATTTATGTATGTACACACAGTAAAATTTAAAAAAGCCACGAGCTATATTATGTGTAGAGGACACTTAAAAGCAAAAAAATACTAGAGATATATTTCCTGTGTGCTACTCGTGCTATCCAGATAATCAATTGGTTCGAATTTGCGTCAAATAATAAATCTAATTTTCGTGTATACTTTGTACAATATAGATATACTTTGTTTCATTTACTTGGGAGCGGTATTTGTATATATACCTACTTTATAGCAATGTGCTCTGGAAACAGCATTTCAACTGCAAACTAAACAATAGCATTTCAGCAGCATAATAGGTATATTTATTTATTTAACATGCTGCCTCGCCTGCACCTACGCACATATCGGTAAAAATTGTGCAGTGCCGCTTGTGCCGTCCGTCCCGAAGGATATCGTCTTCGAGTTCAATGTTCGAGTGAAGAAGATATTTTAGTTTGTTACATTTATAATCGTTTACGTAAAAAACCGGCCAAGTGCGAGTCGGACTCGCGCACGAAGGGTTCCGTACCATTATACCATCTATAAAAAAACAGCAAAAAATCACGTTTGTTAAACACTTAAATATTTATTTTAGTATTTGTTGTTACAGCGGCAACAGAAATACATCATCTGTGAAAATTTCAACTGTCTAGCTATCACGATTCATGAGATACAGCTTGGTGACAGACAAGACAGACGGACACGTTTTTACCCTTTGGGTACGGACACTCCCTGCCGCTCCACCCAGAGCGGAAGGGGTAATTTGATGATTTCCCATCCTTAAAAAAAAAATAAAAACCCAAAGGTAAAAACGTGTCCGTCTGATGTCCGCCAATGGGATGTTCGTTATTTAAGGGTTCCGTACTACAGAACCCTTAAATAACGAACATCCGATGGCGGTAGTTAACGAACTCTTCTTGTGATACATTTTAACATACTTCTCTGTCTGTACTCTACAGCTACATACACGTTAACGGCCAAAAATTGGAGTTAAGAATTAAAAGTTTTCCTTATTTTCGGCGTAATTTGAATGGACGTAGAAAAATGTGTACACTGATAAAAAAATATCGAGGGTTGAGGCAATCACTGACAGGCCAATCTACATTTTATAGCTTATCTGATAAACCTTGGTTCTTCTATAAATAAGGAAAACAATAAACGTATTATATTTTTTTAAGAATATTGGCACAATATATTGGGTAGTTGGGTACATTATGCAATTTTGTAGAAAATGTCCTTAAATGGTTTGGGATTGGTGCGTTTACCCTACTTCTGTTTCTAATAGATTAGGCACGGGTGGAGGAGCGGTGACTGTAATACGACTCTTTCAGTATAGTCTGAATTTAATATCCTCGGGGAGTTGCAAAACTCAATCATTTTGTACTGGACACAATAAATGTTGGTTCGAAATGTAATTGGATGAAGTTTAGCACAAACGACCTAAGATATTTTAAATAGATAATGTATTTTCCAAGTTGTTGGGAAAAAATGCGGTTTGGAGTCGTTTTTGCTAAATTGCTCAAAAAGGAACTTCGAAACGAAAAATTGTCGACAAACAGATCTATATATAATACCTACAAAACGGGGTGAATAGGAATGCAGGGGTGAAGCGGCACAAAACTTTGAAGGGCATTTTTACGTTATTTAAATTTTGTTTGCAGCATTTGCTGTCTCCAATTTTGTTGAATTGTTTTATAAGGTAAACTTGTTTTCTTAGACAGCCAATATTTTGATATTTAAGTGAAAAATCTTATCAGTTTTGTTTCTTTTCCGTCAAACGGGGTAAATATGAACGGAAATGGCTGATTAAGCTAATTGGCTGCGACATATTATGTCTCAGCCAATTAGCTTAATCAGCCATTTAATTGGTAGCCTAGCCTTTTCATTTCATTGCGCCGATTTTTCCTACCAAAGACGACCTAAGTGAATTTTTTTGTTCAATATCGTTTATTGCCCATATCACTTAAGTCGCTGATTAAACGGCGCAATTCAATAAAAAAGCTAGACTTTAATGAAAAGGTTGATTAAGCTAGTTGGTTGCGACACATACAACGTGTAATAGAATAAACGCAATACCTCTAATAGGTTAATTGTTCTCATCATTATGAATAAATGTTACTATGTGACCAACTCGAAAATCGCGAAAAATAATCAGCTGTTCAGTACATTTTGTCGAGTTATGTGCGCAGAAATGTATGGAGCAGTCGATTTTTTTTTTTCGATTTCAGTATTGGTCCTGTAGTAAAAGTTGATCATAATTATGAGTACAATGACCCCTTATGAGGTATTGCGTTTATTCTGTTACACGTTTTTTATAAAACAAAAATTGTTTCTATCTATGTCCATTATAGATTATGAAACCATCCCAACCGATGTGCCCTAAACCGGTTTCTTTAGAAAGAAAATAATGCGAAGATTTTAGACCACTAAAACAACGGGAAAAAACGGGATATGCGCGTACGAAATCGCAGGCAAAAGCTTGTAGTTAAGGCTAGGTTATCCGGAAAAACGTTGTTTTGCATTGTGTAAAATTGTGTTTTATTCGTAAAGAACACGGATTTAAATTTTGAAAAAAATATATTACATATTTCACACTTCGATCTAGCTATTTCGGCCGTGCGATACACGATTACTTGCACTTTACTGCATCCAATTAAATCGCAAAGACAAGTCAAAATCAAGATGTAATTATCATTTCATTTGAGTTATATAAGGTTTTGAGTAATAAAACTTATACCACAATAAAGGTCGTAAAAAATGTGATTAAAATCGGCCGTCATAATGTGAAATATGAAAATACGTATCCCACTAATTCCAAAATCAAGTGATTTTGTCTTTTCATGCGCGCGCCCCGTGTCATTTAGTCCCGAGCGGAACGTGTTGGAGGTCGGACGTGTGCCAATTTTTGCGATGCCGCCACCCCCGCTAAGTTCTGTTACTGGCTAAGCCTAAATTGATTACCGCTCGAGCACTGCCGGCACACCGGTGTGCCGCGAATTTAATGTTTAGGTATGTTTATTTACGTAAGATTTATTTTTTATTTTGTAATTTTCACGTGTCGAGTGGTTAAATAATAATACTTGTATACAATTTAGTGTTCAAACAGTTGTAATATAGTTAGTTTTTATTTGATGTAGCTATAACTTTGTAAAAAAAAATGGGGGAATAAAAGTTGTCATCAACGGCTCTTCGTTGCAGCGGTGACTACTTTTTTTTTATAAACTTTGGCTGAATAAACAAAAAGGTATATAGGTATATTATACATAATTTACTTTACTAACTAGGTAAGTACCAACACGGAACAGATAAATTTACACACCGCGAACATGTAAACAGTTTAATTTAAACCTTATTTCAATACGCATAAAGACGTGCGCTTTAGTGGTTTAGTTTTCGCGCGAAATAGATTTACCAACCGCATCAAGTATGTAAAACAATTGAATTTGAACCCTATTTCAGAGTGCATAAAGCCACCTCGCGCGCACATGATACAATGATTTACTGTTTTCAAATGTCAAATAGGTAGTTCACTCCGCTACGTTAGTCTTGATGGTTTCGGAGAGTTTGTACAAGTCTTATAATATTTGTTATTTATTAGAAATGTCCGTTTTCACTTATTTACTCCTAAACAAATGCCAAAATAATAGCTCGTATTTCCTACATGAGAGTTGAATATCGGTGCAATAATGTTTTGGTGTTCATGTAGAGAAGAAATATAAGTGTAGTTATACGCTAGGTGGGTACCTACTCACAGCTACTACAACACAACAAATAATAATATTTATGGTGTCTGCAACGTTTGTGTAGGTCTCGTCTATGCCAACCAATACGCGCAGCGCACTCGTGAGTCGCGTGCCATAGTGTAAAAGTGTTACAGTATGACCATTTCCTATGAAAATATTATAATAACATACTTTTGGTAACGTTTAGGCTACCGGACCAGCTCATTTATGCGCTGTACACTAGAGTCCATCCTCTTACTAATTACTAACAATGTATCAAGTAATGACAAGACATACAAAAAACTATGTGGTCAGTTTGGATAGTTTTTAATCCAATGCGTAACTTTATCGGTGTTTATTGGCAAGAGGAAAAATGCATAGAAATTATAAATTACATACACTAAACTGTTCTGACTTCCAAAAAAGAAGAGGTTCTCGATTCGACTGTTTTTTTGTTGTTGTATGTTTGCTCAGCGATATTTTCGCCAATTGTCAACCGATTTTGATGATTCCATTTTTTTTGGAACTGTATCTTCCCGGACTGATCCCATTTCAATTTGGTGAAGATCTGATGAAGAAATTCGGAGATAGGTAACGGAACTCTTCATTCCCGTAGGAATTCCCGTTCCCGTATAGCCGTACAGCCTTCCCCATGAATGTAACTATCATAAATTCATAATCATAATACAAAAAAGAATTTCTCGCACCGCGTCGCACGCAGTCACGCACGCTCGACGCGTTCTCGTTTGGTGGCCGCGTCTCGTGCACCGCCCGTTCGATTTAATAACATTGTTGAATTATTTTAATTTTACATTATCTCCTAAACGGTGAGTTCAAATAACATGCTGTAAAAGACAAAGTTTATCTTCATAAAATTATCTTGATGATGAAGTAACTTTCGCTAGTAAGGATTAATATGCCTGCCTAATATTAATGCTGAAAAACCACCTTTAATTTTTAAATAAATTATTTGACATAAAATGCCTTAGTGTGGCTTATTTATAAGAGATAGATATAGGTGTAACGTCGAACTTTTTTTTAGATCGAATGAAAAACAATATCTTTGTAGTACATGGTACTTACGTATAATTAGCTATTACCACAGCGCACTTAGCGCACTTCCACTTTATAATATTATTTAGTAAAGATTTGAATAAAATAGTAAGTATCTCATTATCATTATTATAACACCATAAAAATACATAAAGAAATTAAACACACACCCCCACATAAGTACATACCTACGTAATTATTACAATTCTATCCTATTTATTTAAAACGGTTTGCTATCTATCTTTCTGTGTATGTGCGTCTGTGTGCCTGTGTATCTGTCTTTGGCACTGTAGCTCCGTTATCTTTATTGAACAGGGATATTTTGTAAGTTTTTAAAATTTTACTTGTTAATTACCAACAAATCAAAATCAAAATTTGCGTTAGGTCAATAGAGCATACGGAAGGGCGTGACTTGTCTCCAAAATAATACTCATTTATTGGGGTTACCCCAAACGGTACAGTTGGGAACGACACCATTGTTGAAATTAAATGTCCAATAACGGCATTAAGAAAAGGGAAATGCTGCTATTGAAGAAAATAAAATACATATATTTAAATTCGATAGAATAAAACATACCAGAGTTATAAATAAAAAAAATAATTGGTATTACCAAGTGCAGGGTCAACTTCACGTAACAGAAAGGAACCAATGCATTTTTGGAATATGGTCCGGTGAAAACTAGTAGTAGAAAATATTTCAATAGATGACGAATTTTGGCGGGTGCACATGGAGAAAAAGTTATAGATTTTTATTTGAAATGTATATTACCAGAGATTTTGGATCCGCGCCAAAATCGCGGTATGCCAATACGAGACATAATATTGAAAGAAAACAAAGAAAATGTTAATGATAAGCCTGTGCAGCCAGGTCCAAGCAAATCCAAGGACCATATTCCGTGTCAATCTACTCAGCTAGGTCCATGCAAACCGAGACAGCTACAGTTCAACGAATTATAGCCAGTTGCATTGGTAACTTTTATTATGTTAACTATTTGATTAAAAAATATAAAAACGTTTTTGTTTTTTTTTAATAGCATCTAGGCAAATTCCAAACCATTTATACTTTTAAGCTTTCTTGAATTATAATATTCAAGAATTGTAACATAATTTTCCTAAAGTAAGTATGCCTACCTACTACTTGATTTTTACGAAGGTATCGCACCAAAGCCAAATAGCGCGCGACGCGTAGTTTTGTATCGTACTCGTATTCATAATTTTCGTGTCAGTCAATTTTAAATCCACCATATACTCTAAAATAAATAAGTATTCTTACTGATTTTTAATGATTAGTAATTGGATTCAAGTTTGTACAATACGTACTTAATCCATCTATAAACTTAAAAAATACTTAATAGAAAAATAAAACAAAATAAACTTATACTAATCAATTCAAGTTGATCTACTGCATTACTTTATCCTGTGACGGAACTTAGTACCTACCCGAGTCTGTGAACTCATGAGCGAGCGGTGCGCTTGGTGCGCGCGTCTCCCGCATCGTAACTTATTACGTATTGCTACTCCTTGCGGGGCCTGAGGTAAGCGTTAGATGCCTACGCGCTCAAGTCAGGCTCGCCTTAAATAAAATATTTTTTTATTTTTCAAAATACGTATTTATTACATTAAATAAAGTACAATGTTCTTAAAATCTAGTATCTATTCTTCCCCATCATTTTTTACCATAGCTCCGGCTCCTCTTAGAGTCGTTTTAGTTGAAAAAAAAAATATACTAGTTTCTATAAGTGGAACGATTCAAGTGTTTTGAGAATTTTTATTTTATTTTAAAAATTGACCTGCTTCTCTCAATTTGGATTTATTAAAAGCGACGCAAACAAGTCTGGTTTATTATAGTGGTTAGTCAGAAGTTTTTGGGTTTGGTTCCCATACTTAAAAAATCAACCTTATCTTTGTGTGTCTTTGCTGAGTAAAAGAACCAACCGTTAGGACCTCTTTGGTAGAAAACAACTCATTTTGAACATTATGTGAGTCCTTTTTGCTAAACTACGTCCAAATTTCAACCACAAGAATCAAACTTTGAAAGAAATGAGCAAGCATGAGCTTGCTTTGAAGCAAGTGACAAAAAACAGTCGGTGATGGATGAGTGATGAAACTCATCCGTCACCGACTGTTTTTTGTCATTGCTTGGTAATTTTTATTCCTTTTCCCTTTTCTCTTTATAAAAATCTTCATGGCTATATCGATATCTTTACTGCGTCGTCGGCGTTTACCATGTGTCTGATCATTGTCTGCCAGCGCCGAATCCTCTAGTGTAGAATCTTCCAGAATGGGAACTTGTGGTTGTCCGTTTCTTCTTGACCTTCTGCATTGACTGGTTTTGAATCACCTTCGTTAGCGGACGAATATTGCTTCGGTTTGATAGGACGTTGACTTTCTGGTCCAAATTCTAACTAGGTAAGTAGCATTATATTAAGTAATTGTTCTAATAAGGTAGAATAAATACACAAAGTACATTTTTGTAGTCCAGGTTCTTAAGATTTTTCGGTTTAGAATCAATTATTATTGTTCTTGATTGTGTCATTATGGCATTTTTATTTGCAGTAACTGAAAATAAACATATATTAGTAAATAAAGTAGTAAATAAATACATAATAGGGTTCCCTACCCGAAGGGTAGTAAGGTAACCAACGGGACCGATTTTCGAGCAATTATGTTCTATGATTTTAAGCGAGGTTTGAGTGCCGTGAATTAAAACTTGTGTTTAAGAGCGGTTATGCACTGCATCCGATCCGAATTCGTGAAAATACGAAAATAAGAAACTTGGACCGAAATTGGATATTGCTTTGCATCCGAATTAGTGAAAATATGGATCTAGAGTCGAAAAACTCGAGTGTGATACGTAACTTATAAAAGTGTAACACCGAATAACACGTCCCCGTAAGTTTACGGACACGAAACACTTAACAACGAATGCATGCTACCACGAAAAACTTAACGCCGCAGCAATGCGATCTCGTATAACTAAATCTCTAATTCACTTTTTCGAAACACTTAACAACGAATGCACGCTACCACGAAAACTTAACGCCGTAGCAATGCGATCTCGAATAACTAAACCTCTAAAAGTCATCGTAAAAAGTCTTTAATCATATAACAATCAACTAAATAGCGAAAAAACAGTTATAATTATATGTCAATCAACCAAATCAATAGTTTTTCCATGACAATACAATCAATCAATCCACTCTTAATACAATTTTTTTGTCGCAAAAAACTCAAGATTTTGAGTGGTAACTAGGTATAAGTTTTTATGACTATTCAATAGAGAAAGGGAACATTATTAGCCAAGCAATTAATAAGAAGAAAAGAAAATTGCACGAAGTAGGGAACAACAGAAAAGTAAAACAATATGACCACAGAAATTTTGTATAAATCTAATAAATAGTTTTATCTACACTCACAACGTAATGTTCCAAATATGAGTTCAAAAACGAAAGCATAAACACGTACTTTTTTTTCGTGGATAGGTAAAATTTAAAAAAAAAACCATTACAGTTCAACATTTTCCTTCGATTTTTAAACAACTGCATCATAAAATAACTTTTTAATTTTTATAGCAAACTTTTACTTTTTAATTTATTGACTTCAGTCAATGAGCCAGCTTTTATCTTTGTCTATGGAAGCGCGCGCTGCGCAGTCATTCGAATACGCAATGAGAATATCCGCCATATTGGAATAAACTATTTTTCCACTTATTTTATTTCAACTGTATGAGTGAAGATAAAATAGTGTATGCAACGGCATATAATCGGGTATTAAAACACTCGTGTGATGCTATTATCACACTCGGCTACGCCTCGTGTGATAAACCCACACTCATGTTTTAATAACCCCTTTTATATAGTCGTTGCATAAACTACTATTATCTACACTCACAACGTAATGTTCCAAATATGAGTTCAAAAACGAATGCATGAAAACGTACTTTTTTTTTCGTGGATAGTTAAAATTAAAAAAAAAACCACTACAGTTCAACATTTCCCTTCGATTTTTAAACAACTGCATTATAAAATAACTTTTTAATTTTTTGGCGCGGGCTCATTGACTTAAGTCAATGAGCGCTTGAGTGCTTTTATCTTTGTCTATGGATGCGCGCGCTGCGCAGTCATTCGAATACAATGAGAATATCCGCCATATTGGAATAAACTATTTTTCCACTTATTTTATTTCAACTATATGAGTGAAGACAAAAAAGTGTATGCAACGGCATATAATTAGGTATTAAAATACTCGTGTGATGCTATTATCACACTCGTGTTTTAACAACCCCTTTTATATGGTCGTTGCATAAACTACAATTATTGCATTTCTTTTCTAAAACTAAACAAATTTTAGTTATTTACGTGTACAGGTTAATAAAAATTTTGTACTTCTAGGTTGTACGATCTTTTTAATTTCAAAATTTCCTTGGCATACGATTTTTTTGTAGTTGCCGTACGATCACAACTATTTTGCACCTGGCAGCCCTGATCGAAACTGAGTTTGTTGCGGCGCGGTAGTCTACTGGTGGTGATCGAGCAGTGAACAAGACTAGGAACCGCCGCGCGTTTCGTAAGCTGGTGCTGTATTCCTATTGCGGAAGAATATTGTAGTGAGTTCGAGTGAATTATAATTTGATTTAAAAGCAAACGGTTTTTCTATTGCGCAATAACCAACACTTCCCATAGTACGCCCACTGTAGTTCCAATATCATGGCTGATGTTACCTAGGGAGATGTACCATTTACGTCATATAATTATGTCGCAGCTAACTGTCAACGCAATTATGATAGTTCCGCCTACAGCGCGCCAAGTGACAGAAAATATGACTTGGCTCACTAGCGTTTAATGGTTTGCCTAGCCATGTTCACTGAAATTTAGTTCCATTTTCTGTCACTTGGCGCGCTGTGGGCGTAACTGTCATAATTGCCCCAATTGTCACCGCAACAACCGGTTCTGTGCATCTCGCGCATCCATAGGCTACCCGCGACCCTCACCAGGTCATCGGATATGTCTATGCTTACTGGAAATTAAAAATGTTGAAGTTTAGAATCGAGCACCCTTATTAGGGGGTAGGGGGGTTAGCCCGGGCCTTTTCCCGCCGCCGGAGGTGCGTGGTTTTTATATTAATCGTTGAAGTTTATATTTTTTATTGAATATTTACTGAGAAAAACGCCTTAATAGGGAGGCAGGGGGGGAGGGGGCGGTGTGTCCTCCCTCAACCGAAGTAATCTAAAGTGTAGTCGACGGAGCCCCGCTACACGGGACTCCTATTTCTCGATAGTTTAAAAAAAAATAACCACGAAGGTTATGGCGGGGTGAGTTCGCTTGCTTGACCCCGCCATCCCCTAATCTAACATCTAACCTAACCCAACCCAACCTCTCCGATTCGGGGTGCCCCAAACCCCGAGCTCGCTTCGCTCGCTCTGACACCAAATATAACACCAGAATGTTTATTATTATCTATTCGGAGTCCAAAGGCGTAGCGAACTTGTCGTAAATAGCTCGGATTAGGATTTTGGTCGCTATGTCCTGAAATATATATATTCAGGACATAAAGACCGAATCAAAATCCTAATCCGGTACTTATGTCCTAGTGGGTGGACAAAAATATCTCAGTCTAGTGTGGCACCCCTGCATGTCAAGTCGGCGGTGTTTGCTCTTGTTTACATTGCTTAGATCACTGACCATACTTTATAATGATAATTTAGTAATTTGTAGGCAACAAGAATTTTCTAAATATAAAAAAAATTACACTGAAACTGATTGCTTTCTTAATTTTTTGGCATTTGTGTCAACCTATTAAAATGTAAAGAAAAAAATGACAACTTTTATTATCGACTACGGCTACCTACCTACCTACCCTACACCACTACCTTTTAAACCTTCCCTAGACCTCCACGAACATTTCAAGACCAAGATAAGATAAATCCGTTCAGCCGTTCTCGAGTTTTAGCGAGACTAACGAACAGCAATTGATTTATTATATATAGATAGTCAGAACAGATGGTCGATGGAGCCGAAAAGTTTTGGAGTGGCGACCGCGTACCGGAAGGCGCAGCGTTGGAAGGCCTCCCACAAGGTGGACCGATGACCTGGTGAGGGTCGCGGGTAACCGATGGATGCAAGACGCACAGGACCGGTAGTCTTTCGGCTGATATGATGATGATAATGATGATGATGATGATGAGATAGTCGATAAATAAATCTAAATGGTTGGAAACATCCCTAGCACACACTGACCACCTACCGAGCGATAGCGGAATTTATAAATTTAATTCACTGTTTGCCATCCAAAGCTAGATAGCATCATTGAGGCATGGGATCACAGTTTTT
Source organism: Melanchra persicariae (assembly GCA_947386135.1). NCBI lineage: Eukaryota > Metazoa > Arthropoda > Insecta > Lepidoptera > Noctuidae > Melanchra > Melanchra persicariae. The sequence continues at coordinate 8,485,057 of OX376664.1, read as the reverse complement.
CTATGACATTTCTTCAGATAGCCGCACTATTGTATCTTTAAATCTATTTACCCTTTACACGCACAAATATCTAAAATTGAGGCCTGACTACCAAGAGATGACTTCAAAACGCATATTTAGAATTCCCATTCCTCAAGTAAACTCTCTTATAGCTAGACGCTCCCCAGACTACCTACTTCCTCGCATTTATAACAATATTATAAATGTTTGCAATATAAAAGACCTCAAATTATCTCTGTGTAAAAAGGTTATTAAAAAATGGCTTCTAACGATGTCTTATGCCGAGACCGAATGCATTATTTATACAAAGGGTGTATCGCCAAACTATCAGAGACTTCACTCACCACACTACACACATTCCAATGCAATTTCATCTTATTCTTTCATCTAATGGTGAGTTGTTCTATTATTACTTTTCTTTACTGTTTATTTAATGTTCGTTTGTTTAGTTTAAATTTTGTTTTAGGATTAGTTTTTATTATTTTTTTGATTATTATTATGTCAAGTCTATTTGATTTAATTTCTAGATCGTTTTTTCTTAGCACATCTTGTTTTGATTTATTATCTGATTAATTATTTATCTATTATGTATCTCTATTTGCACTCATTGTTAGTCGATAGTATATTATTTGTTTTATTTGTTCCCGAGTTCAAGGCTGTTTTGGGTTAATTAGATTATCTTTATGTTTATTTTTATATGAACTAATTTTAATTATGTTTTTAAATTTTTAACCATTCCGTCAATTTACTCGTTAAATGTAGCAATTCTGACCCTCAAGATACAGGCAAATGTCTAGTTTGGGGGTCACCGACCATCCTGATGAAACATATATTATGTGTATTAAATAAATAAATAAATTTGGTCCTAAGTAAAAAAAAATAAAAATTATATCTGTTCGCAGTTGTTAAAAAAAAAAAACAAATTGAATAGTAAAAATAAGAAGAACGTATGAGATTTTAAATTACAACAGCTGAGATAAGAATATCTCTTAATTTTTTTATTAGTTTTTTTTTACTCATTATTTGTTTACATAAATAATGTTTATGTATATTTGTATATTAGTTTATTCATTTGATATTAATATAGATTAAGTGCCCCTGGAGATCGTTGGAAGCAGACTTGTTAAAATATTAAAATTTTAATGAAATCTTAGCAAAATAAAGTGATCCTTATACGTACATTGTTTAAGTCAAGTCACTGTAGTTGCTGATTACCTTAGGACATTGTGTCCTTACGCGAAACTACGCCGGAGCGCGCGCGGCACCGCACACCCCCGCGGGGAAAAGCGAGCTTCCGATATATTTTCCCATCTCCTCACACGCACTCCGAACACAACAACATGAATTTGGAGAGAACGCAGCCAAAGGTAATACTGATAAGAGGCAGGGAGAGCGGTAGCGGATCTGTTACAAACTTATCCACTTTCAGCGATGAGGACTTAAATGCATGCTACTTCAAGAAAGCGGAAGGAGCGTACAGAAGAAAGTTATTATAAAAAGGTCTTCAGGGACTTCCGCGTGGCAAATGATGAACTTCCTAATCAATTTTGGTAGAACACAAACCGAAACCTAAACCAAATTAAAGAACAAATATCGAATATCAAGAACGAAATTAACCGCTGCGGCCCCGACATGTGAAAATTCCCGAAAAAAAATAAATCTTATGTAATAGGTAAATAAACATTAAATTCGCGATTAATTCGCGACACACCGGTGTGTCGCCGTGGCCGGAGCGGACAATATAATTAACTACCTACTGAAAAAATTTCACAAAAGCTCAAACGTACAAATACAGAAATAGAAAATTTCAAAGCTAAAACAATCGCCACTGAGGACAAAATAAAAAATATAGAAACCGAAATATCCCAGATCAAAAATGTTGCTCATTTACTTGCTACTTTTGTGTTAAAAAGTAATGATTTGACTACCCATTTGTAACAGCGTCCGGACCGATGCGACCGCGAGAAGAATAAATTGTGATTGTGAGTATATCAGAAATAAACGACAAAAACTGGAAATCGAGACAACATCACGATATCCAGGAAGTTATGAAGATAATTACAATGCTGTTTGAAGACTGCCCTAAAGGTCTCTGCACACAGCGGGCGCGGCGCGGCGGGAGACGGGACGGCGACGCGACGCTGAGCAGTTGTAATGTACTAGATATTACGGATAACGCCACACAAAGCCGTCTCGCTCGACGCGACGGTAACCGTAATAGAGACCAGACCTTTAAGGTATCTGCATACAGCGGGCGCGGCGCGACGCGACTCGCGGCGCGGCGCGACGCGACGAATGTACTAGATATTACGGTTACCGTCGCGTCGAGCGGGACGGCTTTGTGTGGCGTCCTCCGTAATATCTAGTACATTACAACTGCTCAGCGTCGCGTCGCCGTCCCGTCCCGCCGCGCCGCGCCCGCTGTGTGCAGAGACCTTACACTGCGGGTGCGATCACGTCCCGTCCCGCCGCGCCCATTCACGCCGACCGTATCGCGAATTCGCGACGCTATTCATTCATCAAAAAGATGTTGAGCGATTCAGACGTGGAAACGCTCTTGCTCTTATTTGCGCTAGCTAAGAAAAAACAACGTGAACAGAAATGGGTGCATGAAATAAATCAAAACCGTCGTAATTATGGGGAGTATCACAGACTATGCCGCGAAATATCCCACGAAGATAAGTTTTACGCCTACTTCAAAATGACGCAAGATTGTTTTGAAGAATTGCATAGTATTTTATGTGATACGATAAGTAAACTGGACACAAATTGGAGGAGATCAATCAGTTCAAGAGAAAGGCTGGCCATTTGTTTGAGGTAGGTAACCTTTTTATTTATATAATTAACACTTGTTAACATTTTTGAGCAGAAAACTAAATTAAATATATCCAGCGTAATTAAAATTATCAACATTCTTTATAATCACAAATATAGCTTAATGAAAGTAACCTTACAAAATTTTTCAATTTTCATTGATTTATTCATATTTTGAAAATTATTATTTATAGAATCATTTTTCACCAGAATTTTTCACCAGAAAACTAAATATTGCAAATCTATATACTTCAGATCACAAACAGCTTATATAAAGTATATAACTAAATCTCTTACTACTTAACACCAGTCTTCATTATTTATTTCTTTATGACTTTTAACATAAAATATGAATAAATCTAGCTTAACCTTTAATTAACAACAGTCTAAAAATCACAGTCTTTTCAATTTCTAAGTTTAATTAACATCAACAGTAATATAATAGGTCTTTACCTATGAAATTGCCGTTCTGCAGTACTGGCCATTTCAAATCAAAATAATTTTTGTTTGAATATGTTCGAAAGAGTTACCGCGGCCCTGGAAAGAAAGGCACTAGGAGGATTATGGGTGGGTTTTAGTCAGTAAAAGTCTGACACTCCCTGCCGCTCCACCCAGAGTGGGAGGGGGGGGGGGGTCATTTGATGATTTCCCATCCTATAAAAAAAAAAGCACTGGTCTGGATGGTATTAGTACTAAGGCAATAAAATGTTTAAAAAATATAATCGTTGAGCAGCTATTTAACTTACTGTATAAACGCCTGTTTACTACATGGTACTTTTCACGATACCCTCAAGGTCCTATTTACAAATCTGGAAATAGAACTGACCCAAGCAACTACAGACCAGTGTCAGTGTTACCTGTAATGTCCAAAATATTTGAATGCGTAATATATGTCGACTTAAATAACTATTTCACACAATTTTTTTTATAATAAACGAACGCGGCCTACCCAAATGTCCTTACTTTGGTATTGTTCGTCAAATCGTTGAGCTCCTTAAAGTTCTAAGTTTGAGCTCCACAATAACTGACAAATGCTTGCACTGTCTGGACAGGTCCACTCAAATCTGTGTGGCACTTTCCTCAAAAGGCCCCCTCAGACATTAACCTACATGGTTTTCGTATGATTTGACCAGTACAATTTGTATGGACTTCAAAAGAGACTGTGACCTCTGAGTTTGTTTTGGTGTTTCTTCTCAGGGTAGTCAGCTAGGAAACACCGGCCTCATCTAGCTTAAAATGATCAAAAAATATTGACGTGTAAAAGTGTTATGTTTAACCTACTTACAAAATAAATATCATTTATCATTTATGAACAGTATGGCTTTCGCCTTAAATCAAGTACTCTCTCGGCTGCAACGGATCTAGTTACCAAAATTAAAAATTATATCGATCAAGGGGGCTATGCCTTAGGCATATTCATCGATTTAAAAAAAGCGTTCAATACCGTGAGTCATACTAACAAACTGCTACAAAAGCTAGATACCATAGGTGTTGCAGGTACAGCAGTACGATTCTGTAAACATGTCGAAGTGAACACTTGGGCGGGGTGCACGACGGTTGAGTTGTCAAACCATACAAATAAGATGGAATTACATATATTGTCGTTCACTCCGCCTAGGTGTACACCGTGAGATGTCGACAGTATCGACCGGTAGTACATAAAAAGTCGTATTTGGCGAACAGGCGTCAAGTTGTTAAAATAGGAAATACTCACACTAGCTCGGTCCAAAATATTAATACGGCTCTCAAGGTTCGATAATAATCAGTCCGTTACTTTTTCTAATTTATATTAACAACATTAGTAAAATAGGATTAACAGGACACCTAACACTATATATGCAGACGACATCTGTCTCTTTTACTTTGACAAATCATTTCATAAAAATAAAGGATGCTCAACATGACCTTGATCAACCTTCTTACAATTAATACCTCGAAAACCTCATTCATGATTATTACCACTAAAAATAAGCGTATGGCCGGACTTCTCACCTCTTAAAATAAATAACAAAATAATAAAACGATCAACCAACGAAAAATATCTGGGATTTAAGGGTATTCCGAATAAAATGCGTATCTGATTTATGGCTCGTTAGTCAAATCGCGATTTAGAATATCTGATTGAGATATGGGGATCCGCAGTAGTAACTAATTTAAATTCACTGCAAAGAGTGTAAAATAAAATAATTAAAACTGATTCATTATCATTATCTCACTCCAACAAAGAACTTATACGAAAAGACGGAACTATTACATATTAGACAGCTATACATTTACTACACCTGCATTCTTATTAGAAACATAACTACTAACGGCCGCTTTCTATAATATATCTCAATCCCAATCTTGATCCCGTCCCGATCCTTGTCTGTAACCAATCAAAGGTGAGGAATGAATGGTGAAGGACACAAACTCGGCCGTCAATCACAGATCTGAGGCCACAAACTGCATCAGACTGCTTGAAAAGCGACTTGTTTGGAACTTTTTAGTCGTTTTTAGCGGTCGGGTCCTTTGACAGTCATTTTTCTTGATTTCCAACATTTTAGTGAGTTTTTAAAATTCATATAGCCTATATCACTAACACAATTCTGACGAATTCAACGACACCTCATTTGTTAAAATCCGTCCAGCCGTTTGGGCTGTAAGGCGTGCCAAAGAAATGGACATACATACGCTCGAAAAACATTACCCTCCTTCTGACGCAGTCGGGTAAAAAGACGGAAAATTTCCTTACGACATTTAAAAATTAAATAAAACCAAAAATCATTCTCATAAAATCATAACGTAGTTGTAAACTAGAGATCTTCAGCAATCCAAAAATATATAATGCTTAATATGTTTATTCCCTTGAAGAACATAGAAAATATCTGTTTAACTTACGTATAATGAGTAATCTAGAATATAAAATTATCAAAGTATAAAGTTGGTTTGTTCCGGATTCGCCCACAAAGTTCGCCTAATTTTAATTTTTCCGTGTTCGCCTACTTTTTATTCCTTGTTCGCCGCGTTTTTCATTTGTTTCATAAAAAAGATTTTTGAGTACTGTTTCGACCCATTTTTTGTTCCTTTTTCGCCTAATTTTGATTTGTATGAAGATTTATGCTTATAAAGTACAGTCAGTTCGAAAAATATCTTTGGATACCCGACTGCAAACAAGAGGAATTATATTTTTCTAGCGTATTTACATAATGTTATGTGAATACGTATGAGCGTTTCTTGATTCCTTGTTAGAATCCTGGCATCCTGGCATTATCTTGTTGTTCCATAAGAAGTCTTGTTCATCTCTTCAGTTCGCTTCTGTTTTGGCCGGCCGAAGTAAACACTATGGAGAAATAGGACTCTAACCTCTTGATTATGAATGAATAAATTCAGTAAGATGCTGGTAAGTGGTAGTGGTAGGTTTCCAACTTCTCTTGGCGGTACTGCACTGTGTAGTAGCGAACGATGTATGGCCCCATAATAGAGTTTGCAAGTCACCGTTATTTTTAGATGGAAAATCATCAAATGACGGAGTTATGCTGACATACACAATCTTTGAGCCACGCGTGGAGCTCAACACACCGTCGACCTATGCCTGGTGCTTATTGGACGGCGAGCCTATCGCTCGCCGTCCGCAGCAGCGGCTCGAGCTTACAGCTCCCGGGGCCTGCGACTCCCGACGCCCGGGGCGTCTTTTTTCTGTTACGACGGCTGGGGCATGAGGTTTGCCTCTCCCCCACGCATCTCGTATCCTCCTTTGCTTGCATTACTGCTTCGCAGTAGGAGGTGACTGCTTCCCATGCCGCCTCGCTCCGAACCATGGATTGAACCAGGGCCGGACGCGAGAGATCGGTGGAGGGCACAGCGCCGCGGCGGTGCTCCGCCCAAGCATGGTAGACCCACCACCACCAATGCTCTACCGTGTCCTCCGAGAATTCAGCCCATTTTTACATTATACATAATTATGTCTTGGGTCTGGTCTGGGTCATGCCGAAGACATAGCCTTCCATAGGTCTAAGTAATTCAAGATCAAGGCTCAAAGTATTTATTTAAAATAAACCATTTACAGGCACTTTTGAAATTTCAATGTCGGTCAGTCAAAAGCATGAAGCTACTAATCTTTCCATAATCCATAGCTACACCTTTTCTTTTAATATTTTGCAATAGTCCTGCATCAACAAGGTTGCATCCGTGGGTACGCGTGCATAGCACATAGGAATAATCGTCTGTTGCTGACTCATCTCAATAATAGCGTCTTAATGAATCTCTGACAATTGGCTTCAGCCCCTCGTAGGCCTTGCAAAGTTTCACGAGCCCCCGGTCTCGATATTGTCAAAGTTTAGAGAAAATTACTACCAATATATTTCATCATCATCCGCCTTTTTCCAAGAGAGAACCGGGGTAGCCGAGGTTATTTCCCAACATAATATATTATGGAATATTTGATATAAATAAATACAATTAATATGAAAATAAATAAAATGATTTACTTTATTTGAAAATCATAAAAAGTACGAAAAGTTAGCATATGTCGTCGGCGCTATCATAGATTTTGATTGTGAGGGCGCCCACACATTCATTTTTAATTAATACCCCTGAAAATTATTCCCTACACCCATGACAAAAATCTGAACAAATGCGCCATCCAGTCCAAGCATATTTTCGGTTGCCCATATTCATTTCTAACCATTATTTTACTAACAATTCTACAAGCAACAAAATTTATTCAGGTATTTAGAAGTTAGGTATGGTACATATGGTGAAAGAAACTCATTTACTATAATATGACCCTGGTATTATAACATAATACTATTTTTGGGCAGTCGTGTGACTAGATGTTCAAAAAAATATATTGAACTGACTGTACTTTGATAACAAATGAAAATGTGGGCGAAAACGGAACTTTGTTTAGAACTAGGCGAAAAAGGAAATTTTCATTTTTTTTCCAAAAGTGGGCGAAAAAATGTGGCGAAAACGGAATAAACCATAAAGTTTGGGTGTAATTCTATATACCTAAAACTTTTTTTGTTACTTTTATATCGGATAGCTGTGCCCGCGACTTCATTCGCGTGGATGTCAGAATAAAAATGTAGGTACGTAAAGAGGAATGAAGAGACTGGTTGAATGCGTAGCTCGTGACTTAATAGTTATCATTAAAGCCGGATTTACATTACGAAACTAGTGGCATGAAAGTAGTTTCGTGACATTAATTTCACCAACAATTTCACGTGTAAACGTCAAGTTTTACAATGCATGCATCGATTTCACGACACTGAAACAGTTTCGTGATGCGCGCGATTTTTGGATAAAACTAGTGTCATGCAACTAATGTCATCGTATAAACGCGACGCGAAACTAGTGTCGCGAAAGCGCCTGCGCTGATAGGACGTGTGTTTATTAGTCGTGCTTGGTTTCTTGCTAGCCAGGCTCGAATCCACCAACATCTTTTCTTTCGAGACAACTTTTCTTAAGTTTTTACTATAACATTTGTATGACAACATTTTGCAATGCAAAATAAAGCTTTGATGTTGGCGGAGCCATGAACACAGGCATACTGTGGGTTTCACGACACTATTATTTTTAATGAAACTAGTTTCACAGGTACTGAAAGTAGTGTTATGAAATTAATTTCATCATGCATGAAACTAGTTTCGTAATGTAAATCCGGCTTAACGCGCCGCACGGGTCGAGATTCCAGAATAGCGGAATTTGTTCGAAAGAGTCACCGCGGTCCTGGACCGCAAAGGGCATTTGGAGGAACACGGATGGGTTTCAGTCAGTCGTTACGGATTGCCAGGCCAGAAGCCAGAAAATATAGCACCAGTTTCGCCAAGAATTAACGTGTTTCCCAATTATTGGGTTGTGAAGATCAAATAGGCAGCTGCTTCACGTAAAACAATAGTATTCAGCTGAATCCGGTTTGACTGGACCCAGCATAGTTGGGAAAAGGCTAGGCAGGTGATGATATTTTTAGTACTGCATGAATCGATCTAGTTAATCGTTCTAATCAACCTAGAAAATCGAATATACATGTATATAGGTACGTTTGTTTTGTTTCGATATTGCATATATTATAAAAAATCGTTTAATGTGCCCAAAACCATTATAAAAAATAATTACAGTTTTACACTTAATTACTCAAAAATTTGCGAATTTTGTGGATAAAGGAAATGAAAACAAATGTTTTGCTTAATAATCGAGCATGTACGCGAAAGTTAATCTTTCTCGCGATTCAGAAAAATACATCAAATGAACGACGCCATCTGTGGAGAATAAGTTTGAACTGTTAAAATATTCGTTTGGACAAGGAAGTCTACACAAAACGATAAATTTTATAACAAAAAAATATATTAAAATATTCACTTTTCTCTTGCTACACGTATTAAACTTTCCACAACTAACTCAATAATTTAATGTTGGTGTTATTATTGTGCATTCGTTAGTCTTCTTATCTTGCTCAACAGATGGCGCCTGCATTTCGTAATGAAAACTAATTCCTTCTACATGATTATCTTAATATAGCGTGAAAGTGGTACACAGAGTTACGCAAATTTCTTCATGTATAAAATTTATCTTTATATTATTAGTATTGTAGTTTGACGACGCTTAGCGCTCTGCGATGTTTTTTAACTTAAAAATACAATATCTTTGATTTTGTGGGTCGATTTTGATGAAATAAACGCCAAATGTTATTTGGGCTAACACATCATATTTTTAAGAACTGTCTTTCGAATCCAATCTTTAATCAAATGAGCGGTGTTGCCTGCGCGGCCCATTCTTCAAAAAGTTATGTTGTATTATTTTAATTTTACATTATCTCCTAAACGGTAAGAATAGAATAGAAAACTCTTTATTATGTACACCATATAAGTAACAGAAAAGATAGATGAACAAAACATTACATAGGGTGACACAATGGGCGACCTTATAACAAAAACGGCCTTAGTTCAAATAACATACTATTATAGCCAAATTTTATCTCCATAAAATTATCTTGATGATGAAGTAACTTTCGCTCGTAAGGATTATATGCCTGCCTAACAATAATACTCACAAACCACCTTTAATTTTTCAATAAATTTTTTGACCTAAAATGCCTATTGTGGCTTATTTAATAAGAGATATTTATTTATGGTGTCGCTGACTATTTTTTAGATAGAATCTACTAAAAACGAATATCTTTGTAGTACATGGTACTTACGTATAATTAGCCATTACCGCTTCGCACGCGTTCGATTGCGCTTTTTCTTCCGACTTACTTTACAAATATCAATATTTAAAGCTAATTAAGAGCGTAATGATATAAAGCCTATAGCCTTCCTCATGAAGGTGGCTATCATATACTCGTACAAAAATAATTTTCCAAGTCCGACTGGTAGTTCCAGAGATTAGCGCGTTCAAACAAACAAACAAACTCTTCGGCTTTATAATATTATATTAGTTTAAATAGTTCTATCTACACTAATATTATAAAGAGGAAAGATTTGTTTGTTTGAAATGCATATGCTCCGAAACTACTGGACCGATTTGAAAAATTCTTTCACCATTAGGATCCTACATTATTCCTGATGGACATAGGCTGTAGAGTATTTTCAAAAAAGGTGGATTCGTATGAAAGTTTTAATGAACATATTCGTAATCTTTGTCATTATAATGTATATTTATACTCTGGTCTTAGGGATAAAAGAGAAAAGATATGAATTACAGAACATTTATTCATAAAATTTAAACTTTTACTAAAATACTCAAAAACTTTACAATATTGAGATCCCTTAAGAGTTTCATCAACTTACTACACTAAAATATAGTTTTTTCAGTCATATATGGCACTTAAATTATATGCAACTAATATTTCATTGGGAAAAAGTTAAAAAAAACTAATTGCTTACACAATCACTGCAGAAAGGTATGATTTGCTCAGGGCAAATATATTTTGTCACAACCTGACATGTTTGTTTCGTTTTACGATCTTTTTTTGCAAGTTACACTAGGCATCTTTTGCGGGAAATGAATATTTTAGCAAAAGATTCTTCAGGTGATGCACCAGTCATCAGACAAGCCTTCTTCTGAATCAGATTCCTCAAGAATTGAAAAATTCATTGGTCCCCTCTCTATACATGTTTCTTGCTACCTTGAAGTAAGGCACACGGCACAAGCGACACTGCATAATTTTTTACCGATATGTGCGTAGGTGCAGGCGTCGCGGCATGTTGTCGGCATCCGAGCATGCTGATGTCGCGTTGCTGCTGCGCCGACAAGTCAGAAAAAGGCCTAGTTAAACAGCTATCATCACACAGGTTCCCAGAGTGCAGTGGATTTCACACCATTTGCAATTTTTGGACGTGAGGCAGAAATTTTCTAAAAAACTTTAAAACTTCGAGTACTCGAAAACAACTCAGTTTGGACCCAGAGTTATAACAGTACTAGTAGTAATAACAATACTGTATTCAATTTTATCTACACTCACAACGTAATGTTCCAAATATGAGTTCAAAAACGAATGCATAAACACGTATTTTTTTCCGTGGATAGGTAAAAATTAAAAAAAAAAGCCATTACAGTTCAACATTTTCCTTCGATTTTTAAACAACTGCATCATAAAATAACTTTTTAATTTTTATAGCACACTTTTACTGTTTGTCAATGAGCCAGCTTTTATCTTTGTCTATGGATGCGCGCGCTGCGCAGTCATTCGAATACGCAATGAGAATATCTGCAATATTGGAATAAACTATTTTTCCATTTATTTTATTTCAACTGTATGAGCGAAGATAAATTAGTGTATGCAACGGCATATAATTAGGTATTAAAACACTCGTGTGATAAACCCACACTCGTGTTCTAATAACCCCTTTTATATGGTCGTTGCATAAACTACTATTATTAAATACCTACTTTTTTTTATTAAGCTTATTATTTGATCAAAAAATAATTACATAGTTTTCGGCAATTATAAAGGTTTAGAATATTATGCATTATTAGTTAAATAAAAACGTTTAAAATTTAAAAAAAAAAATTAAAATTGCTAACATATTGGACTTGCAGGGCCTTTGCCCAGTAGTGGGACAGTATGGGCTAAATAAAAATAAAATAATTATTAATTGGCGACAGGTAAGAAGTATTGTGATGGTGAAACAATATTGTTCAGATTTTATTCATTCATTTGTGATCCGGATTTAACTATTTTAATAGTATAGTACAATATCTAGTTCCAGTATCTAGTTTAAAAAACTTTTTCACAAAAAAAAGAAACCGACTTCCACTTACACATGGATGATTTTTTCCACATATTTTTTTCAGCTATTTGGATTTAAAAACCAAACTACTGAACCGATTTTGATAAAATTCAATGGGACCATTTGGGAAGTATACCCTTTCCAACAAAAAAAGTTTTTTTTAAATCGGTTGGCAAGCGACGGAGTTATGCGCGAATAAACATAAAATAAAAAAAAATACAAACATCCGAATTGAGAACCTCCTTCTTTTTTAGCAGTCGGTTAAAAATATGATGTAGAGTTTCAGTTTCCTTTAACTGTTGGTGAAAACGAGATTGACGTTAAGGGTCAAAAACTATCTAACTTGGCTTAGGTGAAGAAGTGAACCTTCAAATATAGGAAACTGGTGAAAACGGGCATTAAACAAACAAAAAATTATCGAATTATGTTTGTTTAGGCTTAAGATCCGCATTGCCGATATATTTGAAAGCCAATGTCACATCTTTACAATGAGAACATTGAAAACTTTACATCCAATATCTCGGCAAGGTGATGTTTTAGGTAAACTTAACAAACCGTATCTCGGATATTTTTTCGTTACATGACTCTACTTCTACCCACAAGTATACGCTGGATTTTGGCGTGGTGAAACTGGGCGTTGCACCATAACATGTTTGCCTACAAATAGCTCGGTAATGCAGCACTTCAAGAAACTTTTACTCGAACATGTTTTGTTTGTTTATTACATTTTAAATAATTTGAATGTTAAAACAGTGAGTACTTTTGTAGGCAATTTTATTATAATTTTAGTACCTATGATATTATGTGATTAAAATCAAGTACATAATAGTTATTTATGCAACTGTAACAACGAATGAATTTATTTGTCATTATTATCATGCAATTACTCAATATGTAATATACATGGTTATATTTAACTAACTTAACTATATACAAACTAGACTAAAAATTACCAAATCATTCAATGCACACTAACTTCATCTTAAATATGGCTTTGGATGACCGAGCGTGGCTGCAAGCCACACTACCCATTCGTTTTGGTGGGCTCGGCATCCGCAAAATTTCTAGTGTAAGCCTACCGGCGTTTCTGTCTTCGGTCCACAGCACTGAAAAGTTGACCAAACGAATTTTAAATAATTCACCCATGGTTAACTGTGAAGTGCCGTGCTTGACCGATGCAGTGAGCGCCTGGAAAGTGGCTTGCCCGAATACGGCGTTGCCCGATAACCCATTTTCCCAAAGACAATGGGACGAGCCGCTCTGCAGGTTGGTACGGAATAACCTCATAAATACGTCCACCAATACTGCGGAGCGTGCCCGCCTGTTGGCTGTGGGTGAATGGGAGTCGGGTCTTTGGCCACAGGCCCTACCGTCACCCAACATAGGTACCATGCTGAGTGACGGTACTTTCCGGATCGCTACGTGTCTGCGTCTGGGTGCTCCTAGCGGAGCTCCACATCGTTGTCAATGCGGTGAAGCAGTCGACCGCCTCGGACACCATGACCTGTCCTTCAGTAGGAGCGCTGGTCGGTTAGCGCGACACGCCAGCATTAATGACATCATCCGTCGGGCTCTTGTCACCGCCAGGGTGCTAGCTGTTCTAGAACCTAATGGTTTGGCACGCGACGATGGGAAGAGGCCAGATGGGATGACAATAATGCCTTGGAAGGTGGGTAGGTCTTTGGTGTGGGATGCAACATGTGTCGACACCCTTGCGCCATCCCATCTTCTTAGCACGGCGGGCTGCGCTGGGGCGGCTGCTGCAGGTGCAGAAAATCTCAAACGGCGCAAATATAACAACCTTATTGGGAGTTATATATTTGAGCCGTTTGGGGTTGAAACTTTAGGTCCATGGGGTCCGAGTGCTCACCGAGTCTTTCGGGACATCAGCAAACAACTTGTCAACTGTACATGTGACCAGAGGGCTGGGCTTTTCTTTGGCCAAAGAATCAGCATTGCCATTCAACGCGGCAATGCTGCTAGTGTTCTGGCCACTTTTGTCATTGACAGCGATGTGGATGCATTTTTTGATGCCCAATGATTTATTTTGTTTTTATACACGTTTGCAACTGTTGTATAAGAAAGGGTCTTTAAACAAGAATGTGGGTTTGTCACACGAGGCGAAGCCGAGTGTGATAATAGTATCACATGAGTGTTTTAATATCTAATTAGGTATTAAAACAGTACAGTTGCATACAAGACTTTATCTACACCCATGATATGAATCCTAAATTTGAATACTATTAAAAGTTCTTTTCTAATTCATGAAATCTTGGTACTTACGCCTTTTCATATTGTTTTCCCGACTTTTCTGGTAATAATTTGTTAGAAGTCCTTTGCCGCATTAGAAATATCTGGTGGTGTGTTATCAAAGTTTGTATCACTCATTTTTGTAAACAACAAAGCATTAACTTTTTGCAATTATATCATCAAACAAAAATGGCGGGGACGCCGTGAATTCGATTCCATAAGATTTTTTTTCCAATCAGGTCTGTCGGGTTATGAACCAAAGGTGCTTACGAGACTCTACTACTAAGCCTCCGCGATCTATTCTGATTCGTATAAGTCGAATTTTAGGGTTGCGCACCAAGGTTGCTGACGGGATCCTATTTACTAAGCCTCCGCTGTCGGTCTGCCGTTCGGTTACTCATTCTATTTGTAAATGGTTTATCCCTTCTTCCCTAATATCCCTATCTATCTATCGGGTATGGTTTCCGCACTAAGTCCTGCTGTGGACCATTGTACGCGTATCAAATCTACTATCCCTATTTCGCTGCTAATATAATAAAAGCGAATGTAACTCTGTTACGCTTTCACGCTAAAACGGCTGAACCGATAGTCACGAAATTAGGCAGATATGTAGCCTGGGATATGGAGGACTTAGGCTACTTTTTTACGCGATAATAACAGACATCCACGAGGGCGGAGCCGCGGGCAAAAGCTAGTTTGAAATAAATGCTTTGAATCTTGAATCTACCCCAAGGTACTCCCGGGATAAGGAACAACATAAGTGCTATCCCAGACTAAAATCTATCTCTGTGCGAAATTTCAACCAGATCCGTTCAGCCGCACTGGCGTGATTGAGTAATAAACATTCATCTATCCATCCAAACTTTCGCGTTTATAACAGTATTATACTAAGAAGTAAGATAGGCCGGGATAGACCTAGCCCACACGCACGGACGACTCGACGTCGCGGCACAGCTAGTTATAACTAATGGCACTGATGAGAAGGCCGTACGTTAAGTTGCGGTCCACAATAACATTGTATACGTGTGACATTGTGTACTTGGGTAGAGAACACTATGAAATCATTTTTAAATGTTTTTATAATATGACTAGCACTTCGCCCTCGACTTCGTCCGCGCGGATTAAGTAGGTACTCCACAAACTTCAACGCCCACGAAAAATCATTTTATTTTTGAAGATCTATAAGAATAAATGTGTTTATTTTTTAATGGAAAGTTTTTTTATTCAAGTTGAAATATTAGATGATGATGAGAGTAAGAATAATGTTCCATAATCAAGTCCTCAATAAGAAATCACATCTGGAAAAAACCTACAAGGTAATTAAATGAACGACCAGTAAACTGGTAATTCAGGTCCATGTAGGTACTTGTACTTCCATAAATTATAATATCACTACATATTTAAAAACAAATACCTCCCGCCGCGTCTGTCTGTCTGAAACGGATTTTCATAGTTTCAATAACCTTCCTCATGAATCACTCCTAAAAATCATACACACACGTGCATATTTCTATACATATTTCTATGAGTTTTGTGTAAATTGGCTGTAATATATTACAATTATTGTTGAAGGTGTCGGAAAAAAAATACCTTAATTACTTACATCGTGTGCGCTGCGAAAACTATAAATAGAACAAAATAATGTACTAAAGTTTAAAAGTACATAATTATCCCAAAAAATGCGCGGCAGATAACACCTTAGAAAAAAACAGTACTTTATACGAACATCATAAAGATGGTAGTAGTGAGTCAACCTAGACGACTTTTATTTTCTAAGGTGTTTTCACCAATATATTTAAATCTTTATCTAAATAAATAAATAGGCATCTTGAGTGTTTAATTTAGATCAAAATTGTTGTTTGTACTTATTACTTTGGATAAATATCATACGAGATATGTCGCACAATTGAAATAAGTCGCGCTATCAAATAATAATATTTTGTGAAAGAAGCGCGAGCGGGAAACGTGCAGATTCATGGGAAGAAAACAGGCATTACTACATTGAAAGCAAAGATGTACCGCACAACTGAATCGGGCGGAATCTTTCATGCATGCAACTGAATCGGGGCAGTAGATTCGGAGAAAATTGGCAAACCGCAAAACTTGATTTTTTGGTGCATTCAAACTTATATACCACCAAACGCAAGAGTTTGTCGAGAACACTTGGACCTGAATGACTGGCATCGTTTAGTTAATTCTCTAAATACGTCCCATGAGTTTACGAGAGCATTTTTTGTATATATGATGAAATTATTGCAAACTCACATTCAAAACAATCCAAATACAATGGAATTTGTAAATGTGAGGACGATGGACTCGAAAATACTGCTCTAACGTATGGAATTGACGTATGACGATTTTGAGCAGATACATAGTGGTACACAGCAACCTAAATGAACGAGAAGCAATTTCAAATTACTATTGTTCCTGTCTTTCTGGGATGCGAACTTTAGGTGGCTGTGCGCACATAATGCTAATTGTTTGGTATTTTGGATGGGCGAGACACCAACCTACAATAAGGGTGCGTTTCCACTGAGGCGGAGCGGAGCAGAGCGTGCCGCGATTCACCAATCAACCAAGCGGAGTGGAAAAGAGATGTGAATTTCAAGCCTTGTGATTGGTGAATCGTGGCACGCTCTGCTCCGCTCCGCCTCAGTGGAAACGCACCCTAAGACTCCAATCTGCAGATCTTGATAATATTATTATAGAAGAAAATGCATAAGACCAAATAATGTTATACCTAACGGTGATTGGATTGCTGTAGTAAACTTGGCCACTCATAATAAAAGAGATTTTATGAACATTGTATGAACTAAAACGAAAACACAATAGACACAGGAATATTTTTGTTTTTTTTTTTTATTCCTTTTCATATAAAAGTAAATGAATGAAAGGTCTTTTTTCCCAGGTCTTAAAGAGCTGAGCGAATCTACACTGAAGAATTAAAGACAATTACCGGAACAGGAGTTAGAGTTCACTCCAAACGACCTCAATATCAAAATATCCAGACCGCAATGAAAGCTCAACACCGTCTATCAGGCGGAATGCGTGGGCATTATCCAAGCGGTCATAGAAGAAGCAAGGAGAGTCACGGATACTCATATTCTTATACTCTCCGACAGCGCCTTAGTTTTCCAATCCATTGAGCAGAACTACACCACCACGAAACTCATACAAGAATGTCACAACGCGCTAGAACGCGTCACGGTGACCAACCGCAACACTGTGACACTGCAATTGATAAAAGGACACTGCGGACACTAAAGAATGCCGCGGCCGATGAACTGGCCAGGAAGGGATTTGATACGATGGCTATTGGACCCGAACCCAAAGTACCACCAGTCCCTTTCACCAAGCTGTACACGGTGGCATCAAGAATATTCTACGACAGCAAAAACAATAGGGACACCCAATTCATTTACAGACATTTTTCAGCTTTAACTTTTTCTGAAATCGTTTTTTTTTTGGTTACTCAGTAAAACTTGATCTCTATTTAGTGGCCTTTAATTCCCCATATATTTTTGCCCATTCTCTTTTGCCCACTTTCGAATGCATTTCGATAAAACGCTGTAAATCTTCGGCATGCACGTCCGTCGTCCAGTCCGGTCCAGTGACCGCTCTGCATTTTACCGAGCGTGCCGCGCGCCGTGTGCAAAATGGCGGACATTCATGTTGTGCTAGTATTGGAAGTAGATAAGTATCCCGAATTGTACAATTATAAAATAGCTGAATATTCCAGGAAGGATATGACAGAGAGGGCCTGGGCTGAAGTGTCTAATAAAGCGCAATTAAATACTATTAATAGGAATAAAATACTACAAAAGGCCAAAGACAAAAGGTATACTAATCAAAAGCTGTTGATGTTTTTTTTTTTTTTAATTCTGTACATAGATACAAAATTATCGACATCCTGAAAAAATCTTTAGCCGCAACAAACATTCGACAGTTTATATTATTTTCGATATAAGGATGACGCCAATAACGTTTTTTTTTTTACGTATATGATTTTAAGTGTAACAAACTAAAGCATCTTCTTCACTCGAACTCGAAGACAACATCTTTCGCGACGGGCCACATTATTTTTTACTGATTCTGCAAACATGTCGAAGTGAAAACTTAGGCAAAGTGTACGACAAGTGAGCTGTCCTGTCAGACCATACAAACAAGATAGAATGACAGCTCACCTGTCGTTTACTCCAACTAAGTGTGGACGGTGAGATGTCGACAGAATAGACCGACAGGGCCTTGAGGCCCTGCCGGTGACGTCAATCAAGAAAGTGACAGAGTGGGGAGGCGGTGCGTCAAAGAAAACTTCTATTTATTAAGGTTAAGGTACTGCTACCGATACATTTATAAAGGTTAAGGTACTGCTACCGATACATTTAACGGATTTTTTTCAAACCGACAGTATTGCGATTAACGTATCGAAAAATTAGTACCTACTCATATTATTAGTCAATGAGTAAGTACTGGTGTTGCGTTAGTTCGGATGTGTGTGTTGTGGTCGTGTGTTATGCTTGTAAAATATGTACATTTTAAACGTATTCTCATAACCATTTCCTCGTATGTTGAGTAGCGAGAATGATGGATGAAGAAGATTTACTAATATAATACCAAGCATAAAGGTACTGTCATTCTTTTATATAACACACAAAGATATTACAAAAAGAAGACAAATAAAAACGGGTCAATTTTGTGGCAATGTGTAAACAGGAAGAAGTGCAGTGCTTCCATAACATACAACTAAACAAGAAACTATCATTAGACAATCTAGGAATACTTGTGAACAAGATATTTTCACACAAATCAAAATAGTCAACATATCGATTTTCAAAAAAGGGCAGTGTACGATGATTTCCGGCCAGTACGACAAACATTCGAGGAACATGAGTTAAAATTACGGGAGGAGATATCACCTAAAGATTATAATATTTACTGCCATCATTTCATGCAGTCAAGGACACTAATTCTTGAACACCAACCCTTTTAC
This sequence comes from Melanchra persicariae, assembly GCA_947386135.1. Taxonomy (NCBI): domain Eukaryota; kingdom Metazoa; phylum Arthropoda; class Insecta; order Lepidoptera; family Noctuidae; genus Melanchra; species Melanchra persicariae. The sequence continues at coordinate 8,465,788 of OX376664.1, read as the reverse complement.
ACCATACGACTCCTGAAAATGTTCAGATAGTGCCTCAAGGCATCTTCTGGGCACGCTCGCTTCATCATGGACCTCATCTATCGCTTTTAATCAGGCGTGAATCATTCATAAATAAAAAAATACCTGAAGTTTCAGGGAAGAATTTTTTTCTTTGTGATGAGACTTTTAAAGACACCTGGATCATATTACGGAGATGGAACATTTCAATCTGCTTCACATTCATTCTATCAACTATACATAATAATACCATTCATTTAGATCTACATTCAAACAAAAAGATTATTATTAAAGCACCCGTAATTTACGCTTTATTGACCAACAAAACGTAATAAACGTAAGACGAGTGAACGTTTGTTGCGTATTTAAGTTTATTCCCTATATTAAAGGAAAAATTGGGAATAAACATCAAACAATTTAAGTCAGATTATGAAATAGCACAGCAAAATACAGTTAAAACAGTTTTCCTGGATGTAGAATTGACCGGATGTTATCGTCATATTAATATGCAGGGATAGGGAAGAAGGCCAAAAGCATCAAATTATTGAAAACAAAAGAGGGGCGAAATATTCCTAGATTGTGCTCCGTAGCACAGATTACATTAATACCAGCAAATCACATTTAGAGACCGCATGGGACTATATATTGAGCATTGCACCACAAACTACACATATGATGCGGTTTCAAACTTACTTTGAAAACCAATGGTATCTAAAAATGTTGCCATCTATTCTGAGCTGCGCATATCAGAAGCATAGTACAACAAACGCATCAATGCTCGGATGTACCTGAAAACCCGAGCTTGTACACAAATTAAAAAAGAAAGGATGTATTGGGACCACCATTATGTAAGTGATAGTTTGTTTATTAAAATGTCATGCAAAACCGTAAACGAAAAGATATCCAATTTGATAAAAAAATAACAAACTTTTAGATGTTCATATTACTTCTTACAATTCTTCACTAGGTACCAACAAGTGAAAATTTTAAAAATGTAGAATTGACATGATAAATATTGTGATTATTGTTGATAATGCTTAATTATTCTATATTATATGTTATATAGTACTAGCTTTTACCCGCGACTTCGTACACGTATATCCCGTGTTTTCCTGTTCCCGTTCCGCCTTCCTCATGAATCACATAGAAAAAGAATTTTCAAAACTGGTTCAGTAGATCCAGAGATTACCCCCTACAACACAAACTCACAAACTTTACCTATTTATAATATTCGTATAGATTATATAGACTTTTGCATTTATGTTATTTAGGTCACTGATTTTTGTTATTGCTACATTTGGTTGGATAGTGTTTGCTGGTGGATAATCAGTTGTTTAAATCTACACAATTTGTGATAATATAGAGTAGATTTGCCAAGGTTATCATTACTGGCCGACCTATTTAGGTATTTTCGTATATTTGTTAAAGAAAATAGATAATGAAATTATGTATTCATATTTTAATAATTATAAATAAAATTACATTAAGCATATAAATAAATATATGAATATAATCCTAATTTTCCTATTTCCTGTTTTTGAGTTAATCAAGTACAACACTTGCGAAATACTTTGGTAGCTATAATTTGTATTAGAACTGAAAATCTTCTCTTTTTTTTTTTTTTTTCATTGGTACAAACACTCGGATAATTTATTCATTGAAACGAAACAAAACAAAAACAAACAAAATAAGTAATATATAAAAATAAAATACACTCAGGCGTCGAAGTATTCCTTCGCATCGCTGTCATCCGGAAACGTGCCCAGAAGGCTGGCAGCATTGCCACGTTGAATGGCAATGCAAAGTGTCGATCAGTCGGCGAGATATATCCTTGAAAAAAAGACGTGCACTCGGACCCCATTGCCCAAGCGTTAAATAAAGTTAAAATAATATGTTTATTAAAAACAATACAGATAGATGCACTGCACCGCATATTACAATGAATGGCTGACGTGTACTGAAAATACATAATCAAACATTTCCTGAACGTGATTACTTTTTACAAAGACTACTTACATAAACTTAAGATAACTGTTATAGTTCTAAAAATCGTGTAAAATAATAAAAAATGTAATTATTAATAACTAGCACTTCGCCCACGACTTCGTCCGCGTGGGGATAGTAGGTACTCCACAAACTGCGACGCCCCTATACATAATATCCCCATATGTTAGTTTTGGAAAATTAAGCACAACGATTCTCATTATTGGTTCAGCGCAACTGTTCACCCCCCCGTTCAGCCCGTCAGCGGTTGATTATGCAAAAATTGTTAGGTACATGATCTGTTTCAATTATCCCACTTTTAGTTTGTTCATAGAATTCCGACGTAAATTGAAGCATGCTATAATTTCCTCCCCTAAAAACAAATTCACCCCCGCTTCGCCCCTTATTATGTATGTACCTAGTTGATTTTCGAAAAATCCAAACGTTTGTTATTCTTATTGTTTTATCGAAAACATTTAAATGCCGTGGTGTTTCAACTTCATCGGACCAAGCATTGATACGATTCTCCCCAGTTCGCTCAAGCCGCGACATTTTTCTTACTCCGAGCATGTTTATTACCGTCGTAACTTTTAAACGAAAGGTCCGATTTGAATGATTTAAAGTGTAATTTACACGGACATAATCTACCTTAATTATGAAACCATTTAAATGGATAAGGATTAATATCATGGTACTATAATCACCATTTTTTATTTCACCATGGGATTTGCTTGACTAATATTAACAAAAAGCGGTCATGGTGACTTATCCATAATAGTTAGACATATGGTATCGTGGACTTTTTTGTAGATATTGACGACTTCTATAAAACTGTAGTACATCACTTTGCTCTATTGTCAATAGATTACGCAGCGTACGCGATATAAGGATTTTTTCTCACACCTTGGGTCACATTATCGAAGTTTTCATACGGATCCCTAACTTTTTTGAAAATATTCTATAGCCTATGACCATTGCCGATAATGTAGGATTCTACTGGTGAAAGAATTTTTCAAATCGGTCCAGTAGTTTCGGAGCCTATTCATTTCAAACAAACAAACAAATCTTTCCTCTTTATAATATTAGTGTAGATTAATTCTGAGAGTGAAAATTAATGATCACATTGAGAATAACTCAATTATGTCCGCCTCTCAGAATGGATGTAGGAAAGGGTCCCCGCGGCACTAAGGAGCTACTCCTCATAGACATGGCCATAAGCCAACAGGTTCGTCGATCCCGCAAGGATCTGTCGACATGTTGGATAGATTACAAGAAGGCCTATGACTCTGTGCCACATACATGGCTCATGAAGGTGCTGCAGTTGTACAAAATAGATGCAACGGGCGCTTCTATCGGGCTGTTTATGGGTCCGACGTAGATTTCCCGGCGTCCGTGGCCTGGCTACGTTTCGGTGATCTCTTCGGAGAAACTGAAGGTTTTGTTTGTGCAATTATGGACGTTATTGAAGTTATCTTGACGAACAATTATCGGAAGCATATTATGAAGGACGGGACGGTTGACGTGTGTCGGGCATGCCACCGTCCGGGTGAGTCCATCAGACATATTATCTCTGGTTGTTCTCGTCTAGCTAACGGCGAGTACTTGCACAGGCATAACCAAGTGGCCAGGATTATTCAGCAGCAGCTTTGAAATACCAACTTGTGGATTCTGAGGTGCCGTATTGCAAGTATGTGCCCGATCCAGTTCTCGAAAATGACCATGTCACGTTGTACTGGGATCTGTCTATCATCACTGATAGAACTATCGTAGCTAATAAGCCCGATATAGTGGTGATAGACCGATTAGCGCGCCGCACAATGATAATCGATGTTACCATTCCACATGACGAGAACCTCGTGAAAGCTGAGAAAGAGAAACAAATCAAGTATCTTGACTTAGCGCACGAGGTTGTTGACATGTGGAATGTTGACTCGGCTGTCATTGTGCCGATTGTTGTTACGGCCAATGGCCTGATGGCCAAAAGCTTCGACGACCATCTGTCGAAGCTGGCGTTGCGCAGTTGGATAAAGGGCCTGATACAGAAGGCAGTACTCCTCGATACGGCTCGTATAGTGAGGAGGTTCCTGTCTCTGAAGCCCTAACCACCGGTAGCTTGGACTCTGCTCCCGACACCGGCGTACTACTATTTTTTACATTTTAAAATGTTTTTTTATTGTTTTTTATAGAAATATTTAAAAATGTAAACGATAGGGATTTAAATGAATATACGAAATGTAATTAAAGGTTTTTATTTTGACCCATTGTGATTAAAATCACACTCATTTTGAGAAGTGCTGTTTTGAGAAGTGCACATTTTGCGTCAATTGCACATTCTGCGTCAAACCCTTCATACCTAACATGCGTGTCGGGGTGCCCCTAAGTACCCTGTGCTCTAAGTTCCGCTACTTAGCTAGGCAAGTCATTAAACGCTAGTGAACCAAGTCATTTGCCTACTTGTTTAATTTAACACCAGGATATCACTTAGGCCGCTGATTAAAAGGCGCGGTTCAATGAAATGGCTAGGCCGCTAATTAAACGGCGGATGAGCTAGTTAGCTGCGACGTATACAACGTGTAAAAGAATAAATTCAAAACCTGAAAAGGGTTCATTGTACTCTTCATTATGAACTCCTTTTACAATGAAACCAATCGCGAAATTGGATTTTATGGTAAGGAGGTTAAATTATGTCGAGTTCGTGAACCACCTTGGCAGGTACGGTGACAGAAATTTCCTCTGAGTCACCTAATAATGCGCTAACATCGCGCTGATGGACCACAAACAGCACGGTCCACCGAAGGACACATGCGATGAGGACGGCTTCAACAAGGTAGAGAGAAAGAACAGGAAGCCACAAGTGTGGGACAGCGCCGGTAGAATCTAACATGCTGCTACGTCCTGCAGTACCGACGACGCAGCTGTACACACGTGTCCGTTTGCACCACTCTACGAAGACTGAGGTCATCGTACATACGGATGAAGACCAACTGGACCTTGAGGGTGGAGAAGTAGGAGGCGCGCCACAACACCAAATTCAAGTCGTTCGTGGTGCGTGCATCATTTCATGTTAAACATCATCATCATCGTCGGTAATGATAATGATTGGTAGTCCAAAAGCGTGAAACTGACTCTTCTTCACTTCAGCTCGAAGACGACATCCTTCGCGACGGCACAAGCGGCACTGCAAAACTTTTAACTGGTTTGTGCGTAAGTGCAGGCGACGCGTCATGATTTCGGCATCCGAACATGCTGATGTCGCGCCGACAACTCTGGCCCTTTTCTGATTTGTCGGCGCAGCAGCGGCGCGACATCAGCATGCTCGTCATACGCGGTTCAGTACCGCGTATGACGAGCTTACCAGGCGTCTATATTTAATAAGCCAATATTTTTCAAGCCAGCACTGGCTAAAATAGAGCGCGCGTCTATTTTTCAAGCCAGTGTGAGCTCCGCCCGCGTGCCCCGCAGCCCCCGTGCCAGCGTTGCAACACGTGTAGACGCATCGCGCCAGTCACTGGCGCATATCCGTGGAGTGTATATGACGCAGCCAATTAGCTTAATCAGCTGTTTAATTGGTTGCCTAGCCTTTTCATTTAAATGTGCCGATTTTTCAGCGACTCGTTTAAAGTTCGTTTGATGACTTGACCGTGTCACTTATGTCGTTGATTAAACGGCACAGTTCAAAGAAAAGGCTAGACTTTTAATGAAACGGCGGATTCAGCTAGTTGACTTTCTTTTAAAATGACGAGAAAATTTACTGAAGATGAAACTTTAAAGTTTATTCAGCTTTATAGAGAGTTCGAATGTTTATGGGATAAGCGTTGTGATGCATATAAAAATAATCAAATACGTACTTCGGCACTAGAACAACTTCAGGAAGGAATGGCTATAGAAGGACTGACTATCGATGAAATTAAAGCAAAAATTAAAAGTATTCGAAATACGTACTATTTGGAAAAAGACAAAATTTTGTCTTTTTCGATTTTGGCTGGGGGAAACGCTAATGCCAAAAGTAAAATGGTTCGACGAATATGATACGTTTGTGAAGCCTGTTGCAGTGAGGAGAAAAACAGTAGTACGTAAAATAGATATTCTTAATTTTTTAATTATGAATATTACAAAGTTATAAAGGTGCTTACAGACGAGCCGAGCGCCCAGAGTCGTTTTTTCTTTACGATTTCTTCCTTTATAATATTAATTATCTCTTCTAATAATATGCAGAAATATTTTTTAAACATTTTTTCTTCAACAGCCCGATTTGTCCCGAATTCATTTTTGTTTCGAACGTGTGCTCACCAGAAGAAAAATCTAGAAAAGACTGGCCTCGTCTAAACAACACGGGCCGAGCCAGCGCTGGCTTGTCTGTAGGACTGGCGGCAGAGCACTAGCTTTGTGTAAACTTAGCTTGATGTCGCGCCGCTACTGCGCCGACAAATCAGAAAAGGGCCTAAGAGGATAGTAGTAGTGGACAAGTTGAAGTTCAGGAAAGTCAAAAAAATGATTATGCGTGTGACTATTTGGAACCAGACATTGTAATTTAATTTAAAAATTATTGTCTATGACATTGGAATGCAATTTATTATAACATGTAGGCCCGCTTCGCGCGCGTGGCTTATATTTCTGGGTATGCTAACCTTTGCATTAGGCCAAAGTATTCTTATGCTTATCAAAGTTATGCCAAACAATAATGTGACTTAAAATTTTATTTCAAGAGGTCACCCTCTTGGCATAATTTTTTTCCCCCCTTAATTATGTATAGCTATTACTTATATCAATTTGGTACGCAGTTTTATTTATTTTGTCGTGTACTGTGATATCAAGTCTATTATAATGTATAGTTTTGTCTGTAATTATGGTTCTGTCCCAATAAATTTTCTGTTTTCTAAAATGATTTCAGAGGGCGTACCATGACGTGTTAAAACGTCAGTCTTCCAAGCGAGAAAAAGGGATCGAGCTATAACGGGTGTATAGCTCCATCCCTCTTTCTCGCTCGAACGACTGACATTTTAACACGTCATTCATGGTACGCCGTCTAATTCCGAATTTAAAATTATTTTGTACTTGGTAGTGTTTTCTTATTTGGAAATCGGCTGTATTTTTTTGTAAAAAGAGTTTTGATATTAAGAAAGTCAATAAATGAATGTGGGTCAATTACCGTTATTGCACATTTATCTGGTGTCTAAAGTGTGAGAGTGGATTGAGTGTCTGTCATGCAAAACTATAAAGGACTTAGGATCAATTTCACCAATGAAACTGAACGCGATCAGTGAATAAACCACGTTTATGAGCTGTCAGTGTCATTATTTTCTTGCTCGCAGCTCTTGAACGCAGTTTAGATGTACTGATCGCGTTTAGTTTCATCGGTGAAATCCGCTCTTAGTACATCGCCTTGAAAAATTCCACGTTTAATTTGGATTGATACGGTGGTTAAAGTCATGGAGGATTAATTGCGCGTTATTCAATAGGATTAAGATCAGGGCTCTTTACTACGGGGTGCGCCGATTTTATAATAAACTAAAAATATTGATGGATAGTCTGATAGGATTTAATCTATTAACTTGAATCGTATATTATTTACATTTCTTACTCTAAATAATTATGTGAAATAACAATCCTGAAAGACTCATATAATATGGAATTTGCGGTTGCCAGGTAGAAAATTTTTTTTTTCGTCCTTTATGAATAGTAAATAGATTTATTTATAAACCAAATATTTTTTCAAACTGATCGAAAACGTCAAATTATATTAGGTTGGGAAAAAGTCTTTTCGCATTATAGTATGTATGAACTTGTAATAAAATCTCTTTGGCTATACTATTTGTATCTGGCTGGTTTTGATATCATTGAAAGTTTAAATTTTAAAGAACATAATTCCAAATTCAAAATAAGAAAATGTGTGATTTTCATTTGGTTTTCGTACTGTCAAGATGAATGAATCTAATGAAGAAATTCGATACATTTTAAATTTAACTACAAAAAAGGTAAAAATGCAATGCAAGCCGCGAAAAAAATTTGCGATGTTTATGGACCTATTGCAGTGTCTGAGAGTAGCACAAATTGGTTTAAGCGTATTCAATCCAGAAATTTTGATGTCAAAGATGCACGTCGCTCTGTTCGCCGAATAGGGCATTATGGATAAAATGGATGCTATTTTTGAAAAAGTGGAGCAAGATCGGCATATCAGTAGTTACGACGTAGCTGAAGAACTGGGAATTGACCACAAAACAGTTTTGGCGCATTTGAAAAAAACTGGATACACAAAAAAGCTCGATATTTGGGTACCTCACGAGCTCACTGAAAGAAACCTAATGAACCGTGTACTCATTTGTGATTCTTTACCAGACAGGACAATCGAATCTGAACTCTACTGCGAACAACTGATGAGATTAAAGCAAGAAGTTGAGAGAAAGCGGCCGGAATTTATCAACAGAAGGGGTGTGGTTTTTCATCATAATAACGCTAGACCTCACACATCTTTAGCCACTTAGCCAAAATTAAGAGAGTTGGGCTGGGAGGTGTTAATGCATCCACCGTATAGTCCTGACCTTGCACCTGCAGATTTCCACCTGTTTCGGTTTCTTCAGAATTCTTTAGGCAGTGTCAGGTTAACATCACGACAGGACTGCTAAAACCAGTTGTCGCGGTATTTTGATCAGAAGTCCCATAATTTCTATAGCAATGGGATCATGTCCCTACCTACAAGATGGCAAAAAGTTATCGAACAAAATGGTACCTACATACTTTAGTTAAATGTAAATAAACTATACTTATTAAAAAAATGTTTTGAATTTTCTTAAAAAATGCTAAGAAACTTTTTCCCCAACCTATTATGTCATGCCAACCTAACCTAAAGTCAGTCATTTTTGGTCGGTGGCACAACCGGGCAATAATGTTGTACCTACTGGATTTCATTATAACTAATAATATGATTTAAATTTGGAACTTCATCTGTCTGCTAAATTGGCGGTATATTAGGTACTTACAACGCCCTGTCTCTCTTTCCATTTCAGAAAGAGGAAAGATATTCTCGATACTCTTACTACTTAGGGATGATATTTTCGAATTTCTACAGAATCATAAGGATTGACCAGGATTGAAGAAAATATTAGGTCTTTACCTATGAAATTGCCGTTCTGCAGTACTGGCCATTTCAAATCAAAATAATTTTTGTTTGGCTAAGAATTCTAATTTCAAATTAATTTTATTTTAAAAACATGGTTTTTTTTTCCAAAAGTAGTCATTTTTTTTATTGATTAGTGTTACATTTTCATCGCATTTCAATTTTTTTTGTCATCATGGATACGTTAAAAATTCGAGTAATTATGGAATATGAGTACCGTCGTGGCAGCAACGCGGCACAAGCGGCACGCAACATCAACGACGTTTACGGAGCTAACACTACAAACCAACGCACCACCTGTTATTGGTTTGCTCGCTTCCGTTCTGGAAATTTCGACCTGAAAAATTAACCTCGCGGTCGTCCGAAGACTTTGGTCGACAATGACGAATTAAAGGCGATTGTGGAAACTGATGATACACAATCTACGGCTGAATTAGCAGCAGCTTTCGACGTTAGCGTCAAAACAATATTGGTCCATTTGCGTCAAATTGGCAAGGTAAAAAAGCTTGACAAATGGGTGCCCCACGAACTCAATGATCGCCAGCGCGAAGTACGCGTCGAGACGTGCCTTGCACTGCTCAACAGACACACAAATGAAGGAATTTTGAACCGCATTGTTACCTGCGATGAAAAATGGATTCTGTTTGATAACCGCAAGCGCTCAGCAAGTTGGTTGGATCTTGGTTCAGCACCTAAACAATGCCCTAAACGAAAACTTACCCCTAGAAAAGTGATGGTCACTGTTTGGTGGTCTAGCGCCGGTGTGATTCATCACAGCTTCTTACCAAACGGGGTGAGCATTACTGCAGATGTGCACTGTGAAGAACTGAACACAATGATGGAGAAGCTGGCACATCTCCAACCAGCATTGGTCAATCGCTCGTCTCCGCTGCTCCTGCACGACAACGCGCGAGTGCGCGACCTCATACTGCACAGCAGACGGTCTCCAAGTTGCAAGAACTGGGGTTGGAAGCTCTCCGTCATCCGCCCTACTCACCAGACCTTGCGCCTACAGACTACTACTTTTTCCAGAATTTGGATAACTTCTTGGCGGGAAAAAAATTCAATACCCGAGAGGCAGTACAAAATGCCTTTGAAGAATTTGTTTCTTCCCGTTCAGCTGATTTCTTTAAGAAGGGCATCAATAAACTGCCACTGCGTTGGCAAAGATGCATTGATTGCATGGGTGATTACTTCGATTAATACAAATAAAAAATACATGAAAAAAATTCGTTTCAATTTTTTCATACAAAACGGCAATTTCATAGGTAAAGACCTATTATTATATGAATAATTGGTTATGAAATTCAAATTGCATACAGCCAAGCGTCCGAACCCACTCTACCAGCTGATATAAATCTCTGTATAAAGCTTTGTCTACACAAACAATTATTGTATTAGGTTGCTAACAATAGGCACATATTTACAAACCCACAGAGAAGTAAAAAAAACGGAAATCGGTATACCGAGTGGAACGCAAAAAAGGCGCGGATATTGCAAATCCGTATGGTATTAAACTAACTTTTTTTTAAGTTTATAGTAAAGTTCTAAATACATATCTTTACTTAATGTTTGTAAATTTAAAATACTTTGTTTTTCGTATTATGGCTTCTTATTTTCTCACAGGAGGTGTGAAAAGTAGAGTATCCTCCTCGGGGATAAAGGTGTCTTTGCCTTGGGCTAGCTTGAATCCCTCGCTGCATTCAGGATTCTTGTATTAACTCCCTCCCTCGCTTCGCTCGGGAGTTACCTCCCGAATCCTTCATTGCGTTCGAGATTCAATATGACGCCCGTGACACAAGACACTGCTTTATCCCCTGGGTGCATAATCTACTATAAAAATGCTTATCTTATTATTATATTAATAAGATTAAGATGATTATTATTTATTATATTATATTACTTATTATTGAAAAACTTTAACACTAACATTATTACAACAAAAATTTTACATTGCTATCTGCAAAATGTAAAATTATTGTTAGCTTTTCACATTAACGAGGTTTTAATTTTGGTGATCAGTAACTATTTTTGGTGGTATTTGGTTTTTAACGTTAATGTTTACTTGGTCTGGTTGTCATGCCCCGTATATGAAATAAAGGAATAAAAAAAACTGAATGCACAGAAGATTATGATGTTTATAAATAAATAACCTTTCGTTTTTTATTGAATATTTTGTGAGATATGACCTTTCAACTTACAATCCTAAAAACTACCACATAATAGTGCAACTATGCTCGGAATCGTTGTCTCATTATTCGGATACAACTGTTTCTGGGAGCCTTAACCAAAATGGATGAAAGCCCTTCTTGATCTAGTGGATCACTCGAACCCCGAGAAAGAAAAACTCGCACTTTGACGAAGTTTTCTATATCATATAATTTTTATATAAAATAAACTGCTTTACTATCCAGTTTCACACATTTATCTAATCAGTTGTGAAAAGACTGATAAAAATTATGACGACCTAACTAAACCTGAGAATGACTATGAATAATAAATTTTATAAATCTTTAATGTATGAAAAGAAAATCAAGTGTTTGTGTATTTATTCGTGTTTTAAAAGGGTGTGTAATGTATTAAAGTTGAAGGGTTGAAAGTTTATAAGGGAAAAGTAAAGTGTTAAAAGTATACAAAACAGGCATTTAATAAAAATACAAGCTCTGTACCAAACCTCACAGTATTTTAAACGGCACAAGCGCTTATTGCACCGTGAAATCTAATTTATTAAGTGCTTCACTCGTTTTGTTTTATCTGGAAAGAATAAATTTGTTTGTTATGCTTTCACGCTTAAGCCGCTGAACCTGTTTCGATGAATCTTCAGTTCTTTCAGCTCATTTCAATGTCTAAGGTTTGGCTAGTCAAACATCAGGGGGCCTAGACAAAAAACTTTTCTGTAGCGTTAACGTCAGACGCTCAAGACAAAATGTATGGGAATGACATTAGGTGTGGAAAGGAAACGTCATCACCTAATGTCATTCCCATACATTTTGTCGTGAGCGTCTGACGTTAACGCTACAGAAAAGTTTTTTGTCTAGGGGGGCTGGTCCGACAAGCCAGGCTGCGCCCGCACATTTTAGTAGGTGTAATAGTAAATAGGTCATACAAGACTAAACTCTGGATCACGACACGAATGTGAACATTAATTCGGATAATTTGACGAGTCGTTAAAAAACACGATTCCGTATGTAATGTGAACGTCCATCTGTCATTGCGTATCGTGTTTTTTAACGATTCGTCAAAATATTTTATTTGTCAATGACGGGTTAATCCCCTGTGTAGTTTTATTGTATCCCGGGCCTCTTACTTATGGCAAACGGTAGGAACTGTGGGCAGGCCTACGCCACTCGTTCAAGGTCACACGCTTACATACCTACGGCTCGGGTTCGCCCGGGCGAACATAATCCAGTCGGTTACCACGCGCTTGCTCGAGTGCATACCCCACCCGCGCCTTAAATAATGGCTAACGCAAACTGTCAAAAAAGCATTTTTGACAGTCTGCAATTGAGATGCAAATGCGATCGTTGCTTGAAAATTAGTAGATTTGGCACTCATTTTGATTTTAAATATTTTCCCTTTAGTTTGTCGTTTTTCCGTCTGCATATCTATATATATAAAAATGAAACCCGTTTTCCTTGGTCACGGCATCACGCGTGAATGGCTGGACCGATTTCACTAATTCTTTTTTTGTTGTATTTGTTATTATTAGGAGAAGGTTCTTATGACAGAAAAAAAAAAAAAAAAAAAAAAAATTGCGCCGAAAATTAGAAAATTTAAGAATCCTTAGGGTAGGTGTAGGGTAGGTGTAGGGTAGGTGTAGGGTAGGTGTAGGGTAGGTGTAGGGTAGGTAGGTAGGTAGCCAGTTGACGGGAGCGAAGCCGCGGGGGACAGCTAGTAGGTAATAAATACCTACTTGTTTTTTTCAAGTGATTATTTATGAAATTTGGCACACATGTAGTTCATATCCTGGAATGAGACATAGGGTTCTTTTTATCCCGGTAAGTAGCATAGATTAATGAAGACTGAGGAGGAAGTGGAAATTCAGAGCCGCTGCTGCCTTAGTACTACAGATTCACAAGTACTAGGAGACCAGAAACATCAAGTACCAGAAATAATTAAAATGTATACTGACATTTGTACGCCCAATGCTGGCAAAGCATAGAGCACTTAAAAAAAATTAACATCTCACACACCTGTGTATCTATCTATGTTTACAAATAAATAATCTGAATCTGAATCCAGGACACCAGAAACATGTCAAATTATTGCCGGGGCTGGAATTATAAGCGCTAAAGATTCACAAGTACCAGGAGACCAGAAACCTGACGAAGTAGTTGACGGGAGCGAAGCCACTAGGAACAGCTAGTACCAAAATGAAGGTAGTAAAAGAAGTAGTTTTTTCGCAGCCGTTTTTAATTTCAATTCCTGTCTGGAATCCAAAAAAACAAAAGGTCACCTGTATTATTGAATTATAATCTAATCGGATACGCGAAACCTGAAGTAAACGGCGTTTATAGAAATCGTCACATGTCCAATTGAAAAATTATAAATCCTCATGGATGTCCTCCGCCCTGGGGCGGGCGGAGGGCATCCATGAGGATTTCCCCCCGTAAAAAAAAAAAAAGCAAAAAAAAAAAGGGTAAGTAAGTGTAGGGTAGCTGCAGGGTAGGTGTGGGGTAGGGTAGGTGTAGAGTAGGTTTAGGGTAGGTGTAGGGTAAGTGGAGGGTAGGTGTAGGGTAGATGTTGGGTAGGTGTAGAGTAGGTGTTTCCTGAGTAAAAAATTTACATTACAAATCAAGAAACCCCTATTACCGATTTTCACGCGGGCGAAGCCGCTGGTAGAAGCTAGTTACATCCTACTAATATTATAAAGGTGAAAGTTTGTAGGTTTGTGTAACTATCAGGCAAAAACGGCTCAAGGGATTTGGATGAAATTTGGCACACATGTAGTTCATATCCTGGAATAAAAAATAGGCTTCTTTTTATCCCGGTAAGTGGCATGGATTAATGGAGACAGAGGAGGAAGTGGAAATTCAGAGCCACTGCTGCCTTAGTACTACAGATTCACAAGTACCAGGAGACAAGAAACATCAAGTACCAGGAGACCAGAAACATGTCATAGTATTTTTGGGCTGGTATAATTATATAGGTAGGTGTAAGGAAGGTGTAGGGAAGGTGTAGGGTAGGTGCAGGGTAGGTGTAAGGTAGGTGTAGGGTAGGTGTGGGGTAGGTGTGGGGTAGGTGTAGGGTAGGTGTAAGGTGGGTGTTTCCTGAGTAAAAAATGTACATTACAAGTCAGAAAACCTTGCTATTTCCGATATTCACGCGGGCGAAGCCGTAGCTGGTAGAAGCTAGTATATAATAATTAACAATGTTTACTTTGTTACCAGTAAATTACAGTACCTTAATGAACTTAGTTTAGTTATAACAGCATGTTAACCTTGAAAAAAGTATCTTCCCAGGCCTGTCCTTTGTTCCAATTTAATACATTTCTTATTTATTAAACATTGAAGCATTATTTATAACATAAATTAGTGTAAGTCAATGGTGAATATAAAAAAATCAAATTACTTTTATTTTCTATTTTAGAAAAACAAGCAGTTTTTGTCCCTCGTATTTCAAGTCTCCTACCCTGGACTTTTTAAATTGGTTCAAAAGTGTCGAAAAAGTACTTGTCGTTGCAAATTTAAATCTCAGAACAGTGGTTTTGATTATGAAGTTAAATGTCGTGCGAGCCACTTGCATGTTCTCAGTTCGATCACACCACTCATATACTATATGTCATCAACTGCACATTAATGATTGATCCACGAGGCTGACATAATCGAGAAAAATTACTATGTGCCCATTGGGACTCTCTCGGAAGAAACCTCAGTCTCGAAACAAAGATTTTAGGAGGTTCCGGGAACATCATTCGCGGAAAAGAAGCAGGCAGAATTCTAATCAAGATATATCTTAAATATGTTTGTTGTTTTTACGGATCCTTTCTTAAGTGCACAAAGGCCTGTTAGATGCCAAGAGAAAACAGAGCTTTTTTGCTGAAACTCTCGACTTAATTCAGTTTCAGGAAACTTAGTTCGAGTTTTTAGATGTATCTAATCTCAGAAATGCGGTCCGACAACGAGTGTGATAAGGAAAATTTTTAATATTTTTGAATTGCAAATCATTTAATCACCTATTCAGACTTATTAGAAGACTCAATCATTGTAATTACTTAATCACTTGTTTTCAGACTCATTAGAAGACTAAACAATTTGTTCGTTGGTATTTTGGTTGTATACAAACTCATTCTGTGTTGATAGTTTATCAAACATAGTTGTCAAAGTGTGGGTGTACTATAAACCTGCCTAATCCTTCGGGAATATAGGGGTGATGCTATTTTATGTTACGTGTTGTTAAAAGTCCGTGTTCCTCAACTTAAACTCTAAAAGGAACCGTTTCATATGTTAGAATAAATAAAAATCCCTAAATGTATGAAAGCCGATTTTCAGACCACCGTGCGTCGCGACAGTGGTCAAGCTGTATTACGTGTGAATAGTTTCGCTGCGGTTTCTTGCGGTTGCGTTGTGGTACTACAAAATGTGGATGTGGTTGCTTTATCTGTCTGTCGCTAGTTCGCGGTGTCGCTGGTGGTTGCGTTGTGGTCGGTATTACACACGCGATCGATTTTGACGGCAAAATGTGGTCCGTGTGAATTTAACTAATATTTTTTATTACAAATTAGCGCCCGCCCACGTGTCGTGGTGGTACGTGTGAAACAAGCCTTCAGTCTCGACTCGATTCCAAGTTTAGTTTAGTTTAGTTTTCAGCAAGACGCATTTATTCAGCTATATCTTCATTTCCCAAATAAATACGGATATTTCGGATATCACTGTCAAAAAGTGAATAAAAAGAATATTACAAATATTTAAGTAATGAACAATTAAAATTATTTCAATGAAGTACCTAATTATTATTGTTTAATTTACTTTTTAATGTTTTCATGTTATAAAAAATGATTAAAAAATAAAAAAATGGTTGGATATTAAAAACTATGTCCGAACATGTTAGTAGTTCTAGTACGTTTTAGTTAATCGGGGGTATTCTAACATTCATATTTGACTGCCTACAGTCTATAAGTCATGAATTCATGACTATTTGTTGCTACGAAGTTCAGTTGATGGCTGGCGAATCCATGTACGAAACCGTGTGAAACCGGGTGGAATGTGTAAGGTCTTGGCGCTACCACCTAAACCTCTTGAATGCCCGTCTGCGGTGTGTTGCCCTTTCCTTTTTTCGATGGAATTCATCATATGACTGCTTCCGCTGTGGGCGGAGCGGAAGGTAGTGTCAGACTCTTACTCACTAATACCCACCCGTGTTTCTCCAAATGCCCTTTGCGTTCCAGCGTCGCGGTAACTCTTTCGAAGAAATTCTGCAAGTGTGCCTGTCTACGGTTCCAATGTGCCGCTTGATTAGCAGATCAAGGAAAATGTAGTTTGTTGTTACTTTATTTGATTTCTAGGGAAGAGAACATTAAGTCAGACTCTCAGACAGGAATCTTATTCCGTAGTTATAAAATCGCTGAAACCTTTACGGCTATTGCAGCTTATGTACATTATATCTGCAAGTTTCCGCCAGCCCTTGAAACGTTTTGTGTTTTTGAGCTATCTTTTGTATATGTAAGAGTATTGTGTCGCAGCCAACTGGCTTAAGCAACCGTTTAATCAGCGGCCTAAATGACATCCAACCAATGCATCCAATTTGCGGTTGGATTGCAGTTGAATGCGGTCCGTCTGTCTAGAGCCTAATACAACATTTAATGAATGGGCGGGCAGATACTTAGGCCGTTCGTAGAATAGGATAACCATGTGACGAAAATTTATGAAATATTTTATTTTGGGAATTCAAGATAAAATATTTCAAATTTCAAAATTTTGACCTCGACGATGGAGCCCCGCTGCGTGGCTCCTATTTGTCTGCAGGGTTTGCAGAGACCTTTGCGGCGGGACGGGACGGCGACGTGACGAATGTACTAGATATTACGGTTACCGTCGCGTCGAGCGAGACGGCTTTGTGTGGCGTCCTCCGTAATATCTAGTACATTACAAGTGCTCAGCGTCGCGTCGCCGTCCCGTCCCGCCGCCGCGCCGCGCCCGCTGTGTGCAGAGACCTTAAGAGGGCCCTTCCCGGTCCGTCTATCGCCAACGCGAGCATGGTCGAAAAGCTTGTTGTTTCATCCAGCGCAATGTTGTTGACTAACAAGCAAGTGAGAACGCGATAACATTGAACGAGAACAGTGTTCGAAAATTTCATAAAATATGATCCAGGAAATACGTGTTTTTGAATAAGCCTAACAAGTTTGTGAAATAACTATTATTCATTTAGAATCTCCATTACATGTGCAAGGTTTCTATCAAGATTTTTTCTTTACTCTTGTAATTTATGAGTACGTTATGTACGGCCAAAGTTCAGGTAAAATATGTACAAAACCGCAGATTTTTGGAGGCGTACGCTGAATTTGATTCTCCAAATATTAATTTTTTACTTGAATTGGAACCTAGATATAGTGCATAAGATACCTATTAGTTCAAAAAAATCAAAGATAGATGTGTTACAACGGCATAATCACGTACGAGCGTTTGTATGAAAAGTGTGACGGGTTGGCCGCTCTTAAAGGAACCTAACATGAAAGGCATGACGAGAGCTAAGTTCGCTACGCTGGCTCACTTAAGCTCACGTCATACTATTCGAACCTAACATGTCCGTGTCAGGGTGCCCTTAGCTCCGTGTGCCCTATATCACAGTATAAATATGGACAGTATGGAAACAGCCTAGATGAAGAAATAATTACCTACGCTCCATTGAACCAATAGGGTTGTTGTCACTTTTAATGTTTTTTATATTGTTTTTTTTTTATATTGAAACATTTGTTTTCTGTAGTGATCAATCGATCGAATTGAAATAACTAGTTTCGTCGGTTAATCTCAGCAAAAGACGATATAGTTTAAAACACTGAAAACTGTTTAATATTAACACACAAAAACTTGTAGAACTTTAGGATCTTTAACTTAGTCATTACGGCGCGGTGTGTACCTTTTAGGCCTCTGCCTCGAATCTTGCGGGCAGCGGGGCGGCGGCGGCGGCAGCGCGGGAGCGGCAGGATCTAATGCGTAAAATCAAATGGAGCGGCAGGATCTAATGCGTAAAATCAAATGGACCGGCTCTCGAAAACAGCGGCGCGACAGCGGCGCGGGAGCGGGCAACGAGCGGTGCACTCCAGTTGACTCCAGTCAAGCGGTGACCGCCCGCGCATCTGCATTGTAGTGTTGTGCAATTTATTTTTGTGACGTGTCGAAATGTCCTCGAAAGTGATCTAGGCGTCAAGTATAATTTTTCTGCTGGAGATATACCTCTATCGTTTTGGATTAATTCCAGACTCCAAATCGCCCTTGATTGCTTCAAGAATATAGTCAAAAGTTTCTACACTCATTCTGGTGTAGTCGTAGAATTTGTCAGGACATGGTCTCTGTTCTTCATAATTTCGATAAAACTCGCCTTTTCTTCTCCTTGCCCTATAGTAGGGTTTCACTTCTTCTTGTGCTCACAATAAATCGAGCGTTAGGAATAAATTTGAATCAAAAAGATGTCGCCGTTTTTCAGACATTTCGTTCGCGAATAAAAACAAATATCTCGACGATACAACCACGAACACAAAACTACGCCGCTATAGTGCCGCGCGATCTGCCCGCTGGTTTCGAAAACGGGTCTGCGTTGCCCGCCCCGCTCCCGCGCCGCCGCTGCGCGCTGCCTTTAAGATTCGAGGCAGAGGCCTTACAAGTTTTGGCGAGAGCGTACGCGAGCTGTCGTTGGACGAAAACGTTTCGTATGGTCGTAGGAGCAGGCGCGCGAGCAGGGCTCATGAGCGGCTGCGAACCGTACCGCGTTTCAGAAAATTCTTTTTATTTTGACATCAAAAACGTTAAGCAGCCTTCACACGCTTGGCAAACAGACTGCAAACAGCGAACACAAACAACAAACACGAACGTGTGGATGGGTGTTTGCCGTTTGTGTTTGCTGCTTGTGTATGTCAGTGATCGGCGTCGTTGTCGGTTTTTGTGCATAAATCAAAGGATGTTCGAAAAACATGATTGTTTGCGATGTATCCAGACGCTTGATAAGCAATCAGTCGTACCGTGTCGTACGCAAGAGCTTGCGGGCGGCAGACGGAGTTATTATGGTCGACGCCAGATAAATTTGCAATAACGGTCATTGACCCACCTACATATTGATACACTTTTTTATCGAAAACAGAAGTTAAGATTACATTTTCCAGTAATAAAGAACGATTCATAATGTATTGTCCTGGTACCTACGAAGACATTAAGAAAAGGGTAATGACCGTTATTGCAAATTGATCTGGCGTCGACCAGTGATTATTATTACCTACGCAGTGCCATTGTGTAGTTAGGTACTGGTGTATTTTTGTTTTCGGTACCAATTTATTATTTTGATACAATTCACGGAAATTACGAATCGTGACATTTTATGTAGGTATTTTGTGCTAATAAAATTGTAATTACTGTTATCTTTCATTATTTTAAGTACCTACTGATATTCTATTTTTAAATATTTTGTGTACTATTTCTGTGAATTTTGATCATCCACCATGGTCTTCGTTTCTTTCTTTTTCGTTTTATTTCATTTTGCTTTTTTTTTAATAAAAATATAGGTCAACCCGAAAGTAATCACTGCCACAAGCTCGTCGTCCGCCATGTTTGCCGATCCGGAATTTACTAGCACGTTTGCAAAGCGTGGAGGATGCGTGTTTGTGATCGGTGTTTGGCACGTGTTTGGTGTTTGTGACAAACACCAAGCATGTGGAGGCGGCTTTAGAAATATTCGTTTAAGCTACAATTTTGCCAGTTATTACTGCATTTTCTCGATACTTAAAACTACCTCCACACGCTTGGCAAACATACGGCAAAAATTGAACACAAACAACAAACACGAACGTGTGGCTGGGTCTTTGCTGTTTGCCATTTGTGTTTGCTGTTTGTGATATTCAGTGATAGGCGTCGGTGTCGGTTTTTGTGCACAAATCAAAGGCTGTTTGACAAACATGTTTGCGATGTATCCAGACGCTTGTTTAGCAATCAGTAGTACGCGAGAGCTCGCCGGCGGCGGACGGAGTTATTATGGTCGGTCATTGACCCACCTACATTTATTGACATACTTTATTCTGAAAACAGAAGTCAAGATAACATAATTTGATAGTAATAAACAACGATTAATATTGTACTGGTTTTTTTTCATGGATGGGAAATCATCACATGATTCCTTCCGCTCATAGTGTCAGACTCTTACTGACTAAAACCCATCCGTGCTCCTCCTAGTGAGTTGCTTTCCAGGGCCGCGGTAACTCTTTCGAACAAAATCCGCAACCCTGGAAGATTGTACTGGTACCTACGAAGACATTAAGAAAAGGGGCAATGACTGTTATTGCAAATTGATCTGGCGTCGACCATTGTGATTATTACCTACGCTGTGCCATTGTGTATTTAGGTACTGGTGTATTTTTGTTTTCGGTACCTACCAATTTATTATTTTGATACAATTTACGGAAATTACGAATACATGTTATGTATCGTATGCTAACAAAATTGTAATTACTATTATCTTTTATTATTTGAAGTACTGATATTCTATTTTTAACCGACTTCCAAAAAAGGAGGAGGTTCTCAATTCGACAGTTATTTTTTTTTTATGTTTGTTCAGCGATATTTTCGTCAATTGGCAACCGATTTTGATGATTCTTTTTTGTTTGGAAGAGTATTTTCCCGGACTGGTTTCATTTTAAATTGGTGAAGATCTGATGAAGAACTTCAGAGATGGGTAACGGAACTCTTCACTTATAAAAATAATGTATCAATAAAAAGGAAAACATAGGGACATACATACAAGTACTTAATATTTATTATTCTGTAAAAAATCATTGCTTTATGGTCATTAACCAGAAAGAAAACCGGCGAGAGGGATTTTATGGAGAAAAGACCACCCGCATTTCCTCAGGTCTGAAAATACGGGCTATAATTGTCTACTTATACAGGGTGTTCCATAAGTACGTGGTCATATTTAAGGCTGGTGTTTTTTTTCTGCTATAAAGTAAAGAAACAATATCAAAATTATTATTTTATGACTTTTAAAAAAAACCGGACCGTCAAAAACGACTAAAATGTTTAACTAAAATCATTTTTCACAAGCAGTCTGATGCAGTTTGTGGCATCGAAACTGATTGAATTAACGCCTCGCAACTGCATTAGATGGCTTGAAAAGTGATTATTTTGGCACTTTTTGGAATTATTACTAACTAAATGCTCAAAACACTTTTACATAGTGAACTTTTTTAGATGAAGGCGATTTGGTTACGCTTTGAATTTTAAATACTTTTGAAAACGTTTTTTATTGTTTGTTTTTTCAGTTTTTAAAGTATTGCTGTACTGTAAATCTAAACCTGTTACAATAAATGATAATGATAAATAATGCTATATTCGATTGAAACTAAATTCACGGACACTTCTGAGGACTGTAAAAAATCCAAAACTCTTTCGGATTTTGAGGTTATAATTAGGACAATAAAAACAAACCAATTTCATCTGCAAAAAGCCAGTGTCATATTATATCGATGACATCGATGTTGCTCGTTACACACAGCGCTTTCAATCGCTTTATTTTATTTTTAACTAAAAACCTTACTCATACATCAAGCGTTGAGAGTGCTGAGTTTTGTAAATTACAGTACACACTTTAGAGCTAAATTCAAACTTGATGGCGGCTCTAATGTGTGCACCGCTGCTCACAAGACTTGGCTGTATGAGTACTTAATATCTTTTGCCTATTCAAAACGGCAAATTGAAACTAAAATGTTTTCAAAATTATGAAGTGTCCGTTCTATTGTAATAATTAAAAAGTAACTTACAAAGAACTAATAATTATGGTAAAAGTTTCATACGTGTTGATTTATAGGCATTTTTTTAACAAAGTCCATTGTATAGGTTATCGGTCAGTTTCGGCTGTTAATGAATTTCGGTTATAATAGTAGATCCACCACACGAAACAGACTTGTCTGTACAGATATTGACTACTTGAAGCGATTTGGGTATTTTTCGAAGAGTATTTTCTCGGAGGGTTCCTATTTAAATTTGGTGAAGATCTGATAAAGAACTTCGGAGATACGCAACGAATAGACATGCGTTTTGAGATAGGCAACGGAACTCTCCCATAAATATGGAAGAGTCCCCATATTTATGGGAGAGTTCCGTTGCCTATCTCAAAACGCATGTCTATTCATTGTTTACACCTGACCTGTTCATAACATAACATCACGCCGGGAAGCTGTGAAGGGTACGCACGTGTGTACAGGTCACCCTGGTACACTCTTACCTTACCAAATATGGTGTATCAATTTCTATGATTTTAGGGTTATCTATTTGTGTGTGATCCTTTTGCGTTGGGTTTAGTTGTAGCTATATTGCATTGGACTGCGAAGGCACATAAAATAACTTCTTAATGGCAAATAACGCAAATGTGTAATGACAATTTAGTTGTGGAGTACCACTAAAAAGTAAAAATGAAAACCTTTTTTGAGATGAGCACGTTTCTTTAAAATAAAACCTGTCAAAAAACCAAGAAATAAAACCTAAAAACTTGCGAAATTCAAGTTAATTTATATTTTGTATTGTTTACATTTAGAAGTCAATTGTTTTTTTTAAGAAACGTTCGCATTCGCACATCAGAAGCAATCTGGCAAAAAGCTCTAATTTCCCTATATTACAGACAAAATTGCGAATAAGATGCATGCGAACGTTGCTTAAAATGAGTAGAATCTGCCCTCAGATAGCTCAGAAAAGTTTGGAAATAGAGTTAATTTGAAGTGGCCATAAATTAGCCAATTTTTTTGGTCAAGTATTCATAGAATTAGTCATGATGATTTAACTAACATTAAACCTTATCAATCATGGTGCCAGGATTGATGATAGATACGTTTTAATCATATTACCCCTGACTACGTGAATCAATCTTATATGATCCATCAATCAATCATCATTCAACTGAAGTAGATGTTTCAAATTTTATGGAACTACGGCCTGGTCTTTGTTCACTGTACTAAAACAAGGACAAAATGGTAGAACAGTTTCTTCCTTTTTTAGGGATAGGGTACATAAACCGGGCCTGGGGGTCTATTCTCTAAGCCCTAAGTCCGTAGTTTCGGCCTTAGTGTCGGGCGTTTTCTACTCCGTATCACCTACGGACTACGATTAGTCCCGAACCCGAACTAAGAACAACAGCCTGCTGTTACATCGTGTTGTTATTCATTCTTAATTCGGGTTCGGGACTAATCGTAAGTCCGTAGGTGATTCGGAGTAGAAAACGCCCGACACTAAGGCCGAAACTACGGACTTCGGGCTAAGAGAGTAGGCCTCCTGATTTCAAACATCTCTTTGCTTAACACTCCAGGGAAGCCCGCCCCCCCCTATTTGAGGGTAATCCTGACTTAAGAGAAATTTATTGAGAATCCTTACTACTTTGGTAGATATAATTAGCGAAATAAATACGATACCTTTATTATACTGAGCTGCAAATTGCAAAAAACGTAAGAAACTTAAATTCACGAGCTACACTGGCGCTTTTGCAGAAAGACTTCGGTGACACAAAAGGCAACGTTTTTTTGGATGTATGTATTTTTGACATGGCAGCTAAAATGCGATATTGTGCGAGGAGGACTTCTATGCACACTTATTTGACCCAGTTTATTTACCAATAACTGCCTAGGCTTAAATTTTAATCAATTTCATTTCGAATATAGGTATTGAACAACTAAGGTAGGACATACAAAAACAAATATAATGTGTAAAAAGACCCCATCACATAGCCGAAAGCTACGCACTCTGTACATCAAACTAAATAACATTGACCAAAAATAATTGCTGGGAAGCGGCTTTTATTTTAAGCATGACAACGCTGTCTTTTTGTAGCGCGCAATGTAATGCACGCAACTGAGTGTCTGTCTGTTTTGTGTTTAATTAGAGGAAAATGTTCATATAATTTGTTTGGATGGACAAAAAATTTAGTAATAACACTTAGAATTCGTTTTTCTAAAAAGCTAAAAACAAAAAAAAGGATTCAGAGATTTACTTTGACCTTCAATATCTCCAGAACCAATGTTTTCCCAGGTAAGGTCTTGAAGATAAATAAACCCAATGATGCGTAGTGCCAATGTGCTTTTTGTTATCGTTAAGGGTCTTTTTACACCTGCTGTACAATTTGGCAGGTTAGGCACATTTAAAACATTAAAAGATTACTAAAAACACACAAGAGTTAATTACAAGGTGCAGGTATAAATTAAGGGGCCGCCGCCAGCCACAGTGAACTTTCTTTTCTTAAAGTGCCACAACGGGTAGAATTCACTGCACTCCATCACTTAAACACTCACTGACACAATTATAAACACTGCACATCTCACTTCTCCGGGAAATTCCGCACTGCAATCCAAATGATTCACTGCAATCCTTAATTAACAACGAAGGCTGTCACTGTCAACGGCGGCGGCGGCGGCGGCGACACCGTAATCGTGCATGAACGTAGGTTTTACATGCCATTTAACGATTATACCATAAAAAGCACAATAATTAATCTACAATCGCTCCATATAAAACACAAGCGCCTTAACATAAAATGTTTATTGATTTAACTATTATGAAAAATGAAACATCTATGTCAAGGCCAAGCATATTACATTACAGGCTTAAACTCACTTTATAATTTTACTAATTCCGCTACAATAGCAGTTCGATCATTTAATTAATTATACGACTGATTCGGACCATCGAGTCGATTGGGACATTAAAAATATCAATACATCTTCGAAAACAAATCTTTGTGATTTTGTGTGGGTTCAAGCCATGTAAAGCACAGTGATCATTTTTAGTATAGACGGTAACCGCAAATTAACAATAGTCTACTCTGTACAACAAATTATTTGTCGAGCCTTTCACTATAAATATAATATACAAAAATAGATCACTGACAGTGGAAAAAGAATAAAGCCTAGTAAAACTGGTACTCACGACAGGTGGTAGCGTGACACGGAAGCGGGAGCAGGGGTAGAATTCACGGAGGACGAAGAACCTGAGTAGCCAGAACCGGCAGGGGATGAGCCGGCCGAGGGTGCACCCGCTGCCGAGGGTATCGCAGCCGGTTCATAATACTCGGTGGTAAGCGTGCGTTCGTCCAGCACGTGCTCTGCATTGTGTGCCTTTGACGCAGACTTAATGTCCATAAAGGCAACTGTGGCACAAACGCCACTGGCACCTCCAGCATTGACACCAGTGGCAATGTTGTCTGCCCGACCCAACAATTTGACATTCTGGACTCGGCCATAGCTGTGAAAAGAAAAACACTTTGACACATCAATAATCTAACTCTGAAAACTTCCACCACCTTTTTTTATCAAGTTTCATCCCAAGTCTAACCACACAAACATCCAAATAATTCTAGATTCTTACTGAACTACCACAACAAACTGAATAAAGGGATAGCAGACATCAAGCAATAATAAAATAATTAATACATAATATAATCCAGTAGATTCTTAAAATTGTATCATTATAACCTTTTGCCTCCTCACTTGATTTCCATAACATCCAGACTGAAAACGAACTTTTACAAAAATCGCCTTTTTGCCATTTCTTACGTCCTAGATTTCAGCTATAATTGTGTTATTTAAAATTTAGCTTGTGGTAAAGGATAATACTTAAGTATTCTAGTAATAACAATGACCCTTTCCGTCCCTCGCCGTCACATTGGTTAAACGCTCAGCAAAATAATAATATCTTAAAGTCCTGAATTTGTTACCTTTACACCTTGTACCTGGTGATAAAGTGTTTAAAGTTGACCTTAATATTCAAAACGATCGCTTTGTACTTAAAATTTGCTAGGTTCCTTTTTTATATCCGGTATCTCAAAATACCTAACATACAGATCAACTCGAGTTCAACTTAAAGGTTAAGCAACGGCACCCATGCATCAAGACAGCTCCGTCCGTGGCTCCGTGTCTCGGAAAACACGTGAAGCCGCTGGTCCCTGCTGCCATTTGTAGAACTTGGACAGTCGTTACGGGTAGTCGGAAGCCGGGGTTATGGATGGAGGTGGGATAGGCAAATCGTTTGATATAAAATACTGATATTCAGCTGATTCAAATTTCCATAGAAAAAATTGAATAAAGAATTTTAATTATGTCATGCAATTGTTATAAAGTTTATGAATACGGCTGTAACTTTATAATAAAAAAAATGTAACTAAATATTAAGGGACCTCTGCGAGTTGGCTTCGGCCCCTCGTACGCCTACCAAAAGTCCGGATCCACAGGGTCCCGAGATTGTCAGACATGTATGTAGGATATTTATGAAAACTAGAATAATTACAGACGTCATTAAATCAAAATAATATTCAATACCTATTTATCCGTATATAAACGATGGAACTCTTCAATAGTTTTAATTGATCGCATGTGGGTCGTTCATCTTTATTACTGACAATCGCTTTCAAAAGTAAATATCGCATTTACGTAAAAAAATTGAGATGTACTTAAAAAAACAAGCGTATATCGCTTGTTTTTTTAAGTACATCTCAATTTTTTTTACGTAAATGTTATGTATGTAACATCTTTAAATGGATTTATGTCTTTACATTTATTTTAAAATCACATGACATAGTGGACGAAATACGTCACACTTTTATTTGCTGACCAACTGTCGGCAGAAAAGAAGAACGACTCATCTCAACGAGTCTGTTCATTGTTACACCATTTCATAACATCAGGCTGGTTGTCACGGGATACGCAGACGTGGACGGTTCTCACCTCAAAACCCTCTCCTCCGTTCAATTTCCATGTTTTTATCCGATTCCCCAGAAGGGAGATTCTTTGTGAATATATTGTATGTATGTCTATTTCTTTGGCACGTCCTGATTCCTAAACGGCTGGACTGATTTTAACAAATGAGGTTATTATCATTAGATTCGTCTAGTTCCGAAGTGACACACGGTATAAGGATTTTGAAAAAATAAAAAAAAACAAGATGGCGGGCGCCGTTAAAGTCGTGTTTTTTCATGACAGTCATTTAGGGTATAAAATAAAAAGGCACGAAAGAGACGATTACAAAAAAGTTACCTAGGTATTTCAATTATTTTAACACGACTCAGCTATTAAAACAATCGTAAAATAGTGATCTTGTTTTATTCAGTCGGGTTTTTGAAAGGGCATAGAACTTTTGTGGCATAGCCACCATTTTGATTTTTTTCAATGTTGCGGCGCACGATCTAACATTATATTCATATCTGGGTAGAGGACACTTCAACAAACAAAAAATATTAGGAGCATGGTGTCCTTAAGTGTTACGTTGCCGAGATATTTCGAGGTACAGTCACCATTTGACAATCATGATTATCATTCAAAATTAATTAATTAAGTGCTTATATGCATTAGATTAAATTCAATAGTTCCTAGCTTGATTTAATCATTTATTAGAAAGAAAGTCAGAATAAGAACACGTCACTTTATTTAAGAACTTGCCTACGAACCCGCATCGCAATCGCAAAAGAATAGTATTTAATTTATTTATATGGTTAAATCGAGCCGAGCCCGAGAACAATTATTTGAATACAATTTACTTCATAATAAGCACGTGATTAGTTTATTTTTAATGATTTTCATTGTTCTCATATGGCGACTTTACCTCTAAATATTTATAAGACACTTTGGGGCACCATGTTCCTAACATTTTTTGTTTGTTTATGTGTCCTCTACCCTATAAATGTTTCGATGTGCGCCGCGATTTAATTCTAGTTCCCATAAAAAACAATCGACTTATTTTCGTCTTTCAGTTTTTTTAAATTGGTTTCTATGGTAGGACCAACAGCAATCCCCTAACTTGTATTCATCCCAAATTAATTGATGTCGATGATCTTCACTAGTTATTTATGCAACATAAGGGGGGTATATTAAAACACGAATGTGGGTTTATCACACGAGGTGAAGCCAAATGTGATAATAGTATCACAAGAGTGTTTTAATACTTAATATGTACGGTTGCTTACAAGACTTTATGTACACCCATGATATAAATCCTTCATAAAAGGTTCTTTTCCAATTCATGAAATCTTGGTCGTTTCATATTGTTTTCTCGACTTTCTGGTTATAATTGGTTAGAAATGCCCTTTGCTGCTTTAGAAATTTCTGATGGTGTGTTATCAAAGCTGGTACCTATCACTCATTTTTATTAAAGAAAAAAAATTGCAATACTAAAATCGAACAAAAATGGCGGGATACGACGTGAATTCGAATGACCTATTACGTTTTATTTTCGGCGTTTTGTTAGTGAAATACGCGTGCATGACAATATTCTTTTTTTAAACTCATTCAGATACCTACCACAAATTGAGTAGTGAGAATGTGGCTGTTTGATGACGGAAGGGATTTATTTATTGACACACCAACGACTAATTCACTAGTTTGGTACATTATAATTTGGTTTGCACGGAAAGTTTGCGGTGAACTCGTCACTTACAGGTGTGCACAGCACTTGCATAATTGAGAATAAAAATTGATTAAATTACATTTAAATTAATTGAAATTTTACATTAAATCAGTGAGTAACAGAAAATTAAAATAAAATAAATGAAACATTGAACTAAATTAACAATAAACAGAAAAAAAATACTGTTAAAGGTATCGAAAAAGCAAAAGAGTTGCTCTATGAAATTTAGTACAACAATAAAACACTCGTTTGGATGATATTATGGTTACTATGACACTGGTTGTTTTAATGTTGGCAATAAGCTAACTGGTTCAGAAACTTTTATAGAGGATATGCATGGGTGTGTACAACATTATTAAATAGTCTCAATGCCGCTAGCTTGCCAGTGCATAAACCTCGGAATAATTACAGACGACTCCGAATAATTATGTATATAATTGTGAAAAAGTATATAAAATATAATAATACAATTATGTATCATGTAAAATACATATTCTTGAAAAACATTACCCTTCCTCTGGGGCAGTCAGGTAAAAAGTGTTAATATTTTGATGCATTGCCTAAAAATGTTTATCTACACTCACAACGTAATGTTCCAAATATGAGTTCAAAACCGAATGCATAAATACATACTTTTTTTTCGTGGATAGGTAAAATTTAAAAAAAAAACCATTACAGTTCAACATTTTCCTTCGATTTTTAAACAACTGCATCATAAAATAACTTTTTAATTTTTAAAGCACACTTTTTCTTTTTAATTTTTGGCGCGGGCTGATTGACTTAAGTCAATGAGCCAGCTTTTATCTTTGTCTATGTTTGAGCGCGCTGCGCAGTCATTCGAATACGCAATGAGAATATCCGCCATATTGGAATTAACTATTTTTCCACTTATTTTATTTCAACTGTATGAGTGAAGATAAAATAGTGTATGCAACGGCATATAATTAGGTATTAAAACACTCGTGTGATGCTATTATCACACTCGGCTACGCCTCGCGTGATAAACCCACACTCGTGTTTTAATAACCCTTTTTATATGGTCGTTGCATAAACTACTATTTCCGCCCATCTTTTAACACTTTTGTACCCGATAGTACCGTGTGTATACGTATCACGTTTGTATTTCCATTTCTTTGGCACGCCCTTTAATCCGGTTAGACAGATTTTGAGTCGGAGGACCTGAGAATAGCTGCATTTAAACCGATTTTGGAATGCTCATTTTCATTTCTTGTAAGTTTCAACCGTAAAAGTATTAAAAAGTTGGCAAAGGACAAAAACCGGAGAAGTGCGAGTCGGATTCTCACACGATGGTTTCCGTACCATAAACCGAAAAAAAAAAAGTTTCTTGTAATATAATACCTATATTATTATTTTTTGTTATAGCGGCGATAGAAATACATACTCAGTGATAATGTCAACTGTCTACCTATTACGGTTTTTGAGATACAGTCCGCTGCCAGACACACGGACAAACAGACAGCGGTGGGTTCCGTTGGTTATACTTCGGGTACGAAACCCTAAAAAAAGGGGCAAATCAACACAAGCCACAAATTATTTTTTTCAAAATAAACCTAAGTAGGTACTTAAAAATAACTGAATTCAGAATAACAGACTGGAAAAGCAGAAAAATGCATTTCCTCGCATATTGCTAAGCAGTAATCGTCTTTAGGAAAATAACAGTTAACAAAACTACTCGTGTTTCAGTTTAACGGTAGTTAAACAAACAGAAACTTGCTACCGACCAATCAGATCAATTTTCGGTTGGACTCTATACTTAATACATTTTTGTACTTAGAAATATTTACGTATAATACGAGTCAAGAGTTAATAAAGAGTAGAAATTAATCTGTAGGTAAGTAGGTGATCTTTCAACAACTTCATGCAATAAGTAGATAAGTAATTTTCCTGTTTTTGGCAGCAATACATTAAAAAATGGCAGTATAATGAAGAGGCAACTTTATTTAAAAAATAAACAACTAACCGGGCGAGCGGCGCGCGGCGGAGCGCGTCGGCATGACACGAGAGTGAGCAGGCCAGCAGGTATAAAACGCGCTGTTGCCGTTCTGATCACGGTTCACAATAGGCGCATAAAAGATAAGCGTTGTTGCCATACCGCCACCATCCATTCGCCTCCCCATTCTCTCGATCGTACGCGAACACGATTCATGTATGGATAGAAACTTCACTGTTATCATTTTATAAAACTACACCACATTCAAAATGAATTTAATTACGTACGTCAAAATAAGTAATACCTAAATTAGTTCTTATTTAAGTTGGTGTTTCAAGAATTTATTTATTACTACGCGCTACGGTACGATTTCAGTTCAACTCTCTAAATCCACGATCTGTTTATAGTTCTAAAGTTTTAGGTATTATTAAATTTTTCATCTAGGTATACATACATACACATTAAAAATTTAGTTTGGTATAATATACTGTTGAAGTCTAGGTAGGGTTAGATCCTGATTTATTTCTAACATTGCATTATACAAAAAATATTATAACAATAATTAATTATCATTTCATCTAATCATTATTTGGAAATTAAGTTCGTAGCACCTACTACTATCTTTTGAGAAATGTATTCAAACAAGATTAAATCGGTCGATGTCTGGTGCGACGTTGCCAGTTTTATGGTTCTTACAACATGGCCGCAGTCGATGCCGTAGCCGGTTTCCGTGTGAAACTCGACTCAACACACTGCGCGAGTGTTTGTGATAGCACACGCAGGCAAACGGGCGACGAGGGGAAGCGCGGGGTAAGAGGCGAAGTAGCACTGGCGAGTCGGGCAGGCAAGGAAAAATGAGCGTTGCGGCGGCGGCGGGCGCGGGGAGGACGGGGAAGGGAGATACCGGGTCGGTGACGTCATCTACTTTCTGAATAGCTGCTACTTCAATCAATCGTTGTTATGCCTGTTGTATATTTTTTCGTTTTTGTTTAGAGGTTCGGTTAACTTGTAACAATCGAGGTAAGACATTTAAGTTGCGTACTATATAATTGTATAGGGGCAAGTACTTCTAGTTGTGAATTTGTGACAAATAAATATAAATAGGTATTTTTATTGTTACATGCAACATGAAATGCTAATAAATAATAATTACTACACCTTGGGACATAATAACTAATGAATTCTGGTCGTGTTAGTATTGAGTTACCTACTTATGTAATTTATGTTACGAGTTACGGCCAATAACAGTACCGCAGCTTCTATACTGTACTACTTGATAATTTGTTACTGGAGTGTTATCGTTTCGCTCTTACAGGAATGACAATGATGCAAATAGCCATCTTACTTTAAGAGCACGCCAGATCGCCAAAAATTGTATTTTTTAGCGATTTCAAAATCTTAAAATCATCATCATCAGTAAAAAACGGTCTCTCTCGGACGGTATAGAAAAAAAAAGAGAAGCGCGACGACACAATGCTTGCAATTTATTCAATTTCAATCTTTATTGCGAAACACAGTACATAATTACATTCCAGCTGTTAGGTGAATGCGCAGTTCACTGTATTTTACCAATTTAGGCATGCAAAATTATTTTTCAAATTATAAATGTCACTAATTATTATAAAATCATAGGTACCGTATTGTAAATTAAAATTCCAAACACACAATTTCATAAATATGATCCAAACCAATTACTCAAATAAAAACAATGTCATCAATTATCATTTAAAAATTAAAACGTTTATAATGTCATAAATTGATATGAAAAAGTAATGTCAAAGAATAAAATTAATGTCTTAATACGATCGATGTCAAAATAAATAATAAGTTACTAATGTCAGAGTCAAAAAGTAATGTCAGTAAATTAAAAACATAATAAATTATTAATCTAAAGAAATGAAAATATTGCCAAACATGAAGCATTTTATCGATTTACTCAAAACAAAGTTGAGCTATTAAAAATCTAAAACAACAATGCTTTGCATTAAGATTCGATTCATTTATAAATTTTACCGGCTTATGTAGGCTAGTAATACGGCATTTTTTTTTCCCAAGGTCAAAGTAAGGTAACTTTGACGATCATTTCTATCGAGGATTTTAGTTTTTGCTGTTCACAGCGCCTTAAAATTCCTAATTGTAATTCACTGTCTATGCATAATTCAACATGTTATTGTGAGTAGAAGTTTGATAAATTTTAAAAAAGTTCTTTATAATCATGAGATTATAAACAACTTTTGCTGAGACCAACCCTGAAAAACCAAAAAAAAAATCCTGTATTATAACATGATATTTATGATCGAATAAAGTTGTAAATATCATGTTTTGAACCCATACATAAATCAAGACTGAGTGAAACTACAATATATATTTTTATCCAAGCAATACAAATAATATTTGATTGTTTACGCTTCAATCAAAATTGTTGGTTAATTTCGAATATCCTGGCATTAAGGGTTCACTAAAAATCGTAATTTTGTATAAAAGGGCAAAGAAATAATAAAAAAAACGATCGGATTTTTTCAAATATTTTATGAAACAGAGACCGCAGAAACCGCAGTGTTGCCTAATCCAGATTAGGCAACTCTGCGGTTAATTCCGAAGATTTGATTAATTTTTGAATAAAATAGTAATGAACTTGTATATCTATCTGATATGTATACAAGTTCATTCATCATGATCTAATAAAAATCCAAACAAATACTCTATTATATTGATATTTAAAATAACACAGAACCCCTATCAATATTTTTTGCGGATTGCTTACGTGTGTGATGTTTGGTCGAATAACAAAACCAGCTGTAATAGGTACAAGCTCGCGAATTACGGTATCAGTCTCAAACAAGCATTATATCGATTTTACAGAGTATCGATTTCATTTCAGTAGGTCCGCAGCCTTGCAAGTCAAATTGTGTGTCACTTCAACTAATTTAAGTGGGCAAAGTAAATGAAAGAGCGCATTCCAGCAAATGTTCTTAGACCAAAACGATGACGTTTCGGTAGCACATTACAATCCTATAGATTTTGGACTTCTTTACAATTTTATTGTCATCGCTAATCGATTGTCAGGTTGCACCAGTGAATAAGACATTAGCTTTTAATAAAAATTTTGAGAACATATATTATTGAAACACTGGATTGGACATCTCTCTGACATTATTATGAAGGTACCTGGATGACCGAGCTAAGCTCGATAATTTTTTCTGGAAACACGGATAAAACGATGTTTTATCGCCCTCGAAACCCTCTGCATACAAAATTTCATGAAAATCGTTGCGAGCCGTTTCCGAGATTCAGAATATACAAGAATTGCTCGTTTAAAGGTATAAGATGTATTTTTGTATTTATTTAATATCCACACCTGGTTAACACACATGGTTTAAGCCCATACAGTGATAAAGTGAATAGCGATGTGACCCACACACAAGAAACGTGTAAGAACAGGCGGTACTACTGCAGTAATCAAGAAATACTTGAAGTCGTAGCTTGACGAAGACGAGACTTATAATAAGAAGTAGATTTAACTTTATTTTAGATTTAATCGAATATCAAATGCTTGAAAATTTTCAACAGTCCTGGGGATACATGAACTGCTCATTAAACGTTGTTTAAAATCAATTAGTACAAAATGTGGATTGGTCACTTTTTCAAGCACATAAGTTGGTCCAGAAAGGAATTGGAGTATACCAACTTTCACCATGTAACTCTTTGCAACGTTATTTCGCAAATTTACCAATGGGTCATGTAATTTATGATGTTTGCAGCAACATACTGTGGTATGTTCTGCGCATCAGTGCACAGAAATTAATTACAAGCCTAATAACTAACCGATTATTTGTTCTAAGTTTTGTCCGTAACTTTGCTTAGTCCAAGGCCAAGAAACCTTGTTTTATTCTGAATTCAGACATATTTGTCTCGTGCGTAATATAACCTTAACAAAATCAATTAGTTGCTAAACCAACAAATTGTAACGACTGCTAATTTAACTAGTATTTTATGCGTTAATGCGTCACCAAAGAGGCAAACTGTATAAATGAGTTGATGTACGATAGTAGGAGTGAGGGGATAGAAAAGTACAATTCGGTTGGGTCGGTCGACTTGCCCCTAGCAGTAACGGGCCGGATGCTTGCGCAGGTCGATAGAGGGGGGGGGGTGTGGGTGGAGTAGAGCTATACTCTGTGTGGGGTGGTGCCTTCGCCCTCACCCTGTGGACCGTCACCAGGGAGCAACTTTCGCATTGCATAATAATGTAACATCTACTCCTAGTACACCCTGCTCCACCACCATCGGTCGCCGCTGCATAAAAAAAGTACGCGTATATTTTTTGACACAAGCTGGCGGTCTTGCCATGTATAAAATGCGCAAGTAACGCTGTCTGTCTGTTTGATACCTCTTCATGTTTTAACGGCTGAATGAATTTGGATGAAACTTCACTTGGAATAGGACATTGAATCCTTTTCATCCGGGGAGTGAGTTCCCTTTGGATAATTTTCGACTACCACGCGGGCGAAGCCGCTGTTAGAAGCTAGTCATTAATAAAAACTTAAAATTTCTTACCTGAAGCTAATCCTATTACGAAAACACTTCCCTATCGGTGAGTGCCATCCATTGAATGAAAAGCATGCCTACACAATCACCGTCATCTAGAATAATCCAGACGATAATGATGATTGAAGTAAATAATATTTCATTGCCCTGTATGTACATTTTTGAGACAGGAGTATTCGTCAAATCCAACTTCCATCTGTTTGAAACATTGAGATCTAAACGACGCAACAAGGAGATATGCGCTAAGCCTCATAGCAGTCCTCTGTATGCAAAGAGTTTTTTAGGAATGGCACCTAGGATCTATAATAAGATCCTTAAACGAATTACAGAAATAAACAACATCCGCGATTTTAAA
This sequence comes from Melanchra persicariae, assembly GCA_947386135.1. NCBI lineage: Eukaryota > Metazoa > Arthropoda > Insecta > Lepidoptera > Noctuidae > Melanchra > Melanchra persicariae. Next base: position 8,430,269 of record OX376664.1, on the reverse strand, counting down.
AAAGCTTTACTAGAACTATTAAATGAAAAAAACATATTATACGGTGAACGAATTCTTAACTGACACATTATAATTATTTATTTTTTTACAATTTAATACTAGAATTAATTGTTACTATATCTACTTTTTGAATGTTTTTTATTGATTTGACAAATGAACTAGAATGATTTAATAATGTGTGATGATAATTTTAATTTTATTACTTTTCTTTTAATTTCAAGTATATTGTTTAATAATTTATTAATTATCATATCAGCATGTTTTTCTTTTTTTTTAAACTGAAATAATATTTGAACGCCGATGACGGTTAGACATGCGTTCATCAATAATTACAACATCTGAACCTGACCTACCTATGTTCAACAAATAAAAGTATTTGTTTTTGTATTTGTAATATTATACTAATGAAATATAAAAAAAAACAAATCCTCTATTTGTTTTGTTTTTGTTATACACATGAAAACTAATGTCATTTATTTATGATGCTTAATTTAGTAGCCAAATCAACCAAATCAAGCCAAATCTACCTTATTTAAATGGGAATCAAATTCGCGTTACGTGTTGATACACGTAACGCGAACTGATTCCCATTTATAAGGTAGATTTTGGAAGCGAGCGGCTTTAGCGTCAGTGGCGCCGCGACAGAGCGACAGATAGCGCAGCGACACTAAAATGTAAACCTAGGACTTTTTGTACATTTTTATCTATTTTGACAAGTTCAAATCTAGGTTTTACAAAAAACTTCAGACCTCTGCGATGCTTTTTCAGCGAGATATTGGCGATAACGTATTTTTCACCCTTTCAATGGCGCGGCCATGGGGTTTTAGGTTTATAGCTCCTGAAATATAAATCTAGGATTTTTAGGGTTCCGTACCTCGAAAGGAAAAAAACGGAACCCTTATAGGATCACTTTGTTGTCCGTCCGTCCGTCTGTCTGTCAAGACTCTTTTTCTCAGGAACGCGTGGAGGTATCAAGCTGGACTTAATATCAAATACTCAGGCCCTTGGAGGTGTGAAAAAATCAAACTTCTAAGCCAACGCAATTAAAAGATACAGCAGTTTATGCCGCAAATTTTCGACACTCGCAAGGGTATCAAAACCTACAGGGTACTTCCCGTGAACTCAGAATTTTGAAATTTGGTACGAAGCAACGTCTTATAGCACAGATAAAGAAAAAATTGCGAAACCGTAAATTTTTAGTTCTCTTCTCTTATCTTCATCAATAATAAAAAATAATATTAATAACTATGACTCGATTGTCGTGATGGGTGAACTTTTACTTATTTAAACCTCCAGGTTTGTACGGAACCCACGGTGCGCGAGTCCGACTTGCACTTGGCCGGTTTTTTTGTTGTATTTTTACTAGTTTCAATTCAAGTCTGGATTTTACAAAAAAATTCAGACGTCTGCGATGCTTTTTCAGCGAGATATCAGCGAAAACATGTTTTTCACCGTTTCAATGACGCGGCCATGGGGTTTTAGTCTTACAGCTCCTAAAATATAAACCCAGGAATTTTCACTATATTTTTACAAATTCAATCTGTTATTATTTACCTAAGTTTCAGGCCTCTGCAACGCTTAGTTTTAAAGATCTCCGTGGCCGCGGCAGGGCCGCGGTAATTCTTTCGAACAAAATCTGCAACCCTGGCAGGCACTATTATTCACACTAATATTATAAATGCGAAACTAACTCTGTTACGCTTCCACGCTAAATCGGCTGAACGGTTCGTCATGAAATTTAGTAGATATAATAGCCTGGGATATTCAAATGGAAAAGGTATATCCTTTTTCATTATCCCAGGCTACTTTTTTACGCGATAACCGACATCCTGGCGGGCGAAGCTGCGGGCAAAAGCTAGTTACCTATAAAAAATTCTGCATCTAACAATTATGGTCACTATGACCGCTTTTGTTCAAATGATTAAATCAAAACCCGGGTGGAATGGAATAGTGGTGATTTTGGTATCATATCATATCTATTTAAATGGTTTGATAATTAAGGTTGATTATGTACATGTAAATTACTTCTAATTATTCAAACCGGAGCTTTCTTTTAAAAGTTACGACAGGTAGAAAAATGTTGCTGTTTGATCGAACTGGGAAGAATCTTAATGCTTGGTCCGGTGAAGTCATTAATAATTTCGATAAAAAGGGGTGCTGTAGTTTTTAGGGGAGTACATTATTGCTTGCTTCAATTTACGTGGAAATTGGTATGAAAAAACTAACAGTGGAATAATTGAAACAGATCTAACAATTTTTGCACTGATCCTTAGCCCACAGAATCAGCAAAATAGCTGGGAAATTAATGAAAATCTTTGTCCTTAATTTTCCAAAACTAACCTTTAAAAGGGGGTAGTGGGGGCGTTGAAGTTTGTGGAGTCCCTACTAAATCTGCGCGGACGAAGTCGCAGGTGAAGTGCTAGTGTCTAAATAAAAGATGTCAGAAACCCCTCTTCCAGCATTTCCTGCCTTGTGCTAATATATTCTACATTATAGGTATCAATCAAAATTGACTTTTAATTATTTATCCTTCCTGCATTCCTATCCCTTCAAGTGTCGATTATCCTGCGAGGATAGTGACGCCATTGTTTTACTATTGTATCTGATGCGTTGACAGTTGACAATATAATTATTATTCGTGAGACTGGTAAGTTGAAGAACTGGTAAGTTGATTTGCATTAGTTCATGAAATAAACTATCCTTGACGCGAAATAAACTGCGAGCAAAATCCAGTATTTAATCAATTAAACAGGCCAAAAGCGAGTCGGACTCGCGCACGAAGGGTTCCGTACCATTATCTATAAAAAAAAAGTCAAAAAATCACGTCTTTTGTATGAACCCCCCCCCCCCCCCCCCCTTAAATATTTGTTTTATTTTAATTTAATTATTTATTTTAAAGTGATTATATTACTAAATATTCTGTGAATATTTCAAGCGTCTACCTGTTGCCGTTATAAATATTTATAAAAAAAAAACAGTATTTGTTGTTATATATATATGTGGGGCAACAGAAATACATCTGAAAAATTCAATTGTTTAACTGTCACGGAGATACAGCCTGGTGACAGACGGACGGACAGCGGAGTCTTAGCAATAGGGTCCCGTTTTACCTTTTGGGTACGGATCCCTAAAAACATTGTCTTAGCCTAGTCTCAGTCCCAGGATAATGACTGTTTCAAGCAGTTCTACATGCGTCGTTTGCAAATCATATTGAATTAACATGAGCAGGACAAAAGGCATGCATCCTAAGTACCTTATCATTTCTAAACGGGGCAAAATAATGATCTCTCTTTTCCTTTATGTCAAAATAATTTTAATTTCGCAGAAATTCACCATTTTATTATAATTAAGGAGTTTTGGACCTGTATGTTGCAATACCACAAATAACTCGCTCCGCGCCCGCTTTCACGTTAGTCGGCGCAATGAAGTTGTGCGCACTACTCCTCACTTTACCTCACCCCCTTTTCATGGCGTTGGACCGGCTGGCTGGCATCGATCGTAGCAGACTGCGCTGCGTCCTGCGACCAAGAATACTTCACGAAACCTCAGCACACCGTTCTTCCGTTTCCACCCCATGTTGGGCATTATCGTGCAATTATGTTACCCAGTATCTGAACTGCTAGGTAGTTCGTAACATTAATGTTCCATGATTATTCCCAACTAATATTCATTACTATTTTAATAAAATGGAGTCAATCTTTTGTTTTTTTTTTATTTATTTCAAATTATCTGATTCTGAACCGTTTCCAGATTGATCATAATCATTGTGCAATTGTATCAATGAAGATATGTATTTTCGCAGAAATTCTGCCGATATAAGGGGGGTTGGTACTTACTGGAGCTAATTTGCGTTTTTACAACCCGATAACTTGGCTCCGTGTATTAGGTCATTTTAGAATAACTGAACGTATCAACTTTTTGAGGCATATTTTTTACCTCTCGACACAAACCTCTAGTTGTGAAGGAATATTCAAATCCATTTTTATGAAGGTTGTTAAAAACACAATTACGAGCAAGAAGAAGGCGTAGGTAAAATTCAGGAAAGTTTCTGCTAGTGTTAGTTAGGGATAACAGCAAATTGAAATAGCCCACGAGACATTATACCGACCGAAGCAGTTAGTCATCACTTCATCAGTTAATGCGTTTAAGTACCCACAAGGAGAAAACGTATTGATAGAAACTTGCGCTCCACTAAAACAATTTTTGAATTTAGTGCCCTTCTGCTCAGCAAGAGTGAAATATTGTGTAGCGTGACCTACCTATTTTTTTAAATCTTATGTAAGGAATAAATAACCGGCCAAGTGTGAGTCGGACTCGCGCAAGAAGGGTTCCTGTACATTATCTATAAAAAAACGGCAAAAAAACACCGTTTGTTGTATGGGAGCCCACTTAAATATTTATTTTATTCTGTTTTTAGTATTTTTTGTTATAGCGGCAATAGAAATACATCATCTTTGAAAATGACCACTGTCTAGCTATAACGGTTCATGAGATACAGCCTGGTGACAGACAGACGGACAGCGGAGTCTTAGTAATAGGATTCCGTTTCTACCCTTTGGGTACGGAACCCTAAAAAGTAATAACAGAATAATATTCGCTAGATCATATTTATGACATTAAAATTTCAGATGTCAAAAAAAAAATATCATCACATCACGCACTGAGGCGAGTTGGATATTTTAGACCTGCGTAGTTACGTTACAAACGTTGTCTGTCCGACGCGCAAGTACAAAACACGAACATGCGACGTTGCCAGATCTCTCGGCGGGCGCCATCGTCACTACCTATCTACACAAGGCGAGGCGAGCAGTGCGAACAGAGCTCATTCGGATCTGGTTGTTTTGTGCCGTGCGTGATTCGTCGTTAACTGATAAAATATTACTGAATTATTTTAAACTATGCTATGTCATACAGATGTTTAACACTCCACTCGTTACTGTTTTCTCTTCGAATATTGAAATATAAAATTAGTATTCTCACAATTACTTATATAAAAATAAATCATAATTGTGTTAAAATACTGATTTGCAGATTCTACATTCTAACTCCCCATAGAACATAAGCATGAATTAAGTAGGTACTAATCAGTTTTTTTTTAAATTATCATGGATGGATTTTTAGAATAAATAAGGCTCATTGTGTTTTAGGTACTTTTTAATGATTGCGCGAACAGTATTTTGACAAACAATGATTCACCATTGAACCGCTGCTAGTACAGTGATAGATTTTCAATAATTAATTTAACAAAACCCAAAGATTTTACCCGAGAATGGTCTCGGGTAAAATATTTTTTTAAGCCGTAGTAGTATGAAAGATTTTCGATTGGATTTTTTACAACTGCAATCTAATTATGGAACATCCGTTTACATAGTTATGTAATGACAAATTCGTATATCATGTAAACCATCTCCAAATCAAACAGTATAGTAGAAAACTGTTATTTCTGGGGCCTAACCACCAACTCTTAAAGCAGTATTACTTCAATATTACTTCCAGTGGGAAAGAGACGGAGCTATAAAGGAGGTATAGCTCCTTCTCTTTCCCACTGGAAGTAATATTTAAAGTAATACTGCTTTAAGAGTTGGTGGTTAGGCCCCTGATCATATTAACGGGCCAGTTACCGCCTTCAACAAACGATGTTATGAACATTTGTAAATCTAAAGCCTATTTCGAAAAAAACAAAATATATTTTAATATTGATTGGAACCTTTAAAAGCGTTTTAAAGGTTCCATGGATTCCATCAATGGATTAGCCGTTCATTTACACCAGAATAGTAAAGTTTTGCCGCTTCTTAGGGTTAGAAAAGGTTAAGCCACACCATACTATCATGTGTAACGATGTTTTGTAGAATTTCCAAACTAATTGACACCATTTCTTCCCAACAATCCCAACGCGTAGTAACAAAAGTTTCTAAGATCGACGTAAAATAATGATTCAAAATTAAATGGTAGCTTTTTAAATGTTAGTTATTCTTGCCCGTGGCGGGTTCATCGACCTGGCGATCCCCGCCCGCGCACCTAAGCTGCTTTTGGAGCGCGACATTGCAAAACTGTGGTGGGGCGATAGACTGGTAGTATTGCAATAGCTTGTTTCTTTATAGATTCAGACGAAGTCAGCTCATTTGTCAGAATGTTGCTTACTGTGCAATTGCAGTTTTTGTCAATCATTTTTAATATACCTATTCATTTTTTTTTCTTAATAAAACTAATTTTCTTAATGGACGAGATTCTTCTCCGGGATCCGGTGGGGCGACTAAGGTAAAGTTTTTCATCGGGTAGAAGTTTGCGCCTTAGTTGAATTTTTCGGGTGCCGAAAGTGGGTGAAAAACACGGAACCCTTTTAGTATCACTCGTGTCTGTCCGTCTGTCTGTCAAAGCAAATGCTACGCCGAGTGGATTGAGTTTGAGGTCTTTTAGTTTTTCGAATTGTTTCATGAAATATATCAAATGAAAGGGGCTGATTGTGTGGGACGTTCTTCTTATATTTGAAAAAGGAAATGTTTCTTTTACCCTGTCATAAAACTAATAATATTTAGAAGTTATTTATGAATACAATAATAACTAAAATTAACAAATAAACTAAACTTACAACAAACTATAATAAGAAAAATCGTCCTCAATGCAATTAGCTGGTAATGTGCCCAAGAGACAGGCGGCGCATTGTCACTTTGAATGGCAATGCTTAGCTTCTGGCCAAAGTAAAAGCCAGCTCTTGGGTGATGGGAAGTGTCAACCAGTCATTTCGAAATTTCTTTGAAATGGCTGTGAGCACAAAAGGGCCCCACGGCCCGAGGGTTTCAACCCCAAACGGCTCGAAAATATAGTTACCAATAAGGTTACTATATTTATGCCGTTTGAGGTTTTCCGCAGCCACAGCGGCAGCGCCAACACAACACGATGAACTAGAAAGATGGGATGGCCCAAGAGTATCGACACTGGTTGCGTCCCACACTTAAGGCCTACCCGTATTCCATGGAAACAAAGACATGTCGTCCGGTCTGCCAAGCCATTGGGTCTAGGTCTTCCAGCCGTATGGAACGCCGACGGTGACAAGAGCTCGTTGGATAATGTCGTTCAAAAGCGTGTCGCGCAAAACGGCCCGCACTGAGGCTACAAGAAAGATCGTGCCCGAGGCTGTTGACAACTTGGGAAAATAACATGGGGCTCCTAAACGTGAAGCAGCGAGGCGGAAAGTGGTGTCGTCGACTAGGTTCTAGGATTCCCATTTTCCCACAGCCAGCAGGCGCGCACAATCAGTAGTAGCAGACGTGGGCAGTTAGTTATTCTGAACTATTCTGGAGAGTGGCTCGTCCCACCGCCTCTAGGAAGCTGGTTTGTCAGGTTGCTCAGTATTCGAGAAAGCGAGTTATGTATATAGCATCGGTGAAGCACGGCACATCAAAATCAACCAGTGTGGAAGCCAGGATATTCCTGATTAATTTCTTAGTGCCGTGAACCGAAGATATGAAAACTGGTAAACTTATACTAGAAATTTTGCGGACCCGAGCTCTAATATTAAGAAAATATTAAGGTGGAAGCGCCAGGGTAGTCCGCGAAATTCAAATTTTCTTACGTTTTTTGCAATTTGCAGGTCAGTGTCACGCTGTATCGTGGTCAAAATTTGATTCGCGGCCGCAGCAAGTACTTATGTATTTATACAATTATAATAATTAAAAACATCAATACAACTCGTTCTGTTAGAATTGATGTCAAATGTAGTATTTCAATGAAATCATAACATTTGACATCAATTCTACTGAGAAAGTTGTATTGATGTTCAGCGATATTTTCTCCAATTGTCAACCAATTTGGACGACTCTTTTCTGTTTGGAAGAGTATTTTTTCGTATCATTCCATTTCAATTTGGTGAAGATTTGATGAAGAACTTCGGAGATAGGTAACGGAACTCATGATAGCAAAGCTCCCGGGATTGCTGAAATCGCATGTCATGTCTGTTTATTGTTTACACCAGTTCATAACATAACATCACGCCGAAGGGGTACGCAGATGTGTACAAGTCAACAATGTTTTTGGGGTTATCTATTTGGCCATAACTTTATTGTTTATGAATATTATGAACCGGTCTTGATTCTTTTTGCGTTGGGTTTAGTTTAAAATATTGAATTTGCATTGGACGTTGAACTTCAAATATAAATAAACTAGTGACCTCCTCAACTTAAAATCTAGTTATGGTGAAAGTGCCAGGGTAGCCCGCGAAATTCAAATCTTCTTATGTTTTTCGAAATTTGCAGGTCAGTATCAGGTTGAATGTTGGTCGAAATATGATTCGCGGCCGTATTTACAGAACTCTAATCATTAAAATCATCAATTCAACTCTCTCAGTTAGAATTGATGCCAAAATGTTATGATTTCATGAAATACTTCATTTGACATCAATTCTAACTGAAAGAGTTTTATTAAAAATAATTTACGTATTGTTTAGTAACCGGTGAAAAGTCAATGCCATCCTTTTTGCAACTAGATGTCTTGGAATGTTTCCCACACCACTTCACCGCGCATGAAGGCATTTTGATGCGTTATAATTGCTTAAGAACGTTATAAAAATCTAAATAATTTAGCGTGCACACAGGTCTAACACTTGGACACAACTAAAATGGTCACCAGTACCGTAGCCTATATATAGGCGACAATATACTAATCGTTTTCGAGCGTCGGGGCACTGTATGCGCAGTCAAGTGGTTTTATAGTCTTTGGTTCCGGCTAATCAAAGAAACGGCGGAACCTATTTTGATGGAACTTCCCTGATGCTATAGGGAGTAACTTAGTAAAGGCTAGTTTAATTAAAAAAAACAGCGCAGTCGCGGGCAACGACATAATAAAAAAACCGGCCAAGTGCGAGTCGGACTCGCGCACGAAGGGTTCCGTAAAAAACGGCAAACAAAAAATCACGTTTGTTGTATGGAAGCCCCACTTGAATATTTATTTTATTCTGTTTAGACGATGGAACTCCTCAATAACTAACAGAAAATGACCCGCGTTTGCTGCGATCATTTGTCGATGTATTATTGTCACCATAACATAACATAACATGACGCCGGGGCTCGAGTCTGCTATTGCAATCGTGTCTCAATGACCGGTCAGTGATCGAATATTTGACAACTTTGACAGTTTTTGTATGGGAAATGTGTCATAAGTTTGACGTTATACGTCAAAAATCGATCATTGACCGGTCATTGAGACACGATTGCAATAGCAGACTCGACCCCGGCCCCAAGTCTGCTATTTTTATGAATTCGTCAATCCAACACGATCCCATTGTCATTTTGCTATAAGTTCGTAATCTGCTAAATTCATAATGGTCGATCATTGGTCGGTCAATGGTCTCGTAATAGAATCGTGGTTCTAAATATTCAATGTCTTTGAAAAGCAATGACTGCACAATAACGTTCTAATGGTAGGTCACTGATCGAAGGAACTGTCAAAATTTAAGCAGATTACCGTATACGTTTGTCATTCATTTGTCATTATGTACGAGATTACCATTCTATGCCATTTCTTTCAATGGAGTGTCAGTGTTTGACCATTGGAAAGTCATAATGACGCTTTTATATTAGTAGATTACCAAACTTGTCAAAATCAACAATTATGAAATCAATGATAGACCATTCTGACACTATTGTAATAGCAGAATTGAGGCCCTGTACGCTTTGAAGGGGTAGGCAGATGTATTGAGTACTTTCTTAATGTACCTATTGCCGAAACTGGTGCTCCAATTGGATGGGGATATCACTTTTCGACTGCATTTGTTTTTTGCACATTATATTAAATTTGTTTCAAGGAAAAGCCTTAAATAAACCGGCCAAGTGCTAGTCGGACTCTCACAGGAAGGGTTCCATACGATAACACCGAAAAAAAACCACGTTTCTTGTATGGCCCCCTTTAATCTTGAAAATTTTAATTTCGTCTGCCTTTTACGGTTCTTGAGATACAGCTCGCTGACAGACGGACGTACGGACTGGAAAGACGGACAGCGGAGGCTTAATACTACCCGTACGCGTTAACTTAGCACCTGGCTCGACACATTTCGAATGAAGTTTTTATTTGTACCTATTTTTCTGTTTCCTTCTTCTTATTTACTTTTTTTTTTGTTTAATGTGTGTACATAAATTGTTAAATAAAAATAAATAAATAAATACTTTTCCTATTTCTTAACGCCGTTTTTTTTTGAAGTTACAGATGTAATAAATTATAATTTTCTTGATTCGTCGATCGATGGTGTGGAATCACACACACAAGAAGCGACTTTTCAGCATAATGATATCGTACATTGTTTTCAGGCGTCCGTTTCGACAGGGCGACTGCTGTCTAGTTGCACCTTTTGTGCAATGTATTTACGTTCGATGAACTGCTAAAATACAACATACACTGTTGTATTTAAGTAGCTCACACTTTAGCGGAGGAGCTAGCCGTGTATAATAATATTTATGACGCTATTGCCACGCGCGAAATTTCGACGATTTCCAGCCAACAGAACAAGCCGGATTTCCAAAAGGAAGCAGAAGACCTGCCGTGAAACGCTAAGTAGTGATGCTTAGCTTTTGGGGTTTACAAGATTCTATTCCAGTGGTAGCCAACCTGTGGTCTGCGGTCCCCAAGGACCAAAATATAGGTTAAAAGGATTTAATGGTTTTAAGGACTGAACTTTAAACCCTTCGCGAACTATATTTTCACCTCAAAAATATCATTGATGCAAACTGATTTTAAGTTTCTATCAGAAATGTTGTTTTCTTTGACAATGCTCTTTAGTTTTGATTTCAAAGAATAGTTATGCTACAAGTTCTGAACATATACAATAAGTTTATTTTTAGATCAATCAAGAAGAAAATATCTAGAGAAATCAAGAAGAAAATTGAATTTTGTCAAGTTAAATTTTCTTCTTGATTTTTGGTCCCTGCTAGCAACTAGTAAATTAAAGTGGTCTTGGGTCAATAAAGGTTGGAAACCACTGTTCTATTCGATCGAGAGATGGGCTGCACTGCCGTCTCTTCAAGGGCGTCTGTTCCCGTTCAGTTACACCATATTGTGTTTCACTGTTACCTATTGGGATAAAATATCCCGACAAGTAACAATAACCCAATTACTCACTGTAACCATCTGTATAAAGCTTAAAATGTCTAATACAATTTTCATTCGGGCCCGGTCCTAGGCATACATTATACGAAGTGCGTAGGTACAGGCGATGCGGCATGTTTTCGGCATCCGAGCATGCTGATGTCGCGTCGCTGCTGCGCCGACAAGTCAGAAAAGGGACTAAGGAGGCAATGCTCAATGTATTCAGTAAAGACTTTGAAAGGTCATGGTTAATTGCCTATGTAACACCCACTAACATGAAGATCGGAAACAAAACTCGAATGTTTACAGACAAACTGAACAGTAAGGTAGGTCCAACTTTGAGAAATGTCAATCGTTAAATCGAACTCGACAAGGCAGCGTTCGTGTAGCGAAATATCTTCTCGTGTCGCAAACTGGTGCGTTTTACAAGGGATGACACAAGGCAACTTAATACTTGGTCGCTCTAAATGGGCCTCATTAGAACCCTGAAAGTCGCCCAGAAGGCAATCTACATTAAAATAGTAATGGACTGATTAGTCATTTTGAATCTTCGAACTGAATAAGTGCAGTTTCTATGGTTCTTTCTTACCATAGAAACTGCTCTCAATCGACGTTTCATTGATTTTTGACTACAAGTTTACACAAAAAAATGTGTGTCGGACAACGCACAGGGGCAGGGAAGAGTTCTAGGTAGTCGGTATGAATATTGACGCACGCAGTTATTAAGTAGGGGATTGTTTGGGAGAACAAAATTAGTGTAAGCTGACGTAATAAACTACGTAGCTAAGACCAAGGCCTTGTTATACCCAGTTTATATTTTATGTGATCATTTGTATTAACAAGCCCTAAAAAAGTACTTATGTAAACGTTAGTAGGATTGCAATGGAGTTTGAACTTTGTCTTGTGTGTTAAGGGGCTATTACACTATTCAATTTGTAGGAAATCTAACTAGGAACAGTTAGGAACCTAAATTGTTAGCTAGTGATCAGATCACACTACACTAAATTGGATTCTAAATCGTACAGACCACGGATTTATGAAGTAATAACGTATTGGATTCCATGTTTCAAAAAACAGAAGATTGGATCCGATTTAGATTAAATCGGATCCAATCTGTTCTACTACGATTACATCTTCCGATTTCCTAGTTAGATTTCCTACAAATTGAATAGTGTAATAATCCCTTTATAGTTTATTGTTCCAAAATAAAGGCAAATTATCTTGAATTCAAATATAATTCGTATTTTTCTTTTGTAAGGTACTTACCTACATATATATAGTTTTTGGCTCTTTAGAGAAATTCAGTGTTCTATTTCAAGTTTGTCTTGAGATTAATTTATCTGATCCTAGAAGTTGCAAAATGCACAGTCTGACTTTCGGCAGCCAGCCGGACCTTTTGGTAAAATAATTGCCCAGAATTACATTTTAATTTTAACACAAGCATTATTGTTCATAAGAAGTTCTAGGTAGGAAAGAAACGGGTAGGTTAAATAACTTACGTTTGTTTTGTGTTATTTCAATAACTTATTTTAAAAAAAATATTACCGAATTTAGAACTTCCTCCTTTTTGGAAGTCGGTTTAAGAAGAAAACGAGTCAAGGATGTGAAATAGATACCTTAAAAAACCATATTAAAGTAGGTAAATTAGTGTATTAGTGTAAACTACATGTTTAATTACCTACCAACAAACCCTTTACAAAAACACTAAATAGTGAGTGAACGTAAATAATTGAGTCTACAAGGCTAATACGTAATACGAATAGCACAAAGCATGAAAGCAAGTTCGTCCAGTGGAAGGCTAACAACTCAGCGACGAGTCAAAACTTGGTGACAAAACTTTAAATAAATATAAGACAATAAAATTTATCATAAATCTATTATATAAATAAAACAACCACAACAAATTTCATTCTCAATACGAAAATACCTGAACGTGGAAGTACCTACTACTTAACAAATACATAGGTAAATACGTACCTACGTTTGTATGTGTAATGTGAACAATAATTGGGTGCAGTCAATCGTTTAAATTAGTTAAGATACAATAGTAGAGATTCCAAATATTACCAAACAAATAAAGGTACCTACTGTACTGGTTAGTGTTTATATTCCAACTCCCACACGTCCGTACAGAGTTCGTGGAGACCTACCTAGTTCGTTATAATATTTTGAGACTCATCAGAGTATAGGCTTTGGGACTTGGGATTACCAAATACAATTTTCAGGCCAGTGGTCCCTGAAAGTTAGAAATTAATAGGTAAAAATAATATTACCGTTTGAAGTGCTCCCTTATTCGATCTTCACGAATGTTATCGGGTAAATTTCCAACCCACAGGTGCCGAGTCTCTCTAACCATCTTGCTTCGAACTCCACATTAGGAATCATTACCCGTTCGCGTCACTACGTGGCATAAATCAATTTTGCACACAATCGTGATTCACACATTTTGATTATTCACTATAAGTGAACCATAAACATTGTACAGCCCACGAGTTGCACTTTTTGATAAAACAACACTATCTTCACTTCACGACATTCGTTAATCTCATCACAAAATCCACTTCACTATAAACACACCACGTAATAGACGCGAGCGTACACTTCGCGGCTCTCGAATTGACAGTGAAGCCAGCTTCGACGCGAGTTTGCCGATAAGCTCCGCCTTCTGACCGCTGCCGCGCAAAGTGGAGTAGGGTGGCCAGTGAATTTATTGAAATAATGCACCATTCTGAAGTTTATTTAGACATTCAAATGCATTTAAACAATCATTTTAAGGTTTAGCGAGTTATCTGTTTTTTTTTAAACCAGACAACAATTTAAAAAAACATTATCGCATTTATTATTGGAAATACCTGTCGGTTTCATTGTTATTTAGTTCATTATTTTATCTAAGGTCTATAACTTAATAGAATATTTCGTAATTAAATATTCTAGAATACATTTTTACCCATTATTATAAACACTTTGTTAAATAAAAATAAACAAACTTGGAATGAACGTGTTGATGCAGCGGTCCGCTGGCCAGCTTACCCCTAGTCGGCTACCTATCTCTTTCAGTTTTCCATATATCGCTCTCGCTCTAACTAACAGGTTAAAAACATCTGTGTTGCCATTTTAGGAAAGTTACTGTTTTATGGGGTGTTATTGTTTTTGACAACCTCAGCTTTTTATGGGTCTTTAGAACGACCTACTACTCATCGTAATGCTTGCTCTATTTAATGTATTTTTTTTGTATTTATTACCTCATGAAGTCGTGAGTATTATGTTATGATATTGCAACTTAAATTGAGTAGAAAATTAAATAAATTAGGCCCCGAAGGAAAAGTACGTAAGTACCTTTCCATACCTACACAGTCTACTTTTTTGAGTCTGTATGAAATCGAACTATCAACCGTTTAGGTAATTCACGTTTACCTCTCATGCGCGAGGTTGTGTGTGGAAATTGTCTATTAACTATGGTCCAGTTAAAATAGACCAAAAATTCAGTAAATCCTGCTAATATTATAATATGAATGTTTGTATGTTTGTGTTACAATCAGGCAAAAACGGCTGAAGGGATTTGGATGAAATTTGGCACACATGTAGTTCATATCGTCGTTTATCCTACTAATATTATAAATGTGAATGTTTGTATGTTTGTATGTTTGTATGTTTGTATGTTTGTATGTTTGTATGTTTGTATGTTTGTATGTTTGTGTTTCAATCAGGCAAAAACGGCTGAAGGGATTTGGATGAAATTTGGCACACATGTGTAGTTCATATCCCGGAATGAGACATATGCTACTTTTTATCCCGGTAAGTGGCATGGATCAATAAAGACTGAGGAGGAAGTGGAAATTCAGAGCCGCTGCTGCCTTAGTACTTCAGATTCACAAGTACCAGGAGACCAGAAACATCAAGTACCAGGAGACCAGAAACATGTCACAGTATTTTTTGGGCTGGTTAGGATAGGTGTAGGGTAGGTGTAGGGTAGGTGCAGGGTAGGTGTAGGGTAGGTGTAGGGTAGGTGTAGGGTAGGTGCAGGGTAGGTGCAGGGTAGGTGTAGGGTAGGTGTAGGGTAGGTGTAGGGTAGGTGTAGGGTAGGTGTAGGGTAGGTGCAGGGTAGGTGCAGGGTAGGTGCAGGGTAGGTGCAGGGTAGGTGTAGGGTAGGTGCAGGGTAGGTGTAGGGTAGGTGCAGGGTAGGTGTAGGGTAGGTGCAGGGTAGGTGTAGGGTAGGTGCAGGGTAGGTGTAGGGTAGGTGCAGGGTAGGTGTAGGGTAGGTGCAGGGTAGGTGTAGGGTAGGTGTAGGGTAGGTGTAGGGTAGGTGTAGCAGCCTACCCTACGGTAGGCTAGCGGACTAGCGGTAGGGTAGATGATTCCTGAGTAAAAAAATTACAATACAAATCAAGAAACCTTCCTATTTCCGATATTCACGCGGGCGACGCCGCTGGTAGAAGCTAGTTTTCAATAATAGAGTACTCAGATAGATTTTCAAAAAATATTGATTAGGAATTTTTTCTTTTTTCACGTTAACAAAAAAATGCGAAGATACAGTGCGTTGAAAACTCGGGTGATGATCACAACGATCGCGATAGTACAATTTTTACAAGCGAAGTGACGTCACCAGCCCCTCTTGAACATTGATGCGCTTTATCTTTCTAATATTTTAGAGATTTGAAATGGCAAAAAACGCGTTTTCAATATTTTTTGATTATCCGTCCCTTACGGCATAAATAGTTTTTTTTTTTTACATGGTATAAATCCTTTATTGCAACTATAACTATATACACAGACTTAAATAAAAGACTCAACTAAAACTAAAAGTAATCTAAAACATGGCGTCGAAAAATTCCTCCGTATCGCAGGCCACTGGTAATGTACCCAGAACGCTGGCAGCATTACTACGTTGTATGGCAATGCTTATCCTTTGTCCGAGGTAAAAGCCAGCCCTAGGGTCACGCGAAGTGTCAACTAAGCGTCTTGACAGATCTTTAAACAAGTAATGAGCACTCGGACCCCATGACCCGAGAGTTTCAACCCCAAACGTCTCGAAAACATAACTACCTACAAGGTTATTATATTTCCGCCGCTTGAGGTTCTCCGCAGCCGCAGCGGCAGCGCCAGCGCAGCACGAAGAGCTAGGAAGATGGGATGGCGCAAGAGTATCGACACAAGTAGCGTCCCACACTAATGGCCTACCCATCTTCCTTGGAAATAATGACATGCCGTCCGGTCTCTTGCCATCGCCGCGTGCCAGGCCATTGGGTTCTAATACAGCCGGAACGCCGATGGTGACATGAGCTCGTCGGATGATGTCGTTAATATTCGCGTGCCGCGCTATGCGACCAGCGCTACGGCTGCATGACAGGCCGTGGTGTCCGAGACTGTTGACAGCCTCGCCACAGTGGCAGCGATGAGGAGAACAACAAGGAGCGCCAAGACGCAGGGAAGCAGCGAGGCGGAAAGTAGTATCGTCGAACAAAGTGCCTATGTTCGACGACGGTAGTGCGTGAAGCCAGAGTCCTGACTCCCATTGACCCACAGCCAACAGACGAGCACGCTCAGCAGCAGTACCAGATGTGGCCAAAAGGTTATTCTGAACCTCCCTGCAGAGTGGCTCGTCCCACCGTCTCTGGGATGATGGGTAGTCGGGTGGATTTAGATTCGGGCAAGCGAGTCTCCACGCATCCATAGCCTCAGTGAAGCAAGGCACATCAAAACTAGTCAGTAAGGAAGTTAGGATATTCCTGACTAATTTCTCAGTCATGAACCGAAGACATGAAAGCCGGTAAACTGATACTAGTAATTTTGCGGACGCCGAGGCCTCCCATACGGATGGGAAAAGTAGCTTGTGCCCAAGGTCGGTCGTCCATGGCCACATTTAAAAGTGAAGTAAGTGTATGACGGATGATTTTGTCCATTTTTTCCAAAAGGTGAGGGTGCTTCCATAAATGGGAAGCACGAAGAAAGTAAGTTAATTTAGGTCCGAAACAGCAGTATTGAATTAAGGTGATAGCCGAATGCATGTTAATTTTGAGTAATCTTTCCGAAATGTCATTAAAGTTTTGTATTTTCTCCTCAACAAAATTGGGAAAGGATTGCTCAAAAATGGGAGACCCAAGGAAGCGAAGAGAGCTTTTTTCAATAACTTTTATTTCTGGAGCTATAGCGTTGAATTTTGGGAGTGTCAGTTGTCGGTCGGTACTGTCAGATAAGAATAATTCACACTTCGAAAGATTGAGATTTAGTCCTATAGAATGGAGTTGACTTTTTAAAACTTGTAAATCATCTAAAACTGTGTCAACATCACTTCCTAGGGTAAATAGAATTACATTATGTTCTACCTAGTAGAATAATCTATTCGCAAACAGTTGAAAATGAGTGGGTACCTACAGTTCTAAAATGCATTCATCATCTTCCTGCCCTTATCCCATGTTACTTGGGGTCGGCGCAACATGTTTTTTTCTTCCATTCTGTCCTATCAGCCGTCACACTATCACTAACTCCCTTTTCTTTCATATCACTCCCCACACAATCCATCCATCTTTTCTTTGGCCTCCCTCTTCCTCTCCATCCATTCACATTTATATTCATAACCCTTTTAGTTACATGCGTTTCATCCCTGTTCTTCACACGACCATACCGTCCAGGACAAGCGGTTACCTTTCAACTTTAGAAACGCGCGGTTTTTTCAGCTTTAGTTCTAAAATGCATTATTAAAATAAAACAGTGTTTATGAATCCCCGTTGCTCCCACAGCTGCTACAAATATATTAAATATCTAGCTTTTTCCCGCGACTCCGCCCGAGTGGATGTCGGTTATCGCGTAAAACAAAAGCCTATGTCCTTCTCCATATCCCAGGCTATATATCTGCCAAATTATATGACGATTTGTTCAGCCGTTTTAACGTGAAAGCGTAACAGACAGACAGTTACTTATACTACTAATATTAGTAGGGATTAGTAGGCATCATTGACATCGATGATGAAACCGCGGGCTGGACTTATAATATTGTTATGCGCCGGAATTAATGCCGCGTCCATAATGATATTATTTACTACTGGCGCCATATATTATCGAGTAGCAGAACCATTAGAGTCAAGATTCTTCTAGACTTTTCTTTGCCAAAACATTCTGGAGTTCTCGATATCTGGTTAGTTGGGACCGGTATGTACACTATGTACGCGAACTTTCTAGTTGTTTCTACAGTAGAAGGTACTGGATTTGCAAAGTCAAAGTCAAAAGTCAAAACGTTTATTTCAATTACTTAGGCCATTAAACGGCACTTTCTAACGTCATCATTTACATTTATAATAATATAAGTGACTCTACTGTTGCGATACAAGCGATAACTTCGAAAGCGATCTTCAACTGCGATTTAAGTGTTTAGTAGTGCAAGTAGTGCAACTGTGTTTTATAATTAGTGGTTTAAAAGTTGTAATTAGTGTTGTTAAATAAAAGTGTCATTTTAGTTATTTTATCAGCTGTTTTTATTGTCACGAACCCCATGCTCGTAACAATTGGTGTTAGAAGAGTGGATATTTAAACCATGCCGATTCTACCAAAGGTCGACACGGAGGGTATCCGTACCCGGCCGGAGTCAACGCCAGCAGGAGATGGACCAGAGACGTTTTGGAGGTGTAACGCCGCAGACGTCGGAGAGTCAGCTGCCGACCATGCACACTGCAGCGTGACAAGGAGGAACAGGCTCGCCGACTGGAGGTACAGACCCGCCGGTTGGTAGAACAGATGCAGCGTCACAAGGACGAACAGGCGCGCCGCCTGGAAGAACAGATGTTCCTCATGAAAGATGTGCATGCCACTTTCAGCAAAGAAATAAAGGTTGTAAAAGATCGCAAACTTCAACGCAGCCCCTGACTGGTGCCGGTGCCCCGTCTCGTTAAGTAGGGGAGTGAGATGTTTAACTCCCACTGCGACATCTAAGAGGGGCGTGCGTGGAACAAAACAAAACACGCCACCACCTCGGGTCCTAATTGATGGGGGGCGGCGGACGTTCCCTAGTCCGCCGTCTCTGGACCCATTTAGGGAAGAAGAAGGAGTTGAAGGAGTTGAAGAAGGCTGCGGAAAGGGAGAGGGAAATTTCGAGTGCTCTCCCGGCCCGCAGCAGGCGCACCGGGCGTCGGAAGAGGGCATACGCTGCCCTCCTTCGGCACCCTGTTGAGCCTGTTCCTCCTTGTCACGCTGCAGTGTGCATGGTCGGCAGCTGACTCTCCGACGTCTGCGGCGTTACACCTCCAAAACGTCTCTGGTCCATCTCCTGCTGGCGTTGACTCCGGCCGGGTACGGATACCCTCCGTGTCGACCTTTGGTAGAATCGGCATGGTTTAAATATCCACTCTTCTAACACCAATTGTTACGAGCATGGGGTTCGTGACAATAAAAACAGCTGATAAAATAACTAAAATGACACTTTTATTTAACAACACTAATTACAACTTTTAAACCACTAATTATAAAACACAGTTGCACTACTTGCACTACTAAACACTTAAATCGCAGTTGAAGATCGCTTTCGAAGTTATCGCTTGTATCGCAACAGTAGAGTCACTTATATTATTATAAATGTAAATGATGACGTTAGAAAGTGCCGTTTAATGGCCTAAGTAATTGAAATAAACGTTTTGACTTTTGACTTTGACTTTGCAAATCCAGTACCTTCTACTGTAGAAACAACTAGAAAGTTCGCGTACATAGTGTACATACCGGTCCCAACTAACCAGATATCGAGAACTCCAGAATGTTTTGGCAAAGAAAAGTCTAGAAGAATCTTGACTCTAATGGTTCTGCTACTCGATAATATATGGCGCCAGTAGTAAATAATATCATTATGGACGCGGCATTAATTCCGGCGCATAACAATATTATAAGTCCAGCCCGCGGTTTCATCATCGATGTCAATGATGCCTACTAATCCCTACTAATATTAGTAGTATAAGTAACTGTCTGTCTGTTACGCTTTCACGTTAAAACGGCTGAACAAATCGTCATATAATTTGGCAGATATATAGCCTGGGATATGGAGAAGGACATAGGCTTTTGTTTTACGCGATAACCGACATCCACTCGGGCGGAGTCAACCTCGCCCCGCGTCTGCGCCTCCTCTCGCCACCTATCCAGGTCCCATGGCGGGGATCCGGCCAGTGCGCAAGCCGCCTCGTAGGAGATCGTGCGATACCCTCTGATAACTCTGACGGCCTTGGTTCTATCCATGGTACGGAGCGAGGAGGCATGGGAAGCCGTCAACTCCTTCTGCGAAGCATTAATGCTAGTGAAGGAGGAGGCGGGCCGTGTGAGGAAGAGACAACCCTCACGCCCCAGCCACCGCAATATAGGGACACGCACCGGGCGCCGAGACTCGAGAGTCGCAGGCCGATTCCCGGCCACCGTAGGCGCGGGCCTGCGGCGAGCGTTGGGTGGCTCGTCGTCCGATCAAAGCCAGGCCCGGGTCGACGACAGCGCGTTATGTTCCACGCGCGCCTCAAAGAGATGTCAGCATAGTAGAAGAGACCCATTAGGGCCAGAGCCTGCCAGGGTTGCGGATTTGGTTTGAAAGAGTTACCGCGGCCCTGGATAGCAAAAGGTACTATGAGGAGCACGGATGGGTTTTAATCAGTAAGAGTCTGACACTCCTTCCCGCTCTACCCAGAGCGGCAGGAGTCATTTGAAAATTTCCCATCCATAAAAAAAAAGAAAAGGGTTTGAAGGAACCTAACATGAATGGTATGACGGGAGCTAAGTTCGCTCGCTCACTCTATTTAGAACCTAACCTTGTAATAGAAATCAGAATAATTATATATCCGCCACCATGATGCATCACAAAAATAGAACCAACGATATCAGCGCCTCGAACAATTGATAAAAAGTTTAACCATCCATAGTATGAAGTAGCCGTGTGTAGCTGTTGATATCGTCAAACGCTGAGTTATGTAAAGTACAGGTACTGCGCCAACCGTGTCGTCAAATAGTGCGCGTAAGCCTAATATGCTGCCCTCATCATGATATAGCCAGACCATATCAATGAATAAAGGTATGAGTTCGTACTCGACTGCAGACAGCTGAAGCAGACGATGTGACGCTCGTGTCGCTGCGACACTGCTGCTATTTGACGACACGGTTGGCGCAGTGGATGAGCGATTGGCTGCTGCGCTGCGTATCGCGTGTTCGATTCCCATTCCACATTATGTTGTGTTATATTTTACTGAGTCCTGAACCTGTCCCCTGTCCGTCCATCCGTCGTAAAAACGTACCTATGTTACGTTTTTACGGCGGATGGATGGACAGGGGACAGGTTTACCTACTTAGTTATGATGAGTTTTTATTGAAACGTAGGTACTTACGTAACAAGTTTTTTTTTTATTATTATTGATAGGCACGCGCTTGACCACTATCTCATGTGATGGTAAGCGACGATGTGGTCGAAGATGGAGCACGCTTGCCTAGAAGTAACCTATGCACTCTTGACTTAAAGACTCCCAGGTTGTAGCTAACAGGAAACACAGACTCTGGCAGGGAATTCCACCCCTCAGCTGTACGCACAATGAATGTATTCCCAAAACGCTTTGTGCGTGTGTGTGGGATGTCCACCATGTACCTACCGGTGGCGCATCGCTGTACGTCTTGTGGTCCGATGATGGAACGGGCTTGGCGGAAGTATGCAGTCAAATATTGAAAAGAAACAGTTTTGTTGTTCTTACCTACTTTTACAAATAATATATTCTTAGAGACCAGAAGGGAACTATATAAAAAAAAAACAAATCACTTATTCACCTAGAAAGTTATATTTCTTACAAATTATTTTGAATCAACAACAAGCACATAAGTAGATAATAAGTAGGTACATAGGAATTATATAACACGACCCGAGATTCAACACTATAACGTCTCTAGAATACGTCCGTTGCCTCCAAAAGCCAAGCACACAAAGAGCCCGTTTACTATTGGGGGCCTCAAATGAATTTAAGGCCCCCAGCCGAGGCAATAAAACTATGGCTACAAGCTAAAACTACTGACCGCTCGCTAAGGGCATCCCCTGTGGAATATGACCACGAGGCTTAGCGGCGTCAGTTCGGGACAGCAAGGGACAACAGGCTGGGTCATTAATATTATATTATGATTTTAGACTAATAGTGGCTCAGCGACGCGGGCTGGCTCGTTAGGCAAAAGACGGGGAGGGTTTTGAATGGGTCGTCGCGACGGGCCTCGGCGGCGAGGCCGGAATACGGAACGCGGTCTGTTTATGTTTTTACTAAGCGTGCTTGTTTACCTACACTTTTCTTGAATCTTTGTAAAATCTTCGTCAGAGCCCGTTCACAGCGCGCCATGCCTTTTTATACCCTACCGCGTGGACCGGGCAGGTTAGAAGGGGAAATATCTTAGTATATGGATAACGTTTCATCATCATCATCATCATCATATCAGCCGAAAGACGTCCACTGCTGGACAAAGGCCTCCCCCAAGCGTCGCCACAACAACCGGTCCTGTGCGTCTCGCATCCATCGGTTACCCGCGACCCTCACCAGGTCATCGGTCCACCTTGTGGGAGGCCTTCCAACGCTGCGTCTTCCGGTACGCGGTCGCCACTCCAAAACTTTTCGGCCCCATCGACCATCTGTTCTGCGAGCAATGTGCCCTGCCCACTGCCACTTCAATTTGGCGATCCTTCGGGCTATGTCGGTAACCTTGGTTCTCTTGCGGATATCCTCATTCCTGATTCGATCACGCAAGGAAACTCCGAGCATTGCCCTCTCCATTGCCCTTTGGGTGACTTTAAGCCTTCTGATGAGGCCCATTGTGAGCGACCACGTTTCGAGTCCATAGGTCATCACTGGCAACACGCACTGGTCATCGACTTTCGTCTTGAGACACTGTGGTATGTGAGACGAGAAGATACCGCGCAACTTCCCGAACGCCGCCCAGCCGAGTCGGATTCGACGGTTGACCTCCTTCTCGAAGTTAGCCCTACCTAGCTGGATCGTTTGTCCCAGGTAGACGTACTCATCAACAACTTCGAGTGCAGAGCCTCCAATCTTGATAGGAGTGGGTGCTACATGGGTATTTACCATGACCTTGGTTTTGTCCATGTTCATTTTAAGACCCACTCTTTCGGAAGCTCTACTGAGGTCATCGAGCATTGTACTGAGGTCCTCCGTGGTCTCAGCCATGACGACTATATCGTCGGCAAATCGAAGATGAGTGATGTACTCGCCATTTACATTGATGCCTAGCCTTTTCCAGTCCAAAACCTTGAAGACGTCCTCCATTGCGGCCGTGAACAGTTTCGGAGAAATTACGGCTCCCTGCCTCACACCCCGCTGCAGGAGGATAGGTTCTGATGTCTGATCCTGAAGTCGGACTGACATGGTGGCGTTTTCATACAAACACTTCAGCTCCTCGATGTACCGATAGTCGATCTGGCACCGTTGGAGAGACTGCAGCACAGCCCAAGTCTCGATCGAGTCGAAGGCTTTCTCGTAGTCCACAAACGCTAAGCAGAGGGGCAGATTATACTCTTCGGTCTTCTGTATAACCTGCCGCAGCGTGTGTATGTGGTCTACGGTGTTGAAGCCTTTTCGGAATCCGGCTTGTTCGGGAGGCTGGAAGTCGTCAAACCTGCGTGCGAGACGGTTTGTGATGACTCTGGAAAACAGCTTGTAGATATGACTCAGAAGTGAGATGGGCCTGTAGTTCTTAAGCAGGGCATTGTCGCCCTTTTTAAAGAAGAGTACCACCACACCTCTGCTCCACGCTTGTGGCGTTTTCCCCTCGAGTATGACGGAATCGAACAGTTTCTGAAGGGCCTTAAGGACTGGTTTTCCACCCGCCTTCAGGAGTTCGGCCGTAATTCCGTCCTCACCCGACGCCTTGTTGTTCTTAAGCTGCTTCAGAGCCATCCTAATCTCATACAGGCTGACGTCCGGGATGTCTTCGGTATAATGCCGGGTCAATCTAGCTCTTGGGTCGTTCGCTAGATTTGCTGCGGGTTTGGTCATTGACGTGTATAACTGTCCATAGAATGTCTCGATCTCCCTCAGAAGCTCCGATTTGGCGGATATGGTTCTGCCATCGTCGGTCTTCAGTTTTGTGAGCTGGCTTTGCCCAATAGACAAATCCCTTGCAAACACCTTGGAGCCCTTATTCCGCTCTATCGCGTCTTTAATCGTTTCAGTATTAAAGCGGCGGAGGTCGCTTTTCAAGGACTTGGAGATCCGTCTATTGAGCTGCCGGTACTTGCACGCATCGTCTGAAGACTGCAGAATCATCTCCCGCCTCTCCTTCATGAGCTTGAGAGTTGGATCAGAGAGCCTCTTGGTCTTATCTGTACGGCGAGTCTTGAAGAACTTAGACCCGACCGTATGAACAGTTTCCACGAACCCATCGTTGTATTCGTCCACGGAGCTCCCTAGGCACTCGAAACGATTTTGAAGTTCGAGCTGAAAGCTTTCGGAGTTTTGGATCTGGATCTGTGCTGGACGGAGCGTAGACTTCATCAGTCGAGACCTTTCCAGCTTGATATTTAGATTCAATGTGCCTCTTACCATGCGGTGATCACTTCCGGTTTTCACCGCGTTGATCACGGAGACATCATTGAATATCTGCTTCTTCGTCGACATGATGAAGTCAATCTCATTTTTAGTTGCACCGTCGGGGCTCTGCCAGGTCCACTTCCTGTGCTCACGTTTTCTGAAGAAGGAGTTCATCATATAGAGGCCCTCCTTCTCCATAAAACTGGCCAGTAGGTGTCCCCGGTGGTTCCGACGTCCATATCCAAATTGCCCCACTCGCAGCTCGTCACCGTCACGTTTGCCCACGTTTGGATAACGTTTAAGTATAACAAACTAACCGATATTATTCTAATAAAATTGATAGGTTCCTTTGTTAATAGTCGGAGAGCTGACGACCGAAACGGCCAGGTAATTTGATCATTCATAATAAATCTGAGTTATCAACTGACCTGAGGCACTTTAAGAATAAAACCGTCGACCTGGCAGGATTCGCGTGGTGGATGCGGGTGTTATGGGGTGGGGAAAAAAAAAAGGTAATAGTATCAGGGTTAATTTTTGTGGCAAATGGTTTGCCTGCCTCCCCAAAAGTACCCAAAAAAAATTTGCCGTCATTTTGGTTGGAGGGGAGGTATCGCCAGGCTTATTATTATAATGTAATTATGTAACAACAAAGCTGGCTTTGTTTGTGCCTGAAGTTTATTATTCCCAGAAGCTAGGAAAAAAAAGCCAGCCAAAAACAGTGGTGGGAACATGTAGAAAAAAAACATTAAAAATGTTGTATTTTGCGCGAGAATAGGTAATATACGGACTGTTGACAGTGTCAACAGTAGCTTTAGAGCCATAGACATATACTATCTCAATGCTTTAGAGCATTATAATGTCTATGCTCTAAAGCGATTGTAGCTGTCAACTTGACACGTCAAATGTTAGTTCACCGCTCCCCAGCCCTGACATGTGAAAATTCCCAAATAAAAAATAAGTCTTATGTATTTGGTAAATAAACATTAAATTCGCGATTAATTCGGCGCACACCGGTGTGTTGCCGGTGCTTGAGCGGTGAAAACAACATTATTGTAATCTATATGACACACTTGGTTACAATTATTATTTTACAATATAAATTAGGTAGGTACATAATTATTAAAATAAGTTAAACTTTGTGAATGACTTTAGGAACAAAATTATGGTAAAATAATAACAAAGGCTAACAAGTAACAATAGCATTCAACTTCTTTGTTATTTTCCCCCTCCTCAATCAAATTGACGACACGGTTGGCGCAATGGTTGAGCCAAAGACTACAATAGTATAGGTTGAGCGATCGGCTGCTGCGCTGCGTGTCGCGGGTTCGATTCCCGCACGGAACAAATATTTATATGGCCTACAGATATTGGTTCCGGGTCTGGGCGTTTGTGTATGTGACTTTGTATGTGTGTAAACGCACCCACGATACAGGAGAAATTCCTAGTGTGGGGCAACGTTTTTTAAAAAAAAAAAAACAATTTGTTACGATTTTTTAGAGTATATTTGTGCCAAAATTTCAATTAGTCTTCGTTTTCTATAAATTTATATTATTGGGTTCCTTTTATCGAGTAAATGATACTTTTTGAAGTGTCTCGCTGCTGCATCTTTATTTAACTTTTAACTATCGGCCACTAGCAACACTGCTCAAGGAAGTGTCAAGCGCAGTGATGCCAATTTAGCATATTATGTGCTAAATTTGGCAGATTTTCGTTCTGTTTAGCATTATATTTCGTCGTTAAGCATATAGCATATTTTTTAGCATACGTCATCGAATATAAAGATGCAGCTGGCAATAACACTTTTACAGATTTATCTAAGTTTGCAATATCTCTGTTGTCATTACCGCATTCAAACGCGGAGATTGAACGCGTTTTCAGTCAAATGAATTTAGCAAAGACTAAGCTTCGGAATCGTTTGGCGGTGAAAACCTTAAATACCATTTTATATGTCAGGTTTGGCCTGAAGAGGGCAGGAAAGTGCTGCTATTCATATACAGTTCCAGATGACGTAATGCGTTTCACAGGTACCAAAGAAACTTATGATTCGCACTCTCAGTCTTCCACAGCTACTGTTGATGAAGATCATGACATCGACTGTTTGTTTCAAAACTTGGAGTACTGTGAGTATATTTTCTAAAAAAAATGATTAAAGTCTGCAATTAACTTGGCATTTTATTTTAGCACTTATAAAAATAAAAGCCTATTTTTGGCATTTTAAAAAACCTAAAATAAAATGCCAAGATTGCAAACTTTAGTCATTTTTTTTTAGTTTACAGCGTTTTAGCATATTTCGAATTAGCCTAGTTGGCAACACTGATCAAGCGGTGTCAACTGTGTCAAGTGTCAAGTGAGTTGGTTGAAGTGAGTGAGTGACAAATTGACAAATACAATTTATTATAATTTTTATAAATAAAAGTACTCTGTGGTGGGGACTGTCGACTGAGGTTTCAGAGGTTTGGTTTGGTTGGAGACCGAGAATTTTCTAATATTGTCTTCGAATTTCTTTCTCATTATTTTGCTCCATAATTTTCAATTCATCAGTCTGAGACAGTCAGAGTTCTAGTTTGACGGCTGACGAATGAAAATATTTTTCGTCGTAGTGGCAGTGTATTGTGTGATTCGTATATCGAGTTAAGGATTGTAAAATTTGAACACAACAGGACATCTTATCTATTGAAAATCTGCAAAATGTTTTTGAAACCTAGACAGGTTTTTAGATTAGGATATTATAATTATTGCAGACTAGGCAATAACCTTTATGGGACGCAGAAGGCTGTAGCACCTGTTTCAACCGAAGGAATATCAATAAGCGACAATTGCGCACAAAAATTAAAACAGTTATGTGGCGATGATGACAATTTCCTAAGAGTGTGTGTGGAAAGTGGTGGATGCTCTGGATTCCAGTATAAATTTGACTTGGATACCAAACTAGCTGATGATGACAAGTAAGTACAGTCTATGTCTTTTTTATTAGGTACCTATATATGACAAGCTCTTTGCCTGAAAGGATTTTTCGCTGGGAAAAATGATGAACTTACATGCAAACTCATCCTCCATTTGAGGCCAAAATATTTTGGCAGTTATTTAAGATTCTTCCGTAGTCTTCTTCGCCAATAATATAAGAAATTCTTGTGTAAAATTTCATCTGTTCAGAGCCAGCACTTTAGGCTGTGCATTGTCTCAGTGAATTAATCAATGGATTTCTGATTTTAAGTACGTAGAGATCCATAATGCTATGTTGGGCGATGTTGTAAATTCACTTAAATAAAATAAAACTTCTGTTTATGACTTTGAACTCTGTATTACATACACCTTTACATTTTTTTTGTGTTTCAGAATATTCGAAAAAGACGGTGTAAAAGTGGTAATTGATGAGACCTCCTTGGATTACATCAAAGGTTCTACTGTGGACTATCATACTGAATTAATTAAATCTGCATTTAGGATAACACAAAATCCTAACGCTGAATTAGGTTGTTCCTGTGGTGCTAGTTTTTCAATAAAAATTGATTAGATTTACTAAGTTTCAAATTTTGTTTTATAAATAATGATGTAAATAAATGGTAGTTTTTGCAAATCAATGGTGAAGTGCCAATAACACCTAACTGACAAGGTTTTTTTTTTTTTTTTTTTTTTTTGTTCTATTATCTGCGATCAGTCTTCTAACTATAAGCAGATTTGTTGCAGGTGTAGTTGGGCGTTTGGCAGGTTCTTTCCAGCGGCAGAACCCCCATCGTATTTTTACCATCGCGCCTCCAAGTCTTGGATATTCTGGCGCTTAAGTCGTCTGGGATAGGTAATATGTGTTAGTACTGAAGCGAGTTCATTTGGGTGGTTTTCAAGCCGGGTTCTGTAGTTGGAGGCAGCCAATGCCACCTCCTCCTTTACCGTTCTAATGTTCAGTGCCTCGTGCAGTTCAGCGTTAGTTACGAACCATGGTATGTTTGAAATGGTTCGCAGTATGCCATTTTGTAGCCTTTGAACAATTGATATGCTTGTGTTGCATGCGCTTCCCCACAATTGGATGCCATATGTCCATATTGGTTTCAAAATGGTTTTGTAGATGAGGAGCTTGTTGTCAAGTGAGAGTTTGGAGTTGCGTGCCATCAACCAGTACATATTCCTGTATCGAATGTTTAGTTCATCTCGTTTGGTTTTGATGTGTTTCTTCCAAGTCAATCTCCGATCCAGGTGCAATCCAAGATATCGGACTGTCTCATTGTGGGGGAGGGTGTTATCTCCTAATTTTACTGGGGGACAGTTCCCTTTCCTGAGAGTGAAGGTAATGTGCACAGACTTGGGGGCACTTGCTTTAATACGCCACTTTCGGAGCCATTCGTCCACCTCGCACAGACTCATTTGCAGAATGTTTGAGGCTATTTGTGGATCTGTGTTACTTGCCATTATTGCGGTATCATCGGCAAACGTAGCTGTGGTGACTCCAGGCATTTCTGGTAGGTCGGCGGTGAATATACAGTACAGGACTGGCCCAAGGACAGATCCTTGTGGCACCCCCGCCATTATATCGTAGATTTTTGAAGTGTCTCCATCTTCCCGAACTTGGAAAATACGGTCAGATAGGTAAGATGCCAATAGCAGGTAAAAACTGTGAGGCAGTGCCTTTTTTATTTTGCACAGCAGGCCCTTGTGCCAGACTCTGTCGAATGCTTGTTGTACATCCAGGAACACCGCTGAGCAATACTCTTTTGTTTCCAGGGAGTTGCGTATTTTTTCACACACACGATGCACTTGCTCAATGGTCGAGTGTTGTTGCCTAAAGCCAAATTGATGCCGGGGGATGACTCCATTCTCAGTCAGTATTGGTGTGATTCTGCTTAAGAGTATCTTTTCAAATGCTTTAGACAGAGTTGGGAGTAGACTAATTGGTCTGTAGGATGTGGCGTCTTCCGGAGGCTTTCCAGCTTTATGTATCATAGTGGCAACTGACACTTTCCAGATACTCGGATAATGTTGCACTCGAAGTATACCATTGAATAGGGTGGTAAGAAACACTATGGCTTTCCTGGGAAGTTCAATAAGAACCTCTTTGGTAATTAGGTCGAAGCCGGGGGCTTTTTTGCTTTGAAGTCTTTTTATGGTTTTAATTAGCTCGCTCACTTTTACTGGTTTAGGCGGTGGTGATAATTGAAGGTCTTG
The DNA here is from genome assembly GCA_947386135.1 of Melanchra persicariae. Classification (NCBI taxonomy): domain Eukaryota; kingdom Metazoa; phylum Arthropoda; class Insecta; order Lepidoptera; family Noctuidae; genus Melanchra; species Melanchra persicariae. Next base: position 8,400,516 of record OX376664.1, on the reverse strand, counting down.
CTGCAAGGTATTGTCGATTTCGTTTTCGAACTCTGCACAAGTGCTTTCATTAGGTTGGAAAACGTTTGCTAGGTGATTTGCAAAAGCATCAGCTTTTTCTTTGCCAGTTTTTGCCCACCCACTGCCATTGGTTCTTATTGCAGCCTTGAATTGCTGGGGTCTATTGAGAGCCTTTGTGTATTTCCATAGGGAGTAGTCCGTTGATGTTGTTGCGGTTAGTCCTTCTAGCTTGGTCTGGAGTGCAACATTATCCGCATCATCCAACATGTCCTTCAGGTCTTTTATAGCTTTATTAAGGGCGGTTTTGTCGCTGCTGTGTCTCGACTGGTGCCATACCCTTCGTAGTCTTCTCTTTTCTATCACCTTGAGTTTTATTTCAAGGGGCATGTTTCTACTATTATGCTGTTCCTTTTCGTCTGGAGTGTTAACCCAGCATGCATTTTGTATGAGATTCGTTATGTAAGTGGTAGCATCTTCTATCTCTTGGGGTGTTTTTAGGGAGACATGTAACCTAATATTCTCTTCTATGTAGTCTCTAAAGCCCTCCCAGTCTGTATGCTTATTATATAGAGCTTCTGCTTTTTCATAGCAGAGTACGGTTGTGCTTATGGTAAGTAGGACTGGAGTGTGATCTGAGCTGCTGTCAAGACAGGATTCGGCTCTAAGGTATTGTTTTGATAGGCCTTTTGTGATGAAAAACGGTAACTGACAAGGTAAAAATTTTTCAAACTGAAAAAAAAAATGTTCAAAATTAGTTAATATATTTATTAATTTAGAATAATAATACTTAATGCTATTGAACTTTAAATTCAAAACGATAAAAAAGTGAATTTCTCGAAAAGTGTCAGGAGGTATTTGGCATGTTACCATTGAAATATAATTTTTAACCTGTGTTCCTGTAGAAGAGATTTTCTGTCAATTACAAATTACTACAGCTACAAACTTCCATAAAACCTTTCACCCATTTAAAGATGAATTATCAAATAGATTAAAGTTTTACAACATTAGTATACTACAGGTTAGTAATTTATTGGCCTATAGGTAATTAACTATTTCCAATGGCTATGATTTTATGAAGAGTTGTCTAGTCTCTTGTGTTTGATTGCATAATTATTATTTGTATCCAGTTGTAAATGTAGAGCATTCAGTTTAGTTTTATTTTAATAAAAAGTCCTATCTGATTTTGTTCTATAATTCTTCTTTTCAAATTTTTGGTATTTGAGCAAGTACCTAAAAGCCCTTAACTACTCTGACTCTGTACCAGTCCAAATGGATGATTCAGATATCACACTTTATAACACAATCAGAGAGATGTTGAAACAAAATAAGTCCAAATGTGAGAATTGTAATTGGCTTTCTAGTGAATATGGTTTTCTTTTTTTGTTTGTTTTATTAGCTTTAAGTCCTCCATGTACTAAATAAATAAATATCTTCGCCATTGCTTCAAAGGCAGTAAATAACATAGGTACTGGATATTTATGAATTGTCAAAACTATGCCAATGAATGAATGTTGCACGAATAATCTGCTGGTCTGTTGAGAACAGACACATGTTGATTCCTGCACTTGTGTTATTATTGCACTATAGTGATTGCGAGGACACCAAATCAATGGTCATATTGGCAATTTCATAAATTGTGCATACTGTTGTAATTTATTGTGCATCATAATTATTTTTACACCCTTATTTATTTACACTAGGCTAATCGTACATAAAAGCGGATTTATACACATAATGTTGGATTTTAATGTGCAATAATGTTTTGGCATTCGTTTTATGGTTCTTAGTGTTATAGTACGCTCCAGATAAATGAAGAATAACGGTCATTGACCCACCTACATTTATTGACACACTTAATTTCGAAAACAGAAATAATGACATAAAGCTGTCCTGAGTCGACATCTATTGAGATCCTTACTGTTCTAGTAATAAAAAACGATTCATAATTTATTTTGTCCGGGGGTACCTACAAAGAGATATTAAGGAAAGGTGATTGTTCAATTACCGTTATTCTTCATTTATCTGGCGCTTACTATAGTGAAAACTGTCATATGTCCGTCTGAGGAGTTCTGTAAACTTATGTATGAAGCACCTATGCATAAAATATAAGAACTGAAATTCGAGTCAGGGCCGTATGTTCGGCGCCGGGGTCCTAGTCATTCTGCGCCCTGTGTATAGACGGCCCTGATCAATTTACTTCAATAGTAAACGCAATTGGGTTTGTGGAGTGTATTCGCGGCTCAATCGATAAGGTAAGGCTTTTTATGGTTGCTTTGATTAGACTTCGGTTTCTATTTATAAAAAATGATTTCTGTGCTCATAAAAACTTCCGTTATTTTTAGATAGTTCTGTGATAATAAATAACAATAGTAGTGAGAATGATTTAAAGTAGCATAGGTAGGGTACCTAGGTACTTATATTGTTACAATGTAATCCTTATTAAAATAAAAAATGCTGAAGTCATAATAATGTTTTATTTATTTCAAGAAACAACAATTCAACATGCACATGAACCAATTTTTTTCCTTCTAGGTTCGAACCCTATATGGCGTCAATGGTGAACTAAAAGGAGAGTAATTATTAGAACATGCATAGGGGTCAGCTCATACCGAGGTGCGACGCTGAGCGCACTTTTTGTGATGTTGTTCTAGCCAACTGGCAGTCCTTTAATTAACCTTTTCATTGAACGGCGCCGTATATAATCAGCGGCCTAAAGTGATGGATAGGTAAAGGATTTTTTTTGTGTCGTGTGTTTTTAATTTTTTCTTTAACTTTGTACCTACCTAGTTTTATGGAACCTATTATATATATACCTACATATATATTTATTTATTTATTTTTAGTACACTAACTTAACACACAATATTTTTAAACAAAAACAAAATACACTCAGACGTCGAAGTATTCCTCCGCGTCGGCTGGTATCCGGAAACGTGCCCAGAAGGCTGGCAGCATTGCCACGTTGAATGGCAATGCTAATTCTTTGGGCAAAGAACGAGCCAGCCCTCTGGTCACGCAAAGTGTCTATCAGTCGGCGAGATATGTCTTTGAACAGGAGACGTGCACTCGGACCCCATGACTCAATCGTTTCGACTCCAAACGGCTTAAAACTGTAATTACCAATAAGGTTACAGTATTTGCACCGCCGCTTGAGGGCCTCAGCAGCCGCAGCGGCAGCGCCGGCACAGCCCGCCGTAGGTACTTGGAACATGTGATGGTAAATGGTGTCGACACATGTGGCGTCCCACACCAGAGGACCTTCCACGGCACCAACGTCATAGGTAGGTAGGTACCATGTTTTATGGTTAGAATGGCTCGTTAAAAAATCACAAAAAAATATTGACTAATTTAAAATATTTGATATTTATCAGGTAATTCTTAGCAGCAATCGCAGAGAATTAAAATTTTGACTGCTGGGCGCCGCATACTGGGGCCGCCTGGAGACGATACTAGAATGTACCTAACCCAAGGTGTGAATAAAATAACAAAAAAAATCCTTATATCGCGTACGCTGCGGTAACTATTGACAATAGAGCAAAGTAATGTACTAAAGTTTTATAGAGGTCATCAATGTCTACAAAAAAGTCCGCGATACCATATGTCTAACTATTATGGATAAGTCACCATGCCCGCTTTTTGTTCAAATTATTCAAGCAAATCCCGGGTGAAATGGAAAAATGGTGATTTTTGTATCATGCATGATATGAATCTTATCTATTTAAATGGTTTGATAATTAAGGATGATTATGTTCGTGTAAATTACACTTTAAATTATTCAAATCGGACCTTTCGTTTAAAAGTTACGCCGGTTATGAGATGCTCTAAGTAAGAAAAATGTCGCGGCTTGAGCGAAATGGGGAGAATCTTATCATTATGCTTGGTCCGATTGAAGTTGAAATGCGTCGTGCGATGAGCGTTGTGGCTCGCCGTCCGATCAAAGCCAGGCCCGGGTCGACGGCGCATTGTGTTCCACGCGCGCCTCAGAGATGTCAGCATAGGAGAAGGAGCCCTTTAGGACCATAGCCTGCCAGGGTTGCGGATTTTGTTCGAAAGAGTTACCGCGGCCCTGGAAAGCAAAGGACACTACCTACGGGGAGCACGGATGGGTTTTAGCCAGTAAGAGTCTGACACTCCCTACCGCTCCACTCAGAGCGGCAGGAGTCATTTGATGATTTCCCATAAATAAAAAAAGGAGTGATGTTAAGTTTTTAGGGGAGGACTTTTTGCTTGCTTCAATTTACGTCGGAATGCTATGAACCAACTAAAAGTGGGAAAATTGAAATAGATGAATAAGCAGTTAAGGCTAGGTAATTAATTAAAATCGTTGTGATTAATTTTCCAAAACTAATCTTTAAAAGAAGGTAGTTGAAGCGTTGAAGTTTGTGGAGTACCTACCTACTAAATTAACGCGGAAGAAGTCGCGGGCGAAGTGCTAGTACTTATATAATTTAAATAGTATCAACCTTGGATTCCTGACTTGTTTTAGATTCGAAAAAGGTGTAATAGAAACAGAGTTAAGTACTTACGCAATACCTCTTAATGGGTAATTTTACTCATTAGATATGAACAACTTTTACTATGGGGCCAACCCCGAAATCGCGAAAAAAAATCAGCTGTTCCGTGCATTTTGTCGAGTTATGCGCACAGAAATGTATGGGGCAGTCAATTTTTTTTTCGTGATTTCAGTGTGGGTCCCATAGTAAAAGTTGTTCATAAGGATGAGTACAATGACCCCTTAAGAGGTATTGCGTTTATTCTGTTACACGTTGTATATGCGACAGGGTTTCGAATATTATAATTTTAAACAGTTTTTTGAACTAGGTAGGTTTCATTTTCAGGTCATTTTAAAAATTAAGTTTTGGTATCATCTTTTAGAATCCGGTTCCAGTTTGCGGCGCCAGCAGTCAAAATTTAAATGCTCTGCGATTGCTGCTGAAAATTACCTGATAAATGATATTTATTTTGTGATTAGGTTAGTTTAGATAGGGCGTAGGAAGGCGCATTATTGCTTAGTGACTGCAATAGACAACTTTAATTTTTCTACGCATCTAAGAAAGAGATGGAAATAAAAGTAGCAATGTTTTATGAAAACCATATATAATTGAGCTATAGGTAACCAAAGAATATACCTACTTATTAAAGAAAGTAAATGTTTTTAATTGTAAAAACATCTTGTTCAAATGAGTAAGCATTTTGATTAGTGCTTTGAGACGTTTATAGCTGCCCAAACATTGTCGAGCTGAGCTGAAGGCAAAGTTATCATGGGTTCGTTCCTGTTGGAGTTGGCAGCCGATCTGAAATGAAAGTAAAGCAATTAAAAGCAGTCCGGTAAACGCGGCTTGCACGATAAAAATTAACACTAAGGTATTGCCATCTGATAAATGTTCATTGCATTTATTCAGATCTGCCAATGGAATTCCTTGCCCTCTCTCTGTGCTAGCTAAAATCTTTATCACGACTTCGAGAGATTTCGCTAGGTAGGTTGTACACAAGTGTTCAAGATGGTTTGACTGGTGTTGAGCGCTGGAAGCTTTGGTACCCACCTTTGGGGCATTGGCTACAATATTCACTAAATTCCGTTAAAACAAACTACAGGCAACCTTAGTAGGTAAAATGTAAGTATAATGTGACAAATTTTAATTTATCGTAGCCTGACCTGAATGCCTGAGCGGTAAGAATGAGGCCCTAGAGTCGCCCTCGACTGTATGGGCATTATGGATATGGTCATGTGGGTATATTAATAAGCGGTACCTATAAAAATATACCTACCCCTGCCTACCATTTCCTGAGATTAAAGCATTAAATGCTTTTAGACCTTCTTATAGATTAGAGTGCGCCTAACATTGTGTGACTTGCACCCGCATACTTACTGCTGCTGCAACTCCGCAGTGGAAGTGTGAGCATCGTTGATCTTCTTCACGTTATGCGGTGAATATCGGTTGTACAGGCCCCAGATGCTGTTCATTAACTTGCTGTTGTATTTCAGTGGAGATAGTTCCATGACTGAAAATGAAACAAGCGTCTGATAAAATCTAGTCTTTGGTTAAAATCAATGATCGCCATCGAGAGTGGTAAAATGTATGTAGTTACTGGCACAGGATATCTTACATGTAGTGTTGAAGAACTTCGTGGACTCGTTCCCTTTGGTCTTGTTGGATATCTTCATATCTCGCTGCGTGTCGCGGATACGGCCAGCGGAGAAGGCGGAGGGCGGGATTGATGCCATGCTCTTGATTTGACAGCCTGGAATAAAACAGAAATTGGCTTTAGGTACCTACACATTAATTATAATAAGTAGGGAGGTACCTATCCTCTATCTATCCCATCATCCAGCATAAAGTATTTAATAAATGGTTCTTAGAGCTCGTTCATTTACACGACCATACTTACCTACGCATTGGAAATTCTCGTCTGAAACAAAGCTTTATTGTTACAACCAAGAGGGCACTCAATAACTCAACAGCAACATCATAGGTATTTAAAACTGAAGCCTATTGATATTGGTCGATAGGTATTATAGCCCCTTGAAGCTGTGCTGTGGTCAGAGTGATAAATCCTTAGGTACTTTGACGACAATCGCTAACCTACCTTCTTGGCAGCCCAACATAATTATCTTACAAAATAATATTGCTAGTAAACGGATGGTCATCTAACTAGGTACCTTTTTTTTTAAGGATGGGAAATCATCAAATGACTTCTTCCGCTCTGGGTGGAGCGGAAGGGAGTGTCAGACTGCCCTTGCGTTCCAGTGCCGCGGTAACTCTTTCGAACATATTCCGCGACCCTGGCAGGCTCTGGCCCTAGCGAGCCTCGTCTCGATTGCTGACTGCTTTTACGGCGCGCGTGGAATGAAACGCGCCGTCGACTCGGGCCTGTTCTGATCGGACAGCGAGCTACCCATTGCTCGCCATCCGCAGGCGTCAATCACTGTGCCATGCTCAGGAGCATCAGTTCTTGAGAGGCGCAGTGACTAACGTTCGCCTAAGGTAAAATGGGGCCGTTATTGGCATTCCATTCCAGCCCCCTCCCGAGCAGTGGCGGCGGCTGCGGCAGAGGAGGGTTTCCTCTTGGCCCCGGCCTTGGCGGGTGGAACGCATGCTTTGCCCCCAGCCCAGTGATCGGCCGGCTTAACTAGGTATAGCTAGGTACCTACCTATTTTACAAGTTACAATAAATATCTACATAGTTGACAAATATCGCTGCTTTGGTAGAATACCTGTTGTATTATTAATTTATTACAAAATATACCTATTATTAAAACATTTATATGTATAGGTACATTAAAATCATTTTTTTTTTACATTTTTGTGTTTTGCGTCTCCACGTTTTCTTTCATTTTCACCAAGAAAAGTGCAATGGGTCAAAAGTTTATAACAGTTATTATATTTTGAATTACCTACCTATAGGTAGCAACCTAGATTGAATAATATTATAAGTTAGTAGTAGATACTAAAAATCAGCTGTTTATAAAATACTGCTGCCTGCGGCTCCGCCCGCGTGAACGTGAATGTCGAAAATAATCCCAAGGGAGTAGGGAGCATACTCCCGGGATAAAATTATGTATACTATGTGTTATTCCAGACTATAATCTACCTCTGTGCCAAATTTCATCAAGAGCCGTTCTGCCTTTCTGACGTGATTGAGTAACAAACTTTCAAATTTATATCTAATATTATTCTAGCTTTTGCCCGCGGCTCCGCCCGCATTGATGTCGGTTATCGGGTAAAAAATAGCCTAGGATTGAGTAACAAACTTTCAAATATATATCTAATATTATTCTAGCTTTTGCCCGCGGCTCCGCCCGCATTTATGTCGGTTATCGGGTAAAAAATAGCCTATGTCCTTCTCCATATCCCAGGCTATATATCTGCCAAATTTCATGACGATCCGTTCAGCCGTTTTAGCGTGAAGGCGTAACAAAAAAACAAACTCACTTTCGCGTTTGTAATATACCTAAGTATTAAAGTTAGGATTCATTAATTAATTACCTAAGTAAGTAAGTATTTAATATTAGTAAGTAGGTATAGATTTTTTCAAGAATTTTTTAAATAAGTGAACTGATTTTCTTTAAGGCTGTTCTCTATGTCACGCTTTAGTTACTGGTGTTTTTGAGGATTAGAGAGACAGCGGGAGCCGAGTGGCCAAATAATGAAACTTCGACAGTTGGATTAGATATCAAAATAAGGGGTCTTTAGTTCGCATGGAATTGGTCCGAGAATTACTACTAGGTATCTACTCGTGGCGACTATCGTCGTCACCCCAGATAACTAATTTTAGTAGGTACATACTTACATACCTACATATTGAATTTGTTATGGATATTTTTTGAACCCACTATAATACACAAAGACAGTACCTAACTAAGAATCAAATGAAGTAAATGTTTCATTACCTTTGCACAATTTGAAGAAAATGGTCTTGAGCGTCAGATTATTGAGAGCTTCAATCTTGAGGCCGCTAATAACAGGCCCCCTACACACACCGTACGTGTTCGTTAGTTTTATCGTGCCAAACAGCACCATGTAATCTCGGTATAGTTTTCAAAAGGAGAGGAAGAAGAGAAACACTGAGCACTGGGATTCAACTGAATCACAAGACGTCAAAGATGTGACTACTCAAGATGGCTGCGACATGACCCCTGAGGGTGTTATCAGTTGCTAGCGACCCAGCTACGTATGCATCATTATTAAATGTAGGTAAGTACCGAATGTCCAAGACTACAAGATAACGACGCGATTTTAAATAAATATTTTGAGGAATTGTAAGCTTCAGAAAAAATAGGTATTAGATGAAGGTAGTATATACCTAATTAGTATTTTATTTTTTAACAGATTCGGTTCCCTACTGGTAAGCTGTACTTACGAACACAGAATAATATTAATACCTAGTTAAAAACTGGGCCTTTGCCATTAGTTTGATTTAATTTGTCAATAGCTCTGCTTATAGCCTTATGTACCTACCTACTATTGGTCATTCTTGAGAAAAGAAAATTAATAAACAAAGGTAGTTCATTCCAAGAGATTTGAACCTAGGAAATTAGACATCTTTTATCCACCCTTTTATTCGAATTTGGACACTAATATGCAGATTGCTCCGCTCTCTTTCAAAAGATTAAGTACCTACCTAACTTGGCGTTTCGTACGAATATAATGTACCTATCAGACTGCTTGAAAAGTTATGACTTTCTTGTGGTAACAGTACCTCTTTATGTGTCGGTGTCATGGCTATAATTTTCCAGATAGGAAAAGTTCCAGATTTGTTTTATTACTTACCTACGTAGGTAGTTAAGTAAGTACCTACGACTGGCTTTTAAAATACTATTCTAGTCTACTTTCTATCTCCTATTAGCGCTGATAGATTACAAAGATCAGAAGTAAATTTCCATTCATATTTGTCAACAAAGTAGATAAACAACGATTCGTTTGAGAACATTTTTAATGTTATTCTAAAAATTCTGAGCTCATCATAATTGTAAGTAGGTTCACCACAAGATAAATTGTCTTGATGAAAAATATGATTGCGTAATAATCGGCTAAAATATAAAGAAATAGTAACAGTCCCGCGTCATAGACCAATAATTATTTATTTCTATTAGCTTTGTATATGATTGCGTCCATATTGCGTCTTTGCATTCTTAATTAAAATTCGATTTCTTAACCTCAGCTGTTGAGGAAAGGCCGTAAACATACCTATCTGCTCAGCTCAAGACATTTTCCTTAAGCAATATTTTTTTTATAAGCATAATAGTCTGTACCACTTCTGGCCAGTGGCGTAGCTAGCATGGTTGTCACCCGAAATAATTATGAGGGTGGGGGGGGGGAGCACTCCATTGTGTTTGTTTTTCAGGAGTGATCTTATGTCATTGTTTGCTTTAGAATTTCTAAAATATTGGAACCTACTACTCGGATAGGTTATGATTTTCTTTAAATCATCCAAACTTAATTCAAAGCAACTTTGTCTAAATCGGAAAGGTTTTATTTTCTTTTGATCATTAGTAATATTTAAATGTAAGTCATTTTGTTGACTTATACTGAATATCTCAAGAACTAAGGGAGTGAGAATATAAGTGAGAATGCAAGAGCGAGCAAAGTGAGGTCGAAAATGTTTCAACCCACCTCGAACAGGTTTCATTGCGTCACCCGTTTGTTGGCCGCCCACCCTAGCTACGCTACTGTCCTAGGCAAAGGCCTCCCTCCATCTACTCCTTCCACATTTAGCGAGCCTGTGCTTTCCCGTTTCAGTTTTGGCCATATCTATCTAGTTCTTCCTGCCATCTCCTTCGTGCTCTGCTGCGACCCCGTCTCGCTGTCTCAAGCCTGCTACTTTGGCCCAAACTCTGCCCAGTGTGTCATGGTGACTTCCTTTAACTTCTAGTATATTGTTGTCTGTGCAACAAAGCAATGCAGTCAGTAACAGATTTTTTTATTCAGAATTAAAGGTCTGTTCAGACAAAAGTCTGTATCGTGGTGGACCCACTATCACATATATCCAGCCCAGTCCTTTAAAAGATTGGATATAGACCTCTGTATTGTGTACTTTTGAATGCTAATAATAAAAATTTATTCATAGTTTGGATCAAGGAATCAGAATCAAGATCAAGGGTGGTCCCAGATGCACTAGCCGTATTTAAAAATCAGCATTCTTGGAGGCAAATAAGAATGTACCTTATAACTAAACGAATGGTAGGTACTCGAAAAATATAACGGCTTAAACAAATAGAGTATTTCTATTCGTTTGAGTCTTTCTTCTATTTTCCGTGTGATCGTTTCGTGTACTCTAGATCTAATTATTGTTAAATTACGAGAATTACAAAATAAAAACATAAAATGGTGCTGTTTGATCTATTATTATTATTATTTATATTTAATATTTTACATCTTTGTCTTATCATCTACACATTGTTGTACATCCATAATTTTATTTTAATTTCATTGTACTTAATACTGAACATGAAATAAAATTTACACGAAAAATGTAACATTATTAATTTATTTCGATATCTTAAAATGCGTTACAAAGACACTAAGAGAAACTTTAAAAGTTTGAGAAACACCACAATATTGTTGTTGCGCTCAAGATTCGTAAAATGTGTTACAGAAATGAAAATGATTCCCCTAACTAAATGACACCCAGAAACATATCACTCATGGCATAAATTGCCAGATTTAGTGATTGTTTCAATAATGTAAGGTCTTGTGCAACAGTTACAGAGACCAAAAGACGTGTAAGACGTCGAGGGGCGCGTCGGTCGGTACTTGCATCTAACAATAAATTTATTAAGTACCCTGGGGCTGCTGAAGCCAGTATAAACAATATAAAAATCATAATAAATGCTGATATTTATTATTAACAAAGTATATAACAATATTTCTGTCCACGATTAAAAACACGAGCACATGAATGTTATAATATCAATAGGAACATCTGGCACTATTTATTTGTACTGTAGAAAATCATTGGGACCATAATTGATTGCATTGTTAGTCATATTTAAGTTTGTATAATTGAGAGAGTATTCTTTCTGTTATTGATTGTTACGCTTATACCATGCTACGCTAAAAATAAATAATGATATAAATAGTGGCGTTGAATGAACACTAAGTGGGTAGGGCAGAGTCGCGCGTTGACAATACTGAAAAGCTCAGTCAGCACCCATGTTGAGAAAATTAAAAATTATTACCTGGAAATAAAACACAATATTAGTACTAGACCCTAAATACTAAAACTTTATTTTCATTAAAATGATTTTTAGGAATCGTTTATAATTATTTCTTTTGTTTAACTTAAAATTCAGGCGTTAGTAAATAAATCCTGTTACTTCAGCGTCTCATGTCGTACTTACGTAACGGTAACTAAAGGTATCTAGTAGGTCCTGATGACAGGCGGCACGGTCTTGCACTCCTGCGCATTGAGCGTGTCGTCGATCACGGGCCGGTACGTCAGCTCCGTCTTGCCGGTCTCTACGTCGGTCTTGGCCAGGGTATGCTTCCTCCAGTGCTGCTCGAACGGGAGTTTGGTCTAGGAGAATAAAGATTACTGTTTACTTACGAGTTATTGTTGAGAACAAGTTGCTGTTTATGATATTAGTGAGGTAAGTTGGTTTTTACAAACGAGTAGACGAATGTAAGCCCGAGACGAAGTCGAGGGCCTACCTTTAGCCACGAGTTTGTAAAAACCAATTTCCGTACGTGTGTCATACAACGTTTTTCAGCACATTTGCGAGAAAATTTGTTTTTAGTCATCAGTCGGAAAGTCGCAACCATCTTTGACGTTTCTAATAAGAAAATGGCAAGAAATTGCGAATGAACCTGCGCGTGGTGAAAATTTAAATTACATCTTTCGTCTCATTTTCTCTTTAGTATTACAGTGAGAGAAACGTATAGAGCAAAGGTGCTTCCAAGGAGGTTTGATCATTCAGCTTATTTATTCTCGTAATGTGAAATTCCTTGGTGGAATTCTTATATTTTTTATTGAAATAAAAAAAAAACACTGTAAAGAATACGCACGGCGCTATACCACGGAGCATGCGGTAAAATTGGTACTTAGATGAGAGTACGTATTTTACGGCACATTCAATTGTGTGGTGGGTAACTTTTAACTTTCGAACAATGTAGGTACCTATATAGGCTTCGTAAGTAAATGCATTTTTGAGCAAATGTGTTGAAATCGTTCATTTTGTGTTGTAGAGTAGTCTGTGATACCGTAGCTTTCCAACGGTGCGTGAAAGAATTTCCGTAATCAGATCAGTACTTCCAGAGATTACTGTTTACAAATATAATATACTGCTATACTATACGCTCATGATATTGTTACCCTCGCTAATAATAACTATGCGGAAAAGAACTGGCTGTATATCGTGCGTCTACAAAACAGGTTTCGATGAAATTCGAAGACCTTGAGTCAGAAAATTAATAACCAAACCGCGGGCGACGCCGCACGATGCAGGTTTGTAACAAAATAATGGTGTCCTAATTAGGTGGGCGTTATATTTCGACCATCGATTATAATATAATAGGCAGTCTGCTATCACGACGGGCGAGCGTGTTTGTGGCATTATCTCATCTCCAGATAATGTGATGTCGCGTTCTACTAATCGTATAATAACAAACGGTCACCAACCCGGTGGCTTGTATAGTCAACCGTATGTCCGTTTACAATTTTGCACCGGCGTCTTTATTCTTTAGCAATAAAGGTTATTTTAGCGATCAACTGTTACTATTGACTATACCTGCTCGTTATGAGAGGGCTGTAAAAATTCGTCAATTAATTAAAAAATACCCTGTTATGTAAGATACCGCTAGGCTATCGCAGCCTGTCAGGGTCCTTTGATTCATAAGCGGGAACATTCTAGGCTCATTTTAGCAAGTTGAAAAGAAAGACCGCACCTGTCCTTCCAAAGGCTTGGAATAATCAAGTTCATCGCGGCGCGTCTTGAAGTCCTCGCGGGCGTGGGCCCCGCGCGACTCCTCGCGAGCCAGCGCGCCCTCCACGATCTGCACGGAGTTGATGAGCAGGTTCTGCAGCTCCAGCGTCTCGACGAGGTCGCTGTTCCAGATCAGCGAGCGGTCCGACACCTTCACGTCCTTGATCTGCTTGTAGATGTCCTGGATGAAGCGTTCACCTGCCGATAAACGTAGTTTTTTAGGGATGCTTCGTTTTTGGGATGAATCCGACGACGGGTACCTAAATAAATGATAATAATTTGGGTGCTCAAGTATACAATGTATGTTTTCTATGTCTCTGGTAGATGAGTATAGATTTTTTTTAACGAGGTTTGGAATTTTAGTGAATTATTTGTAATTCCAACCATGTTTTTATGAATAAGTGACCATTTATGATTTGACAAAACATCCTATTACTCAAAGATTACGTACCTTCCTCTAGCGTGCTCTTCTGCCTGAACACGGCGGCATTCTTCTGCATGCACTTCTGCATGCGCAGGCGCAGGTCGGCTGTGGAGATGGGGCCGTTGGCGTGGCGCACGCTGTCCAGGTTCGCGATGCTCGCCTCGCCGGACGACTGCGCAAACACGTTTAAAATTAGGAGTTGAGATCAATAATACAATATCTAATAAATCAATTCATAAAATATGCAAGCATTTTTTAACAGCTGTATGAAGTCTTCACTATTATAACCTATGCAACAGCGATATTCAATATTCAGTTAGTTGTATTATAAACTAGGTTTTGGTCCCTGCTTCGCTCGCGTAAAAATATATATAATAATCTATAACCATCTTCAGGGTCCCATCTATCTCAGTACAGAAATTCTTCAAAATCGGTTCAACAATTTCGTCGTGAAAGCGTTACAAACAAAGAAACTCATTGTAGCTTTCATATTATTAAGTTAGAATTTGTAGTTAGTCAACACATCTGAAACACGATTACTGTTTGCTGAAGACTTGGATCAGTGATCCATGTACTCAGTAGACAATAATAGTGTCTGGTTCCATTTAATATAATCTAAGTGCGTAATTCCGCGAAAGAGTAAAGAAGGTCAAATAGTAGAACAGATAAAGTGGGGTTATATGGTTTATGATATGTCTGTCTTGAATTCTGTCGGCTGCTTTACTGGCCCGGGTTGATAACTTGATAAGCACACGGTATGTATGAAGGATGTATTGTTCTTAATTCCCGAATGGAAAAGTATAGTGGCCACATATAATAGTTCGGTCGGGCATCGGCTTCTTTATTTGTTTAAAAGAAAAGTTTATTATTGGGCTGGTTGGTATTCGAATGCCTGTCAACTCTTCTATCTAAGCTAAACAATAATTTCTTGGGCTAGAACGGTGTTCTCTTTCGGAGACGGAGAAACTGATCAATACTTCTGGCTCGCTAACAAAAAATCTTATAAATGTAGGTATTCGTTCCTTTTTTTTTTAAACTAGTATAAGTCACTCATTTTGTCGCTTTGTTATGGTATGTGTCATGATTGGTGAAATAAACGCTTTTTTAATAAAGTCGTTCCAATTTAAATGACTTCAGCAGGAAAAAAAAATGAGCCTAAATCATTTTTTCTTTCTCGACCCGTGTATAAACAAAACAAAATTAAATGTGCTATAAAAAATATCAATCCAAGACCGGTTAGATAGTAACGCTTCTATTATTACACGTGTATTATATAAAAACAAAAACCGGTGCCACATTTGGTGGAAAAAATTGCGACGCGACGCCGACCGCCTTGGCAGCAGTATTTTTATTATTATCTACACAGCAGACTAGGAGTGAATACTTGTACTGTGATGAAATTTCAAGACATAGCTACTTATTACTAAGAAGTGCGAGTGATTTGCGCTTGCGCAAGTATCGTCTGCAATTGGCATTCGTGATAGCGTTAGAGGAGACATTATTGGCAATAATGGAATCTATTATTTATTTATTTTATTATTTTTAGGAAAACTTACAGCTAATACATTCGAGTAGTCAGTAGCTATATGTAGAAGAAAGCCAATTACAAGTTTCCACTTATATAAACTTAGGTATAAAATCGACAAAACGTTAAAACAGCATGAGAGTTAAACATTGAAACAACTGAAGAGAACAAACAAGTAAGTTAAGGTTTAATATTTTATCTTCTGAATGAGACATTACCATAATATAGGTCGTGCGTTATACGAGAGTAGAATGAAATAATAAAACTTCTGCACATTACCAATTCAGCCACATGATTTTACAATAAAATTATAAGACATTATTACAAACTATTACTACTACAAACACTACAAGTCCCTGGTACGTTCCAGGTACTTATAGTACTTTATAAAAATAAAACCTAGCCCCCGAAACCCCTTGCATACTAAATTTCCTGAAAATCGTTGGAGCCGTTTCCGAGATTCAGATTATATAATTATATACATATACAGGGTTATTTGTTAAACACCAGCAACCTTTCAGTGGGTGAAAGTACTCATGATTATAAACAACTTTTGCTATGAGACCAGCCCTGAAAAATCGAAAAAAAATATCTGCTATTTCATACATTTTCATCGGGTGACTATTGCATTTTGTATGAAACAGCTGATTTAATTTTTGATATTTCAGAGTTGGTCCCATAGTAAAAGTTGTTTATAATCATGAGTACTTTCACCCCCTGAAAGGTTGCTGGTGTTTTACAAATAACCCTGTATGCAAGAATTGCTCGTTTAAAGGTATTAGATAGATATGTCGCAGCCAACTAGCATAATCAGCCGTTTCATTAAAAGTCTAGCCTTTTCATAGAACTGCGCCGTCTAATCAGCGACATAAGTGACATGGGCAAGTCATTAAACGATATTGATCAAAAGATGTCACTTAAGTCGCTGAAATTTCGGCGCATTTATATGAATAGGCTAGGCAACCAATTAAACGGCTCATTAAGCTAATTGGCTGCGACAGATACATTAGATACGTTTTTATTTATGATGGAGTGATCATTTGTTTTCAATTTCACTGTTTATGTTATTCGTGCTATCAGATGAAATCATCGAAGGGTGTGTCGCGAAATATTCCGTGACGTTTGGAATGACGCGGAAACGACATATCCTATGACACACATTAATATGGAGCGTGTCAATGACAACTCCTACGCCATTTATCATTAATATTATCCATTTATTGAAACGGCTACTTTGAATGATATCGTTTTTTTTTTAATTAACCATCTGCTGACTAGCATAAAGATACAGGCTAAATAGTTATTTACTGCTACTGCAGACTTTGAGTCACGAAATAATCAAACAGAATAAAAATAAAACCGGCCAAGTGCGTGCCGGGCCACGCGCAGAGAACAGTTCCGTAGTTGCTCGTCCCGTAAACCATGGCCAAATAATTTGTATGAATTTCACTACACAAATACAAAGTCACAAGTTTGACTTCACTGATTTTGTAACCTTTCTTAGGCAATATGTATAAGTACCCATAACAAATTATAACTTTCTAGCGCTAAGCGTCTCTGAGCTATACCGCGGACAGACAGGCAGACGGACATGGCGAAACTATAAGGAATCCTTGTTGACTACGGAACCCTAAAAACGGTTGCTATATTTTATACATTTTTGATGCTGTTATCAATTAACAAAACAATGTTGTGACTTAATCAAGATGTTAGTAAAATATTGAGTTAAAACAAAATTATGATTGAAGATAATAATCGACACATGTTACCATCTTGTGTCGAGGATCAATTACGTAACATGAATTAATTATCTTTTACTTTAAATGAGATTTGGCGTTTTGTGTATCAAAAAGATGTTTTTGATTATGAGATAGTAATGGTCCTGCGGCAAACTTTTTACTGTCAAGGAATATGCACTTTTACGTCCAATTTCATTACTGATGAGTGAAGTACGGACCGAAGCATATTATCAAAAAAATATTAGAAAAAAAAAAATTAACTGCCCCATATATTTATGTGCGTATAACTCGACAAAATGTACTGAACAGCTGTTTTTTTTTCACGTTTTCGGGGTTGTTGAAAAGTTGTTCATAATAATGAGTACAATGACCCCTTAAGAGGTATTGCATATAATATATTCTGTAACACGTTGATGTATAATTTCAACATGAATGATGTAACCATAACTTTGTAACAATTTATTATTTAAGTGTCCGTGGGAGTTTCTTCTATAGATCTTGTTCTTCTCCATATAGATCGACGCTTTGGATCGTGCAAATAGCTTCATTTTTTTGACCGACCAACCTTGACAATTCAAATGTGCCTGCAAATGGTCTAATTGAAATAAATGCTTTGAGTTTTGAGTATTTTTTGTAGGATCTACCAATGGGACTCTTCCAACAAAAATAGACTCTTGAGAAGAATATTAGGACTCTGAAGGCCCAGATAGTCCTCAATGTCCTTCAAGGTAACACAAACTTTATATTGATATGTTTGGGTTAGGAAAGACACCTCCGACCTCAGAGTTATTATCTCGATGTTAGCCTCATACATTAGGTACATTAGGGTACATTGGCGCCATCTAGTCTAATTCTTCAGAAACGAAACAACACTTGGCACTTCACGTCACATTAACTCGATACTTGGTTGAGCTGTTTTAGAATCTGTATTCGTTTACGAGATTTTCTTAAATTTGCCTATCGCTTGGTATAATAATTATGACAAATAGGTAAATATGGACAAGGTGCCTATGGGTCGGCTATTATTTCGGAGTCGGAGAATGAAAAGAGTAGGTAAGGATTTTAAGTTATTCAGCATTATCTATGTCGTAGGATAATTTGATACTTCGAATCTTCGCGGAAATCCTAGGGGTTTTGCGAAAACGCGGATAATTAGACATAGGCGAAAAATTATCAAATCTTACTGGACAAAGTCAGGATTTTTGCGAAAATACTCGTTATTATAGCAATATTGCGAAACGAAACGCTGGCTGTTATGAAATAGTGAAAAGTATTGTATCATAACTCTATGATACAATACTTGAAGTTAATCATCGGCAAACTAGGAACCAATTAGAAGTCAGCCAGCAAAATTGTAGCCAATCAGTGTTGAGCACATCAAATCTTACTATAGTAACGAGTATTTTCGCAAAAATCCTGACTTTGTCCAGTAAGATTTGATAATTTTTCGCCTATGTCTAATTATCCGCGTTTTCGCAAAACCCCTAGGGTTTCCGCGAAAATTCGAAGTATCAAATTATCCTACGACATATATAAGCTACCCAACATCACCCATAAATATGACCACACCTTTCTAGAACACCCTGTATGTATATTAAAATCTCGCGTGTTTGTGGTCGCACTCCTCCGAAACGGCTCGACCGATTTTTATGATTTTTTTATGTATTATTTTGGCAGGTATGAGAATCGTAAAAGGTCGTAAAGTATATTTGATACTTAATATGCGCGTACGAAGTCGCGGGCAAAGCAAGTTATGTATAAAAGTGGCAGTCAGTTCCAGGCAGGCGCTTGAACGTTAATATCGCTGTTGGATTTTCAATCTTCTGCGCTAAGGCGAGCGTTGAAAATCCTACACCGTTATCTGAGCTACCGTGCTGTTAAGGCATAGGGGTAGACGTCGGATATTGAAAATAGGCATAACCCCTCCCCTTTTTTCTGTTCCTTATACTCGTCTCTTTGTTATATGTTAAAATAATTGTTAAATCCATACTTCCGTATCCATATTACAATATTTAAATTATAAATGCGACAGTAAATCTGTCTGCTACCTCTTCACGTCCCAACGACTGAACGGATTTGTATGAAACTGGCTCACAAGTCGACCATGTCCTGAGATAGGACATAATATATTTTTCATCTCGGGATTATGTTTCATTGGGATATTTTCGACATTCACGTGGGCGGAGCCACTGGCAGAAGCTAGTTGTTAAATAAATGAACGAAACTCACGTCCTTGAGCGGAGCCTGCGCGTCTCCCGGCTTGCTGGTCTCGGCGACGGTGAGTGCGCAGGCGCGGCCGAACACCACGATGTCGAGCAGCGAGTTGGCGCCCAGCCGGTTGGCGCCGTGCACCGACGCGCACGACGCCTCGCCCGCCGCCAGCAGCCCGGGCACCACGCGGTCCACGCCGTCGTAGTGGGTGATTACCTGCCCGATACAACCATCATTACAATCCAATACATACGTTTGTATTTCACGCTCTTCTCTGTCTGAGAAGAGCCTTTGCCCCACAGAGTGACATTAATAGGCTGATGAGACTGGCTTTCAGCCTAATTTAACCCGATGCAGGTTCGAAATAAGCCCGAAATACAACCAGTCTTACCAAGGGGTATCGTAATACGAATTTCCCTTGCCTCTCGAGACTTTGCGCCAGCGTATCCGTATTCTATAATACGGACCCGTTTATGTGAGAAACTTGTTTGAAACCCCTTTTATAAAAAATCTAAGCTCTTCTGATTACTTATATTGTTTTTTTACCAAAATAGTTTAATCGTGCTAATTATCACAGAGCTAGTATTTACTAGTAATTTTTCCTTGATCACAATACTTTTATAAAATGAGATGACAACGTATGTTAGATACCAGATAAATGTGCAATATCGGTCATTGACCCACATAATTGATTAAAGACAGATCTAAAGACATAAAGCTGTCCTGAATCGACTTCTATCGTGATCCTTTACGTTCTCTAGTAATGAAAAACGGTTCATAATTTATTGTTCGGGTATCTACGAAGGGATATTAGGGAAAGGTCAAAGTATTTTATTGCAAGTTTATCTGGCGCCTACCATAGGTAGTTAAACACTTATCGTGCATGAGTCCATTTGCCCTTTATAATAAGTTATATGAAGCATGTTCTTTGTGGAACGCGCCAAAGGGTTGATAGTTCAATTAATCATTATGACACAGGAGTCAAATTAATATATTATATGTTTAATAAACTCAAAGGGAACACTCATAAAGCTGACCTCCGTGTGATAAGGAGTCCTCTTATAATTTCTATAGGCATGTATTGTTACAAGTCGTTCATCCATATCCTGATATGGATGCACGACAAATAGGCTAACGAAATAATACGTTTTTGAATTATTAAAAGTATTTGAAATTAAAAATGTGCAAACATTTTATTCGATTGTTTATTTATCATCGTTGTTAACTTGAGTTTTCCTTATTTATGTTTGTTTTGCCTAGTTACTGTCTATCTCGATCGAAGGTCATCGTCCGGTGTTTAGAAAGGTTTTACCAAATTAGCTGTAGAGAGCTTTGAAAGACGGATTGCTGGGCTGCTGTTGGACATATTTAATTCTAAACCCCAATAACACTATTCTAAATGACTCCTGCCGCTCTGGGTAGAGCGGGAGGGAGTGTCAGACTCTTACTGACTAAAATCCATCCATGCTCCTCCTAGTGCCCTTTGCCTTGCAACCTAGGAATCGAACCCAAGTCCCCACAATTAGCAGTCGCATTTGCGACCACTAGACCAACATAAAGAAGTCAAATCATCATTTGTCTGCTGTTATCTGTCCTTCTTCCTTTAATGCGTCCAAATAATGACATTTAAAGGTCGGTGATAGAGATAAAATCAAAACGACAAAGAATATATTTTATATTCGTACTTTATCCTGCTTGTGTACGTAACAAAGAGATCCTGCTGGTGTACATAACAAAGAGTATTCTATACAGGGTGAATTTTTCAAGCGGGCGTGAATGGCCAAACCAGAAACTATGAGGAATAGCGACAAACACTGAAAGGAGTCTCGAGCCATATTTTGATGAAAACTAAAGCTGCATCAATGGATTTTTTCCAAAAATCAAACAAGTTGATTTAAAAAAATACATCCCTGTATTATTAAACCATCCGAAAGCGTCACTAATAACGATCAAATCCTAGAAATGAATAAAAATGTAACAAAGATAATCTGTTAAAAATGAGATCTTTCTTTTAGTTTGCCATGTATAATTATTATTTTCCCGATTTTGATTAAATAAGGATATCGCCACAGAAATACCGAATTATCAAAAACCCAGTGATGCAGTTTTAGTTTCCATCAAAATCGAGCTCGAGGCTTCTTTCAGTGTTTTTCGCTATTCGACATAGTTTCGAATTTGGCCATTCAAGCCAATTTGAAAAAAAAACACCCTATATACATATGCCGATGATACTGACCTCTCCACGGAAGTTAGTAGGCGTGCCTCCCATGTTGTAGTGCACGGTGGGCAGCACGGGGATGGGCTCCTTGGTGACGTCGACGCCCGCGAAGATCATGGCGGTCTCCGAGATGCCGGGCAGGCGCTGCTTCAGCTGATCCGGGGGCAGGTGGTGCAGCTGTAAGTGCACGTGGTCCTTCTCGGGCCCGCAGCCGCGACCTAGGGGGGGACGTGGATTTATATGGTTGTACGACATTTTAGAGGTAGTGCAGTGCCTGGCTGATACATTTTGTCTTTAGAAAGAGACAATTCCACAAAGGTATAAGTAATGACATAGACGACGCTAAGTTGAGTAACCTCCATAATTATTCATAAAAATGTGCTTAAAAGACATTATTTAATGAGCATGTGCATTGTTTTGTTCCCTCAAGTTCTTTAAGTAAATTTCCAACAAGGCCTAAGAGCGCATCATTACAAAGAATTTCATTACAATAAATGAATGATACGAAAAGAAGTAGATTACTCTAAATCATCATATTATGCTTTTCTCGTTACTGAAAGGTTTCCTGGGAGAAAACTCAACTTTGAATTTAGCTTGTCTTTGTTCATAATCTTTATTATTACTGTATTATAAGTTGTTTTGGTATACAAAAATTCAAACCAGTATGGTTTAAATTTTTACATGTAAGTACTTAACAAGACTATAAAAATAGCTCTGTATATAACATAACATTGTTCAATACCTAATAAATTACGCCCGTACAGATATTATTAGGTGCAGAATAGTAATAACCAGGTGTGAAGATATAACCTTCGGCATAAAGTAGGTAGTCAAATGGACTATTGTTACTGCCTAACCTTGCGGGTTGCGTAACTGCGGTTTAACGACGTTTAGTTGTGTGGACACGCGGTTAGCGTTACTCATTAAACTGTTTGTTTGCAAACATTATTTCTTCTATTACGTTCATTGTTTCAATTATTGAATCAGTTTTTTCAAGTAATTATCAATTAAATTTTGCAATACGATTCCAATGTTTGATTGATATTACTGCAGAGAACTTGAGTAAAAATTGTGGTGTAATCAGAGCACCCCAATTTTGGATAGAACAGGAAACCTTTTTGTTTGGCATGTTACCCAGAATAGCATAATAATCGATTTTTAATGCTCCACTTCCTCCGTGGTCGAATGGTCTAGGCGTTTGTCTTGTGACCCGGTGGTCGTGGTGGGTTCGATTCCCACGGGAAGTATGCTTTGTAAAGTTGTTTTCTAGTTTGGCTAAGACATTGCAGGCTTGAATCACCTGATTGTCTGATAAAATGATGATTCCGTGCTTCGGAAGACACGTTTAAGCCGGTGGTCCCGGCCGCCAAATGGTGGTCCCGGCCGCCAAATGGTGGTTCCGGCCGCCAAATGGTGGTGGCCGCCAAATGGTGGTTCCGGCCGCCAAATGGTGGTGGCCGCCAAATGGTGGTCCCGGCCGCCAAATGGTGGTCCCGGCCGCCAAATGGTGGTCCCGGCCGCCAAATGGTGGTCCCGGCCGCCAAATGGCGGTCGTCAATTAAACCATGTCAGAGGCCCTTGAGGCGGTTCAAAAACTCTGACACTAGTGTGTGTGGGGTCGTTAGACCTTACTGCCCACACGATAAAGAAGAAGAAGAAATTAAAAACATGTCAAACTGTATTTTTATTTATTAACCGGGTGTTAAGAAGAACGATCCAGCTAGGTAGGGCTAACTTCGAGAAGGAGGTCAACCGTCGAATCCGACTCGGCTGGGCGACGTTCGAGAAGTTGCGCGGTATCTTCTCGTCTCACATACCACAGTGTCTCAAGACGAAAGTCTATGACCAGTGCGTGTTGCCAGTGATGACCTATGGACTCGAAACGTGGACGCTCACAATGGGCCTCATCAGAAGGCTTAAAGTCACCCAAAGGGCAATGGAGAGGGCAATGCTCGGAGTTTCCTTGCGTGATTGAATCAGGAATGATGATATCCGCAAGAGAACCAAGGTTACCGACATAGCCCGAAGGATCGCCAAATTGAAGTGGCAGTGGGCAGGGCACATTGCTCGCAGAACAGATGGTCGATGGGGCCGAAAAGTTTTGGAGTGGCGACCGCGTACCGGAAGACGCAGCGTTGGAAGGCCTCCCACAAGGTGGACCGATGACCTGGTGAGGGTCGCGGGTAACCGATGGATGCGAGACGCACAGGACCGGTTGTTGTGGCGACACTTGGGGGAGGCCTACGTCCAGCAGTGGACGTCTTTCGGCTGATATGATGATGATGATGATGATGTTAAGAAGTGTCAAGTTCACAAGCATCTTACCTTCCATAATCTCGACGGTCATAGCTCTGGACACGACGTCACGACTGGCCAGGTCCTTGGCCACGGGAGCGTAGCGCTCCATGAAGCGCTCACCCTTAGCGTTCACAAGGAAACCGCCCTCTCCACGGCAGCCCTCCGTCATCAGACAGCCGGCTCCGTAGATACCTGGTGGCAAGGAATTCGGTATGTTATTGGATGGTGGTAATATGGATTAAATGGTTCGTTACACGACGTTCGGTAGTTCCTGCCAACCCACCATTGGAAAAGGCTTATATGTCTTTATGGTTTATAATTAGGTTACTAAAAGTGAATTTTGAACGTATGGTTTTATGGAATTTGCTTACTCTGCCAACTGAGGAATGAGGATTACACATTTATGCCGTCGTGAGATTGGTAGTGCATTTATTGGTTGGTCATATTCACCTATCATACTTTCATGCAGGGGCAATGCTGATATTATGGATTGTGAAACTGTGATTCTAAGAAGTGCCTACATAATTTATAATAGCAATTGAAGTGTTCATAACTATTGCTACTTCATCTAATGTAGGCGCTTGCCAAAAATAGAAAGTTTTAGCCAAATTTTCAAGGTTAAACATTTTCTATAATGTCAAGGTAAGTTCTAACTACGACAAAAACACACAACACACACAAATAACATGTGTTTGTTGCAAGTTTATTCTAATTTAACACTACTAACTAGTACTTACTATTATGTTCATAAAATAAATTTTAAATAAAGGCTTTCGAAGAACGTGTACCTAACAGAATAAACGCAATACTTACCTCTTCTTTTTTTCTCGATTTCGGTGTTGTTCCCATAGTAAAAAGGTGTTCATAATGATGAGTAGAATGACCTCTTAATAGGTATTGCGTTTATTCTGTTACACGTTGTATAACTGCAGTTTATCTCAACGAACCGTTTACTAAAATAGACTCTCACGCACGATAAGGCTTGATAAATGTATTTTTATAGCTCACATGAGCGATAAAATATTTTGTGCCATGGTTAGGTATGTTTTTCTTGCCCTCTCTAGGAAATGATTTATGAATAACGGGCATAATGAACATTAAATACTTAACTTAGCTTTTCATCGCTTTACAAAAAAGATGTAGGTACCTACATGTTTCTAATGTCCAAAGATATTAATGCGGAATTCAGACCTATTCGCAATTAATGCCAGTTCCCACAGAAATTAGACCGTTTCTAGCGGATGCTTAATTATTTCGGAAGTGACACGTAGGAAGTAGTCTGAGCAAGTTCACGGGCACTATTCAGTAGTGCCAATCTGCAAGATTATCAACGTAACAACTTAGGTGAAGTGAACAAGAAGTGAGCTGTTAACTATCCAGTCAAGGTGATATGACAGTTTATTTCAAGGCCACTCCATTTACACGGTGAGGTGTCTACTGAATATACTGGCTGAATACAGTAAAATATAAAAGTAAACAGTTTGTGTTCGGTTCGAGCCAATACTAGAGCAGAAGCTGAACATGTTATTGATGCTATAAGAACTGTTTTGTTTTTTATTGATAAAAAGTAAATATGTTTATGTTCGTCGTATATTTTTGTGCAGATTATCTAATTGGTACATGGCCAAGGCACTTGACGAATTCGTGCGAAGAAATTGTCACATGACTATGACGTCACATTCACAAAATGGATCAGTATCAACATGGACTTGAATGTATGACTTAAACAAAAAAGGGGGGGTGAACAAGTTGTGTATTAAAGAAGTTTTTAAAATGGAATTTTGAGAAGATTTGGTTTGCAGTTCATTCAAAATATAGATCAGTGTGTTTTGATATCGTTCCATTTTTCTATTAGCAATTTATATCAATTGTAGCGTGCCGAAGCAAGTTTAACTCAGTCTTGTGTCGATTAAATTTTTCATAATAAATGATTACGCGCGCATTGCAGGCGGATGTGCGATATGGCGATTTCAATCTGACGTAATGCTACAAACTTGTTGATGCCCTTATCATGATATATAAAAATGATGGACGCCCTTGTTTGAAAATATGGATTATATCTAATTTGAGATTACACAGGTTAAAAATCTACTTATTTAATACCTATCAAACTCATTTAATATCTAGAGCTGTGTCTTCTTGGTCCTTGGTCAGCAAAATAAGCACAACGAATCTTAAAATTACTAGACAAGGGCTTTGAATTGAACCATCATATTTCGATAGGATTTATTTTTTAATACCCTGGCCTGAAGCGAGAGATCAATATTGGCAGCGAATATTACATAGTTATGATGGGAGGAGGAGCTCGTGATTTAATAATTACAGTCACACGTCGATCTTCAAGGTTAAGTAACGCTTGCCGGAATCGGTCTGTGGATGGGTGACCATCTTAACATATCGAGTTTCCTCCGTGCCTCGGAAAGCACGTTAAGTTGTAGGTCCCGGCTGTCATTTGTAGATCTTTGGCAGACGTTACGGATTGTCAGAAGCCAGAAAATCTGACTTCAGTCTTGCCAAGAAGTACCGTGTTACCCAGTTAATGGGTTGTGGATGTATGGTGGGCAGCCACTCCACGTAAAATACTGGTATTTAGCTGAATCCGGTTTGACTGGAAGCCGACCCCAATAAAGTTGGGAAAAGGCTAGGCAGATGATGATTACATAGTTAAGATAATACATAGCAGCCTCAGTTCCGTACATGAGGAGGGTAATACTTACCATCAGGTGAGATAGTGGTCTAACGCATGCCTATCAAAAGTAAAAAGAAAAGTATACTCATGCATTTTGCTATGAAGGAAATCAACTCGTGCGAGTTTATGACGTACTCGATCGCGTTAACGTAAACGTTCGCTTTTGTCAAATCGGATGGAAAAAAGTTGTGTCCCGCTATTGTCGTAAGACTGCGTTTATTAAAAAACTAGCACTTGCCAGCGAATTGACAACTAGGACTGTAAACTCTCCTCTGTGCCTTTAGTCTAGATGTTTTTTATCTCTTGCTTACGATTATTCTGGTGGACGCCATTGTTTTTTTTTGGCTTTGAAGAGCTGTACTTGTGGGCTTGTCTCAATGGCTTGTCACTTATCACTTATCACTCACCAGTAGGGTGGAACTGCACGAACTCCATGTCCTCGTTCTGCAGGCCGGCGCGTGCGGCCATGGCCGTGCCGTCGCCGGTGCAGGTGTGTGCCGACGTGCAGCTGAAGTACGAGCGACCCGTGCCGCCCGTCGCCAGGATCGTGTTCTTAGCTTGGAACCTGGGGACAATCAGAATTAACTATATTACTTCTTATAACGTTAGTAATTTAAGATATAAACAGTAAATCATCTAGCAAAAATGATTCCCCATTAGGGTTAGGTACAGGTGCTACTTCTTAGTGTGATTTAGCAGAACCTCATTTCAGCAATTTTGTTTCTGCTCTCTTGTGAAGTGAGCCAATTCCTAATTTGTGCAGACTCTGGCGTGCTGCTGAGAATTTAGAAAGCCCGATAGCTTAAAATTGTGTGCGGCAGTCACCTTCGTTACAGCTTGTATTTTAATTTTTACCTGTATTTTTTTTTTATACAATTTACGATTAAGCAAACTTCATGATAAAGACCTGAGATTCTGAGTACACATTCCTACGTATCATTACTACCATTTCACTCGAAAAGCTTCCACAGCTGGACATAGTCGCTACATTGACTGATCCTTTGTTTACTGAAAAAATTAAAAATCTGATATCTTTTTGTTAATAGGCAAGTATAACAAAAACATAATTATGCGCAAACAGATTAGCATTATCCGATAAATATTTTTGGTAATAAAATAAACAAAAACAAGACAATCAAGTATTTTGTTAGAGATAAAAATGTTGTTTGTTTGACGTATGCATTTTGCGTGATTTAGCGATATTTACCATAGTAACTATAATATATCTTCGAGACTATTCTGAGATACTTGTTTTTGTTCAACATTGTGACTAACAGGATTTTCTTCTGTGTAAAGCCTATGAGTAGTTTGATTGTTTTCTCAGTTTGAAAATCAGTTGTCCGCCTGAACTTATCCCTATTGGCTTGGTGCAGTGTGTGTTCTTTCATACATCTGCATTTGCCTTCATCTTAATAATTTCCTCCTTTCTAGCCATATTATCCTTCACAATATTCATCCATAGTTTCTCATATAACCTTCCTCATCTATGGTTTCCTCACGACATTTGGAAAAGAGGCTTATGAACTCAATGAATAACCCAAAGGGGTTCTTGACTTCTGAGAGACAGTTGAGTCTACATACTTTGTGTTTTTGTGAGTTGATGTGATATGGTATGACAGACATACTCGCATAAGTTTCTATGTTTACGGTATTCTAAGTATATCTAACTAATTACTCAAAGTTCATTGTACTTAAAATTAGAACGATAAGAATGTGGAGCAGTCACGTTTTTTACTGCGATCGATTAAGAGACCCGTATTAACGATTGCTATGGATCAATAACATACAGTCAGCAAGAAAACTAAACACTGTTTAATTCTTGAAATTATTTGAGTTTCTCGTCATCATCATTTCAACTGAAAGACGTGCACTACTGGACAAAGGCATCCCCGCGCTTGTCACCACACCGACCGGTCCTGTGCGTCTCGCATCCCGCGGCTTCCTGCGGCCTTCACCAGGTCATCGGTGCGTCCTGTGGGAGGCCTTACAACGCTTCATCTTCCGGTACGCAGATGTTTCATGTATTAAAACCCCAGACAGTTTGAGTTTCTATTTGGGTTTAATAAAATGGTTTCTAACTGTAACTTTTAAGGCGTACATTATAAAGAGTCTTCTATCCTTTTTTTAACGATTGGAAATCATCAAATGACTTCTTCCGCTCTGGGCGAAGCGGAAGGGAATGTCAGACTCTTACTGACTAAAACCTATCCGTGTTCCTCCTAATTCCCTTTGCGTTTCAGGGCCGCGGTGACTCTTTTGAACTAATTCCGTAATCCGCAGACTCTGGCCCTAGAGGGCCCCGACAACTATGCATCTCTTTGAGCCGCACGTGGAACATAACGCGTCGTCGACCCGGGCCCTGTTCTGATCGGACGGCGAGGCACCCAACGCTCGCCGTGCGCAGGCATCCTTAGCTATTTATTTTATAGCAAAAGGAAGAAAAATCGTAACGACGATAATGCAGAATTTATACATTTTGTGTTCGTTTTAATTATAAGTACCTACTTCAACTTTTTCATTTACTTGCGTGTAATTGATTAAAAACAGCGTGTCTCGCTTCGATCTGTGTGAGTGCCACACGTCTTTTCGTCACGTGTTTTGCCACGTTTTATAAAATAAATACACCCACACGAGGATTCTCTGTGTCGTGAGGGGTCTAGTCTCTTTCAATCCTATCCTATCCAATCAATTTGAATAATTATTTAGTGATGTGACATCGTTCGTGATATGGTCCAATTTCACGTTATTATTTTTATGCTCAGAAGTCCAGAACTTATTCCGATGCCGTATCCTAAAACAATATTTGTTATGTAGTTTCTAAAATGTCGCTGTCTTTTGACATAAATCCTAGACGCAAATAAACATATTGTGGCCCACTTTTAGTCTGGTTCAATGGACAATTAGAAATGATTTTTTTACTCTAATTGCCACTGGAAAGCTGTCTGTGAGACAACAATCGTCTGACCGTACCGTTATCTCCCTTTGTTACTTTGCGGCGGGCTACTTACACGTTTTTCATAGTCATTGCATGTACTGCGTTGTAAAAGGAAGCACATATTATGTTGAATATGTGTGTTCCGTATTGGTCCAAAACCTGTATTTAGTTGAAAAACTAACATTACACAAACACTAGAAAATACGTTAGTGAACTGTTTAATATTACTGCACTGTTGGATTGCATTTTCGGCGCTGAGCCAGCCGCGACCGTCAGGCGTTCAGTTAAGTAACACCAAGTGTTAGTGAAAACAGGCATCTGACAAGCAAACAATGGCATTGTCTTTCATCTGGAACTCATTATTTAGCGTGTAGTTTTAAGAGGGGTAACTAGAGCGAGAGGAATGACCTTAAGGTCATCAACCCACTTATCCAGCTTAGCGACTACGAACTTTGTTTCTAAAAGCCAAGAATCTGCTACAGGTAAAACTTTTTCTATGTTATTGAGCACACTGGTCACCTGATAGTAAAAGGTCTTTGTTGTTTTTAAACATCAGCAATTTGGTATTCCAAATACATCGCAGGTGCGATGCCATTTTATGGACATAGTCATCTTATACTTATCGCTGTAAAATTACTGTGGTCCGGTTTAAAGCGCTTCAGGGCCGGAACAGTCAATCTTGAACGCGATCCACGATCAAAATCATTTATCTCTATCTGTATATATCTCTCTATCTATATTCTCTGATCTGTGGATCGCGTTCAAGATTGACAGTGTACGGGCGGCTTTAGGAGTTATCGACCGTGTTCAGTCGGTAGGCGATCGGTAACTATGTCGAGACTTCTCGCCCTGGTAACCTTTAAATCGGAAGTCTCTAACGTTGTTTGGTTTCCGAAGAGCCTGCTTTTAAGCTCTCCATTGGCCACTGGATATGCGGCAAAGGAGAGCTTTACTTCGGTAACCTAGGTACCCTCCGTGAAGTGATCAGTAACACCAGGGATGCGGTATTTTCTTGAAAAGCTGGGGTGGATTAAAATACGAGCTTATTGCACCCATCCGCAAAATAATCGCTAGGATATTGGAGTTGCAGACAACAGTCCATAATGCAATACAATACTTCGGGTGATAATTACGATGATAATATGTCATGTACAATTCACAATGTCAAATTTAATGTAAGTACCTGTGTAGTGTTCCATCTTCAAGGTTGATGGCGATGCATCCCTTGCAGACTCCATCTTCCATGAGCAAGTCCAGTGCGAAGTATTCGATGAAATACTCGCAGTCGTAGCGAAGAGACTGACCGTAGAGCGTGTGCAGGAGCGAGTGACCGGTCCTAGGCGAAAGAAGAAGAAATAATTTAGTAAAGATGTCACATAATAAGACTAATAAGTAGAATAAGTCAGTCTCCTGAGTTACCAAACCCTCTCAGAAATAAGAAGAGGAAACGACTTCCCAACTAATATTATAAATGCAAAACTGAGCTTCTTTTGATACACTTTCACGCCTAAACCGATTTCGATTAAAGATGGTACAGAGTTAGATTGGGCCATGAGGGTTCCGCACCCAAAGTGTAGAAATGGGACCCTATTACTAAGACTTCGCTGTCTGTCTGTCTGTAACCAGGCTGTATCTCATGAACCGTGATAGCTACAGTTGAAATTTTTACAGATCATGTACTTCTGTTGCCGCTATAACATTTTTTTGTTATAGCGGCAACAGAAATACATACTAATATAATAATATACTAAAAACCGAATAAAATAAACATTTAAGTGGGGCCATACAACAAATGTGAATTTTTTGCCGTTTTTAGGGTTCCGTACCCAAAGGGTAAAAACGGGACCCTATTACTAAGACTCTGCTGTCCGTCTGTCTGTCATCAGGCTGTATCTCATGAACCGTGATAGCTAGACAGTTGAACATTTCACAGATGATGTATTTCTGTTGCCGCTATAACAACAAATACTAAAAACAGAATAAATAAATATTTAAGTGCGACTCCCATACAACAAACGATTTTTGCTGTTTTTTTTTAAAGATAATGGTACGGAACCCTTCGTGTGCGAGTCCGATTCGCACTTGGCCGGTTTTTTTATTTATATTTACTCTTTATTAAATTTATATTCATGGTAAGTAACTTATAAACTATACTCCACAAAACCGTAGTAATGGTGGGACTGTGGTACATACATTCTTAAATTTCGTACAGTTCTCGTCAAATAACTTTGCCCCTCTGAACTTAGCCATTTGCAAAAATCGCGCAGGTGCAGTCACGTAGACGGGAGCAAGCGGGACGCAAGCATGCATCGAACGTAAACGAGCGACTGAGACATCAAATTAATCCCCGCCCCCATGTCTCCTGCGCATGCGCAGTTGCAGTTTGTTCGTAATTTTGACTACTACGCAGCCACTCGTAGCCAACTTCAGAGGGGCAAAGTTATTTGACGAGAACTGTACTTAAAAGTTATTATTATTTATAGGTAGCACTTTAACACATTTTTAAGTATTCGCGATTTTGTTGGCTTTTGCATTTGCTAGAAGCAATGTCCAAGCGAACACGACTAAGAGACCATAGTAACTCAGTTGCATTGGATGAAAATAAATTACTATAGTGCAACATCTGTCTCTTTAATGGTAATCCATTAAAGTCATGTGAATCCATTATTAGGTACTTCAAGCTTATATGCGACGATTTTACGATGATTGTGATATGAAATGACCAGAGATTGGAATAGGTAGACTATATTTACCTAAAGTTCGAAGAAGTAAGTAACAGATTTGATAATACCTCCTCTAAAATCCCGGAATCATAAAAATGACAAATAAAACCCGAGATTATGAAAACATGAACTGGACTCGAGTTATAGTTTTTATTAGTTTATAGTTACAAAAAAAAATATTTGAAAAATCATATTCCAATTTTAAAGGTATGTACTCAGACCAACAAAAAAAGGTAGACGGCGCACTGCGAACATCAAAGATGAAGCCATCTTTTTATCTATGTGTCTCGAAGGGTTGCCATTTTTTATTTTTTTTCCCTATAACTTGGGAAATAATATTTTATGGGTAAGCTAATATTGTGCAAGTCAGCACAAGTAAGATATTGTTGAGTATGGTATTGTAACTTAGTTTTTTAGAAAGATCTATACCTAAAAAACAAATTTTAAACTACTACTACTACTACTACTACTACTAAACTAGTTAAGTTTTAAAAGGTTGTCGAAGCGTAACAAGCGTAAGTCATTATGTAAATTGTTTTAAAATAAAATAGGTAATTACATTTTTAATCAACTTTAATAAATTGAAAAAGACCACCATAACAAAATCACTGACTAAAGAAAAGTAGGTAATATCAAGATAAAACATAACAAACGAAACAATAACGTGTAAATGTTATGTTTAACATGCTTACAAAATAAATATTATTTATCATGAACAAATGAAGTCTTTTTCAACACATTTGCTCAAAAAAATGCATTTACGAAGACTATATATTATTCGAAAGTTAAATATGACGCACCACACAATGGAACGTGCTTAAAATAGGTACTCTCACATAAGTACATATTTTACCGCATACTCCGTTGAATAGCGCCGTACGTATCCTTTACAGTTTTTTTTTTAATTTTCTTATAGGATTATAAATAAGTACGAGAATAAAATATTAAGCTGAATGATTGAACATACTTGGAAGCGCTTTTGCACAATACGTTTGTCTCAATTTAATACTAAAGAAAAAGAGACGAAAGATGTAGTTTCATTTGCAAATTCGCGCTTTTTTCATACTACAAACGTCAAAGATTGTTGCGACTTTCTGACTATCTAAAAACTAAAAGTTTTTTTCATTACCTATTGTACTGTTTTCTCGCAAATGTGTTGAAAAACTTCAAATCTAAAATATTTTATATATTAAAAAAAAGAAAATAGGAATATAACTCGAAGAAAGAAATCATATATATTTGTTTAATCGAATGGGGAAATATTAAATCGTATTATGGCAATCCTCACACTTAATGTCACTGCTTTCGTTTGTTGACGTTTTTGTTCCAAGTAACCTAAAATTCATAGTTAATTTATAATAAAAACGATGTTATTTCAAGTACTTACAAGTGAAAAGTGATTCCGTGAGACTTTTTATGTGATTTGCTATTGTTTTTACAAATTTTTACTACATAGGAAGGCATAATTATATTTTTCTATTAATGTTTTCTAGACGACGGCTTGTGAAGCAGGGCTCGGAAACCGGTTAATTTTCCAAACCGGTTTCGGTCATTGACCTCGAACCAGAAACGATTGCGGTTTAGGTTTCGGTTACCGATATTTTAACCGGTTAATGGAATAACCGTTTTTTCACAAATTCCGATTCTGTTGAGCGAAATTAACCGGTTAATTTGAGTTTCGACGGTATAAACGAGTTCTACCTACGACACCATCTCTCTTACACCTACAATAACAACGCTCTCGCTCTACGGCAACGAATAGGAACTCAAAAACTTATTGTATTCGACCACGTTGCTGGCGGAGTACGTTCTGTGAGACGTGTGTGTAACAAAACACTTGAATTTCATGAATTGCGTTGTTATAAGGTGTACATTGTGATTGACTTACGTAAAAAAAAAATATATTATTATCAAATGAAAGACTTACCGGATAGTCAACCATTTTTTAAGAGGATACAATTTCTGATTCTAATGCAGAGAATGGTAGGTAAAAAAACAGTGCAAGTTAAACATAACATTTAATTCGTATTCGTACTATGAAATCAACTTTGTACAATCTACCTTGTGTTCTAGATAATGAAGATTCTCGGTCTTTGATATCATTAAAGAAGCGTTACAGAAATGTAGTTGATTCAGGTGCAGTAACAATAGACTGTACTCATTAACGAAGTTCAAAAAAGGAGGTCCTGTATTCGACCCGTACCTATGTGTGTACCATGTTTGTTTTTCTTGATTTTCTCGAACACTACTGACGCAATTGGATGGGGTTTTCGTTATTCAAACGCATATTTTTCAAGGAAGGTTATCATTAGGATCTGATGAATATTTTCAGAGATAGACAGTGGAACTCTTCAATATTGTTTGGAGTTTGATACTACTACTGTGTGTGTGCTGGGTTGGAGGACAGTGGCGGCCTTAGGGGGTGGCGAGCAGGGCCACCGCCCGGGGCCTCGCTCTTGCAAGGGCCTCGCGCAACTCGTGTTTAACATTGTAATGAGATATTTCGTATTCATTATTTCTTTTTTCCTAACTAGATATTGGGGTCGGCTCCCAGTCAAACCGACTTTAGCTGAATTCCAGTAATTTACGTGGAGCGGCTGCCTACCAGACCTCCACAACTCATTAACTAATGAGTTATTTCGTAGCTCATTATGATTCTACTTAAAATTTTACTCGGAAAAGCCGCAATCATAATCAAAAATACCTACTTTCGATTCATATTCCTTACCTAAATTTAAAAGGGCCTCGCGAAGGTCTTCGTCCGGGGCCTCGCAACGGTAAAGGCCGCCGCTGTTGGAGGACACTCACTTTGTCCAATAAAACTCTTGTTCACTTGAAACTATTCACTGACTTACATAATAACGTGATGATCTGAACTGAACTGAATGCTCAAAATGTTCTAGGTCTTTAATACAATCACATGGTTGGAAGTAGCAGCAAGGCAGCAACAACAAAGATTCACAATATTCAAACTTATAACTACAGGTTATTATTTACACTAATAATTGATCATGATTGATCATTGCAATGATGATAGGGCTGTCCTGCACATTCCTCCCGCCGTTCGACGTCCGCCGCTGACGTCGCAGTTGCAGAAGACGGTGCAGGATCGCCGCTCCCGATAGGTAGCACTACTATCTTCTTCACTGGACATCGCAGTATTCCTCCTTTCGTGCTCACGTCCACCGTGCGCACAACTCCATCTGGGCCGGGGAAAGTAGCACAGATGCGTCCTCTGTTCCACATGTTCCATGGGAGGTTGCCGTCTACGATGAGTACTAGATCGCCGACCTTGGTTATTGCCTTTGGTGTGCGGTTCTCTGCGGTTTTGTAGTTCTGGAAGATGTTCTTTAAGCCATCTGGCCCAAAGTATATCGACGAGTCTCTGAGCCGCGCGCCAACTGGCTCGTAGATGCAGGTCGCTGTCATTGAATTCTCTTGGTGCCGCGATGTAACCTGGACCTCCCAAAATAAAGTGATTGGGTGTCAAGGCTTCAGGAACTTCAAGGTTCACAGACACGTGGGTAAGTGGACGGCTGTTCACGGTGTGTTCGGCTTAGATGAGTAACGTGTGGAGCACTTCTTCGCTCGGGAATCGCTCGTTCAAAGTGGTGGCGAGTGCTGTCTTCACGGATCTCACCATGGGTTCCCAGGCGCCTCCCATGAAAGGTGCACCTGGTGGGATGAATCACCAGTCGATCATCTTTCTCAAGGCTTCTGCTGTAACTGCGAAGATGGCGGTTCGTAGCTCCTTCTCGGCGCCGTGAAAGTTCGTCCCGTTATCGCACCACAGTTGCACTGGGCATCCGCGGCGCGCTATCATACGTCGCAATGCCATGACTGCCGAATCTATATTGAGCGATGTCACAAGATCAAGATGAATGGCTCGCGTCGTGAGGCATGACTGTGAATAAGGCGACATATCTTTTTTGGTGACTTAGTCCCGATGTGATGGTCAACGGCCCGAAGTAATCAAAACCGCCGAAGGTGAATGGTTTCTGGTGGTGTGCTAAGCGACAGGAAGGGAGATGGGATGTCATCGGTTGTGGTGGAGTGGCTGCTTTTATACGGCATCGTATGCATCTGCTGATGATGTTCTTGACGGTCGGTCGCAGACGGAGCACCACATGTTGCTGACGACATTCGTTGACTATTGCCTCGACGTCTGCGTGATGTAATTGGCGGAGGACATGTTCGATCCACAATCGTGCTGCAAGATGATTTCCATTCAGTACCATCGGTTTCTTTAGCCGTTCTATGACGTCTGCCATGGCGGTTATTCTGCTCTTCAGGCGAATTTCTCCTTCTGTGAGTTCTATGCACAGGGCGTGCAGGCGACTTTTTCGTGGTATGGGTCTCTTGTTCTTTAGAGCTTCCATCTCTTCTTGAAAGGCTTGCTCTTGTGAAGCTCGCAGGATTAGACTTTCGGCGCTATGCAGAAGTTCAGCGGTGAGAGGAAGGTGATTGTTCGTGTTCGTGGTTTTCTCGTCTCTCTTGTGTTTTGGTTGGCAATGTCTGTTTGTTCTTTTTCCAATCAGTTCAATCTTTTTGGTTCTTTTGTAATTGATGTTCTGTCTTGATTGGCGACAGAGTTGCAGGAACTGTAGAACTCGTGCTGTTGCTCGTAGGTACCTTTCCCAGGGTGAGAATCTGTTTATGTCTGGTATAGCTTCTTTGATCTGTTCGTTCTTGTCTTCTTCAATCAAGCTAAAGGTTCTCTCTTCTCCTGTGATTATGACATGATTCTTCTCGTCAGCTGGCCACGTTTCCGGGGGACCCAGAAGGAATTTTGAACCGTTGATCCTGCGATGCTCTTGACTGTAGTTCTCTGGTACCTCTCTTGTTGCGTCGTCTGCTGGGTTCAATTTGGTTGGGAGCCAGTGCCATTCGTTAGTGGAAATATATTGGTTCGATTGCCGCTATGCGATGAGCGACATACGGTTTGTAGGATCTGGAACTGTTTCTGATCCATGAAAGCGTGGTTCTGCTGTCGGTCCAGAATGCACACTGGCGTTTACTCGTGTATTTGTGTCGCGCATAGGCGTCCGCCAAGTGCTGTTCCACGTCGCCAAACTTCTTGAGGTATTTGTTTAGCCCTGATGGTTACTGGTGATACAAGTCCCAATGGATCAAATAGGAAAATTACTATTCTAAGAGCTTCTGTCTTAGTAAGCGTGTCGTTCTGTAAGCTGCTCTGGGGTATACGATAACAGATTCAAATTGAATGCAAGCGAGTCTTCCGTATATTAGACCGAGGACTCGTTCTATCTCGATGTTGTCTTCCAGCTTAATTGTGTCTTCGGTCTTAGTAACATCCCTAGCGCTTTAAGAAGAGCGGTAGAGAGATATGACCATTTCTTGAGTTCGAAATGTGGTTCCCTGTGGATGTCCACCCCGAACATTTCTGTAATATTGTAATCTGCCACGAAACTACGACTTGATTCACGTTAACATAACGATAGTTTCTACTCGCAAATTGATATTTTGTTATGTACCTATTCTGCCGACATACGGCGCCTGGTTAGCATCACCGCACTTTATAAGTCTTTCGTATCGTAACACTAAATACATACTAAACTAGTGAAAATCACTTCAATTTGTTAAGTTAATTCGACCATACCTGCAATATTTGATAAACATTAAAACTTTCTTGATGTATTGGTTACAGGCTTCCATCAAACACTTTGATTTTTTTTAAATTATAATAAAAGCTTGTCGCTAATATAATTTCAATTTGTAATTAAAATTTTATAATTAGGTAGGCACCTACTAAACTTGTAAGCAATTCATAATGTTTGTAATTAAATAAAAGTGCCGTGAATGCTTAAAATGTGGAACTTTAACCTTGAATAACTTTTTTGCACACATAGGATTTATCGGGTTTGAAATTTACTGCAGTACCTAGTTGATCTGTCAGAATGTTTCTTAATTTAAATTTCATCTGACTGAATATGTAGAGATTTCTTCTAGGCATCGCGACAAGCTTTTATTATAATTTCAATTCTGTAAAGTCATAAATAAATGTGGTTAATGTGATTTAAAATTTTATTTTGATCTTTTTAGGGCACTTAAACAATAGCTTTTTTAAAAGTTTTTTAATCATTATTTTATTTTATATTTTTTAGTTTCAATCGATAGTTATCGATCAATACGAAAGTCCATCTATAAAACGGAGAGTCCTTCAACAGAAAAACTTAAGGAACGGGGAAAACTATTAACCCTGGATGTGGCATCTATTTCATGGTGGGCCTACCAACTGCCTATCATAAACGAATGCTTATACAAAATTTCAAGTCCCAGCAATTGAATATTGAGGAGTTCCATAGATCGAAGACAACCCTGGACGTGGCGTCTATTTCATGGTGGGCCTACCAACTGCCAATCATAAACGAATGCGTATTCAAAATTTTAGGTCCTAGCAGTTGAATATTGAGGAGTTCCATAGTTGCAGCATCATCAGGTCACGTTTATGATTAACATGCATTGTCATCGGTTCTGGACCAGCATGCAAAATTTCAGCTCAATCGGATACCGGGAAGTGGGTCAAATTAAACTTGCAAGATTTGTAAACATACATACAAGTCAAGTTAAATAAAAGCTTTTAATAATAATTAATAAAAAATGCATTTACGAAGCCTGTACACATTGTTCAAAAGTTAAAATTTACACACTAAGCAATATGCGGTAAAATATGTACTTAGGTATACTTTACAGCTTTTTAATTTCCGTAAAAAATAAATAAGAATATCACCAAGGAGTTTCACAATCCTATTGAAACGAATAAACTCATTTTTTCGTTATAAATAAGCTGAATGATCGAACCTCTTTAGAAGCACTTTTGCTCAATACGTTTGTCTCACTGTAATACTAAAGAAAAAATGAGAGAAGAATAATAAAAATAAATAAATGAAAGATGTACTTCTAATTTTCACCACAAAATTGTTTGCAAATTCGCGCCATTTTCATATTAAATTAAAAACGTCAAAGATTATTGCGACTTTCCGACTGATATCTTTAAAACAATATGGTTTCATTACCTATTGTACCTACTTTTCTCTCGCAAATGTATTGAAAAACGTTGTATGACATACGTGCAGAAATTGGTTTTTACAAACTCGTGACTATGATAAGCCCTTGACATTCGTCTACTCGTTTGTAAAAACCAACTTACCGCACAAATATCATAAATAACTATTACCTATTCTTCTTCTTTCTTCCCATGGTTAATGTTAGTATAATGTTTACGTTATATAAAACACGAATTAAATAGCGGCCGCACGACATTTGTATCTGCGGCGATTCGGCAAACGACGAAAGAAAACAAACACGCACAAAAGTAAGCGCGCGAGAATGTGACAAACGGCAGTGGCAGGCTTGCGTCTGAGTAAAACCGGTTTATTCAGGTTAGCGTGAGTTTTCAAATTCTATTCTCTGCATTAACCGGTAACCAAAATTATTAAGGTTGTGTTGAAACCGTTTTTGTAATTAACCGGTTAATCGATGAACGGTATTATAACGGTTTTTTGAACAATATTAACCGGTATTTCGAAACCGGTTCCGAGCCCTGTTGTGAAGTACTAAGAGCGATGAGCATGGTTTTAGTGTAGGTGTGTGGGTGAGCTTGTGTATTTACTTGAAGGAGCACGGTTTTGTGGCTTCACTTTTGATGTTCGCGGTGCGCTGTCTACCTTTTTTTGTTGGTCTGAGGGTATGTAAAACAAAGCTCTTTTTTTAACAGTTTGAGTACGGAACTCTAAAAACATAATAAGATTCTTCAATATAATAATTTAAATCCCAGGGTTCAATGGTCATGTTTACGATTTAAGATTCCGGGATTTTAGAGGAGGTATTTATCAACTCTATGTTACTTACTTCTTCGAACTTTAGGTAAATATAGTCTACCTATTCCGATCTCCGGAAATGACAGAAGAGCTTGTAGCTTAATACTACATTCACTAAATCTGGTTTGACTGCAAGCAGACCCCAAAGGGAAAAGGGCTAGGCAGGTGATGAGTGATATGAAATAACTCAAATACAATGATAATAATATCTATCAAACTTTTGGGGGCTAATCACTAATCACACTCATGATATGAACAAAGGAAATAATGTATTTTATGAGTATTAATATTATTGCTTTAATATTTTGATATTAGAAGAAACCAAGTTTTTAAAGCTTAGATTTTATAACATGATTAACCTTATCTGTGGTACGGTGTCATCATAAAATTTGTATAGGTATCATGATTTAGAATAACTGGTTCTAACTGGTGGTTTATTGATAAAGTAATTACTTATATCAATTTGTCCACATGATGCTTTCTTTCAGAATACTTACCTATAATTTTTCAGATAATAATGTGCCAACTCATGGACTCACACGGCACTACTGAGCAAATATCATAGATATGAATAATTAAAAGTATTTGTAGGTACCTGTCAGCAACAGCACAGCACCTATGCGCCTGTCCTCCCTTGCCGAACTTGAGGGACTGTCCTCCGAAGGCTCGCTGGTAGATCCTGCCTTCGGGTGTACGGGAGAAGGGCATCCCGTAGTTGTCCAGCTCGATGACGGCATGCGGAGCCTCCCGAGTCATGTAGTGAATGGCGTCCTGTGTGACAAGCATTTTGTTAAATCAAATGTACTTTGTTACAGTGTTTACTTCCTCAAATAATATAAATAAGTGTGCAACCGCACATTGCGTAAATGCTCTCTCATCATAATTGAATTGTAATTAATTAACACACATTTTACATCAACTTCAGTTCACATTCGGACCGCGTCATAGCAACACCTCATTTATCGTTAGTTAAGGTCGTGGACTCAATACACGTATCAAGTGAATTACATAGTTTTACTTGTAGCATTTAGCATCCCTATCAATCAATATCAATCAGCAAAAGGCGTATGGTAACAAACCATACAGTACCTTTTTAGATAAACTAGATGGACTTTACATTTCAAAAAGGTGTAAAAATATGTCATCATAATTACCTAGAAGTAATAATTATGGTTAATCGATTTTGTTTTTCAGTGATGGAACTGTCAGTTTAAATATGTAGTGAGTGCCTTCACACAATGTTATATTTAATATATTTTACATTGTCAAACAAAGAAAGCAACAAATAATTATGCTTGCTAATTGTGAAATAGATTTGTGCATTCATCTAAATTTTCGTGGTAATGGCAGTCTTCACATAAACAATTCGACTTAATGTTCCAGCTCTTTTGTCTTGTTTACAAAAAGGTCATTTACCCATGCTACCTGGGCAACGTTAACAACTGCACGGCTGAGAGGTAGCTGTATTTAGGCTGTGACCGTGCCAACATGGGGTTGCAGCTCAAAACGAATGGTATAAGATTTAGAAATCATGTCATTTTGACAATGAAAATAAAAGTCAGAAGAAGCAATAATTGTCGCCCACATAGGTTCCAAGTCCGCGGTACGTTTCAGAATGGATGGAAAATGTCGCTAAGTCAGATAAACGCTTAATTAAATATACACGTCGTCATACTTTTTGATAACAGGAGCATTATGGAGGGCAGACAAGCAAACCTGTTATTAGAAAACCTGTTTTAGAAAAGTTCATGAGAGAGACTGTTTCCAAAGTTCACTGTACATCTTGTAGGAAGTCTGTTAATGTTAAGCATGATATTATTATACCTTAACACTACCATGGGACTATGTTATTCAATATAAGCAGGGCTGCATCCATATTGTTTTAAGCTATGTAAGCATGAGTATAACCACATTATTATGGTACATTAATAAAATATCACATATTAAAATACTCTTTCTTTTGCTTGTTAAGACATTTTGTCATCAAATAGAAAGCAAAACTCATTTAAATTTTCTATTAGTTTTATGGAGAAGCAAATACCTACATTTTGGAAATGGCTTTTGTTATTTATACAGTAGATAATCAATCAATTGCAAGATAGCATACTGTAAGTCAGAATTCCAAGTTTCAACATTATGATTTTTAATTGCTTTGGAGTGTTTTTGGAATGCCCGTTTCACCACTATCACACCTGATGGTAAGCAAAGGTATGGTTGACCAAGGTCATGAAATATGACATTTGTTTATAACACTATCTGCTCAAATAAGAATGTTGTGCAAATATCATAAAGTGCTAAAAATTATTTGCTTCGCCAATATTGACAATTGACCAACACCACTTTGTTAATTGGTGAGCAAACAAAATATTGATAGTGCTTGTGTATCACTGATACACATATATAGCAACAAAGACTGAATTTACTGAAAAAATAACAAAATGTACACATCTCATAATACGGGGAGAGTCAAAACTATTTGTTACCATTTCCCAGCTTGCAATGTACCAGTTTTAATAATTGTGCATATTTAATTTAATAAATATTGATGACTTACCTGATCTCCTAGCCAATCAGAGCCCTTGACTGTGTCGTACATGTGCCAGAGCCAGTTGTCTTCCTCCATGTTACCTGAAA
Organism: Melanchra persicariae; assembly: GCA_947386135.1. Lineage (NCBI taxonomy): Eukaryota > Metazoa > Arthropoda > Insecta > Lepidoptera > Noctuidae > Melanchra > Melanchra persicariae. The sequence goes on along the minus strand of OX376664.1, from coordinate 8,357,856 downwards.
TGTTATGTAATGTTAAACACGGCTTTATTATGTATTAAACTAGCAAGCATCCTACTGAGAACTATTATTCTATGAGGTTATTTCTTTGGGTATGTATTATCTTGAGGCAAACAACATGGACGGCGTATTAAGCAGGGTGTTTAGGGGGTCCGGACCTTAGCATACCATGAAAATAAAAATCGTCAGTAAATAATATACTGATAATCTGTACCCCAAAATATAAATAATGACTAGCACATCAAATGAGATAGGCATTTGGTGTGAAGCCCAGGCAAAAACTAGTTCATTTTTGGACCTTTGGGGACCTTTGAGATAAGGTAATTGTCCTAGCTTTTATTGAAATAAACGCATTTTTGTTTATTTCAGAATGACCTACAAATGAAACATGTTGAATTTTTTTATATATGGCTGAGATCAAATACACAATTCAAGAAAAAAAAATCAGAGTTAGGAATTTTTGCAAGGTTCACAGCTAATTTGACTGGCGTAATAAAGTACACTGAGTTTTTTATGTAGTAAGGTAATCTACTTACCCAAAGCAGCATTGATGCCTCCCTGAGCAGCGACTGTGTGGGACCTAGTGGGGAACAGTTTAGTGACCACAGCAGTCTTGAACCCCTCCTGCACAAGACCAAAGGCAGCTCGTAGGCCAGCCCCACCGGCACCAATCACTAAAGCATCATGCTTGTGATCTATAACCGTGTAGGCCTTTGAGGTACTTGTGTTTGCTGAGCCATCTTTGATTGGAGTAGCACCTCCCACTGATAGGTGCAGGTTTCGGTATACATATGAAGCCTGAAACAATTTAAATTTATTGCTATTAAAAGATAGACTAAACTGAAAATAATTGATTCACTTGCAATTCATGCACAATTAATATTTAAGTACTTATGTAGTGCTAACATTATGAAATACTAATATCACAAGTTGAATATTATTAGTGTTACATTAGGCACATTCAAAAGACAGCACAAATCAATCAATTTAGCTGATCTCAAGACAGCTAGACATTAAAATATTGCCCAGAAATATAAATAGTAGCTACTCAAATCATAAATAATTTGATTTATCATAACTTGTTACTGCAGAGATAGATAATAAGTTACAAGCAAGTTCTTTAATGTGTAAATAATACCAATTATTGATTGCTACCTACATGGTTGATAAAAAGTTAAATAAGTACGCTCAACTACACCCCAAAAAAACCACAAGTATGGTTTTTTATTACAATTTAAAAGTATCAGGTAAAGTGACCTTCATCATAATACAGTAGATTTTGGGGTGACATAATAAAACATACCTACCTATTACAAAATATTACTCAATATTTATTTGCATACCAGATTTTCAAAAATTTACTATCATCATTATCTAAAAAGCTGTTTAAAGTATTGAAACTGTATATTTATCATTCAGCGCATTTCTAAATTTCCACGTGAGAGTATCACCATGAGAATTTCAAAGGAATGTTCAAAACACTTTTTTTACCGATTACATAACGTTATCAGGAATATTGTTATAAACATGCTAATACGGACTCACCAATGAAGCAGGGCTTCGAGAAACAGCTACTTTCATTAATGCACTCATGATGGAACTCTCTGTCCGCACCACGAATACAATTTTATTGTTTTTCGGCAACCAGAAATCACATACACGAACACTACTTAGCTCGGAGTCGGTAAGCTCAAGCTGTCACAATCACACAAGCAAGTCAAAAGTTGACGTTACGTTAGTGACGTAACGATCGACGCAGTGACGCGCTAACACGCCCACAAGGTTCTAAGGAGCTACAAAGATAAGGCTCTTCCTATTAATTGTAGGGCTTCTCTTTTCAAGCTTTTTTGCTCTTTCTGTAAAGGTGTTGCGAGGCGTCTCTTTTACTGTCACTATTGTGCCCAATTCATCAATTTTGATTTGTGTGAATTTCTCGAATTTGTGTGAATTTTGGCCATGCTATGCGTACGAACTGTCTTGCACGATTTTTAAATCACCTCAGGGCAATAGGTACCAGGGTAGCGGATTTTGTTAGAAAGAGTCACCGAAGCCCTGGAACGTAAAAGGCACTAGGAGGAGCATGAATGGGTTTTAGTCAGTAAAAGTCTGACACTCCCTGTCAGACTTTTACCGCTCCACCCAGAGCGGAAGGGGTCATCGACAGTACATCGCTCGGATCAACTGCACATACTTTACAGGCAAACCTTTTTCCTTAAGGGCCCACCACAATACCTCACGAGGCACCCGGTCATATGCCTTTTCGAGGTCAACGAACACCATGTGCAATCGTTGCATCCGTTGTACCCCGTCCAGGCATAAAACCGAACTGGTTCTGTGAGATTTCACTCCCTTGTCTCAGCCGCCTTTCAATAACTTTTTCCCAAGTTTTCATACTATGTGACATTAACTTTATTCCTCTATAGTTGTTGCACTCCCGCACATCACCTTTGTTCTTGAAGATGGGCACCAACGAACTGTTACACCACTCATCAGGTATGGGTTCTTCCAGCAGCAACTTATTGAAGAATAAAGCTAACCTCGTCCATCCATCTACCCGTAATGACTTCCATACTTCAATTGGTATTCTGTTTGGACCAATTGCCTTACCATTCTTCATTCCATTCACTGCTATTCTCACTTCATCCACATCACTGACCGTTCTTACTAACCCCTCATTCACTGGTTTATTCTCTAAAACACCACTCCAGATATTTTCCTCATTCATCAGTCTTTTGAAATAAGTAGCCCTTCCATCTATCCTTAATTTTTTCATCCTCCGATAGAAGCATTCCAGCTTCATCCCTTACACATCTTATCCGACTAACATCCTTCGCGTTTCTCGCTCTGACTGACAATCTGTGCAATCAGTATTGTTGATATGAAAATAATATTTTTGTATAGTAAAAAAAAAATATTGACGCGCATTTGAGGAAAAATGATGATACACAGTTGATGTATGTTTTCGAATTATCTGAAGTTCAAGTTTTGAACAGTTGGTTTATTTGTAATGAGTTAATTTTTTTGAATATTAAAATTAAAATTGATGAAAAGAAATTGATGTCTGAAAAGTTTTTTGATGTGTAGGTATTTAAAAATAACCCAAAAATAAGTTGTATTGCTATTTTGGCCCAAATTTTATGTATTTTCTCCGCTCTTCCCCTTTATGGAAACAGTCACATATTTTGAACTAAATTGATTAAATCATTCAATGCACATTAACATCTATCTTAAATGTGGCTTTGGATGACCGAGCGTGGCTGCAAGCCACACTACCCATTCGTTTGAGTTGAGAAAAGAATTTTAAATTCATCCTTGGTTAACTGTGAAGTGCCGTGCTTGACCGATGCAGTGAGCGCCTGGAAAGTGGCTTGCCCGAACACGGCTTTGCCCGATAACCCATTTTCCCAAAGATAATGGAACGAGCCGTTCTGCAGGTTGGTACGGAATAACCTCATAAATACGTCCACCAATACTGCGGAGCGTGCCCATCTGCTGGCTGTGGGTAATTGGGAGTCGGGTCTTTGGCTACAGGCCAGGGCCTGATTTACCCACAGGCTAAAAAAACTAGAGCCTAGGGCGCAAGGACCAAGGGGGCGGCGCGCGCGGCGCTGAGTTGAGACTGTGCTAGTCAAATTCTAAAACGTTAGTGCAATTCCTTTTAAAAATTTCTTTTTGTAAATTTTTAAGACAAAATAAATGTTGGAGTTATTTGGTTCCTTTCGTCTTCCGTTTTTACCTACTTACTGACAGTTTGATTCAAAGATGTTAGGTTACGTAAGCTCTCTTTGAAATTTAATTAGTTGCACCTGTAAGTGAATGAAAAGGTAGGACAGCCGGTCGATTCTGTCGACATCTCACGGTGTACACCTAGGCGGAGTGAACGACAAGTGACCTGTCATTCCATCTTATTTGTATGGTTTGACAACTCACCCGTCGTGCACCCCACCCAAGTGTTCACATAGACATGATTACAGAATCGCACTGCAGGATAGGTTGGGGGGCGCATATTCATATTTAGCCTGGGGCGGTCCGAACTCTAAATAAGGCTCTGCTACAGGCTCTACCATCACCCAACATAGTTACCATGCTGAGTGACGGTACTTTCCGGATCGCTACGTGTTTTCGTCTGGGTGCTCCTAGCGGAGCTCCACATCGTTGTTAATGCGGTGAAGCAGTCGACCGCCACGGACACCATGGCCTGTCCTGCAGTAGGAGCGCTGGTCAGTTAGTACGGTAGGCCAGCATTAATAACATCATCCGTCGGGCTCTTGTCACCGCCGGGGAGCCAGCTGTTTTAGAACATAATGGCTTGGCACGTGACGATGGGAAGAGGCCAGATGGGTTGATAATAATGCTTTGGAAGGTGGGTAGGCCTTTGGTGTGGGATGCAACATGTGTCGACACCCTTGTGCCATCCCATCTTAGCACGGCGGCCTGCGCTGGGGCGGCTGCTGCAAGTGCAGAAAATCTTGAAACGGCGCAAATATAACAACCTTATTGGGAGTTTTGTATTTGAGCCTTTTGGGGTTGAAACATTAAACCCATGTGGTCTGAGTGCTCACCGAGTCTTTCGGGACATTCTCATCTGTCTCTGAGAAAATGGCCAATAGCCATTTTCCAAGCATTCACTGCTTCGGTCAAGCACGGCACTTCAAAATCAACCAGCGATGGAGCTAAAATTTTTGTGGTTAACTCTTCAGTGCTGCGCACCGAAGACGGGAAGGCCGGTAGGCTCACACTAGAAATTTTGTGGATGCCGAGCCCACCGAAACGAATGGGTAGTGTGGCTTGCAACCACGCTCGGTCATCCAAAGTCACATTTAAAATTAATGTTAGAGTGCATCGAATAATTTGGTCAATTTTGTCCAAGAGATGTGATTGCTTCCATAACGGGGAAGAGCGGAGGAAATACATAAAATTTGGACCAAAACAACAAAATCTAATGAGGGTGAAGACCGAATGTTTGTTAATTTTAGTGAGTCTTTCCGAAATATCTTTAAAATAATCAATTTTTGCGTCAATGAATGGAGAAAAACTGTCTTCCATAATAGGGGAACCCAGGAGGTGCAGTGAACTTTTTTATAAAATTGTGATCTCTGGTGCTACCGAATAAGTTGTTTCTCTTCTTTTTTTATTTGTGCGGGTAGTTTATTATATAATTTAACATTAAATAGGGACCCGTAGAATGCATTTTTAATCGAGAACTTGATAAGTTTAGTCTAGATCGGTGTTTGAGAAAATAGCGTGTCTGAAATGTCTTCACGTTTTGAATAAAATTCTTGATGTTTCCGTACAAATTGCATGTTTCTAAAATATATATTATATAGGTACAGAGAAGAGTTAAAATATTATGTTTTTGAAAGAAAGGTTTGCAACTATCTGTTTGACTGTTTGCTCAATGTTTACCAGGATTCTAAGCAATTTCTTTTGCAGGTTGAAAAGTGTTTACCGAGATCGCGTCTGTTCCAATGATTTCATATATGGGCTAGTTGCGTGTGTACGAAACTAGCCAATATACTTGAGACATTAAATTACACCATCACGATTTCCACTGGGAATCAATTTGCGAATTATTGAAAATAGCCACTAAACTTCACTCGTTAAAATCCCGCCAACCAAAAACTTCAATGTAGACTGAACTTGAATAAATGAATAATAATATGTTAAACTTTTGAAACTTTACTTTTGTATAGTCCATATGTACCTAATTTGCGTTCCCTATAAAAGTCCTTCGATTGGTCTCGAACCCGAACTAAGAATTAACGACAACACGATTTGACAGTTGTTCCTAGTTCGGTACAGCAGCGGTCCTCCCTAATGAAATGTTTATTCTGTGGTTCCTTCCTTGGCAGATCCTTTGGCAGTGGCTTTGGTATTTTTAAGCATGAGAGTCAATTAGCTAAAGCAAGATAGCAATATGAACTGAGAACAACCAAACAAAGATAGCAATATATCATGCTAATTTAACAATAGCTATGTTTAATGTTGTTGTAAGGTTGATTATAAAAAGATTTTCCCCAGGAAAGGTTCTCCCATTCTTTGCAAAATGCGTAAATATTTTGTTACGTTGCTAGAATTTTCGTTAAATTCACATTAATTTTGATTAATATACAGTGATATCTACGAGAGGTGTAGTCAGAATGGCCGAGAATCCTAGCAGTGATGGCCTTTCGGAAGCCGAAAGATTAAGAGGTGGGTGTTATAAAAGGTTGAACTTATTTCTTCCACTATAATAACTATAATAAGGCCGGTCTTGAAATATCATTTTTATAACTGAATTAACTCTTTTCAGAAGACGAACTGGCCCAAGAATTGGACCACAGTGATTCCAACGAAGAAGATTCACAAGAAATATCGTTAGAAATAGAAGAAAAGTTGTTGAAAGATGAACCAGAATGTAAGTAACATACTTACATTGCTCACATAAACACTCAAATTAGGACAAGATTGAAGAACATGAGAATAACTGTCATGTTCTTCAATCTTGTCCTTATTTGAGATAAGTGTAGCTTTGTTCTCTATATATGTACTTATATGAAAATGTGAGTGAAAGTTAAATAGATGTAAGTAGTAACCTTACATAGAAACAAACAGACAGATGGGCACAAATAATCAGGTACTCCAGCTGTAAGAAATACTAGCTCCTGTTTAAAGAAATTTTAGAATTCTTTAGAATCTAGGTCGGGTAATTAACTGCTGTGTTGTTTTTTGGTGGATGTAGACAAAGTACAGCACCTACTTGCTGTCATGAATGCTCCCAAAATAGTGGAGCTGACATTCACATCACATCAACCCCATAGTCTCTGTCTACGGTTGCCTCACACGTTTTTCCATAGCACATCTGACATTGGTAGAATTTTCGACATCGGCATCATTGCCATAAACAAAAATAGAACACAGTGAGCCTATGTGGTGGATTACGGCCCTTTCCTTCTCACTATACACTGAGGGGAGGCCTGAGCTTAATATATGCTGATTAAATGTATTTTGAAATGGAAATTTAACTGGAGTTATCACATTGAACGTGTTTGCGATAAACTTCGGCAATTTCTTGCTATTATGACCATACTAAAAAACCGCCTGCCCTTCAAAGTGAAGATAATGCTTTATTACGCAATGGCTGAATCCTACATCCAGTATGGCCTCAGTAGTTTTGGTCGTACCTATAAAACCTATCTTGATAGTATTTACAAAATTCAACTTCAAATTTTAAAAACAATAGTTTCTCCCAAAATTAGAAATCAATTCTACGACAATATAAATGGCCTCTTTAAACACTGTAATGTCTTACCAGTTCATACACAAATAAATTTAATGTTATTAAAAGAACAATTCTTCAATAAATCTTTAAGAAACAAAATCGAACATCCTGTATGCACTCGGGCAGTTTCTGAGAATAGGCTTCGCACACAGCGTGCCAACAATACGTATGGTGAACGAACTACCGGTTATATTATACCGAGACTTATTAATAGTCTACCCTCAGAAATTAACAAATGTATTACACGAAAAAATATCAAATGTAAACTTAAGCAATATTACTTAAGTATTATTTAGGAATGAATGTAACTATTTAAAGACCTAACTAATTAATACATTATTGCATTTTATATGTGTGCGTTGTTGTCGATAGCAATAGTCCATACCATCTGTATTATGATTGTTGTCGACAGTGGCCTGCGCATGTGAAGTGCTTTATAAACATTGTACTTACATCTAATAGTTCGATATTGAGATAGACTCATGATAGCACAAGTCTAAACCTTAGTGGTTTTTTGGTTGCTATTTAAATGAATAATATTGTATTCTTTCGTATAAACGATAAATAAATTTAAAAAAAAAATTATGTTTTTTGCATACTTTAATAATTATTTCTTAGTGTAGAAGAGGAGAGAGACATCTAAAGGATTCCAAAAGTTGTTTAGGTTTAAAAATAATTGTTAACAATTTCTATGGCTGAACTAAATTTCTATCTCAGAAAGATTTGCTACTCTTGTAACCCATTTTGAACTCACCTCCTTCATTTTTCAGACACAACACTTGTAAATTATGGAGAGAGTACACAAAATGCAAACCTAGAGAGTGAAGTAGTTGAAACTTATTCTGATAGCTCTCAGAATGTGGAGACTATTCATAGAGCTGATGAACTTGGAAACATATACACTGACAACTCAGACAACTTTGTTAGCTCACAGCCGGACACTCTCACTGACCAGTATGAACCATACATGAATGAATACCCATTTGATCAGTCAAACTTGGACCAGCAACCAGTAGACATCACTGATGATAAATATGACAAATTGGAGGAAGACAATAGGGACAGTACAATTGTTCCTGACATGAATGAGTTCCAGCAGGGTGAATCAGTTGAATATGAATCTCAGATAACAGAAGAAATGCTCGTAAATGAGAGGGAAAGGGAAAAGAAGAGTAAGAAAGAATTGGAAGAAGAGGAGCGTGAAAAGATGCAGTGAGTTGAATTATTCCCGATTTTGAATGGAGGAAGTACTCCATTTATTCATTGTTTATTACAATATAATAAATTTTGGATTGCAGAGTTCTAGTCTCAAACTTCACAGAGGAGCAGTTGGACAGGTATGAGATGTACCGCCGAGCCGCTTTTCCCAAGGCAGCTATAAAAAGGCTGATGCAGACCATCACAGGGTGTTCAGTTGGACAAAATGTTGTGATTGCCATGTCTGGTATTGCCAAAGTATTTGTTGGAGAAGTTGTGGAAGAAGGTAAGGAAAAGTACATTAACTGTAAGTTATTACAATGTTATGATTCCTGAAACAATTAAATTGGTGGAAAAATGGTGCAGTTGCATCCTCTTGAAGTTATTCTTCCATCCTTGTTACATAAAAACGTCTATTCTAACCGCACATCAATAGAAAACTATTGCATGTGTCAATAAAGTGTTTCTTGAGTGTGACGTCAGATGCAAGTAGTGCTGTCCCTGTTTATAGGTATATAACTGCTTAAGGTTTGCTTTGAACACTTGTGAACAAAAAGTATGCTTTTTTTCAGCACTTGAAGTATTAGATAAGTCAGGTGAAGCAGGCCCGCTACAACCCAAGCATCTTCGTGAGGCTCTGCGCAGGTTGCGGGTAAGGGGTTCCTTACCACCAAGAAAAGGATATAAGAATATGTTCAGACTTTAGGCACCTTGCCCTTAGTTTAGACTTTACTATAAATCTTTAAAAAATTAGGAACAAAACAAATTACCTTCTAAATTTTTTTTTTTTTTTCTATGATTGATTATGATGTTGATTTGTTGGTGTTGTAAATAAAAATATAATATTTAATATTGCAGTATCAGTATACCAAAGTCCTTCAAGTTCTAATGTTAACTACATAGTTTCATTGTAGCTGGAACAAGAAGAAAGCGGTAATATGCCACCTTCACTAGAGATACCATTATTTAAAACTTTGTTAAAACTTAATGACAGGCTTATTTTTAAACGCAATATTATTTTAAGGCAGGGTTGTGAGATAGGTAAACAGCAGGTTATCATTATTAAAATGTTAATTTATTACATGATAAAATCGTTATTTTATTAAAAACAATATACAACAGTAACTAAGGATTAATCAAGTTCGAAAACTTTGAAAATAAAATCAGTCTTGTTAAAATGGCCAACTATGTTGTGGACAAGAGACGTTAATGGAAATCCTTGGAAGAGTAATCTAAATTATTACAAAAATAAAATGGTATTCGCTAACAATAGCAAATCGAAAATTAATAATGTACACAAAATTCCATTCAAAACCCAAATGACAAACAAATTGGCACTAAAAAGGTATTTTTGAATTCATTCAACCTTCCATGATAAGTGATAACAATTTTGATCTACCAAAGTGTTTTTCGAGTATCACAGATATAACAATTTCCAAGGCTAGCCTGGCCAGTTTTTATTTGATAAAAGTTGCAACAGAAATTAAAACTTCGCAAACTAAATAACAGAGATTATACCAACAGAATACAGGACATTACAATCTAGTTAATTGTGAAGGCACAAATTAGTTTATAAATTATAGCAATTTGGTAACGTTTTGTAAATAATATTACGTTATTACTTTATAGCTACACATTACTTTAAGAAAGTTTTCAATTTACACCTAAGTAGTGGTCCAAGATTGTCGATTTGTGCAAATACATACCATACAGTATAAAAATATACTTTTCATGTTTGAGGTAAATCTAAGGTATAATAAATAATCATCAGATAAAAAAAACACACAGATTCTGTATTAAATAATGTTATGTGAATACATAATGTTATCTTTAATTTCCTCGCAATGCTACATCAATTCCTATCATGGCGATGCACCATTTGGTCATCAACAATAAACTCATATAAAACGTTTTTTGCACGCAAATAATATTACAGAACACATTTTTGTTTGGTATCCTAATCAAGTCTCACGACATCTGTACAAATTGAACATTCTGTTCATAAGTGATACGTATTTCATGATATCAATACTTTTACTGGTATTTCGTCAACATCAAATGTTGTGTATGAAAAATTAGCGATAGAATGCGCCGCTCGAGTCGCTATCGACTTCGAAATGCGCGCACACTTCGCAACGTCCGCCGCGTGGGCGCTAAATACTAATCACCAGTGTGCCTACGTAGACCGGCGCTAATTGTTCGACTAGGAGTCGCTCGCTGCCGCCGGGGGAGCTACACGACGAGTCGCTTGACGCCGCACTCGATGCAGAACTTGGCGGTGTCGACGGGGAACTTGTTGCCGCACTCGTGGCAGAAGCGCGACAGGCGCGCGCGCGGCGCCGCCGGCACGTCGCGACGCCGCGCCAGCGACGCCTCCGAGCCCGACGAGCTCAGCGAGCCGCGCGCGCGCCACGACCCAGACGCGCGGGAGCTCGCGCGCTTCTCTGTACAATGACAAACATTCAAGAATTGGTGACTTTATTCAAGTGGGCCATCAGCACCCACATCAGAAAAACTTTCAGCACTTACCGCTGACGTGATTGTCTTGTTCCTTATAGAGTAGGTCTGGCGGCGGCAGAGGTTCATCGAGCTCAGCCGAGCGCTCCATCGCGAGGAACTCGTCGCTGGAGATGGAGCGCGCGTCCTCCTTGTTGCTGGCGCTGGAGTCCGACCCTGCCGGGATTTGTTCTAGAGACGGTAACCCATTGCTCGCCGCCTTGGAAGTACATAGTGACAGTTTCGACGGAGATATTCTGTTCAAACTGAAAAGTAAAAGTCCTTTTACCGTCTCAATCGACAATGCAAGCTTATCATTTTTCCCACAGCGAAAACATTAACTGCTCCTGCGTGTAATAAAAACAATTACCTGACTAACCTGCTATAAGCTGAATCATTACTCTGCTTTCCATTTGGCGTGTGGTGTCCATTGGCAGTGTTTTCAATTTTCTTGATTTTTCGTTCAGTCTTCATTCGAGAATCTCTTTTCATCGTGCCATTAAAGTTAGTCATCTCTTTACTGGACTGTTTTTCGTTCTTCTCATTTTCGTAGAATTTGTCAAAATCTTTTAGAGACTGCTGAAGATCTTGATCCAGTTGATCGGATTTATGGCGACTCCTCCCGCTGTCCATTTTCGGTGTGTGCTTCCGTTGGATGGAATCAAGGAGGGAGGTGGAACGTTTCACAGAGGATGGGAAAAGGCTCTCACTCACATTGTTACTGCTAAAATTGAGAGACATGGACTTGTTAACAGGGTTCATACCATTGATTACTTTGGGAGAAGAACTATTACTATTTAATTCTGAAGTCCTGTTGCTGTCAGCAAGCTCGGACTGTTTAACTATTCTAGTGGTGGAGCTACAGGTGCGTTTGTTTTCTACTTTCTGTTTATGTATTTCTTCATCAAAAGAGGTCATGAAATCTTCAAGATCAAAGTCCTCGCATAGAGAGTCATCATCTCTAGTAGAGGTCTTTGAAGCTATACTTTGTTCCAAAGAATACATAAGTTTATCATACTGCATGTTCAAATCATCATTTGTTGGTGCAGTGGTTTTGCTTATGTTATTATTCGGCTCGTTTTTCGGTGTTTTATTGCTTAAACCAGTAATATTATTATTAATGTTTTTGTTGTTTAGATTTACAGTGCTAAATGATTCAAATCTTTTTGGTAAGTTTTCAGTAGTGAGAAGAGATTCCATGCTACTAATGATATCAGGGTTATTTAATATGGTGTTAACATTGATGGGCAGATTGTCGTTTTCATTGATGAGCCTTGGGTCAATATAATTACTATCAGTCATTGAAGAATTGTCGTCAGCGAGGATGGCATCGAGATTGACGAATTCTTTCTTTTCATCGTCTCTCTTTATTTTGTCTAATTTGACAGGCTGCTTTATAGTTGTGCGTTGGAAACTATGATACATAGAAGTTGCAATTTTAGGGATTTTATCTTTAGGTTTTGGTGTACTGTAACTTGAAGCTGTGTAACTAGAAAACGATCTATTCAGATTGCTATTTCGATTAAAATAATTCTTTTCTACTGTACTAATGTTTTCTTTACTGGACTTTGTAAAGGTTGTATTTAATTTTGGACTAGGTTTTTTGTCATTTCTATTTAATCTAAATGAACTGCATCGACCGCCGAACGTGTTACTACTGTTTTCATTGTTTGAGCTGCCAAAAGATTTCATTCTTTGTAGCGTTGGTGTCTTCTGGTAAGTTTTGTTAAGTGTGTCTTTTATCATTTTGCTGTTATCAGATCGAAGATACGAGGAAGAGCCTTTATCTTTAGCGGGTTGGAGGGCGGGAAGGGTTCTGCTATGGTCTTTTGTAGTTTGTATTTTTTTAGGAATGTTTGTGTCTGAGGACATGAGTTCTTTCATTTGCCTAGCAGCTGATACGAATGGGTCGTAAGTGTCGTCAAGCCTGTAAAGTGGAATTATAAATAGAAATATTATAATTTTTTATTACTTTGCGATCTTGCAAGTAAAGGTCTCGCAATGAGACATAAGTTTTGAGATAAAGTGCACTCATACAAACGCAAATCTTATGTGTCATTACACAAATCTGAAAAAGTACATGATAATCGCTACAAATACACACATACAACTGAATGAGAAATGTACAGTGGTTGAGGAAAAAGGATAGAATGGGAAATGGGCAATCAAAGTAATCTAACCTTTTATTTTCAATTCGTGGCAGCTTCAATGCAGGCTCAGATGTCTCCGATTGTCCGTCGCTATTTTCATTTGAATTTTGATTCACGATAAACGTTTGGTATTCTTTATTAGATCTAGTTTGTTCGCCTAACATTTTGAATTTCTTTTTTGGTTTGTAAATGTTTTTCATTTTTTTCTTGCTACATGCTACTTTATCTCCTGGTTTATTTGATTCCGATATTGATGGTAATTTAAGACGAGGCGGTTCATCGTCGGCGTCAATCCTTTCATCAGATTCGGCGGTTTTTTCATAAAATTGCAGTTGATAAACAGTTATGTGTTCCATGTCACAAACTTTTTTACTGACGTCGGATGTATTGTTAGATGTTGTATCTTTATCGGTGTCTTCTGTTTTCTTTAAGACTTCGCTAACTGAATTGCCAGCACCTTCGAGCAATTCCCTTAAATGGTCCTTTAGATCTTGAAATGTATCAGAAAACTGATGTTTAGGCGGTTCGGTAATAGCAACATCCGAAACTTGTTGATTTATGGCTTCAATGGAATTTGCTGTTGGTGTATGTAAACTATTGACGTCCATAGCAATATTGGAACATTCTCTTTCAGAGAGATCATTACTTAACAATTTATCCGTAATATTCATGAATTCTTCTAAGTCTGCTGGGTCCTCTGTAAATTTTGTATAAGTCTCGCCGCTTCCATGTCGACACTCGATTTCATTGCTCTCCGTAATATTATCATCGTCAAACTTGTTTTCTATTGAGTCACAAGATAGTTCCACACTTTCGCGCTCGTAGTTTTCTTCAGTCATACTGTGAATATCTTCGTCTAATTTTTCACTATCGATTAGTGAGTCCCTGTTTGACTCAGTAATATTTTGATTTGATATTTGGATATCTACATCTTCTTCTATGTATAAATTATTGTCAATAATTTCCTGGCTATTGAAGTCTGTTACAGCTTCAATTTCATCAGGAACGAAATCTGTTATAGCTTCAATTTCATCAGGAATGAAGTCTGTTATAGCTTCAATTTCATCAGGAATAAAGTTTTCAGAAGTACTAGGAGTAACTATAGTACTATCAAAATTGGAATCCGCTGAATTTTGTATATCGTATGGATCTCTATCGTATCCTCGTTCCACAGAATTTGAAATAATTGGATTTTTATAAAGTAACTCTACTTTTGGTTCGGAGATCATATTATTTTCAAATTCCATAGTACTTTTTGTGTCTTTATTGCTCTTACTTTTCTTGTTGGCTTTTTTTTTGTCCAGATTATCGTGAATAACACATGGAACACATGAGAGCGTGTTAATGCCAATTGATTGACAGTTTCGATTCTGATTGCTACCCGTAGCTGCGGGACAGTCTTCAAGACTATCTAAACTCATACTAATTTCTTTTACCAAATTGATTTTCCTCTGATCCTTATGTTTTTTATTCATAGCAGACCCTCCAGATGATGGTTTAGCAGAATCTATTTTAACTTTTTCAATACTTATATCTGAGGAATTCATATCCTGAATATCCTCGCTTATCAACTGATCAATTTCAGATGCATTTAATACTTTCTTCGTCTTTTTACCTTTCTTCTGATTTGGAATGGGGATTTGACTCTTATCTTGGGTCTTTGATGATTTTTTCAAATCATCGTTAGTGTTTTGGCTTTTGTCGTTATATTTGTGGACGATTTCTTCTAATTTCTTTAGTTGTTGTTGCTTTCTCGCAGTTATTTTACTGAGTTTGGTTTGCGATAAAGTTCTTTTGACATTTGGTTCAGTGTTACTTTGTTGGGTTTTTTTGACATTTGGATCAGTACTATTTTGCTCTATATTTTTCACGTTTAAATCAGCGTTACCTTGTTGGCTTTTTTGGATACTAGTATCAGTAGTATTAGCTTGTTGGCTTTTTTGGATACTAGTATCAGTAGTATTAGCTTGTTGGCTTTTCTGGATACTAGTATCAGTAGTATTAGCTTGTTGGCTTTTTTTGGTACTAGTATCAGTGTTACCTTGTTGGCTTTTCTTGATACTAGTATCAGTATTAGCTTGTTGGCTTTTTTTAGTACTAGTATCATTTTTACCTTGTTGGCTTCTCTTGATACTAATATCAGTATTAGCTTGTTGGCTTTTCTTGACACTTGTATCAGGATGAGCTTGTTGACTTTTCTTGATACTGGTATCAGTATTCTTTTGTTGGCTTTTATTGATTTTCTTATCAGCATTATCTTGTTGGCTCTTCTTGATACTCGACTCTGCATTAACTTGTCGGTTTTTCTTGTTATGGGGATCAATAACACTCAGCTCAACTGTTTCGATATTTGGCTCAGCTTTACTTTGATTTTTCATGACTTTTGAATCAGTTTTATTTTTTTGGCTTTTCTTGGTATTTGGTTCAATACATTTTTTTTGGTTTTTCTTATTAGGTTCAATATTTTTTTGATTTGTCTTGATATTAGGATCAGTATTACTTAGGTTGGCAGAGGATAGGTGGGGATCTTGGTTTTGTCTATGGAAGGGGAAAGGAAGGATAAGATCTTATTTCGTTCTCTAGATAGTAACAAACAAGGAGACAGGAACTAAATCCGTGTTGCCATATAATTATTGAAAAACATTGTAAAAAAATGGAGATCCTTCCTTTCCCCTTATTTATTACGTCTAAGTTTAATATATTTTTTAAATTTTGTGGAAAACTTTAATGATGTGTGAATAACAAAGACTTTTTTACCTTGAGCTGCTTAGATCCCTGGCAAGCCGTGCTTGCCTTGCCTTGACGTGAGCATCGCCCGACGAACTGTTTTGTGAGTTCCGAGAGTTTCTTATCACGGGCATGTGCGGGGAAGACTCTTCGTGACAGTCGTTACTGGAGATCGATTCTGTAAGGGAGAAACAAAAACTATTAAGTAATATATGTCGATTCCTTGAGGTACTTTTGAAATCGTTTGCGATGATCTTTGATGCTTACCTACTAATTTAATGCGAAATTATAAATGTGACAGTCTGGATGTATGTTTCGTTTCCTAATCACGCCTGAACGGCTGAACGCATCTGGATGAAATTTGGCACAGATATAGATGGGTCTAGAATAGCATAATCTTTTTATTTTATCCAGTGGTTATGTCCCCTTGGTATAATTTCTTATATTCACGCGGGCGAAGCCGGTGGCAGAAGCTAGTCGATGTATAAAAAAAAAAGGTTTACCCGAGGCTCTGGTGCGGCCAACCTTGTAGTCGCCATACTCGCGCGGCGCTGGCGGCGACACTCCGCGCGACGACTCCACGGACGCTGATCGGCTGTTGGAAGACTTGTCGCGCGTTTGCGATGATCTAGAAAAGGAGATCTTTGTTATTTTGCCTAAGAACTAAGTTTTGTTTGTCGCAATGCAATGACACAAGATTTTGAAGCGCATAAAAGACTTTTCTTTCTTTCGACGACTGTTGAGACATTCACTTCGTAGGTACTGTTAATACGCATCTAAAAACATTTTGTGGTAACATTTCCTAGTTTTATCAGGTATTATGTTAATCTATATTATTCGTTAATAAAATAACTGTTCGCCGTCAACGTATTTGGTTAGAAGACACCGCATGGTTGAAAAGCTGATGATTCTTTGTGAATTTTCTTATTATTTAAAAATTACCATTTTTGCAAACAGTAATAATTCCATTTCAACGACAATGACCAACCGAATACTACAAAAAAACTAAACATAGCAACGTCTCAGTTCACAGCCGACATAATAACAAGTTTCAGTAAAAAAGTAATGGCAGGTTATTAGAACTAATGACAGTGACCGACGTCCAAGCAAGCGGAGCTCTTGGCTAAACGGCTGCCGCGCACATCAATCAATTTGTATGTGGTTACGTTACGTTGTCGTAATCAAACTGTGGGACGGTTTTTTTGTCAATATTGAGGATTTGGCTCCCAGGAGCAGTTTATGTTAGTTTCCAAGATCTGAAAATCTAGTGCAGGTTCGTAATGTCGGTTGTGTTCAGGATTCTAATATTCAGGTCAATCAGTCAGTAGCCTGTTCTTCTCTTATCTATTGTGTGTTGATTGCATAGATTCAGAGTTTCATATTACAGAGTTTGGTAGCGATTAGGCTATGACCATTTTTGTACACGGCAGTCGCATAAGAGAGAATGGGAATTGTTTGGTTCTTTTGGCGGAAATTTATTTTTTGGGGTTCTAATATCAGGTGAATTTCGATCTCTATTGTTAAGAAAACGCTTAGGGATGGACGTCATTATGAGAAGATGACCTTTACCTACTCGTCATGGCGTCCCTCTTAATGTTAAAAGAGTAGCAATTCGTCAGTAATAACGTACAAACGAAAAAGGAGCTTCGGAATGCCACCCAATAGGTGGACCGTGGTCCGGGTAAAGGCCATGAGAATCCCCTGGACGTGAGAAGCACAGGACCGGTTGAAGTGGCGATGTTTGGGTGAGGCTTTTGTCAATCAATGGACGTCTTTCGGCTGATGATGATGAACAGATACTGTTACCAAACTGCTTACTCAAATTTTTCGTGAATACTTAATTGTTTTTGAATTTCGAATTGACTGACCGTCGTCCGCGCACGAGCGGTGCTTTGTACTGCGTGCGCGCATTGAGCCTCTGCTTGGCGTCGGCGATGTGCTGCGGCGGCTGCGCGGGCGCCGCCGGCAATATCTTCGCCTTGTCCGCGCACCACTCCACGTGACGCTCGAACGCGCGCACGCCGAACGCTCGGTGGCAGTGCGGACATCTTTGGAGTTCGGCCATCGGCTGAAAACGAAATACATAACTGGTTTTTGATTGTTTTTTTTTTGTATAAGCCTGCCACAGAATTTACAACCACTGCAACTCATGAGCTAAAATCATCGGTGATGAGCACAATAAAATTCAGTCAATGAAGCCTCACGAGTCCAGGATAACCGGTTCAACTGTCCTAGATCCCGCAACGAAATTAATCGGAAAGCTGAGGAGTAGGCTTAACACACAGTAGACAAGTCGTGGCAATTGTCACTTTGATCAGATCTATAAACATTTGCTGTATAAATTGAGAAAACCAAAGTATATCTCGCTCGCATCAAATCATGTAGGTACCTAGGTATAGATATGAATAATTTGCAAAATCAATAGGTATATTTAAACTCTGCCGTTACTGACTGAGTGACTGGCAGACAACATGCAATCGAAACTACTGGTCGTAGAAAGCCGAAATTTGGCATGTAGGTTCCTGGGGGTGCAGGGGAGCACTAAGAGAGGTTTTCCCGAAATTCAGTGTTGAGGTCCACCAACATAGTATTTAAATAGGCAGGTACAATAATAAATAAGTTGCTTTTCCTGTTACGTTTAACTTAATAGGCAAACAGTTTCTCTCGAAATGTTTCAAAACAGCTACTCTTCATTCCTGCTTTGTTAACCAAAATTGTAACTGAATAGAAGGTTCATTATGACTTCTAAGTTAAATATTAACATGACAGAGTGGCGTTGTTCCAACGTAGAGGCCATTAGCACTCAGAAGTGAAAAGACTATTGAATAACTAAGGACTTTACCCCATATGGGCTTATTTTCTATTCCGTTTAAACGGGACTTTCTTCAAGTGACATTTACAAACGAGCGACTATTCTTTTGTAACTAAAAACTAGGATTTCTCAAAGCTATCCTATTTCATCTTGTTAGAACTTACATGAACACAGAAACTGTTTCCCTCAATCATACAGCGTAACTTGCACGCGATCGTTTAAAAGAAATGCATGTACCTAAGTACCTACCTACTGTTAAGATTTATAGATCAGTTTTTATTTCTTAATAAACTCAAAAATCTAGGTACTACAACATAATACAGAAGCAATTTTACCTTCGTTATAGCGTTTCTGGTCGTTTGTGGCTTCGGTTTCGGCGCTGGTCTTGCTGTGGGCGGAGGACTTTTCTCTAGGAACGGACTGTTTTCAGGAAGACCGAAGTTCTTTGGCAAGTATTGCTCCAGGTCCGTGCCTATAACGTGACCAAACAAAGCATACGTATAGGTGTGATTGGGCACTTGTACTAGGTAACCCTGTGATACAAATCAAGTGTCGTAATCGTAGCATGCGCAAAACCTTAATAAAATTAGTAAAAACAAAGCATGCTCCTGCAGTCTTGTCATACCCAGAGACCTTGTCAGTTTGTTAACTCTTAAAGTCTAGCAGTGAATTAAAAAATCCATTATGCAATGTTACTTTCTACAAACACGGTGCTCATGTCACACAGATAAATCTACTAGATAAACATTTAAACACCACTCAGTATTACTACTTGTAAAGACACGTTTACCTCTAAGTCCGAAACACACAAACAGACAGTGCACATTATTCAACGGATATAATTAAAACTAACAAAATTCATTGGACACACTTCACTAATTTGTAGAACAAACACTTGTAATGTCACCAGATGTTCAGTGACAAGCCGTGGCAGACATCCCGTGCATTTCTAAAGACTTCATTAGAAACATGAGCCTGGTGCTTCGTATAATGACGATACTCGATGACGGTTACTTTACGAGGGCGGAGTTGCTAAACGTATGGCCAACGTATACAAACTAATATGCTAATTCAGACCTCGTTAGAGTCTCCGTAGGATGTCATATAGTCAATGCAATACAATCAACATTTACATAAATACTTTTAAAACTTCACGATTTGACGGGTTAAGGGACTTTGGCGGTCATTAGTTCATCTTACTTCAGTAAGAAATAAATGATTGCATATTATTACCCAGGTTCTTGAACAGTCTAAATATATTATTTCAGCCAAATCATAGGGGGCATTCAAGAAATAGGTAGATACAGAGGCGACATCCGTTATGACAATTAATCTTGACATGTTATTGTAGAAACGAGTAAGTAATTTAACTGTAATGTTTGTTGTTAAGATAAAACGTGACTTTATGAACTCACGAATTCGGAACGGCTAAAACTTTAATGAACTTATGTAAAGGTATTCTGACTCGGTAATAATGATGCACATGATGATGATGGACGAGAGAGATTTGAACTCTGACAACGATCTGAAAACAGAACTCATTCTGCCTCATCTTGGCAAATTCACCTACCTACACTCTAAGAATGTTTTGTTTGAGACCGTATGCAAAGTATCACGAGCATTTATAATGCAGTAGGACGTGTGTGGCTGTGTTAGTAAAACGTTCACATACAATGGCAAGGAGTCACAGTTAAATGAATGGCAGGGAATATGTAAACCGTTCACCCACTCACCGGAATTAGCACCGTTCGCCGCGGTCAGCCCTTATTACCCACAACAACAAAGGAAACGTCAATAAACATACTAAATATAAATCATGCTACTGTCAAAACAATAATATAAACTACTTACTAATATAAAAGAATAACTATCTACCTAAATCAAATAAAAAAACCAAACTGAAATGTCGGGGACATGCAAAATCTGCAATATTCAGATTCAAATCAAAACGCAAGACTATGGCAAGAAAACCAAATAAAACATGAGTTAGTAAACCCACAACCTTCATTATTATCAAAATGATGAGCTATACTATCTACTAAAATAAATCCATCCAAACATAAATGAGATCAAAACGGTAATCGAAATTACTAATTTTATATTTTAATCTATTTAGGTCATTATGACTATGAGTCATGAACTCATGAATTTTCTTATAATGTTGTAATGTATTTTAGATTATTATATGCCTTTGTTGTTTATAAGTAGGTACAATTACAGTGCGTGTTGTTACATAAATTATCTTGGGTTTTCAAGTTTTATCTATTGACCTAGATTGCACTAGACGCGTCCCAATTTCTTAGATGCAAGGTCAATTTGTCACGTCTAGGTCTCCTGCACAGGATGAGTACCTACTAATAGAACCCAAATTGAGTTCTATTAGTAGGTACCTAGTCATCCTGTATATCTATATATTTATCGCAGATCAAATGAAAAGTAACATACCTTCACGCCTTTGTCTGGAGGAGTCAAATGTTTTTCTTTTCTTCACCGTCATCTTTTCACAAATCTTCACATGTTTTGCTAGTGACTGTGGCACGAAGGTTCGCCCGCAGACATCGCATGGATGAAGAGGCAACGCTGTGGGAGCTTCTGGAGCTACGGGGGCCACGGGGTGCGTAGGAACCGGTGGCGAGGGCGGCGGCACCGGGCCCCGGGCTGGCTGCGGAGATCTCTGGATGGAGCGGAACGATTCATCACTGGGAACCGGGGACGCCACCCCCCGCACATGCTCCGGCGACGATGAACGTGAATTCTTCGAAGAATGCTCTTGTTGATGTTGCCGTTTGCCTGGAATGAAGAAAATCACGGGTAAGTAGGAGGTGTTTGACCATCTTGAAGCATCCCTTCTATGGCACTCAATGAGCCAAGATTTTAAAGAGACAAATGGTTTGCTTTCACTTTGCTGCCTTCGAGAACTTGTCCCGAAATGTGTTAATTTTGAAGGGATTGTGCTATTGCTAGTGCTATTTGAAAATTATATAATTTGTAATGTGTTGGATAGTACATCATCTGATGAGTTGCGGAATCTGGTGACTAGCTAATAAGGGATGCTGATGACCCCATCACATGAAACCACGACTGGCTCAGAGGCCGACGTACGAGGTTACCCTATGCTACCTAGTTTCAGTCAGAACTTCGACAACCTTTGTTTTATTTTATTTATTTATTTATTTAAACTTTATGTACAATAGTGGTACATGGGCGGACTTAATGCAACTAGGCATTCTCTACCAGACAACCTTTAGGTTATAAAGACTACACTGTGGTAGGTGTACAACAAATAAGATTAAAAATAGAGTTTTGTTTTGGAAATTAAAAAAAAACAATAATATACATAATACTAATAAAATACATATATAAGCTAAAATAATAAACTGATAAAAATGGTTTAATATACTAAAATTTCTGATTGAGAGAACTCATAATAATTATGACGAAGACAAACTAAGAATGACAGGCTTTTAAGTAGTGTTTTCGGATTTTACGCTTAAAGGAAAACTTGGACTCAGCCTTCTTGATGTCAAGGGGTAGCATATTGGAGGACACGGTGAAGCATACGGTGGTCTGCCCCGCTTGGGCGGAGCACCGCCGTGTCCTTGTCGAGGCGATCGGCGGCGGCGACCTCTCGCGTCCGGACCTGGTTCAATCCATGGTCCGGAGCGAGGAGACATGGGAAGCCGTCACCTCCTTCTGCGAAGCAGTAATGCTAGTGAAGGAGGTGGCGGGCCGCGTGAGGGAGAGACAACCCTCACGCCCCAGCCGCCGCGGCATAGGGAGACGCACCGGGCGTCGGGAGTCGCTGGGAGATTCCCGGCCACCGTAGGTGCGGGTCTGCGGACGGCGAGCGTTGGGTGGCTCGCCGTCCGATCAAAGCCAGGCCCAGGCCGACGGCGCGTTGTGTTCCACCCGCGCCTCAAAGAGATGTCAGCATAGGAGTAGGGGCCCGTTAGGGCCAATGCCTGCCAGGGTTGCGGATTTTGTTCGAAAGAGTTACCGCGGCCCTGGAACGTAAAAGGCACTAGGAGGAGCATGGATGGGTTTTAGTCAGTAAAAGTCTGACACTCCCTGCCGCTCCACCCAGAGCGGAAGGGGTCATTTGATGATTTCCCATCCTAAAAAAAAAGGGGGGGGGGGTGGTAGCATATTACAGAGTTTAATGGTTGAGATAGCGTAGGAATTAGACATAAACCCGGTGCGGTGAGAAGGAATATGAAGGAGTAAGTTTTTGGATGCTCGAAGGTTAAGACTGTGAGAACTGCCCAACACTTTAAAATATTGTTTTAAATAATCAGGAGCACAAGAATCAT
The DNA here is from genome assembly GCA_947386135.1 of Melanchra persicariae. Classification (NCBI taxonomy): domain Eukaryota; kingdom Metazoa; phylum Arthropoda; class Insecta; order Lepidoptera; family Noctuidae; genus Melanchra; species Melanchra persicariae. The sequence goes on along the minus strand of OX376664.1, from coordinate 8,334,906 downwards.
TCATAATAGTGAAGAGGAGGATCTCCTTTGACGGATAGACAGCCATTTAAGCTGAAAACGAAATGAAGAAATGTGATCATATTTACGAAGGCCAAAAATGAAACGATTACAGTTGTTAAGTAGTCGATCCAGTTTGTTAAGAAGTTCTTGGGATAGATCAGAGATGGCGAGATGGCTTTATCAAAGTATCCTTCCATCATAGATTACTTACTACAGCAGACAGGATGATCATTCAGGGAGACGTTTCTTTGATTTGATAGAATAGGTTTGTAAGTAGGTTTAGATTGTAGTTTGTAATAAAAATATACTGTTAGGTATACGGGTACCTATACAGCATATGAGGGTCAATGATCTCCGACGATCTCTAAGCACCTAACTAAAGGCACAAGAGCTCTTTGTACTAAGATGACGAAAGTACTATGATAGTGAAGAAGATTACCCTTAATAGTTTACCAGCAGTTTTAAGGCTGAAGAGACTAAAATAGTAGACCCACTTTAGGACTATGACATCACCAAAATCAGAAATAAACGACGTATTGTCAGCAACCGGGTCGTTGTGCCACATATAGGTACAGCAAAATGGCTTAATTTAATACCTAATATTCTTACCTATAAGTTTAGGATTAGGATGTCTGCAGCTCTGAAGATAACTTATTTTAAATTTTTAACCCTGATGTGTAAACCTGAACAATATCGAAACAGGTTGTTTGTAGCAAAGGGAATATCAAATCACTAGTTCTATTGATAATTTTAACATCATTATAGTGATCTATCAAAGCTTTCACGTAAATGACTACTTTGTTGCACTTAGTCCTATTGATCGACAATTCCCATATAACGGTATCCGGTAAGTATGGTGGCAACTATGATTTCACTTCACCTTTGCTTACCATAATCATCACAAGGCATCTTGATTAAGGTAGGAAAATGGAAAAAAAAACTTCTCCGACTTGTCGTTTATACGTTTTTCAATAGAGCTTTCCTTTAGTTTAAATTCTACAAGAATAAATGCTCCGATATTGTTGGTCAGAGTAGACTCGATTAATAACGTTAAGATTTCAATCACATCCAACACGTTTCACCCATAACGAATTACAATACAAAAAGATTCTTCATAAAACATTCTTCGTTACATAAGCAGTGGGTACCATTTCAAGGCTACACCCAATATTCCTCGAGTGTAGCCTGTGTAGCAAACAAACCGAGGCTCGTGGACAGGTTACTTGAAAATTCAATACTAAAAAAATGCCTTCATTCATCGCCAAACTCATGCAAGGTTGAATAGCATGTAAACATGACGCAATCCAGCGACCACAACATCTATATTGATTAGTTAAATTACTACCTAGGTCACGCAACCTCTAGCTAAATAAAAATGTTCCCTAAATGTGGCCACAGTTATATGAACTTAGGGCTTGAGCAGAAGCTGGGAATAACCGAATAATAAAAGAGCGAATTACTGACAATGGCAACGGTTAAAAACAGTGTAGGCGGGCGATAATGATGAGGGCACACTTGACCTCACACCACAGATAGGAGGATAGGATGAAGCGATTTCATTCGACTATTTTATCGTCCACTTATATCCTTTGCAAATATGTACATAGATATGAGGGTAACTAACATTTCTATACATAGGGCCAAGTGTCAAGGATCACCATGTTCAAGTTCACTCAAGCTGTTAATTCATTCTACATATAACGGCGGCTTCCTTTCGTAATAATATTTGTAAACGATTAATATTCCGGTTTCATTGATACGTCAACCGGTATTGAAGTTTTATGTAATCCATAGAGGACATATCTGTTACAAACCTGAGGAACCCGACCGATGGCTTTAAAATAACGACTTCTCATTCAACTGACGTTCGTAATTACTTGCTTTATTTTCTTTAAGGTAGATAGAATGCATCACTCATCATCAGCAAATTGACATTTCCACACATTAGTACAGTAAATGTCATAATATATGTATGAGCAATAAAGTTGAATCACGTGGGAAACAGGGTTCCTATAGTGCAGTGTTGATGTGATGATTAGTAATTATGATTATATCCGCTGTAATCACAGCCCATGGTTTATGATTACTGCGGTCAGCCTGCAGAAATCTTTTAACTTAAGCACGTGATAGCTCTAAAGCAAAGCTTATTGTATTATCAATTCCATTGGAGTGTTGGATGCTCTTATAAATAAAGCAAGGAGATAATGTGATGTACATTAGTAGGAATAACAAATCAGAAAAGTGGTTCTGAATAAACAACTTTTAATCTGACCATGTTAACACACACAAAAGGTGCATTTTATGTGCAATAAATCATAAATACCATCGATAAGACGGCGGGTAGCGCCGGTCGGGTGGCTGAACTCGCCAGCGCAGGCGCATCCCGTTTGAGGGCGCTCAAGTAGCACGCATGACTCGACTACTAATTGACTTTAGTCGGTCTCGGTAAAACAGTTCTCTAGTTTAAAATAGGAACATCTTGATAGTTTAGGAGAAACCGGATGACTGCGGCCCGATTCAACTATCTTTAGTTTTGGGACCATTTGAAACATAAATAAGACCGGAAGAGAGAACAAAATATGATTTAAATATTAAGTAAATGTTAAGTCCTAGAATACTTGCGACAGTAAATAATATGATAATTAAGAAAACGTAGGTACTGATAAAGAGCATACAAACAAAACTAATTAACTTCAGTCCCAAGCAATCTCGTAAAAACAATACAGATAGATAGATATACTATTCGCTGTAAAAGTACAATTATCTATCATTAACAACCAGAACCTTAATACAGACGAGACGATTCTCATATCCTTAATCAGTCTGTAGCAAGGTCAATTAGGTTGCAAATAATCAAAAACGCCACTTAAAATTCAGAGTCCATCAAAGGATCTCACCAATTTTAACCTTTCCGAGAAGATGTTCGCTGTTCCCAATATTAAAGAGCGTAAATCCTATATTATGCGGAACGCAGAACATCGTTGACGCGTGCCATGAACACAAATTGATACTGGTTTTATTTAACGTTCAGGCTCTTAGCAAGCGGACCGCTGTCTGCCGGCGTTGTACACACACGTACTACATCAAAGGATTCAGTGCAAGTAATGAGCGGAAAGCAACTGATGAACTTCGATAAGGAATGCGGCAGAACAGAACTATATTAATTGCAGATGAATAAAAATAGTTAGAACGATGGAAGAAGCCGCATATAAAACCAGGAACAATGATAAGTCAGTGAACAATGCCAGTTATCTAGTACAGCTCAGCACTATGCATACATTACCTAAAACGTAACATTAACGTTATGTATAAAATGGCACGTTAATCTACCATATCTTGTACGGCAAATATAATTGCAAGCGCGACGCGAGCCGACCTGAATACCTTCCACTATCGCGGCTGAGGAGTAACCAGATCAAATAAATATGTTTTATTTTGTATTAAGTTGCTAACAACCCCAAAAACTTTTTTGTGTAACTAGCCATGTTAATGTGATCATAAATGAAATTTATGTGTACGGCAGATGCCCATTTGCGTTATAATAAGGGTACCATCCAAGAAATAAATTTTGGATTTTAGATTCACTTGTAATATTAAACACCAATTAGAGCCCAACTATAAGTCTCCTTTATTGGAGGGTCGAACATAGGAAGCGAACGTGTCTAGTGAGGGTTAGGGTGACAGGTACTCGTCAGTGCCTGGCACAGAATTTCAAGCACGGAATCCGGAAAGTGCTTCTATGGGGGGTCATCGTCTTAGTAAAAACTTGACTGTTTTCAAGTTCAGTGTTAAGCAATGTGCGTAAGATATAAGATTTCCAGGAATAGATCCGGATTGCTGTGCGCCTTCTATAAATAGAATGTTGGATAACGACTAATTAACTTTATAGTGCAAGCACACGAAGTACAGGCATGCAGCCATGAGCACGTGAATTTGTAAAAGAAAACGTAATCATATTATCTGGTATGGAAATGTTATTATTCGAGATAATCCTGTTAAGGACGCGTTTACAAATGGGTAGTCAAGTCTTTAATTTTTTACATAAAAGTATGTTTATTAAATAAAATGCTTTGCATTCTTAAAATGTTTTTCCCATGAATTGTTTATAGATGTGCATGGTACGATTCTAAACTATTAACATAATTTTAGATAGGTACAGTTTCTCAATCAATGTACCGAAGTGAAAATTTTTACTTTAAGAATGCAAAGCATTTTATTTAATAAACATACTTTTATGTAAAAAAGTAATGATTTGACTACCCATTTGTAAACGCGTCCTTAAGAAGCTTAGTAGTTTGAAATCCGTGAGTTTATACGTAAACATTTTGGAAGAGGTAGAATTAAATCATTAATATTCCGTTGAGCCAACAAACCGGATAACACAATTAAACAGAATAAAATATTTAGGTAGGTAACGCAAATGTTTCAAGACGAATCTTTTAACACGACATGACATGGCAGGACACAAATTAATTAGTATTGAAAATACAGGGTTTAGTAATAATTATGAAATAATAGAAGTACGAGACAAATTATTATTAGTCAGTGTAATAATTTTCATTGCAGAAGAAAGCGTGTCTATGCTATGAACTTTAATTATGAGCCACAAATCGCGTGAAGAATGCAATAAAGCACGAAATTACTTCCTATCTGAGCAAACATTGCGGTCGAAGATTACTTATGTGGAGGAATAGACTTTTTACTATTACGGCTTCGATCAAAATTATCGTGTCATGACGTGATCATTTACACCTACTGCTTCGCACTTTGGAAAATATTGTGGTATGCGAAGAGAATTGATGATTAATCGTATGCTACGGTAGTTAAGACCATCCAATTGTATATACGAAAATCTCAATATGAAAGCGACAAATATGTATGTTAGTGAGTTCGCTGATTTTATAGTCATGCTATATGATTCAGGAGAAATCACAGCGTCTACTGCCATTACAGTTTCATAATGCAGTGCTGCTGAACAAACAAATGAATAGTGATACAGCTTGATAGGTTCACATCCACGCATTGTTCATCAATTTGCAGCTTCGACCCACGAGCTTGCTTGACATGGGAACGAAAGTGACCGTAGTGTTATGTTACATGAAAGAAAAATTACGAGCTCGGCTTTAGAGAATATCAGACACTTTCATACGAAAGGTTATATTGTAGTCGTGAGAATGAACGTATGCAAACAACTGGACGCTGGTACCTGTAAGGTACGAGTATGTTAGTTTACTCGGCTTGTTCACGCTTCTTACGTAAATAAAGGTCAAGCAAGTTCGGCACGTTTTGACGGAGATCGCTTAAAGTAGAACATTGAGTTCGTAGAGTTATCTACATTTTTTTAGTTTATTAGATTTGTTAAAAGTGGTGGCCACTTTCTCAAACAAAATACCTATGAAAATTGTTTTTAACCTAAAATTATTGGATGGTTCAATTACCTTAAACATAACATTTTTAGCACATAATCCATGATAATATTTGTACTTTTAAGGAGAGAGAGATCACCAGATTTAGGAAAAGCACAGATAAAATGATTCCTTTTGACTACGTAGTACATGACTGCCTGATCAAGTTGAACAGTTACAAATTAAGAGCAATCAATGAACAAATAGAAATCTGTTCTATCTTCACGCCGAGTGGCGCCGTTGCATTGCTCCGATTCCGTATCACAACCCGCTGATGAAAACTAATATCGTAAATATCGTGATCTCAAATATCTTGTCGGAATTGTTCCAATGCGGTGATATCGTCGCGTCTCAGTGCAAATATCATATTTCGAATTGAGATTTCACAATCGCGTTTAGTTGGGCTATGTGCATGAATTCTCGGAGCCGACTCATTTGATCATCGTACCGTGTAGTCTAATGAAGACATAATACTTTAAGCAATTTAATTTTATTGATTGTAAAATCTTTACGTATGTCTTAAGTGGGTACTATGAACAGCAGACATTCAATTGATGATAGGCTAAGCTAGAAATCAATTTATTCAAGTCAAAATTTAACTGCATTCTCAAAGAGTAGAAAAATTACCATTTCCAAGTTAAACAACAAAAGGATGACGTAGCGACAACTGACATTTGACCCGCATGCCTGTAGATGTTAAAAACAATTACATTAAGACAGATACCAGTTATTGTATTTCCCACAAGATTATAAAGTCACCGCAATGTCGTGGTTGGCCAGTAGTTTCTTTTAAACCTAACATAACAACAGACAATCAACGGATTTCATCTTAATAGTTACATTGAAAACTTATCAAAATAATCATGAAAGTGATCTCGTTCGCGAACACTCACATGTGTAAAGCATGCATGGAGACAATCCTAAAGATATGGGAGCTAGATCATATCAAACAATTTGTCGAGGAAAACGCGCTTAATGGAACTCCCACGGAAGCCAACGTTGTCCAAGCTACAACAATGGACAGCTAGTACAGTTTTTCACTAAATAACTCATCCTACTATAAACACGACAAATGTCAGAGAGCGAGTCAGGAGTTTTTGATGAAGTGTGGAAGAAATTAATCAATATAACAAAAGGCAACGCACGAAACTGTTCTTTGATTACTATGATTACTTTGAAAAACTATTCAAAAGCAATATTGTGTAGTTAGCTGCCGTTGAATCATAAAGTAAACACACCAAATTGACTGCAGATGTATCAAATATTTTAGGAAGACTTACTTTTTTTGCGGCGAATCCTAAAACCGCAAAGCATGATGAATAAAACTTAAACCGCGTTAATATTCACACAAACAAGTTACACTGCGAACATTATCTTAAACACTGAACTTAAAACACAGAGTAAGCAGTAGGTTTCAGTATTCACAGTACGGGTGGCACCACGTGCTTATCAGTATTGTGTTGTGCACTTGTGCCTAGACCAATAGTACCTACAAGTGTTCACTCACTGGCGTTGTGTTCAAGGTTCTTATGTTATTTTAAACGGATGAGTACATTTAACTTGTTTTTATCATCTTCGTATAATATTATGGTCAGACAAAAACGTTCTTAGAACTTGATTGAGCAAAATTAATTGACGCGTGTTTTTGTTAATGATCAATTTATTGATCAAAGATGAGACTGACGTAAATGATGAATTCAGTGGGTAGTTTAAGGAAAAATAAAAAAAAATAGGTACAGATATTAAAGTTATGCTCTTTCAGACTATTTGAACAAGTGTGTCATCTAATAAAAGCTTCTAAACTTCCCAAGTGAACCATCTTTAAAGTACAAAGTTGAGTCTGAGGCTGAGAGCGACCGTTACAAAATTATTAAATGCACCGCCCATCACTCACCCTACCGGTGCGAGATATTACGAGACTTTTCATAATAAAGCCGGCTCGTTTGTTGTTGAAAATCTAAGAGCAGCAGCTGTACATCGCAAACAGGGTCACACCGAATGCAATAAAAAAATGTGACAGTTGCTCCAACTGCGTAGGTACTTGCGTTGAGAAATGTCGGCTGACATTATTCCGAGCTGCTCTTTTAGCGCCAAGATTTAAATGGCAAGATCACAATTAAAGATAATTAATGAAAAAAATAATTCTAGTGAATCGAAATTATCATTATGGATTTAGAGAGAACGTAATTAGAATTTCCAAGTAGAATTATAAAAAGCAATCGATACAATTGAATATTGATGTAAGTATGATATAATTACGGTTGTTGCATGTTTTTCGTCGCACGAATGAAATAGCCTTTGAAAAGGAAGGGGCGGAGTTCTTCTGTCAGAAAATAATCAAATCTTCATCGTAACATTCCTGAACATTTTTCTGTCAATTAGACTAAGGGTTGTTTAAAAGTTTTGTTTTATAAAAGAAATATCAATTTACCTTTCTTGGAGCCGAATATCGACTTTAGCTTTGATATGGTCCTCTTCTTCATTTTGAGTGACTACTTCTTACAGTATCACACCTATTTCCACCACAAGTGTTGTAGACATCGGTTTACAACCGACAGAAATACATTCGACACTACGTCCTAAAGTTTTTCAGACGATCTCGACTTTTTGCTCCTTTTGCCGCTCTTATTTCCGTGCTACGAAAATAGTCCTAACGCAACACTTGCACCGCCGCGTAGACGCATCACTCATACGTATATTACGTTTTAACACGAAACTCTTCACTTAATGAGTTTTTTCAGTCAAACAAAGCGTATAGCTGAGAAAATTACACTAGCACTAAACTCATAGTGAGACGGCAAATTTTAACCAAAACAAACACATCCATTGCCCCTTTTTGGTTATCTCGTAACTATGCTTATCACTTACTATCAATATACCGGCCCACGTCAGATGATAACGTGTGAAATAAGAATTAAATATAAATTACGCGCACGAGTTTACTGCTGAGGCACTAGTGAATTACTGAAGTTTTATTATGATTCCTCTCGAACAAGATAATGTGTGGCGTTGGGCGTATAAAATTCAAAGAAAACCACAACAGTGTTGCACAACTGGCCGACCGCTCACGAGCAGCATCGATTCGGACACCAAACTAGATAAACCTTTCAGGCAGCAGGAACCATCACTGTGACGCCTATTCTTGGTCGTGCTACGAACGCAACTAAACACGCAGCGGCGCACGCGCAACACACGAGAATAATAGAGAGCTTGACCGGTATACGCTACACTAACACAAAAATTGACAAACTTTGAGTCCCCTTCCGCTTACAGAATCCCATTTCCGTCGGAATTCAATCAACCGGAGAAATGTATGGAACTCGTTAGCAATATTTGGATATTCCGGCGACGCAGCGGTGACAACACCGGAGGCAACGTATCCGCCGACTACTTTTTAAAAATGGAAGTTAACGAATGGCACTTTCGGGAAGAGCGACGATTCAAATCTGGATAATGGGCTCGGACTACGTATAAATCACCAAGGGGTGCGAAGGGAATAAACATACAAAGGATCGAGCCGGGGAAGCGGGACAAAAGTAACAAAAAATAAAGGAATTTAAAGCTCACATGGAAAGAATATCCTATTATGATTTGTGCGATACTCACTTACTGGGATTTTTCGACGAAAATGAACATTTTGAATTTATCGGAACTAATTTATCAAAAGATACAAATAAAGCTTCTATTTAAACATTGAGGAGTAATTAATGACAGATATAAGGAAGGATAAGGATACTTTTCGTCTAAGGAGTCCGGTCCATAATTACTACCACTTTAGACGCCGCGTCGTTAACGGAAACATAATGTATCCTCTTTGAACCGCCAGCTAAATTAGTCCTGTTGAAAATTGCTTCCTTATTTCGGCGTAGAATAATGAATATAAGCTTTCAGTGAAGACAACCAGTATGTAAGTAGTGTAGCAAAAATTTCCTACAAGACTTTTCGTCAGTTTTTTGAGTTATCGCTAGTTATCAGTCTGGCCGGTTTTTAACCAACTTCAAAAAAAGGAGTTGATTCTCAATTCGGTTATATTTTTTTGTTTGTTACCTCTTACCTCCGTCATTTATGAACCGATTTGAAAAAAAAATAACATGCAACGATATTTTTTCCGATTGGTCCCATAGAAATTTAATCAAAATCAGTTCAGTAGTTTGATTTTTAAATCAACATCTGGAAAAAATATGTCATCCAAGTAAATGAAATTGCGTATTTTGCTTTCCTGTGACTTTCCAGTGGTGGTTACGGATTACGAAAAATAAAATCTGTTCTGTTGAGTCTCGCGAATATAATTAAATTTTTTTCCCGTGACTTCGTCCGCACAGATTTAGTAGGTACTCCACAAACTTCCAACGCCCTTCTACCCCCTTTTACGGGTTAGTTTTAGAAAATTAAGCACAACAATTTTCATAACTTACCCAGCCATTTCTGCTGCTGATTCTGTGGTCTCAGGAGCAGCACAAGTGTTCACCCCGGTCACCCCGTCAGGGGTTGATTATGCAAAAATTGTTAGAACTGTTTCAATTATCCCACTTTTAGTTTCTCATACCAATTTTCAAGTAGATTAATATCATAATACCAAAATACTCGGGTTTTGATTGAATAATTTGAACAAAAAGCGGTCATTTTGACTTAACCATTTTAGTTGGACATAAGTTCTCATAGACTTTTTTATAGGTATTAATGAGTGCTTTAATCATGTAGTACATTATTTGTATGTATCATCAATAGTTTTTTCAGTGTTCGCCAAATAATGAATTTATTAGGCAAAATTTTGCTACTTTAAGTTACATTACTTATTGCAATTTTCGTAGGGATCTCTATATTTTTAGAAAATATGCTTTCTAATGGCGAAATAATTTTTAAATCGGTTCAGTATTTTTTGAGCCAAATCTTAACAAACAAACAAATAAATCTTTCCTCTTTTTAATATTATAGATTAGTTTAGATTTTGATTTCGGAAGAAGAACAATTAGGAAGAAGCCAGAATACATAATTCTGGCTTCTTCCTAATTTTTCTTTGGAGTTTCGCTTTCTCTGATTTCTCAGGCTTTTTTGTAACGTGGTGTTGAACTTTGTCTGTAGATATCACTTAAGTATTTGATTGATGTTTTCCTTTTAAATTTCCATGGATAAAAACATAGCTTTACGGTCTTCAGGTTCTTGGCGTTGAGGTTTTACGGCAACGAACGTGTCTTCGGGGTAATACTTTTAAAACCTAACAAAATTTCACTCCTAAGTTTTTTTCTAAATACTAATTTAGATAACGGTATGTACCTACGGCTTTTTCTATTAAATAATAAAGCGTTTTTTTAACTTTTTTTCTATTTTTGGTATATTTTCGAAGATTTTTTATAGTCAAACAAATTATAAGTTTTAAGGCAGCGAAGTGTTTTTATTTCGCTACAGTAGGTAGAAAGTTTTATTGTTAAATAGAAACGTCCTTTGTTACTGCTGAGAAGGATATTGATCCTACGACGAACACAATATCGTGAGCACATGTCGAAGCTTTAGCAATTAGCGACAGAGGCGCAGAACATTCACTAAACACGCCTCGTTGGTCCAGACTCCCATTTCGCAAAACAAACATGGTTGTTTATGCCGTGAAATATGCCAAGTCGTAAACGAATCATACATAGTTGTGACACAGTTAGCATTTCAGAGTTTGTTTAGGTTTACTTCATCCGACCGACGAGGAGTGCCACTTACGAAATGATGTTCACACTTTAAAACAATTTACAAAACACATTCGACATGATACTCAAGTGTATAACAATGAAATTGTATTACTGCATAGGGAACGTGGAGAATTACCTAAGAACAACAATAATACATCGTACTTTAGATATGGTTATACGAACATTATGAATTTCCTTAAGATGTAGCAACAGAAGCAATTAACTCCAGACGCGATAAGTACAAGGATTGAAAGCTCCAAGCAGAATAAAAGGCTTAACATGGACAGAATTTTACCCATCAACCGAAACTGACAACAGAATTAATAATGAAAATAAGTTGTAACTTAGGTACTTACTACCTAAACCATTTCATTATCATAAAAGAAGCTCAGCCAGCTACAAGAGGAATGATAATAGGTTATTATTGTATCATGCTTGATGGACCACGGAATAGGTCAACCACGCTAGGCTTGACGAGAGAAAAGGAGGGAGAGAGAGTATAATAAATTCATTGCCGATTTCTGTGAGCATGATGCTTGAACAATCGCACGCAATGGTGCGCGTCCAACCGGTGTCTCACACTTGGTTGCGCATCCTGACACATCGACATTTTTGGAAGCCTCGGATGGGTCGGCCACACAAACCACATGAAAGTAAAAGGTAAATTCGCAAACATGCAAAAAAATTAAAGATTAGAAAGCAAGAAACAAAAATACTACCTATAAACATCAGACATCAAATTAATAGTCTCGTTATCTCGTAGCTCCTAAACGCGCATCAAATTTTTGCGTGATTTACGGGTATAAATTGCCGTCCTTTCCCCATATAAATCAACCATATTGAAAAGATCACTTTCAGATTTGTTTTAGACATAAGACCGTAGATTGCAACCAAGTGGAACAAACGAATTTGATATGTAACATGAGCTGAGATCAGATCAAGTTTGAGGACATAACGGTAACATGTCACATTTAATTTAAATAGAATACGTAGGAAGTATCATTTATCAAACACAAAACGAGATGCTTCAAAACATAGTTACTCGTATGTTACTAGTAGTCAAACACGAAATAAAAATAGGAACATAGGTATTCATTAACAAAAAAGCAAAGGAATGAATTAATGTAATTAAGAAGTAATAAGAAACAGAATTTATGAAGAGCTTGAAAAAATGAATGGAACCCGGCCTGAAAGTCCTCACCAAGGCTGACAAAATTTTCGTTTTTCTAAATTATACTGGATTTAGTGTTAAGGTCGGTTTTCACCAGAGTCCACATTCTTTGCTTGAGATTATGACATCATTCGGAAACATAAAGACTAGGAGGGCCATGTGCCTAAAACGGTATTTTCAGTTGATTCACATGCCCGAAACGAGAACTCACCGTAATACGAGCAGGCCTCGCTAAACCTGTTTATGACCCATTATTGTCATTTGACACTCAAAACAAGAAACTGACGTAACTGACTCACACGGTAGCCAGCTTTAAAGTCCAGTGTTAAACAATAGATTCGTTTCACAATGAACCCGAAGCCGACCCGACTTTCGTATCGACTGGTTATATAAGAGCTGTTAAAAATACGTCGGCGAGATTGACAAGGATCACTGCGAAAGTAGCAACGGGATTAAATATAGCAAACTTATTTTAGTTGATTCCATTCTTAGAAATGGCTAAGTTTATTCATGTTAGTAATGCTGTAGCTCCAATACTGTATGTGACAAGGAAAATAGGCGACACGTTCTATCTTTGCATCTTGTCATTGTATATACTACAAGTAGGCGTTAAGTGATTGTATAACTTGTCATGCGCATAAAATGCTGTCTGTATTGATATGCAGTGTTTTAGAATGAGAGGCCAGTTTACATAGTGTGTACGATTTGTAAATGTGGCACCTAGAACAATATACATCTGTTACGCTAACGACTAGCAATTATTTACATATCTCAAGGTTGGTCTCTGCATCGAATATGTTAAAACTGTATAGGACAACATGGACACGACGTGCCATCAATGAAGGATAGAATAGGTTTAGAATATATATAATTAAGTAGGTAGGTATGTAAGTCAATACACCAACATAAGCTATAGCTAATGTTGAAGGGCATGACAAAGTTAAAATGAGTGATGTCGTAACAGAATTAATATACTCAAATGTAGTCAATGCAACAGGTGTCCAAAATCCATCGGAACGTGTGTGGGCGACACTGTTGTTTTTATATGTAAAATAAGCAATATTTATTTCGTAAATATCATCAACGTTCTGGAAGATGAAAAATATTAAGAAGGACAGTTATTGAAACAACGAAATGTTCTCAAATAGACAGATTCATCATTGACTGACAAAGACAAACTGAAACATGTTAAGTTTATCATGCTCTCGTGTACAGATGACTTGCAACCATGCCGATAATGGTTTAGACGTGACTTCTATTTGCGAAGTGACAAGCTGCATTGTATCCATTGCAATAAATACTCGATTAGAGATCGAAACATGGCAGCAAGTAAGCGCTGAGTGCATTTAACTTCGAAATGTTACATGAATGAAGATATCAACTGTAGCTAGACTGTCGATGTCGGTCTCCGGATAATGTTAGCAAATACAAAGTGTTGACTTTGACGTCTGCCTCTGCAAGTGTATTATAATCCCACACGCTTTTTTATGGAATTTGCAGTCATTTCTAAATGTAAATGAATATGTCGTAGTCAATAGGTACGGCAAAATAAATCGAATTAACAATATAAGTACTATCATAATGTTGTATAGACGGATAATAAACTTAGCATGGACAGGATTAGACTCCTTAAGACAAGTCGATGTGACAATGCTTGGGGAAAGCATAGGCCTTCCCGGTTCCCCATCACTCAATTATGTAATACTCTGCTTGTCCTATCACAAGTAGAGGACATCACTGAGTCATGATAAAACAGAAAACCCCCAACCCTTAAATAATGCCCGAATGTGCCAAACACATCCAGTTCTATCATCATCAATGATTCGCATGGCACCATGATGCCCACCAACATATTCATCACTTTTGTGCATGAGAGGCTTTTCAAAAATATTTTCATATTGTCCCATAAATATAGGGTGGCAAATCGGATGTATACAATTTATGGCCAAATTTTATCGTTTTCTGGAGTCTTTATTTTTGTTCAAGAGACGCGATTTGATTTTTGATGGTTTTTAAGTCCAGGACTACCTTACCGTATCAGTAATTTAATCCCTTAGGCTTAGTTCATAAGCAGATTGCTAAAAGACTATTTAATAATAAAAAAAACTGTTTGCCTTTATCGTGTCCCATTTCGTTCCAACAAAATGTTATTGGAAGGAAGAGCATCCTTTATTGATCCACGCAAGATCGGTCGATCAAGATCGCAGGAGTAATTTCATTATTCTACTTGACAAGTGCTGCTGATGCCATGACTGATGGTGATCTACCGTTTTAAGAATTCCATTTTTTGACTTAATTAAATTCATCTGTAGAGCTAAGAAAACCACTAGTTCTAATGAGACGGCGCCACAAGCCATGTATAGATCGCAGCCAACTTGTTTAATCAGCCGTCACAATAAAAGCCTTTTCATTTAACTGTGGTGATTTTTCAGCGACCTAAGTGACCTTTGTTTCAATATCGTTTAATGACTTGACTTGTGTCGCTGATTAAACGGCGCAGGCTAGGCTTTTGATGAAATGAAACGGCTGATTAAGCTAGTTGGCTGCGATGTAGTAGAAGTTTGGGACGAACTTTTCTAGACAATTAATAGAAAACGTTAATTGAACTTCAAATTCAACAGATTGATCTTGATTTTTTCCATGAAGTTATAGGGATATAGGTATTCTGGAGTATTTTAAAAACTAAAAGCAGAATATTTATATGTTAATGGGATACCTAAAAAAATATTGCAAAAATTTCATGAAGAACACGACCAAAAGGAATCGCATTTTTAGGCAGCACAAAGGTGAAGATTTTGCAGATGTTATTTACCACACAAAATCGTAATGCATAGGTATATTATATAATCATGGTAAAATATCTGGATACTCTTGCTTAAAAAAAAATACCAATTAAAAGTTTATGTCACCGAAAATTGAAGAATTGATTGTTATAAAACTTGATTAGAATATAATTCCACGATATACTTAATGAAAAAAATCGTTTTGTATATGTCGCAGCCAACTAGCTGAATCCGCCGTTTCATTAAAAGTCTAGCCTTTTGATTGAACTGCGCCGTTTAATCAGCGACATAGGTAAGTGACACGGTCAAGTCATCAAACGATATTGAACAAAAGATGTCACTTAGGTCGCTGAAAAATCGGTAAATTTAAATGAAAAGGCTAGGCAACCAATTTAAAGGCTGATTAAGCTAATTCGCTGCGAAATATACAATAATGGACGCCGTCAGATTGTAAAATATCGCGTGAAATTGTAAACTTTAAATTTAAATATCGCGTGAAAAGTTTACAATTTCACTCGATATTTTACAATCTGACCGCCAGATTGTAAACTTTTCACGAAAAAAATTCAAAATAGTTTTTTTTTTCATTATATCGTGGCACACAAACACATCAGGTTTGGCCACCCTGTAGGTATAACTGAATATGATTTGATTACCGACCGGCTAGATATCAAAGAAGAATTAATTAATTATATCTAACGATGATTGCACAAAATAAAGAAATTTTTCATCATCATGCAGATGCAGACAGTAGCTACCTACATTCAAGTTTTACTGTAGCATTAGAAAAATATGCAACCTTGATTTCATGAAGAAACCTACTTATAAAAATAACTTAAATATCTAATAAAGAATGAGAATAGTGACGGCTCACGGAAGGGAATGTCGGTCAAAAGAAGGGAATGCATGATTAATGATGCTAATTTCCTATTGATCGGCATCGGCGTGCTTTTATTTACGTAAGTGGACCGCAAGCACTTAGCTCAATCTTATTTTAGCAAAACAACATAAGGGATAGCTTCTTATTTAAGTAGGAGGTAGAGCAGTACAGCACATCATGAACTAGGTATAGTAATGCTGAGTAGACCGCGGCGAAGTGGTGTCACGATCTGATCATGTTTGCTGAGCGCAAACTTGACTAGAGATTGCAAGAGACATTTGGAAGGGAAAAGGAGAACCATTTGCTCAGCAGGTTACCTATCTAAGAGCTGATCAAAAATATTAATTTTTTAAATGGTCTGAAGCTTTTTTATTGAGAATTATTACGGAAATGAAAAACCAGACGACGTTTAAAACTATAGGTAAGACAAGCAATAAGCAGTTTTTATTTATTCAGCTAATACTGAGAAAGGAAACACTAATGAAACAATACTTGATAAGAGCTTTTGCGATGTCATTGTACTGTTTATTAGCGGAGTGATGCGAGAGTTTTTCAATTGCTAGCGCTCATATCGGAGTATGGACTCAATAGCTGTAGTTTAAATGCAAATGATTGATTCTCATCTGCACACAGATGGCAAAATTAGCTCACGAATCATAACAATCAATATCAATAGCTGAGACTTAATCTAAAGCAAACACACATGTGAAACACACGTGTTTGATGTCAAGAGGCATCATAAATTAACCATAATTTCTTTAAATGCTTTTTTTCCGATAATGATAAGTATGAATGAAGTATTTTATTGCCACTAAAACGAGTATTCACGACCTTCGATGACTTAGAACGATGACCACAATACAAAAAGCCGGATCGACTCCGCCTTTGAGTGGGCGAGTGCCATGGAGCCTACGTACAAAAATATTTGTTGTTCGCGCGTGTCATGCAACTTTGGCTTTACATCCGATTAGGCCATTAGTGACAATATGATCTCATACAAAGAACCAGACAGTGTGTGTTCAGATATTAGCCTCGATCAGAGATTATTACAAGCTTTTATTCAACTTGCACTGTTCGTATGTTTGTAAGTTGTAAAATTTACAACACTTTCTCTTATGATTAATGAAATTTTAAGCTTTGTTGATACATTTGAACAAAAACATGACTTGCTTAAATCTGGCTTGAATACCCCTTACAACCATACCTGGCCAGTTAACTAAACACTTAGATAGAGATCTACAGAGTCTTTAATTTGACAGAAGTAGGAAATCGTTGTTGGATGTAACAGTGTAAACTTAAAGCATGAAATAAGAAAGTAAATTGAAAGTTGTTTCGACTGTAACAAAGACAAAGCTAGATGATATTTGTGAGATTATGAAAAATAAATGCGGCAAATGTTTTATTGATCGACGATAAATTGTATTGACCGAAAAAAAATGTAATTTGTAGCTCCATTTAATAGCTTGATGAAAATTCTAAAGATTCGAATGTTAGATATTATTTTGCTGTTGGATATTATTTTCTATACAGTTACCTATCAGGTGTATAGATTTATTAATTTTCTTGGTTTGCGAAATTAACAAAGCGAATGGAACAGATATCATAATTGAAATAGTATAGGTAATCAATATTTGAATAACCTTTTAAAAACCAGCATCGGAGCGAAAAATGACCTACTACTACACCTAGGGGTGGTTTGATTTGGGCCAAGTGAGTAAACAGTATGTTAGGGCCAGAGCCTGCCAGGGTTGCGGATTTTGTTCGAAAGAGTCACCGCTGCCCAGGGTGTCTACTCTCTAAGCCCGAACTCCGTAGTTTCAGCCTTAGTGTCGGGCGTTTTCTACTCCGTATCACCTACGGACTTGCGATTAGTATCGAACTCGAACTAAGCATTAATGACAACACAGTTTGACAGTTCTTCTTAGTTCGGGTTCGGTACTAATCGCCAGTTCGTGAAAGAGTAGACCCCCTGGAACGCAAAGGGCACTACGAGGAGCACAGATGGGTTTTAGTCAGTAGGTAAGGGTCTGACCCTCCCTTCCGCTCCACCCATAGCGGAAGGAGTCATTTGATGATTTCCCATCATAAAAAGGTAGGTACAACAAACCAAAACAACTGCATATTTACACTTATTGTTTGAAAAAGAAAACGAGAGAAGACAAACCTCGTTAATAGTCATAAATGAAAGACAAACTAGGTCGATGCACCATTTAACACAAATTATGCAAATTATGGCCAGTAGTAGTACCTACCTCAAATGAATGATAGACTGTGTGTTACTATTTCGGCAACGTTGACAATTTTGCACGGAGATGTTGAAATTAACGAACTTTCATTTCACAAAAATAATATCTAAAATTGTAAGATTGATCGAAATAATCCGTGAAATTATTAGGAATTGAAATGGTGTTGAACTAATATTATGAAATATAATTTATTTTTTACGATAATTTCGCTGCGTTATGGAATGGCATAATTAGAATACATAAGTGGGTACCTACCAAAAGACTGGTTTTGCAAAAGGACGATGCCTCTGAAAGGTGCAAAGTTCAACCAATAATAATATAGGAATTCCAATGATAATGATAGTGTCTACTAAGATTTAATTTTAATATGCGGACGCGAATGAATTCGACTAGAAATACCAGTAATTTTGGAGTGGGTTAAAATGGGTAAGCATTTACAGAAAAACTAAAATATGATGATGAGACCGGGGTATTGATATCTGCTTAGGATTACAGTGTAGGAATTATTATTCTGTTTAATTGGATCTTGGATTTATCTTCCCAAGTATTAAAGGAAATATCTTTCAGAATCTGGTAAATCAGGAGATGAGGACTCTATCTCCCAAAATTATTTCAGGTAAGTACCTAGGTATAATTTTGTAGGAACCGAGGACTTCCAATATTCGTTGCTTATGTAAAGGAACTTCCACCAAGTCGGTCACGCGATTAACATCCATGGTTTGCAATTACGATCGACCACCATTGAGAACTATTACGAACATAACATTACTGTGCTGACTTAATACCTACACACCTTATTCAACCTTTAGTTCTTTGTTGTATGTTACATTAAGTTCTTAGAAGCATTATTATTTTACTGTGATACACGAAGGTGACGAAGGCCACAATGGGTTTGCGCTTTGCAGGCGAGAGTTGAGTTCTTGAATGTCGAAAACAGAAGATCGTTTGTAACACAATTTGAGAGAAGCCCATGTCCAGCAGATCATTGGACCATGATCGGTTAATTTGAAGAATTGGTATCAAAAAAGATAAGCAGCCATTACAACAGACATGTAACATTAATGTTGCGCAGTCATGTAATTTAATACATCGGAAATTGGAACCTATTTCGCTTGACATTTGAGATGCAAAGCAAAAAGTATCTAAGCCTGCTGTCTACTTATTCGTTTCTTTGAAGTTATAATTAATGTGAGACTGAAATGCTACACTTTTCGAAGTAGGACAATAAATAACTGACCGCAACACAAACATGTAGAAATGGCTGTTCGTAATGCCAATCAGAAACTAGAGCCTTCGATTTTAAGACTGAAGTCAGTTTCAACAGGTTTACATCTTTTTTTTTTGTATGGGAAATCATCAAATGACTTCTGCATGGGCGGAGTGGGAGTGTCAGACTCTTATTGACGAAAACCCACCAGTGTTCCTTTAAAATTGTTCTTCCCTTGTCCCTTTGCGTCCCATGGCCGCGGTAACTCTTTCGAACAATTCACATCTTGCAAATTAATTAGACGTTAAAAAACTAGCAGACAACCGACTAAAGAATGTGTTTTTATGGTTTTAATTAGAGATGTCTAAGCCGATCGGTATTGTACACATGACGTAATGTGGCCTATTGCGCGCCATTGCATATTTACTGACCATAGAAAACAAGTGCGACAAAACACTGACTAGCCATATTTGTGTTGTTCACTTTATACTAAAAGAGAACAATGTAGGTTTATTCCACGGCGTTTACAACAGGTGTTATAACTACACTATTTGGCATCATGTTATGTGCTGTTATGCTAAAAGTTTACGTAATTGAATCCAATTGAAACGAGGGAATCTTGTTGATTGCTGAACAAATTACTATTACGTTGATTGAATGGATGTCGGTAAAACTGGGATGGGGTCGATGATGTAAACAAAGACGGTGAATCAAGAATGGAAGCTTCCACAAAGAAGCAGCAGATTTCAATGCGTTTTCTTTGTCATGAGATTAGCCCTATTCTGGTCTACTAGTGACTTTGTGAGTGACTTTCGGCATTCGGCAGCTCTCAGCAGATAGAATGAACAGAATTCTCTACACTTTCGCCGCAGTCTACAACTTTATAGTTTCTAGCTCTACATGGACTCTACATTTCTATTCCTATGTAACGAA
The DNA here is from genome assembly GCA_947386135.1 of Melanchra persicariae. Taxonomy (NCBI): domain Eukaryota; kingdom Metazoa; phylum Arthropoda; class Insecta; order Lepidoptera; family Noctuidae; genus Melanchra; species Melanchra persicariae. Next base: position 8,314,606 of record OX376664.1, on the reverse strand, counting down.
ATTTCTAGCGATTTGAAGCTTAACACGAAAGTTGTAGATGTAGTTTGGTAAGCCTTACCAGACTGCTATAGCTTGTTTTCGTGTTCCCAGCTTGAAGGACTTTTTGCGAGCGTGATACGTAGCAATCGGAAATTTTACGTGCAAACGTAGGCCTGTCTCTTTTTTTATTGGTGATCACTAGTCTTAGTTGCGTCCAAACACGTGAATGCCGCAAATCGTCAATAACCTGCGAACTCTTGTAGTCGCAAGGTGAACTTGATTTGCTGACTGATTGCTGCGAAAACATGCCACCCGCGGTTTACGCACTTGACTTGATTGTAAATACCAATCTACCTAGGTACTGATTTGCCAGGTTCATTTATTAACAATTAAACAATGATGATGATACTTCTAGCTAGCTTAGGTATTAACGAAAACATTAAAAAAATATATGTTTTACGAATGTCTTCACGCAAGCTCGAATTATTTGTCAGCTATGGACTCGAGAAAAGTTTTAAAACTCGCCAATAATCGTAGTCCTAATTAGGAATGTAGGTCTCTTAAATAATTAACCGGACCGATTCAACCAGGAGACGAAGGCTCGTGCCTAGTAAGGCCAAACATTCATGAATTAGTAATCTTTATTCCGCTTAACCGATGGGCGGTGTACCTAATAGTAAAATTTTATTTTAAGGTGCACCGAACATTTACATTAAATCAAGCTTTTTGTGAAGGGAATTGATTATTTTATAAACTTAGATGTTAGAAATGGACTTCGTTTTGGAATGTAGGCAGTGTCAAGTGATCATTCATAATAACAGGATTCACAAAAAGGTCCTTCGCTAAGAACCTGTTTTTGTTTCTTTATGATTTTAAATTATGGCGCTAATGTTACACTGTAAGGAATATTGGTAAAATCGAGTGAAATGAAATAATATTGTAAAAAACTTACCTTCGTAAATCTCCATGTCGATTCCGACCAAAAAAAATGAAAAGTTTCTAAAATAAATCGTTTCTATGACGACGCATGACAGCAAAACTCTATTTGGATTCCCATTGGGTGTCAAAATTTCAATGTCAAACACCAACTGACTGTCAAACTCAGCACATCACGAAATACCATAGAGATTTTTTACTTTTATTTAATTTGATGTTTGCTAAAGCCTATAGTGCGTTTCACCGTATATTACCTATGGCGTTATGTTGGCAGCAATGTTTTACAGTGTTTCCACATTACCTATAATAACCTACCTCAAAGTAAGGGTGATTTGTATGTTTTTTAGTTAGATTCTTACATATTTACTAATTTTTTTATTGTTATCATATTAAAAATCAGCACGGTAATAAAATGCATAATTTAATTATTTTTATTATATTAATAATGCTCAGACAAAATAATTGTGTTTGGAGTAGTTATGCTCATCCAACGGACTTATACCCGAGAGGTCGTCGTCATCTTAATCTTCCCTATCATCCTCGTCATCAGAAGTGTCACTATCGTCTCCCACTTCAATGATAAACCTGTCCATCTCGCTATCAATAACTGGACCATCTGCGTAATATTTTTCTTCCACTTTTTTCACGTGCTCACATTCTTCAGTTCATTCTTCATCTAGTTCGATTCTTTTAGGCCGGGGACCGCTTTTGCGAGGTGTTGAAACCTTAGTCGACGTGCTTGCTGCGACTTCACCTTCTTTGGTGATTTTAAAAACGGTTTTTTCGGATACACCTAAAACATATATTTCGGTTTATTATCACAATCATACATAAACCAATAAATTCAATAGAAAATTGCATTTTAAGTTATAAATTTGTTATCTGCTACTGGTAACCCTATTTTAACTTACCTGTAAGGGCGGCAACACGAGCCTGAACACATCTTAAAGGAATTAATGAGGCATCATTACGTTTTTCACGTTCACAAAAGTTCTTCACCTTTAACACCATCATTCTTTCACCACTTTCCAAAGTTTTGGGCATGATTTCAGTCGGAAATCAAATGAATATAAACAAAATCTGCGGGCGCGTCTTCTCGTGCCAATGACTTTGACAGACAGGGTGTGCCATCATAACGCCATAGGTACTATTTGTTGAAACGCACTATACGCGCCTCAAGTTCAGACCTAAGGCCAAAGAGTATACCTAAGGCCCAACGTGGTCCTAACATAGACATATAAATAGTACAGGCTCTTGTAAATCTCACCATGAACGTGTCACAAACGTGCTGCTGTGAACCATACACTGTTCAGCGTGCATGCTCGGATTGATACCGGGCTTGGTTGGCCACACCGTCACCAGTGTAGACCATAAAATAAAAGTTCAAAACTATTATTTAATCAAAATAAAGAATGTAATTATAAAAAAATAATTGTTATTATTGATTGACTTGTTTCTCATTTCAACAGCAAAAAAAGGTGAAACTAAACGCACAAAATAAGAAGCGGTAACGTCACTATTTGGAAGAAAAAAAAATTGGAAACGTTGACGTGCGTATGGTCATCAGTTTTATTTCCCTAGAATTTGTGTTTTTCATTTCAAATTTAGGAATTTAATTTTATATTCAATTGATTCGGTTATCTTACACCAAAATCAAAGATGGGTTTAACAATTTCAAGTGTCTTTACCAAGCTTTTCGGCAAAAAACAAATGCGTATCCTTATGGGTAAGTGACATGACAGCTCATCGGTCGAAGATTGCGTAGAATTTCTACATTTTTACGCCACCCTCATTGTTTTCGTTTGAAGAAGATTTCTTGATGCTTTAATGTAAACCTCATTGTTGCAGTTGGGCTGGACGCCGCTGGAAAAACTACTATACTTTATAAGCTTAAGTTAGGTGAGATTGTGACCACAATACCGACGATTGGTTTTAACGTGGAGACCGTAGAGTACAAAAACATCAGTTTCACTGTGTGGGACGTCGGCGGCCAGGACAAGATCAGACCACTGTGGCGCCACTACTATCAGAACACGCAGGGTTTGATCTTTGTCGTAGACTCGAGCGACACAAAGAGAATACAAGAAGCCGAAAATGAACTGGCTAATATGGTAAGCATAGGCCATTGCTCTTGAACTGTTCACATTTGAAAAACAAGTTTATCATGTTTCAGGTCTCAGTAAGTTTTGATTATAATATTTTCACTAACTTGTTTATTGGTAGTGTGAAATCATCACAATATTACAAAAAGTGACTTTATGATATAGTTGTAATAACCTGACTATGATTGATGATGATGGCTTTAAATACCATTTAATACTTTTATTTCTACCTAAAACACCGGCTGCTCAATAAGCTTTGCAAACCAATACCTTTTAACTATCTGAAACACTTGAGATTGCCATCACATCACTTACTATTGATTTCAGCTAAAAGAAGATGAACTAAGGGATGCTGTGATCCTTGTGTTTGCCAACAAACAAGATATGCCCAATGCTATGACTGCAGCTGAACTTACAAATGCCCTCAACCTAAATAATTTGAGGAATCGCCGTGTAAGTAGACTACTATGTATTTATAAACTTTGCTTTCTACTGTTTACTATTGACCTATTATCAAAGTTCCAAAGTTGAATCAATGTAGTGTACCTGGTTTTCCATCAGCTCCATCAGTCATTCTCAAGTAGCTGTCTTGTAAAATAAATATGAATATTCCTCCTCATATTTTCAGAGCTAGTGTAAGATTGTTCTTACATGATGTTCTAAAATAACAATGTTTCTTTGACAGTGGTATATCCAGGCAACATGTGCAACACAAGGCCAGGGTCTGTATGAGGGTCTAGACTGGCTCTCCAATGAACTAGCGAAGAAGTGAGAATCAATCTGGCTAACGGTCACTGGGAACAGACTACAAACATTCCCGTAATGACTGACAACTTTCAGCTTGTGATTGTTGTTCAATCTACAAAACCTAAAAGACTATGAAAATTTCTATGTAAACTAATTATACAAGTAATGTCTTTTTAATACTACTAGGCTGAAGGCTCTTTTCACAATGTTTTGCCGAAGCAGTTATTTATAATTTAGCTAGCCATATACATATTTAATGATATTGTGAAAATGGCCCCATATAGTTATATAACATAATGGTCTATTTATAATCATTAAAATATAGTTTGATCAGTTTCCTATAACAATTATTGTCTATAGAGTAGATTCACATTATTGTTTTGTTTGGAAAAAAGTATTAGTGAGAAAATGTTGATCATATTCTCAAAATTTTGGATTGTAAATGTATGATGCAATAATTGTAGTATTTGTAATGTTTGTAATAATAATCTTAAAAGAGTTAATCATTTAAAAGAGTTATAAAAATATTTTGTTCTGTTTAAATAAATATCTGAAAACACCTATTTCCAAATGCAGTGTTACTGACAATAATGAACGATTTACTTTGAAGGATCCAGCAGAGCATGTAACGTAAATTATTATACTTTATAGTAACTTTAGATGTATTTATCATTAACTTTTAAATTTTCTTTTAGTGAATAAGTTTATTTACAAGTTTTGTATTTGTGAAATATGTGTGCACTGAATAATAATACAGATACTAACATAACATTTTAATGTGATCCATCTTGATTTATAAAAGTTAAATATTACAATATGTAAATAATATAAGATGAATCGGCCAAAAATATTTGAATGTCCTGTGTCATGTCATGTTGTATGCTTTAACATTATAATTTATGCTTCGCGGTTTTGTTAAAGTATATTACGATAGAGGCAAATAAAGGTTAGGTGTAAATAAAATTTGTTTTTATTTTTTCATAAAAGTTCATATAAATTGGTTACACCTAAAAAAATAATCTTCGTGACTTTGAGGTAGCACATACACATAACTCTTGCCAGATACTTGTAAATGATTTAAAAAATTGTTCACTTAGTTTGAAACCTAGCCTTTATCAGTAGGTAACATTGTTAAAGATAAAAATACACATTATGTGTAAGTAATTAATGTTGTCTGGAACATTCGCGATAACAGCTACTCATGACTCCAAATTGCTTTCCGTTTTTCGACAAAACTCTTGATACCTTCTTGTCCATCATTAGAGTTGATGTTCTTGACCATGATATCTTCTCCTAACTTGTAAGCTTCCATCAAGCTTAGATCAATTTGCTTGTAATAGAATTCCTTCCCGAGCGCGATAACGCTTCGGCTCTTGTGTTTGATTTTCTCGATAATCTTACTAACTTCATTGTCTAGTTCGCTTGCTGTAACTACTTTCGTCACCAGCCCACTTTCGTAAGCCTCTTGAGCAGTTATAGGTTCACCTGAAACAATTATTAGTACCTACACAAAAATGAAACAATATAGGCTACGTACTTAAAGCAAATCTTTTCATCTGTTATTCAGTCAGTCGTGCGTGTCACTGCATCTCCTTTTTCATTGGTAGAATTTAGCATTTTTTTAGTAGGTAACATTAGCTTATCGCCTTAGTTAGTGACGTGGCGGCTTTTATAAGAAGTTATTGTTATACCTACCTACCCACCTCACGCATTGGTCAATAATGGCGTGAAATTAAACTGATAACGCGATAACGGCTCACCCCGGTTCACTTACTCTTGTAGTGGATAGTGGGTAAATAACAAACCTGTAAACAGCATATACGTAGCTCTGGACTTCGGAACACATCTTCCAACAGCTATTCCTGGCGTTGAACAAAATATGCCAAAGTTAGCTCTGAAATTTTTCAGTTGATATCAAGAAAGTAAAATATATATATGTCGCAGCCAATTAGCTTAATCAGCCTTTTAATTTGTTGCCTAGCCTTTTCATTTAAATGTGCCGATTTTTCAGCGACCTAAGTGACATCTTTTGTTCAATATCGTTTAATGACTTGCCCATGTCACGTCGCTGATTAAACGGCACAGTTTAATGAAAAGGCTAGACTTTTAATAAAACGGCGGATTCAGCTAATTGGCTACGACATATACATAATGTTAAAACATAAGTATTTTCAATAGGTACATAAAATTGTACACACGTCTTCATAACGCTATTTACCCAGGTGTTGAAAATTTACTGGTGTCAGAGCATACTATCATATCACAGGTAGCGACCAACTGGCAGCCTGCTGCCGTTGCGTAGCCATTTACCTACCAATAAAATTGATTATAAAATAAAAATGATATAGACAATACATAATAAGTATAAACAGACTGATAAGACAAACCATTATAATGAGGAAAATGCACCAATTACCCATGCTAGTAATGTAGATTAGGATGAAGAACGCGAATACTCCATGAATGGCTTTATAACTGTAGATAGGTAGTAACTACATTAAAAAAGTGAAGATTTCAGATAAATGGAAGATGGTCCACAAAAGATACCGATTAGTAGGGCAGAGAGTAGGTGTTATATGGTATACAGGTGGTATATTATTTAGCAATGTCACTCTCTAGATAGATAAATAAGCTGGTCAGTAGAAGTATATCGCTCTTAGGGTCGGTTCACATCTGACGGAAGATGCGTCGAGCGTATCAACGGTCGCGTAACGCCAGAACAGACAAATATTATGATAAAACATTCAACCTTGCACACTCAACCGATGATGCGTTATACCACGTTATACCGAATAGACGCGACCGTTGATACGCTCGACGCATCTTCCGTCAGATGTGTACGGACCCTTACATCATTAAAACCAATGCTTGAAGGGTCGGCGCAGACTTAACGAAGCGTAGATTTCACTGCCAAGCAAATATCAACATTGCGCTTCTTCTAATATGGTAATAAACAAATAATCAGACATAACTTTAGACGCCCTGAATTAACATTGCAAGATTTGCTTTTAATTGATTGCATAATTGTTAGGCACAACCACGCTTCGCCCAGCTTTGCGCCGGCAGTGTGTTAGTATGAATGCAGGTTAATAAATAGATGTTGAACTTGTGCTACATGTATTTATTAGTATTACGAGTACATAACGATTTAATTCTACAAACATATACCTTAGCGATAACGGGCACAGGACTTTGAATTATAGACTTCATTAATTCGCTTGCCTTACTGAATATAAGTTTGTGCTGATCTACGCCCGTATTGGACTGCTATAAATTATAAATATCCGTTAGTTTTGCAGTTATTTGCGCATTATAAGATCTTACGCTTTCCCCCATTTTCAGAAAGATTATTCAACCGTAGCAACGCGCCAGTATTCTTCGAAGGGCTAGGTAGAAGTGGTTACATATTTATAGTGCAACCACTTTTCACATAGATATTACATGATAATATAAGGGACAGGAGTACCTATTTATACAATAGAGAAGTATGGAAGAAGACATGGACGAATAAATTGAGATAAGAGCCAAGAAAATGATGATGTTTAATCTGTCGTTAGTTTCCTTTAAATAATTCAAGATGTTGCTGATGTCGTTGTGTTATATTCAATCACAATTAGGTAACTTTATTTGGCAAATTTATTGAATAACCTTCTAGAAGTGGGGGCGAGCGAACATTATTACGAACTTACCAATTCTTTCAAATTATGACCTGCTGAAAATACATTTCCTTTGGCACTCAAAACTATAGCCCTTAAGGATTTGTCATCCTTGTTTGAATTTATCGCTTCTATAAGATACTTCATCATATCCAATGACAGTGAGTTTCTACACAAAAATTGCACACACATAATAGAAATACCTACTTACTTCGTTACCTAATAATCTTATGAAATAATACTACGACAACAACAATAATTTTTATCATGGATACAAACTTTGTTTTCTCATTATTGAGAGTAATTTCACGTGTTCCATTACTCTCACTTGTAATAAGGTACTGGCTGTGTAAAGCCCGACAAAAAACAGACAAAGGTCTTAGACACTTATTCTGAAAAAGAAAAGACATTCAGTTACGCCCAAAAATCGAGAGAAAAATTCAATAAGTTGACAAGGATATCTTGGTATCGATATATTGGGATATTTTCAACAATTATATTACGGTACTTATTTTTCTACCTTATTACTATGATATTTTAGAAGAAGTTTATTAATATCTTGTAAGTGAGGCCCATATCACACTCCAGGCTCAAGCGTGAAATGCTCATCTATTGTGTGTAAATGCGATCTATGTTTTTACCCAAAAACAGCTTACTTAGGTTAAGAACAATTTAGTAGGTCTTTAATTACGGAAAGGAGCTCTGACAATTGGCAATTTGAAAATTGGGCATTCGAGATAGGTGCAGACAAGACAACATAGGTAGGTACCTAGGCGAAGCATATTGTCTACTTTCTTCGACCGGCCAATAAAGGCAAGCCAAAGATAAGCGAAACTTCATGGCTCGAAATTCGAGGATCAGATCTTTGTCTTATAAGCTAAAATATTCTTATTCTGTAAAGGGCCAAGTGGCATAAATAATATCTTATTTATATGACTATTTTATCTCAGAGTAATTCCAAAATTCTTAACCCTGCTCACATTCAGAAAACTTACTAATAGCATTAGGTATCTAAACACAGATATAATTACTTATTAAAGTTTGTATCTATTAAATAGACACACAAGTGAAAATAGTCACACAATTTTAGGTTTATCAGTCCAAAATCTTTGTCAGTTTAAATATTAAAATATAAGTAAGTGTAAACTTTGAGTCTCAATTTTAACCCACCTGAAGGGGAACTAACATTTTTCTTCAATAGATTGTTTTTTATAAATACAAGATTAAATCACAGTCTTTTAGTACAATCTAGTAATAACTTTCAAACATTCAGGTTCTTAACCAACAAATAAAATCTTGTACTTTATAACATAACAAGTTGTTATCATGTTGAGCTGTCATCCTAGGGTTAACAGAGACAAAAAATAAACGAAGCAAGGTGAAAAAAATCAAGTAGGTAACTATAAATAATCAAAATAAAACAAAATGTCATCATCATTCATAAAATTTCTAACAAAACATGATGCTATCAATATTAATGTTGATAGCATTTATTTTTGCCCAACATGTTATAGTTATAATCATGTTGAGCATGAGCTGTCAATATAGGGATGACAGATAAAAAAAATATAGAAGCGAGGAAAACTAAAAATGCAAAAAAAAAAACAATAAAATCCGACATTGAAATATATTTAGCGTCGCCAATGTCCACGCGATTCAATTTCGGAATTATCTGATTCGGAATCATCGTCGTCGATGAATTCAGCGCGCTCGTCTTCTGCGGTTATCAACTCCTTGACAGCACTGAAACAAATGAATCACGCGTTTAGTAACTACCTACTTAGATTCTTGATATTAACGAAATCAACTATCGTGTAATCGTTTTACTACATATTAGTTTATTTAACAGGCATTCCTAATGCTATGATAAGATCAGTGAGTTGATTTTAAGTAATGTGTTTCTAATATAAAAATGATGCTAGCCTACATATCAGCTACTGAATTTATTTCCAGATTGTTTTAAATATTACTGCGAATATTTTCTAGGTTTACGCACGCGCTGTCATAACGAAATGCAGCATTATTTGGAATTTTAATGAATCAATACATGGCACTATGACACACTGCTAGCCTTCTTCTAATCTAGACCATGACACAGACAACTGGCCTCGCAGGCCACGGCCTACTACCAAGGTTTTTGTAACTGCCATGATACTAATATTCGCAGATATCACGCATATACAGGAATTAAATTGATACTCACTCCAATACTTCATTTTCAAAAGGAGACATATGAGTTCCATGTTTGCTTGAGTCACCGATCTTTGATGCTAGCACTTGGTCTAGCAGCGACCGCATTTGCCACAGTAGGTCCATAGTCGCCTTGTCGCAACTTACTTTGACGTTCGATATTAGAATGCAGTAGTTTGATGTATCTTGCGCTATAAAAAAAAAACAAAGTATGTTTTGTGAATAGTGGAATAGTAATACTATTCTGTCCACTCATAAATGTTCTTGACAATTTATCGGATTCCCTGTTGGAGGCGATGCTTTTTTCTTAAGTCTCACCAACTGGGCGTTATTCAAGCCACGGAAGCTAAGCATAAGCCATTCGATCATACATCATCAATTAATCACACATCATCACTAGTATTGGTTGACAAACTGTTTAATTCAGACTAGAGCCTCGATGTTCCGAGATAGGATTGCCACATCTTTGAAGGCATAGTACAGTTTTCTTATGGCCAGTAACAAATAAAATTTCCATAAATACCAAAATTAACATAACACTCACTTTCAGACACCACTAATTCCCCGAAGAACAGGAACGGCAACGTGTATACCAGGGTGACATCAATTAGAAACAGGTCTGATGACCGCTGTTTCAGCCAGTAGACCAACCAGTTCGCTCCCGGCTTGTCACACACCGATACGAGGGGGTAATTTTGTCCTGGGTATGTTTTGAAGGCCATTACACTGCTCGGGTGTAAAGCTATTTTGCCATCTTCTGGCGTTCTCACTTTGAGCTTTGGTTGTGCGAATGGGCCGCGGGTCATCTTTTTTTTCCATCTGAAAATAGTGATGTTAGTAAAAAACCGGCCAGGTGCGAGTCGGACTCGCGCACGAAGGGTTCCGTACCACTATTCACAAAAAAATCACGTTTTTTGTATGGGAGATAATATATAATATCACTTAAATATGTATTTTATTATATTTTTAGTATTTCTTATTATAGCGGCGGCAACAGAAATACATCATCTGTGAAAATTTCAACTGTCTAGCTAGCACGGTTCATGAGATACAGCCTGGTGACAAACAGACGGACAGCGGAGTCTAAGTAATAGGGTGCCGTTTTTACTCTTTGGGTACGGAACCCTAAAAAATATCACAATGCTCCCGTTTGTTCTGTACGATGTCGGACGTAAAAGAATAGCACCATACCATCACTTCCCGCGGGTGTCATACATATACATTGCAACAGCTACATTGCGATCGCCAACCCGTCTACTAAGCACGGCAATTATGGCAAACCCCCTCATATGATAAGCACAATGCACAAAAACCGGCCAAGTGCGTGTCGAGCCGCGCACAGTGTAGGGATCCGTAGTTGCACGTCATAATTGCCGACTTATAATGGTGCTTTTGTTTGATTCTATGAATATATTAATTGAGGTCACCGTTTAACGGTTAAAAACGTCTAAAAACGGCCGGCAAACGAGACGGTGACGAGCTGCGAGTGGGGCAATTTGAATTTGGACGTCGGAACCTCCGGGGACACCTACTGGTCAGTTTAAGGGAGAAGGAGGGTCTCTATATGATGAACTCCTTCTTCAAAAGGCGTGAGCACAAGAAGTGGACCTTGCAGAGCTCTGACGGTGCAACTAAAAATAAAATTGACTTCATCATGTCGACTAAGAACTGCTTCTTCGTCGACATGATGAAGTCATGATATTCAATTATATTTGATTCAATGATGTGATCAATGCGGTGTAAACCGGAAGTGATAACCGCATTGTAAGAGTCACATTGAATCTAAACATCAAGCTGGAAAGGTCTCGACTGATGAAGTCTACGCTCCGTCCAGCACAGATCCAGATCCAAAACTACGACAGGCGACAATGCCCTGCTTAAGAATTAAAGGCCCTTCTCATTTCTGAACCATGTCTACAAGCTGTTTTCAAGAGTTATCACGAACTGTCTCGCGCGCAGGTTTGACGACTTCCAGCCTCCCGAACAAGCCGGATTCCGAAAAGGCTTCAGCGCCGTAGACCACAAACATACTCTGCGGCAGGATATACAAAAGACCGAAGAGTACAATCTGCTCCTGCTTAGCGTTTGTGGAGTACGAGAAAGCTTTCGATTCGATCGAGACTTGAGCTGTGTTGAAGTCTCGCCAACGGTGCCAGATTGAATATCGGTACATCGAGATGATGAAGTGTTTGTGTTTGTACGAAAACGCTACCATGTTAATCCGACTTCAGGATCAGACCTCGAAACCTATCCTCCTGCAGCGGGGTGTGAGGCAGGGACACGTCATTTCTCCGAAACAGTCACTTTAATTTGCCAACGCGTCATGGCTGAGACTATGGAGAACCTCAGTACGGAGACTACACTAGAAGTTGTAGACGAGTAAGTCTACCTGGGAAAACGGTCCAGTTAGGTAGGGCTAACTTCGAAAAAGAGGCTGACCATCGAATCCGACTCGGATGGGCGGCGTTCGGGAAGTTGCGTGGTTTCTTCTCGTCTCACATACCACAGTGTCTCAAGACGAAAGGCTGTGTGTGTGTATGCTACACTGGTAGCATACACACACACAGCGAAAATTCAATTCCATAAAATAATATGGAATTGAATTCTTGTCGCGCACAATGGGCCTCATCCGAAGGCTTAAACTCACCCCTTTGGGTTGTTGGACTTTAAGCCTTCTGATGACAATGGCAATGGAGAGGGCAATGTCGGAGTTTCTTTGCGTGATCGAATCAGGAATTACGATATCCGCAAGAGAACCAAAGTTACCGACATAGCCCGAAGGATCGCCAAATTATTTTATTTTTTCCGCGTACCGGAAGACGCAGCGTTGGAAGCCCACCCACAAGGTGGACCGATGACCTGGTGAGGGTCGCGGGTAGCCGATCGATGCGAGACGCACAGGACCGGTTGTTGTGGCGACACTTAGGGGAGGCCTATGTCCAGCAGTGGACGTCTTTCGGCTGGTATGATGATGATCATATTATGTAAAATGCGCCAGCCTATTGCTACTAACTGAGTAATAATCGCGAATCGGAGTTCAAATAACTTATACAACAACATAAAGATAACTTTGACGAAGTCTATTTTGCTGTTTATATTTAACTTGTATCTAACTATTCCTTGTATTTGGTGTTTCTTAATGGTGTACCTGCCATCTTTTGCATTTCTGCATCGCCTTTAAGTTGACTAGTAGTAAATGCATAAGTTACAATACCTTTGTAGAGGTATTCTTGTGCAATTAATTTGTTTAAAAAAATACCTAAATAACTTACCTCAAAGTTGCAATATTTGGATACAGCGCCGCAGCAATGATGGCTTTGAAGAGGCTCATATTATCCTCGTTCCGATTCTCCCAAGCAGAGGTCACATCATCTTCATGCAAGAAACCCATCTGCTTCAGACTCTTAGCAAACTGTTTCTTCATATCTGACAGTAGCTCTAAGGTGTTGAATGCTAGGAAATTATCGTAGGCAAAGCTGCGTTTTTCACGGTATGAGCGGCAATTCTCAAACTGTATGATGGCTTCTGATATTGCGACGTGGTCACTTGGCTCGCCTAATGCTAAGGTTCGTTTTACTATGTCTTTTTCTTTTTCTTTGCCTGAAATTAAATTATGGAATTATATTAATGCAGATGATCCTAGTGAGTTCCCAGTACAAGACAAAAGGTATGTACAAAGTACTACTAACTACAACTAGGCAAACAATAACGATTACAGCACAGAGTTATCTGCGATTGTTGTACCATATAGTGCTGGATCCAAGTAGTTATCATATTATTATGCATGATATTCAAGTTTGTCATTAGTCTGTAAGCTCCCTTTATAATAAAATAAATATCAATTACTATTTTGAACTGACATGATCAAAATTTTGAACGATCAAAAGTAGCTTCTAATGTTTCTACATACCCTGGCTACAATTAACGTTTGCTAATCAGTTTGTCTTAGTTTAAGTAGTAATCTGTGGAAAATGTAGTGGGTAGTATGTTTGTATATAGTCGTGTGTTTAAGAAACTTTGTGCCATGCCATCAACGAAAAACGCCAAATGCGCAAGGAGAGACCTAAGCCCTCCTACACTTGTACTTTTAATTCCGCCGGTCAGCTGTATTGTTTTAGCTGTGATCGGGTGCTTAAAACCAAATTCGGTCTAGCGAGTCATATTAGGGCACACGCTAGGAAGTAGTGTCATGGGGTCGCCGTTGTCGAAATCGGCAAAGAGGACTATATATTTTTAGTACTGTGCTGTTTTTTTTCCCTATAAAAAAAAAACCGAAGTAACCTAGGACAAGACCAGGAAGATGAAGTTTGCTCACCTATAACAAGCTGGAAGGGGTCTTTAAAGCCCCACACGGCGGCGACACTGGCAGCGCGGTTGAGGCAGCCAAACAGAGTGCCCAGAAGTAGAAGTTTGCCAGCTGCCGGGTGAACAGGCAGCCGCGCTAAATGCCAGCCAAGAGGTGTGAGCTTCTCATCGCTGTCTAAAGCACCCACTCTGTTCATAAAACGGCATATTTTATTAAAAAAAAAAAAAAATATTTCCTACTCCTCCGCTGTTATTTACTGATTAGTATCGTTGCGGGATCCAAAACAGTTGAATCATTTCTCTGGGACTCGTCGAGCTTCATTGACTCGGAGTTTTTCCTGGTGTTTGCCAATGTTGATTCTGGCTTTCAGAAGTTGCAGTGGCTTGAGCTTGTCCCAACTATATTAGGGTCGGGTCGGCTTCTAGTCAAACCTGATTCAGCTGAATACCAGTATTTTACATGGAACCGCTGCCTACCAGACCTCCACAACATTATAACATTAACTGGGTAAAACGGTACTTCTTGGCAGGAATGGTGTCAGATTTTCTGGCATCTGACTATCCGTAACAACTGCCAAAGATCTAGAAATGACAGCCAGGACCAACGGCTTAACGTGCTTTCCGAGGCACAGAGGAGTCTCAGTGTGTGAAAATGGTCACCCATCTACAGACCAACCTCGGCAAACGTTATATTTTATTATTTAGGCACGACCTCCTCAGTAGTACGATTGAATTGGTCTACCGAAATAACGAAATACACACTTACATTTTGGTATTTAAACAAGCAAGACCGCTGTTAGAATGTTGCTTTGTCTGGCCCCACCACTGTGACCCATGAGCCTGTCATTATAGCCACAAGCTTCTCCATAAACCGAGTGCCTACTTGTATCTATAAAATACTGGAGAAGCTCATGGCTAAATAATAACAGCGGCACGGGTCGAACTTCGAGGTTAAGCTACGCTTGCCGTGGTCGGTCTGTGGATGGGTGACCATTCATTATACCGAATTTCCTCCATGCCCTGGCCTTGCCAAGGAATATCGTTTTATCCAGTTTCTGGGTTGTGGACGTCAGTAAAGCAATCGCCTCATGTAAAATACTGGTACTCGACTGCATGCATTAGACTGGAGGCCGGCCAGCAACATTGTTAGGAAAAGGCTAGGTAAGTGAATTAAAACACTTGTGCAAATTTAACTTCAGCCTTCACTAGTTTGTGTCATTCTTATTTGTGTACAAACTATTAATGATGGTCTGAAGTACCCGGGCAGACACGTTAGCATACATATTCTCATAAATTTCGGCCGATTCGCGAGGAAAGTGCACAAAATACTTACTGAGACAAATGTTTGATAGCCTGTTCCACAGTAGTGTCAGCGGGCGGGGACGGCATTTTGCTCATGGCTTCACCAGCCTTCCCTAATCGCAGTCTCTTTATAGTCAGCACGGGCTCCAAGAGAGAGTTCCTCTGTATCTCCGGCAAGAGCCGCTCTTCGAGCTTACTAGCTCGGTATGACGTCACGAGGTGGTAACAAATACCTGGCTGGCAGCGACCGGCTCGGCCGCGCCTGTATAATTATAAAGAAAGAGCTTTAACAAATTAGCTATAAAGTTATTTCTCTTGTAAAGTAAGAAACAGTCACGTTCGTGTCTATGTCCAATTGAATGCTTACCGTTGTCGTAAATTCGCCTGAGAAATCCACTCTGTTTGCAAAGTGGAAATATTATCTTCTATATTCAGTCCACTGTATTTCATTTTACCGCAGTCAATGACGTATACAATATCATCTATAGTTATAGATGTTTCTGCAATATTGGTAGAGAGTATTATCTTCCTCATAGGTTCTGGAGGACGCTGAAATATTCTGTGCTGCTCCAAAGACGGCAATTTTGAATGTAGAGGATAGATGTCATAATGGGAAATAGGGAAGAAACCGCTTTCAGTGATTTTTTTCAATAATTTTGTTATTTCGCCGATTCCTGGTAAGAACACAAGAATAGCGCCGGGCTCGCCTTTACAAATACAAACCAAGAGTTCGTAAATTAGATTGATGTTTAAATCTTCGATTTTAACATCTTTTAGTGCTGTGTAGACATCTCGACCTATTTCTTTTTTGATCGATTCAAGCCACGGAGCTTAAACAAAAAAAAAATGTAAGTATTAAAAGCACTTGCTTCTCAACACAAAAGCAACACATTTCAAGACATCTTGTAAAGCATCATTTTAAATTACTCTCACCAATTTCAGCTTTGTATTGTATATCCCTCTGCATTTCTGCTTTCTTTTTCTTCAATTTGTGGCCTTGCCCTCTCTTAACATTTCCCATGTCCCCATCTGAGGATGGAATGTACCTGGTCATCCCCAAGATATCTTCTAAGTAAACATCCTTCACAGGGTAAGCTAGACCTTCAATGTGCATCATTGGGCAGTCATCGAAATAAGTAGTCAGTTTCTCAGCGTCTATTGTAGCGCTCATTAGAATTAGTTTGAGATCTTTGCGCTTTTTGAGTACCTACAAAATGACCATGTTGAATAAAATTCCATTTTGCTTCAAATAATGTTACCTTTATTTGTGATTTTCTTACCAGTTTCAACAACATCATAGATATGTCAATATGGCAGTCTCTTTCGTGCACCTCATCTAGTATCACATGACTGTACTTAGTCAAACCCTGGTTAAGTTCCAGCTCAGCTAGTAAAATACCCGTCGTACAAAACTTAATGCTACCCCGTTGCCTTGGCTCCACACTGTAATTTGTATATTAGGATTGAATAAATTTAGATGCGTAGATATTTAAGTGAGAGCATTTCAACACTTGCTTATCTAAACAGAGGCCATTGTTTGCAGATAATTTAGGTAGATCGTAAAGGAAGGAGCTAAGAATCGAACCTTGGGACATACTTATTTTTAAGTGTAGTCTTGAAAATATTACACCACTCTTTTAATACTTTGAATTTTTTTTTTGAAGTAAATTTGAAAAAGTAAGATATATATATACGAGTATATCCACAAGTCCTGTAGTTCTGAACAGTCTGGCTGTGGGCATCCAATACACAGCGGTTAAGGTGATATGTTTAAACAATAATGACAAACAAAAAGACAATAAATAGATCATGGTTGTTATGTGGTTACTGGTTACACTCTTATCCAAAAATACAAAGTTTATCAAATGGACAACATTCTGAAATCTGCCAAAATTCTACTGTCTGAATTTCCGCCTCTATAACCAGTATGTTCTGCCCACCATGACTTTCGGTGCTGAGAAATGGACGCTCACGCAGGAGCCTGAGTTGCACAGAGAGCCATGGAGCGTTACATGCTTGTCACATGGCTGCTGAGCTGGGCACTTGGGCAGGACACCTGGCAATGCGCGTTGATGATTGTTAGAGCAAGGTGGTGACCAAGTGGCATCCGTGGACTGGGAGAAGAATAATTATTGGGTCGTCCAGGAACAACAAGGGCTGACGACATTGTTGCCATCATGGGTAGAACCTGGATGACGCTGGCACGGGAACGTGAGGGATTGGCACGACATAAGAGAGGCCTATGCTCAGCAGTGGGCGAAGTCAGGCTGTGGATGATGATGATCCAAAAAGTCAGTGGCAGCCTGGACCCAGGATTTGTGGGACTTTGACATTACTGGTGAGTAGTGGTGAGGTGAGTACAGCTCTGACAAGGCCTTTGGTGAATGTTCAAAGGTATGATGTTCTGTTATAGAGGTATGCGGTACAGAGAGTAAAGTCCCGCGTGGTGGTGCGGTTCATTTTGTTGCGATGTAGATTTTGCTACAGTTCTCGTCAAATAACTTTGCCCCTCTGAAGTTGTGTCGAGTGGCTGCGTAGTAGTCAAAATTACGAACACACTGCAACTGCGCATGCGTAAGAGACATGGGGGCGGGGCGCGATTTTATGTCTCAGTCGCTCGTTTACTTTCGATGCATGCTTGCGTCCCGCTTGCTCCCATGTACGTGACTGCACCTGCGCGATCTTTGCAAATGGCTAACTTCAGAGGGGCAAAGTTATTTGACGAGAACTGTACTTTGGTTTTTTGTGGCGGCATTGATGCCGTTACACTGTTACGTCAGTTTATGTATGAAACAATAACAAACAAAAATAACACATACCCTTCTAATCTAACGTTATATCCTATTGATACGCCGAGTGGCTCAGATCTTTCCTCAGCCACTCTTATCGCCAAAGAAGAAGCTGCAATACGTCGCGGCTGTGTGACTAAAATATGTATATTAGCACCTCTTTTATTCATAATGGCGTCGTCTAAAATAATTTGTGGTATCTGAAAATCATTGAAAATAATTATTTAAGAGAAAAACTACAACAATATAGTGTTTATTTTGAATTTGATCAGATTAATTTAATATAGTTGCTAAGGTTATTAATTTCTAGTCCAAAGAAGATCCGACTTTTTTGTGTGAGACCTGGCATACCTAACTACCAACAGACCGTTACTGGCGACCAGTGATGAATCTCGTAAGTGATATACTTTTCTGAGATTTTTGAGTTCAAAAACGGGAAAAAATAAAGCATTTAAATTATTTATTTTTTTAATTTAGTGGATCATTATGTTGATGTTTATAATCACTTACTCTGTCGATTCACACAAGTTTCATCGCTGGCCGCCAAAATCGATTTTTATCCAAATGGCGGATGGTGTAGGTATGCCAACGAAGTTGGATGTTCTTTCAGATGGATCTAGATTGTTCTAGATTCGAACACAGACAATGTTTAACAATTACATATCCATTAAGAAGCCATCAGTAGAAAACAATACAATTTTATAAAGTCACCTGTGTAGATTTTCCACATCCAGTCTCACCACTTATTACA
The DNA here is from genome assembly GCA_947386135.1 of Melanchra persicariae. NCBI lineage: Eukaryota > Metazoa > Arthropoda > Insecta > Lepidoptera > Noctuidae > Melanchra > Melanchra persicariae. The sequence goes on along the minus strand of OX376664.1, from coordinate 8,295,849 downwards.
ATCACTTGGTTATTGTTTATTATTTCCATTATCTTCTTTGATTTCTTATATGTTGGTAAGATTTCACGGAATGATTTCATTTTTTTGTATTCATTTGATATTATCATGGCTGCATAGTTTTCTAACAAAGTCCTATTTAATGTGTCATTGGCACAATTCGCCATAGATATAATAGTCCCTTCAGAAAGGCACTTTTCAAGTTTTTCTTCAAAAGTTCCTGTTATGATGTCTTCATATCCATACTTATAGTCTCCAGCTCCTTTGAGAGAATCCCGTCGTCTTTCATTAGACATATGACTAGATTGTTCCATTTCAGCATCATCACTTAGCTTAGCTCCAATATTCTCTAGGGTTTCTGGAGTTTCCACGTTTGATTCATCTGCTGGTGCCATAGCCTCATCTTCTTGCTTATAGTTAGAAGAAGTGCTTGGTCCTTCTGATGAATGTGATTTATATAACTTTACAAAGTTATTTACATTTATAGGTTGAAAATCTGATTCAGTAGGGTCATTAAAAAATTCAGAATTTTCATGTTCTGTTTTAGTCAACTTCATGCTTTTGGGTGGTGGTATTATATTGGATTCATCTGCTGGTGCCATAGCCTCATCTTCTTGCTTATAGTTAGAAGAAGTGCTTGGTCCTTCTGATGAATGTGATTTATATAACTTTACAAAGTTATTTACATTTATAGGTTGAAAATCTGATTCAGTAGGGTCATTAAAAAATTCAGAATTTTCATGTTCTGTTTTAGTCAACTTCATGCTTTTGGGTGGTGGTATTATATTTGATTCATCTGCTGGTGCCATAGCCTCATCTTCTTGCTTATAGTTAGAAGAAGTGCTTGGTCCTTCTGATGAACGTGATTTATATAACTTTACAAAGTTATTTACATTTATAGGTTGAAAATCTAATTCAGTAGGGTCATTAAAAAATTCAGAATTTTCATGTTCTGTTTTAGTAAACTTCATGCTTTTGGGTGGTGGTATTATAATATGACAGTCCTTTGCTATCTCCTTGATTGATTCTATATTTTTTTGTAAGCTTGACAATACTGCTGGTGGAATTCTTAGATTGATCTAAAAGAATACATTTTCACTTGTATGAATTGCATGCATATAAGGAGTGCAATACACATATTGCACTCACTCCTTAAATGCATAAAATTGGAAGAATAATTAGCAAAATGCAAAAAAAAAATAATCTCAATAAAAAAAGGAGCATTGAGATAAAACAGATTCCAGATTTGCAATAAAGGTAATAAACAAGTAGAGTTCACATAGCTGAATTTTGGGCAAAACATGTTAGAACCCATCTCTAAAATTTTTATTTGCTGAAAGTGTTTCAGCAAATAAAAATTTTAGAGATGAGGAAGAAAAACAAGTTTTACTAGATGAATGAAATAAACTTAATTGAATTAATGTTATTGATAAGAAAAACACGAGATATAGAATGCCATAGCCTGCTTTATACCAGATACCTACTTAGAGATTAAAAACCGGCCAAGTGCATTTCGGGCCACACGCAGTGTAGAGTTCCGTAGTTGCACTTCACAATATGGAATATTTGCATGAAAAAATATTTGTTATCTACACAGTTTATCTCAAAATTCACAAAAATATTATACTAACAGTGAAAATAGAATCAAAATTGATTGAAAAACCAACAAGATGTAACTATTTTAAACAAATATAACTGTCCCTTTCACGAAATCGCTGATTTTTATGGCAGCTGTATAGGCATTATGGACTTTAACGTCAAAGTCCATTACTTACGGACTTGTCTTTCTAATTGTAAACTTTGATGCTTTATAAATTCATCGCCAATGAAGTTATTTAAAATATATTTCATAAGTTTAGTGCTTTCTAATGCTAATAAGAATTTCATTTTGTAAATAAAAAATTGCATGCATATTCCCTATTGCTGACTTAGAATGGTGCGCTTTGTTTGATTCTATGAATATATTGAGTTCAGTTTAATGGTTAAAAAATCTCAAAATGAATGTAAACAACTTTAATGAACCAAAAGGTTAGTCGACTATTACTCATTAACTTGTAAAGCCTGCATAGCTGTGATACTTTTCTTTGTAATTCGTTATAATATGCTACTATACTACCATGAAGTTTTTCATGTCTCCAAAAACAAACATTTAGCTGGCAGAGGGCACTGGCAGGAAAACTTGACTAGCAAAAATTTGCACTTTAATGCTTAATAGATGGAAAAATGGTTTTAGCACACCCTCATTATTTTAAAACGATCTATGTAATGACACCCCACACCATGAGATAGACTATAGATAAAAAAACAATGCCAAGTTACATGGGATCCCATTAAAAAAAAAATGTCAAGATTTTATTTTATCTCTTTGTTAATATATACTTTGATAATTAATATACTCATACCAACTTCTAACTTTTTTGTGCTAAGCGTCTTTGAGCTAAACCGCACACAGACAGATGGATAGATGGACATAGAGAAACTATAAGGGTTCTTTGTTGACTATGGAACCCTAAAAATTCATCTGTTTCATCTATTAAAAGAAAATATGGGAAATAAAACTTAGATAATTAAGAGATACGGTTTCATACACATCTAGAAATCAAACTTATCAATTCCAAGGCATTACATTTACTACAGAAATAATTTTTGTATTCTTTGTAAAAACAAAAAAATATATATACATATCAAGAATATTAAATACATAAGTAATTGCGCCAAGCAAAACATACCACGAAACCTGTTTCCTTATTTTTGTTTTTCCTTATCTGCAGATCTCTATAATAGAGGCCGATGTCTTTGCCGCGCAAACCGCGAGGTCTATTATTTTTAAATAGCGATCTATTCCAATTATCTCGTCGAGACATACTGTGTGGCCGAACGATCGATTTTCTGTTTCTGTCAAAATGATTTGAAAACACGAATTATACATTGAGTAAAAATATTAAAACAGGTTAGATGCTGATATTTATTATTTATAAAACAAGCTTTTCTATATTTTACTGTGCTTAGCATTACAGCTTAGCATTACAATATACTAACTATAAAAATTAAAGAACTGGTGCCTTGATATTTATCTTTTCTGTTTATGTAAAATGAAAAACAAGATTAAATGAACAATTGATTTGATTTCAAATCGATAATGAATTTATGATTATGACATTTGACACTTATCCACAGATTTCTACATGAAATACAAGTTTGACGTTTTTAGTGAAAGAGGTGAATATTTTGTGAATCGGTTTACGCAACAAAATGCGATTCGTCGTCAGTTCTCTGTTCAAGTTCAATTCATGGCACTAGTTGACGCCATTTCGGTGAGTTATTTTTTTTAAAAGATATGAATTATTTGAAAAAAATATTTTCTCGCACATCGTTTCAGAAAACACTGAAACAAAAATGAATTGCACTGGGAAATAGAAGGAAGTCTAATGGGCTGTTGGCAGGCTCTCATATAATATTAGTCTATAGGCAGGCTAACTAGCCCTGATTTATACAAATTTTAGATAAGCCGAAAAGAAAAGTACATTATTTTGTCTAAGTTGATATAGGTAGTTAATTAATATGATAATGGTGCGGTAAGTTGGTTTTTATAAACGAGTAGAAGTAGACGAATGTAAGCACGAGACGAAGTCGAGGGCTTACCATAGTCACGAGTTTGTAAAAACCAAATCCGCACGTGTGTTGAATACAACGTTTTTCGACACATTTGCGAGAAAACAGAACATTTTGTAATGAAACAAACGTTTTGTGTTTAGAAATCAGTCGGAGAGTCGCAACAATCTTTGACGTTTCTAATATGAAAATGGCGCGAATTTGCAAAAGCGCTTCGAAGGAGGTTCGATCATTCAGCTTATTTATTCTCGTGATGTGAAACTCCTTGGTGGAATTTTTATTATTTTTTATGGAAATAAAAAAAAACCGTAAAGAATACGCACGGCGCTATACAACGGAGTTTGCGGTAAAATATGTACTTAGGTGAGAGTACATATTTTAGCGCACGTTCCATCGTGTGGTGCATAATTTTTAACTTTCGAACAATGCATACAGGCTTCGTAAACGCATTTTTTGAGCAAATGTGTTGAAAAAGTAATTTTTAAATGATCGTTAAGTTGAATATTGAACAAAATGAACTTTATCTTAAAAAGAGACCGTATCTGTATACGGTCTTATTATGATAAAACTTATAAGATAAAGTTCATTTTGTTCAGCAGCACATCTAGACCGGGCATTATATTTTATACATAATGCAAAAAACATAATCATACATATTTATAATATACAAAGGGCAGTGTGAATGTGTTATAAAATACAGTGTATTAGAGAAATACTTAATAATTTATGTATTTAGGTAAATATATTTATGTACATTTGTTTGTTGTATGTATAATTTAGTTTGATAAAGCCTAAAAATAACATTAAAAATACACGAAACTTACAACAAACTAAAATATAACATCCATAAAGTCGTCCTCAACAACGCTGTCAGCTGGTAATGTGCCCAAGAGACTGGCGGCATTGCCACGTTGAATGGCAATGCTTAGTCTCTGCCCAAAGAAAAACCCAGCTCTTGGGTCACGGGAAGTGTCAACTAGCCGTTTCGAAATTTCATTGAAAAGGCTATGAGCACAAGGGCCCCACGGCCCAAGGGTTTCAACCCCAAACGGTTCGAAAATATAGACCAATGAGGTTACTATATTTGCGCCGCTTGAGGTTTTCCGCAGCCGTAGCGGCAGCGCCAGCACAACACGATGAACTAGGAAGATGGGATGGCGCAAGAGTATCGACACAGGTTGCGTCCCACACTAAAGGCCTACCCATCTTCCATGGTAACAAAGACATTCCGTCCGGTCTTTTGCCATCGTCACGAACCAAGCCTTTGGGTTCTAATACGGCTGGAACGCCGACGGTGACGAGAACTCGTCGGATAATGTCGTTTAAATTGCCGTGTCGGGCAAAACGGCCCGCACTGCGGCTACAAGAAAGGCCGTGGTGCCCGAGGCTGTTGACAACTTCACCACAGTGACAGCGATGAGGAGAACAACATGGGGCTCCTAAACGTAAAGAAACAGCGAGGCGGAAAGTGGTGTCGTCGAACAAAGTGCCTAGGTTCGACGACAGTAGTGCATGAAGCCAAAGATCCGACTCCCATTTTCCCACGCCAGCAGGCGCGCACACTCAGCAGTAGTAGCAGGTGTGGTCAGTAAGTTGTTCTGAACTACTCTGCAGAGCGGTTCGTCCCACTGCCTCTGGGAAGATGGTTTATCAGGTAGGTCAGTATTCGGGCAAGCGAGTTGCCAGGCATCGATAGCATCGGTGAAGCACGGCACATCAAAATCAACCAGTGTGGAAGCCAGGATATTCCTGATTAATTTCTCAGCGCCGTGGACCGAAGATATTGTTACGAGCTTAGGGTTCGTGACAATAAAAACAGCCGATTAAATAACCGAAATGACACTTTAATTAATCAACACTAATTACAACTTTAAACTCACTAATTATAAATCACAATTGCACTACTGATCACTTTAATTCGCAGTCGAAGTTCGCTCTCGAAGTTGTCGCTTGTATCGCAAATTCAATACTGACTCGGTCGCAGGCTATGCGGGCCTTATATAGGTCGGCCGATAATTCTAGAACCTTCTAGTATAGAAACATCTAGAAAGTTCGAGTACATACCGGTCCCGACTAACCAGATATCGAAAACTCTAGAATGTTCTAACATCGAAATGTCTAGAAGGATCTTGACTCTACTAGTTCTGCTACTCGATACTAGATGGCGCTAGTAGTAACTTTCATCGTCATGTACCCGGCATTAATTCTGGCGCGTAACAATATGAAAGCCGGTAAACTCATACAAGAAATTTTTCATAATTAATGACAAAGTTCGTCGGATAATTTGATCCATTTGGTCTAAAAGATGAGCGTGCTTCCATAAATGGGAATTGGAGCAATCTTTCCAAAACGTCATCGAATTTTTTATTTTTTTCTGCAATAAAATCGGGAAACGAAGTCTCAAAGATTGGAGATCCCAGGAAAAGAAGAGAGCTTTTTTCAATAATTTGGATTCCCGGAGCTATTGCGTTAAATTTTGAAAGTGTCAGTTGTCTGTCAGTATGGTCCGCTAAAAATAATTCACATTTTGAAAGGTTGAGATCAAGGCCAATGGAATGGAGTTCATTTTTTAAGAAAGTTAGGTCATCTAAAACAGATTCTACTTCGCCTCCCAGGGTTCCATCGTCAAGATACCAAACGTTAAATTTAGAATTAAGCTTTCGAACAATTGGGTTTGATAAATATTTACTAATGTTTTGTATGTATGGGGTGTAAGAGAACCATTAGCATCTTAGAGACCCAAGCCAACCTCACCTTTTTTTTTAATGATGTGATATGATCATATGACTTCTTCCGCTCTAGGCGGAGAGGAAGGCAGTGTCAGAGTCTTACTGACTAAAACCCATCCGTGTTCCTCATTGCCCTTTGCGTTCCAGGGCCGCGATAAATCTTTCGAACTAATTCCGCAACCCTAGCAGGCTCTGGCCCTAGCGGGCCCCGTCCTCTATGCTGATACTTCTTTCAGGCACGCGTGGAAATAACGCGCCGTCGGCTCGGGACTGATCAGGCTTCAATCACTGCAACAGGTCATGAGCAGCGCAGTGGCTGATGTTCGTCTGGAGGAGGCGAAATGGGGCCGTTATAGGCACTCCATTTCAGCTCCCCTCTGAGCCCCCTGTGAGGGCGGCGGTGTAAGAAGCTTTCCTCTTGTACCCGGCCTTGGCGGGTGGAGCACAGGCTTTTCCCCCAGCCCAGTGATCGGCTGACTTACCAGCTGCCGCACATACGACGAAGTGCGGCACGGCGTTGCACGAGCCGGCCCTGTAACCGAGCTGACTACAGCGGAAGCATAGACCGCTGCGTTCCACCTCCGAGGTGCAGAGAGCTCCCACATGGTTGCCCACTTGGCAGCAGAAGCACCTCAGAGGTCTGGGTTCCAGTAGTCTCACCTGCGCAGAAACCTATGGTATCTGCCTTCACCTGCTAGGCAAGGCACCCCCCCGTCCTCCTGAAGATGGCTGTCACCATCTCGTCCTCCGTGACAGAGACGTCCAGGCCCAAAATGCGCATTTCCATGCACTTGGTGGGTCTGGACACTCGGGCCTGTGCCGCATTCAGAGACGCCCTGAGCCTTTCGGCTAGAGCGTCAGCGGTTGGGCCGCTGGCTGCCCACGGGATCTCCAGCATCCGGGCTCCAGTCATGGTAACCCTTAGCCGAAAGCTCCAGACGATGCCAAGCACTCCAAGGTTCACCGTCTCATTCGCCTTGGTGAGCACGTCAACATAGGTCACGCCCATCTTCACCGCGTCCGGCTGTAGTGTAACTGTCGCAGCCAACTAGCTTAATCAGCCGTTTAGTTGGCTGCCTAGCCCTTTCTTTAAAGGCGTCAATTAACTAGCTGCCTGCCTCACATCCAGCCAACTTGTCTAATACAACATTTAATGAAAGGGCTTGGCATATGCTTAGGCCGTCAAAAAACACATTTACTTTAGTTTATGGATTCTCATACTTTTTCTCTTGTTCTTTCTTGCACACTGTCTACATTTCTTTTTCAATTCTCCTTTCGCAGGTCTGAAGAGATTTATTTAGAAATAAGTAGTACCTTTGTACTAATAATTGTAATTTTGTTTCTGCCGGTCGATTCTGTTGACATATCACGGTGTTCACCTAGGTAGAGTGAACGACAGCTAAGCTGTCATTCCATTTTATTTGTATGGTTTGACAACTCACCCGTCGTGCACCCCGCCCAAGTGTTCACTACGACATGTTTACAGCCGGTCGATTCTGTCAACATCTCACGGTGTTCAACTAGGCGTAGTGAACGACAATAGAGCTGTCATTCCATCTTATTTGTATAGTTTGACAACTCACCCGTCGTGCGCCCTGCCCGGGTGTTCACTTCGACATGTTTACAGAATCGCACTGCAGAATCGCACTGCTGTATTGTTTTTCTGTGTGAACATAAATTGTAAAATACATAAATAAATAAATAATTTTAAATTAATATTATATAGATACGATTACAACACGGAATAAACGATAAAATACGAAAACACAAAACACAATATTAAGTACTCTGAGTTTATTTTCAAAATGTTGTCAGAAACATTCGTAAGAGGTTTATAGACCAACAATACTTTCATTTAACACTTTGCATTTTACTGAAAAGTACCTACTAAACGTTAATTTGAAATTTTGAATTTGAGAGAAACAGCAGAAATGTCACAGCTGGTCAGTGTTACCAGCTCTCAAAAATATTTTCCCTATAACCAAAATGAAAACGGGTTGGGTTTAGAATCAAGTCCTTTGAATTGGAGGAATCTGTCACTGTGTAGGGGGGTCAAGGGGGCTTATCACAAGCGCCTCCATGCAATTTCAGCTGCCTGAGCCGCGTCGAAATATTTTCTAAAAATATTTGTAAATCCCCCTTTAAAAAATGTGAAACGGAACTATAATTCTTTATTCTTACATTTTTGAAGTTCTATTTTTATGTTTTGTTGACACTGACAGTGACAGCAGATATACTCGACATCGCGTCGTTATTTTCGTGGTTATTTTTTTTAAACCACCCAGACATCGACTACACTTTAGTATTACTTCGGTGGAGGGAGGACCACACGTGCTAGTGAGCGATTTCATATGCCTAGCTGTTCAATTAAATGCCGTATGTCATTTAGGCCGCCAATTTAAAAGGCGCCGTTAAATGAAATGGCTAGGCAGCCAATTAAATGGCAGATTAAGCCAGTTGGCTGCGACATAACCACTACAGCTGCGGTATACGGGGCCCGAAGCGCAGCCGCAATGCTTTGCTCCTTTCGCCGCCGCTTCCTCTCTCTCTTCTTGGCCGTCCTGACTGCCTTATCCGCTTTCTTCTTCTCCCGGCCACTTGCCATCCGGCTTCGACCGCAGGAATCTTTGAAGGCGGGGGTGGTTGTTGTACCATTGGTGCTGCGATGCCCTCTAGGATTGAGCACCGTGCCTGGAAGGCAGCCACCTCTTGCCACACCAGGCTCAAAACCTGGTTTTCTTTAAGCTCGGGGTGGCTTTGCCCACACTCCCCTTGAGGTGCCTGCATTGTGCTGGCTCCTCGAAGCCCGGTCAGCTCGGAGCTTCGCGTTCTCCTTTTCGAGAAGCTCTGTGGCGGCCGCCAAGCAGGCGCCCTCCGCCCGCAGCCTGGAAATTTCCTCCGACGGAGGCCCGCAACAGTTGGCGTCCGTTGTCGCCAGAATGGAGGCCGACGCCGCGCTTATGCACGCACGCTGCAATTTGCTGCGACAGCGGAGTTTAGCCCCAGCGTAGCGCCTCCACGCGCCACGCGTAACGTCGCCTCCAGATTCCATAGCGGCAATCTGCAAGGAGGCTTTGCCGGAGACCGTGCAGTATCCCCGGGCCAGCCGGATGGCCATGACCCTTTGGCAGAGGCGTATTTTGAACTGACCCCGTTCAAGCACACCGCAAGGCGAAAAATTAAACTAGAAAAAGAAAGAAAAAATAAAACTATCCCGTTCACGGACGTCCACTGGTATAAATTTTCGCCTGGCTAGGATGAATTTTAGCGACCTTTTTACATAGGTAGGTAAATTTTATCTTTCTGTCAGATTGACAGCTGTTTGTTGTCATTTTTGCTCGATTCAGCCGTATGATTGAGGAGGATACGAATATTTTAATGAGTTATTTCATCATGGAATGTTATTGTATTGTGCGTGGATCATGGATGAAAATATTGACTCAAATTGTTGTAAACGAAAGGGGCAGAATGATTGACAGATTGAATGACAGGCTAACATTGATAAATCCTTTGACTCCGTTCAGCGAACCCTCGCTAGTATAATTTTTATCCGGCGAAAATTTCGCCGTCGCGTCTTCCGCACCCATATACGCACCCCGGACCCCGAATTGATTGAAAGTGTGGCGCTGTCATGGTCATGTCAAATGTCAACCGTGTCAGTCACAAAGATTGTCACTGTCAGTGTCATGTCATTATTGTCATTCATTCAGCAAAAATACCAGTAATAGTATGTTGTGTTGTGTGTAATTTCTTATTTATGAATTAAAAACATATCGAAGTACCAAAAGTTTGGAAAACCATGCTTCTTAGAAATGTAAGCATTTATAACTAACCACTATAGGTTCAAGCATATTCTTTTTGTCTAATTGTTTTGACAAAGTCAGCCTGTCCTTTAAAAGTTTTTAGTGTGAATTTTTTGACTAAAAGTTTTGAACAAACACTTATTTTGTTTCAGGATTACTGGTCCTTACTGTGCAGAGGACGCAAGAAAAAGATAGTGGCGCTTATTGTTATATTGATATTTTTATTGAATGGATTATTTTATGTTAGCTTAGAATTATACAATACTGTGAAGAGGAAAGAGAAAGAACCTTGGTACAGTAGGTGAGTAACAGAATATTACGAAACGTTATTAAAACCCATGTTAAGTATTTTAGAGTAATAGTGTGATGTGTGAGTATGTACAGTGTTTCTACAGAATGTTTTTGTTTCAGTTTGCATTTTGATAAAAACTCCTATGTTGATGAAAGCGGAATGAGAGTAATAGTTGGTCATTATGTTGGTGGAACAAATGGTGGGAACCTGTCTGAAGGTAAAATAATTATTATTAACTAAAAATCTAAAGGTAGATCTTTACAGATTAATATCCAAGTCTACCTATTTAATTTACAAGTTATTCTTAGGTAGGTATCATCTATGTTCAACTGCATGTTTCACTAAAATATGTAGAAATACCCAGCAAACTTCATAACCAAAATACTGACATAGGTAGTTAGATAACTTACAATGAAAGCCTAAAAACCTTGAATATTTATGAGATACCTATCACTTTGCACACATTGTTGATTTAACAGGAAATAGTTAGATTGTTATTTTACTACTAGCAGGCACCTGCGACTCCCAAAAAAATTGTTATCCCAAGGAATATACTCCCGGGATAAAAAGTATCCTATGTGTTATTCCACACTACAATCTACCTCTGTGCCAAATTTCATTACCGTTCAGCCGTTCTGACATGATTGAGTAACAAACATCCGAACTTCGTAGTTATAAAATTATATACTTAGTCTAGATTTGTAGGTGCTTTACCCCATCCTGTCCATAACCTAATGTTTTGCAGCATAGGCTTAGTCTAGATTTGTAGGTGCTTTACCCCATCCTGTCCATAACCTAATGTATTGCAGCATAGGCTATTCTTCATCTCAATAATTACCTCTTTTCATACACAATCATCTATCACACAATCAGTCCATTATTGTTTACTTCTAAAGACTATACAAAGAGAAGAGTAAAAGGCAGGGAAAAGACTTGTTGTCCCAGCAATGGGACAAAAACAGTTGGAAAATATCTAATCCGATTCACACAAGTATTTTATTTCAAACTAGTTTTTTTTTCTGCGACTTCACTGTAATGGTGTAAGACCCTGCATTTATATGGGATTAAAAGTCGCCTATGGTAGCCTTAGTGTAGTTATCTATAAGAGAAAGAATTTGTGTGATCCAGTCAGCACTTTTGTCAGTAAATCTTAAATTATATTTTATTGAATATAATGGCAATTAAATTCAAAATTAACAATGTTTATTTAATTTGCATTTGTTTAGATTTGCCCACTGCACAATTTTCACAATTTAATTAAGACCAAAGAAATCGTCACGGCAATATTGTTCTAATCAGATTACGGAGTACAGTCAGTACCTATAGTCTTACTAATATCGACTAAGTTCTACTTAATTGAATGGTATTTTAGTAACACTTTCTTAATAGAATTACTAAGTATTTAATGTGAAGAATTTTATCCAACATAAGTTATTAAAAGAACAAAGTTACTTCATAAAGTCAAATGAATGGATTCAATTCAAAGTCAAATCAAAAAAACCTTTCACTCTGCACATCATCATGGCGGGATAGATAGTCCCAATCAATATTTAGTTCCTTTAAGAGAATAAATTTCAGTTATAATTTTTGGTCCTAAGTTTATACATAGTGTGTACATGTTCCAAGTATCCATGTAATGCAGTTTTTTTTCTTCATATTCAGATGTAATAAATAGTAACAACTATGCACCAGTGGTTGGGGCTGGGGAGTTTGGTCGCCCAGTGCAGCTTTCCCAAAGAGAGCTCATCACAGCCAGGGAGCTGTACTCACTACACTCATACAACATATTTGTTAGCGACAAGATAGCAATCAACAGGAGTCTCCCGGACATGCGCAGTGACAGGTGAATATTGTGTTAGGATTGTATGTATAAGGATTTTTTAAACTCAATATTAAATAAATTTGTTTATTAATTTAAATAAACATATAAATTACATTTGAATATATTTGTATAGAAATTAAAAATACGTAAGTATAAAGAATAGTAGCCCACCAGTATTCGGAATAGGGTTCACGCTACCAGCGCCGGTCAGTCAAGTCTTCAAAGGGGTTGGGTTTAGAATCGAGTCCTCTGAATTTGAGAAATCTGTCACTGTGGGGGGGTCAAGGGGGCTTATCCCAAGCGCCTCCATGCAATTTCAGTTGCCGGAGCCGCGTCGAAATATTTTAAAAAAATACTTGTAAATCACTAAATACACGTGAATCGGAACTATAATTACACTAAATTCTTACGTTTTCGATGTTCTCGTGTCCGCCATTTTTTTGACAATGACAGTGACATATATTCGACATCGCGCCATAAGTGTCATTCCGTTGCTTCCGAGTTGTTTAGTGAATGTGCTCATCACCTACCTACACCCCTTCCCCCCCCCCTACTACCCCCAGCCCCTAATAAGAGGACCGAATTCTAAACTTTAACCCTTCAAAGCCTTAAATAGATGTTATGTTTAGTATACTTAATGTTTTTCTTTAAACAACAAGCTGTGTATACTAATTTAGGTAATATGCTTTTTGCGATTGGCTGATAAAATCATAACCCTCCTATTGCTTCACGATAGTCGGTTAATAAGCACTAAAACTACGTTTTTAAGAGCATTATGGTCTATTGTAATCATATAACTGCTAACTTACTGTTTCAAGATTTGGTCATTTGCAAAATACATGCCTACGCAAATATAATTACCTATGTTGCCACAAGAAGCTACATACCTACATAAACACTTAATTGATTACTGATAATGCGAATATACTGCAGCATGAATCTCTGTTCTATTTATTGCAATGTCTGTATTCAATGATACCTATAACATAGGTTACGTTACTCACCCGAACTTGTACTTATTCGCCGTAAACTTTTATTACAAAACATTTTATTTTACTTGAGCATAAACTTTTAACAAATAGTAAAACACGAAAATGACGATGGGTAATCAAAAGATTGAAAAACAAGGCTTCGAAGGGAAAGGTCGAAAAAAAGGATGTACCTACTTAGCCTTCTCGAGTTACATGACAGATTTGTAAAACACAGGTAATATGTCAACTGAAAAATGTACCTACCCACTCATTTCAAAGTTTTATTTTCGTATCAAGAAGAATAAATCCTTGCTTTGTTTTTGATGTAGGTACCCTGCAAAAAATAAAGTCTGATGACTTCAATGTGAATATAATAAACGTTGCGTGGGATTAAAAGTCGATGTTGCATTGACCTCATCTTTTTTAAATTTCTGTGAGATTTTAACCAATTTACTTGTTAACAACTCGCTGAAAAATCAATTCAATCGGAACGAATGTTTAGAAAATGTCGTCTCTAGCTAAACCTTTTATTCCGTCTGAGCTTATTTTTCAGCCATGGCAAGCTTTTAACGCCGCCATCTTATACTTACTGGAAAATGATATAATGGTCGCCATTTTGTAATGACTTTTCTACTTAACTGTATTAAGTTAACTTAAAGAGCTCTTGGCTAAATAATTACAACCGCGGGGGGTCGATTTCCAAGGTTCTTATAAGCAACGCATGCCGTGGTCGGTTTGTGGATGGCCGAGTATAGACATGATTAAAGGGTCAGCCATTCCTCAGACCCTCGAAAAGCACGTTAAGCCCAACGGCTTAACGTGCTTTTGGGACCAACGTCCCGGCTGACATTTGTAGATCTTTGGCACTCGTAACGGTTTGTCAGAAGTCAGAACATTGACAACAGTCTTGCACAGAAGTACCTACCGTGTGACCTACTTAGTGGGTTGTGGAGGTCAGATAGGCAGCCGCTCCACGTAAAACATTGGAATTCAGCTGAGTCAGGTTTGACTGAGCCCTTACTTGGGCAAAGGCTAGGCAGATGATGATGAAAAACAAAATTACAACTTTACTTCCTGCTTATATTAGTAACTGCAAATTAAAACTATCATTTAAATGGATTTAGTTTAACTTCTTACCAAACTGAATTTCCACTACGCTGCTACTACTACGTACAGTCAGCCGCACGTCGAATGTTAACAGTCCAGCGTCGCTGATGTAGCAGTAAGTCCGCCTTCCTTTGTTCACGTGCCGTACCAGTGACGTGCCTGTGTTTGTAACATACGACAAACGATCAGTTTTTTTTATATTTAAATTAAAAAAAATCGAATTACACCACTGAAAGATTCTTATTGTGAAAGAAACAACGAATCAATATGAAAATTAACAGATAAAATTAATATTAAAAACGTGACGATGTGAGCCAGTGACGCGCGTCGTCAAAACTACAATAAAACCGCCCCGAAGACGACCCACTGACAAATGTAAACTCATTCCGTCTCGTTCTCGCCTTAGCATTTTTTCCATCTATCTCTTTTACAGTACCGAATGCCGGCTCGGCGACCCCTTTCGTTCAATAACTAGCAGGTCACGTGACCCGAAGTCGTACGATCGTCGCGTCGGAATAAAAAGGTGCCACGTGGCTGGCAACGCCGACTGCTTATTTGTGACTTAATAAAGGTGGAAAAAATGTGTTTTTTTTTTATTTTCTGGGATCGGTAAACAAGTAAAAAAAACCGAACCCCCATAGCATGTTAGTGTTGTCCTGTCTCTGTCAGTCTGTTCAAAAGCCCAGACCAAATGTTTCATGGCATCATTTCCATTTTAGCCGGATTCTATTGGCAGTACAGACCTATATTGGATGACATTTTGAAGGGAGGATTTTTCTTTTCACAGCTAAACAATAGTGTCTTTTCATTTATGTCAGTAGGTAGTTGGTGAGATAGGAATAATAGGATGCACATATAAAATTACAACTGCAAAAATAACTTTGTTTTTCATAGTTTTATTATGAAATAGTACCTATACAATTCGCTGCCAATTAGCTTAATCAGCCGTTCAATTAGTGGCCTAACCTTTCATTTAAATGCGCCGATTTTTCAGCGAACTAAGTGACATCTTTTGTTCAATATCGTTTGATGACTTGATTGACTTGTCCACGTCACTTATTGCGAAATTATACCTACACAGTAATTTTTCTAGTCGACTAAATCAATATAGTGTGTGTGAATAGGTACCTACTCAATTCGATTACGGAACACATAACTGTTCGTGGTCCGACAGACTAGGCCGGTTATTTTTAAATCCGCAAGGTTATGTAGGAAGAAACCGATTTCTAAGAAGCCTTCGTCGATGCTATTTTTATCTATTCAATAATTTGTTTATCTTCTCGCCAGTCACTTTCCGTGATCATAACTGACTAGAACAGTCTATTTTATTGTATCACTAGCTTCTGCCCGCGACTTCGTCCGCGGAAAATTTCTTGTTGATGACTTGCTAGACAAAAGTTGTGATAGCTCGGTTAATATACGTTTTATAAAAATAATTTGTAGCCTATAGCACTCAGGAATAATCTAGCTTTCTACCAGTGAAAAAATTATTAGAATTGGATCATAAGTTCCAGAGATTACCCCCTACATACAAACTTACAAATTTTATCTCTTTATAATATTATTATATATTATATATTATAAGTATAGATAGTATAGATTATTCCTGTCATCGCGTCGAGTAACATACTTAATTGTGATTTAAGATAAGGAGCTAAAGTAGAACTGTACTTCTTTTTCAAAAATCTATAAGTACGACAGTTGTAGATTTTAATGCAAAAACAGGCAAATGAGAAAGGGAAAGGTGAGACAACGCCTCGTCCTCACATACCTACCTATTTGTAAAGGGGAATATCACACAAAAGGGATGTATTTTTCTCAGGGTTCGATCTAGCTATTAAGCCGCTTCGGGCAAAACAATATTTGCCGCCCTTCACAAGAACCCCTCATAAGTCTTACAAAATGTGTGCTGTTTTTTACGACAAATTGAAAATGAAGTGATTTCGAAAGCAAAAAGCCGGTCGATTCTGTCGAAATCTCTCGGTGTAGGTACACCTAGGCGGAGTGAACGACAAGTGAGCTGCCATTCCATCGTATTTGTATGGTTTGACAACTCACCCGTCGTGCACCCCGCCCAAGTGTTCACTTAAACATGTTTACAGAATCGCACTGCAGGACCGAGGAC
Source organism: Melanchra persicariae (assembly GCA_947386135.1). Lineage (NCBI taxonomy): Eukaryota > Metazoa > Arthropoda > Insecta > Lepidoptera > Noctuidae > Melanchra > Melanchra persicariae. Next base: position 8,279,391 of record OX376664.1, on the reverse strand, counting down.
TAAAGAATTTACGAAACATGATATCTAGATGCTTCATTTTAAAATTTGAGTACCTCGCCGTGTAGGTGTAGGTAAGTTACATTTTCTGACAAAACGAAAAGGGCTGCCAGATCAAGTGCCAAGATCGTCACGCGGTGGGTGATTGACGACGGACGTCGCAACCGAGGTAGGCCTAAGAAACGCTGGCGTGACGAGCAGCGGCCCTACCATGACGTGTCAAAGCGTGAGTAGTTCGAGCGAGAAGGAGGGATGGAGCTATATAGGGTGTATAGCTCCATCCCTCCTTCTCGCTCGAACTACTCACGCTTTAACACATCATGGTAGGGTCGCTGGACTCATTCCTGACGGATTGGCCGGAGAACGCAACAAATAAAGTTAGCTGGGGGTTCACTAAAGTTACACCAAAACTCCATTGACAAATTTTCATTTTATAACCAACGTTTCGTATACTATTTATTTCGCAAATAACTTATTCCGCAAATGTTTTATTTTAAAAACACTCGTTTCACAAACATTTATTCGGCAAACGCTTCTTTTACAAATGCATCGGATGATATTTAATAAATAATTTATACATTATTCATTATGATAGTCAAATTTTGAAAAAGTTATCTTAAAAAGTTTAGGAGATGCATAGTTTTTTCACAACATGGCAACAAGCATACTCCATGCATGCAGCAAGCAAGATGCAAGCATGCAGCAAGTAAGATGCAAGCATGCAGCAAGCATGGAGCAAGCGTGCAGCAAGCAGCAAACATGCAGCATGCAACTTGCAGCAGGCATGTAGCATGCAACATGCAGCAAGCATGTAGTATGCAAACATGCAGCAAGCATGTAGTATTCAAGCATGCAGCATGCAACATGCAGCAGGCATTATTTCTGGCACAGCTCCGGCGCTGGGGGCTCCGGCGGTCCCACGCGAGCTTATCGTCGCAGAGGGTTTTAACGCTCAAAGCCACCTGCTCCTCAGCTCGCGGGCCGCCTCGCCCCTCCGCGCCTACGCGGGCTTAAATTACACTCTAGGGTAGGGCATAAAAGACTACGTGGAGTCGGTTTTGCAGCGATTTATTTCTGTCACAAAACTGCTTATAGAAAACAAAATTCCTTTTTTTTTTTTTTTTTTTTTTAGAAAAGTCCAGAGCAGCGGAATGACAAAAAAAATACGCAGAAAATGCACAATTCAATAAAGAAATCAAATGTCTATTGGCACTGAGTTATTTATACTGAGAATTAAATTTTGGTGAACTGACAGGTCACCTGTCCTTCCAAACCATTGAGATAATGTCTATGTTCCAAACCCCGGTCTTGTGTGATCCAGACAGTGAATGTCCAGTGAGTGACGACCTGCGCCTATTTCTTCGACTACATTCGTGCACGTGGTCAGGCCATTTCCATTTCAGCCTAGCTGTTTTTTGTTCTGTTTATTCCGTTACTCGGTGGAGTGCAAGCTATAATAAAGTAAATGTATGGTTTGATTAAAACATTTGCGGTTTTCGCCTATAATGCGCTTTACTAAATTCCGTTAGGCACGTCAGATATATTACTATCGAAGGCACGGTAAACTCTGAATGGTAAGATAACTGTGTAGTTTTACACATGAATACAGCACAATAAGGTTTTGTTACAAATGTGATTTTCTATCTATTAGGTACTACAATGGCATTTGTTGATTGTAGTTTATGTAGCGCTTTGAGATATTAAACTCGATATCGCGTCAAATGCCTTGGTGGTTGTCGATTGAGTATTGTGCCATAGAGCTGCTCTAACTACTCTCTAGAAGTTGGTTGTATTTTATTGTAAAAAAGTTTTGTTCAGGAAAATTTATTCCATTAGTTGGCGCCACATGGCGAGAGGAAATTCATTGAAAAACATGACGTTGGCGTTAATTTATCTTATGTCGAAAAAATAAGCGTTTTGACAGCTGCCTGGACCTGACGCCTCAGTGCTGCCACCTGGTGACCATTATTTCAGAAAACCCTCATTGACAAGCGCTAGTCAAACGCCATTATGACAGTTTCATAAAATTGTTTCAGATGCAAAGAGGTAGTATTCAACATAGACAACCTGCCAACAGCAACGGTGATCATAGTGTTCCACAATGAAGCGTGGTCCACTCTCATGAGGACAGTTATGTCCGTGCTGATGAGGTCGCCACCTAAACTATTGCAGCAGGTAATTTACATTATACGTAATTGTGATAAAAAAGTGAAACGATTGTGTAAGGAAACCATAACATTGATTCTCATTAAGAGTTCAGAAGATTATTTTAACTAGCTTTTGACCGCGGTTCCCGTATGGCCTTCCTCATGAATGTGTATCATATACCTACATATATACAATTTTCCGAATCCGACTGGTAGTTCGAGAGACTAGTGCGTTCAAACAAACAAACTCTTCAGCTTTATTACATTAGTTTAGATATCGGAATCCATCTCGTCTGGAATTTTAGCCAGTTATTTGAATTCTCATCAAATGAAATGATTTAAAAGTTAAACTACTTTTCGTTAACACTTTGGATGGTTAACACACAGGTTTTATGCCTTGTTGAAGGCAAGGCCTCGCCCCCTATTAGGTACATGGATTAAATTACTTTTCGTCAACACTTTGGATGGTTAACACACAGGTTTTACGCCTTGTTGAAGGCAAGGCCTCGCCCCCTATTAGGTACATGGATTAAACTACTTTTCGTCAACACCTGTATGGTTAACACACAGGTTTTATGCCTTGTTGAAGGCAAGGCCTCGCCCCCTATTAGGTACATGGATTAAACTACTTTTCGTTAACACTTTGGATGGTTAACACACAGGTTTTATGCCTTGTTGAAGGCAAGGCCTCGCCCCCTATTAGGTACATGGATTAAACTACTTTTCGTTAACACTTTGGATGGTTAACACACAGGTTTTATGCCTTGTTGAAGGCAAGGCCTCGCCCCCTATTAGGTACATGGATTTAAAAAATAACTGGAGAAATGTGGGCTTACTATAATGATGTAGGCACTGTTTTACATCTTTGATGTAACTGCTAACTTAGCGCCCAGATTCACCAAAGGGGGAGGCCTTTTGGTGAATTTAGGCGCTAAGTTATAATATTTTATGTAATCGGTAACAATATCGCCGGATACCAACTTTCCAAAATTCAAAACATTTTGTCAATAAAATTAGACCATTAAAAGGCACTTGAATACAAAATGAAGAAAGGCAAGTGACATCAATGAAATTGTTATACTTAACAATGTAATGCGGTGCTATTGTATGTCGTTGCCCACTTTATTGTACTTTGACATTTGTTTGCAGCCCAACCTGAAAAAGATCAATGAAATAATTAATGTGAAGTGTATTGTGTGTACATAAATAAAAATAATGTCATTAAGAGTTATTTCTGTTCCATAAATATGTGAAATTATTTCCTTGTAATGAAACTACGCGTCATAATCGAATAACAGTTTAGTGATGATTTCATAATCACGCCGCCGCGCCGCTGTGCCGCCGCGCCTTGTTACGTATAACTGCTGAAATTAAATTATGAAAATTTTGTGTACAATATTCGTGACAACCTAAGAAGTCGAATTTGACAGGACTAGGGCACCCTTAAGCAACGCTTGCCTAGTTCGGTCTGTGCATGGGTAACCATCTTAACATATCGAGACTCCTCCGTGCCTCGGAAAGCACGTTAAGCCGTTGGTCCCGGCTGTCATTTGTAGATCTTATATATCAGATAAGGATTTTCAGAAGCCAGACAATCTGACACCAGTCGAGTCCTGCCAAGAAGTACCCAGAATGTACCCAGTTAATGGGTCGTGGAGGTTTGCTAGGCAGCTGCTCTACGTAAAATACTAGTATTCAGCTGAATCCTGTTTTGACTGGGATCCGACTCCAATATAGTTGGGATAAGGCTAGGCAGATAATGTCGAATCTCGTTATCCAAAAACCATTTTTTTAAAGATTTCTTCTATCATCGTCATACATCGCTCACAGTCGCCCAGTCGGTGGCCGACTCATTGTTTTGGTGCGTACGCGGCTCATTGCGTAAGTCCAAAGAATAGGCGCTTAATCCTTTTGAATTTAACACTCACAAATAAATAAATTATTATTATCACATTCCAGATAATTCTAGTAGACGATGCAAGTGAGAGGAGATACCTTCACGCAGAGCTGGACGAGGCTGTGGCGAAGTTGGACAAAGTACTGATTCTTCGGAACCCCGTCAGGACGGGATTGGTGGGCGCCCGTCTTATGGGCGCCAGGAAGGCTGCTGGTGACGTGCTGGTCTTCCTCGATGCTCACTGCGAGGTGAGTCTGATACTCTCATGATATACTAGGGAACCCGGTCAGGACGGGGCTGCTGGGCGCCTGTCTTACGGGCGCCAGAAAGGCTGCTGGCGACGTGCTGGTCTTCCTCGATGCTCACTGCGAGGTGAGTCAGATACTCTCATGATATACTAGGAAACCCGGTCAGGAGGGGGCTGCTGGGCGCCTGTCTTACGGGCGCCAGAAAGGTTGCTGGCGACGTGCTGGTCTTCTTCGATGCTCACTGCGAGGTGAGTCAGATACTCTCATGATATACTAGGGAACCCTGTCAGGACGGGGCTGGTGGGCGCCTGTCTTATGGGCGCCAGGAAGGCTGCTGGTGACGTGCTGGTCTTCCTCGATGCCCACTGCGAGGTGAGTCTGATACTCTCATGATGTACTATGGAACTCTGTCAGGACGGGGCTGGTGGGGGCCTGTTTTATGGGCGCCAGGAAGGCTATTGGCAACGTCCTGGTCTTCCTCGATGCTCACTGAGAGGTGAGCCTGATACTCTCATGATAAGATACTAAAACACTGTTCGGACGAAGCTGGTGGTGGACGCTGGTCTCATGGGCGCCAGATAAATTGCTCTGGAAGCATCTTGACGACTAACTTAACAAAAGCACAATCGCACTCTACCAATACAAAAAAATGCTAGGAAAACTTGGGGGCTCTCTCCAAAGATCACACTGTGGCTTTGCACAGCTCTGTGATAAGACGTATACTGACCTATGGCTCACGAACACCGTCTCTAGGCTCCAGTGGTTCCAAAGGCTAGCCTGTTCCGCTATCTGGCTGCATGAGGACAACCCCAACTACGGCAATGGAGATAGCCTTTCAATGAACTCCCCTTGACTTGCACATACAGCAGGAAGCAGCTCTAGCAGCTATCAGGCTTATGCAAAACTTTTCAGGGGCTGGAGTACACTCACAAGACCTTAATATTAACTTTCACCTACCACTGGGCGAACATAGCTTGGTATTCCAATGAGAGTGATGTGTCGCCTTAACTCAAGCTGCAACAGCCGTACAACTACGCCATTAGATTTGTATCTGACAGCCTGGCTGTGCTCAAAGCCCTAGAAAACAAACAAACTAACAGCAAATAAATCTTTGAGTGTCCCCTCGCCCTGGAGGGTATATCGCTGTCTAACAGAATCACCCTCCAGTGGCTCAAGGGGCGCAGTGGATCCCTAAGACGCCGCAGACGAACTTGCAAGGAAGATGGCGGTGCTAGGTCCGTACCCACTCCTCCCCCTACCTTTCTCACAGTTTCGTACATAGATTCGCCAGATATCTCTGAACTTCATAACAACAAATGGTCACGGGCTAAAAGACTGCAGGCAGCCAAAAAAGTCAATGCCAAGTCTACATCCGCGACTACTCAGCCTAAGTAGAAATAAAGAACGCGAACGATCTGCCTTTCACTAGCTCAGTCAGCTCCCGTCGAAACATTGAGTTGGGAGTTGGTGAACTTAAAGAGCGAACTAGTTCACCAATGAACCGTGAACTAAAATGACTGCTCCCGGTCGCGAACTATTATGTGCAAGTCTATAGCCTGCTCATAAGCTAACCTGTTCATCAGACGCGCTCAGAGCACGCCCCCTTCCACCCGCGCAGACCGTCGGCGTCGTACGATTTTTGAGCATAAGTACTCGTAACAAGCATGCATCGCTTTGACACAATACCTATATTATTTGCTCATCAATAGCATGCTTTCGTGCTAGTAATGATCATGTCTATCTGTAACTTAATTCTAGGATTATGTATTAATTACCACCGATCTTCTCGATAATTTAAAAAACTGTACTGTTTAATTATGATTTCAGGTTACGAAAGGATGGCTGGAACCTTTGCTAGATCGAGCAGGAAACGACGATGTCTTCATATGTCCACACATAGACCTGTTATCTTCTGATACTCTGGCTTACACAAAAAGTATCGACGCACACTGGGGCGCATTCAGCTGGAGACTGCACTTCCGGTGGCTCATACCTAGTAGTGAAGTCCTGAAAAAGAAGTCAGAAAACCCTTCAAAGCCTTACCCCACTCCGGCCATGGCTGGTGGCCTATTTGCTGTCCGCAAAAGTCTTTTCTGGCGACTAGGTGGCTACGATGAAGGCATGACTATTTGGGGAGCAGAAAACTTAGAACTGTCCTGGCGAGCGTGGCAATGCGGCGCAAGAGTCGAAATAACGTCGTGCTCTCGAGTGGGACATATATTTAGGAGTCACAGCCCTTATAAGTATCCTGGAGGAGTGACGAAGGTTCTACATGCGAATCTTGCCCGAGCGGCTACTGTATGGATGGATGAGTGGGCAGATTTCTTTTTCAAATTCAATCCCGATGTAGCCTTGATCCGAGATCAGCAATCAGTCGGAGAAAGAGTAGAGTTAAGAAAGAACTTAAAGTGCAAAAGCTTCGGATGGTACCTAAGTACTGTGTGGCCTCAACACTTCTTCCCGACTGACCAGAGATGGTTCGGGAGAGTAAAAAATGAAAAAGGTGGTTGTATAGGAGTTACCGCTGGAACTGTGGGGTTGGGAAGCCCAGCCATCGCGGTTGACTGCATCGGCACACTTGGCCTAGAGAGTTTAGTGGTTTTCACACCAGAGGGGAAAATAATGGCTGACGAAGGGTTATGTTTGCAGCAAGGTAACGGACGCGCCCTTTGGAAAAGCTGCAGTGATAGTAGCAAACAGATATGGGTACAGAAAGGTCCCAGATTAAAAACTCAGGGTGGCCTGTGTCTAACGTTAGTAGTGACTAAGGATTCACACGGAGTCGGTGATCCTTTAACATCAAAGAGGTGCGTTACAGATGATAAACAAATCTGGCATTTCAATCGCGTGCCTTGGCGTTAACATTGTGATACAACTAGGTAGTACAAATTAAAATATACCAAGCAATAATTTTACAGAAAAATTACCGTTGTTTAAGTTCGGAGATCTAATAGTAGTTTATGAAACGACCATATAAAAAGGGTTATTATCACACGAGTGTTTTAATACCTAATTATATGCCGTTGTATACACTATTTTATCTTCACTCATACAGTTGAAATAAAATAAGTGGAAAAATAGTTTATTCCAATATGGCGGATATTCTCATTGCGTATTCGAATGACTACGCAGCGCGCTCATCCATAGACAAAGATAAAAGCTGTAAAAATTAAAAAGTTATTTTATGATGCAGTTGTTTAAAAATCGAAGGAAAATGTTGAACTGTAATGGTTTTTTAAAATTTTATGTATGCACGAAAAAAAGTACGTGTTTATGCATTCGTTTTTGAACTCATATTTGGAATATTACGTTGTGAGTGTAGATAAAAGTACATTATTTTAGTGCAAAATGAGATTTTATGTAAGTACTTAATATTTTAGTCTGATTCGGAATCTTATGTTGTTAGTAAGTCAAAATTATTGTTGTACAATACAATAAGAAAGGCATTTAGTAATATTTAGCACCTGTGATTATAATGATATTATTTTTGAAATTAAATTGCTAGTTTGTAGAAACAAGACCATAAGTTGTGATTTTTAACATCATAGGTATGTATTTTAAGTTTAAGTTTATATAGTTTAAGTACAAAATGGCGGGCAGTGTTTCCCGCCAAAATAACATTCCACTGTTGTGAGCTTAATCTTTACTTCTGCTTTTAATAATATGTTTAAATTTTATAGACTGTTCTCTATGTAGTATATTTTTTTCTGTTAGAAAACTTTTGATAAACATGCTTTATTGTATCTGTTAGGTTAGTAGCTAGTATTATTATATTATTATTATTTTAAGCCCGTAGTGTCCCACTGCAGGGCAAAGGCCTCCCTTCTTTATTTCTAGTAGCTAGTAGTCAATCATATTCTGTAGACAAAAAGCATAAATTTTAAAATTTCATTTTATCAGAATCTTTGCCTATTAGTACATAGTTTCATTACTATTGTATAGCAAACATTTAATTTATAACAAATTCGTGGCAATACTCGCCTATAATAATTAATTAGCGTTTATTTTCTAAATCACTGACAGCATTTATATTTTCTTCTAGTCTTACCTAAATCTGAATACTAATTTAGAACTAACACTAATTTAGCTAGTTAATTCCTTATTTATAATAGTAAAGTATATCAGCGATACATTCCAGTTACCAACTTCGCGATTATTCTCAATTATATAAAATACTTAATGATTTTTCTATGAATTTCGTCTTGAGTGTGGATTTCCCATCATTATTGAATGGAATTCGTAATGCTTTCATAAACTTAAGCCGACAATCTAGGGATATATTAAACTTTCTATATAATTTGCTTTATATTAATTTGTGAGGAATTAAATAAACTGTGCGGCTTTTGATGGATAGGTTTCTTGCCAGCTTCTTACTATTTTCTCACATGGTGCTTTTAGATAAATCTTTTAGGAATAAGTCCACGGCATAAAATCACAAACAACATGTCATAATAAAATTGCTGTTAAAACTTAAATGTTTTTATTGAGACAAAATGTTGTCGATTTACAAAAAATATAAAATGTACAATAAATTGTATTAAATTAAATTATATGAGAATCTATGTCATTAAATTACCTGTTTATTAAGCACTATTTTTATTAACACTCCCTTTTTTACCTAAGTATGAAGTATAGTAGTAAGGTAGCTATTGTTGCGTGTAGTGGTAGTGTTGTTCTCGTTGCTGAGTTGCAGTTGTTGCCGTTGCAGATGAAGCAACGCGCGTCGCTGTGGCCGCGTGCCCTCTCGACGGCTAGCAAGCCGAGACAGACAGAATCTACCTGTGCGCGCGGAATGCAGCCACGGAGTGTGTCCACTGTGTTGCCAACTGAAAATAACGAGGATATTCATGAAGTGATTGTAAAAATTTAAATGTATCAAAAAACCGGAGTGGAACAAACGACTAAAAGGTTCCAAACTTCAAGTCATTTTTCAAGCAGTCTGATGCAGTTGGTGGCATTTATTTTAGTTCAATCATAGATTTGATGAATCATCAAAATATGCTCTACACATTTGGCCTGTAGAGTGCCACAAAAAAAAAACTTACAGGCTGATGAAACGCATTATCCTTCTTTGCGTCATGCAGAGAGAAAGACGAACTAACTGAACTGTTGCATTGCAAAGAGAGCGAAACGATTAAATAAGGCAATGTTGGTTTCTGCTGGCATTTCAATGCAGTGTCTTGGCATTCTTTGCCTGTTGTTCAACTACCGAGTAAATTGAAAGACATTTTTTTCTTTATACTTCGATTCTGAGCTAAGATCTGATCGAGCCAAATGAAGAGGCTTCTCTTTATATCTAGCTATTATACTACCTATAGGTACTGTCTGCACTCTCCAGGCGCCCGACTTTACGTTCTAGTTAATTATTTTTTTCATTGGGAAAACACACAATACACAATTCTTTTTGTATCACACATTTAATTATTTTTTTACATTAGGTATAGCCAATATAGACATCCTTTGATTAGTCCATATTGGCTCAGAATTCCGAAGCCAATTCTGTCCAATCCATTATGGCGTCCTCGTTCAGTTGTCCTCAATTGTCCCGCCATCTTTGACTGCAATTGCCACCAATTACAATTTTAAACTTTTCCATACTTATTCTATTTTAAATGTTTAGGCTGACCAAAACCTGTCGTGTGAATGAGATAATTTAAAAAAAATCGAATTCGTAAACAACTTACAAGTCTTATCATCCGGCGTAGCCACCATCTTCAAGCAGCGGTACTCGATAGGTATCCTAGAGTCTGTGTTCGGCGGAGGATGTCCATAGTTATGGACCCAGGTCGCTGACACCCAGTTGGAAGGCTGACACTCGACCGGCACTCCATGTGCTATCATCTGTTCTGGGTGGCAGCCCAGACAGCGCTGATAGAAACAGGTTTCCGGGACCGCTGTTATGGAAAGAAGGATCAATGATGTAAGGTTGTTATCAGCGGGTTCGGAGCTAGTCAAGAGGATTGGTTTAACTGTGGCAAAGATTTGAATAAAGCACTACTTAGCTTGTTGAAGTGAATAAAATAATTTCAAAGTACAGTAAGGAAAACAATGTTTTATATAGCTCACTAGGGACCTTTATGTTTTGAATTAGGTACCGTTCAAGCATTATCGCAATGTAGGTTCAGGACTTACTCCTTCAGACTAACCACAAGGAAGGAATAAAAACGTCAATTTCTCTCCTTGTGGGTGGTACCTACAGTCAGCGACAAAATGCGATAAGCATCTAAAAGTTACAAAAGTCGTCAACACCTTAAAACAACAAAACACTGTATAGCTTTGGCCACAAAATTCTGTGCATTTGAATTTGAAATCATGTAAAAAAATTTTGATTATTTGTCATTCTTCTTACAATCGAAAAGTTCGTAGGTGTTTTCGAAATAAAATTGTTCTGTAGTCTGTACCTACTCCTTCCACATTCAAAACAGAATTCCTACTTTATCAAAAAAAAAAATCTACTGCACTGAACACAATTTTCAAAATTGTACTAGACTATCAATTTCATAAAAGTAGATCGAAATACAATACATTGATCTGTTTACCACATTTTGATGCCAAATCTGTTGAGTGACTATTGATGTTTTAGGTGTTGACGACTTTTGATTATCTGTACCTAAGTCCTTACTTGCTCATCGAAAATTGGTTTTATTTGCCATGCCCAGCTATACATTTATTTAACGCAACGGTTCAAGTGTTTGTCCAACCCAGAAAACATAACTGCCGATAATTTTCATGAAAATTTACCAGAAAAAAATTGCGAAATAGGGATTCGTTAGGGGCCTGCACATTTTTAAAACAATGATTTTTCCGTTTTGAAAGAAAAGCAAAATTGAAGACTGCGCCATGATGATGAGTAACTGCAGTGAGCAAACTGTCTTTCTCCAAAGTGAAATAATAGAAATGAAATAAGAAGCAGGTACTTAGGTACAGTGCTTCAAGAAATAATGACCAGTTTGTCGATGATAACCATTGAAAACTTTGAATACCTAGGTACTTATTCAAAGTCTGCAATGGTAGATACTTGACGGTTTGGCTGAGGTATCTCAACCGATTTTATGTAGGTACTAACCTTACAAGCTTTATAGAAGACTTAGGTACTTTTCTGGATAATATTATCTTTTCATTTAATTTAAATGTTTCGTATTACATCATCTTTTCACTTAGGTAATTTAAATTTTCCGTATAATATAATCTTTTCATTTAATTAGTCCTTAAAAACAGTTGATTAAATATAGAATTTTGTTTATTTTTTGCTGGTTTTAGCATAATTGTGACGATGCTTTCCTCAAATTCCAAGATCAGGCGAAAAGGGGAAAAATAATCTAACAGATAGGTGTTAAATACTTATCGGAATTAGTGTGTCGACATGAGATTATAATGTTGAACTTATAATTAGATACTAACTAACGTGTTTCGCAAAGATCACGTCAAATTGTTGGATACGGACCAAGTCTCCTCACTGACTTGGAGAATTCAGTCCAGTTAGGAATCTTCATTCCGAACAAAGATTGGACGTTCCCTGTAATAACCCGGCCATTGTAGCGTCAATTTAAGTTTATTTTCGCAGCACAGCTGATTATTACGGATACTCCAAAGCGGATTTGATTATCCGCTGACGTTTATTATAATTGAAATCTTTACAGAATATCTACACTCTTGTTTACCACACCATTAACCGCTTGTGTTCACACCGTTTTAATGTGTTATTTACCAAGTAGGTAAATCTAGGGTCAATTTATGTGATCGGTAGGACATAACACTTTTGATAACATAAGGAATGACTTTAGCTCATGGGTTGTATGCAAAGTTGGCGGAATGCAATCAAAATTAATTTGTCTTTATTGTTTTACTTAAAGTGAGATATGTTGTAGTTACGCAAAACGGATTTCATCCAATGTTTTTATCAAGTCATGTTCCTTTAAGGCAGTTTTTGGCGTGAAATGCAGTGTTCTGATTTCTCTTGCATGCGAAGTATTTTTTACCCGACTACAGCGAAGCAAAACGCCTAAAATTAACCTAAGTATTTCAGTTTATTAAATGCTGTTTAAATTAAGCAACATCACAGGAGGAGGCTTATCATATGACGGAGAGACAAACCTCACGCCCCAGTCGCCGCAACAGAAGAAGACGCCCCGGGTGTTGGGAGTCGCAGGCGCGGGCCTGCGGACGGCGAGCGTTGGGTGGCTTGCTGTCCGATCATTACCAGGCTCAGGTCGACGGCGCGTTGTGATCCACGCGCACCTCAAAGAGAAGTCAGCAAAGTAGACGGGGCCCGTTAGGGCCAGAACCTGCCAGGATTGCGGAATTTGTTCGATGGTGAGGATGCCGTGGCGCCTTTCTAGCCACTCTTTAAAGAGGGGACTCCGCAATAATGGCGTGCCCAGCGCTGGGTTGCGACAGTCGTTGTCTCCCGCCCATGATCTATTGCCAGAGCTTCGTCGGCGCTCTGCAACTTGCCGTGGCAGCGGAGTTTCGCCCCGGTGTAGCGCCTCCACGCGCCACGCGTAGACCTTCCTGCGCAAGGGCTCTCGCCTCCAGAGGGACACGTAAAGTGGCGATCAATTTTTTCAATTGTTTCTCCCATGATGTGGGGTGTCGTTGAATAGGTCGTTTAAAATATTTAGGGTTGCGGTGTACCATTTTTCCATCTAAGGATCCGTTTGCGAAATATTGAGCTATAAAAGTGCTAATTTTAGAATCAAGTGTTGCCCCCCTGTGCCAGCTAAACTATTGTTTCGGAGAAGTGAAAAAAATCATGGTAGTAGTAGCATACCTACAGCAATTAAGCGGTTTGACTGGGAGGCGACCCCAATAAAGTTGGGAAAAAAGGCTAGGCAGATGATGATGAGTAGCATACAGCAATTATATACCTACTTAAAGAATTTAAAAGGAAAACTATCACAGCTATGTACTTTAGAAGTTAACGAGCAATAGTCGATCAACCTAAAAATGTACCTACCTAGGCAATGCCATTGAAAATTAGTTAGATAAAGTTGTTAGTTCCGTAAAAAAGGTATCAATCATGCAAGCAGGCTATCAATTTTCAAGCGCTTGCCTGTAGGTACCTACTAGCGGTGGTACTCACATGACAATTACTTATATCATATATTTTTTCGAACTTCCATAATTGTGAAGTTGGATTTTATAAATTTTTGTTCAGTTACCATTGTCCTATGTGGGCCGTTTTTAGACGTATTTAACCGTTAAACTGTAAATTCAATTAATATTTTCATAGAATTAAACAAAAAACACCATTCATAGAAGTCGGTAATTGTGACGTGCAAAAATGCAATCCTACACTGCGCGTGGCACGACACGCACTTGGCCGTTTTTTTAAATTCTATTTAATTTGGATTTAAATGTTTTCATAAATACCATTTTTATCATTTCGTTTGTAAATAAGTAAAACTGTCACTGGCTATCTTCTACCGCCGAAAACTTTGAAATGCCATTAGATATTTTTTTTATTTTTTTTTTCGACTTGATAGTGGCATCTTTTTAGATTTTTTATACAACTTTCAGCCTGCATGCTGTGTTTTAGTCTTTCTGATGAACATGATGTCAACCTTATTTTGCAAAAAAAAACAACTTAAGATTTGAGGCGTATCGAAGAGGCGAACAGAGGGCCTTTTTGATTGATGGGAAATCATCATGGAATGACTTCTTCCGTTCTGGGTGGAGCGGCAGGGAGCGTCAGACTCTTATTGATTAAAACCTATCCGTGCTCCTCCTAGTGCCCTTTGCGTTCGAGCCGCAGTGACTGTTTCGAACAAAATCTGCAACCCTAATAAAATCACTGGCACGAATGTTTTGACGTATACCTAGGTGGTAAGTGAATTTTACTAATATAATACACGTTTCGCATATTACCTATACCTAATATTTATTTGAATTTGTACCATACAAAAGTATTATACAAATTGTGTAGGTATGTCGCATAAAATAAAACCAAAATACTATAGGGTTGTAGTTTTTATATTCAAAAATCACTAACGACATTGTAATGTTACGTCAAATTATATAATACGTCAAAACATTCGTGCTCTAGGCCCTCTGGTAAACAAACAGGTAGGTAGATAGAAAATAAATAGGCGTCACCAGATACAGGCGTATCAAATTTTCATAATGCTAAAAACGCGGATTTAATGATTGACGGGCTTCGATCAAGGGTCAAGTTGGCTGCCCGAATACAAGTGGCATTCTCGCTCAATGCATATCCATGTCCAATCTGATTGTTGTGCAGCGGCCTTTACTCGATCGATCCCGTCATGGAATGCCACTCCTCACTGCAGTTTACGTTTGTTTTAACCGCCGCAATCATATGTCATTTTCTCGCGTTTCGCGCCATTTTGCCGGCCATCAGCCGTCGTTCGATCCGTTCGGCGTACGCTCCGTAATTATTGGAACTTTGAAAGCAGGGAATCCACTCTTGATGTCAGGTATGCACGAACGCTTATTTAAAGCGGCTGTTTAGTTTCGCTCTTTAAATTACAATAGCTAGTATTAAAGATAGTGTTATCATGGTATCTCCCTACCTTACCTAATTATCTAATGATTGAGGTTAAGAGCACTTGTATAACGTTGTGTTTGTTGTTTTGTATGACAGAAATATATTATTGATCATATCTCTATGATAAGCAATGATACCCTTTATTTTCGAACTGGACTGAAATTCTTGATTAGTGTAAGTAATCGATATCGTATCGATTATACTAATCAAAAGTTTCAGTCCAGCAGTAGTACCTATTTTATTCTTAATAGGTAGCGGCATCAAAGCCGCCACAAAAATCAACGTAGCAGAATCTACATCGCAACAATAAGACGCAACGCCATCTATCCCGACAGCTGCAAACTAACATAATAAAATCCTGAATCGCGTTATCAAAGTTTACCGTGCAATTTGAACAGATACAACAGCCCGAATATCAACTATCGGGCAGTTGCCCCACCGGACACAACAACCGTCCAGTCGGAGGATCCTCCCTTTTCAACGGAGGTTTGCGGGACTTTACTCTCTGTTCCGCATCTCTCCATAGACCTACCTACTAGTTTTTGCCATCGGTTTCGTGGCCTACCTGTCCCTCAGGAACCGTGACAGTAATAGTTACGCTTTCTTACTTACTTCGGGAGGAGGCTTACAAACAAACTCATATATACGATAGATTTAAGTTTAGGTACCTGTGCTGTAGCTGTACCTTCATCAGTCATACCACGTATTCGGCAAACAAAATAATTTCGTATTAGTACCTACAGCTTCTTAGAAACGCTTCATAGCTCGATGGTGCGTAAGATCACGTCTATGATCGCCACATCTTGTCTATGCCTGGCGAGAAAGTGCTTGATAGGCGTCTGACATAATTGTGCATGGCTAGCTGCCTCCGTGTCTCTATTGTAACTCTATATGGACCAGTTTTTGCACCTCAGCCAGTAGAATATTGGTTCCTAGTTTAGTTCATGTAAGACTATTCTATATGAATGATCGCTACTAAGGAAAATCAATTCGGTTCTTAATATCTACAGATACTTCTGAAACTGAATCATAGAAAAGTGCAACTTTGTAAGATTAACTTGAGCTTTTCTAGGACACTGCAAAATACCACAGTTACTAGTGGCAGAAATAAGAGAACCTAGAACCGACAGTGAACTTAACTCAGAAACCTATATGAAAGGATTTACTTGTTGAACTACACACGTGGGGAGACACGGTGAACTAAAGCAAAATACAGAAAAAAATAATAATACAAGAACTAGAGAGAGTAAATATTGGCTACCTCTGTGTAGATGCCAAAAGGGAAAATGAAGCCAATAAAGATATGCCATTCTGTTTTACATACCATAAGAAAATCGACCATTACAATCACAATAGAAATTCACTAGACAAAGCTAACCTATATTCGCGTTATCTTCACTTATCTAAGCCACAACACAGCACTGACCCAAATTCATAACCAGTGATCATCAACATAAAATCCCCTGCCCACGCGCACTGTGGCGACACTACTAGATGCATTGACAATGTAAATACTATTGTCAACAGAATAAATAAATATTTATCCAGAGGCAAGATGAGTCGGTATTCGGTAAGCCATTGTGTCGAGAAGGCGCGGGCGCAGACGGCCGGTTCCAAATGAATTTAAAAGCGCGTGATGTAATGTGGTGTAGTACTTTGTTTTATTTATATTCAATCGGATGTCAACTTGTAGACACAATAGATTAACAAATCATTACACATTTTATTGTCTGTTTACAAGCGTTTTTATTGCAAGAAGCTTACCATAAGGAATGAGTCCGGCCACACTGAGAATAAACACTAGCGTTGCAGAGCACTGAAACATGATTCTAATTATAAACTGTATTCCGTTATAACGTCCACTACCGCCACAGTTTTTATCACACTAATCTCAAGAGGAATTGCGTTCAAAGATAAACTTTGAACGTGTGCCCGTTATCGTAGCGTTGTAAATTATTGTGTCGCTTCCAGTGGAAAACAAGGATTTATCATAGTTAAAATATAGATTTTTCTGCAAACTGTTTGTATGAAACACGCACGTCGTATCTGTGACGAAAATAAATTTATATCTGAGTTTGCTCCAAATATTCTCGTCATGTCGTATTTGAAGATGTTTCCGAATGAACGTGCCGTGAACCGTTAGAGATACTTATGTAGGTACTAATTCTTGCCACAGTATGAAGTATTTGGCAAATCATTCTAAATCACAGTGAGTAGGTATCATTATAAAACCGTTTAAGTATCTAACAATATCACCCTATATTTTTAAGCCATCAATATAGTCAAAAACCCATTGCAAAAAGAACCATATTAATCTTGGTTCAGCCTAAAATTTCAGCTGTCGATCGCTTTAGGACACATATCAAACCAAAAAGAGAAATTAATAGAGTTGTCAGAGAAATAGAAATTAAATAAATGTAAAATTAAGTTAGCAGTTGATTTGGCCGTTTCCATACAATAGCACAAATTCGATTAATGATCACACGTCAGCGGAGATGAGTAGGCGATGAAATACTGACCAATTAAATGACACTCCTGCGCAAACTTCCCTAATCCGGATTATAACGGCAATTTGATAATTTAAATTACGTATTCATGCAATATTTCAATTAAAACATTTTCGTTTTATTAATGTGCAGGCTAATTGAAACAGATTTTATTATTATACAAGCTTAAGAGTGAACTGTCGGGACGATTAATACGATTATACTAATTGCATATTTATATTTGTCTGTCTAGCGTCTGGTCTTATATAAAAATAGCGAATGAATTCGATTGTATGTTTATTTTGCAGTAACGTGTAGTAAAATTGTAGAGATAATATTATATGTTGACAACAATATTCAAATACAAGAACAGAGACAACGGCACGCGATCGAAAGAGGTGTCATGTCACTTCCCTTACTAACTGAGATCTACCACCAAATAGGCCAGACCGTAAACTTGATACCAACTTAACGCTATCGTCAACACAAACCATATTAACCTTAATTTTGATAAAGCTAAGGGTGAAGGTAACGGTGTTGGATATTTTGGTAATGTGTGCGAAATAGTGGCCTAGATCATGGCTGCAGCGGTTTGGAACAGCGACGCGCCATCTCACATCGTGTTGGCACGTCACACGGATGCCTCCGATAGATAAAAAATATTCTGAAGGCTTAGTGCGAATCACAAAAGAGATGTTTCAACCAGACTTGAGAGGAAGCTGTTCGTCGCTCATCAGGGGTACTAAAACAACTGTCGTAAGTATTTAAATCATTTTCCCTCAGAAACCTCCTTCTTCTACATTATCATCTCACGCTACGTAGAAGGAATCCTCTTGTCATTTCCATGCGTCTCAGTATTCAGCTTTTGTAAACGGGTACTTCTCATTATTACCATGTCTGTCAAAAGTAGCAGCGATTTCTGATGATCTTTCACTTATGTAAAGATGCGTTGCAGCATCACTGTTATATATGACGGAATATCAGAATGGGCAGCGGAGCGATCGTTGTCATAGTCATCCATCATGGGCGTGTTATAGAAGAAACGTTGAAATAATAGCACGTTTGTGATTCATAATAGTCCCTCGTTTCATTCGATTACATTTGTAAACAAAATATACGGGCAAACACAAGATGAAACTAGATTACGAGCCAATAGGTTAGCACGCGTGCACTTCGTACGCTGTCTGTCAAAAGAATGCCAGCTGTCACGGCGTAGACGCAAACTTGCTACCCTATTCGGGGTTACCCGCTCATATTTTATAAATCGCCATTTATATTCGACCAATTGAAATAAATCACCATTTTAATTTTGAATTTAACAATAATTACTATTCAACCAAATAACACAATCAGTCTCTCATCTTAAATCTTGGATTTACTTTTAATTTAGCTGCGCGCCGTCATATATAAATATTATCAAGATAGTTTCGGCACTTTAGTATTCATCATTGCACTGAGATCTAGTTTCGTAAGACATGCTGATATTATTCAAGTCATCACGTGGGTAGACTTTGGAACGATGATAAGCATTTATTCTGTCATCTAATTATGTATCCAAAAATATTTTGTGATACTTATCATATGTAATAAAAGTAACCTAAACGGGGTTATCTATGTATTTCAATTTTGCGTTGGAGAGGTCAGGGTCTACATCTATATACCTACATATAAATCATTCTGTTTTTGGTGTGGCATCATCATTGAAATGCATTTTTTCATTTCATTCATTAGAGCCTATTCTACTAATTTTTAATTAACGTTCTCTTCCGCATCTCAGTCACACATAGTTTTTCACAGTTTCACAGTAGGTACATTTTTGACAGATTGCGACTGACATTCAAATGTGAACGTTGCTTAAAAATTATAGTACTTAGAATTGGCACTTTGTTCTTGTGCAACTGTTCTGTAATCTGATTTTTACTGATATCGTCAAAACATCCAAACTCAACAAATATTTTGACTGTTAGAGCATCATCTCATTATTTTTTCTATCCATCAATAGTATTTAAGCTTCAATGTTTAACGATTTATTTTGATTGCCATACAAGTAGACACCTGTACATCTAATCGAAGCTCCTGAAGCGAATCTAACCGTACAATCCCATGTAACAAGGCATAATCTTATCAATTTTCGATCTTCAGTCTCAAAGTGTTTTTGATCGTTATAATTTAAAAGCGGCGCACCTTTCACTCAAGGGGATCAATTAATTCTTGGTCGATACATTAAGCGTTCAATAAATTTTCGAAAAACGCCGCGACCACCGATAACAGGAACGAGTTCGGGACCTCTTCTTTAGATTAAAAAGGTTTTATTTATCTTGGACAATTTGTTTATGCCACTCTTCATGCCTTCCGGTAGCCATGTAATTGAATCTTCTGGTTTTCGAAGATTTATTACCGCCATCTGATTGAGCTACCGTCCTTTGATTAGCGGTTCTATTTGAATCTTCGCCGACTTCATTTGTATTTCCTTTTTTTAATGTTATTGCGCAAATTTTTCAAATGTGTTTTTAAATGTATTTTCTCTTGCGTATCATTTGTACTTTTTGAGAATTTTACGTAAGCTCATTAGACTTTTGCAAAGCATTTTCACTTGACGTTTGCATACTTTATTAAAGTCTTTCTTACGTATAATTATATGCTTCATTGGTCGCAGATAATAGTTGGTGTTATACGCACTGAAGTAATAAAAAACCGTGTTATTGAATATTTTATTTTTGTTTATGCACGCTAAATAATTTCTAAAGAACTTTTTGAGATAGCCGTTTCCAACTTATGTAAACAATTTTCTATAGAACCTTTTATGTCTGTTTCTTTTACGATGTTGTAGAAATGAAAGGTATATCTTGACAATAATGCAGCGGCATCTCTTTGTGCAGACAGAAATGCCGGGGGTTGATAGAAAGTATGTGCTATCTACATATTGGACGAAATTATAAAGATTAGAGGAGGTGACGATGGAATGCGAAATGTCCGTCGACACAGTGACCCGCAGAGTGCTGCGTCGATAGCATCAGAGGAAGGACGAGGCGGCGCGACGATCGCGTGAGATACTTCGGCGCACGTCTCGCGTCCGCGCTGCCCTCACGATCCTGCGCCGTTACTTTAATTTATCTTTTATTTTCCCTTGTTCTCTTTCGAATGTCTGTTCTTTTTTCTATTTTTAAAATTAAACAATTAGGTAACAAAGAAAATACTTACTAAAGAAGTTTTTAAGTATTTTCTTAGTTAATTGTTTGTGCCTGAGCTCTCTGTTATCAGTTTGTGGCCTCGTGAGGTTAGTAGTCGTTTTCATGTTTTATATGGAATCGTTTGCCGCGCCATAGTAAATGATTTTAGCAGTTATGTAAATTAGAGCTTGTTAGTTGTAAGAAATCCTGTAGACGCATGGTCGTTAGAAGTAAGAAAATATTTCTTAACTGATATCTAATGTGTCCACTGTATTTACTGTAGCTGTTTGTAACTAGTGTCCGGTGAAAATAAAATGCAAAATAGTGGCGGCGTTGTGGAGGAGGTTGTAAATAACGAAATTGATAGCTATCACATTGTTCACACCAAAAGGCTTTAGCTTCACGCCTTCCACTGCCAAAATCACACCATGAATTCTCGGTACACTATAATGAACTAAATCAACGAGTGGAATAATGGCGGCCGCTTTCCGCAGCTCATAAAGCATGCTGATCGGCTGTGCGTCCGCGATTACAATATTTTCTCTCCGACAAGCCTTAACGATACTTTAAACGGTGCTTCGTCCAATTTTCGTGCCTCCATTTCTTATTTGCGCGCTCCCCGAATTCAATTTAAGACTCATCGATTTTTGTGTGGTATATTTTACAAAATTTAAATTATGATAATGACGAGCACACCATAGGCGGTCGGTGATAATTTTTAAAAAATTACACAAACATCGAGAAATGATCGGTTCTGTATGATCGTATAATTGGCGCTGTAATTTTTTTTTGACTGGTGATGACGATCCGGTGGCCGCTACTAAAGGTTCACGGCAAAAAAAAACTGTTTTTTTTTTTTTTTTTATTTATGAATGGGCTAGCTCTTGACCTCGATCACGCCTGATGGAAAGCGATAGATGAGGTCCATGATGAAAGCGAGCGCGCCCAGAAGATGCCCTGAGGCACTGGTACTTCCACGCGTCGACGAAACACAGCAGGCTGCTTGACGCCGAACTCCGGTGGGAGGGTGGTCGCGAACCAGGCGGGCGTCAGCCCTACCACCGCAAGGGAAGGATTGGTCAGTCTTATAAGGTGTTAGGTGAGACTGTCCAGGATGCGCCGAGCGCTCGGTTCAGTTGAGTGAAAATGACTGAATGTTTTTAAAAAGGCTTTAAAAATATTATTTATGGTAGGTAGATACGTACAGCGACAAAATCGACTTGACATAATTCTGAACTAAGCACAAAATTACCAATTGGAATTTATTTTTTTTGTCAAAAAAAAACAAGAACAAGCTTGCAATAAAACAGTCACTGTCATAGATCAAACAGTATTTCATATCAAATCCTGACTATGATTTCACATTTTCATGAAAACCGGACACTTACGAGTACGAGTTTTGTACAAAATAAAAATTATTACGAATATTATTTATCTTACGGCTTCCGCAGCTAAAACAAAACCAAAAGATTAAGACCTATTTCTCGTCAGTCGGTCATCGGCTTGCGTAACTGCGTGTCCGCAATTTCATTGACCAAACCATTCAGTGTCGCCTGTCACGCAAAACCATCGATTGCCGGTGTCGGCTCAATAAAACATTCGATAATGTTTTTATTTCACGCCAATTGTATTCAATTAGTTTCAGACACGAAAAAGCGAGGCACGAAGAGTCCTGTTGCAATACTAAAACGATTTTATATTTATTAAACTTATGCTCGGTTTAAAGTAGGCTGGCTGGATTGCTTCTGAATGGGTTACCGCTGCGCCATTTCTAGTGGCATGAAGAGCGATGAGTCCAAATAGTTAGGCTACCTAGGTACTGTTAGTGAGTTTTCGGCTCAATAATAATAGCCGCACGGTTAAATCATCGAGGTTAAGCAACGTTTGCTTATTGGCTGCCATTTGTAGATCTTTGACTGTCGTTAAGGGAAGTCAGAAAATCTGACACTGGTCTAGCCAAGACATATCGTGTTACCCAGTTACTGAGTTGTGCATGTCAGATAGGCAGTCGCTCCTTGTTAAAAACTGGTATTGAACTGTATTTGAAAAAACCGTAAAAAATTTGGTTTCATATAGCAATGGTAGGGGTTCTCCGGAGTGTAGGAGAAACTTCATTCGTTGATACTACCGATAATTTGGTAATGAGTATGTTGGTTTTAATATTTCATGCTTTTATATCTGAAAGGCTTCTGTCCTTATAATGCTAAGTAGTTACTCCAGGGATCGTTGACCATACTGAGATATGAAAAAAAATGAAAATGAAAAAATGAAAAAATGTTTATTGTCCCAAATAAAACTTACTCTAATGGTTGAGGCCCTAGATCCCACACTAGGATTCCCTGTGTTGTGGGATCCAGGCTCTGCGTTCCGTTTACAATATTATATTTTACTCTAGTTTATTTTCTTAATACTAATATGAAACAAAATTACAATATGATTGAAGGGCCACTTGGCTTAGTGTGGGTGGTATTTGAGATGTGAATGTGTGTCAGTGTGGGTGGTGTATGAGATGTGTGTATATGTCAGCACAGGTGGTGGATATAATGTGGAGGTGTGCCAGTGTGTGTGACGGATGAGATGTGCGTGTATGTCAATGTGAAGTGTGAATTGTGGATGTGATGAATTATCGTGAGTGATGGGTGGTGTGGGGATGTGTCTAAGTGTATGAGAGGTATTTAACGTGTACATATGTCCAGTCTTGTCTTATTATTGAGAAATTTTTAAGAAGTCTTCTGTCTGGTTATAATTGAGTTTAAGGAGCCAATTCGACACAATTTTTTTACATGTTTTTTTGGTTACTTTTAGTATCTTGTGAAGATTATTTAGTTTTTCATAAATATATGGTCCCATAAAACCGAATGTTCTTCTACCAATTGTTTTATGGCATCTGTATCTGTCCCATTTTACTTTTCTGTGAGAGTGACTCTGGGTGCTGACTTGAAACAATGAAGTCTTGTGAAACCGTAAAGTAACACTAAGTATATAAAGCTGTCTCACCCGAAGCACTGACACTTCCGAGTATAACTGATCGGTGGGGTATCGAAACGTATAATAATATATAAAAGCGAAATTTACTCTACCTGACAAAAACTCTTTTCTGTAGGTAGCGTTAACGTCAGAGGCTGACGACAAAATGTATGGGAATGACAATAGGTGTGGAACGGAAACGTTATCACCGAATGTCATTCCTATACATTTTGTCGTCAGCGTCTGACGTTAACGATACAGATATTTTTTTTGTCTAGGCCCCCTGATCCGTATAAAAGGGGTTCGAATATTTTTGTGTGGGAGGTGGCATAGCCACCAGCCGCCATTTTGTTTTGATTTTTCAAAATCGCGTCTCACGATTATTCATGTATAAATGGGTAGATGACTTATATAAACAAAATATACTAGCAACATGGTGCCCTAAAGTGTGCCATGAGAGAACAATCATCTGATGATGATTGATGAATAACCGGTCCTGTGCGTCCTCACCAGGTCATCGGTCCATCTTGTGGGAGGCCTTCCAACGCTGCGTCTTCCAGTACGCAGTCGCCACTCCAGAACTTTTCGGCCCCATCGACCAATATGCCCTGTTCTGCGAGCAATATGCCCTGCCCACTGCCTCTTCAGTTTGGCGATCCTTCGGGCTATGTCGGTTACCTTGGTTCTTTTGCGGATATCATCATTCCTGATTCGATGACGCTCGGAAACTCGTTAAAAATGAACTAATCACGCGCTTATATGCAGAGCAGCAGAGCATAGATTCTATTCGAATAATAGTTCTCGGCTTTTATATAAATTAAACACGATTATTTTGCAAGATCCTTTATAAAGTGGTTTTCATGTGTTCTTATTTTTAATTTATTCCAGTAAATGGTGAAATTAAGCTAGGAAATAATATCTGAATTTAATCTTATGCATATAAGCACGTAATTAATTAATTTTTAATGATAGTCATTATTGCCAACTGACGACTTTACCTCCAAATATGTTGGCACTGCAGGGTACCATGTTGTTGATATTTTTTTGTTTGTTTAAGTGTACTCTACTCATATAAAACACTACCACTATGTACTATGTTTCACTAAATACCGCGATTTTGAAAAAAAAATCAAAATGGCGGCCGGGTAGCTATGCCACAAAGGTTCTACCCCTTTTTGCACAAAGGTTCTACACCTTTGGGTGCATGAGAAATGTTTGAATATTTCAAGGGAACACCCTTGAAATATTCAAACATTTCTCATGTGGGCGAGGCAGCGAGCAGTGGCTCTAGACAAAGTACCATTCTACTTATTAGCGAATGTGACTGTCGAAATGCCATAATGAGGAATTGATCAGAGGGCCAATTCTATGAATTTTTAAGCAATGTTCGCGTTCGCATGTCAGTCGCATTCTGTCAAAAATGTATGGAAATTGAGTTTTTTTTGCCAGAATGCGACTGAGATGTGAATGCATGTTGCATAAAAAATTGAAAAATTGGCACTTAGGTGACATTTCGATATCGTTTGTCAATCCCATACATTTTGTAATGTTTTGACAATCACTTTTGTCACGCTACCGCTGACTACGGTACGGTAGCACTGGAGCCTCAGAAGCTAGTACTTATTATAAACCCAAGCATATAGAGTTGGTTCACACACAGTACATACGTTCAGTTACGTCTATTAAGTCTTAACTGCATGCTGTATGTCAACTTTTGACAATTCATTAGTCGATATCAAGCTGCCGTTCAAGTACAGTAACTGATTTAAGTATGGCTCCGATTCGTGATCACATGAGAAAAATACATGATATGCAATGTTTTATAATGAAAAACCTGTATTTTGAATGTGAAAAACAAGCTTGTTATCCAAAAAAACTTCAGAATAAGATGAATCTGTTAACTTGGGTCCAAAAAAGGAATAACTGTGGTTATACGTAGTGGCTAGTAGTATAGCTTTAGTGAAATATTGCCCATATTAGCATTGACCGAGATCTAAGATAGGTGATGAATAAAGACAAGATGCATAAAACAAACAAGATAGTATAAAAAAGTAGCGAAACAAGATAGTACAAAGAAGTAGCGAAACAAGATAGTACAAAGAAGTAGCGAAACAACATAGTATAAGAAGTAGCAAAACAAGATAGTATAAAGAAGTAGCAAAACTTGATAGTATAAAGAAGTAGGAAAACTAGATAGTATTGTACATAAATATTTACTAAACAATGTTGTCTTGGTAATTCAGAACTTTTCTGCGGTGATACAGTTTAACATACCTAGTGTGACGTTTATAACGTTATCTATAGGTAGAGGCACACTGACAGGGACCAGCTACTCCGAAGATCTACAAAAGTTCAATCTTCCTTATTTTCCGAAACTCTGATTACCGAAAAATGAACGTGAAAAAATGCCAATCGAGCGCTATCTGCTGTAATAAATGATTATGAGTTTTCAACTGCCAAACGCATCACTTGACTTGCGTTTTATTTTTGTTCAAATTCTTTTCAGAAATCGTGGATTAGTTATAATACCCCGTAGTTCTCCTCTTCAAATAAATTCAGAAAGATGCATCTACCACAGATTTGATTACAACATTTTCAATTACTCAACTAATAATAAAAAATACGTTTGAGATCAATACGGTAAAAAGCAATTGTTGGATATACTCTCCCGTCCAGATTATTACGTCGTGCTCAGATACTAGCGATATCACTGCAAACCACTATTTTACAAGTTATTTATAGTTTAATTACGGAAAAGTCGCTCGACCAGACTATGAAGGTGCACGGTAGCCACCCTGAAAATATCAGGCGGTCTATTCTGTCGACATCTCACCGTGTACACTTAGGTGGAGTGAACGACAAGTGAGCTGTCATTCCATCTTGTTGTCTTGTTTGTCTGACAGCTCACTTGTCGTTCACTTCGCCAAAATTTTCACTTCGGCAAAGTTGTTTTCACTTCGACATGTTTACAGAATCGCACTGCTGTTTATGTCTAGATGCTCAATTAGATTATTCCTTTTAAATGAGCGATTTTCTTGCTTTTATCTATAAAGGACGCCTAGTTTTGTTAATTTGTTTGTATGCTACAAAGTAACTTTGTACTCATTACGCAAGGTCGAGTATATTCGCTGAAATAGATCGTGGTTATAACAGCAGGTTCTTATCTATACCCATAAAACCAATAAGTGCTTGTCAATAAAACTAAGCTTATGTAAAGGTACAATTCCTAAACTGACGACCGAGACGCGCGACTGCGTCCGGCGACAATGACGAGCGACCGCGACCCACTGCTTTGTATGAATTACTAAAGGAAACTTACGGGTGCACGCGACCGAGGGGCCTAGACAAAAGACTTTTCTGTAGCGTTAACGTGAGACGCTGACGACAAAATGTATGGGAATGACATTGGGTGTGGAAAGGAAACGTCATCACCTAATATAATTCCCATACATGTTGTCGTGAGCGTCGGACGTTAACGCTACAGAAAAGTCTTCGTCCGACCAATGGGCGTCGCCCGCGAGCAACTGACACAGCCGAAAAGTATATCAAATGGCGGCGTATCCTTTATTCGAAGACGATATGTTGGTAGAATTTAGACGAAAATAATAAAACCCACCTATGTAGTAAGTATGCAAGACTCCAATCGAATAAATATGACATCTTGGGGAAATATATTTATGGTCGAAGGCAAACGCTTCAAAAGCGCACGTGGCAAAAGCTACTACGGCTAGTTTAGCAACTGCAAGAGCATTCATCTAGTGTTACATACGACCATGATCACTGGGTCGTCTGGTCGCGGTCGCGCGTCGCCGTGTCGCCATGATCGGAATTGTACTTTTAGGTACACAACTTTATTGAACAACTTGCGACCCGCCTGCAACACCCAGGTACAATTTATTAGCGAATAAAAAAAACTGTTTTGGTTGATTTAAAAAAAAAAACCATGCAAACCTGACCACCTGACATTTGAGCTTACAAGTGATGATGATCTTTCATACATGGGGCAATTGATTTTTATTTTCCGCAGTTGGCTCTAAAATGGACTCAATACTATTAGAACCTCAATTCATATTGGTTCTTGCCCTGTCATATCATAATCGTATCGTTACGAGTTTGGGGTTCGTGACAATAAAAACAGCCGAATATATAACCAAAACCAATTTACAACACTACTTACAACTCAAAGCTCAATAATTATAAATTGAAGATCGCTTTCGAAGTTATCGGTCGTATCGCAAATCCAATACAGACCCAGTCGCAGGCTATGTGGTCCTTTATATAGGGCGTCAGTTAATTCTAGAACCTTCCACTGTAGAAACATCTAGAAAAAACGCGTACATACCGATCCCCACTGACCAGCGAGAACTCTAGAATGTTCTAGCATAGAAAAGTCTAGAACGATCTTGGCTCTACTAGTTCTGCTATTCGATCGATACAAGATGGCGCTAGTGGTAACTATATCGTTATGTACCCGGCATTTATTACATTTACAGTATCTTTATCCACCCACGCCTTCATCAATTGTTTAACCGCCATGCGAGCGTTTAATAAACGATAAACGTTTGTTTTATGTTCACAACAGCTAACGTTGAATTGATTGAATCAATATAATTCAATAAAGAAATATTAAGTTCTACCTAAAGGAATAAAACGCATAGCGTTAACTTAGTGTATAAATAATATGCTCTTTTATTATCCACTTTTGTGTGAGTTAGGTACACGTGTCTCTTATTATGACACTAGCTTCTGCCAGCATGCAGCGGCTTCGCCCTCTTGAAAGTCGGAAATGATTCCAAGGATACCTACATACTCCCGGGATAAATGTGTCCGGTGTTAATCGCGGCTTTAAACTATAATATGTGTTTTAGCGTAAAAGAGTTAAAAACACGCATCCATCTATTAATTCTCACAAACTGACTATATAGAGCTTGGTCGACGAGAAATTTTTAATCAAATTAAAAAGGCAATATGGACTGGGAAAATGACCGTCATCTTAGAAAGATACAAATCAGTCACGGACATACGAGGGTTGAAAATATGTGTCAATAATGGAAACGACCCAAAACCTTGCATCAACGAAATTGTTCCGAAACTAAAAGGTCACGGTAAGTGGGTCGGTGTGGGACGGCAGTCGGATCACGTACGTGTCCATTGTAAAATACTAATACAAATAATAGAGGAATGATTGCACCTGTCCGAAATAGCCCCAATCATCGGTTCGGACGTGCCCAAAGCCGGCCAGAGTGAAGTGTCAAGGATACGTGAAATTAGGTGGTTACGGTAATATCCATGTCTAATGTTTCAGTGAAGTAGCAATGTCGGATAAGGACTATTGATCCGGTGATTGGATTCGTAATTGGGTTTTCAAGAATGTTCCGTAATAGGACGTTATTAGGCTAAAGCTGTAGAGGTTATCTATGTGTGGCTCTAAAAAAATCTAGGTACCTATATCATTAGGTTTTCGCCGGAACTACGGAACTGGGAAGTGTAGCAGAAGAAAGGGGACGGCTATACCATAACTGGGTATTCCGGGCTGAAATTATAATGCTGTGGGTTAATTTTTCAGGAGCGAATAAGAATCCTATTGCTTATATTTGTTATACAATTATTAATGTCAATGCATCCTGTAACAGTGGGTGATCAAACATTCAAATTAAAAGGATTAGTTTTTTACATAAACTGTTTGTCGAAAACAGTTTTTGTCATGACCAAAATAGGCAAGCATCGTGATTTAATCCGCTATTAAAATTTGGAGCGACAGTTATCCCTTGTCTGAGACTAAGCGGAACTACCTTCAAGGATGGTTTGATTAACAAAAAAGAATGCAGTTCATTTAAAATTTAATTTCGCTTGCATTTAATCAGTTACGCTGCAGAAATGGGTTAGTGCGGCCGCCTGTCACACTGTCACTGCATTTAGCTTTATAATATTTTATTAAATCAATTTAAAAATGAAAGTGGTGGATATACCAGTTTCAGTTACGTTTGAAAAGGATCCTAATTTGTGCTAGGTAGTTAGAACATCGATAAGTAGAAGTGAACCAATTTTTATTTCTTAATAACTTCAATCATTCACTGCATACCGAATAAACGAACATTAAATATATCAAGTACTTCTTTGTCGTGTACAAAATGTCGATTGTTCATCAAACAATGCTTTATTACTGTTTATTGTTACATAACAGTGTGAAGACAAGCTGCCTTGATACCACCTTGAAAAGTAAAATGTTACAGATCAGAACTGCAAGTTGTAATGAGTTCGCTAAACAATTGATCGAATAATTCGCCATTGATGTATTGGCAATTAAAATGTTTCACGATGGCCGTTATTAATATTTTATTGTTCATTTTTTGTTTGTTTATTGAAACGTTTATGTTCGAAACCTTCCAGTTTTATTGTCTTTTTTATAGTAGAGTGCTAAGTGTTATTGCATTTCCTCTCGTTGCGAAATGAGATCACACAGCTTTACTACCCTCTTCCTCAACAGTTTATGTCAATTAATAGTGACGGTTTATACTGCTCGTAGTAATTCAGCCAAGTTATTGGTTTAGCATACTTTTACCATTTGCTCCTGTTACTTGACGTGAGGAACAAAATATAAATAAGCGATCTGAACTTATGTAATGAGATCAAGATAGGGATCGGCCTGTCTCGGCGAAAACAGACGTTTTAAATTGCACCGCGATGACTCTGCGTTTTCGTTAAATTTCTTTTCGCAATAAATACCTCAATTTGTGAAGGGTTAATTAAAATTGTAGATGCTAGTATTTTACTGCCAAGTATTGGTTCAGAAAATACAGATAGGTAGATACTAGTACTGTCAATATTGCTCCGTAAAATAATATTTCAGAAGATGTTCCGTGGGCCGGAGAATAGTCAGAGTTGAGCATCCTTTTGCTATGTTTTCCGTTTTGAATAAATATTATTTAAACTCGCTTGTGATTGTAGTACTGCTACTTTTAAAATATTTCAATAAACAATCAAGTAAATAATATATTGCAAGCATTTGCAATAAACATATATATTTTTTTTATCTTTCCACGAAGCCATTTGACCTACATCGGTACTTCGGTCATTGTTATCGACGATATTGATGAATTAAAAGATAGCCGATTAGCGAAGATGTATCGTGGACAATAAATAAAACTGTTGCGTATTAAATAAAACCATTTCATTAGGACGGCGTAAAAGTGCCGCGACTTGCCTCCAGGTCCTCGGGAATTTAACTAAATGATTTATATCTCTTAGTATTTAGCTCTCAAAATATGGATGAAACATCAATAATAAATATATTTTATCTTTTTAACCGACTGTAAAAAAAAGGTAGAGGTTCTCAAATTTTATGACCGCTTGTAATATTGTAATTCGCTGTCATTCAAAGCTACGAGTGTTTTCATTTACCCGAACCATTTTGAGTTAATTGGTCCAAATGACAGGGCCATTCAATAAGTTTCTGATATTATGCATTCTTTTCTTAAAGCTTTTATGCCGAAGTAAGTATGCTATCACGGTGATACATGTCACTTAGTTTATTAATATGTCTGTTGACATTCGCAGCTTCCCGAATTGCGGTTCACAGCATGGAGTCTGTATATCTGACGATGAGGGAACTCGATACAGCCATATTTTTCTACAAACAAGGATGTCCCCAGCGAGAACGATGAAATCAACTGCTACGGGGGAAAGTCTGTGTGCCACGATTAAGCAAGATTTTAAATCCGCCTTTGTATATTTGTGTTTTATTACCAGTGCATAAGTTTTAATCTACTATCATAAATGCGAAAGTTTGGATGTTTGGATGGATGGATGTTACTCAATCACGACAGAACGGCTGAACGGATCTTGATGAAATTTGGCACAGAAGTTATTACCTATAGTCGGAAATAACACATCGCGGGCGGCAACTATTAATTTATAACTAAGTGAATAATGAAAGAAAACAAGAATGCTAGCTACAATCGAACTGTTTAATTGACCTAAAGAATACTATTTTCATTTATTTAAATAATAATTATCATCTACGAATAGTAAAAAAGCTGTTCTTTCAAGTTTTCAACTTGATAATAATGAATAAAAATAAATGCAAATATAGGCATTGTAACGGAACGGTGTAACGGGCAGCCAGTGCTGTTATAAAGAGGTTGTCAAATTAGTGTGTTAAAATTACCCTTTATCGCGTTAATCGTCAAAAGCTTTTAGCCACATTTATCATTGTTTGAGGCTCATCTTACCGCAAGCTTTCGATCAAGTGTAAATGTAAATTTTTCTTCACTTTTTTGGCATGATGGTTTATATTTAAAACACGTCGTTATTAATTTACTTAATACAAAGGTTCCCATCCTATTTCTTCCTCATAAAGTAAACACTTTCAAATATCCTTTTTTAGCGGATGCTTACGTTATAAAATAATAGTAGATTATGCACCCAGGGGATAAAGCAGTGTCTTGTGTCACGGGCGTCATATTGAATCTCGAACGCAATGAAGGATTCGGGAGTTAACTCCCGAGCGTAGCGAGGGAGTTTAGAGTTTAACTCACGAGCGAAGCGAGGGAGGTTATACAAGAATCCTGAATGCAGCGAGGGATTCAAGCTAGCCCAAGGCAAAGACACCTTTATCCCCGAGGAGGATACTCTACTTTTCACACCTCCTGTGAGAAAATAAGTAGCCATAATACGAAAAACAAAATATTTTCACTCTCATCATAATAACACTCTTCGTATTCCAACAGTTAGTATGACATTTGCTATAAAAATTAGAGTTACCAAATCCACAACAAACACTAAGTAGAGAAATGTATTTAGAACTATACTGTATACCTACTTAAAAAAAGTTAGTTTAATACCATACGGATTTGCAATATCCGCGCCTTTTTTGTGTTCCACTCGGTATACCTACCACATAGCGGGCACGACCAACTCGATTTTCGTTTTTTTTTTACTTATCTGTGGGTAAGTAAATATGTGCAGGCCTAATGTTAGCAACCTAATACAATTTATGTGTACACAAAGCTTTATACAGAGCTTTATATCAGCTGGTAGAATGGGTTCGAACGCTTGGCTGTATGCAATTTGAATTTAGAACGTCATAGGAGATGCTCGAGAAAATAGTTTTTAAATTAATAAATCGACTAAAGATGGGTTTTAAGTGTTATTCTTATCCTTGTAGACAATAATCCGTACATAACCAATTATTCTTATAATATTGTCTTCAATCCTGGACCCTGGTCAATCCTTATGATTTTGTAGAAATTCGAGAATATCATCCCTAAGTAGTAAGAGTATCGAGAATATCTTTCCTCTTTCTGGAACAGAAAGAGAGAGACAGAGACAGAAGGCGTTGTAAGTACCTAATATACCGCCAATTTAGCAGACAGATGAGGTTCCAAATTTAAATCACATTATTGACCAGCGGGTTATAATGAAATCCAGTACAATATTATTGCCCGGCAGTGCCACCGGTCAAAAATGACTCACTTTAGGTTAGGTTGACATGACATATAATTTGACGTTTTCGATCAGGTGGTGTGAAAATATAATTATTCCTTCAGCTCAATAGACAGTAATTTTGGCCGTGTTAGTACTGACGATTTTTTGGTACGGGTCCAGTAACATACCTAAAATATACATACCTAAATACCTATACGAATTTTTACATAGGTACCTTACATTGTAATAAAGGTTTTATACAAAATATCTACCGGTACCTCTGTCCAATAACATAGTCTAACAAAATAACAACACAGCTAAGTGAAAGTGAATTGGTCTAGGTCAAAATCTAGATCGAGTTCCTGACCCTTGACTTTAAGTTATTTACCTGGCTTAACGAAGTGTTTGTCTGACCCTTGAGACAATGTAATACTGGCTGTTCATTGGTCACAAAATAAAAGTTGTTTGGGTGATGAAAATACAGGTAACCACAAACAAGTCTAAGTTGTTTTCTTAATGGGTTTAAATCTCATACCGAGTTCTACCTTTGTGCTAAATAGTCCCTACATGATGACTTCCAGATAAATAAATCTGATTTATTATGTATTGTAGCTTCTTATTGTTACGGTTTAAAGAACGTAATCCTAAACCTCTTTCTAAAATGAACTAAAATAAAACTAATCACAAGCTATTTTTTAATAGAAACCAGCCACGAATTCTCGCAGCCAAACGTTATTATTATGACCATTAGCCAATATTTGAATTATTCAAAACTTAACAACAGTCGGGCGAACGAAAGGGCACGAATATGGCGGTGCTCGATATACCAAAGAGAATAAAGGAGTTGTCGGTTATCTACGGAATTCGCGGCGCGGGCTCTGACTCACGGCTGAACTGGCCACACCTGACGATGCCAGACCCTGTCGAATTCCAAGTTTCATTTACCAAATACCCTTTAATTGACAGTTTACGGCCTGAGCCTTTGTTTGCTCGGCGCTTCCATGCATCTCTGGGATCGTTGTGTCATAAATGAATTTCTACGTCAACGCGTTTTTCATTAGGGGATAAAATCACTTGTAATATTTTGATTTCAATGCATTTAAAAATGACAAGTTTTTTTTAACGCGTCTCTCTGTTGCTGTTTTTAGCGTTTTTTTGAGGTTTCATTACAAGACATAATTAAGTAATTCTGTAAACTATAGCTACTTAAAATAGATAACGGTTAATTTAAACATCCATTTACAACTGAGCTTTATGTTGTAAGCTCAAATGCTCTACAATAAGGAACTATGTGTTCTCATTCCAATCTATTTGCATAAAAACAAGCAATAAAACTGGCTGATAACTGTTAGAAGCATGAAAATAATGCAATTAAGGTCTTGGTCTATACGAAAAGTGTATAGCGGATTGTATTGACGAGATGGAAAGAATAATTTATTTTAGTCTTTTAAAAATTCACCCGCATCGCTATCGACTGGAACTGTGCCCACTTCCAGTCGATAGCGATGCGGGTGAATTTTGTGATGACGCCATATTTTAGGGTTCACTTAGTTAGGATTTTAATTTTTAGTGTATATTATTTAATTAAGTATTTATTAAAACACTTTATTTTAAACCAAAAGATAGATGGCGGATCCTCTCCGGATGTCACATTCACTCAAAACCTTACCGTAAACAGTGTGTAACAGAATAAACTTAATACCTCTTCAGGGTCCATTGGTACTCATCATTATGAACAACTTTACTATGGGACCAACACCGAAAACCTGAAAAAAAACAGTACATTTTGTCGAGTTATGCGCACAGAAATGTGTGGAGCAGTCGTTTTTTTTTTCGTTATTTCAGTGTTAGTCCCATAATAAAAGTCCATAATGATGAGTACAATGACCCCTTAAGAGGTATTGCGTTTATTCTGTTACATTATGTATGATTCGTTTGAGTACATGATTGGCAGATTCTTAATTCATATTTTAGTAATTATGATTTTATTTTCAAGTGGTTAACTTGCGCTTTCAGTTTTTTATAACCTACAAAATTTCTTATAACCAACGAAAACCATGAGCTTCAGTTTGTTCCGGTTTCAGACCATTATGTTACATTGACAGACGTTTCAAAAACAAAACAGGGCATATTGTCGGGCCGCAGCGGGTCGGGGCGGGCCGCATCGCAGTGCAAAATGCGTACTTAGTGAGCACATTAGTGACGGGCCGATTCGCAGCGCATTGACGGATAAAGTACAGTACACTGCTGGATCACAAGATTGAAAAATTGTAATAACACGTGCGCGCGTGCATTCTAGTAAGCTTTTTTTTTAAGGATGGGAATCATCAAATAACCCCTTCTGACTAAAACCCATCCATACTCCTCCTAGTGCCTTTTACGTTCTAGGGCCGCGGTAACTCTTTCGAACAAAATCTGCAACCATTCTAATACGCTTGGTATAGCACACTGCTGATGGGGCGCAGTATGCTCGTACCTTTATAAGTTCTGCCGATTATGTTACAGATTTCATATCGAATCTTACCGCTAATGAAAACTAAAACTTTCCAACATTAAGCTGCTTACAAACCTTATTGTATACGTGATAGAAAGAAAGATAGCATCAGGCTGCATCAATCAAAATTTCACTCTTCCCGCGCACACCTCGAAATGAGTTTTGTGGTCAAACAATTGATTCCATCGAATCCGTACGGTGGTCGCTGATTCTTAATTTCACACTGAATTTATATATCTCGATTTTTTTTTGTGATCTTTTGTGTAAAATGAACTAAAGTTGTGTCTACTTGGCTGTGTAGCGTGACCACAGTCCACGCGTGTAATGTGTTACGTTAGAAATCGCGTTCAATGAGTAATCGAGTCTATTCGAAATGTAACCGATAGGCCACGAATAAAACTAGATTGTGTAATCTGTGGGTAGCGTGCAAATATGTCATTATATTGGGATTGGGAAACTGCATATAACACAGGAAAGTTTTTGTGTGGATTTGTATAACATATGACATGTTCGAAAATTGGTTTTTCAACTAAGGAGTGAAATTCCTGAAACCTGAGGATCTCAAGTCAAGATTGTTCCGCCCCGACCCTTGCTCGAGCCAGCCCGCGCCGCTGAACCTACTTTTAAATTCGCCCCAGAATAATAATAACTGTCCGATCCAGCCCGTCCCTAGCTGTCTTCCCCCCAGCGACGCCCTAAGCCGAGGTCCGTACCCCACAGGGGGTGCCCTTAGCGTGTAGTCGCTTAGTTTGTAGGTTTGTTATAAGCCCTGTCTGGAGGCTTTAATATTTATATTAAGGCCGCCACAGGCAAGCAGACGACAACCTCCTAGGTTGACCAGAGGGAGGCCTCTCATAAAAGTAAAAAAGTCAAGATTGTAAAGTTTACTTTAGGCAAGCGTGGTCCATCATCGACCACAACATCGCTTCCCATCAGGTGAGATTGTGGATTCAAACGCAACCCTATCAGTAATAAAAAATGCCATAAGAGTTACCTTTCTGTTTGTCAAGAAAATAAGTGCGAATCTCTCAAGTACAGTAATAAATTCAACGAAATCATAAACAATATGATTTCTGAGTAAACTCCAAATTGGCATAATAACAACGTTAATGCATTAAATGGAGACATTCCGGGAATTTATTGCGGTCTTCGTCCCAGTACGTTGAATGAAGAAATCTGAATCGGGTAGATAATACAAATAAATAAAACGGCAATGTTGGTACAGATTGTATCACGTAGGGGCAAGGAGCTCGCAGGCTGTCTGTACCAAGTGACCACAGACTTGGGAAATAGAGAGGTTATTTTGTATCTTATTAGAAATTGAAAATTGTTAAAGTAACTTTTGTTATATTAGGCACTGCACATTAAATTTGGACAAGCTACAAATTATTTCATAAAACACACTGTTCCTTACTGAAACTCATCGACCAACATTGAGCGAATCTAGGTATTTTAAAATTAATAAACGTGTTAAATTATTTTATAATGGAGAAGTTGATAATTCCGTGCAATGTTACTACTTTGCTACTGAAAACGTAATATAATTATAATAACATTTTGTGTAATATGTAATTTATATGTATTTTATGTAAGTAGTTGTCGGAGTCATAGCAAATAGTTGTAAAGGAATGAAGAAGTTGTACAATTGCTCATGCCTTGCGTTTCCTAATCGCCGAAAAAAAAAGGAATTTTATTAAATAACTGCTACACATTCTTGTCATATCTACCGTTTCTTCAGACATGCATGTGTATAATCAGATAAACAAGATATCGATCAATCCATCAGGCGATTTTATTAACGCCATAAATTTTCGAAATTATTTCGTTCAGGTGAAAACCGAGGGCCATCGCAATTGGCCAGTAATGTTGCAACTAAAGTAAATTATAGCTGGTTGGGAGGCTAAGTATAGAGGATCAAATTGCCGCATCTCTGCTTATGCCCGAAATTGCGAGCTGTATAATTTGGGTCACATTGTACGCCGCGTCGAGGATGGTGTGCTCTGAAACCGCAATGAGTCTTCAAAAATTAAATAACTGTACATTAAGCTAAGGTTATTTGTTTTTGT
Source organism: Melanchra persicariae (assembly GCA_947386135.1). Taxonomy (NCBI): domain Eukaryota; kingdom Metazoa; phylum Arthropoda; class Insecta; order Lepidoptera; family Noctuidae; genus Melanchra; species Melanchra persicariae. The sequence continues at coordinate 8,241,986 of OX376664.1, read as the reverse complement.
GTTTCTTACATTCCATTTTCGACGTAATTGATAAATTATGCCCAATTCCAAGGACAAAGTGAATAATTGTATAGCCATGCAATCTTTGTTGAAAGTTTTGCTTTTTCGTGCTTATTGCGAAAGTCGAAAACGTTTTTGCAGATCAAATCTCCAGTCAATTCGTCCATCGATCAAAAAAGACAGTCCGTCAAAAGTATAGAGTTGCGGTATTGCGACACCGGTAGCGATTGTTCGGCAAAATTCATATTCTCCATTTTATCTGTTTTGGGCTTACGTAAGGAAGTCGGTTGTCGTTGATTATGGGCCGCTCGTGCGCGCGCGCCGCTTGCAGCGGTCCCGCTGCGTGCGACATGCCCCTTACTGCATCTCATTGGAATCTAGGGAGCCACTATAAACCACCAACCTCGAAGTTTCAAGTTTCTCTACCCAGTACATTGCGGGGCTTCAGTCCCCAACAAAAAGTCGTCAAAGAGAAACGCAAATGTATTGTGAGCTTTTGAAATTCCGTTTTTTGATGGTGGGTGTCCAATTCTGTCGGTCTTGTGTTCTAATTTTAGATGCAATTGACTCTCGATTTCTGCGGTTGCTTCAGTTTATGTCGTCCCAGTTCTAAGTAGGTTTGTTTTTACGCTTGTGATGATCGATCGACGATTTGGTTTTTTGAGCACGTTTTTGTTAAAAAAAGAACATCACAAAAACGGGTTGGTACCCAGCAAAAAAGTGATGGTGTCAACCATGCTCATAGAATCAATACCAACTAGTTCAGATCCGGAATCAACAAATACGTTACGTAGTCCCTACGTACTTACATACAATGTAGATGCGTTATCTATCTACTTAGTGAGGTTGCAACTAAGAGTAGGTATGATGTTACACACCTTACCCCCAGGAATCAAAACCAACTACTCAAAGCATGTCTCAACGGCAAAAAGCAAAAACTAAACCACAAAATATTACAACACTATCAATTTCCATAGATAACCAAACATAGGCAAGTACAGGACACCTGAACTACTTAAACACTATCACCGAGCCACATTGCGGGTATATCTATACATCTGGAGCAGTTGTAAAGTTGAGCTTTTAGTAGGCAAGCCGACAAACCTGGCCAGATGACCTATGATATATTTAACGCGGGTAGGGGCAGGGCGTGGCGACGCGTGCGCAACTAGGCTCCGAGGGGGAGAGGGGTCCGCGGGGCGGGGACAGAAGGGACAGTACGATTAGGCGATGGTGTAAGGTACAAGCAGGAGAATAGTTAGGATTTATTTGTCAACACAATTCGCCTAAGTAAATCATGGTGACATTGATTGATTATCATACAGCAATATTGGTGCATTGATGATGGCAATATGGTTTAACGACTGCTTATCCAGCTGGTTGTTTACCCAGGCTGCATGCCCTGGGTATTAAACCAGAGTCCGGGATGTTATAGTAACTTATAATAGTTATAAGTATACTCGAGGTGAAGCCGAGTGTGATAATAGTATCACATGAGTGTTTTAATACCTAATTATGTACAGTTGCATACAAGACTTTATCTTACCCATGATATGAATCCTCTATAAAAGGTTCTTTTCTAATTTTTTTTCATAAAGATACCACGAATTGAGTAGTGAGACATGTCAGAAAAGCGAAGGAGTTGCATAATGAAATTTACTACAACATTATAACACTCGTTTGGATGATAGTATGGTTACTATAACACGGGTTGTTTTACTGTTTCGGAAACTTTTATAGAGGATTTATAGCATGGAAGTAGATAAAGTAATTTAGCATGGTTCTTGTTCACCTGTTGACGCTGATATGATGCGGTCGATTGAAACCACCCATGTGCCAGGAATGAATTCTCAAGTTTGAGCAGCATTATAAAGATTTTTGCCGAACCTAATAATCATGCACAGCACGACACTACCCACTGTTATTCAAGGCCTTTGCTAACCTTTTTTTTGTTTTACGGGGGGAAATCCCCATGAATGTCCTCCGCCCTGGGGCGGGGGGCCTGACAGACTCTTACTAACTAAAACCACCCCGGTGTTCCGTCTCTCACCTACGCCGCCGGGGATCGTGGGAACGAACGCGACTTCCTCAATCCGGGCCGGCCCGCCTCTGTTGGCCACCTCTCGTCAGCGGGGGGAGTGAGGTGTTTAACTCACCCGACGTCAGAGGGGCGCACGGGAACACCACGTGCCGCCACCTCGGGTCCGGATGAATGTGGGGCGACGGACATCCCCAAGTCCGCCGCCCCTGGACCCAGTTAGGGGGGCCGAAGAAGGGCAGCGTGTAGCGTAGCCCTGCTCCGACGCCAGGTGCGTCTGCTGCGGGCTGGGAGAGCACTCGAAATCTCTCTCTCCCTTTCCGCAGCCTACTTCTGCGCGATAACTGTTTCGCAGAAGGAGACCACCGCGTAAGGCCTTTGCTAACCTAGCCTAACCTTACAAATACTCCTGACCGCTACCTCCCCTACCTTGTTCCTCATGACAGGAAGAGTGGTGTCGGGCCGAGCCGTCGTGCAGGCATCGCGGCGGCTATTGATAAATCATCGACAGCCACGCGCGCCCCCGGCGAGCTGCGCAACCGTAATACACGCCGCAGTCTTCAGCGACACGATGCCAACCTGGTTAGAGATGACCAGGAGAATGGCGACTAGTGTAAAGCAGTACGAGCTGTTAAAATAAAACGGCAATTACTTATAACTAGTCCTGTTATAGTAAAGCTTTTGGTCAAAGCAAGCCTCGGTTTAAAAGAGGACTTGCATACTCTTCAATGCCACGATGCCAACCTGGTTAAAGAAGCCACGCTGGCTAGGAACGCAAAGGGTATTAGGAGGAACACAGGTGGGTTTTATTTAATAAAAGTCCGACACTCCCTTCCGCTTCGCCTAGAGCGGAAGGACTGAAGGTAGTAATTTGATGATTTTCCATCGAAAAGAAAGCCTTCAAATACTTTTACTATCAGTCGCGTTATCCTTTGAAAAACCAAGGCCTGAGGCTCTAGACAAAAAGCCCTTCTATCAGCGAATCCGATTATCAAAATGCCCAAATGTAAGGAATTGATCACGTGACAAGTCGACAGCGTTTGTCAATCCCATTACATTTTTGGCAAATGCCTTAGCTTTTTTTTTTTTTTTTTTTTTTTTTTTTTAGGTATGACCACTAGCAAGTTAACACACTTGGGATATTAACTGCTTAACCGGACTGCCGCTGACCGACTGTCACTTGTCTCGAACATCTGAATTAAAAGGACTATCGCTACACTCCTCAATGTTACGATGCCAACCTAGTTAGATAAATACTACCAGGGTGAGGGGCTAATATTTTGCTATACGCAAGAGCATTAACTGTCATGGTTTACTTATTCCGTTATTGATAATTCATCGACAGCCACGCGCGAGTACTATAATCTGGAAAAGAGGCGTAGAATAACAACAAAACTAGTGATAACATTCCTTATAAAAAAGTGATTGCTTAGCGCAAACTAAAAAGATAAAAGTCGGAGTCTTGATTGTTAACAAAGTAGGTTTGTTGTCAGCATCGTAATACTGATCCTTTAAGAGAAGCAGAAATCCGGAATGAGTTAAGCTCGGCTGAACGTAATAAAGAAAAGTAGTATTAGCATTGGCAGCCCCACATAAAACTACATCAGCAAGCAAAATAAAGGTTAACTACAGCGATACAAAAACAAATCACAAGTTAATGTTTCTAATTAGTGTTAACGCGAGTTCCCGGAGTTATATAGTGTAATTTAGAAATGCCAACGGGTGAATCTCTTGGTCGTATCTATTGGGAATGTAAGTTGGGTGCGTAGGCGCATGACAGCCGCGTGTCTTAATTAACTCATTGTACATCTTATTAGCCATGTCCTGCTTAATTGCAGCCTTAATCGAGTCGGTAAAGGTCAAAGGTTTTTAGTTCAAATAATGTATTTTTACTTAACTTGCCAGAGTCGTGTCGTGGACTCTGATTAAATATGTAATGTGGTTTTGCATTTAGTAGTTTTAATATTGTTTGCGTTTATTGCTATTGTTACGTTAATTCAATAAGCTTAGTGTTTTATGAGTTGTGATTAAAATCATTAGCATAACGGTAGTAAAAGGGACGATTTGCATTTGCTGAAAACTAGCTGTAACAGCGGCGTTACTCGCTAAATTCCATTCATTATCGTTTTCTAGTTGGTTACGTGGTATATGTGGAACTTTTAAAGTCGATCGAACTGTCAAACGTCAACATCCTATAAAATACGTGTTTTAAAACGCGTGAATCGGGTGGCACACTGGTGTGCTAGAAGCGCTTGACCGGAATACTTCTAACTTACTTTTTTTTCTCACGGTGGTCATATACAAATCCGTACTTGGTTCGATGGGGCTGAGGAAAAGAAGACCTGGTAGGAATTGGAGGACGTTTTTGCCCAGCAATGGGTAACAGCAGCTGCAGTGTAGGTTAAATGATAAAAAAGCTTTTAAAAATACCTTACCGCTTATTGTATCAGGAGTGCAATTTCCTGCCAGGATTGCGGAATTTGTTAGAAAGAGTCACCGCGGCCCTGGAACGCAAAGGACACGAGGAACACGGATGGGTTCTAGTCCGTAAGAGTCTGACTATTCACTATTCTGCTCCAACCTGAGCGGAAGAAGTCAAAAAAAGAGTGTAATTTAAATTAGTTACGATAATAAATCGTTAAAAGCTGCTACGAATTCCTAACTCCTAAAACCGGGTCTTCAAGAAGACCACCAGTACAAGGCAATAAAGCCTTCTTCCTTCAGATTGTCTAACTCTTTCTACGACTGCGGAATGGTCATAAAAAGAAGCATATCGACGAGCGATAGCATCGCTTAGTGACTTACCGGCTGGCACCGCCATTATTTGCAAAGGATCGTATTGTAGATGTACGCACACTGGATATGGTTGAGTATGATTGAGTGGAGCTATGATAGGCGCCAGATAAACTTGCAATAAAGTACATTGACCTTTTCCTAATATCCGTTCGTAGTTACCTGAACAATAAATAATTATAAACCGTTTTTCATTGCTAGAGAACGTAAAAGATTACGATAGAAGTCGATTCAGGGCAGCTTTAGTTCCGTTTTTCATTGATGTATGTGGGTAAATGACCGTTATTGCACATTTATATGGCGCCTACCATATATATGACGCGCTTTGAATTTACAATGATGTAATTAGGAGTGAACAGATGCTTAAAATTTTATTTGATAATTTGTATGGTAAGCAGCCCTTTTTGTCCTGACAAGTTTGATTTTAATTTGCTTACTATGGTAGGGGGTCTCTTCTCACACAGCGATTCAACGAGCCTGATCCATCACACTTGCTCACTACATGTTCGTAACGTCAGACTGTATGGCCAAGATCGTGTTTATAAAATAAGTGCGTGGTCAGATTGCAAAGCAGAATTCACTGACCCTAATGACTTAACAGGAAGTTAAAGCTAACAACATCAGAACAAGAATGAATAGAAATACCCACAAAGATCACCCGTTCGGGGTAACGATGAATCATATTGTCTTATACAGTCCCGTTTTAAAACATTTCTAAAGGAGGCCCAAACACCTTAAAGGCACAATACCAGTGCCATATCTAGGTGGATAGATAGTACATCTCTCTGGGCCATTATTCTGTAGCTTCGGAGACTAATGGGCCATCATGGCCATAACTCAGGCCAGGCTCATTGTCCACGCTCGCACTCTCGCGCTATCTATAACGTAGGACAAATTTATTAATGTTCGACATTGTAACGGTTCTTATTAATCTAATACTATATCTAATTTGATGTACTCGCAGCTGCATTTTAGTATCACTCGGGGATCTAAGTTTATGGATTGGTTATGGGGATGTAAGCATGGTTAAACTGAAGTTATCTGCTCTTAGGCGATGGGAGAGGAATTCCGAGAGACATCTGGATCTTCAGTAAGTAGTTTTCGCAGACAAAGTTATACGTAGAAAAGGATTTCATCCTAATAGATTTTCGTCATATTAATCTGATGGTGCAAATTGGTATCTAATAAGAAATTAGGCGATACCATAGGAACAATTCTCGTATTATAAGGCTGCTTTTCTACCAGAGATGTGCGAGGATGCGTAGCGAGGGATATGTTTGTTATGAACAAATAGCATCGCTTCATTTACCTAGCCTCGCTCAGCGCAAGCGATTCTATTGGTGCATAAAAACACATCCCTCGCAACGCATCATCGCACATCTCTGGTGGAAACGCAGCCTTAAGAAACTGTGGGAGCGTCGTGCGTATTTAAAAGATCGAATTAAGCAACACTTCCACTTAGCTCACTGTTTAGTGCAGTAATATAAAGTATGTGTGTCAGTGTGTTCTTTTGCAATTAGATGGAATAAGCGAAGCTGAGAAGAAAAATACAGAGCGAAGGAGCGGAAGAAAAACATGACAGGTGTGCGCAGAATCTAGTGACGCGCCACAGAACGTTCGCATTCGCATCGCAAACTGTCAAAAACATCAATAAAACCCAACATTTTGACAAGTATGTATTTGACAATCTGAGATGATATTGCGAATGGAATACAAATGCTTTTAAGTACGAGAATTGTCATTCAGGGGTAAACATAGACGGGGCGGCCCGATTAGGGCCAGAGCCTACCAGGGTTGCGGAATTTGTTCGAAAGAGTCACCGCGGTTCTGTAACGTAAAAGGCATAAGGAGGAATACGGATGGGTTTTATTCAGTAAGAGTCTGACACTCCCTTCCGCTCCACCCAGCGGAAGAAGTCATTTGATGTTTTCCCATCCACAAAAAAAGGGGTAAACTTGTTTAAAGGTCCCACAAGACAGAGAGGCTTTAAGGAGACAGGGGAGGTCTATGTGACCAGCAGCAGTGGGACATGATTTATAATTTAGTGACATTAAAAAGGATACCTATCATGTTAAGGGTGTATTGGATAGGGAATTATTTTGAAAGCTTTATTGTCACGGTAATGTGGTGTATCTGTTGCAGCCAATTAGCTTTATCAGACGTTTAATTGGTTGCCTAGCCTTTTCATATAAATGCGCCGATTTTTCAGCGACCTAAGTGACATTTTTGTTCAATATCGTTTAATGACTTGCCCATGTGACTTATGTCGCTAATTAAACGGCGCAGTTCAATGAAAAGGTTAGGCTTATAATGAAACGGCTGATTAAGCTAGTTGGCTGCGACAAATCTAGTGTAATATGATAGGGAAGTGGTAAAGTCCTGACAGCAATTTTACCAGTAATCTTTTAGAATGAAACAATAAACCATACTTCTTGGTACAATTTTGTGAGACGCAGCAACTGATACTGTTGATGTAGTAGGTAATATCTAGGAAACGTAGATTTGCATATAGAATATAGTGATTTATTTATTCATAAAAGTAAGATATATGCAGAATACCGACCGCTTTCATTTGGTAACCTGCTGGCCGAGATAACTTGTTGCGAAAACCTGGCCCTTTGCAGGTGTCTGATTACCTTTTTGTAATTAGTTTAATCTAGATTTAAACAGAGTGATTAATACTTATCGTTATATTCTGTCGAAGCATTAAATTAATAGGCCTAAAAGACTTTATTTACCATCTTCAACCAAGTAGGTATGTAGGTAACTAGACTACCTATTTTTATTTGAAATGTGTGATTTTTAATGGGTATGTTGAGTAGTTGATAAGCATTAAGAGGGTGCCGACCAAACGTCGACCGCGCAGTGGCGCCCTCATCGTTTGTTTGGTTATTTCTTTTATTTTAGAATGAAAATGCAGAAAATATGCCATTTAAGTTGTGCTCCACAAGATTATACGTTAATATTATTATAAACGGTAGTTTTAAATTGTTCAGTTTTATTATAATCACTAAAACGGATAAAAGTGGCCACTATTTTCCGTTAAGACGAAGACAGAAGTAACATAATATATAATAACAAAAAAAATTACCGTTTTGCCAAAAAGTATACTACTATATCCATTTCAAAAAGCAGTTATCGAATCATTTTGTGTTAATTTATATTTATAAGTCAATCGATTTTTGTCGCTGACCGTACCACCGTCAACAATGTTTAGATGTAGCTACATTCATTGTGTTGAAAATTAAGCTTTGTTTTCATAATTTACACAAAGTTCGCTCAAACTTCAGAAAGTTACCTATTAAACTATTCAAGATCGCATACCTTAACATTATGATTCTATAAAGCCAGTGTTACAGAGCTATTTTTAATCGTAATTAATCATTTTAAAGCCGTTGTTCCGCTACCTATGATTTGTTACAAATTGACTTGTACATCTGATTTCATTCAATTGATTAATTATTATTTAATTTACAATATGTCAACTGAGTCGTTATCAATCATTGTGGTCAGATGAAGTTTATTTATTTTAAATTGTGGTACTTCGTTTTGAACGCTTCCGTAATCGCTTGATTAGTATTTAACCCCCGATTGCTGAATTAAGAATTTGAAGTTGAGTACGTCAAATAGTCCAGTTCTACAAACCTGTTTAACTTTTGCAGTGAACGCAAACCTCTACGGTTTGCGTTCCCAACTCCAAATACTCAGTTTACAAATCGGCCTCAAGTCATCTTGGCATTTTAGCAGACCGTAATGGATACTACTGTGGTGTACTCTTAATTTGTCCACCATAACACCTGCCACCTCCCCTTCCCTTCTTGACACAGTCAAAGCGTCAAACCAAGCAGAAGTGTAGAACTACAGAGCTAGTGTAGGGAACCAGACAAGCCCTGTACCGAAGTACTAACTGGAAGTCGTATGGGAGGCGTTTTCCAAGCAGTAGTTGCATGATACAGGCTGACAGTAGCCATTAACTCTGGTCACCTAGTTATCGATCAAGGATCTACTTGTATGTATCTCGCAGCCAATTAACTTAATCAGCCGTTTCATTTAACGCGCCGATTTTTCAGAAACCTAAGTTACATCTTTGTTTTGACAATGTCACCTATGGCACAGTTAAATGAAAAGGCTAGGCTTTTAGAGAAACGGCTGATGGCTGCGACATGTATCCTCCATGAGAGAAATACAATAGGCAAATTCCGTGTCTTGAAACGTCACTGCGTCCAAACTTTAATGACTGTCGTTGATTGGTATGCGATGAGCCAATAAGTCCATTTCCCTGTTACCAGACTGCGATGCAAAAATAATAAAAAACACAAATTGTCAATTACAAGGCAGGTTGTTCGTTAGATAATTGAATGGCAGTTGATGTTTGATATCGATTGATGTAACAGTATTTGCATGCTACGAGCGAGACTGAAAGCTATTAAAAGTGACTCTTATCGGCACTTTCTATTTTATATACGTCATAGGCATCTGTTATACAACGCTGTACATGGTTTAATTGTCTTGGATTCAATGTACAGGTGGTCTGGCCTGGGGTGATGCCGTTTGATCGTTGATTGATACGCTTTTATTGTATTTTATTTAATGCAAGAGTTGGGTTTGAAGCTTGCAAACGATGGCGATGTTTGAAGTGCTATCTTGCCTGTTTCTATTAGCTATCAGAATGTTTGTATTCTGGATTTATGGGCTCATCTCCTTCCTCGCTTCTAGGTACATTAGAATTATAGCTCAAATTTTGAATATTCTTCGGTACCTATAGGCATATTTGGTGATAGGTCCTTCAACTTTAGCTACTTTGCCAGCTTGCTACTACACAAAAATAAACAACTATCTTTTCGTCTACTACTTGTACTTAAAACCCTCAAACCAACTCAACAAACCGGTCACCAATGGTGCGGTTTGGTTAAAAAAACCGAGATTTTTAAACTCAAACTTTTTTGTGAAACCAGAGCAATTTGCCTCCGTTGCGGTGATCGAAGGCGACATCGTCCTTGACGAGGAAGCCCTAAAATTGTCTACAAGGTGGTCCGCGACTCCGCTATGTACTTAATTACTTTCGATGGCCTTGTTACCCAACGACTTGTCTCCGCGATAACTAATGTTAATGTTGCAAGCCGGAATGTTTGTCTGTTAGCGTGTCTATAATTTGTGGCCCCAGGTTTAAGTTAGGGTTACGTTTTAGTATTGTTTAGATAACTTACAACGACGTTTGCTAAACTAAATAATATAACTTGAGATAAATGTTTATTTTATTGCACGAACTGTTGAAAGTAAGTCTTAGTTTATTAAATTGGCGAACGAAACCGCGATCATTGCTAGTTTAATTTCTTTTACCGAGTAAGGTTTTCGAGTCCAAATTGAACTTTGTTACATATTAAATTCATTTCGAGTATAAACGAATAAATTTTACATGAAATTGGGGAAACACAAAGGACATCAAGTTTTTGTAATTCAATAAGAGATATCAAAGTCGTTTCGTGGAACCGAAACCGGAATGTTTCAGGTCGTGGGTAACACACAAAGAGAGCCGCAGGCTTCAATCAGATCGATGCGTAACCCGAGCAAAATCGAAAGTGCAAGGTGAGGGCCGCTGTGGACAAAAACGTCGATGAGTAAGGCGGCCACAATGAGTCTGACAATTAGCCAACTAGGAAATAGCCGTTTGTCATCATAAGATGGCAAAAAGTGATCACGGAGTTTATGTTGCGTGAAATTGGGTACGTTTTTTTTCACGATGCGAGTTTACAGCGGTCGTGAGTGTCGCCTGGTACGGAGGCACCGATCAAATGTATTGTGTTGATGTTCTCTTGTTTGAATGTTTGCCAATCTGTCCCAGTTTCTGATACATCCTGTATCCGATTGGTTCTTGTGACATTGTTTAAAGCATTGTAGTCGAATCTGGAACAATTTGGTCACAAAGGTATTTTTTTGAGTTCCATGTAAAAAGAGCAGTATTAAGCCTTTGTCTGTTTGACGGTCTACTTGTCTGTCTGTCTGTGTCATCATAGCACCTGAACAGATATTTTGACTTTTAGGTTTTTGTACAGTTCTCATATCATCAACTACCTATATTACCCAACTATATTGGGGTCGGCTCCCAGTCAAACCGGATTCAGATGAATACTAGTATTTTACGTGAAGCGGCTGCCTATCAAACCTCCACAACCCATAAACTGGGTAACACGGTAGTTCTTGGTAAGACAGGAGTCAGATTTTTTTGGCTTCTGACAATCCGTAACGACTGCCAAAGATCTACAAATGACAGCCGGGACCAACGGCTTAACGTGCTTTCCGAGGCATGGATGAAACTCGGTATGTTAAGATGGTCACCCACCCACAGCCCAACCTTGGCAAGCGTTGCTTAACCTTGAAGATGGACCCGTGTGGCTGTTATTCTTTAGCCACGAGCTCCTCATTATGCAGTTCTCATATAATGAGTAAAAATTTCAGGCATTAAGTTTTACATAAGACGAGTATTATAACGCCTGCTATATTGGGCTATCTGAGCCCAATCCTATAAGTAACGGTCCAGTTCGTCTATTATTGTAAATCATAAAATAGTTTAAAAGAGTGTCCGTGGAGTTTCTTGAACGTTCTTCTCCATAGAGATCTACGCTTTGGAACGTGCAAATAGCTTCATGTTTTTGACTGACTGACCCAGACAATTCAAAAGTACTTGTAAATGGTTTATTTGAAATAAATGCTTTGACTTTGACTTTAAATGTATGTAAGTTGCCACAGATTGGATCCCACGATCCAATCTGTGGCAACGTTCGCCCAGTTGTCAAGTGGCATGTGGCAGATATATCTCAGGTTATAACCTGTCCAGTTCCATTTTAATTTCGCAGCTATTTATGCACATCTGCGATTTGAGTACCGATTTGAGGACGTAGTACCTATACTATAGTTTCACATAGGTCAAACCAATTAAATAACATACTGTAACATTTAATTGCAAAAAAGATAAAAAATCTGTGCTACACGAAATAAAAATTCTCAAATACAGTTAATAATTTGTTAAGCACACATTATACACGTCTGGGTTACCTAAAACGTTTAATCTTGTATGTAAAACATTAAACATGACTTATGCCCAGTAGCTACATGTTGTTTAGTGTTGTTACTAGTCTTCCGTGTTTTCAAGGCCATAAGAGACGGACCGATGGACAAAAAATGTCGCCATTTAATTATATAGGTGTAGCTATTAGCTAGGGGCATTAAATGAGTCTGACAAAAAGAAATAAGTAAGTATTTAATTTGATGAACAGAATAAGATTTTACTCCGAAGAAACTTTGTAGACGCCTTTAAAATAAGTAGCTAGATTCAGAGCAGATATACAACGTGTAACAGAATAACCGCATTTCCTCTTATGGGACTATTGTACTCATCATTATAAACAACGATTACTATGCTATCTTACCTGCATTTAGCAAAATATTTGAAAAATTAATACTCAAGCAGTTGTTAAAACATTTTAATTTAAATAGACTACTCCATAGTGAACAGTATGGCTTTACAAAGGGAAGTTCGACTACAGATGCGGGTGTTGCTCTCCTAAAACATATATTTAACGCATGGGAGAACTCGCAAAATGCAATTGGAGTTTTCTGTGATCTCTCCAAAGCGTTTGATTGTGTGCACCATGACACGCTATTGCGTAAACTGCGTCATTACGGTCTCAAAAGCGAAGCTCTTAACGTAATAAATTCATATTTACATAATAGGTTTCAATGTGTTGATGTAAATGGTGTGAAGTCTTCCGGGCTACCAGTGCATTTAGGTGTGCCTCAAGGCTCAATACTGGGTCCATTCTTGTTTCTGGTTTACATAAACGATTTACCATTTTTCTTAAAGCGTATCTGTGATGTGGTATTGTTTGCGGATGATACCTCTCTTATCTTTAAGGTAGATAGGAATCGACAAGATTTCGATAACGTAAACAGCGCTCTCTCATTGGTTACGGATTGGTTTACGACAAATAATCTAGTTCTAAATGCCAAGAAAACAAAATGTATAAAGTTTGCTTTGCCAAATGTTAGAAATTTAGGACCCAATGTCGTTTTAAGTGGCGAGGTGCTTGAAACTGTAGACTCGGCAGTATTTTTGGGCATAACTGTTGATTCCAAACTTCAATGGGGCCCACATATATCAAGCTTATCGGGAAGGCTCAGCTCTGCCGCATTCGCCGTCAGAAAAGTTAGACAGTATACTGACGTTGACACAGCTCGGTTAGTCTATTTTAGTTATTTCCATAGCGTTATGTCCTATGGTATTCTATTGTGGGGAAAAGCTGCTGATATACAAAATATATTTGTTTTGCAAAAACGTGCTGTGCGAGCAATATATCAGCTAGGGTCAAGAGTTTCATTAAGAGAACTTTTTAAAGATATTGGAATTCTCACGGTAGCATCTCAATTCATTTTTGCAAACATTTTATATATTAGGCAAAATATACACTTATATACTAAAACGAGCGACATCCACAACTTTAATACCAGAAACAAGCACAAGCTACATGCTCCTTCACACCGACTTCGTAAGGTCCATGACTCATTTGTGGGGCTCGGTATCCGCTTCTACAATAAACTTCCACTTTCTTTTCTTGACCTGCCTTTTAACTCATTTAAATCTAAAGTTAAATCTAACCTTTGTTCAAAGGCATACTATTCTATTAATGACTATTTAGACGATAAGAATAGTTGGTCGCAGTGTTGAACGCAAGACAATGTAATTTTATCATGTTCTTTCTTTCTCTATTAGTTAGCTTATGACAGGTTATATGAGTTCATATAATTTTTTTGTTGGATACATATTTATTTTTTGTTCGTGTCTTAAAATACTTTGCGTACTATTGTTTAATAAATTGAAGTTCTTAAAACGTAACAGACAGATGTGTTGCTGGGGAGTTTGTTGCGCCACTTCTTCTTCCCAGCTAAAACACTAGGAAGTGGTGACGGGTGGGCGTTTTGGGGGACTGTCTTTATGTAAAATTTGACGTTCAAAAAGTGCTGGCTCTCAGCCTAATTTGAATAAATGACTTTTGATTTTGATTTTGATTTTGATTTTATGGGACCAACCACGAAAACGCGAAAAGAAAAATCAGCTGTTCAGTACGTTTTGTCGAGTTATGCGTACAGAAATGTATGGGGCAGTCGATTTTTTTTTCCCGATTTCGGTGATTTCAGCCATGGCGGCTAATCTCAACGGAGACTAGATATTATAGAGCAGAAGTGTGTGCGCAAACACAGGTGCACATCCTCTTCCGTCACTCTTATATTCCGAGCAGACCAGACCAGATAATATGTGTAAGACTTTTATTAAGTCACTAACTTTTGCCAACGTCGTCGCCAGGGACGAAGATGATAATACCCCACAGAATCGAAGGTACTACTCTCTGATCCAGATACCCATTAATTTCCCAAGTTTCATCTAAATTCCTTTATCCGCTGAGGCGTGATGGATGAACAAACATTCAAATTTCTCCTTTATAATTTGTATTAGTAAGATGAGCTTTCCACATGATGTTCAGAAGTATCCTCTGATATAAAATCTAGGGGCGCGTTTGATCATTATCTATTATCACTTTATGGTAAGCGATGATGTGGTCGACTGCAAGGCATGTTTGGCTTAGAAATAACACCTTTTGACTTAAAGAGCCCGTTCCGTTTGGTGTCGGACGTAAAAGAATAGTACCATCCCGTAAGAGGCGACTAAGGGACCCACCAGAGAATGGACAGCAGCATTCTCTGTAGGTAGTACATTGCAATAGCTACACTGCTATCGGCCATATCAACCGGGGGGGTTGCCATAATCACTACGCTTGGCAGGCGGGTCCCTCCCCTCCATCTGGGGGAGACTCATGTCCAGCAGTGGATGACTTTCGGCTGATATGATGATGATGATGATGATGATGATGAAAGATGCCCCAAGGTGTCCCTCATGCAGGGAACACAGACTCCGGCACTCCGGCAGGGAATTCTACTCCTTAACTGAATGCACAATAAATGTATACCCAAACTTTTGTGCGTACCAACTTAGGATATGCATTTTCCACCTATAAACAAGTCAAAAAAACGCCTTGGAAAATGTTCGTTTTTGTTGCTTTTTAATAGCCTTGCAAGTTAACATACGCGCCGTTTGAAATGTAAAAGGAAATATTGTGTTTCTTTGCATTAATTTCATTAATTGCATGTGATTAAGTGCCACAGTTACAAACAAGGACACGTGTCTCAAACATTTAGAGTCAAAGTAAAACACATAATGACCTGCATCTATTTCCTACCATTTAATTTTAGTTGTACGACAAAGCCGTCCGTTTGGCATGCAATTATTGTTTCTATAGTGCAGTTAAACTTCCTTGGAGAGTCACAAAAGGCCTTATTAAGTACAGCATTGAAGAATTCTTAGTAAATTACAAAGCTCAAGAGTGACGGGTGGTGCAAAGACGCGACAAGGTCAACGTTATCCGAAAATATTCTTTAATGACACTTTTTTTAATCGATTGGTCACAAAGTTTGCAAAACAAGCAAAAAGTGTCCGATGTACGTTTTTTTGTGGATCCTGAAAGTCATAGTTGTTGGTCACAGTCTGGGCTAGATGTGGACGAGAATGGGGAGCGGCTGCCTCTTAATGTATTTGTATCAGTCGTTGTAAGTAGTTCTTGTAAAAACGTTTCACAAGGCTGTTTTCCTATATGGCGTTTTCCCGGAATATTGAAGTACGTCGAATTATTATTTTTCACACTTATAAATACTCGTAAGAACACATTAAGATCCAGACAGAATCTCCAATGTGTTGTCATTATTGAAAGTTGTCGAAGTTTCATATCGAAAATGAAAGGGATATTCTCGATGCCATACAAGTTTGCGCTCAATTGTTTTATTACATTATATCACACTGTATTTCGATGCAAAAAACTCGTCAACACCCACACGACGGCCTTGTAAACAATGCATGATTTTAGCATATTTATTCAGAACAAAAAATGTATGAAAATAAAACTGTAGGTATGTTGAATTTAATTCATGATATTATGTGTGAAATACTTAGGATTATTGATTTGCATATTCATGGCTGATTGTCCAGTTTAGGACATCTGTCAGATGTGTGTTGTTGGATTATTTAAGCTTAGGCAAGAACCTTGATTTAGATGAAATTATATTTGACTGATCATACTATCTAATGTAATAAAGATGTTTCTTCTTCACTTCACGTGCTTTCCGAGGCACAGAGGAGACTAGCCCAACGGGGCCCAGCTGTCATTTGTAGATTTTTGGCAGTCGTTACAGATTGTCAGAACCCGGAAAAATCTGAATCCAGTCTTGCCAAGAAGTACCGTGTTACCCAGTTAATCGGTTGTGGAGATCTGGTAGGCAGCCGCTCCAAGTAAAATACTGGTATTCGGCTGAATCCGGTTTGACTGGAAGCCGACCCCAATATAGTTGGGAAAGAGCTAGGCAGATGACTCATTATTTCATGCTCTTATCGCGAAAAAAAATCTGCTGTTCAGTACATTTTGTCGAGTTACGCGTGCAGAAATGTATGGAGCAGTCGATTTTTTTTCCGCGATTTCAGCGTTTGCTTTATAGTAAAAGTTGTTCATAATGATGAGTACAATGACCCCTTAAGAGGTATTGCGTTTATTCTGTTACACGTTGTATATATTTTAACATAAAGAAGCGATATAATATATAGCCTTATAATGTTGAAATACAGTAACAATCTAAAGACTATAGAAACATAATCTCAGGAAGATACTTGGAAACGAGAACTTGATATTTAGAAAGACGATGCCCAAGTTTACTATCATGATAGTGAAGAAGCAGGAATAGGCTGGTAAATTATGTCGATAGTAAAATACAACTACCATATTAAAAAAAGTTTAATACTGCTATATACTGTTAGATAAAATGGGTCTTGATTTGAAAGGTGCTTAAAGGCACAATGTTAACTTTAACAGTCTTTCAGCTTGTAAGATTGTGGACATTCTGGCAACATTCTTTCTTTTCAGCATTATCAGTTTAAAGTTACCCTAGCCAGCAGTTGCGGAATTTGTTTGAAAGAGTCACCGCGGTGCTGCAACGCAAAGGGCATTAGGAGGAACACGGATGGGTTTAGTCAGTCAGAGTCTGACACTTTCATCCCGCTCCACCCAGAGCGGAAGAAGTCATTTGATGATTTGCAATCCATAAAAAAAGCCAGCAGTAGGGAGAAATATATACATGTATAGAAAAAATTCTATTACCGAACACTATTTGCACAACACCACAATCACACTCACAAGTATCGACTAATTACATACAGTTAGACATTACCATCTGTGCCAATAAATTCTAACAACCTTTATATTTCGTAGCCCAGCTAATTGCTCTCTAATTATTATGGGTGAGTGTATTGATAGGAATCCTAAACTTCTACATGCATATTAACGTTATTTATTAATAGATTAATATGTCTGAGATCTTATCGCGCGTTTAAACTAAGGTTCTTTGGTACCATTGGCGCGTGCGCATAGATTTACCGACCCGATATATATATTAAGAGTCTACATTTATCTTCCTTACTTAATTCGCGATTAAATAACATTTAATTGCTTTATTAAGCAACTATGTAGGTTAAGAGTGTACTAAATATTTATTCGGCGCATTTATTTGCAGTTAATTTGTAATTTTGTATCCTAAGGTGTTAATTTTCTGGATTCTTGAATTTAAGTGTAAGTTTGTCTGAAAATCTTGGTATGGAATCATTGAATAAAACCTCGTAAACGAATAAAACATACACATATAACGTTATTCGTGGGATTTCTCAAATAATACAAAGTTTGAATGGCCAAAATAAGAGACAGTAAATAGGTAATAAAAGAAGACACTGAAAAAATCAAAGCATAGACTAGACACCCTGATTGAAAGACGTGTTACTTCTCGAAAAGGTATGAAATCATGATTTCCCTGATTATGTGTATAGGTATATAATAATAATTGAAAATCACAAAGCTTCTTCATATAAACGTGTTTGCTACAGCTTCTACAAGACCTGTAGTTCAACAGGTGATACAAAATGTTCCGTCAATCAGTTTCGCAGTCTCATTTTATTTGCCTTACAAAATAATTTCATTTATTACGGTATTGAAGACCGCTTTGTCGAATGCTCGAACTGATTTGCGATCAAAGGCTTGATTTAATTTTAATTTTAGTTCAGCGAGCACGTACCGCCATGCACGACTGCGCAGGACCTTGGCGATTGGTCCTGTCCTGTGCGACTGTACCACATGATGTGACTTGCACAACTCTACTCCGCTATTTTCGATACCGGTTACTTGTCTTTATGATGACTTTACAGCTTTTTTTTATTTTATTTATGAATGTCATAATAAAAACCTTAAACAGAACCCTCTTTGTCGATCGATGCAAATTGTTCTCGTTTATTTATTTATTCAATCAGTTTGCAACATTACAGAAACGCAATCTTCTTCGGTTTTGATAAACATATCGACCGTTATTGGTGCTGATTGCGTCTGTTCCATATTATTGTTTTACGATAAAACAATTTTCAACCACAACACAGATGAATTCTGTTTTGTTTTTGCAACTTTGTAACAAAGGTCGTGTCTATGTGCACAATGCGGCTGAAACACAATATTATGGTAGCGGTAGGGATCAATGTCATTATTTGACGTCAAAATAATGTTATCTCCCGCTATCGCCATTGATAAATCATCGAGTTTATTACGACAGTAGCCAATAAACCTATTTGTTCGCAAACAGATTCACATAATCGGTCGCTAGTTGACGGATATGGAGCTTTAAATCATAAGATTATTTTCTTTGTAAGTATTCTGCGCTGGATTGCCGACCTTAAGTGATTAGCAAAAAGTTCAAACTCCTTTATATGTTAGTTGAATGTGTGTCCCTTGGGCGGTTATTTGGTCATAGCAGCAATTTTACGAGAGGGTCGATCAGGCTAGTGAATAGATTGTAAATAACGTGGCTACATATAAAATTTTAGATGTTTGTTATAGGATTCGTAAATTATGAGCACTGTAAAATGATCCTTCGTAGTGTTACCATTAACTCTGTTGTATGGGATAGTAAAAGTCGCGCGTCGATCGAAACTGTAAATTGAAAAAGAACATAAAAATAAGACAGGTGTCTATGCTCGGTGTTGTTTATTTGCATAACTTATTTAACTTCCTATTAAATCTTATAGTAATTAATTGCAGCTTCAGAATATTGCTATTGCCCATGGTTGCGGAGGTCAAATGCCAGTTGCTCTGTGTAAAATACTGATTTCATCTGGTTGGACTGGACGTCGACCACGACTAAGTTGTGGGAAATTGCAAATGTAATGACTTTTGAATTTTCTATTTGGTCACACAGAAGATTTGCTTAATTTTCTCCTATATTTCTTTTGTCTCACTGTCATACTTTGTTACGTTACTACTTTAGTTTAATTTATATCATGATTTGGAAGTTAGGCAAACTAGTTGAAATGTTTGTGTTAAAACATTAGTATTGTTTATAAATAACATTTCAATCATTTAATCGTCAATGTTCAGAGTAAAACAGGTATTAAAAAACTGCTCCTAAATCTGCAATTGTCGGTTGTCTGTACAAATCTGCGCCGGCGCATATGTGTCGTGGAGTCACGACGTTCGCTCCTCCGTGACCCGGCAGACAAATCGAGATGAATTGCCAGACTATTCCACCTATGCTACTTATTCCGCCTCTATGCTGGCAAACTTGTCGATGTCCCAGGTACGAAACGCTTTCAAAACGTTTAGAAATCCTCTTTTCTTTTTTTTTTTTTTAAAAACGTTGCCCCACACTAGGAATTTCTCTTGTATCGTGGGTGCGTTCACAAACATATAAACTCACATACACAAACAGCCAGACCCGGAACAACTATCTGTAGGTCATACAAATTTTTGTTCCGTGCGGGAATCGAACCCGCACTCTGTGCTTTAGATAATCGTTGGTAAAGTAACCTTTGATTTAGGAATCACAGACTCGAAGCTTAATGAAAATAATCACACGAGTCTATGTTGAAGGTTAAGCAGCGCTTTCCGAGGTCCGTAGATGGGTTACCACGATGGTTATACGTCGCAGCCAACTAGCTTAAACTACCGTTTAATTGGCTGCCTAGCCTTTTTATTAAACGGTGATCAGAGGCCTAAGTGACATCCCGGCATTTAATTGAATAGCTAGGGCAAATGACCTGGTTTAATATCGATTAATGACTTGCCTTTGGGTAGCAGAACATAGGGCACAGGGAGCTTAGGGCACCCCGACACGGATAGGTTACGGATAGGTGCGACGGTACTTCACGCCGGAATAGTTGCTCAAACTTTATCAAGCGCAAGTTCGATCGTGTATGGAGTACTGCTCGCATCTTTGGGACGGATCTGCCAGATACTAGCTTGATGCCCTTGAGTCAATTGAGAATCGAGCCAAGAGGATCATCGGCAACGATAGGCTCGTCGAGGCGAAGCTTCAAAGTCTCGAGCATCGACGCCGAGTTGCTAGCCTGTCGGTTTTCTATCGGTTGCATTTTGGAGAGTGTGCAACGGAATTGCATAGTTTGATTCCGCCAAGCCCGTTCCATCATCGGACCACAAGACGTACGGCGATGCGCCACCGGTACATGGTGGGCATCCCACTCACACGCACAAAGCGTTTTGGGAATACATTCATTGTGCGTACAACTAAGGAGTGGAATTCCCTGCCAGAGTCTGTGTTTCCTGATAGCTACAACCGAGGAGTCTTTAAGTCAAGAGTGAATAGGTTACTCTCTAGGCAAGGGTGCTCTAAATTTGACCTTTGATTGCTGAACGTGTAACTCATTCAGCTATCTATGGAAATTAGGATTTTATGGAGAATTAGGGGATGACCCCTAATTCTTGCCTTTTTTAATCCATAGGTGTACCTACCCAAATACTTCTTTAGCGTTTTCGTCGTTTTTAGGATTCTATAGTCAACAATGAACTCTTATAGTTTCGCCCGTGTCCATCTGTATGTCCCCGGTTTAGCTCAGAGACGAAAACACTAGAAAGTTGAAATTTGGTATGGGTACCTATACTACACAAATTAATCACGCCATGTTTCGCGATTTCAGTGTTGGTCCCATAGTAAAAGTTGTTCATAATGATAAGTACAATGACCCCTTAAGATGTACTGCGTTTATTCTGTTACACGTTGTATATAAGCTAGTAGAAAATACATAAGCGGAGTAAAAAGGGGAGGGGAAGAACTCATAGGGCATCGAAAAACTCTTCCACATCGCTGTCAACGGGAAAAGTGCCCAGAATACTGGCCGCATTGCCACGTTGAATGGCAATGCTGACTCTTTGGCCAAATAAAAGGCCAGTCAAAGCAAGGCCATGTGAAGAGTCGACTAAATGCTTGCAGTTATGCGAAATGATTGATTGACGAATAACATTCGATTCTATAAGATTGGTTAATAAGGCCTAAAAATTCTTAGTTTTTTTCATCCGCATAACGGCTCTGATTAAGACCTTAAAAAGCAAGTTTCAACTCGTAAATCAATAATTTCGTTGCGACAGTTGATTCTAAATCTAATTATTGTCTAAAAAATAAAAAAATCAGATTGAATTCGTTCCGATCATTAGTCTCAGAAATCTCATTTATCAGTGACAAATATTTTAGAAAATTACTTGTAAAACTGGTATTCTTATTTATTTGGCCGAATTAATAAACTTTATTGATACATAAAATTTACTGCTGTCTCTACCTGGTATTCCAAATCGAAAAAGCCTCATTAGAATCCAGTAACGTTTTTAACCGACTTCAAAAAAAGGAGGAGGTTCTAAATTCTGTTGTATTTTTTTAAAAGGTTCTGTTATATGTGTGGTCTGTGCGTCTCATATAATATAAAGTTATTTGGTATATTTCATTTCAATAACATTCATTTGATGTAATTTTTCTTTACATATAATATCGTTTAAATACTCAACTTATTTCGGATAACGTCATTGGATATGAAGTTTATTTATTCGGTTATCATTAGGTCTATTGTTTTAAAATATAGGTATATTGATACCGTATAAAATAATTTCATTTTTAATCCTCTTGTAGTTAAATAGATCGAATCTGTTCCTAAACCAAATCGGGGCACCCCGACTTTACGTAGTACGCCTTTATTTTATTTTTTGTAAGAATGGTACCGCCACTGTCACCGCTTCTGCCGCCGCCACCACTGCTGCTATTGCAACAGCCGCAGGAGGTCCGGAGGGGGCTGAAATGGAGTGCCAATAACGGACCCATTTCGCCTCCTCCAGGCGAACATCTGCCACTACGCCGCTCTGGAACTAATCCTGAGTGGCGCAGTCAGTGATTGATGCCTGCGGACGGCGAGCAATGGGTAGCTCGCCGTCCGATCAGAACAGGCCCGAGTAGACGGCGCGTTGTGTTTCACGCGCGCCGGTAAGCGCAGTCAGCAAAAAGGGTGGTGCCATTTAAGGCCAGCCAGGGTTGCGGATTTTGTTCGAAAGAGTTACCGCGGCCCTGGAACGCAAAAGGCAGGAGAAGCATGGATGGGTTTTAGTCAGTAAGAGGAAAACTCTCCCCTTCCGCTCCACCCGGAGCGGCAGGAGTCATTTGATGATTTCTCATCCATAAAAAAAGGTAGTCTAGAATCATAAACACATGACTTGCCATGTTTTTCCTCTTACAGATCTATAAAGCAATAATTCAATTGACCATTGACGATGTTTATATGACAGTTCTAAGGACATCTGGCCGAGAAATACATAAGATTATTATTACGATTAAAGCCCATGTATGTAATAAAACATAATCATTATAATATTCATAATGTGCTACAATAAACGCACCTTGAAAACGCGTTATGTCAATCCCTACTAATATTAAAAATGCGAAAGTAACTCTGTCTGTCTGTTACGCTTTCACACTTAAACGGGTGAATGGATTGTCATGAAATCTGGCAGGTATATAGCCTGGGATATGGATAAGGACATACTTTTATACACGCGATATACGCGATAACCGACATACACGCGGGCGGAGCCGCGGGAAAAGGGTCATAAAATATAAATACCTGTACCTTTTGTACCTGTTTTATGTATTATTCTCTGCCTCGGAACAGTGAGTAATTGTATTTAGTTTGTGCTTAGTGTACATTGCATAGGCATTATTTTGTTTATTGTTCTGAGGCAGTGACACTCCGGCTCACGCTGAAAACCAGCGCCATGGATTCGTGTCTTCGTGCACGGGCCTCGGCATTATGCTGAGCGTTGGCCGTTTTGCGCGGTGGTGACGCATTACATTATGGTTCGATGTATAGGTTTACACCTGATTTTGTTTTTTTTTTATTATTATTATTTTTTTATTTAGGCCTAATGTTAACTATTTTGTGTATCTGCGTCACTTTCACGTAAATAAACAGTTTTTCTTTCTTTCTTTCTTTCTTCTTTCTAAATATTCAGGTACGGTCAGAAAATTATGAATAATATGTTTGATACTGTCAGTGTTATGAAAGGTTTTTATGTATGGGAAATCATCAAATAGGGGGGAAGGGAGTGTCGGACTCTTACTGACTAAAACCCATCCCTGCTCCTCCTCATGCCCTTTGCATTCCAAGGTTGCGATGACTCTTTCGAACAAATTCCGCAACCCTGGCAGGCTCTGGCCAGAAATTACTTATTCACTCTTAACTTAAAGATCCCCAGGTTGTAGCTGCCAACAAACACGGACCCCGGCAGGGAATTCCACTCCTTGGCTGTACGTCGTTGTCAGTTGTGATCACCAATTACGGCAAATTACTCGTAAAGTCCATCAGATTTCAATTCGTATATTCTCACGTCAGGCCACAGACCTCGTTAACGGCTACTCCTGTTTATCGCGACAACAAATCATATTTTGGGAACGGTCAGTGGTTGTCGTGTTTAATCCTCTCATCCGTCGGGTATGTGCAGTCACTGAGATGGCTCCTACTCCTGAGTGGAGATTAAAGGCTATGCCACACAAACTGGCTGGATTTTATCTGGTTTATTACAAAAGTGTGAAGCCCCCAATTCTTTCTAGGTGATTTCTTTAATACAGGTTCACTATGGCAGAAATAAAAAATGTTTTTTTTCCTTACTTTCTGATCATAAAAAGAAGAAGATTTTCCTGACATATTTCAACATGCAAACTCATGAGTTTTCATTGAGTTTTTCCATGTATTGCACGCCACCGTAATAATGATGTAATATTTTTTTTAACACACAACAATATCAAGAAAAGGAGGTATGTCCTATTCACAGAACATGGAATTGTAAATGCCCCCACCCACCATCGCTACGGCAACTCCGCGATCTGCTTTGTATTCTTTCACACTAGCTTATATCATTAGAAAACCATAAAAGCAAGCGATACGTAGCTTTAATCAAAGCCAATCTTATATACAGAACAATGCAAAATACTTGCACCATTGACCAACTGATTCACCGCTACGATCCATCCATTAAATTAATTCTAAAGCCACCTGCATCGATCGACAGTCCACCGTCCCATCAGCGATGTGTCCAAGCCCTTCTTTCGCGAGAAAATCCGAGAGCAACCGAGTGGCCGCAGTTTCACCGCAATATCAATCAAAATCAAATCCGATCTTTTAATCCAGTTGACGGGCCGACGTTCTACCTTAATTAAGGATGTCGGCACTCCATACTTGTTCGTTTGAAGGTAAAGTTAAGACGCACACTGACTGACTATCCGTTGACCTTAGCTTTTACGAGTAAATGTTGAATTTCACTGGGATTTTTCTTGTCACGCGAGACACTGAGTTGGTTGATGGCTTAAAAGGAGTTAAATAAATGCAAGGCCGGTACTGTTCTAGAACAGTGTTGGAAAATTTCTCCAATTTTATTTCAGGAAAGAAGTAATTAGCACCTTTCTACATAATGTTGGATTCTTGTTTTGGGCATACTGTAAAATGAAAAGTTTGACAAAATAGTTTTTTTTTTTAAATTGAAAAGTACATGTTTTATTTGTAACATTACAAATTATAGCTGTTGTTCTGAAATTATTTCGCAGGTGGTGTCCTGTCAAGGTGTACGAGAGCTTAAATGACTGCGCTGTATGCGGCATCATGTAAAGAGCAACCTGTCGATACTGACGTGACAGCCCTTCGCCCGACAGCTTTTCATAACTTATGTGCGTCAGCCACATGAGTCCTGACACCTACATGCAATGAAACATACAAATCTGGACCAACTCTTTTATTTACACTCGAAAATAGTACTGTATTAACCTTAATGATCTTTCGCAAAACTTTTAAATGTTCCAAGCGAAAAGTATTCTTGTAATTCTTACTAACGCTCAATTTAAAAGGAAAAACTTGAATTCTCCATTACATCGGTGGACTAACATCTTTCCCAGGATTCGAGGCATGTTAATAGCAGCGCGTAACGGCGAGAATGGGCCGATACCACCCAAACTTCGCATAGTTTCACATGCCGCGCATCACTCGCCGCCAGCCGCCGCGCCGCGTGGGAATGTCACCATCGAACACATTTTATTTGTCCGAATTATTACTTGGGGGGGCTCAATTAATTATCGCGCATTCGCACGCTACTGCAGCGGATTTTTACACTTTTGCGTAAAATAATGAAACTCTGCCGAGAATAAAAGCCGCGGTAATTTGCTCGCCCGACTGATAAATTGGAGTAGGGCAATATTGTCGGACCTTCGGGGGCGACCGACGGTTTCGACCGAGAATTTTTGTCCTTATATAACGAAGCTCCATTATTAGAGCCGCAACCTGCACTTGTCTCGTTTCGTGACGAGAGCGAAATAATCAGCTTATTTTTTATAACATTTTGGTCGTTTACGCAACGGATCGCGGTCAGTGGTACCCTGACTGCTCTGTACTGTCCGGTCTCTTGAAGTTTCGTGAATATTAATTCATGCATCACGGAACATAAGTTATTCACCGACATGATTATTAATAAGTGATGTTTAGATGCGATAAGACGATATTTGTGGGTGTAAGTTATGTCGTAAGGTGTCACTTTATTAAGTAGACGTTTTCAAGGGCGATGTGCCGTCTAACTAGTTTGGGCATGTAGTACACGCCTTACGATTGTAAGGCTTCAGCTACATCAAGTGATGAAAAGTTGTACAGACATATTTTCGACATCGATAAATTGTTAGGTAATAAATAACTTAATAAAATATTATATTATCAACTTTTGTAACACGGTGATTAAATTAACATTCGACTTGCCTCGTCAGTCCTGTGGCCGCAAGTGAAACTGATGAGCTTGAGGTTTTAGGTTCGATTCCCGTGTCGGGCAAAGTGTTATTGATCCTTCACACCATCATGCGCAGGGTACGCGCTAGCCGCAGTGGTATACTGAAAACTATACCTATCGGACAGTTGGGATGGAAAATCGTCAAATGACTCTTGCGCTCTGGGCTGAGCGGGAGACAGTGTTAGACTCTTACTGACTAAAACCCACCAGTGTATTTCCTTCAAATGCACGTTGCGTTCCAGCGCCGCGGTAACTCTTTCGAATTATTCTGCAACCCTGGAACCAATGAATGGCTTTCGGTCTGCTACTACAACATTTTTATGACTGGCGAAATGTGGCTTTACACCTCTGCCTACCCTTTCCAGCAAAACGGGCGTTATTCGACACATCATTAAAAACTGCTAAGATAGGTATCACAGAATTACTTGCGTATCAATTTCGAAAGAGCTCCTTATTCCTTATACCCGGAAATATAATTTCATCGCAACTCATTAAGCACAAAAACAAAAAAAAGAAGTTCTTAATTAAGAACTCATAAGCAATTTAAAAATATCATAAGTTAATTACTGGTACATAATACTCGTCCTCCATGTTGTATCAAAAATGTATTTATAATGAAATAAATCATCTCAGCTTGAAAAAGTTGTGTAATTAAGGATCTTTAGCATCAGTGCAGCGTGCTTTGTATTCATTATGTCAGGTCTCGGAGATAAAAGCTTTTGTCACCGGGGTTTTGTAATTAAAAGAATACTGTACTGTATTTTGATAAAGTAAAGTATTGTCCAGTATTATTTAGTGAAGAAGAATATATTTAAGGGAAAGATATTAGGGACTATCTTTTCATATACATAACTGATCCAGTCCACAATGGGTCTCATCAGAAGGCTTAAAGTCACCCAAAGGGCAATGGAGAGGGCAATGCTCGGAGTTTCCTTGCGTGATCGAATCAGGAATGATGATATCCGCAAGAGAACCTTGGTTCTCTTGCGGATAGGTTACCTTGGTAACCGACATAACCCGAAGGATCGCCAAACTGAAGTGGCAGTGGACAGGGCACATTGCTCGCAGAACAGATGGTCGATGGGGCCGAAAAGTTTTGGAGTGGCGACCGCGTACCGGAAGACGCAGCGTTGGAAGGCTCCCACAAGATGGACCGATGACCTGGTGAGGGTCACGGGTAGCCGATGGATGCGAGACGCACAGGACCGCGGTTGTTGTGGCGATACCTTGGGGGAGGCTAATGTCCAGTAATGGACGTCTTTCGGCTGATATTATGATTATGATGATGAACTGATCCAATAGAAAGTTTTTTCAAAATTAAAATATACTACTGTACAGTTTATTCCATGATTATTACCAATTATAAAAAATTGCAAACATACATACGTGAAACGCGCGAAAACCATAACCCTTCCTTGGCAGTCGGGTAAAAACAACATGCACATTGTTAATGATATACGTAATGTAACATGCGTATAAAAGCCAATTTAAGTAAGTAGCCATTATGTTCACACGTGAAGTTCCAATGATTTATACGGGTGCGTCGTGTCCACAAACAGAACAAAAATAAAACAAATAAACTGTGTGTCGGACGCCTGACACCGGTAGCCGACACCTTACCATTCCGACACACCATTTATTATTCACGTTTTGTCAAGATTTACTGTTATCATTATGCTTAAATATTAATGTAAGTCCAACCTCAAAATATTTGTAGCTACAGGCAATTGCCTTATACATGCAACTTTAATTTCGTCCCATTACCGCTACAGGGAATCGCAACGATGTTTGTCGATGCGCTACCGATTAATACCGCCGAGATATCCGCCGAACCATACGATAAATAACCAAAAATACCACCGCAGATTAAGTGATTATTAAGCACAAAAAGCGTGTAAAAATTACCACAAAAATTGATAAGAATTTCTTTTGTTACTTCAGTGGCCAGTAAATTGGTGTGCTGCATTACCGCTTAAAAAACCGCCTCGAAAGAAGGGCGACGTTGCAAAACCTTGGAGAAAGGTAGTCAGTCTCTTTTAATAAAGGCGATCGGCGAACGGACTTATTTAAAGTCGCAATAAAAGGAATGCCTTAATGATGCTGACGCCGATATTAATATTGGACGAAGTCGTCTGGCTGGCTCTTCGGTTAAATGTAGTTATAAATTACATTTTTGGAGTTGTGGTGTAGTGCGGAGCGGCGGCCGTGGGGCCTCGTCTGCCGGGCTCCGGGGTGCCCTTTCCACTTGTTGAGTGCTGTGACTGTCAGCTCCACACGTTGCACTGCTTTTGTTATTTATTGATGTGTTTTATGTTCAAGTAATTGTATTAATTACGTATTAAAGCGTGGGGCTACCTAATGTGAACTTGATGTGGGCAGGATTCACGTTGTCAAAGCAAAGCAATTATACTTGTATGTATTTTGTGTTCAATTTTGAATCGAAGCCAGTCTGTAGTACACCTAAGTACAGTAATTAGGCAGGAACTAAAAAAAATAAAACCTTGAACAGATAAAGAAGGCATCATGCTTTATTATCCTCCACAATGAAACAATAAAAATGCAGATGCAATTGTAATGGCTTCAATAAATAAGTATATTTCATCGTAAATAATGAACGACCCTTGAACGCTCCGGACATAGTGTACGATTTATAAATTAAACAATAATTCAGAAGCTTTTATTTATTTAAAATAGGTGCTAGTTATTTATTATTCTCCATTATGATATTATAAGTTTCCATTACAATAAACTATGGTATAAAAAGATAAACAGATTGATAAACATGAGCTCATGAATATTTTTAGTAGATTTTTATATTTTATTTGTAGGGAAGTATGTTCAATGCAAATAAGCTGCGCACCAATTTATACGTGGCGGCCATGTCGTCTGATCGATAATTTGCGCACATTAGCATGTACTTAAAATTCTTCGATATTTTAATGCTTTATTGCTTCATAAGTACCCAAAAATGAAGCAATGATCTTCGATTTTCGAAAGTACTAAAGTACTGGAGCGAATTACCTCTCAGTACTTATTACGTATTATAAGCTCCGCAAAGTATCTTCCTACATCGCACATAATATAAACAGTTTCTCAGAAAATCATATCGAACATCAATTTTATTGGTGGATGATTACGTTCAAGATTGTGAGTGCTCGAGAATAATTTAATGTAATTTTAACGAAAATGTCGAATTTAAAGTTATCGAGATTAAAACATAATCAGACGGCTGGCGGTTATTACGTGTCGGTCTCGTGTCCACGTCAAAATACAAACTGTACCGTTTCTTGTGCGTTATAAGTTTTGGACTTTTATGACATTATTCTATGACTTAGTAGGTACTAAATGGGTATAACACCATTGCATTGCCATTGCGGGTAGAACCTGGATGATGCTAATTTGCCCTTGATTTCCTCGGGATCCCATCATCAGATTCTGACTTTGAGACTTTGGACAAACCACCTCAAGAGGCTTTCGAATTTTGAAAGTCGGTCCACAAGGTGATCATAATTATATTTAAAAAAAAAATACATACAGTCGAACATAGAACCCACACTTCCTTCTTTTCGAAGGAAGTTGGTTAACAAATAAATAAGCAACAAACTTGTACCCAAAATCAATGAACCAATCATTAAGGATTATCACACTAGGACAGGTGATAAGAATCTACACTTCTAAACATACATAGGTGATCGTAGAGAGGAAGTGTGGAGCTGACCTTATGTTGGCATTACTGTACCATATCAATTTTACGTGAACTACAGCGTTTCCTGTCATTATGACGTCATTGATTGATCGGTTCTGCGGATGTCTTCGATTCGATGGGACTGGTAATCATGGGGCTGATGAGTGATCGGAATGTTAGAATGTAATCGAGTTTGTTTTATTTTGTGTACTTGATTCGTTACTTATATAATTGCCCCAGTATGTAGAAATAAAAAACGAGTTTTAGAGAGAGACAATTAAAGAAAAAAATGCCTCCAAACGGTGGCAAAAATTAGGAATGAAGACCTTTTTTTTTACAGATACTCTCAAAAGTATTAACTAAAGAAAGAGAGAAAAATTGGTTATTCTTCTCAAAAAAAGGCATAATTTATTTAAAAAATAAAAGTAAGTAAATACAACAGGTCAAGTAAAAAAAAATGTTTGATGAAATACAACCCCTTTTATAAAAACCATTCCAACCATGCTTACCCATTTTTTATGGATAGGAAATCATCAAATCTTCCGCTCTGGGTGGAGCGGGAGGGAGTGTCAGACTCTTACTGACTAAAACCCTTCCGTGCTCCTCCTAGTGCCCTTTGCTTTCCAGGGCCGCGGTAACTCTTTCGAACAAAATCCGCAACCCTGGCAGGCTCTGGCTCTAACATCACACAGATCAGCAGATTCGCTACTACTATTGCCTATAGATGAATGAATCCGAAATATCCATGGCCAGAATTCTTTCATGAATCACCTTGGCTACGTCAGGGACATGGCGTCCAACTTTATAAAATATCAATACGGGACACTCATGTGGATAGGGGTAGGCCACGCTATTCACAAGAATACAGCGGATCAGCGAATGTGTCGGTGGTGGTCAGACATGTAAATTTTCAACATCATATAATATACGAGTACCTTGCGTTGTAGTAATAATAGTACATTACTGCAGCGGCCAGCAACAGAGGCATTGATGGACGAACGTGTAAAGTAAATACGTAAGTCCATCAATGCCTAGTTGTGGCCAAGGCTTATAATATAGTACTTTTCTCAAATAATGCCCGGAAATTAAAACTAAGTAGTAGGTACCTAAAAAATTAATCAATGACGAACAACGAATAACAATAATTTTTTCCGCGTTTAAGTGTTCTTTTGTTTTTTTTTTCAATAAAAAGCTTTCTATTAGCAAGCCAGCTCGAAATTTAAATAAAACCTTTGATAAGTTACCTCCTCGGTTGCCACTTGCCATGTTTCAGAGTAAAAGATCGTTCCATTTTTAAATTACACGACAGATATGAGTTTAAGTACTATGTAATTTATTTGGCCGCTAAAACACGACAGATATGGATTTTCATACAATTTTTGCCGGCCGCTGCTCTCATGTATCTGGCCAGTACAGCAATTTCGATTTATCTCGAAGAAGGTTATCAAAATAATGCTCAAATTTTCAAGCTAGTTTATTACTATAGGTAACCTAAACTAAACCGGTTAGAATCAACATTTATTTTTGAAATCGTATTTATCGCTTGAGTGGGTTTCAGATATATATAATGTCATTAAAGTTGTTCACAACTGCCCATATTAACTTTTACAATACACGCAACGTTTCAACTTTAGGTTAGCCACCAGTAACACCACAGTTTATTGAACTAAAGTAAATGCCACCAACTGTAACAAACTGCTTAAAAAGTCTAAAAAAACAAGCTTTAAAAAGTTAGGAACTTTTTAGTCGTTATTTGGTTGATTTTATTGAAAACTAGCACTTCGCCCGCGACTTCGTCCGCGTGGATTTAGTAGGTACTCCACAGACTTCAACGCCCTCTACACTACTCCAAACATTTGTTATTCTTATTGTTTTATCGAAAACATTTAAATGCCGATGCCGTGGTGTTTCAACTTCATCGGACCAAGCATGTCGCGGCTTGAGCGAAAGGGGAGAATCGTATCAGATTCTCCCCTTTCGCTCAAGCCGCGACATTTTTCTTACTCAGAGCATGTTTATTACCGTCGTAACTTTTGAAAGAAAGGTCCGATTTGAATAATTTAAAGTGTAATTTACACGGACATAATCAACCTTAATTATCAAACCATTTAAATGGATAAGGATTAATATCATGATACCAAAATCACCATTTTTTATTTCACCGTAGGATTTGCTTGAATAATTTGAACAAAAAGCGGTCATGGTGACTTATCCATAATAGTTAGACATATGGCATCGTGGACTTTTTTGTAGATATTGATGACATCTACAAAACTGTATTGTCAATAGATTCCGCAGCGTACGCGATATAAGGATTTCTTCTCACACCTGGGGTTACATTATGGAAGTTTTCATACGGATCCCTAACTTTTTTGAAAATATTCTATAGCCTATGTCCATCACCGATAATGTAGGATTCTAATGGTGATAGAATTTTTCAAATCGGTCCAAAAGTTTCGGAGCCTATTAATTTCAAACAAACAAACAAATCTTTCCTCTTTATAATATTAGTGTAGAAAAGTAACTTTTTTATTGTTTTGCTTATATCAGCTACCCAATGTCACCCTTAAATATGACCACGTACTTCTGGAACACTGTTTACATGAAACTGCTGCATGTAGTGCCGTCTTTTCCGATGATAGAATATCACTTTTTACAAACTCTCAGTTCGGGTCGGAAAGAAACTGTTTTAAGTTCAGATTCCTAACCTACATCTTCTGCATCACCTAAATCTTCTAAGCTTATCAAGTTTGTGGTTCAACGCACATACTTAGTTACCGTACCAGTACATAGGTCTACATACCCCGGTCACATGAGTAGCCCCGGTCTACATACACGGGTTACAAACACTTTTTTACCATTAATTAGATATTCTTATTTCAAATTCTCCATAGAAAATTTTGAATAAAGAATCTGCTTATCAGTATTTTAGATTTTAGCTAAAGAATGGTTGTAAAGTTTTTTATGAGTATACGGCTTTTAATATTCTTCATAAAAGTCATAAGATCATACAAAAATGACTCACAAACACCATTATCACTACATTTAGCCTACACTGCGCCTGCGCAACCATACCTACAGCATATCCTACAGGCCGTTTGCATAGCACCAGCTTCCTTATGTTAACTGTTCTCGTCAATTACATCACAGAGCAGTGTTAATGCGGGCTATATTAAAACTAAAGCGTACTGAATTTATTGAACCGCTTTATCTACACGATATGTGACAAGTACAGGAGTTCTAATTGTTAGTATAATTAGAGACTTTTACGACTAACAGTTAACACTGGGTAATGTTTATGCTATAAGTTTGTGCTTAATTCCTTTGCATAAAATACTCTAGAGGGAATTTGACTCTTAACAAAAATCTACATGAATAAATTCTTACTTGAAAGATGAGACTAAAACAGATTAACGATTTGTAAAAAAAGAAATGAAACCGATAGAATATTAGAGAAGTTACAAGCTTCTAAGTTATTCTTCATCCTTGTTAGTAAAACGTCGTTGGTACTGGCTCACGCAAATTTTCTGGGGTGTGACTTGCGAGTGACATCATACGCGATTAGATCTGACTCTGATTATCATAGACTAGCTTTTACCCGCGAATTCGTACGCGTATTTTCCGTTGCTTCCCGTTCCCGTCGGCATTTCCCGTTCCTGTATAGCCTATATGCGAATGTGGGTATCATATACAAAAATAATTTTCAAAATCGGTTCAGTAGATCCAGAGATTACCCCCTGCAACCTCAGAAACTCACAAACTTTTCCTCTTAATAATATTAGTATAGATTTGAAGACGCTTACAACTCCATCATTTCGTAAAAATAAGAAACGAATATTTATTTATTGCGTCTTCTCTGGGGCATTAAAAAATCCAGTCAAATACTCTTTGTACAAAGACACTTCAAAAGTCAAATTATTTTTTGTTTAATATTTTAAATGCGCATAATTACAACATTATTAAAATCATGTAACCCTGTCATTGATAAAATTTATCATTACAAAACCTGCGTAATACGTCGTAATTATAATTAAACTTTCATAACAGCAATTAATTGGAGCTGTGTACGAGATTAATTAGAAATTGTCGAGCAGAGATCGGAGAGATAAAATTTTTTATTGTTTCTGTTGGTATCGGTAGCGTGAACCGCACCTAGGTCATTATAAGACACCTTTGAACGTTTCAAATGTGTTCTGTAACAATAGATGTAGTGTAATAGCCGAAGGGTACTCTAGAATAGGCTTCATTTTGCAATATTGAGTGGCGGCGGTAATTAGACCCGCGTCCGGACAGTTACAGCATCCTGATTCTAACGCGAGCGCCGCCTATAACTGTAAACGACGCATATCTTATTCGTTGAAACACCATTTACATCTGTATGTACAAGATATAGAGTATAAAGTTGGTTGAATATGCAAAAGCACATTCCGGAGTGACTTCATCTATAGTCCAGCGGCTACATGGGAATTGGAAGGGTTAAACCTAATTTTGAGCTCGTAGCATTTTGAACTCTAATATTTAACACGCAGAGGAATGTTTAGTGTGACATAAGATCATGTTATAAGTTGTTTTGGCTTGTAAAAGTGGACGTGGTCCCTTAGAAGCCGGGCGAGTTTCGCAAGGGACCGCCACGCTATCGCATCGAATTCATATCATCTAATTATAAGGTACGGCTCGTATCGTAGGCAGTAGTGTGCTGTGCGACTCACCCCACAATCAATTTACCCGTTACGTTCATTCAAGCCTTTTTAATGCGCGTAGGTTGGAAACGAAAGCAAAAGTGGAATTGTACGCAAGTATATGATTATATAGACGCTGAGTAATACACTTTATTTTCTTACTGGTTAAGTCTGTTTGCGTTGATTACACCAATAAATATTTTGACAGTTATGTTACGCAATAAAACTGTCATCTTATTGTTCCTTCACTCAATAATGAGCATGATACACTATACTTCACGAAATGACTTCCTATTCGATAGTCTCTTTGCGATACTTCGATTAACTCCCCGAACAATAATGTTAACATGCTATTGACTATTCAAGCTATTTGATGTTTTGCCGACCCAATAAATTACGTAAACGAGAGGAAATAAATCAACATTCTAAAATAGGTATTTAATACTTGATTAGCATTACAGGATGTCATGTTCCAATCCTGAGCATTAAACGTTTCAAACATAATAGAGACAAATTATTCATAAAAGATTTTCGAATTATATAGATAAGATCTAACGAGGTCGCTCTATCTATAATCTGGGATTCGGCCTTAGCTATCGACAGACGCATTCATTCCTGTTATATCGAGCTGTTATTACGTGGATATCGGCAATCATGTCATATCTCAGTGATACCCTAACACGTTTCCAATGTTCGCACTCTAAATATGGAGCAAATTAATTTGGTACTCAGCGGAGGTTGGACCGAGGTCGCTAGTAAAGCGAGCGGTCATATCCTCACAAATAAAAAATACCTCCTTTATTATTACGATTGCAGCGAGAGGACGCCGTGAATTATGAACACGGCTTCCTTTATCGAGCTTTTATTATGCATAACGTCATCATTTTTATAATGCCAAAAGTACTTGAGAGATCTGGCCATCGTGTAACACTACGACCAGTTTATTTGTACAATTTCGTCGTAAAACGAGCAAACACCGGAGCCGGTCGTATATTTATTTTTTAACGAGTGAATATATTTTATTCTGTGGTCGTTTTACATAATGGTGGTGCCCTTAGGTGATCTTAATGCGTCCGTCTGGTAGGCAGTGAGACGTCACCGCGGAAGGAGGCGACAGTAACGAACTGCGAAGACCGTTTAAGGAGAACACATTATGTTGCCTTTTGACATCATTAAGGCGATTCTCGAGCCGGTCGTGGCACTCGCAGCTACCCTCCGAGGATATGTAACGAGTCTGCTTATTGTTTTGGTAAAATAAAACTTCCTTGTAGGCACCATGTTGGCATAATGTGACGTGTGCCTAAGAGCGTCTATTTACCTGTACCATGTGAAGTGAAATGTACTCCAGATGGAGATATATTGACGTTGTGTGAGAAATATTTTCCCACTGGCTACAAAGTTGCAGAAACGTACTACTTTAGCTGAGCGTCTGTGACTGATGAATTGAAGAGGATTAAGCCTATTTGTACTGCCTGAGAAGCTATTACCTCCTCTGGACTTCACTATTTACGCAGTATGGTTAGAGCCAAAATAAACTCAAAGGGAAAAACGAAAGTTTAAGACCTACTCAAGCACCTCTAGGATGCAGTTTCTTTAAAGTGTGTAGATGACTCAGTCTATTTGCCTATGTAAGTGCCGCAATAGTCCAGATACCCACTTGAGCCATCCTCGGCAATTACAATATAATTAAGTAGACATGCATCGTTTTTCCCTCGAGGAATGCTGCCATACGGAATCTAAAGTGTCGATGAAAACGGAGTGAAGATTATCTTCAAGTCTTTAAGTTATCTAGGTTTTAAATGCTTGGAAACTACACATCAATTCCCTATTAGCAACATGACAAGAAAATTAACTCAACATGCATCATAGAACGTTTTTATATAATTTGTTATTAGGTATGTGAGCATGTCCAGTGTCGCAAATCGGTGATGCGTTTAAAGCATTTGGAGCGAGTAACTGGTATTTAATAACTTGCTTACTTTTCCTTCTTAGCTAAGCGCTATTTTTTGTTGTATATGATTATGAACCAAGGTTTTGAATTGAGCTAGACCTGAAAATTCTTATGTGCATTCAATGTTGATGAGAAATGTGCAGTTCTTGGAATTGGACGAAGTTTTGTGTTTTTTCTTCCATTGCACCTGATTTTCTTATATTAATTCTTCACTTTATTTTTAAGCAGTTTCCCATAGCGAAATTTTTCCGTTCAGTCTTTGTGCGCTATGGAAACTGACATTTTCAACCACGCACTTAACAAAACGATTAAAAATATTACTTAAAACTGTGTAAGTTTATGAACATACGTACTAATAGCTTCTCAATTCTAATGTTGGATTTATAGGCCATTATGAGCGGCCTCTGGACGACCTGAGAGCGTTTACTTGTACCATTTAAATACAAGATTGATGATATGAAATTGCCGAGTGACAGGAGTAAGGTAATGATGTCTCTGATAGTCAACTTGATCACCCATCCATTATAAATTTACATAGTAATCATGTTTAAACTACGTCAATAAGTGGTTTTGTAAAAACTGTGCCTCGTTTAGAACGTCGCCTGAGAAAGTCGAGTGTTGCCAAGATTTATAATTATAATTTTCTTCTTTTTTTTTTTTGTTTTTTTATTTTTTTTTTAGCTTGGTTATTGCGTATCGACGGCGTGCATATTTTTTTATTGATTGTAAATTGTGTGACCTGATCGGTGATTGAATATTAGTTTTTTACAGTAGACCAAGCATGGTATTCCTCGCATACTTTAAGAATACGCCTTGGTAGCTTAGTTTTCAAGCTTTCTTTTCGTGTGATACTAAAGTTACTTGTTTTAATTCATTCTTTTCTTACATTGAAATATATATGAACGCAATCATTTGATTATGCTGCTTTCGATCAGCTCAAACCTACGAAATAAATGTCTTAATTGGAACAATTAAGCAATGTGAATAGCATCTCTCAACGGTTGGATATATTTTCCTGCTCATTGGCGGAATTCCAGAGAGTGACAGTTAGTGTGTTGTCCTCTATGTAACTTATGTTGGCATGCGGAGACGTTACTTGGGACTGTTCAATCATGGACTCGAGTGGGTGGTTGATCAGTTTGTGAGGGGCGTCTCTGGATGTCGCATTGTATGACTACTTTTATTATCTTGGGTTCTGCCTGTAAAAATAATTGTATGTGTAAATAAATAAATAAATAAATAAATAAATAAATAAATAAATAAATAAATAAATAAATAAATAAATAAATAAATAAATAAATAAATAAATAAATAAATAAATAAATAAATAAATAAATAAATAAATAAATAAATAAATAAATAAATAAATAAATAAATAAATGTTAATCGGAACTTTCAACCTTTAACGGCAACTAATCTTGAACGTAGCAATTATAGCTTCTAAATGAGTAAATTCCAAAGCTGTCAATCTATTTACATCTACGATTTATAAGCAAATCGCAGTACTAAATACAATTACACAAAATTATACGCACATTCCGTGAACACGGAGGAAATCATAAAATTTGTCCAGCCTTAAAAGTCCAATTAACTGTAGTTTACAATAATCGAATACAACACTGAGTGTGAATAAATCAGAACAAGTCGTTAATTTGTGTGTAGATTGTGATTGTGATTGGTTTGATGTCATTAGTGAAAAGTCTGAAAATCAACGCGCTGCTGATTGCGATCTGCGCAAGAGTTGACAGGAACTCCTGGCAGTTATGGCAGCGTAGCTACACTGTTACAATTCAGTTGGATTTGATTTTCTTGACTGGGAACATGGTTGAATAATCTTCGTATAGTTTGCTTTGTGTTAACACAATACTACACTACTTAATAAACCAATGCTTTTGACGTTTGGAAAATCATAATAATTACCTACAGAAAAGTCTATTATAATATCTAACACAGTTTTTGTACCTTCGAATGGTCTCAATAAAATATTTTGATCTATTCATCCCCAGCTCTTGTATGACTAAGTTGTAAAATACTAGTTGATTCTAATCAACTAGTATTTTCCAAAAAATATTGGACTCTTATTTTTTCTTTTTTCACGTATAGCTGTTTTATCTCACGAGTGCGGGCGAGCCATAGTTGTGTAGGTAAATGTACGTTCACATTGTCTTAGTGTGCGTAACCTTGAGAGCGACTGACATAAGCTCACGCACACTAAGACAATGTGCACGTACATTTACCTACACAACTATGGCTCGCCCGCACTCGTGCGTTGAAAACTCGCGTGACGTCACTTGTAAGTACACTTTCTACGTACACGTGACGTCACAGCCCCCACTCCTGATCTTTGATGCGTTTTATCTTCGTCTTTTTATTGATTCGATAAAACAAAAAATACGTGTCCATATATTTTTTGAGTAGTTCGAGCGAGAAGGAGGGATGGAGCTATATAGGGTGCTCCATCCCTCCTTCTCGCTCGAACTACTCACGCTTTAACACGTCATGGTAGGGCCGCAGGAATCATCCCTATTTATATAGTAGTAACTTACATTAGTACACAGAAACATTACGTAACCAAATAGCCCAAAACAAAAGCCTACATATTTACATATTACATATATTACAAAAGTGACAATACTCTTTGGGTTATTACCTACTGAGTATTGACTATTAGTACTTTTTTTTTTAAAGTTGCCCCACTCTAGGAATTTCTCCTGTATCGTGGGTACGTTTACAATAGTAGATTATGCACCCAGGGGATAAAGCAGTGTCTTGTGTCACGGGCGTCATATTGAATCTCGAACGCAATGAAGGATTCGGAAGTTAACTCCCGAGCGTAGCGAGGGAGTTTAAAGTTTGACTCACGAGCGAAGCGAGGGAGTTAATACAAGAATCCTGAATGCAGCGAGGGATTCAAGCTAGCCCAAGACAAAGACACCTTTTAAATCCCCGAGGAGGATACTCTACTTTTCATACCTCCTGTGAGAAAATAAGAAGCCATAACACGAAAAACAAAGTATTTTAAATTTACAAACACTAAGTAGAGATATGTATTTAGACCTAAAAAAATACTATATACATACTTAAAAAAGTTAGTTTAATACGGATTTGCAATATCCGCGCCTTTTTTGCGTTCCACTCGGTATACCTACGACATAGCGGCCACGACCAACTCGATTTTCGTTTTTTTTTTACTTTTCTGTGGGTTTGTAAATATGTGCAGGCCTATTGTTAGCCACCTAATACAATTTAAGAAATTTGTGTACACAAAGCTTTATACAGAGCTTTATATCAGCTGGTAGAATGGGTTCGGGTGCTTGGCTGTATGCAATTTGAATTTAGAACGTCATAGGAGATGCTCGAGAAAATAGTTTTAAATTAATAAATCGACTAAAAATGGGTTTTAAGTGTTATTCTGATCCTTTTATACAATAATCCGTACATAACCAATTATTCTTATAATATTGTCTTCAATCCTGGTCAATCCTTATGATTCTGTAGAAATTCGAGAATATCATCCCTGAGTAGTAAGAGTATCGAGAATATCTTTCCTCTTTCTGAAACAGAAAGAGAGAGACAGAGACAGAGGGCGTTGTAAGTACCTAATATACCGCCGATGAGGTTCCAAATTTGAATCACATTATTGACCGGTTACAATGAAATCCAGTACAACATTATTGCCCG
Organism: Melanchra persicariae; assembly: GCA_947386135.1. Classification (NCBI taxonomy): domain Eukaryota; kingdom Metazoa; phylum Arthropoda; class Insecta; order Lepidoptera; family Noctuidae; genus Melanchra; species Melanchra persicariae. The sequence goes on along the minus strand of OX376664.1, from coordinate 8,201,884 downwards.
GCTGTGCCACCGGCCAAAAATGACTCACTTTAGGTTAGGTTGGCATGACATATAATTTGACGTTTTCGATCAGGTGGTGTGAAAACATATAAACTGACATACACAAACAGCCAGACCCGGAACAACTATCTGTAGGCCATACAAATATTTGCGTCGTGCGGGAATCGAACCCGTGACCCGCAACGCAGCAGTCAATCGCTCAACCACTGCGCCAACCGTTTTGTCGTATTATAAAACTTAGCTCCAGGCGCCATTGATGAGATGATTACAGCTAATTGATTGTCTTCAACGTGAAAGTTAATTACTGACGTGTCGCTTATATTCAAACCGTTTAGCTTTTGTTTCTATTTTATTGTTTCATTACGACTATTGATTGAAGAGTTATGAAAGTTTTCTGACAGGAGCTGCTGCTGGGGTTTGCGAAGTAATGAAAGTGTTTATTATAACTTTTTGTTTATGGTCTTAAATAGAGGTTGTTGTCTTAGGTCAGCATCAGAATATATCAATTAAGTTTTTTTTTTATTAAGTACCAAAAAGAAACCTCAATTTATCGAGTGTGAAAGTAGGTAAGTAGCTATCATACTTTTTTTTCTGAAAATGATGTATAATTTCGAATGCAAGATGGGTTCAAAATCTCTTAATCTTCTAAAATACCACTTCTAAACATGCGTCGTCCATTGAAAGCTACAATAGATAAAATGGCGAAGGTTAAAAATCCATTACGTTTGGGTAAACAGTTGTTACAAGTTGAAAACATTGCCTAATTTTCCAGGAAACAGGCCTCTAACGGTTTGACCTTAAAATCTAAAACAAACTGTCTACCACAAAATTGAGTTTAATCGTTCCAAACCAGCTGGTACATATTTGCTTAACGCAATAATTAGCATACCACGCAAGTATTAATCAAAGAGAAAATAAACAAAACACAATCGAAAGAATTCCATCCTTTTTGCTCTCAGTAATGGCTCTACGGTATCATTGCACTGCGCCATTCAATCTTTGTAACTCATCTGCTTTTAAAACGTCACTTACACCACCATCAAACCCACTGTATAATACACTCTTTTGTTTAAGCATATGGTTGGTTTTCCAGTGAGGTTAAGATCGAGATGTTACGTTAAGATGCGCGGGCGCAACGCGTGCCTAGCTCGTGCCAATTTGTGAATAGCGCCGGACGCTCCGGGCAGCTTTCTTTCCTTCGTTGCTAAACTTGTTAGTTGAATATCACTGCTATGTTAAATAAGGCTCATTTGATCACTATAACTATCGATATCGATAAACTGAAACTACACACGAACATGTTAATAAACAGGTATGGTGTTAGCGAAAATATATTCATAACAATGTTTATTACAGTCAAATGAGGTACTATTCGTCGTAAAACTGGAATTTACGTCTATCAGCGGTCATAATACAGTGAGTTGAATACGTCTGTTATTTGACATATGCATATCTCAATAATTCATGCTATTTACTAGTTCTAGAACTAGATATTTATATGCTGTATGTATTACGTATTATTATCGTAGACGTAGCAATTTCTTATTCTTGCATCTGACGGCACCTGCCTTGATAAACCTGACTTGATTCTTACTGACGTGTTACAAGACTGTTTTTCCTTTTTTTATAGCAGCTCGCCGTAAGTAATGTCTTTCCTCCGCTGTGTTATGTTTCCTTATTGGCCTGGAGTCAAGTCAAATCTTCATCTTGTGCCTTTAACTATACTGCTTTTGCTGCTACTGCGTCATCCTACTGCTCAACAGGCTCCAACATAATTATTACCAGCCTCTTTCATCCTATGGACTCAAGTCTACTCTCCTCTATGCCTTTACCGATTTTGTCAATCTCCCCGTACATCCAACTCCCCGCTAACTCACAACTGTGGGTCTACTCTCTAAGCCTAAAGTCCGTAGTTTCGGCCTTAGTGTCGGGCGTTTTCTGCTCCGTGTCACCTACGGACTTACGATTAGTCCCGAACCCGAACTAAGAACAACTGTCAAATCATTCATTCTTAGGTCAGGTTCGGGCTTAGAGAGTAGACCCCTGACACCCAGCACATCAATCGATAACCCACGGGCGCATCACTACGGTGATCACGTGACGGGCTGGGCCGCCGGCTCCTCCACCCGTCCTCTCAACCAGCCGCTCATTAGAATGATTGATGCCGTGTTTGAGTGCGTAAATATGTGCCTACGGAGTAACAGCATTACTGGCTTACTGGTCACGAGGCACGCGTGTACAATGGTCTCGCGGGTGGTACTAGCACTTAACACTTCGTGAATTTACTAGGAAAATGGTGGTTGTTGTTTGTAGTTGGAAAATGTTTTTTGGTAATGGAATTGTTGAGGTCGTGTTTTGTTTTGGCTTTTGGTTTGCCCTTCAAGGAGTTCTGCTTTTAAATCGGAATAGCTTATACCGTAAAAAAAAACCGGCCGGCGACTCGCGCACGAAGAGTTCCGTACCATTATCTATAAAAACGGCAAAAAATTCACGTTTGTTGTATGGGAGCCCTACTTAAATATTTTGTTGTTATAGCAGCAACAGAAATACCTCATCTGTCTAGCTATCACGGTTCATGAGATACAGTTTGGTGACAGACAGACAGACGGACAGCGGAGTCTTAGTAATAGGTTCGTTTGTACCCTTGGGTACGGAACCCTAAAAATCAAGATTGTCTTAGAAAATGTCGTTTGAAACGCGTGTGTAAGCAATCCCGCCTTAATTCCAATTACAAACTTCGCCGATGTAGTTATTATTTCCAGCTAGAAAGGTGCTATGAGACGACTGCACGAGCCAGGGTCCACTAGCATTTAGGTATTGTAAGAGCCTCCTTACGCAGCATCTGGCTGTTCATATCTACTTTGGAAGTGGGTTTAAGAATAAGAACATTTTAATTCGGAAATATTAATAGAACGGTTTTTGTTTTAAGTAGAGTCAGATGTTATTCGAATCTCCGAGCCATGGTGCTCCAATATATTATGCTAATATACATAAAATACGTGTTTTAATCATATTATCTGGTACGTAGACCCCAGGCCATAGCTCTGTGGTCTACAGTATGTCTCCAAATGTTGAGGCTACTTATGACTATGAAACCGTATGCATCTTTAACTTCAAAAATCAATCAAAAAAGCAAAAAATGAAAAATGTCATTCGAGATTATAGCACGTGTCGTTACAATGTCACAATAAAAAATAATCGCAAAGGCAATCCAGAGGGCCTTTTCTACAAATTTTTAAACAACGTTCAACATTCGCACGTCAGTCGCGAACTGGCAAAAAAACCTTAATTTTCATAAATTTTTGACATATTATTGCGATTGAGATGTGTGCGAGGAGCTCGTGGCTAAATTATGACAGCCGCACGGACCAATCTTCAAGGTTAAGCAACGCTTGCCGAGGTTGGTCTGTGGATGGGTGACCATATTAACATACCGAGACTCCTCCGTGCCTCGGAAAGCACGTTAAGCCGTTGGTCCCAGCTGTCACTTGTAGATCTTTGGCAGTCGTTACGGATTGTCAGAAGGCAGAAAATCTGACACCAGTCTTGCCAAGAAGTACCGTGTTACCCAGTTAATGGGTTGTGGAGGTCTGGTAAGCAGCCGCTCCACGTAACTTACTGGTATTCAGCTGAATCCGGTTTGACTGGGAGTCGACCCCAATTTGGTTGGGAAAAGGCTAGGCAGATGATGATGAGATGTGAATGCGTTCATTGCTTGAAATTTAGAAGAATTGGCACTCTTTACTTTCCTTCTATTTTATCGTATTCAGTTCAATATTATGGAATTCTTACAATCAGGAAAAATATTCTGTATCAATGTTCTAATTAAATTATGGCTCAATTCTAATTGTAAACTATAAAACTATCTATAAATGGAAATAAAAGGAAGATATTGTTTGCTAGTTTATTGCCGTGTTACTCATAAACATATATCAGTTTCTTGATCGCTGTTTCTACACATATTTCATTCATCCATGTTTGGTAAATGGAAAAATATCAGTAGTAATTAAATGTGATCTGTATAATAAAGAGACGTTGGTAATTAATTAGAAGTAATTAATGACTTTATTATAATCAACTTGCAGGTGATGACGACAATCGTTTTACGCCTTATTTATTTTTATGTGTTCTACCTTTTTAATCGCTTATTAGAGAGTCTGTAAAATCTTCTGAATATTTTTTTATCTAAACCCTCGGGTTTTGCAAAAAAAAATTATCCTCCATATCTACATAGTATCGGTCACGAATTTCCAACCGACCTCAACAAAGTTTCGCCAAGAACGCAAGAGACATTAATAGTATATTGCCCAAGTGTGTGAGCTAACACGGATGGTCTCTCCGTTAATTTACCCTCACACTCCAATGGCACGGCCATTCTACACGACCGGGATGTGATCAGGCGCAGGACCAGCACTTTACATGTTACTGAGGCACGGGGATATCTTACAACTGACTTCCAAAGTCCAAGCTGCTACTAAGAAATACCTAATGGTATAGAGGAATGCCCAGTAACACAGTACTGTCCTCTTTGAAAAAAAGTGTAGCAAAACTGCAGCACGGTTGCTTCTCCAAAGATCCACTCATGATCTTCATCTTCTGCCAGAATTGCGGAATTTGTTCGGAAGAGTCACGAGAGGAGTCAGAGGGAATTTGGAGGAGCATGGATGGGTTTTAGTCAGTAAGAATCAGACACTCCCTTCCGCTCCACCCAGAGCGGCAGGAGTCATTTGACGATTTCCGACAGAATCTCTCAGAATCAAAAATGTATGGAAATTGAGGCTTTTTTGATAGATTGCGACTGAGATGTGAATGCGAACGTTGCTTTAAAAATAGTAGAATGATCATTCTGACCATAATTAACACTGACATCAATCAACTCAGTCCACTGCTGAACATACACGTCTCCCAAGTTACACAACACAGTCCCCTGTTGTGCTTGAAAGTGACATCTGAACAAATAATTATAACCGATAGTCGTGTATGATAACACGTTAAATTAAGAGATGTGTGCCGCTCGTGACCCGTCGCCTTTCTTCTGCGGGCGCACTCCTGCGCACTCATTTGTTTATGGGCATTGACTGAATGCTTATGGAGAGGTTACCTAATCAGCGGCTTAAGTGCTGTGTGGTTCCATACAGTCTGCTGGATGACGTTTGACCCATCAAACGTTGTTATTATTCACATAACAAACTGTACAACCCATTGTACAGTTTGTTATGTGAATTATACTGGGAGGATAGAGGAATCTCTTCATCGTTTTTTGTACGGTTCCTATTGTCTTCTATCTACTCGTACATATTTAATAGGAGACTAACTACACGAACTAGGAATATATTACATTGGATGAGCAATAAGATTTTGTTAGGATATTTGGAATTTTAACCTTGTAATGGGATGAAAAGGGGAAAAATCGTGTGTACTAAAACTGCGCAAACAAAGTCGCGAGTAAAGTTCTCGAGTGGGACGTTTAACTTATTAGGAATGTTAAAAGTATTACGAATCAGTTTGTCTTAGAAGACACAATGGAGAACGAAAATGAGTAATATGTCGCTACAATGGAGAAAGTAAAGGTTCAGGGATTTCCTGCCCGGGTTGCATCTGCCAGGGTTGCGGAATTTATTCGAAAGAGTCACCGCGGCCCTGGAACGCAAAGAGCATAAGGAGGACCACGTGTATCGAAGTGTATCGATATGCATGGTACATCATTATCCTGATAGGGTTACAGAATTAGTTCGAAAGAGCCACCGCGGCCCTGGATCGTTATAAGGAAGAACACGGATGGGTTTAAGTCAGTAAGAGTCTGACACTCCCTTTCGCTGGACCCAAAGCGGAAGAAGTCATTTGACGATTTTCCATCCATAAAAAAAGTATCTACAATAAATGTAATTACTAAACCATATCACACCTCACCTCACAATTACCATCAATCTCGAATTATATCAGCAGTCACTGCGTAATGCACACGAATGAATTCGAAGCCTTTAGGCGACGGTAACCGAACCCAATGCATTACCAATACACAGCCAACACAGCCAACATGATAATACATCATATCTATGTTTTATTCATATGCAGACTTGCGATTTTGATGTCGCAAGGCGGGTTCAGCCGTTTTTGCTCCAAGATTTATATCGAAGTAATAAATGTATCATAAATATATGGAATCAATTTTATATGGACCGTTGGACGCTTTAAGTCGTAATTTGAATCGAAAAAAAATGATAGATATTACACGGCCGGCTCTTTGATATGAAGAGGATGGGTTCGGTTCCTGATTGATGAGATGGTTCCTTTTGTTGATGGCGTAATTGTTTGGCGTAGAATGGAACTGAAATTAAGGTTTGTATGCCGTTTTATGTTATTCGTTTATAAGCAATGGGCTCGGGGTTTTATATTTTAAAATCTTGCTTCTTTTTTTAAAGTATTTTGTTTAGAAATGATTTTATACTTTACTAATCGGTAAGGCTGGAAAAATAGTTAATTTGTGTCGTCGAGCTGGTCTGAGCTGCAAATTTATATTTAAATAATTTCATCAGCTGGGATTTATCCCGCTTCCCGACTGTAGGAATGGAGATAGGCCATAAAGAGCCAAGCGCAGACAGGCTGATGTCAAGTTCATCATCATTTCCGAATACTTAATTTTTCATATCTAAGTTACATTTAATTTCACACAATAACAAACACGTTAATTGTTTCTTACAAAACGTACCGATACATTCCATTGGGTTTTGTAACTAGTTTATTTGTAGCAAATTACTTTCCCATCAGTGCGGGCCCACAATGGCGAATAGAATCCAATCGGTGTGGTTGCATAGATCGCTTCTTTTGTAACCGCAATCCGTATGAAATCACACTTAGAATGACTTAGGTACTGTGTACTGTGTGCTATTGAATTCACAGGTAGGTCAGCGGTAGATGTTGGAATTTATCTTGAATCAATATATGAGAGCTGAATTGTTATATTGAAACGGATTTTTATTGCTCTCGGGTGTGGTGTGGACCACCACAAGAGATCTGAAGAACTCCTGTGACTCAATCCAGGGGCTCTCGACCAAGTGACAGACTAGCATCGGTGGCAACTGCCTCCGTGGTCGAGTTGTTTAGGCGTTTGCTTTGTGGCCCGGTGGTCGTGGGTTCGATTCCCACGGGAAGCATACCTTGTAAAGTTGTTTCCAGTTTGGCTAGGACATTGCAGGCTTGAATCACCTGATTGTCTGATAAAAAAATGATTCCGTGCTTCAGAAGGCACATAACTATAAGCCGGTGGTCCCGGCCGCCAAATGGCGGTCGTCAAATAAACCACGTCAGAGGCCCTTTTTTATGGATGAGAATTTGGGAAATCATCAAATGACTCCTCCCGCTCTGGGCGGAGCGGAAGGGAGTGTCAGACTCTTACTGACTAAAACCCATCCGTGCTACTCGTAGTGCCCTTTGCTTTCCAGGGCCGCGGCAACTCTTTCGAACCAAATCCGCATCCCTGGCAGGCTCTGGCCCAAACGGGCCCCGTCTACTTTGCTGATATCTCTTTGAGGCGCGCGTGGAACACAACGCGCCGTCGACCCGGGCCTGGCTTTGATCGGACGACGAGCCACCCAATGCTCGCCGTCCGCAGATCCGCACCTACGGTGGCCGGGAATAGCCCTGCGACTCCCGACGCCCGGGGCGTCTCCCTATGTTGTGGAAGCTGGGGCGTGAGGGTTGTCTCTCCCTCACGCGGCCCGCCTCCTTCTTCACTAGCATTACTGCTTCGCAGAAGGACGTGACGGCTTCCCATGCCTCCTCGCTACGGACCATGGATTGAATCAGGGCCGGGCGGTGTGGCTGTTTCTCCCTTACTTCCCTTCTTTGTAAAATAAGCTAGCTTTTACTCGCGACTTTGTATTCATCATTTGCCTAGCCTTTTCCCAACTATATTGGGGTCGGCTTACAGTCAAACCGGATTCAGCTGAATACCAGTAATTTACGTGGAGCGGCTGCCTACCAGACCTCCATCATCATCTTCCCGCCCTTATTCCATGTTACTTGGGGTCGGCGCAACACGTTTTTTTTTTCTTCCATTCTGTCCTATCAGCCGTCACACTATCATAAACTCCCTTTTCTTCTCTAATCTAATCTGCCTTCCAGACCTCCACAACCAATTAACTGGGTAAGACGGTACTTCATGGCAGGACTGGTGTCAGATTTTCTGGCTTCTGACTTTCCGTAACGACAGCCAAAGATTTATGAGCTTAACTTGCTATCTGAGGCACGGAGGAGTCTGAGTATGTGAAGGTGGTCACCCATCCACAGACCAACCTCGGCAAGCGTTGCTTAACCTTGAAGATCGATCTGTGCGGCTGTTATTATTTAGGCACGAGCTCCTCAGTAGTACGATTGAATTGGTCTACCGAAATGTCACGTGGTCACACTTACATTTTGGTATTTAAACAAGCACGATCGCTGTAAGAATGTTACTTTGTCTGGCCCCGCTGAGGGCCTAGACTTAATTCATGTGGTTGGCCAGATAATTCACCTTGGAACATATTTTTTATTTATCTAGAAAACATTGCCTACTCCAAACAAACACATGGGCATCTCGAAACAGCTTCTTTAAACCAATTCAAAGTATAAAAAGTTTTTAGACTTATATTATGTCATGCAGGTAATGATGTAAGTATAAAGCTTAGACTTAACTCTGAATTAAACTCAGTACGAAATACCATTACTAATTCATAGATCCGTCTCTATAATATTTTAAGAATTACGTATGCCATAGCGTCGAATAGAGCACGACAAATTATCTGTACGGCTGACACCTAACACGACTAGTTTAATACATTATCTATACCTCTATATCTATACTTTATACTGATATTATAAATACGAAAGTTTGGATATTTTGATGAATGTTTGTCACTCAATCACGTCAGATCGGCTGAACGGATCTTGATGAAATTTGGCACAGAGGTAGATTATAGTCTGGAATAACACATATGATACTTTTTATCAAGGGGCTATGTTCCCTTAGGATAATTGTCGACATTCACGCGGGTGGAGCCGCGAGCGGCAGGTAGTACATTCTATTCTTATAATTCTAATCCTCGACACTTGAGGGTGCTCCACTTAGAGGGTCATTGATTTTAATCTGCATGCGACATTGTTGCTCGGCAGTTACATCTGGACCTATTGTGTAAATGGTGTAACAGTACCTAGTATGACTTGCTAGGATTTAGAAGTTTTTGATACTAACCGAAGCGGGCAGGAAATTATTGCCTTGATACAGTGGGGATATTTTCGCTTGGCAGTGATTGGTTACGAACTGAGATTGATAAAAGTCTCAGTAAATTTCCATTAAAAATGAATAATATTTTCTCTAGTTTTGATTAAAGTCACAAAAGACTTATCCAGTTAGTTCACCGCTACGACTTTTGGGAATTAGAATGTAACGGAGTCTTAGCGAATCAAGCATTTTTGGGCTCAGGCGGCTGGTTTCAAAGGTTCAAATTGGTCAAATTATGCACATTTTAAATTTTTTTTTAGCTCCCTGTTCCACCTGTCAGGCAATATCATGCACTGGTATTCCGACAAGGAATTTCCACAGGAATTCGAAACCCGATCGTCATTTATTTTCCGCCAATTCTCACGCAGCGGGGTTTCGATATTCCGATACCGAAACATGTCTTATAATATTGTTTACTTATAAGTTCGTACCTAGAATATTTCGATATTCTAGATCCAGATTAAGCACATTCTAGGGCATGTGAAGATTTTTTTCAACCACGCTGTTTTACGAGCAACCAAGTATGATTGTAATGTCTAATATTTTAATTGTGTTCTTAGGTCCAGTGGTAACATTGCTGCAAATATGCAGGCGTATTGACAGTTTTTTATTGGTATGTATAATTGATAAGTACCTTGAATTAAAATATAGATCTGAACATGGTTGCAGCTGTAATTATAAAATATTTCTTTTTATAGAAATATCTGTATCGGATGTAGCACCATTGTGTTTCGATGACACAGATGGCAGAATTTTCTAGTAGTTCTGTTTTATTTTACTTTTAACTCTTCTTCCGATAATCCTACTTCTTACCTTCTTTTTACGTCACGATAAAACGTGATTAGACCATTCCATTAAACCGCTCTTACGAGTCATGTCCCCAAATTTTTAATTCAATACTTGGAAAAAAACGTTCAGCGACTCCGCAATGGGTGCGTACGCGCACCGTGCTCTCGTTTTATTTGCGACGCTAACAAGTTTTTTGCTTGAAGAAAAACGTCGGTAACTCGGCGAGTTGGTCCTCATCTCAGAGCGAGAAAGTCAAGCCACTCGTGCACGACGTGAATGTGGAATCGTTTCAGAATTCAGTACTTAGCTGTAATAGTTTTTGGGAAATCGTGTAGGTATTGCAATTTATTGCTAATGTGTTGGTTTATTTTTAGGGAGAAAATTGCTGAAAAATTTTATCCCTATATTCCAAGTCCCCCAACTCGACTCCACCTCTTATCATCAAATTGACATTGCAAATTGTTATTAATTTATAGACATCAATCGAGAGTTATTTGTTGTCAAAATGACGTAAAATATAGATCTTAGTTATTTGTAAAAGTCTTTACGTGAAGCTTTAAGTTAAAGCCTATTTTCCGAGACTTATGTATGTCTCGGAAAATAAGCTTTGTCAGCTGATAATTTAACAAAACAAACGTTTCCCTTGACTAAGTCACAAGAAAATGTACCTTATGTGGCAAACATCCTCTATAGATTTCAATAAAGAATGAATGTGGTCCGCCATTTTTTTAAGTGTATACCTATTGTATGCAAAATATTTCTCATTACAGTTACCAAAACTTATAAACAAAAAGTCAACACCAACACCTAAAATATTGACTTTAACACACTTTTTTACCGTCTGTAACTCAGTAGCTACTTGGCAACAATCAGTGAAACCAGTCGCGTAGCACCTACCTACATCGAATGAAAAACTGTTTCACGGTAGAAAATAACCTAGCGGAATGGCCATAGAGAGTGAAAACAGACCGTGGACAGATGACCAATTTATGTAGACACCAATCACGTGATTAAGTTCCTTTGGCTTCTTTATGTGTTGGTTGATGTCGGGGGGTGAGGTAGACCTTGGTGACTGGTCGTTATTTCTGTTTATCACCAGGTCGCCTTTCAATATGTCTATTATTGAGTCGCAAGTCTAGCCTCGGGCCATGCAAGGGTGTTATTCCATTGGTGTTGTCATAATTTTGTTTACATTGGAATGTTGTATGAATTATTCATTACTTGTATTGAGGTTTGTGTAATCGTTGTACGTCGTTATCTTGTGAAAAATATTATTGGAATATTTGTGTGATGAATTGCATTTAAGTATCTAGTGTATTTTTTTATATTTTTGCGACGGACCTGTTATGAGGCAAATAATAAACTGACATGCATAATTATCCGTTTTTAGGGTTCCGTACGCAAAGGGTAAAACGGCACCCTTTTACTAAAATTCCGCTGTACGTCCGTCTGTCCGTCTGTCAGTTGAAATTTTCACAAGTTATGTATTTTAGGTGCCGCTATAACAACAAATAAATACTTAAAAACAGAATAAAATAAATATTTAAGGGGGCTCCCATAAAATAAACGTGATATTTTGCTCGTTTTTGCTCGATATTGATAACGGCAACAGGTAGACGCTTGAAATGTTCACAGAATATTTAGTTATATATTCTCTTTAAAAATAAATAAGTAAATTAAAATAAAACAAATATTTAAGAGGGGCTCCCATACAGCAAACGTGATTTTTTTGCCGATTTTATAGATAATGGTACGGAGCCCTTCGTGCGCGAGTCCGACTCGCACTTGGCCGGTTTTTATTTTAGAGGTTCTGGTTGACTGTGCGTATGCTTGCAGATCGGTACAAGAATATGGTGAGTTTTATAGCGATATTTGTGTCGTCAAAATCCTATTCTGTGTCAAGAATTTCTATAACTTGGCATCTTATTATTTATCCCCATAGACTTGTACCTTAGAGTATGATTCCATATGTTACGCTGCCTGATGAAGAAATGAACGTCGACACACTAATTAAAATAGACATACATTGAGTGAAAAACTGAGTGGCGCAGACCTCCCAATTTGGTATAAATCACACGTGCAATTAACCGTACCTCATGTCTGCGCCCGCGCATACGCCACTCCAGTTTAGGGTTGCTACGTTGGTACAGAAAATTTCAGAATATATTAAGTAGCTACTAAGCAAGCAACGTTGTGACTGTCGTGTTGTTTAATAATTATAACAAATCCTCCTGGAAAATGGTGATGGTGAATTTAAAAAGTGAAAAAAAAATTAGCACTGAAAACTAAGAAATTCTAGAGCCTCTCGAAAATAAGTTTCTTTTAGGACTTAATAAACTTAACTGTCAATGAAAAAACCGTTTTCAAAACCGAGGTTTTCGATAGCCGTAATCAACATCATTTCAGCCAGAAGACATGCACTGCCGGACATGTGCACACAGCCTTCCACAAGCGGCGCCACATCAACCGCTTCTCGCATCCATGGTAATCCCTCGGCCCTCATCATCAGTTCACCTGTCCTCCTTGCAGGAGGCCATCTAATGCTGCGTCTCCGGCCTCATCGGCTTTGCGACCATAATCAATTTTATTATAATGGTAATAAATATTTTTAGGTAAACTGGCAACCCTGGTCAAAGTACCCGCGTCTTCCGCGCACCTCATTATTTCGGCATCTGCTCTTGTTTTGCAAGTCCCAACGGCTTTTTTTCTTGTTTGGCCCGAACGCATACTTTTAACTTACTGTGAACGCTCTTAAATTTACTTTTTTATGTAACTGTGTAATGCTGAATTTAGGCAGGCTCAAGAAATTGTTACAGGTCGGTTTGGTAATCTATAACATAAGGAATTGTAGCATTAAATTGGTTTTAATCAATTAAACTGTTATCTTTAATTTTTTTTTGGATTCTTCTTTCTTCTAATAAGATGTTGCTTTTGGTGACTAGTATTCAGTACTTAGTTGACATTGATATCCTTTCCTCAGTATTTATTTGCAGTAATTTTCCACCTTCTCCTCGCTTTGAAAAGACTGGCCTCAACAACGTTGAAAGCCAGGCTAAGCCTGTTAAAAGAACTTTTTTAGTTGTATATGATAAAGTTAGAGTTTCTTGTCGTGAATGAGTCAACCCAGAGAGACGTCAACGTCGAGATTTCCAAGCTAGGTAAATCTATTCATTTGAGGCGGCAATAATTTGCGTATAAATCGAGTTAGTTGCGAAAAACTCGTCCACAATTTACACACTGACTCGCTAGATGCAAAGCAGGGTCGGTTCTACTATGTACCGCTTGCAAATGATATGTAATGTTTTTAGAAGTTCCAAGTGGGTGAAACTAAAAAATAGATAATGGATGGATGGATAATAAAAAATGGGACCTAAGACTATTTAGATGATAAAAATTAAAGTTATTTTGAACTTTGCAGTGTTTTTTTGGAAGTCGGTTTATTTTATATTTTTTGTTAAAAAAATAATTATTTTTCACTTTCTAGTGGTAGGTACCCCACACCTAACAACACCACTGGAAAGTCACAGGAAAGCAAAAATACGCAATTTCGTATACATGGATGATTTTTCCACTCATTTTTTCCAGCTATTTGGATTTAAAAACCAAACTACAGAACCGATTTTGATAAAATTTCAATGGGACCATTTGGGAAGTATACCCTTTCCAAGAATAAAAGATTTGTTCAAATCGCTTGGCAAGCGACGGAGTTATACACGAACAATCATAAAAAAAAAATACAAACATCCGAATTGAGAACCTCCTCCATTTTAGAAGTCGGTTAAAAAAATATGTGGAAAGAATTTACAGTGTAAATACACTGTATATTTTTTCCACATGTTTTAATTTTTCTTGTTAATAACTTTACTAGTGCTTAACCTAATTCTCATGAAATTATGATGTTAAAACTAGTTTGACATCCAGGTGATACATTTTAATTTCCTTCAATCAGCTCAGTGAGGAAATTGCGCTTTAAGAATTAAATATAATGGAGCTAAACGGAAAATCTTGTTGCGCCTGCATTTATAATATGACGGTGACGACTCGCCCTGTCACTTGGGGCATCTAGATCTCGACCCTAGGGTCCCGTATGCGAGTATTTAATTAATTTTGCCTCATGTGACGCAATGAGCAATCATATCTTTTTGTATCTCTCAGTGGAAATGTGCATCTAGGAGACAATAATAATCACTTCTTTTGGTGTTTCCAGACTGCAAATTAAGTTATAAAATGTGTCACAGAATAAACGCAATATACCTGAAAAGGGGTCAATACAGACATCAATTTGATCACCTTTTACTATAGGACTAAACACGAAATCGCGAAAAGAAGTCAGCAGTTCAGTACATAAACACATTTGTCGAGTTATCAGAACACAAACGTATAGGTACAACGATTTTTTTTCACGATTTCGGTGTTGGTCCCATCGTAAAAGTTGTTCATATTGTTGAGTACAATGACCCCTTTTCAGGTATTGCGTTTATTCTGTTACACGTTGTGTGTTGTGGTTTGTAGCTATTGAATTCAGAAGAAATATTGAAAATACTATAATCATCTGCCTAGCCTTATCCCAATTATATTGGGGTCGGCTTCCAGTCAAACCAGATTCAGCTGAATACCAGTATTTTACGTAGAGCAGCTGCCTACCAGACCTCCACAACCTATTAACTGGGTAACACTAGTTCTTGGCAAGACTAGAGTCAGATTTACTGGCTAAATTTAAATCAAATATTGAAAATACTATGTGTTCAATTAATTTACTATGCATTGGTTATCCATATTTTTGTTTAATGGATGGTTTCAATCAATGTAGTTTCGTATATCTTTCGTTTTCCTACATTTCAGCGTAACCCCATCTGACAGAGCGGACCGGTTGCCGGCAGTACGTACCCACCACGCGTACACACCGTATAATTTAGTAATACTGGACGACATTATGCACAATAGTGTCGACGCTTATCGTCACCGCTACCGTGCAATTATCGATCCTGGCTGCACTTATTATCGATACAGAACACCATTAACCAACCCATAAGTTTCTCGATTTGTGGTAACTGCATTAAAATGATGGATAACATCGTCCATCGCCGAAATGATCCCATAATGGAATTTGTTTAAATTTATTTCGGTAATTACAGAGTGCGGCGCCTCGGGCCTAGTACTTAATTTGTTTATTACGATTTATGAATGTAAAATCATTTAATTCGTTGTTGTTATCACGTAATTTGAAAGTGTTGCTACTAACATATAACTGCGTAATTGTAAATTATTGGAGTGAGTACTTACTGTGAGTAATGGAGAATACTCATCAAGTTTACGCCTACTCACTAAAGACATTAATTGGGACCAATTAGAAACTAATCCAGTAAATAAAAACACTATTAAAGCTCCAAATAGTTTGTATCACATCACATGTATCAAAGGCATCGTTATCGCCTGTATCACATATGCATATTGTTTTGAAAACTCCTTACTTTCTTACTGAACCATATTCGTATAAGCAACGCATGCCTAAATCGGCGACGTCATTAAGTCGACGTAACTTCGACCGGTCATTACCGTGTCTATATCTAGCTCAAGATATCGATAAGCAAGTTTGCCAGTTTATTAGTGTACGGCCATACGACTCTGCAATTAATTTATCTCGTCCTCATCAAAATATCTCGGCGAGGCATGAGGTCCTGAGTTTCTGACCAAAGAGGGCACGTCGCCATATCTGGTTGGTAGCCACGCTATGATATGGATGCAAGGAGAAGGAAGTGTAACGATATGCATGGTACTCTCTCTTTCAAATTCGCAACCCTGGCAGGAATGCGGAATTTGTTTGAAAGAATCACCGCAGCCCTGGAACGCAAAGGGTTTAAGGAAGAACACGGATGTGTTTTAGTCAGTAAGAGTCTGACACTCCCTTCTGCTCCGCTCAGAGCGGAAGGAGTCATTTGATGATTTTCCATCCATGAGAAAAAATATGGTACTGTATCATTATGATTTTAAAAAGGCACGCAGAGAAAACCGCTTTCGTTTCTACCTATTTTATTTAATGATATTACTCACTATACTAAAAGTTTGCAAAAAGGCGTATATAGCAAGCTAACATTTATAAACGAACAAACTCAAAACTTAAACTTTGATCATATATTTTACAACGTGTTATAGAATGAACGAAATACCTGAAAAGGGGTCATTGTGCTCATCATTATGACTTTTAATATGGGACCAACACTGAAATAGCAAAATAAAAAAAACGACTGCACCATACATTTATGTGCGCGTAACTCGACAAAATGTAGGAACTGAACAACTGATTATTTTTTCGCGATGTAGGGGTTACTCCCAAAGCATAAGTTGTTCATAATGAGTACAATGACCCCTTTTCAGGTATGTCGTTCAATCTGTTACACGTTGTGTAAATGTTAAGTGTATAGAAGTACGATTGCAGCTTTGTTATTTATTAATTTGATGGCTTGGCTGAGCTTAGATGTTTTGGGTCTGATGTTCGCATGCAATTGTTTTTCCCTACATTTAGTTTTTCTATCCGTAAGCTGAAAACACAATGGTGCTATCACATGATTTAGATGATTTTGCAGACGCAGGACAAGACAACTGGTTTATTTTTGTGAAATCGGAATAACTGCTACAGTTTACGCCATTAATTGGGTCTAAAGTCGAATTTTCATATCAGTCAGAGGGCTGAGTTACACAACGTGTTACGATCGCATGTCTCGGAGGTGTAAATGTTAAGTACAGGGCAGTTTGCTGCCGACGGACGTTTAAATGGATAGCCCGACGGTTTTTGGAGCAAAATTAAGTCGAGCACTTCGATATCGCTGTGGGTTACATAAATATGTGGTGTTCCTGTTTCTGAAGGGATTTGGAGCAAGATTCGAGAGTAGGTATGTTGTAATTTAAGTGAACTACACTTAAATTACAACATACTCTCGGATCTTGCAGGAAATTGATTGGTTGTATGGAAATTCATCCACATTAAATACAGGGGAGTTTAATAAAAAAGTACCTAAACCGTAGGTAACTGACATTTAAAAAAAAAATCAACAATGCAGTTGTAGATTCTCGGGCCCGATGTTGATGAACATAAAAACTGCATCATAGAGTATTGAAAAAAATATCAAATTGATAATATTTTTTGGAAATTAAAAAAGTATTTTTTAATAATGAGCTGTTTTCCATGTGGTGTTACTTCCCAGTACTTGATCCTTATTAGCGACTCACAGGATGGTATAATAAGTAATTAATAAACCAGGGTGTGTTGTTCTTTTTTTAAATCAACTGGCTCGATTCCTGGTAGGAAAACCGATTTTTCAAAAATCGATAGATGCACTTTTAGTTTTCATCAAAATCGAACTCGAGACTCCTTTCAGTGTTTTTCGATGTCACTCATCGTTTCGGATTTGTTCAACCACGCTCACTTTAAAAATTCAACCTGTTTATAAAAATCTCGTGTCTCGTGTCACGGTGTTTGTGGTCGCTTTCCTCCGAATCGGCTCGACCGATTTTTTTATTTTTTTTTATTTATAATTTGTAGGTATAAGAATACGGAATAAGCGCGTACGAAGTAGCGGGCAAAAGCTGGTATTTTATTATTTGTAGGATTGCTTTTAGCAACTATCTCATGTATAAGCGATGACGTGGACGGCTCTGGGTAGAAATACATTTACCTAACCCGTTTTTTTTTTTTTTTTTTTTTTTTTTTTTTAGGTATGACCACTAGCAAGTTAACACACTTGGGATATTAACTGCTTAACCGGACTAACCTGTGGTGGCTTCAAATGAATTTAAAGCCCCCAGCCAAGGCAACAAAACTAGCTACAAGCTAAAAACACTACTGACCGCTCGCTAAGGGCATTCCCTGTGGAATACGACCTCGGCTTAGCGGCGTCAGTTTGGGACAGCAAGGGACAATCAGGCTGGGTCGTTTTATTATTTAGGGGTTATTAAAGCTAAGGGCTCAGCGGCGCGGGCTGGCTCGTTTGCAAAAGTCGGGGAGGGTTTTGAGCGGGTCGTCGCGACGGACCTCGGCGGCGAGGTCGGTATACGGAACGCGGTCTGTATCTGTTTATTCTAAGGGTGCTGGTTTCCCTACAGCTTTCCTGTATCTTTGTGATCTCGTCGTCGGATTCGACGAGTGTATGCCGAGGACGGCGAATCTTACTAATACGAGAGGGAGTGTACTGGGTTGCCTTTGAAATCAAAGGGTTTTGGTGCTTTTCAGCGGATTCGAAGAAACGCTTTGTAAGGCGTTTCATAAACTGTTTTAGGGTCGGGATTTTAAGGTCGACATGAAGTCGTTCGTTCCGTACATACCACGGGGCGCCCGTGGCTTTTCGGAGAAATCTATTTTGAATTACTTGCATTCTGTGGATTTGCTTTGGCTTAGTGTGTGCGAATACAGCACACGCATAAGTCATAATCGGTCGTATGCACGTAGTGTAAATGCGCAGTTTACATTTAAGTGATAGCTTGCTGCGTGCATTCAGCATTGCATGGAGTCTACCCAGAGCGAATGCAGCACGTGAACGTACCGCACTTATGTGCTCAGCAAAGGTGAGTCTATGGTCTAATATCACACCTAGATATTTGGCTCGCTTTTCCCAAGGGATCTGCTTACCAAACATGGTGATAGGACTCGGTGGATTGGGAATGAATTTCGTCCGCGGTTTGTAGAACAAAACCGCCTGACTTTTTTCGGGATTAACCTCAAATCTCCAGAGACGGAACCAAGCGCCTAGGTCGCTGGCCGCCTTTTGAAGATTTTTGGCTATTGCGTTTTCACTATTGCCGGAGCAATAGATGGCCGTATCATCGGCAAATAGAGCTAGCTGCGTCTTATTATTCTTAGGGATGTCGCTAGTGAACAGCGTGAAAAATAAGGGAGAGAGCACGCCGCCTTGAGGGACGCCGGCTCGTATAGGGTGGGGGGAGGAAAGCGCACCTTCGATACGATACCGAAAGGTGCGGTTCGACAAATAGTCTCGTATGATGAGCACGAGACGATCTGGCACGCCAAGTTTATATAGCTTATAAATTAAGCCATTGTGCCAGACTTTGTCGAAAGCTTTCGCTATATCAAAGAACACGGCTCCCGTTTTATAACCGCGTTGAGTGCGGCCGCTGATATGTTCAACGATACGGTAAACCTGTTGGACACATGAGTGATTAGCTCGAAAGCCAAACTGTTCATTAGGCAGGAGGCCCTTTGCCTCGGCATAACCTCTGAGTCTCTTATAAATAAGTCGCTCATAGATTTTACCTAGGACCTTGAGCAGACTGATGGGACGGTAACTGGTAGGGGAGGACTTTGGCTTTCCCGGTTTAGGAATACCGATAACGGTAGCCTCTTTCCACGATTGTGGGAACATGTTGTTGGACAGAGCGCCGTTGAAAATGGCAGTCATCAACATGATAAGGGAAGCTGGGAGAAAACGGAACACCTTGTTGGTGATACCGTCTGACCCAGGGGCTTTCCTGGGTTTGAGTTTCCCGATTATATCCTTCACCTCATCTGGAGTGATGGGGGGGAGGGGGTCCTCGGGGTCCTCAACGGGGGGGAGAGAAGTCCTACGCTCGACCTCAGTGTCCACCTTGGCGAGGTGAACCGGGTCAGCCGGGCAGGTACTGGGGGAGCATTGAGTCTCTAGGCTGTCGGCCAGGCACTCTGCCTTTTCATCGTCATCGAAGGCGATGGTATTATCAGGGCGAGTGAGAGGAGGCATGGTTGTAACCTCAGAGGCGCGTAACTTCCTCTGGAGTTCCCAGAAGGCCTGGTGGTTGGGTTCGAGGTCGCCAAGCATCTTATCCCAGCGACTGTTACGCAGTTCAGCGATGGCGCGACTTACTTTACGCTGTAAGTAGCGCATGTGAACTTTGTTGCTGTGGCAGGGAAAGGATGAATAGGCACGAACGGCCGCGTTCTTCTCGGTCAGCAGAGCACGCACCTCGTCCGGGAGTTTCCAGCGGTGATCGCTCATCGCTGGAACCTCTTTGGAGCATTCGCTCAGGACGGCTTGAATGTGCTCCGTGAACGAGTCAACCGCGGCCGCCGTGTCGGCGGCAGTCTCTATGAGATCTGGAATCTTATCCAAGTGAGGAGACGTGGTGATTTTCAGCTTTTCGCTTACTTTTCTCCAGTCTGTCATCACTCGGGAAGGAGGGGGTTGGGAGGGGTCCATTGGTCCCGATCTGGGAGCTAGTTCCAGAATCACGGGACGGTGGTCCGAGTTAAGCTCGTCCACTGTTTCCATTGAATGCAGCCGAAGGTTGACATTCTTAATGAGAGCGATGTCGAGTACATCGGGGCGACAATTGAGGTCGTGGGGGAAGTGGGTAGGATGCATCGGAGCGATGACATCAAAGTTAAAGGGACTAGAGAGTTCAAAGATGACTCTGCCTCTAGGGTTGGTGGTGAGGCTGTTCCATGATGGATGTTTGGCATTGAGGTCCCCCGCCAGTAAGACGGAGTCGCTCATGCCAAGAAGTATTGAGAGGTCATCTTTGACTTCGGAGGTGTTGATTGCCGTGTTACTGGCGCTAGGAGGAGGGATATAAGCTGAGATGACAGTGATGGGCTGATGGCCCGTCATGCCCAGCCGACAGACTGAGACCTCTATTTGCTTAAGAGTGGGTGGATCCACAGGAATGCAGTAGAGGGAGTTTTTATAATATATGAGGGTACCTCCCTTATGACACCGAGTCCTATCGTTGCGAACCATTCGGTAGTTGGCAACTTTAGGGTCTCGGTGTTGGGGCTTGAGAAAGGTCTCTTGGACCAGAAGGACGTCTATGTGATGGTCGCGGAGGAAAGTGGCGATCTCATCACGTTGGCTCAGAAGGCCATTGGCATTGAAAAGCCCTATCCGGAGGGCTTTCGGTTTGAGTCTACGGTTAATGGACTTATCCATTAACTAGGGAGTAATAATTATCCATATGGTGACGTACATCACCGAACTCTTGAAAGATGGAGGCAAGGTCGCCGCCATTCTTTACGGCCTCAGTCAAAGCTAGGGCCCTAGGGGAGAAGAAGGCTAGATAAGCCAGATAACCCTCCCCATTTGCACCTACATTAGGGTTTTGCATTACCCTGGCTTCTACAGCCTTGGTGGGGGGGGGAGGGGGAGGTGTTTTTTGCCCTTGGGGCTTGGTCTGGGTTGGGGGGGCCTTAGCCTGCGCGAGCGCCGCGCGAGTGGCCGTAGGCGGGGAGAATGGAGGTATCGCTACATCCATGAGAGGGGTGATTGCCCTAGCGGGCGAGGCGTTGGGGGAGGCCAGAGGGGCCTGAGAGGCCTGGGAGCCAGTGGTCCTCAGGGCCGGGAAGTGGGCCCTGTGGTTCGCTGCACTCCAGGGGTTGGAGCGTTGTTGGGTTGCCGCGGGGGCCTTCTTATCGGGGGAGGGGCGTTCCCTGTTCTGGCGAACGTTCGATCGCTTAGCCAGAAGGGGAGAGGAAGATTTGGGGGCCCTTGGGCAACCTCGGTAGTTAGCCGGGTGCCCAGTCTCGCCACACAGCACACAGCTGGGTGGGTCGACGCAAAGTGTCCTGTCCTTTGGACGAGTGCAGTCAGCAGTGCCATGGTCGCCCAGGCACTTTACGCAGCGGGGCTTGCCGTAGCAATTCCGCTGTGAGTGGCCATATAATTGGCAGCGATGACACTGCCCCACTGCACCACTCTTGTTGGGATTCTCTGTGCGAATCCCAGAAAGACCACATATGGTGGCGATGTTGAAAATGGGGTTATGCCCCTCGGTGGGGTCGCAGACGACCAACACCATATCGAACGCAGCGCCTCCGCGGCGGTGCATGCGGTGGACTTCAGCCACCGGAATTTTCTGGGCTTGGAGGTCGCTGAGGACCTCCTGTACCGTAATCTCCTTAGGTACGTTGCGGATGACCACACGTACCTTTTTCTCCTCTTCAAAGGAGAAGGAGTGGAACGGAATGTTCCGCTCCCTGAGAAGCTTGTGCAGGCTACGGAAATCCGTAGCCGTCGGCACAGTGATCTTGACACCCAGGTTGACTGGGTGGGCGCGCGTGTAACGGATTTGACGCTCGTTACACGCCGCGGAAAGTGTTGTCCACAATGTCTTATCGTGGACGAAAATTGGGGGAGGGGGCTTGGTTTTGAGGGGGGAGGGGGCAGCCGGGGTGGCAATCGCCATGGGGCTAGAGGGCCGGCTCGATTGCTGTACCTAACCCGTAAGAGAGGCAAATTAATATTGAACCGAGTAAACTTAATTAGGTAGGTACGGTTAACATGCTAATTTTTACTGTTTTATTAGAATTTAAGTACCAATTAAAAAGATGATGCCACAGAACGACCACTCAAATTAAACATCTCATTTCTTCACACCTCCGGTGCTTAACGATCGTCTAATTAGGTACAGTAACATTAACATATTAATAAACCTTGCTTATATTCGCGACAAGTAGTAAAGCTGAGTATCCACTATGCGTTTTTCTTCTATATTCTTTGTCCTCATCGTTCCTTTTCCTTATCCAAATTTGAACTTGTATTATTCTTAAATAGACTGTACCTCCTTATTAGTCATCTCTCATCCCCTTTCTTGATATGACATCCTTCATATAGTCCATCCATCGTTTATTTATTCTTCTCCAGCTCCTTTATTCGTACTTAGAAGTACACATAAGTATATTTCTAAAGCGCATTTCAGACTACGCTATTCTATAGTAGCCTCAGACCAACAAAAAAAGGTAGACGGCGCACTGCGAACATCAAAGATGAAGCCATCTTTTTATCTATGTGTGGCTCGAAGGGTTGCCAGTTTTTATTTTTTTTCCTTATAACTTGGGAAATAATATTTTATGGGCAAGCTAATATTGTGCAAGTCAGCACAAGTAAGATATTGTTGAGTATGGTATTGTAACTTAATTTTTTAGAAAGATCTATACCTAAAAAAAAATTTTGTACATAACACACACCTACATTCAATTATATAAGTTAAGTTATAAAAGGTTGTCGAAGCGTAACAAGCGTAAGTCATTATGTACATTGTTTTAAAATAAAATAGGTAATTATATTTTTAATAAACTTTTATATATTAAAAAAGACCACCATAACAAAATCACTGACTAAAGAAAAAGTAGGTAATATCAAGATAAAACATAACAACAGAACAATGACGTGTAAATGTTATGTTTAACATGCTTACAAAATAAATATTATTTATCATGAACAAATTAAAGTCTTTTTCAACACATTTGCTCAAAAAAATGCATTTACGAAGACTGTATACATTATTCGAAAGTTAAATATAACGCACCACACAATGGAACGTGCGGTAAAACCGTACCGCATACTCCGTTGAATAGCGCCGTACGTATTCTTTACTGTTTTTTTTAAATAACTTATAGGAGTATAAATAAGTACGAGAATAAAATATAAGCTGAATGATTGCACCTACTTGGAAGCGCTTTTGCACAATACGTTTTTCTCAATTCAATACTAAAGTGAAAATGAGACGAAAAATGTAGTTCCATTTGCAAAATCGCGCTATCTTCATACTACAAACGTCAAAGATTGTTGCGACTTTCCGACTATCTAAAAACAAAAAGTTTTTTTCATAACCTATTGTACTGTTTTCTCGCAAATGTGTTGAAAAACTTCAAATCTAAAATATTTTATACATTAAAAAAAAGAAAATAGGAATATAACTCGAAGAAAGAAATCATATAATATATTTGTTTAATCGAATGGGGAAATATTAAATCGTATTATGGCAACCCTCACACTTAATGTCACTGCTTCTGTTTGTTGACTTTTTGTTCCAAGTAACCTAAAATTCATAGTTAATTTATAATAAAAACGATGTTATTTCAAGTACTTACAAGTGAAAAGTGATTCCGTGAGACTTTTTATGTGATTTGCTACTGTTTTTACAAATTTTTACTACACAGGAAGGCATAATTATATTTTTCTATTAATGTTTTCTAGACGACGGCTCGTGACGTACTAAGAGCGATGAGCATGGTTTTAGTGTAGGTGTGTGGGTGAGCTTGTGTATTTACTTGAAGGAGCACGGTTTTGTGGCTTCACTTTTGATGTTCGCGGTGCGCTGTCTACCTTTTTTTGTTGGTCTGAGATAGTAGCATAAATTGCATATAGTTCATAGCACAACAATATCGCTCACCATGCATTTATTTAGAACATGTTCACACTTAGCTATAATTTATATGTTGGCCCGCCCCGCAAATAGATGGACGAAACGACACGTCTGGACGTGATCCTATGGATACGAGCAGATCAATTTGATTGCGATTATATCGCGCAATGTGAACGCAATACTATAGTATAGCTTTAGTATAGCGTAGTCTGAAATGCCCTTTAGTATTTGCATAAAAAACGGCAACCACGATGAAGCAGACGCGAGTATAGTTGGTGCCACGAAGATAGTAGATACCCAGCTTTAGAATCTTGCTAACCACACGACAATTCGTCGCAAACTCGCAAGAGAAACGTCTCTTGCGCAACGTAATTTTTTGTGACAAACTAGAGTGGGTGCTTAGGCCTGTTTCATCAGCTGACCTTGCTTTCGGTTAATTAGGCCCGTCCACGTCTCGTTGGCTCGGTGATGGATCGGTCACCTGCACTCACAACGACTTGCAGCGACTGGATACGACACTTGTGTAACCGACATTGAGCGCCGTAATCATTGCGGATTTTTTTTTCTAAGTCTCAAAATGTTTTGGATTTAAATGAGCGAGATATTCTCGATGTAACAAGGAAGAGAGTGAAAGGAAGGAAAAATAATCACGTAATTGTACAATACATTACAAATATTAATTGTAGGCAGTAAAAAATACAACGGTCATTGGACTGAAAATGGTTCAAGTTCAAAAATTGAAAGCACATTACTTAAAAGCGATCCATATGCATTAAGATTATCTCCATTTTGGGAGACCATAAAGACAGATTTTATATTATCAACTCGAGTGTTTTAATTGCAGATCGATAAGTCATTTCCATATTTCTACATCGCGGTTGTCATGACAGTTTGGCGTAGGTACGCTCTCAAAAATCACGCAACTGAACACAGGAAGGTTGATTTGAATTGTCACTTCTTATCTGAGCTGACTGTACTTTTACAATAACTTCTAGATGACCTTAAGTGATCTTTTTCGGTGATAGTCAACTGCAGTTTTAGTTTGTGCAACTTTATTGATCATCTATGTTCAAAGAGGTTATTCTTTGGTTGAGTTTAGATGGATCTATCTAAACCCGTTATTATGAAAATCTATGATGTTGATTAATATAAGAGATTAAAAATATGGAATACTTTCATTGTCAAGTACGCTATGCTACGCCTCGACCACAAACAATAAATTCGCTATTTTTATCTAGTAATAGATTTGTCTAACGACTATTTTTAAGAATAGAAAATCGTGTTCCTTCTTATGCCATTTGCGTTCCAGGGCCGCGGTGACTCTTTTGAACAAATTCCGCAACAAACTTAACACCATGCGTATTACTACACTACTTGATATTATACAATATTGTTGACTTGTCACGTGCTTTCAACAGAAATTAATATAAACGTTCCGTTTATGGTCCATTTGTATATCGAATTCTAGTAAAGTGTGTAATGAACCGCTTCGATATTGTGTGTATAAATTGTAAATATTTGTTTATAATAACATCAAGAATTAAATGATAGCTGGGCTTGGTCTTTCCTTAGAATCGTTCTTGTGCTTTTATTGGTTTTCTTATTGTGAAATTAGATTTCTTAGTAAGAAGTAATTATGGTAAAGGCTCAATTAGTCATGAGTTAGGTTTAATTGCCCGTCTTTCATACTAACTATAATGAGATTTGATATTTATTTTAACCGACTTAAAAAAAGGAGGAGGTTCTCAATTCGACTGGTTTTTTTTTTCTTGTTTGGTGTTGTTTGTGTCTGTACATAGTCTTCTCCAACAAAAGAATGTGAGTGACTGCCAACACGTTAGTCATGCCAATGCCTGTAGGCTCCACATAAATTGATCATAATTGATCGAATTTTAATAGACTATAAAACCGAACACATTTCCCAACACCAACAATAATTGCTTTCCCAATTTGTATCGGAGAACGAACAAAAATAATTAACAAAAACGGCAAGCGACCACAAAAGTGGGTAGGTAAAGCTATCGGTAGTTTTTCAATAAGCAATAAATAATGCAACGCAACGGTGGCAGGCGCACGCGCCGCTAACAAGGCGCCCGCGTGCGCCCGCGCAGCCGTGCCATCGTTGTGCAACCTGCCCCACCCTGCGCAGGCGCGCGGCCACGCAGCGCGAGTCTTGAGAGACTAGCGGGCTGGTTGAATGAAACAGGATGTTGTAGCCATTTAGGGTGGTGATGCTGTTCTAGATGCGAAAATCAGTTGGTTTTATGAACGTGAACTATTGCTAAAAAAGTTAAAGAAGAATATTTGCTCCTGCTCTGAACATTAGATTAAGATTGTAACGTTGGTGTCATACGTTTTTGAGTGAAATTGAAGAAGGGTTTCAATGTTTCAATTTGAATAGCGTAAATTTAGCAGATCTATGGATCTTAGTAGTTCAGGCAGTAGCAGCAGATGTATTGATATAATAAGATAATCATTATCTTTGCATCCTAGGACTTTCTTTTTGATATTTTCAATATAAAGCTCTGGAACGCACCATAGAATAGTGTTCTTCACTCAAGTTTTGAAAGTTATCAAAACGCTGAAAGCTTCCTCACTTGGGCCAGCTCCTTAGTGATACCGTTCTTGTCCAACTCCTGTGCCCACAATATACTATAGCATATCTACTTCGGCCACTTTCTGTGTCTATTAGATCACCGCGTCACATAGTTTATAAAAACCTAGCACAACTTTTGCTATCGGTCGACTGATTAAAAAACTATGGATTACAGACTTATGTCCTCCAAATACGACATACCTTTCTAATGCTGCCGTATTTCGATATCGACAAACGAAAACAAGATTCTACATATAGATAACGTCTTATTCATTAAGCTAGTAATTATTTTGGTTAAGGTGCTTGTAGCCAATCGTCCTGTATTAGTTCAGTTTAGAGCTTCGGTGTAATGAAGCAATGATATTGGAATTCTGTTCGGTAGAAAACTATAAATTTGAGTGCTCTATCGTCTGTGATAAAAACATTTTTAGTCTAATACAGATACTCGTAACTGCGTTCTTTTACGTGGCATTCAGTTGTTATGATTAGATCAATAAATTTAATAGTTTGCCAACATGGCGGTCTAGATGGTGTTGGGCGGTTTCGTTTGTCGCAAATTAATGGCAATAAAGCATAATCATATCGTAAACGGCGTTCGTGAGGCTGCGCCGGCGCAGCTAGCCTCCGGGCGCCCTTCGATTCCAAGATGGCGCTCGCCTTTAATCGTATTTGGTGCTTTTTGTGCAGTTTTTTCGTTAAGCATGCCTAATAATGTTTTTTAGTGATGAGTTTTTGTTGCTGTGGAAGCGTACAGATCTGTACGTTTCTGGGTCCACATGATATCGATAGGCCGTTATATTATTCAGTTCTATATGAGTTCCTACTTTGTGTCAGTGTAAACGATTGGCGATTTTTTTCAATCAACCTACAATGTCATAGGCGTTGAGTGAACAAGGGCTTTCCGAAGATAATAACTTCTTCTCCTTAGCCTTCTATAATACTTGAGCTTTTTCCTGCGGCTTTATTTCCATGGGATAGGTACCATAGGAATCGCGCATTTTTTCGTAATAAACGTAGCTTTTGCCACTGAGTGTCGCTCTCTACCATTGGTTTGCTCGCCGCACTAATTGATATTCAAGGTTAAGCAACGCTTGCCGAGGTCGGTCTGTGGATGGGTGACCATCTTAACATACTAATACTCCTCCGTGTCCCGGAAAGCGCGACAAGCCGTTGGTCCCGGCTGTCATTTGTAGATCTTTGGCAGTCGTTACGGATTGTTAGAAGCCAGAAAATGCGGAGAAGCAGGCCATAAATATGACCAGTATGGCTGAACATGCGCGTAAAACCTTGACGTTCAAAAATTCCTGGCTTTCTAATTTGAATAAATACTTTTTTAAATAATTTTGTCTCTGTTGGATACTAGAGTCACGATGGCTTTAAGACGTCGTAGTAGTAACCCGTAAGTTCCGTATGGTGTCGGAAGTAAAAAGATAGCACCATCCCATCACTTTCCATGGGTGTCGTAAGAGACGACTAAGGGACTCACCAGAGAATGGGCAGCAGCATTTTCTGTAGGTACATTGCAATCGCCAACCCACCTGCCAAGCGTGGCGATTATGGCAAACACCCCCATTTGGGGGAGGCCTATGTCCAGCATTGGACGTCTTTTGACAGATATGATGATGATGTCTATCATGAGTAGTAACCCTGGTACTCAGTTCGCGAGTCTTTGACTGCTTCTAACAATAACAGGTCGAGTTTAAAGACCAAGTTATAATGACAGGTTGTCGGTCAATTGCATGCCTCGATTGTAATCCATTTACAAAGGTATCTCTTACAAACCTGTTTCTTTTTACTATGATAAGCTAGGAATGCGGTTACAGACTATGAATAGGATCTATCATCTTTTGTGAGGTGGCTAGATGAATTTGTACGTGAGCTTAGGATTTTTTTTCTGTGGAATTATCATAAGCTTGGTTGGATATCTGATCTGTGGTATAAACATATTTACATGTTGTAAGAACCTGTGTCACCTGTCAGGGTTGCGGATTTTGTTCGAAATAGTCATCACGGTCCTGGAACGCAAAGTGCACTAGGAAAGGCACGGATGGGTTTTAGTCAGTAAAAGTCTGATACTCTCTCCCGCTCCACACAGAGCGGAAGGAGTCATTTGATCATTTCCCAATAAAAAAAAAGAACCTGTGTCAGAATTCAAGTTTGCAGGCTGTTCCATAGCAGGGGCAAAGGTGTCCATGTGAAGAGACCCCTTCAAGTTGTTGATAAACCATGATGCTAGTTTATTGTGTAAGACTTGCACGGTTTCTAGATTGAGAATTCCAAGTTAAGTTTAATGCCAAAGTTTGAAAGGTTTTATGCTAGAGTTCTACAAGTTGTCGACTTCGAATTCTCAATTCAGAAACAGACTGTCAATAACTTAAATGAAAGTCGAGCTTTTCGCTCGTATTGATGTGCTTACGTTTTTCTTCAAGCTCGAAATAAACTATGTCAGAGGCCCTTGAGGCGGTTTAGAAACTCTGACATTAGGGTGTGTGGGGTCGTTAGACCTTACTACCCACACGATAAGACAAAGAAAAGAAGAAGAGAGAAGCTCGAAATTGCGATAGCTAGTGGTTTCAACAAAATAAAAATACAAGAATAAAAGATTTATTGTTATTTATTCATTTTGACAAGGTAATCGGTGACCTTTGAACGAGTAATAGGTATCAAAAGTACAAAACGATAAGGTAATAATCTCTATTCATTATACATCCTAGTGATAAGTTAAATAGCATCTCTTATGCGAATCAAACAGGATTTGGTACGAGTATACTACAAAACATTCATACAGTAGGTAACGTTGACTGAGGGGGGTAGTATGGGAATAGTCTGTAGCCATAGATGAGCGATTGAATGCGATGCGAGGTTCTATTACAGAAAGCCGGAAATAGGTAAGATTTGAATGAAGAAAAAAGTAGCTATAGGTGGATGTGAAGATGTTTGTGGGCAAATCCAGCAGTGGACGTCATTCGGAGGAAAATATGAAACGATGAAGATAAATGTGAGTGGGACAGAGAGATCAAAGAAAACATGTATAGATTGTGTGTGGAAAGATTTGGGGGAAAAGGGACAGAAAGAGAATAGAATAAGACTACCTTTTGCGCGGACCCCAAGTAACTTAAAACTATGATACGGTACGGGCGGGGAAGCAATGACAAATGTGAAGAATCTATGAAGTGGTATCGGATAGTATTGCTTCGCATAGTCGCTCAAGTATGACAACAGAATAACCAAGCCTTGAAAATGACTGTATTGTGCCAAGGTGGCAAGTTCATGGAAGGTAACTTTTTTACAAATTCTACCATGATTTGAATTATGTCTATGGCTTTTTCATACAGGTTATTTAGTTTGTGTACTTTGATTAAGGAAAAATTATAGTTATCTCTAGTATTTAAAATATATATCAACTTTACACTCGCAACAATCATAGAGATCTATCTATACTTACAGGAACGTTTAGATTAGTTCTTTGAGAGATTTCTTTAACTGATAAAAATATTTCTTCATTTATTATTGCTGTCCAGTAATAAATTAAATCACAGATTTGTAATTATATTAATTTAGTAATAATTTTGGAATACGTACAATGTTTTAACAAATATCTGAAATAATCTATAATATCTGTATAAGTTCTAATTTAAAATCTCAATCAATGACAATTAACATATCTAATTTGCGTAATATTCTGAAACTTAACAATTAGGGCAGTTTGAACACAGAAACAATTCCTCCCGTGATTGGTGCCCAAAACGACAATAATTTACGCAACATTCCGTATACATTATATACATATATAATTTCGACAGTAAGATAATTTTTAAAACAACTTTTCTAACATTTCGTAAAAAATATGTAATAATATCTTCAATAAGCAACAAGTTATATTTTTATTGGTAACCGGCGTTTCCTCTCAGACTAATAATACTAATTATTTTACATCGAATAAAGCGAAATTTACAAAAAAAGTACAAAGAAACTACTTACATCCATACAATATATCGATATAGCGTAATCTATAATAGCGAACACTCTCGGAACACTTAACTTTAATTGTCTATTATGTCTTTACGACAAGGAATACATACACAATATACTTTCGTAAAACTATCGGTAGAGAAAATTCGGTACGCGTCCTAGCTACATACACTACAATAGCTTAATATTTACATTAAGTACACGAGATTCAATATCACTTTATTTATAATACATATCCTAATAGCCGACTTGGTGGCAAGTACACTTACTTTCACTCGTTTGCGCCAATTCAATGTGCTAACGCGGTAACAATAATGGGTATTTACAAAATTGATGATGCGTGATCATTTTGATTACATTGTATGTAGTGTTTCCTTAGGTTTACAACTACTTGGTGCTCGACGCTCGTGCTGCGACGTTTTGAAACATTTTCAATGTTATTATTGCCTTGCAATTTTAAATTGTCATCGTTTATCAAACTGATGCAGAACTAGAGTTGGCGCTTATTCATTAGAAGTTTGATCAATTTACACTCAGTAAAGGTTATATAAGTACACAAGAGTCATTTGGATGCATCGACCAGATTATAGTAAGTGTGTGTGTGGTCAGCACGCGTCACTCTCAGGTGTGGTCGGCGGGGCTGGCGGCGGCGGCGCGCCGGCCTGGCGCTACGCGCCCCATGAACGACCTGATCTCCTCGAAGTACGTCTCGTCCGGAGACCGCCGGCGGGTGTCGTCCCCGTTCTCCGCCTCATGCTTCTTCAGGTGCCTGTCGAGATTCGTCTGCTGGCCGAAGCAGCGGTCGCAGTGACGACACCGGAACGGCCTCTCTTTGTTATGGATGTTCCTCACATGCCGCTGCAAGTTAGACGATATCGAGAAAGAGCGCTCGCAGTATTTACAGCGGTAGGGTTGCTCTCCCGTGTGCGTTCTTAAATGTCGAGTTAGGTTAGCGCTGCGAGGAAATGCTTTCCCGCAGTAGGAGCATGTATACCGGTCCCGTGCCCGAGGGGCTCCGGGGTTTTGAGGCACTGGCGGTGCTCGCGGGGCTCCGGGAGCGAGCAGGGTGGCTGCCGCCGCGGGGAGGAAAGGATAGCGGCCGAAGGATGCTGGCAGAGCCAGTGGTAGTCGCCGACAAAACTGCAGTAGCGCGGGGTGCGCTGGGTGCGCGGGGTGCGTGGGGTGCGTGGGGTGAGGCGGCGGTGACTGAGTGATGAGGTTGCAGTTCTCGTCCTCGAGGCGCGGTGGGCGCTTGTGCGTGACACGCAGGTCCAGGGGCTCGTCGGCACGCGGGCTACTGAGCGGGCTGGGCAGGCGGCCCGGGGGGGAGGCGGGTGGGGACGCCAGGCGGCGCGGCGCCGAGTGCTTCTCGCGCATGGCGGCCGCCGCGCACGCGCTCATCGGGCTCGTGCGCCACCGACCTGCAACAACACAACGAAACACATGTTAGCCTTCAACTATGTCAGTGCTTTCAGAACTAGATCTAAACCTGCCTATTAATAGACCCGTCGCGGATCTGCGGCTCTACGCCACAATAACGTCATGATGAGGCAATCGGTACATAACAACTGATCACATTTTATTGATCAACTTTGCCCCTATCAGTAATATCCTCCGCACCGGTATGTTAAAACTTGTATAAACATTGCGACAGAGAGCGCGCGGGTCGCGGGGGTGGCCTGGCCGGCTGATCGATGTCGGCTCCTACGCTCGCCTTCGACTCACGCCCACTTACTTGCGACATCGGTAACTAGAGCACTTGCTACCGAAACCACCAAGTTTTTTGTTAATTATTAATACGCCTTTATAAAGCCAATATATTGCGTTCGAACCAGTTGCTTATGGAAGAGTTGCGAATGCGATCGACTGGCTAGAATCAGAATTGACATTCACGTAACAAGCTGCTCGACATGTCCAAAAGTCTGAGCATGCAGCAAGTTAGTGATGAGTGAAATACGTTATGCTTATTACCGAGCTTTGCCCCAGATATGTCTGTCTAGTTTTTTCCCAATCTTGTGTATCCTCAACAATGGCTCTCACTTCGTGTAAAAGTGAAATCGAAGGCACGAATTGACATGAAAGATACGAGTAAAACGTTATTAAAGTTCTTTCCTTTCGCTATTTCATGCTTCTGCCCACGTAGTGTTATAACAGATAGTGTTATAACAAAAATATTATCCGCCGATAATCGTGCACAATAAATTGGACAACTTCATTGAAGATAGATCGGCGCGCGCCATCACCCACGTCCGTCACGCGCATTGTTGGCGCGCGCCCGCGCCTCATACCGCTACATTTACATGTTAAACCACATTATGTTGTCATTACTTGAACCGTGATCTATAATCGTTTTTGTCTCAATGCCGCTTGCTTTTCGGTGCTCTTTACTTGTATATTATTATGGCGATGTGCTTTGTACTTTCTTGTTGGTCAGCCGTAAACGCAAGTAGATCGTATTGACACTGACAGAGTGGACTGCTACACAGAGATACTCTACTATCTAGCTAACTTACTGCTTACTATTATAGATCGTGTCGGCAAACAATGTTAACTTATCTACTATGCTAAAGACGGAGTACGGTTCCGGCTTGAACTCAAATTCCTTCGCTGTAGGGTTAACCCAATACAATTTTATCTTGCCATTAACATAAAAAGTAAAAGCAAAACTTCCTAATAGTGCTGCTACAAATTTGTTCGCTCACGCCTATAGCCGACACAGGCTAATTTGCGGCAAAAGGAGCCGATATAAATCCTTTAAACAAGGGTCGGGCATGGACGTCAGGAGCCCATATATGGCGCAGTCGTGAGCCCTCAGTTCCATACTTATGATTTGTGGCGCAGGCGCCGACGTGCCCCTTTTATGCAAGGATTAGGTGAATAATTGTGTTATGTCGACGGTCAATATTAAACGATTGAGTGTGAACTGTGAGTGTGGAGTTTGTAATGAAGTTACTTACAGGCTTACTGAAGTACCTATAAAAGGAAGTTCGAAAATATTTTATAGAAGAATGAAAATATTGTTAAATAAATACAAATATTTATGAAGAGTTCACAAGCTTAGTAGAAGCTCTGCTCAATTCGCACTCCGTTTGTGGATACGTATAGTTTAACATCAGATGCAAGCTTTTGTAGGGGTAAAGCTCATGAAAAGAGAGCTTATAATCTCGTAAATACAAATCCAACGCAAAATGTAACGCGAAAGCTTAACTTCCGAACACAGTATTCGGAAGTGGTAACTCGCGTTGTCGATGTTAGTGGTCCGTTTAAGCACAGTTGCACGTTTTGTAAGTGGCGTTTATAGCAATTTAGCTGGCGACTGCGCATCTCCGCGCAGTCACGACCCACTAATTGCCAGTAATTAACGACGCTCGGGCGTGACGCGCAGTGGGCGGGGCCGCGCGTTATGTATGTTAATGTAAATAGCGTGGCCAATGAGAAACATCATGCCGCGCCGACGCGCCGTGATATATTAGCATTTGAATCGCTTATTCGTTCCGTCGGCGCGGGCGCACACCAACTGACCACTTTTCTGACTTTGTGCCATTCCATGCGTTTCATAGTTCGTCCCACCTCGTTTCTTATGCAAAACTATAATAAATTACCGCGATTCGTTTTACTATGCTCTGTGTATTTGGAATTCCGAATGTCTGCGATAAACTATAGTAGCAATAAATTGCTTGATACAGTCCATGTAATGTAGGTATCATGTTAGAGGCGAGGTGTGAATGGGGAATGAGATGTTGACTTCGTGTTACTCTATTTCTATCAAGTTTCTATCTATTTAGTTCCGTTAACAGTCGAAATTATAAAATAACTTTACCTAACTGTGAGCACTTAAATATTGAATAATTTATAGTAAAATTTAAACCAGCTTATTAGCTAAACATATTAATGTTAATATTTATCGATAAATTATTATAATTTATTGCGCATAATGAGCCGTGATACGAGGCGCGCAGTTCGATCAATCACGTCGATTAATTTAGTATGTATGTATGTACATAGTGGAGGGTACATAGACACTAGGTACACTAGTGTTTACTCGGTAGCAGCCAATGGCAGTAGTCTCGCATGGCCGCCTGCCTGTAACATACGA
The DNA here is from genome assembly GCA_947386135.1 of Melanchra persicariae. Taxonomy (NCBI): domain Eukaryota; kingdom Metazoa; phylum Arthropoda; class Insecta; order Lepidoptera; family Noctuidae; genus Melanchra; species Melanchra persicariae. Next base: position 8,167,045 of record OX376664.1, on the reverse strand, counting down.
TGCTGCGCTCATTCGTGACGCATCGTTAACTTCACCTACCACACGAACAATATGATCGCATCACAAATGTATCCGAAAGTTCACTTTATATAACAAGCGTAATTGTATTAAAATTTCGTTTTATTTTTCAACGCTTCACTGGACCACCAATGTGTCTGAAGATAATGACACTTTTTACAATATTTTATCTTTCATTTTCGATTATGATTGACGAGGCAATACGCGAACGAAATACCTTAATTTCATAACAACAATCCAAAGAATATTTCAAGAGAATATTGTCGAAAAAGCGTGAGTCGTACAACAATAGGTCTAGAGCGGAGATTGCAGCACCGCTATTGCTACCGCGTATCGATAGAATGATTAATAAAAAAAGTTGACGGCTTCCATAGGTCGCAACACTGCGTAGTCACGAAGCCGATCCTTCGCAATGCTGAGTTGAAATAAGTAATAAATCGCAGACTATCGTCTTGCAAAAAAGACGAAAAATATTCGTGTGGCTGCAACAGATGAAGTAAGCAATTTGATAATAAATATCAGTAAACCTGCACTTGTATGTCTCGCTGCACAAACATGAGCATAAAGTCAAGATTTTTTAACTCAACTTGAGCTAACTAAATAAAGATAAGGACTTGTTCATTACTGATACTGCAGATAAAAATATTGTTAATGGGTGCATTGGCAACATATTTACTGAAATTAGTAGTGGAAATCACATAAGTCATGTAGTCAATGGTCGACATTCCGTACGATATTCTCATACGATCGCGGTCGCAGCAGATTCACACGCACCGCCCGCTTTTTTAGACGGATCGTATCGACAACCACGATCTTTGATTTATTTCACATCACTATTTTAGGAAACGCGTCGCGTCGATCGCCTTATGGCGAGATATGAAATTGCTCGGCGATGTATGAACGTAGAATCACTTCTAAACGCCCGCTCAGATGGATCGATCATGTCCGCAGACGTATCATGCTCGTATTATGCGGCTGATCGTTGCAAAACCAAAGCTGTTAGTGCTAAATCTTCCTGTTAAGCGCACATTACTTACACTGTATTAGGTCATGCTATTTAAAGCTTCTTCATTGAATATTATCTTTTAGATGACAACTAGTTTGTTGCCTGCGCGAATTTACTTAGCATTAATGTCTCTTAACTAGACGTGATCGTCGAAATGCCATTTTATTAAGATCGTGATGGAACGCAGTCGTAAATATAGGTGTCTTTCTTTAGCATATTCAATGATAGCTGTAGTTTATTGACAAAGGCCATGTCTTGACCTGTGCGTGACACGATAATGTGTTCGTGGGCACACTGGCGCAGACCTCGTACCGACTACACTGTATCGCATTGTTGTAATCGCAATCCAGCAAACTGCGTAAATGGACTCGCAATTCGAAAATTAAGCATTCAACGCACCCGGCGATGTTCGAGTGGCCACGCGAAATAATTATCTAATCTATTATCGAATTGCGTTTATGGACCAATCACAACGGAATGCGACGTATTTTAGAGTGGGCATTTAATACACCTCGCGGTCGATTCTGGCCAATGGCGGATTGATTTGCCACGCATGCGCACTTATGACGATAATGTTGTTTATAAAAGTTGCGAGTGCATGTGGGAACCGGGGCGGCGGGCGACGCCGCGTGGGAACCGCCGGAAATCGGGAGTTTTTTTCTGTCAGCCTGCGTCGAACCTACATACAACTTATTTAGCGGTGATTAGTTATGTGAGCGGCGTCCGCAATTAAATATATTGACGCCAATTCTGCGAAGTATCAGTAGATAACGACGGAGTACCTTTTTCGTGACATCCTGATGACTGGACCGTTAAGGTGCGCTCCAAAATTCAATATCATTTCTAGTTAATTTAATGAGTATTTTATCAGAGTAATTATTAAGAAATTGAGTCATATATTTTGTGTCAACATGAGCTCCTCGGTATTAATTTTTTAGGGCTTCATTAGCGGAATAATTTGAGATCTACTTAATTGTACTGGGTAAGTTTTTTTCCTGTGTGCAACCTTTAAGAACCACTTCTGCCCATGTAAATGAACAACTTTTCCCAAAAAAGCATAGTCAAAAAAAAAAATTGAACTTCCCACACAAAATTGTCATCAACTGATCACAATTTGTATGGGAGACACATTTTTTTTTATAATTATTTTTTTAGAAGTGGTTCTTAAAGTTTGCGCAGTGGAAAAAAAACCTCAGTATACGAGTAATAAGCCAAACATCAATTAAGCATCTAGAATTATCTAAGACATTTGCATGCATCACTCAAACATGGCTTTGACAACTAATAACTAAAAGTTGCAAAATACTTATTTTGGCTGAGACAACTTGAGACATATCCTCAGAGCAATAAAAAAGATTTACAACTACATACCTAAGTGAATCATGCTCATTCGTATATGATAATTATAAGATAAGTGCATGTTGTCTAGTACTTTTCCTGTATTTTAAAAATAATAATTAAAACCTGCTTGGTTTAATTCGAGAATAATATAATATGGTGCTATTTGGCTAAGTCCTTTGTCCAGCAAAGCATTGTAAATGTAAATTGATCTGTTGGTAATCTTTGCAATGGATTTTGTGGTTTAGGTAGAGTATTTATTAAAGTATGATTAGGTTTGTGGCTCTTGCAAAATATAACAATGAACTAAGAATACTTTTAACTTTGAATTTTCATATTTGTATCGAAAACCTTACCCAAAATAAAATGTATTTTAACAAGAATTTAATGTTTGCTAAAGCTACCAGAGGGCCTTTTTTTAAGGATGGGAAATCATCAAATGACTCCTTCCGCTCTGGGTGGAGCAGGAGGGAGTGTCAGAATCTTACTGAATAAAACCCATCCGTGTTCCTTCTATTGCGCTTTCGTTCCAAGGCCGCGGTGACGCTTTCGAACAAATTCCGCAACCCTGGTACCAGAGGGCCTAGCACGAATTTTTATACATAGTTATAGTAACGTTAAAAATAGTAACACATGTCGGTTAAAAATATGAATATAGTATCTAATTCAAATAAATATGATGTGTAAAACGAGTATTAGGTATACCTAGTTATTGTACAAATTTACGTTATATGGTAAAGTAAAATTTTACTTAAGTAACTGATAGGTTTTTTTTAACTACAACTAACTCGTTTCGCATTTATTATTTATTTGTATGATAAATACTGTGTTTGTCGCATAACATTAAACCATTATACTATGGGGTTGTGGTTTTTTTATATTCAAAATTTACTTACGTTAACGATATCTATTGGAACGTTACCATTCGTCAAAAAATTTCAATGAAACTGAACGCGGTCAGCAAATAAATCAAGTTGCTTCGGAGTCATTATTTTTCTATGGAATATTTGCACTGACTGCTCTTGAACGCAGTTTAGATGTACTAATCGCGATCAGTTTCATTAGTGAAATCCGCTCTTAGTTTTAAGAACAAAAATGAAGCTCAGTGATAAGCTAACGCGTTGTGGCAATACACAGATATTAAAGTAAAGTTAGGTAAAGAGTAGAGTGAGTGACATAGAGTGTTACTGATAATGATCTCTTCTATGAAAGGCAATCTATATAATCAAGAATTTGAAATTAGCCAACTATGAAGGTGCAAACTAAAAGTACTACTTACATAATGAATTTTATTTAGATTAATTAAACAACTCACAATTTACGAACGAAATTTTACCACGTCGTATAAAGTCTAATTCCGTTTAATCCTCGAGAAAATATTATAGCGTCTGCGATGGTTCTGAAAGCCGTAATAATATTTTACGCTAGAAATTATTAAAGTCCGTGGTGTAATTGGTATGCATCGGTAGCCGAAGCTGGGTAATTAAACACGTCTCGTTAAATGTATGCGCACGCGCCGAATTGCAACATTTAGTTTCGCGCCAAGAAAACTAGTTGTATTTCACAATGATGCCCGATGTTGTCGCTGATTGAATCTGAAGTTGAGAAGCGAATTGGATGTTCTTGTAGGTATATTTCTTGTTATTGAAATTAACTTTAATATTCGTTTTGGTGCTTAACTGATAAGAGTTTAATTTTAAGGAAGAAGTATCTTTTGAATTGTTTTGCGAAGCAGTGCAATAAAGTTATTTTCCACCTGAAAAGTAGTTCCTGTATCTAATATTCTCTATAATTGTGCAAAAATACCGGTTTCGATGTTTAAGAGTCACTAAGTCAATTGTCGAAATTGTAATTCCATTTCATAATAGTTCTACTAACCAACCTAAGTTCCTCCGCACAAAATTTTGCAAACCACCTAGAATAATGTATTTACATTACGTATTCAGCGTATAATCTCGACGAAATTCTATAGAGGGACGCGCGCCGATAACAAAACTCGCCTGTCTTATAATTTATCGGCCGCCATTACATCGTACTTTGTATCCAGCCAGCATTTCATTTGCATTCGAATTTCGAATTTGCGTGACATGTCCAGTATTAAAATGATGTATCGAGGTTTGATTGCGCTCCGAGACCATAGAGAAGCGCACCTCTATCCTAAACTATTACTCCCGCCCAAACACTTCTAACTCTTCTTTGACTTTAACGACAGATATTTACGTTTATGACAAGGACAAAATGATTATTTCATGTCACTTAAACTATGTAAATGCAGTTTCTTGCAAATTACACTAAAAGCCGTTTAAACGCAATATATTACGTACCTAGACATTTAATAAGTGGTACAGTAAATTCGTCTGCAATTAAAACAGGAACATAATCAATATAAAATTAAGAGACTCGCTATTAAAATGTTCAATTGAATGTAATAGAATTCGGTAGCAAATAAATTGAACCCGTTATTGCACTAATCAACTTTTTTATAGCCATTAAATTCAATTTAAGTAAATAAAACTGAAATAGAATACGTTGAATATTCATTGTATTGCTTCATTATTATTTTAAAAGTGCACTAACGAAGTTATTATGAGCTACTGGTCTGCGACAAAATAATTATGACTAATGTCTTAATTTGTCTGGTAGAAAAAATAGCAGAGACTATACTAAAATAATAATTATACCTGTACAAGTCAAAACATGAGTAGACCCTTATTCTTAGAATAATAACGCCTAGAAACCTAGTACGAGCATCAAAAGTGAAGCAACTCAGACTACTCCATATACGGAGTACTCGGCGCAGCGAGCCGTCAGTGCTCAAGGTCACGCTCTGTTGAATGCACCTCCCGAGAAATATTTAAAAATGACAGTTTGTTGCATAAAAAGATGCTCTAACACACCAGGAAAACAAAAAAAATGTGATAAAATCACGTTTCACAAGTAAGTACTTACATTAAATCCATTATTTTTACGTAAATCGATCTTCAAATTAAAATTTTCATAACCTAATTTATCACAATGTAGTGTTGCCAGTTGTAAAGAAAAATTACCCATAATACAGTAAGCACTAACTGTTGGAGTCTACCTGTATTATGATGCTTATTGTTTAAAGTTGTAAGTATGAAACGAAAGCTAATAATTATGGTTGATTCAAATAATTTGCGCATTTTTTTAAGTGAAAAGTTCTTTAGGCGCGTTGGGCAGTTTTCATATGGGAAAAAACCATAGTCGCGACACGCGGCGACACCGACACCTGTGTATGAGATCGTGTCTTAAAATTGAAATAAAGGAACATCAGACTGGGCGGCCAACCAGGGGCGGGGGCAGGGGGAGGCGGGAGCCTTGTCGGCCCCGCGGGTGCCGACCAGTCTTTCATGGGTGTCATTTTCGCGATCTTTGGGGTCGCTAAAACCGATTATGGGGTCAAAATCGAAATCCAAGATGGCGGCGACGATGCATATTAAGATTTCGATTTTGACCCCATAATCGATTTTAGCGACCTCAGAAACCATGAAAATGACACCCATGACGAAAAGTTAGCAAATTTCGTCGCCGCCATCTTGGATTTCGATTTTGACCCCATAATCGATTTTAGCGACCTTACAAACCATGAAAATGACACTCATGACGAAAAGTTAGCAAATATCGTCGGCGCCATCTTGGATTTCAATTTTAACCCCATAATCGGTTTTAGCGACCCCAGAAACCATGGAAATGACACCCATGACGAAAAGTTAGCAAATTTCGTCGGCGCCATCTTGGATTTCGATTACAATAAGTACATACCGACAAGTTACGTACTTAACATTTTTTTTTATATTGATCTATGATTAGTCCCAAGTATATTAACATTTTTCCCGATTTTAGGGAAAGTGTTCATTCCTAGCAACATTTTTTTACGTCTGTGGCTGTAATTACATACCGCTCACTCACACATAAGTACGAAAGTTGCTTCATTTTTTGGTAGGGAGCGTGTATGAGACTCTCCTTCTAGGCGTTATTATTCTAAGCCCTTATTATTATACGCTGGACAAAGTTGATGGCACTCAAACGTCGAAAAAATAAAAGCTCAGCCATTCGATACAATTAAAAGCAAAACCTCTTTTACTTTAGAGCCTTGGCCTTTGCCCAGCAGTGGGACATAACAGACTAATTTAAATTAGATTAGAATGGCATGTAGTATTTTTATAACAAAAAAACCAGCAACAAAACTTTGAAAGGAATTTTCGCGCTTCTAAACTTTTTTGCACACACAATGCGAAAAGTGTTTCGCAGTATTTCTAAAGCCGATGTTCGAGTTAATCGAAAGCCGACCGATCCTAATTTACTAACGACAAGTTGTACGAAAACCGATACCCCAGGTACAGTACAACGCATACCGGTGCCATAATAATGTTGACTGGTGAAATCCTTCGTAGGATTTACACCAAACGACTGTAGTATACGACCGATCGAGAAATATCAAATTTCGTGTTCGTGTCGCATCAATTTTTAGTACCTAGGTTCATTTCTTAAGAGATTTTCTGCTTATTTTTAGTACTGTATATTTTACACTTCATGATAAAATTATCTCTTCTCTAGCAATGTTAATAAAAAGGTAATTGATAGCTCACTGTTCTTACAAAGATAAATTAATATGTAACGAATACTTTAAAGTCACTCTCTCATTTACGAGAGTATTTATTTTGCTAAGTATAGCCATTAAAATGAAAGTAGGAAGAAGTAGTGTAGAAAATAAGATCGGCTACCTTATAAAAATGAAATTAATTTTAATAATTATTTTTTGCTCAATCACTATAAAATAAATACGCAGTAGTAATAGGTACAACAAAATTACGACACTATTCTACGACAAAATGTGGAGCAAAATCGTCCCGTGTAAACGTCATTGCGCCAACGCATTCCTAGTTCGTAGGTGGTCACGCCTTTATCACAGTTACAATACCACTAGAGGGGCCCCTTGCACTTTATTAGACTTCCCCTTAGTAAATATCGGTCGAGACCGGCTGATATTTCCATAGCGAGTAACTTTGCCAGAGATTTGTTGTTACTTAAATATATGGGTGAATAATGTTTTGTGTTAAAGGATTAATTAAATTAGTGGTTTCATTTGATTAAATTATTAGTTAATATTCTTTAGATGTAAGTAGTTTATTCGCATAAAAGATCTCTCAAATATATGTATTTCATATTTAAAAAAAATCTACACACAGTAGTGGTACATACCTATAAGTTTTCTTTAGAAGATTTTTACCTAACAGTTTATAATAACGCAACAGTCTTGTAAATAGCCAAGCCAAAACCAATACAATTTCTACATGGTCAATTTCACAGATATAATTATAGAACATCAAATACCTGACGATAAACACACTAACATGGCAATGTATGTAAATTAAAATAATGACCGCGTTACTCAAGCACCAGAGCGATATGTACACATAAAAATTAATGCAGGTTATTTTGTTAGGAATTATTTATTAATTATTTCATAATCAACGAGGAAATTAACTAAAAAATGATGAGACCTTTTGCAAACTAACCATTTCATACTCTTTCTATAACTCACATGAAGCGTTTTTCGGGAAAAAAGTGTGGTGCTGAATGCGATACTTTTCCCTACTGTATGGTTTTTATTTGTGAAATAATTTTGGTGTCGTATCGTATATCGTACTTCTTTATATAACTTTCTAGCTGCCGCCCTCGTGAATGTCGTAAATTATCCCAAGGGGAACATACTCCCGCGATCCCGGTATAAAAAGTATCCTATGTGTTATTCCAGACTATAATCTACCTCTGTGCCATCAAGATTTCATCAAGATCCATTTAGTAGTTTTTGCGTGAAAGAGTAACAAACATACATCCATCCTCTCAAAATTTAGCTTTTATAATATTAAGTAGGATAGTAGGATAGGATAAGTAGAATTACAAGTTTATAATCAAATAATTTTCTCGTTGCTAAGAAACTACCTCCTTCATAATACTTTATTAAACTTAATGGTGGGTACTGACTGGTGTTACAGAGCGTAATGTAACATGTTACAAAGCGAGCATTCGTGCAGTCAGTACGTGGAAACGAGCACGAACGCGCATGTTACATGCGAACGTGTTTAGTTTTACACGGATTTTAGAACAAGACGTAACATAACATGCTCGCTGCGAATGTTACATTACGGGGGTATACTCTCTAAGTCCCAAGTCCGTAGTTTCGGCCTTAGTGTCGGGCGTTTTCTACTCCGTATATAAGAACAATTAACTGTTAAGTCGTGTTTTCATTAATGCTTAGTTCGGGCTCGGGACTAATCGTTAGTCCGTAGGTTATACGGAGTAGGAAACGCCAGTAACTAAGGTTGAAGCTGTTGCATCTTAAGCTGTACCTAGCTAAAGATGCAAGTTTAATATTGTTCACATATGCTTGTTAACAATAACTCTGTGCAAGACCATGCATTAGCTCGTAACACCGTCAAGCACCTTACGATAGTTACGACTCGAGACGAGTGCCCAGATTATAACACCCATTCGTAATAAACGTTCGAGTTATTAGTGAAGCAAGAAAATTAACGCCTACTATAATTACACATCGGATCGGTGAAAGCGAAGCAGCGATGTCGCCTTCGATCAGGGCTTTCACGAGTAAAATAATCATAGTATAAAAGAAAAAAGAAACTTTTGTAAAAATCGGTTAACCGCAAGAAAAGACGGTGATATTGAGTCATTTCCACAATTGGTAGTACCTACAAACGGGGTGAATAGCAATGCAGGGATGAATCGAAACAAAACATTGAAGGGGATTTTCACGTTATTTAAATATTGTTGGCAGCATTTACGGTCTCTAATTTAGTTAAATTTAAATTAAAAAACCAACGTTACTTTCTTAGAAGACCAATAATACAGTATTACAGTGAAAATCCCTATCAAAGTTTTGTTTCGATTTACCCCTCCGTACCTATTCACCCCGTTTGACGGTAGTGTATTCTTAAATGTAAACTATATCTGGAGAGTCGACAACCCTACTTAAGATACAGTATGATGTTTTGTGATTTTATTTTATAAATCTCAAATTTAGATTGATATTTCAAAAAGAATGTCAGCCTGTTTGACAGCTACCACTTTTTAATGATATAGCGTAGTCTAAATATAAGTACAGTCACGATAAATTGTTTTTGTTTGTTTTACTTTTCCTTTCGTATGATTTTTATTCGCTTTTTGTTTTGATCTGACTTAACGAGCGTCACAGTGACATTTGCTCACGAAATGGTTATTGGTGACAACTCTTATCACAAAAAATATATTTTACAGCAAGAGTTTAATTGAAGAAATATATTGCCCCAAGCATCGTATTTCAATCACAGAAGGGCAAGTACTTGTAGGTAAATTACAATAGTAAATCTGATCAAGATAATTAAAGCAAAAGATGAACTGTTCTACTCTTAATTGGAATGGAAGGTGGTCATAAATCTATAGATTAATGAACAGAGAAACATATCAAGTGGCCCATTTGAAATATTGTTTTATTCACCAATAAAATTTGAAATAAAATAATTTTCTAATTTTATTAAACCGTTATATTATATTATAGCAAGAAGATATACGCAATTAATGGCCGCCACTATAAATATTGGTGTTATCTGTATCATATTAGCTTATTAGATTTCACTTTGACAGATCGTAAACCTACAGTTTTACAACTCAATTTATATTACTTAGTATGTAAGTGTAGAATGCTGTTGTAAAGATGATAGTGTCACTCGTAAAGGTAAGACGAGACTATTAGATTTTAATTATATTTCTCTCGCTGCGAACCCATTTGTAACTAGAAAGTTAAGTATTTTGACGAGTGTAAGGGTAAGTACGGATTCGAAAGTTGGAAGTTGTTTGGCCAGCTCTCCACGGTACAAGTAAACGCATTTAATATTTTGCTGATTTTGTACAATCCATCAAAAATATCACTAAAATCATGATGAGGTGAGATAAAGAGTTCCGTGCCCGACTGTACTCATTCATTTCGTTTGCGCAGCACAGCTTTTTATCGAATCAACGCAACCACATCCATTTAGGGTGCGTACTGATGTCCACTTAAAAATTATATCATATTAAATCAACTAACGATCGGCGATCGCCACATTCTTTCTCATATTACCTCAACTATTAATATATACTGGTAAATACTCGTATATATAGTGGCCTTCCATATGTTCCACTTCTAACATCTATGTTATGTTAATAAAGTAGTTAGCATTGTTGCTGAGGATCCAGTGCTGGATTGACCCCGCTTTATATTACTACCATATAACTACATGTGTGTATGGGTGACGTAACTGCAGATTTATCATATCGGTATTGTGTTGTCAAGACACTCAACAATATTTACTCTTGAACTGGAAGTTAAGATTTTAACGACTCCATCGTTACAATAAAAGCTGGAAAATGTTAATTGTGTTCGCGTAATTCAACAATCCATAAAAGTGGTTGTTTTAAACTAAGTTGATCTTAATTCATTACTAATTTCAGTATCAAGAATATGATGCTACGAAAACATAATTGTTTACTTCTACTTGTTTATTTTTCTTAAACAATTATATTTTCGTAACAATTATGTTTCTGGTAGTCTAATGCAAAGACTACAATAGTATTGGTCTAATGCCTAGGCTTTAGACTACCACAAACATAATTGTTTACTTCTCAGCTGCCTAGGCTTTAGACTACCAGAAACATAATTGTTTACTTCTCAGCTGCCTAGGCTTTAGACTACCAGAAACATAATTGTTTACTTCTCAGCTGCCTATGCTTAAAACTACCAGAAACATAATTGTTTACTTCTGAGCTGCCTAGGCTTTAGACTACCAGAAACATAATTGTTTACTTCTCAGCTGCCTAAGCTTTAGACTTCCAGAAACATAAATGTTTACTTCTCAATTGCCACTGTTGCCAGAGCTCTATGATTTCCATTTTATAACTATGAAATTAAACTGTGTCATAACCACGTCCCGCTTTTTATAATGACCAAGTTATTTTAATCAGACAGGATGTCAATGCAGATTGGATCAAATGTCAAAATATAAGCGATTTTTGATGTTATGTCGATAAAGGTAGAGATCATAATCGCATGAATTAATTAAACCGGCGTAACTAACTTGTTTTGGTATAATTTTATATATCAAGCGAAGTAAGTAGATGTCACTGGGCTCATGCAAATTGTCTAGATTGCTCAAACACCTATTAAATTACAGATTTAGATTTTATCATAATTTGCTACAGTTTCATAATTTAGGATTATGTGCGTAGAAATTCTTTAATGGAGTAAAAAAACTGACTAATGACAACATCTTTGAAATCATCAAATTTACGCATTTTTTTTGTTATTTATGTTATAATTAAACATCAAGTTTAAAAAGGTTTATGAACTCATTAACACAGTTAATATTTTAATGAAATTAATAACTAATGTTGTTAGAATGGTCAAACTTTACTTTGCGGCATAATAATGTTAAACAAGAAATTAAGAAGATCTACCTAATTTGAATAAATATGCAGTAATTTTTAACTATCGACTTCCTAACTTAGTTGTAGAGCAAATAAACTTGCCATCATCATTTAAATAAGTTAAAGAGCAGACCATTTTTATGTTTTTTTTTTTTAACTTTGCCCCACACTACAAATGTCACCTGTATCATGGATGCCTTTACAAACATATATAATCACATACACAAACAGCCAGACCCGGAATAACTATCTGTAGGCCATAAAAATATTTATTTCATGCGGGAATCAAACCCGCGACACATAGCGCAGCAATCAAACGCTCAACCACTGCGCCAACCGTGCCGTCAAGCTGAACTTTAACTGTTACAAATTATAAGACAATAGTCTTGATTATCTTAGAAGCTTCAGGTACAAAAGTTATGGTACATTAGAACACTGTAAATAAATAAAATGGTCATCGGCCATCTCTTAGCGCACAGCCGCACACGTAAGTCGCAGCATAATGCTGCAACATGACATGGCATGTAACAGAGCCATACCGCTGATTTTCAGCGAAAACTGACCTCCGGCGACGACCAGTGCAGCAAATGACGATAACATTATAAAAAAAAATAAGAAAACAATATTGTACCTACAAAAGGGCCATCTTGCTGGCAGGTTTCTCGTCTCAAACAATGCTACGAAAAACTTTTGTCTCTTATTGTACGCCATTAACCCTCCGTACAGTCACCAACATCAATGTAAATGTTAATATCACATCATATCACCTCGAGAGTGTAGTGATATCATCATAACCTATAACTAGTGATGTATATCGCTAGAAGTCGGGCAAGGTTGTCTCCTCCCTTGCAAGTTCACTCATTATGTGCGTGTGTGTTTATCTATTGATATTAAACCGGTTATGGCCTACGGATTCACTTGTCAAGTTGTCAATTTGCTATTAGAATGTCTTTAATACCTATGCGTAATTTAATATTTGTATCTGTTATTTTCTTATTTAAAGGCAACCGCACTTCACTAAATGATTATTTGCAATTAACAAGTAGATAAGTCGTGGCCATACTGTAGAATTGGCCATTCAGTATGTGCCCTAGGATTGTTTAGGTAAGGTTTGAGCATCGCGCAGAAGGAGGCGGCGGAAAGGGGGAGGAAGATTTAGAGTGCTCTCCCGGCCCCCAGCAGGCACACCGAGCATCGGAGGACTGAACTGGGTCCAGGGGCGGCAGACTTGGGGATGTCCGTCGCCCGCCATTCATTTGGACTCAAGGTGAAGGCGCGTGGTGTTCCCGTGCGCCTCTCTGACGTCGCGTGGCGAGTCAAACACCTCACTCCCCCCGCTTACGAGAGGTGGCCCGCAGAGGCGGGCCGGCACCAGCCGGGAATTACGGAAGTCGCTTACGTTCCGCGATCCCCGGCGTAGTTGGGTGATGGAACACCGGGGTGGTTTTAGTCAGTAAAAGGCTGACAGATCCCTCCCTCACCCGCTCCAAGGCGGAGGACATCCATGAGGATTCCCGTTTAAAAAAAAAAAGGTAAGGTTTGAGCGAACTTAGGGCACCCCGTCTCGGACAGCTTATGGTCGAATGGAAATGACGTACCATTAACACGTAATACCATTCATGTTAGGTTTCTTTAAAACCTGCAGACAGAAATGCCCACTCCGACGTCGAATTTACGATTGAAGTTGCCTTAAATGAAGTTAAGTGATATGGCCACGACATACAGTGTTCTTTAGTAACGATTCCTAATGGATTGTTTGAACGTCACAAAATGTTTTCACAATGTTGTTCTTATTTGTTTTTTGTTTCACCGTTATGGACCTGTATTAGAAATACGTAAGATACCGGTTCTCCAAATTATTCAACCGTAAACCCACTCATTGATTAAAATTAATAAAAAACTAACACTATGTAATTCATCAACTTAAGGCATTAAGTCCGCCTCTGTAACATCTGTGTACGTAAAGTATTAAATAAATTAATAAAGTGTATATAATAAAACAAACTTCAGTTCCTTATTCTGTTACAACACTTAATTGAAAAAAATGTACAACCCGTAGTAAAAAAATACAGTGCGGAGCAAAAATCTTACCTAGGTATTGAACATAGTTTTCTTAAATTATCTGTTTAGTCAGACAGTTCCTAATGATATTGTTATCCAATTTTGACCAGAAGTACTGGTCAAATTTGTTATGCACTAAAATGCATTCGTTCCGCTCAATATTAGCGTAAAAATGGCATTGTGGTGTGAACCAAAAATATAAATCTAGACTGGACTGAATTCGAACAAAGAGTTATAAATAAAAGGGAGCTTATTATAAAAACAATCAAGAATCATTGGTTGTTAATCAAAGTTGATACAACGATAAAACTGATCTAAATATTGCACCTGTTTGTATAACCTATTTCAGCTCTTCATTTTTAATTTCATAAAAGCACACCAACATAGCATGCACATATCGACAGTACACCAATAGAAATGTCCTATGCATGTGTGCGTCGTAATGACACTGGTATAGTTATGAAATGGTTAAAATTGTGTGCATGCGACTATGATTACAGTAATTTGTTGCGTTTGCGCCGATATCGCGGCGTTCAAGATCTAGCCAAGGTAAGATTTATGCATTGCACAGATGATCATAGTCCTCACACGTGATAAATTGACCCTCTCAAGTCAAAATTGAGATATTACTTATTTTTTACCGAACATCTGGTCAAAATTTAATGACTAGTTTTTGCAGGTTGTCTCTTTAACGTTGTTTAAGGTTAAAATATGGAGACTTTCATGTATAATTGTTGGGTGCTTGCACTGGTTTTTTTTTGTAGCATAAAATTTTGGTGTATGCGTAATACGAAGAATGTTGTTTGTCCATTAAAGGTCTTATTTAATTAATCGTTGATTTTCGTCGATAACATTTTTGATGAAGAGATTTTAAGTAAAGAGGCTCTTTCTTAATACTTCATCGAATAATGCAGAATATAATTCAGAGCCAACAATTTATTTTGAAGCAACTCTCGATATCGACAGTGAAACCTCGTCAATAGATTCAAAGATACCGTCTAACAGGGAAACCAGTCTTCACAAAGTCATGTAACAAGTACGTATATGTATCGGTACTTTACATACGGATTAGATTGCTCTGAATATGGAGCGTATATGTAAATGGCTCAATAATTGTGATGCCATCGGATTTAATACTTCATGCTCGAGTAGGATCGAGCGAAGATTTCCGATGGCTCATTGGTTATGGTGAATGATGTGGCACAATAAACAACATACACGTATATTTTTTTTATAAAATCAATCGAGATATGTCATAAAGAAGTTACTGTTGCTAATAGAAGAGACTGAATAAAATATTAACGAAAATATTCCCAATGAAATCAATGATAGAATTATAAGTCGTATCCGTATTCTTTAGACACACGTATTCCTGTTTCGTTTTGCTGATCTCGCAGTAAAACTACCTTACAGATACCTCCTCTATACTTCCTTCAAAATCGGATTCATTTCCAAACAATAATTCAATCTTATTATCCAAGCTTATCAGCTCTGACCCTCATAATTGCATTCCATTAGAACATCAGAGTCCAATGAGGCCAATGTGTATGCGCTTTATGTCATACGTATTAAGTACACACTGCATTATGTAGACCATTTATATGCCTTGTGCACACCGTTAAGAGCATGTACGCCGTATGTCATTTCATACAAACTTTGGAGTCCTTATTCTTCAAAATGAATGAACCGATTTTAACGAAACTTGGTATGCATACGCTAGATATCCAGATCTAAATAGTTATTAGAAAACATTTTTGAAAAAGAGTGCAGGGGGAAGGATATAGTGATTTTTCACTTTCTATAGAAAACTTAAAATCGCTCTCTCTCTCCCTCTGAAATCTTTTTCAAAAATGTTTTCTGATAACTATTTAGACCTGGATATCTAGCGTATGCA
Organism: Melanchra persicariae; assembly: GCA_947386135.1. Taxonomy (NCBI): domain Eukaryota; kingdom Metazoa; phylum Arthropoda; class Insecta; order Lepidoptera; family Noctuidae; genus Melanchra; species Melanchra persicariae. The sequence goes on along the minus strand of OX376664.1, from coordinate 8,151,248 downwards.
TACCAAGTTTCGTTAAAATCGGTTCATTCATTTTGAAGAATAAGGATTTGAAAGTTTATATGAAAAGCCGTACCGCGTAAACGCTCTTAACTCAGACCAACAAAAAAAGGTAGACGGCGCACTGCGAACATCAAAGATGAAGCCATCTTTTTATCTATGTGTGTCTCGAAGGGTTGCCATTTTTTATTTTTTTTCCCTATAACTTGGGAAAAAATATTTTATGGGCAAGCTAATATTGTGAAAGTCAGCACAAGTAAGATATTGTTGAGTATGGTATTGTAACTTAATTTTTTAGAAAGATCTATACTTAAAAACAATTTTTTTACATAAAACACACCTACATTCAATTATATAAGTTAAGTTATAAAAAGTTGTCGAAGCGTAACAAGCGTAAGTCATTATGTACATTGTTTTAAAATAAAATAGGTAATTATATTTTTAATCAACTTTAATAAATTAAAAAGACCACCATAACAAAATCACTGACTAAAGAAAAAGTAGGTAATATCAAGATAAAACATAACAACAGAACAATGACGTGTAAATGTTATGTTTAACATGCTTACAAAATAAATATTATTTATCATGAACAAATACAAGTCTTTTTCAACACATTTGCTCAAAAAAATGCATTTACGAAGACTGTATACATTATTCGAAAGTTAAATATAACGCACCACACAATGGAACGTGCGGTAAAACCGTACCGCATACTCCGTTGAATAGCGCCGTACGTATTCTTTACAGTTTTTTTTTAAATAACTTATAGGAGTATAAATAAGTACGAGAATGAAATATAAGCTGAATGATTGCACCTACTTGGAAGCGCTTTTGCACAATACGTTTTTCTCAATTTAATACTAAAGTGAAAATGAGACGAAAAATGTAGTTCCATTTGCAAAATCGCGCTATCTTCATACTACAAACGTCAAAGATTGTTGCGACTTTCCGACTATCTAAAAACAAAAAGTTTTTTTCATTACCTATTGTACTGTTTTCTCGCAAATGTGTTGAAAAACTTCAAATCTAAAATATTTTATACATTAAAAAAAAAGAAAATAGGAATATAACTCGAAGAAAGAAATCATATAATATATTTGTTTAATCGAATGGGGAAATATTAAATCGTATTATGGCAACCCTCACACTTAATGTCACTGCTTCTGTTTGTTGACGTTTTTGTTCCAAGTAACCTAAAATTCATAGTTAATTTATAATAAAAACGATGTTATTTCAAGTACTTACAAGTGAAAAGTGATTCCGTGAGACTTTTTATGTGATTTGCTATTGTTTTTACAAATTTTTACTACACAGGAAGGCATAATTATATTTTTCTATTAATGTTTTCTAGACGACGGCTCGTGACGTACTAAGAGCGATGAGCATGGTTTTAGTGTAGGTGTGTGGGTGAGCTTGTGTATTTACTTGAAGGAGCACGGTTTTGTGGCTTCACTTTTGATGTTCGCGGTGCGCTGTCTACCTTTTTTTGTTGGTCTGAGGCTCTTAAGTATTGCAGGGTTTATGTAACGAAATTGCTACATTTCAGATTTAGTTTTAGATGACATCTTTACAGCTCGGTGTTGGCGATACTTAAATTGAGAGTTACAATTGGTGAAATGCTTCAAATTAATGGTTTTGAATTGGAATTTAATGTGTTGATTTAATTTGAGTTGGATTTCTAAAAGCAACTAGTAGTGTCTTTAAATTCATAATAGTATTTACGGAAATGTAATTCAGGTACGAATGAAGCGTCCTGCATTTCTAGTTAAGATTCTACCATCAAAGAAAATCAACGTCAACTCGTTCACAATGGTCACCATCAAGCTCGCATTACATAAGAGCAGCACCTGTTAATCAGGCACATTACAGGCAATCGACCTTCTGCGAGATAACACACAGATGTAGACCAGCCTCGGGCAGTCATTACGGGCATAGAAGCCGCTACAATGAAGGCGGGTCGTCGGGGATAATCGCCAGTTTGCGGGACATAATGCTGTGGGTCAAGATCTTCATGCTTCATGCTGCCCTAGTACTTACGCAACCTACGCTTTTAATATAACATCGTTTTGAGGCGATTATTTTACAGTTACTGGGTCTAAGACTGTTGGAGTATCTAATCTTCGAGTTGGAGCTGCTTTGTGATGAGTTCCTTAGTGCGCTTAAATGTGAGGTGTGAATTTTACCTGGAGCTGAATAAAGCAGTAACGTAAGTGTTAGTTCTACGTTGACTAGTTCCTTTTGACGGTCTGATTTCTAAACACACACACACACATAAATACCTTTAAGTGTTTATATTTGATGACGTCCTTATTTTTTTCAACAGAATCTTAAAGGGGTTTGAACATTTTTCTATGGAAGCTGGCATAGCCACCTGTCGAAATTTTTATTTGTTTTTTTTTTCAAAATCACAGCGCGCGACGTTATAGTTATTTATGAGTAGAGTACTTAAATAAACAAAAAACGAAAGGTACATTCTGCCCTAACGTGCCACATTGCCGAGATATTTGGATGTAAAGTTGCCAAGAAGGAATTATGACAATCATTAAAAATTAACTAATCACGTGCTTATATGCAGTAGATTGTATTAAAAAAATAGTTCCCGGCTTGATTTAACCATTTACATAAATAAAAAACTATTTTTCGTGATTGCGATGCGACTAAGTAGGCAAGTTCTTAATAAAGTGATTTTCACGTGCTCGCGCTTGTCTGTCTGGCTGGCTGTTTGTCTGTCACAGCCAATTTTCTCCGAATCTACTGGACAGATTCTGTTGAGATTTGATACAGATTTGAACTTATGTGACCCAAACGTTACGCAAATAAATATTTTTTGAGGTCACTTTTAGGGGAAAAACTAGGACACTTGAAAATTTCAAACTGTACCGTGTGATATATCAAATGAAAAAGATAATTGTGGGGTTTTTTTCATAGTTTTAAAATGAATAGTTTAGAAGTTATTTAAGAAATAAGATGAAAAATAACCATTCCTCTCTTATCTCCGAAACTACAAAGGCAAAAATTTTGAAAAAAATGCAGTTAATAGTTTTTTATCTATAGATTACAGGAAATAGAACTATAAGAAGTCTAAAGTGTTAAAGTAACATGTTACAAAAATGAGATTCGTTTGGAACCCTTTGTATGCGAGTCCGACTCGCACTTGGCGTTTTAGTTTTAGCCAATGTTCGCACATGGCGACTTTACCTCCAAATATCTCGACAACGTTACACTTTAGGGCAAAATGTTTCTAACATTTAAGTATCCTATACCCATACATAACTATTACACCGTGCGCCGTGATTTTGAAAACAATCAAAATGGCCACGGGTGGCTATGTCCCAAAGGTTCTATCCCCTTTTTTGTCTATTACAAATTTGTTATCATTATAAAACATTATAATTGGAGCAAAGCGACAAAATATCAAGACTATTTTTTTGGAGAATAAAGGAAATGAACTTTACATCAATGATTGTGACAAATTAACCAAATTTTTCAATGAAAGGTTAACCTGTTCCAGATAATCAATTTTATTGACGTTTCAAATATCATAACGGTTATTTTCATCCGTAGCCTCAAGAAGACAAACAAAGGAAGACAAAAAACATTGAAAGGCGGAAGGTTTGTCACGGATGACTAATTTCGCGCCACAAAAACGTAAAGGTCCTGAAACAAGTTTACCTACGATGCCGAATGCCTTTTCATATTCATATCTCAACATTTATAATAATGACACAAGAATAGAAGTGGCCCAATATTGCCAATACAAATTAACAATGACAGACGGTTACAATGGGCACCCACGTGTTGGAGCCTTGGCATTCACTTCAAATGTCTGGCAGATTCCTCGGGATGATATGCCAGACGATTGTTAAGTGTTAATGCTTTATATATGCGACATTTATATTGATGAGCATGTGTTACACAAGGGCAGCTTGATAAACAAACAATGATAGGGTTTCAACATTTAATTTGTCTACACTATATGCTATTTTTATCTCCTTACTATCAAAACAAATCGTGTCCCTTCCTCCATGTGTATGAACTAGTATTTATATTTTGCATAGTCTATTATCCTCGTCTTCATATTTATGAAGATGATTGCAAATTTTAACTGTCGTACTTATGCCCCATGGCACGTGTAACTTCGTGCAATGTTCAATGTTTCTCGCACTTCAACGTTCTTGCTACATCATCTTCTTCTCCATAAATGTAACTACATACCTTCATTTGCACTTAATATATCATAGATGCCTGAATAATTTATGCTATCTTATACTTTATTGTTAAGATTATTGATAGTTTCAACTTTTTTATTTATGTGAACATTGTTGAGCAAGAACATTTGGTATTGCGGACTCAGGATCCAACCCACGTGTGTATCAAGTTATTGGTGTTGACGTGACGATTTATTTCATTGCTCTAAGCCCATTATAATCCAGTGCCGAAGAGAATTACGCGGCTTAGAATATCGGGAATTAATTCGGTTCAGTCCTACTGTATTTTGCAACAATAATCGTGAAACATCGATATCGATTTCAATGAACTCATTCGGAGAGAGTTATATCTCTTTGAGCCAACTGTTTATTAGAGAGACCTCCTGAAGCATTGATTATGGTTTAACTTTACTAAAATTAGCCTAGCTCTCGTAAGCAATTACTTATAGAAAGTTGCGATAAATAAAGTCTAAACAAAAGTGACGTGTTACATGGATGCAATCAAACACTGAATGGACCATCAACTAATCAAGTGGACAAGTTGGATCCAAATTGGTGCACAGACGAAGAAATTTCCTATATGCAATTACATTAAGATCAATGCAAATTCTGGAGCGTACGAGACATCCGTTTATGGGCTTCATTAAGGGAGAATAAAAAAACAGTATTGAGTTCGCCTTGGCGTTTAAATAGCAACGTGTTTAATTAATATACTTGAGGACTTTTGTTACCGGCCTCTTTGCTCGGCTGTGTGACGGATGCTTGCGAAATTCTCTGTAATCCTGTTAAGATTGCCTTCGATTTATTGTGCAACGTTCAACTCGGTCTTAATTGAATGAGCATTGCTTAATTTTTCGGAAGTTTTATGTGCCTCAAATTGGAATAAAGTAAAACGGTTTGTTCTTTTAATGAGTAGTTTTGTATTGAAAAATAAGATAAAAACCATTTTTAGTGTGTAGTTCACGTAACAGAAACGTTTAGCATATTTTCTATAGTATTATTTATGGCATAAATGAATAACAACTTTTACCAGCGTCAGCGAGAAATTCAATATTGGTATTCTTAACTGAATTGGTATCTATTAGAGATCATCAGCGCGGTAATAAAGGGTCCCTAACTGAACATTACGCGGCGGACGGTCGTAAAGTACCTCGCGAGGCCGATAGATGGCGGTAGGCGCACACAATGGCGCGGGGGCGGGTTGCACCGCTTCCGATGCGCAAGCGCAACCCGCCACTATTGATTTGCTGCTAACTGTAGAAGCACAAATAAATTCATGTTTGTAAGACGGTGGACGTCATGTAGGTACTTTATCTACAACCTATCCAGTACCAGCTTCTTATTCACATTTTGTGTTTATAGATTTTAGATTTTCAGGTTTACGATGTTCTACCGCGCTTAGGTTGTTTACTGCGTCATTTTTTATTTGAGGATAATATTAAAATATGTTTTATGGAATTTAGTTTATGGATTCTTCTTTATTTATTACTATTGGATACTCAAATTTATTGAGCCTCAGTTATTCGATTACACACATAGTGGTTTCAATTGAAATGAAAGTAAGTGGATAATTTGAGAGTGACTCTGTGAAACAGTAGTAAAATTATTAAATGAATGAGATAGATAATAATGTTTAAGGAAGCCGTCCATCATTCGATACCCTAATTGACAAAACTCCGTGTGGCCATAGTATCAATCTAATTGCCATTTCCTTTAATTTGGACTTTAATTTCTAAAGAGTACTTAATACTTACGACGGGTACCAAGAGTATCAAAGTGGCCGCAATGAGGTTCGATTTCGATAATGTATTTAATTAATAACGAAGAGAGAACCGGCTGCCTTCCTGTTCTACTGAGAAAGAACTAGTAGCAATAAGATACATTACGAAATAATCATCGGTGTGTGATGTCGAACGCGTCGTGCGTAGCGGAAACAAAGTGGCATCGGTAGGCGATTAAGTTTATTGTAACACATTATTTAACGTGGTAGCTTTAGGAGTTATTTTACGTTATTAATTGTAGGTCAGGTGCTTCGAATTGGAAGCTGTTTTGATGTTACGACTACTGGCGACCTACCATGACGTGTTAAAGCGTGAGTCGTTCGAGCGAGAAGGAGATGGAGCTATATAGGGTGTGTAGCTCCATCCCTCCTCGCTCGAACGATACACGCTTTAACACATCATGGTAGGGCCGCTGATGAAGCTGTAGTAGGCGACGGTTCATTCAACGAAAACGATTTCTCGTTAGTTACGGACGAGCCTGCTTCTTTACAATAAATTGCCGACTCAACTACATATAAGAAATAATGAAATTTAACAGGTGAAAAATGGCTGTACTAGAAATCTGCCTTACCTTTTGAGGAATTTTGGCATGATAATATTCTGTAGTGTTAACATATTTTGCAATGTTAAACCTTGAATCAGAATATCATCGACTGATCTCATCGTCGTTAAAAACCAACTTTTACAATCAATAAAATGAATCATGAAACACATAAATACAAAATCAGGCTCAACTTGCGCAATCTCATTATTAAAGAAAAAACAATTATATCACACTGGTACCAGAACGGTCGAATTAAATCAGCAACGAACAGAGGCGTCTAAAGACTTTCTCTTAAGCAGAGGAAGTCTCCTGGAAAGCCTTCGAGCCATTACGCCTTACACGGAGCTGCGCAGCCTCACACCTGCTTTACATACTGATCTTGTCCGTCCGGCGAGCGTGCACTAATTCCGAGTGATGTGACACTACCAGCACCGATAAACTATCGATACTACGCTCCAACCTTTCGAAATGTTTCGTTAGGGATAATTTGATGTTGATTTAACACGCTTTTTATAAGTCTATTTTCTTCTGTGAGCGTGAAATAAGTGCCTGTTTCTAATGTTAATCTATTTCTGCATTTCTGCCCTTGAATTTGCACTTTATATGTTTCATGCTAATTCTAAGTAGAAACTTGTAGACATAAGTGAAATCAACAGTTTCAGAATATGTTAAAGGAAATAAATGTTAGAACTGATCTTATCGGCTATCGATAAATCGAGTCCCCGTCATAAAACTAGTTTTGACATTAGGTATAGCCGATGTATCGAAGATGTCAGCAGCCATTAACGGTGAAACCGCTCTTTATTTAGTCACAATCTCGTGCACTTGTAGTGTTTTACGATAGACCTAGACGACTCTGATCAGATGTAGACTCGCATTCCGTCACACTGGGCTCTGAGATTTTTTGTAGAAAATAACAACCATTTCATCGACATCGATATCTTGACGTAATTATATAATCAACATACCTAATTTGAATCCCGCTTTAATTGGCACATCATTTGCCGTATTTTTTGCTTAGTTAATTGAGATTGCTGATTGAAATTAGATCATTAGTATGTAAATTTGCTGTTATTGACCGTACTGTAATTGTATTCGTAAAATCGAATTCGAAATTCTTACGGGGAAGACCACACGCGAGAAGATCATTACTTGGCGGCCAGGTTATGGAGAGCTGTAGCGGTGCATCGTCTTAGTGCATTTTCAGTAATAACTTGAAAGAAGGCGTGGCAGGTCAGGTTAAGCTGGTCGCGATCGTGTTTCAGAGGGTGGGCGCAGTACTCCAATTTGTGCAAAAAACTGTGTACTCTCAATAATAAGGAGTGAAACTTTCCCTTCTTGTGTTATGATGAACTCGAGACCTACCACACGTTCGTGCGACGTGATTTCGTTTTTTTTGGTTCCACCATCGCCCAAGAGGAAATTATATAAAGTGATTGGACCACGTTGTGATTATTGTCCGATAACAATCGACAGTTGAACGTTTATCGATTTGATTAGCTCTTTCCCGGCCCTATTTTGGCTTCATTTTATTGGAAATCATTCATAGAGTAACAAGGCCGCAGCACAGTATATCTACCGTACAAATAATAACTCATACTTTCCATTGTCAAAACGATAAGTAAACGCTATAAATTGTGTGATTACTTCAAGGCACTCGTTTGACCGATGATCCGGAATCGATTTGTCGACATAATTCGATTTCACGGGGTAGTATCGTTAATTACTATTACCGTGGATCGATGCATCAGCAACAAGAACTTGCGGACTGGTTCTTGCGGTGAAACTGGACAGGGGTTAACAACCATTGAGAGCATTTATAAAGTTATTACCATTCCGTTTTTCTCCATTACTGTTGAACGTTGATTTATAACGTTCAAGTTTTAAAGCTGGTAGTAGTTTGTTGTTAATTACCTGCAACAAAAAAGGTTAGGTTATTAATTAGTGTGGTAGCTACTTATCTAGTAGTAACAAATTGCAAGTAGCATGGGAATTGATGAATGAAATATAGATACCAACTTTAAAAAGTCAGTTTTCATTTTGTTTAAAGGCAGTTTCACTTTGAAACCTTAGATTAAAACGCTTTATTTTACATCAGACGTATCTCTTACACAAGCCACCTTAATTATTATCTCAAAATTTTGTCATATCTCATTAAATTTTTAATTTCACGCATAAAAAAGTTTGTTAAACAGTTGGCGACTCCGCAATGATTTCACCGCTGCGCAGGCGCACGTCGCGTCGGTCGTGCGGAATTTAGATACCGCTCGGACACTCGCTCTTGTTAGAGGGACATCTGCGTCGCATGCCGTTTTCACTCCACTTACATAACCACCATTATATTAACACTTAATTTATTCTAGCATTACACTACACCTGATTTTGAATTATGCAGTGTCAATTACAAATTATCTTAGATGATAACATTATCTGATTGAACAAGTTATTTTGTTGCGTACTGGTTCTTATAATAACGATCTACACGCCCATTGCAGGCAGTTAAAATGGACGAACCAACAGCTAACATTATGGTAACGGAAATGAAAATGCACGTAATAACTAATCGAGTTTCCAGTTTTTGCTACAAATGGAATCCATAATTTTTATAAGAATTATCCTGCTTACAATTTGTCTCGGAAGATAAGGAAAATCATCAAGTAATCGTTACGTTGTAAGTTGGCGACTGGACTAGATGACAAAACGTGGAGTCTAGATAACAACGTAATTGACGCGCGGGCTGCGCGAGCGCACGTACTTACCGCCCTCTAATGCAGCGCGGATCACCGTGTTTAACATATCGGTTCATGACGGCCACGGCAACCATTAAATCATCATTAGATATTATTCCATTTTATGGTTATTGATTTTATATTAAATTTTATGAACTCCCAATATTATAATATCGTTACGCTAAATTATACGGTACCTACCTCGTTATGCAAACATTGAATCAGCCATAGATAATAACGTTCCATAAAATATGTAATAAACGCTTATGCCTCATTTTAGAGCGATTGATATGCATTGCGATTGCGACAAACAAGAGTTGCATTTTGTGAAAGAACGCCTTTCGTTTCGGGCTTCAAGAATGACAGAACACGTATAAAATTATAAAAAATATATTGAAGGCTACTGCGAGAGTAATCAGACTCAATAAAATTTTATTCACCGGTTTATTTTTAATACTTATTGGTTTACGTAACGATAATAATTTCGTAGCACGTGCGCCCGCGCCGGGCACCTTGCCCCAGCGCTGGAACAAATCAATTAAGCGGCAGTTACCACCCATTGTCTTTGATTCAGATGTCTCGTTAAGGCGACGCGCTCACAGTAAACGGGCTTCTGTCAAATTTATGTTTATCATTAAATACTTGTCGCGGACGTGAACATACAAAGTACGGAATTTTAACGAAACTTTAATTTGAGCTAAATTCGATCATTGTTAACGAAAAACGCTTCAAACGAACACGCCACTGTAAAACATACCTTATTGATTGCCTCATTATCGAAGTTGTTTTTACTCTAATTTAATTGGGTGTATAAATTTTATTGCACTTTCTTTGCTCTTTTTCGCGGATCTCTGATTGAAGGAGAACATTCCTGCTCTCGAATTAAAGGGTGCGATTTATTCGGTGCAATTAAATCTGGTTGAATGCGCGAAGAGAAATTGGCATAGCGCAATAATCGCTAGCGGACTGGTCCCATCAATATAGTTAGACACGCATCCGGCGACAAGCGAACGGACAGGCGGACAAGCGGACGCGATTGAAAACTAATAATATTTCATGTGGCCAATAAACCGTGGTACACATTTGCGCAAGCCTCGTCTGCTCGGTCGCTGGTCGGGCCGCACCGGCTCACGCCCGGACGCTAATGAATGCGACGTGGTGCCCACTTGACGCTTATGTGTCTACTGAGTTATGGTTTACGCCAAGGGAATTATTTTTATTTGTGTCGTCGTATTCAGGAATGAAGATTTCTATGTCTATTTAAGGCTCCGTGCGTAAAACACCGCTGTGAGCAATTCAGGATGCACATACTTGACCGGACAACGTAAGTGTACATATTACTGATAATTTATGGTCAACCTATAAATTATTGAGTCATTCCTCGATGTTAGCTATGGTTTAACGAGATTTTGAAGCAAAGAAAATACTGCAATTTCTAATATAAATAGCGGTTGGAGTGCCTCAAGTGTGTACTGCTCCTACTAATAAAATAACTACCAATTATCAACTCGTCTTTATGATCTAGTTTGATGAATGATATCAAATTAGAGTGCTCATAAACCTACTAAAGTAGTTATTTTGATTGTAAAAATATTGATGCGTCATAAAAAATATCACAAATATGATACATTTGAGCTCATCATGTTTTAGAGTACTGTAATAAAATTAATTTGGAACATTCCGAGTTTATTACGCGTTACTTGATTAACTGCCTATACTATTAAGTGTTAAGTTCTTTATTTATGCTAATCATTTGATTAGAATTCTTAGCTTTATTAAATGTTTAGTGATATGCAGGTGAATAAATTAGTCTTTGATGTAGAAAATGACCACCGATTGCAAAGAGTTTTCGTGGCATATCAAGTTGTCATACGTGGCATAGCATTTAAAAAATGGAAAACCGTTTTCATTCATGTCATTTGGGTGTCTCTTCGTAGTGCCAAAGACCTTTCTAACAGGTATTGCGTACTGATAAACAGACGTTGAGTACCGGCAAACGGGTTAAATAAGAACGGAGGGGTAAATCAAAACAAAAATTTGATAAGGTTTTTCACTTTAATATTATAACTAGCACTTCGCCCGCGACTTCGTCCGCGCGGATTTAGTAGGTACTCCACAAACTTCAACGCCCCCTATACCCCCTTATAAAGGTTAGTTTTGGAAAATTAAGCACAACGATTTTCATTAATTTACATTTATTACATAGCCATTTCTACTTATTCTATGGTCTCAGGTTCAGCGCAACTGTTCACCCCGTTCACCCCGTCAGGAGTTGATTATGCAAAAATTGTTAGGTACATCTGTTTCAATAATCCCATTTTTAGTTTGTTCATAGCATCCCGACGTAAATTAAAGCAAGCAATAATGTCCTCCCCTAAAATCTTAATCACCCCTGCTTCACCCCTTATTATGTAGGCATGTAGTTTATTTGCGAAAAATCCAAACATTCATTATAGAATTCCGAAGTAAATTGAAGCAAGCAATAATGTCGTCCCCTAAAAACTTAATCACCCCTGCTTCACCCCTTATTATGTAAGTATGTAGGTACCTAGTTTATTTTCGAAAAATCCAAAGATTAGTTTTATTCTTATTGTTTTATCGAAATCATTTTCAACTTCATCGGACCAAGCATTGATATGATTTTTCCCAGTTCGCTCAAGCCGCGACATTTTTCTTACTCCGAGCATGTTTATTACCGTCGTAACTTTTGAACGAAAGGTCCGATTTGAATAATTTAAAGTGTAATTTACGCGGAAATAATCAACCTTAATTATCAAACCATTTAAATGGATAAGGATTGATATCATGATACCGAAATCACCATTTTTTCAAATCACCAAGGATTTGCTTGAATAATTTGAACAAAAAGCGGTCATGGTGACTTAACCATAATAGTTAGACATATGGTATCGCGGACTTTTTTGTAGACATTGATGACCTCTATAAAACTGTAGTACATCGCTTTGCTCTATTGTCAATAGATTCCGCAGCGTACGCGATATAAGGATTTTGTCTCACACCTTGGGTTACATTATCGAAGTTTTCATACGGATCCCTAACTTTTTTGAAAATATTCTATAGCCTATGTCCATCATCGATAATGTACAATTCTACTGGTGAAAGAATTTTTCAAATCGGTCCAGTAGTTTCGGAGCCTATTCATTTCAAACAAACAAACAAACAAATCTTTCCTCTTTATAATATTAGTGTAGATAATATTGGTTTTCTAAGAAAGCAACTTTTATTTATTTATATCAATTTAATAAAATGGTAGACCGTAAATGCTGCAAACAAGATTTAAATAACGTAAAAAATCTCCTTCAAAGTTTTGTTTCGATTCACCCCTCCGTTCTTATTTACCCCTTTTTTATGGATGGGAAATCATCAAATGACTCCTTCCGCTCTGCGGTAGAGTGGGAAAGAGTGTCAGACTCTTACTGACTAAAGCCCATCCGTGTTCCTCGTAGTGCCCTTTGCGTTCCAGGGCCGCGGTGATTGTTTCGAATAAAAATACGCAATCCTGGCAGGCTCTGGCCTTAACGGGCCCCGTCTACTTTGCTGACATCTCTTTGAGGTGCGCGTAGAACACAACGCGCTGTGGACCCGGTCCTGGTTTTGATCAGACCGCGAGCTACCCAACGCTTGCCGTCCGCAGACCCGCGTCTACGGTGGCCGGTAATCGCCCTGCAACTCCTGACACTCCGGGTTCGATTCACCCCTACATAGGAATTCGGATTTTACGGGGTGAATAGGAATTCACCCCGTTTGTAGGTACCTTGAACCCATTCAAGGTGCTTTGCTTAAGCCGCCACTCATAAGCATAATTTCATACAGTTCCACGAATGTAGCCTTAATATCTCGAATGTCGAACCTATTTAAAATAATCGAATTAAAATTTCTTGTATTTAATATTACCGTGCGTGCGTGTGTAATATTTGTCAGAGTTCGTATCGTAACGGCACATAATTCAATTTAAAATCGGCAGCAATCGGCTGTCGGCATCGCCGGATAAAAGGCCGAAATCTCTTTCGGCAATTAAAACATTGTGAAATTCAACACCAAGACATTTCGGCGGCTTGCTTTTGCCTGATTGTTTTTACCAGAGAAATTATAACAGATAAATATTTCGTTAATTAATGTTCAATTGAGTGATGATTAATTTCTGTTTCGTTTAAGAATTCGTATCGGTAAAACACATAATTATTACCTACATAAAATTGCTGATTGAATATCTTTTATCTGTATCTGTATACTGTTAGTACAGTATACAGATACAGATAAAAGATATTCAATCTGTGTAGCGTATATGCTGTGTATTATTTTTATTTTTTAAACATCACTGGAAAGTCACAGGAAAGGAAAATACGCAATTTCGTTTACTTGGATGACATATTTATTCCAGCTATTTTGATTTAAAAATCAAACTACTAAATCGATTTTAATGAAATTTAAATATGTATATGGGATTGATCGGAAAGTATATCCTTTTACATAAAAAATCAAATCGGTCTATAAATAACGGAGTTATGAGGTAACAAAGTAAGATAAAAATGCAATGTAAAATGCATACTTAAAGCAAATGATTTTGCTAAAAACAGAATAAAAAAATGCTGAGTGAACTAACAATACATCTTGTGACGGAACAAGTCGAATCAATAGTTTTAAATTAATTAGGTTTATGTTAATAACTTTTATCAAATTGTTTTAAAACACTCCAGCAGAGGCCGAAATCTGAAAAATAAATTTTAAGATCCTACATACTTGTTTATATTTTTCTGTTTTATTGTCTGACCTTTTTAAAATCAATTTAACTACTGTATAATTTAACCTAATCTAAATTAATTAGGTATGAAAACGATCAGAAGTTAAGCTATTAACCAAAGGACATATTTAGAGCTATTAAAGACGCAATTTAATTGATATATTAGTATTTTTTATCTCCAATAAATGAAGTGGTGAAGTACCTGTATGATATTTTATAACCCTTCCGTACTTTTATTGAGTTGATGGCGGCTACTTGGAACTTGACGACACTTTGATAGTCAATAGTCATAAAACACAAAAAGTTTAGTTTTATGCTTTAGAGGTCTTACTACGGAATCGTTAACGAGAAAAGACGAAACGAGTGTAGGAAAAGTGAGTTCGAACGTTCGATCAAAATGGTTCGATAAACTAACACCACAAGATGGTGTCAGTTCAACAATAGTTTTAGTTTAATAATCCCTCCATAAACATAGTTAAACAATGAATAATTTCAGGAATGCTTTTAATAAAATATCTATCTAATGCGCTTTTGTATTTACGCGATATAACCCAAAAAAATGAAGCTTCACCATATTCGTATGCCAAAGAAGACGAGAGTCACTTCCACTTCTCGAAGTGATAAAATAATGAAAACCTATAGTGGTGTGTCTAAAGGCTTGCACGCCGGATACGGTGACTAGTTTCTAAAGCCAAACCAATAAATATAAATAAATCAATGAATAAAGTCGTAAATGCGTATGATTGGCATATTATAAATATTTGATAAAAGTGCTCCAGTTTCCAAGCTTGATTTGGTAATTTACGATTTTGTAAATCTATTTGAAGTTGTTAAATAAATTGGCAATAAGTTATAAGTAGATGTGCTCTATAAAAATATAGTTCAGTTTTTAATTAATATTTATTTCTTAGTGGAACGGCTTTTTGTGGCCATCAATCCTGTTGGTCGAAATTATTTTACTATTGATTGGATGCTAAGGAATGTTGGTATGAGGTCATTCATAGTTTAGACATCAACGAATGACTTGAAGAGGAGCTCGTTAGTAGTTACGATGAGACAAATGATTCCTGGACCGCTGTAATGGCTATAATTAGATGTTTTTTGTTGCGTTTCCTTTTCAACTAAATAAGAGCTTAATGAGGAAGATGGAGTTATTACTATTAGTTGCTTCGGCTTTGACACTAAATCATTGCTCTTTTAAAACCTTACAAATAAAAGTGGATTAGATGATATTTTATTTTTTCCGTTAATATATTATGTACTTACATATATTAACGGAAAAAATAAAATATATATATTTTTTTTTACGATTATGGTTATTGATTAACCCAGCTCTACAGCTGCCCCTTAATAGTAAATTCTCCAAATTACCCAAATAAAGTATTACGTTACTGCACCTTAATTACTTATTCACTTAATTCACAGCAGATGAGTTATTCACATAAAGTCCGTGTATCGTATGAAGATCTCTGCATTGAGTGATCGGTATAATTAACCCGCTTGCGATGTGGGGCAAGGCGGGGGCTTTGTTCGCGATGTCTCATAATTATTATGTCAAGATTTTGTAGGAGATCCAGTTTATAAGGATTAGTGGGCGTTATGGCGGTTTGGTATTACTGAAGTGTGCAAAGATGGTTACACTTATAAAGTGACGCATCATGAAAAAAAAACTAAATCCTTAACAGACTATGTCATTTCATTTTTATGGTTTACTAAGACTCCGCTGTCCGTCTGTCTGTCACCAGGCTGTATCTCATGAACCGTGATAGCTATACAGTTGAAATTTTCACAGATGATGTATTTTTATTAAATTAGTTCACTACGTCCATCCAAAGGTGATCTAGATAGTAACGAAACCTCCACTGAATCCATAGACCTAGATTTTTTGTAAAACCGTTGTATTAAAATATTTTAATATACAGGTAGTAGAAAACTGTACGTACTTCTTGAGGTCCGCGATTTATCAACTTGACTTACTGCTAGGGACAGAATGATCGTTTCGGAGAAGTCTGTGATCAATTAGTCCCTCTGTGACATATTGCGAGCTTGCTAATTAGCATGACGTCACCATCCACAGAAGGATGCTGTCCATCCTTTCAACACTTAGTCATTCCTTCGCGAAGAGAGGAGGAAAACATCACATGTCGTAACACTTCGTCTTATCTTTCGCACATAAGTTAACACATTTGTTGCACATAAAAAGGTAATAAAGAAAGTAAAATGTTAATGCGTGTCACTGAAAAGGTTATGGTGAGATAAGAAAGCTACTTATAATTAAATAAATCTGTTTGTTTTAAGGAAAATCGCTTAACAACTGTTTAAGTTAGTTATTGATTCGATTGATTTTTTTGATTAATTTAACCTTTTATAGGAAAATATTTAATGCCGAAGTGAATTCAGTTATTGCGAAATCTTAAGTTTATTTAGGGTTCCGTACGTCCAAAACAAAAATGGAACCCTTATAGGATTACTCGTTGCCAGGGTTGCGAAAGAGTCACCGCGGTTCTGAAACGCAAATAGCACTAGGAGGAGCACGGATGGGTTTTAGTCAGTAAGAGTCTGACACTCCCTCCCGCTCAACCCAGAGCGGAAAGAGCAATGATGAATTCTCATCCAAAAAAAAAATAGGATTACTCGTGTTTCTGTCTGTCTGTCTGTTTAGTAAATAATAATAGCATCGGTGGTATTTAGCTTAAAAACAACACTTTCGTGTTTAGAGTCAAGGAGTAATATTGAAAGTAACTGTTTTAAATACGTCACCTTATAATTAAGTAGGTACAGTTGAAATGCCATCTTTTAATGAAGGCCGACAATAATAAAGTAGACTTGAACTTTTGACGCTGCACCTCTGACCAGCCTTATTGTTAAATGCCGCTATTTATTACACAGTTTAAGATATTTAACTGGATAAATGGCTGTGCATCTCTAATTTTAATATAAAAGTCTTTGGGATTTTCATCTGTACTTACCTACTGAGAAGGTATGGACTTTTTCTGAAATGCCATCCTCTTTATCAGCTATTTTTGCAAAAAAAAGTAAAATTATTTGTTTGTATGACGTAATCACTGGAAGGTCTGATCTGATAACGAAACATCTTTCCCTGATAAAAACCCGATCATCCAAAAATGCACGGTTTGTCTGGAATGGGCCACCAGAGCAAAGCCACGGAAAAAAACTAGTCTACAATACGAGCAAATCAGCGCATGCTTCACGTCACCGCAGAAGCCGACAACATTTTAATCACATCGTAAACTTTCAAAAGTCAACCGTCGCCCGTTCGAAGGAAAGTGAGTTTAAAAAACTTAAAAAAATGCCGCTTGTGCGTAAATCGGACTGTTTACACACGAGTGCACGAATTATTTTGGTACTTTAGTGACATGTTGAAACGGCGGCCATCTTGCGTAAGATGAGGCTGTGCGGCTGACAGATTACATCTCAACGCTTTTTAACATTCTCTTGTTGAAAAATATTTTTTGGTCTTATCGATGTGCTTGGTGTGAATTAATTGCGATAATTAAATTGTGAGTAGGTACTTATATTAAAAACAATTTTGTCTTAAGGTTTGCATGTCTAAATTCACATTCACTACCACATCAAGACTAGCAGTTCCCAACATTGATAAAGTAGGGTCAAAACAGAACACTTTTTAATACACATCGTTAACTTGCCGAGTATGTAGGGGTAACTAGCATACTACTGGGTAGGTATAGCATACCCACAATAAAACAGGCAAAATAAAGGCGACCTCCAGGCATTTGTTGTGTTGCTTCCTACGAGTGGTGCTCTGTTTAAGTAATGTGAAACAAGTTCTTGCGCCGACAGAAAATGCTTTGATGATGCGTTTACATCGAGCTAGTTAGTTGTGCTAGTAGATGGAATGGACCTCAAGTTTTCTTTCTAGTTTAGTTTTTTTTTTCCGGACAAAGTTTCATTTGAAAGAGGGAACAGTGATTTCCATTTTTATGTCTTGCTATGACAGTTACCATACAACAGATTGGAGCAAGATTGATTAAACGTGTAACACCAGGAACTAAATAGTTAAACGTAATAGTTTATGTGCCCTTTTAGGCTTTCATGTTAAAATATAATTAGACGATTGCTTCCTTCAATTTTTTGTTGTTTTACTGCTGTAAAACTGTTTATATTTATTTTTTGGTGATATTTAATTTAGGCGTTTTTTCATATTTATAAAAATTATACGTGTACTGGTGTGAAATATGTCCTTTTTCTTTATTACTCGTTTACTCCATTTTTATTACTACATATAAAAGATATCATAGAAAACTCAATCAAATCAAAGATTTTATACCCATAATTACGTAACAGTTACACTTCCTAATCCAGTCCATTATCATCGGAAACGAAAGCTCTTCGCCAGTAACTCGTGCACTAGTGAAGTCCAAACGCTTGTTATCGATGTCTCGGGAAGCGAGTGGTGAAAGTATGCAAGGGGGGCACAGGCATACAACGGTGCATGCGACACTGCCCTCTGTCCACTGCACTTAGGTACTATCGATAACTTGGTGCTTCGAGAACACTTCCTAGTTACAAACTATTGTTCGCATTGATTACGTTGTGGGGTACGGTGCCTGTGGAGTCGGTATGGTAATGTTTGGTTAAATTATTTGTTGGGGAGACGGAAATAAGGAGTTAAGTAGACAGTGATGGTAGTCATTTAATTTTGGTTACATATTGAACTAAAAATAAGTTGAAAATATTTTGGTGTAAAGATAATATCTTCAAGCAACGATAACGAAACGATAACACCTTAAAAGCTGTATTAAAAGCTAGATTTTCAACCATTTTAGAAACGTGACCATGTTGATGAATTGACCATACACATCGCTTATATATTTTGATGATAACTAGTCATATAGACGTCATGAAAAAGTTGTGAAAGATCATAATTTACACTTTTACCCATATTCAACTTAACTTCTAATTCAGACACCACACAGTCAACATGCAATAAATATAACCCAGTTAACATTTCTCTTTCCCAGTTGCATTAGTTGAAATTCGATAGTCTTTGATTCTAGTTCATTAAATGTTTACAATGAAGTGTGGCTAAATAAACGATCTTGCGTGCTAATGAAGCGAATACTTAGTCTTTCTATGATGCCATAAACTGGGCTTAGGCTTCAATGTAGGTGCACTAAAATTTATGCTGGTATAGGCACATAATTAATTGGCAGCGGTAAAGTTGAATGGTTGATTTTGTGCTTGTTTAATGAAGAATATGTGTTAAAGCTTATAACGGAATCAGAGGGCTAAAATTGTGATGGCGTTAATGATATTTAATTATTCTTTTTTTTTTTAATAAATAATGATCTTTTGTGCTTAGAAATTTGGATCAGTTTCGCAATTTCAGATCAAGTTCCATTAAAGAATAAAGGTTTTTTTTTTTAATTTTTATTGTTAATACAGATATGTCAGCACGAGCACTTCTCGGCCAACTTTTTAACCAAATAAACACTCTAAGTTATTTTTATAAGTAGGAACATTTTCATTAAAAAACCTCCAGTTCCATTGTATGCAAGGTGTGTTGATCCACATGATTTACACACGAAGATCGCACAAAGGACTGTATTACGGACAACGCACAATAAATTTGATTTATTACTTCATCGCCAACCCTGAATGTATTTTCGGGTCATCAGAGGTACTCCCACTCACGACCCGCCCGGAGCTACTCAATGAAGACATCGCATTGAATGCTTCATAAATCAACGATTGGGGAAGAAAAATTCTGTCTAGTTGAAATATCGATGTTCGTAAAAAGCTTCGGAGAAATTCGGTTCGTCTTGAGAATACTGATGCGCTTGCGCAGGGCTGACTCCTGAAGGTGAAGGAGTCATTATTTTTCAACAAACAGTAAGTAGATATTTACTCAACAATTTTTTAACTAATAATGGTTTGGTTTTATAGAATTCTGTGACATAATGGACGCGATGTCAGTCAACATACAGCCTCCAATGCCATGTCTAAATGCCCGCTAATGTGATTTTTTTTTTATTATTATTGATAGGCACGCGCTTGACCACTATCTCAACAACCAACCAACCAACCAACCAACCATGTAAAGCTCTCTGTTCGCCAAAAACGGTTTAGATAAGCCTTAGTTTTTATTAAATAAGCCTTAGTATTTAAAAATACTAAGGCTTAATCAACAGTTCTGGCTAATGCCAGTCCTCTATGTTTTGTTATTCGATTTGGATTTCAAGATCTAGACCAAAGTCTGTCTAATTTTCGTTTACATACCAATACCAATATTTAAGCATTGGTTTTACAGATCAATAAATTCCAGATTTGATTAAACGTGTTGACATTAAACATTTTATGTGAGATAGATAATCAACATCCGAATGCTCTTAATTATCATCAGAACTGCTTAAACTTAAACACTGTTAATGTTGATTGCTTTGTTTGTTCCCGCCAATTCTATATTTAAAGAGCCTTTGTAAATATTTATTTATTTATTTATACCTACTGTAAATATTTTCACATCCCGCATTTCGTGGGGAACACAATATGCAAGCAAACAAAGACTACACCAACCATTAAAAATATTTTATTCTACTACATATTAGGTTATTCTTAGAAACGCAATAAAAAAATCACAAATTTTGTAAATATATTCATCAGTTTTCTACAATGTGGCAGCCCCGTGTGCAAACGAAACTAATTGAGCTGTTGTTCATCATCGAGGCACTGTATCGGCGCCTACGCATGTCCAGCGCCGACGAATATTAACCATAATGCTGTCGCTACCACGATTACTTATGCACATTTCGGATGGAAATTAAGCATGTGAAATAAAAAATCGATAAACTTGTACAATATATGCGGTATCACGGATTCTTTGATAATGGCTGCATGTTAGCGGTTTATTCTTGAAGTATTTCGTTTAGCATAGGGTCACAGTGCCTGCCGGGGATGCGGGATTTTTCGAGAGGTACAGCGGCCAGGCGGCGCTGAGGAAAAAAAAGGTGTGCGTATGACCATGACAGCAATTGCAATGTCAAGCTGCCTTTCTAGTATCGCCGTTTACCTCCCGATATCGTTTTTATTTTTCTTCAAAACGGAGCAAAGGCCAATGATGATGCATTAGTATAATTAAAAAATATTATTTCAGCCTAGGGTCTATTAAGACACTTACGAAATAAAATCACTTTTAATACTAGGTGAATAGAGAAAGAAATAACACTCACATAGGAGAGAGTCCGTCAAATACCAAACCCTTGTTAAAAAATATAATAAATTACTCTTAGCAATGCAGAAACGTCGGAGAGAAGAAACATTATTACTTTTTTTACAATCGAATCCTGTGCTTACACCCATTTGCAAAATCGTCTAGATGCGTAATGATTCTGTTTTTATACACTCGTTTCATTCAGAGAATATTATTATATCTGTATTGCTTCGACCATTACAGTTTTTACCATCGCTTTTGTGGGAGGTAAGTGCACATTACGATGGCTGCCCTAAAAAGATGTTCATAAAATGTCAAGGATAGGGATATGCAAGGAAATATGAATCAGAAGTGAGTCATGGTAGGTAATTCTACCATCCACATTACGCTCAGTTTCTTTGGAACTTCCTTAATGATTTTTATTTCGAAATTAGCACGTCCTTATGTCATCAGTGGGGATTTTTATTTTGCTAGGAATTTACCGTGGAATATTTTAGATGTAGGGAAAATTTTGCGTGAGACTGGAATTTGAAAAGCGCTTTGGTATTTGCGCATAAAGGTATGATCGAAATTCCGAGTTTTGCAGTTAACTAAAAATCGATTGTCTTGTTCAGTTAAATAAAAAGCTCAGAGGACCTGGAGGTCGAGTCTGCTATTGCAATCGTATCTCAATGACCGGTCAATGATCGATTTTAGACGTATAACGTCAAACTTATGACACATTTCCCATATAAAAACTGTCAAATTTGTCAAATATTCGATCACTGACCGGTCATTGAGACACGATTGCAATAGCAGACTCGAGCCCCAGGGACCTGGAACAAATGTTTTTGACATATAGTAACGTAAAATTTTACTTTACCGGTATAATACTCGTTTCGCACAAAATATTTATTTGAATTTGATACTACATTCATATTTTTGTATGATACAAATTGTATGTCACATAAAATTAAATAAAAATACTGGGTTTTTTACCAAAATACTGGGTACTTTACCAAATTACTGTGTAATTTTCCAAAAACTGGGTATTTTACATTCAAAATTCACTTACGCTAACTATAATATAATGTATTGTTACTATACGTCAAAAAAATTGTTCTAAGCCCTCTGTTCAAATGAAATCAAAGGAATCTAATAGAGATTACAAACTAAAATCGAATGGCAAACACAAATTTCATTAGACTAAAAACAACTAACACAATATTATCGTCTTAGGTACTAAAATACTTGACGCGAACAATATTGCTCATCCGAGATCCGATATCGACAGACAGTCAAATTGACGTCGAGATTCGATAAACAAATCTATAGCGATGCGCCCAGTGATTTCAATAAGTGTCGAGTTTCAATACGTAGTCGCAAACTGGTGCCAGTGACACTTTATGAGCCAAGAATGAGGATCTATGAGTTCTACCTTACCTCGTAAAATAATATACGTTACGGCTTACAGATGTTGAATTAAATGATATCGATGCACGAATCGATGTTTTAACGATTATAATTTAATGATTTCTAACTAGAAACGACTTAGAGTTCAACTGTTACTGCTGTTGATTTAATCTGTTAACTAATTAGTTGAGTTAAATCTTTCTAGTTACGATTTAGGCAACTGGTAATTTACAATTAGGGAATTTGTGGAAGTCATAATTTTTCTTTGATATGTTTTCGATGTGCAAAGTAAAATGAAAATGAGACGTGTGATGCGTAGGTACGCATCAGCATCTTAAGGAAACAAATACTGCGGTTCAATACACTCATGCCAAAGTCACGTAAAAATTAGATCTTCCTTGTTGTGATGAGTTTATGTCAATGTTTATTTCCCCATAAGCTTGATAGGGAAAAAATAAGTTTTAATTGTGTTTCTTTGAACTTATCACACCTAAGATTTATAGACTCAAAGTTCTATAAATTGTACACTAATAATGAAACATATTTTCATGAATGGTTTATTTGCTCACGATCTATTGTATTAGAGAAAGACCAAGTTCTTAATTTCTCCCATAACTAAACAAAACTAATATTTTATCTCTTCTTTTTAATTACTGGTACCAAAACAAATATAGAGAGATATTCAATTGTTCTTATTAAGCCTACGCGCTATTAAGACTCGGACAGACGACCCAACAAATGTTCAACATAAATATGTTCCACTAATGCACATAACTGAAGAAGCCGGATAATTGAGAACTGCGCCTCGGGCCGCGGATTACAACACGGATGTTATTTATGTTGTTATTATTTATTTTATATTTTTCATTATAGTAACGGTGTTGGGAAGCTATTTGAGGATTGAAACTATTGTTTTGTGCGAGTGTGCATTAATATTAGCTGTCTGGATATTTAGAGCAGGCTTTATTGATTCTTTGAATGATTAGAGTACATAATCTATTTGCAAATGGAATCACGGGGTTAGGTCATTCTGCAAGCTCGAAACATCATATATCATTGCCTCATTAAATATTTCACATTTGCTTTAAAACCTAACGAAGTGTAAATAATTTTTAAATAGATACACAAAATATTATGCAAGCAAGCCACTTGTAACATCAAACAAAAGTACAAGTAGAACTGAGGTAATAAATCTTAACAAATCAAATGACATGCTGATTAGTATTATTAAGTGATTTATACACAATTCGTTAGATACGTATTGTGTATAAATGTCCGATTAACGTATCAAAATCGACCTTAAATAAATCGTATTGAATGAATACTCGTCGGTTGCATCGTTTACGCACGAAATGTCTAAACTGAATGGAATGAATACGGTTTGAATAAAAATGAATTGAAGATGGATCGTCTGAAAAGGTCATTAGAGGCGAGACGGTCGTTTCTGCAATCTTTAGTAACAATATGATTTACTTATTATATTTTTGATACCTTTTGATTAATTAGTTTTGTCATTGAAATAGTGCTTTTAGGAGTGATGGTGGGGTTCGAATATTTTTCTTTGGGAGCTGGCATAGCCTCTATCGCCATTTTGTTTTTTTTTTTCAAAATCGCGGCGCACGACTGTACTTATAGGCAGAGGTTTGTTCTTACGTAGCGACTTACCTCTAAATATCTCGGTAACGTGTCATTTTACCATAAAATGACCATGTTGCAAACATTTTTTCTTTGTTTAAGTGTCGTGATTTAGAACAAAAATCAAAATGGCGACGGGCGGCTATGCCAGCCACTAAGGTTCTATCCCTATTACTTAAAAAAAAATTGGATATGTTAAGTTTCGTAAAATATTTTATTCGTGATTTACTTCAACGAAGTAACGTTAAGTAAAACATGTTATTATCTTTTTGAAACACTTCACTTTGATTTGATTCTCGAAACATGTTTAAACTTAAGATAGCTCGCTCAAAATGATTGCATTTATTAAATTAATTTTAATACATCCAATCAGAACTTCATTCGCAGCGCCAATTCGAATAATTATTCGATCAAAGTGCATTTCTCAACTCTAAAGCCTACGAAATAGAGTTGAAAATATCTTGCGTCTATTTTGTAATTATTGGAATAGTAGTAAAATAGGTAGTGGTAGCAGAATCGCGCAGGTCATTAGTGGCGCGTGCGCAACGCGTGCGATGCGCTATTAAATTTGAAACAGTATACATTACACGTTAATACGTTTACTGTTTAATATTCCATCAGATACAGTCACGCTTAACTTAGCGTTCACTAAACTAAGGATTTAGTCTTCCTTTCTATTAGTTAACAGTTATCATTACTTATAGACTTTACGTTCTTGTTAGGTCTTTAACGTCCTCTTCGTTTAGACTGTTTATATTAAATAGCTGTGAGCAAAACTTAGTTTTGAAGTTCTCTCTCAAGGCTCTTTTTTATCTGAAGTGGCGAAATTAAATAACAGTTTAATGGATTTCTTTTGAATAGTTGATTACATTTAACAATATTGAAGTAATGATAGCTTAATAAGCACAACAGACTTTAACTTGTGTCCATATCCATCATCAGATTTGAAATAATGCTATTGTTGGTTAGGGCTGTCACAACGAATATTGTATTAATCTGCTTAACTAGTTTAAATATGTACATTCATCAAAAAATCACGACAGCTCTATTTAAAACATGCTACTCAAATATAATTACACATTCAAAATCAAACACAGTTCATACCTTACCGAAGACATTCATCTATAAATCAACACTACTAAGGTACAACCCTATTTGATAGCGTGTAATTTGACGCGCATTTTCAGCGTGCGTCTCCCGCCCACGTGTCGGCCATCAATCATGCGCGCGCATTGGTTATGTGACGGTCTAATGCCGAGTGTTTCGCAAACAGCTGACCAGCCATTGTTGGGTGGGTCTTTGCTGTTAGAGGTCAATTGGGTTTTAGCAGTAGCTTTTTAATCATTGTGTAAAGATTGACACAAAAAAAGGAGTTTTTTTTTTAAACAACAGAATCTTTTTGTCTATACTTTTCAGGGGGGTTACGGAAAGCTAAGACTACTTCTTGAGAAAAGCAAGTGTGATTGGATCACACTTGCTTTTCTCAAGAAGTAGTCTGAAATCAGAATGCGGGAAATGTAGATATAAGATAACTATTACGTATAATTTGAGAAAAGCCCTTAGACGCAATGATATTAAGTATGTATGGAAGTACTAAGTTGTATTTATATGGCCTGTAATGTGAAGTTTCGCACATGCCAACGAGTGCTATAATATTATCATAGCTAATACAAGTTGGCTTATACAAAACGGACGAGTTCCTTCGATTCCTAAAAGGCTTCGGTGCCCGCATTGGCAGACAAACATTGAGTAAAGAACCATGTATAAAATTTGCATTGAAATGTTGACGATCTCTTAACTTATTCAGTGTTTGAGCAAATATGCAGTAAGCACACATATTTTTAATATTATTTGCATTGTAAATTATGTTTACAACATTGTAGTAATTCGCTGGCGTCGATAAGTAGGCGTCAATTGCCATATTTATAGTGGAGCCTTTGGACCAGTGTGGTGGTCGTTAGATAAATAATGCCTGTAACAATGCTATGAAGTATTGGAGGTTCAGGCGTCGTCGTAGGATCGTATCTGTATGCAAATTGTGGCGAATTTTCGTAACATGGCGGCGCCGGCGACCGATTCATCATAGAAATGTGGACGGATCTGCCCACGCGCACTGTTTAATGCACCTCGGAGCTAGACGGCGGATGTAAGCGGCTTGATACGTTACGAAAACTGATTTGTATGTACATAATCCTAATTTGCGACACGGTGAATATCGATTGGGGTTACATTATATTTTTGTGTAATGTAACATTGATGTGTTCAAACCCGTTGAATGTTAAGCACAATAATGATTGAGAACGCAATAAACAGGGCATTCATTAACTTATAAACCGTAGGTTGAATTTACAACACAATATACTATCATCACTTTACATCAAGTAACTTTCAAAATTCAAGTATCAAAATCTTCTCTGGACACATTTCACTATACAAGCTATTTTGCTATAGTCCGTCAGAACCCTAATCTTTTGAGGTCATCTATTTTAAGGACATGGGTGAAACTGGTACGTCTAAAGTTCTAATATCACAAACATCATGCTTGAATAATCAAAGCTCTATTCAGTATGTGCATCAAAACGTCGCTTTTGACGTATCTCAGAGTGAATCAGTAAATTCAAGATGTAGGCTCGAAACTTGGCTAACATTTTAGGACGAAATTAGGTACGGTTGTCCGATACTGTGATTTTAAGTGATGTGTCATGTTTGGTCAAGTCCTCGGATGCTATGAAATAGATAAAATTAGAGGTCTGTAGATTATCCTTAAGATTATATTCTGATATTAATTTTTAAAGAATAAAAAACACCACATCATTATTCTGTCTCCAGAAGAAAACTCTGAACCGTTTCTAAAGTTCTTTCAGTACATCGAGATCATTTCAATCAATCACCTACATCAGGCAGGTCGCTATTATTGGATTCAGTGGGCCTTTAACCAATATAATATAAGTTATATACTAGATTTATTTTAGGCATAGTTTAATGTTTTCGTCATAATATTAATATGTAACTTTGTAATGATGTAACTTCCATATAATTTATACTTATGTGAACTTATGAATAAATTTATTATTATTATTATTATTTAAATGAGCTTTCATAAGCTAGTACTTACGTCTGAACTGTAAAATTTATCAAGTACACCCACAACGAAAGCAACAAATAACCGATGCACCCAATAAAACGCGTATGATGCAACGGAGCGAGGGTATTTAGTGTCGGCCACATTCAATACTGCAACCATTCAAGCCGCATGACTCCATTTAATAGTCATACCGATTGATGCGCACGCGTTGATCTTGATAAATGTGACTGTTTGATTGACAATCGTAGAGACGAAAATTGTTTCTTGATTAGGTGTCGTGGAATTTTGCGTATCACGTTTTGGCAAATGATAAATCATCATCTTTTGATGATCATGGTAACGAACCGTTCCATGAGTTATAGGTTTCAGCACCAAAAGCTGTAACTAAAACATTATAGTCTGAGTTTGTTCCATCTATGTGCTATTTCATTGCGCTTCTTCATTCCAATGGTTTACCTGAATGCTAATGTTTTCCACTGGATGTTTACCGATATAAGAGAGTTCTACAATCTTACATATGGCAGATCTATACCGAGTTACGTCTCTTTGACATAATTTTATTGCTCATGTCAACCATCTAAGACTAGCTACAGCTCAATGTCCATCGGCCTATTCAATGAGAAGCCCATCAGATGAGTCAGGAATTCATCAATAGGAATTGGTACATCATTGCCCATTATTTGAGATGGGGCCGGTAAAGTTAAGCTTTCAAAATGTCTGATACTTAATTGTAACATACTCTAGCTGCAGAGGCTTTGTGGACTTTATAGTTTAAGATAGATACTAAAACTTACAGCTTATTAAATTATATTCAAAGTGGTTGGCCAGATGTTTGGTTCGATAAAATATTATGTATTCAATTATGTCCTTTTGAAATTACATGAAATAATAAGTCCTTTGGAAGGCGTATTCTGGGTTACACTGAAATGGAAATTCTTATGGCTATTTACTCAGAATTTTGAAAATATATGTTCCTACAGTTCCAAGAATGGTTTCGACGAAAAAGGCGCCGCCAACACAAAATATATGTAAATAAGTGTTTGCTGACATAATTGAATACCCGATTTCAAGTCGAGATTGTCTTTAAGCCCCGATAGTATCGTAGATCTCGATCAGAAACTATTTGGAAGCAATTTGGTATCGGTATTCGGAATGTCTTAGTTTATAGAGTGGCACAGTCATGGTGAACACTGCCATAGTGTTGCTAAATATGTATTCAAATATTTGTAAATGGGTAAGCTATAAACATGTTGAGATAAGACGGAATGCTTTAGATAGTTTGTTGTCATTCAATGTTTTAGCGGGTGTCTGTATGGCGATTTAGCACCTCGAGGGGTTATTATATGTTTTACATTAACTGAATTTGTGTATTCGATGAGAATCTAATATAATTGTAAGTCTGTATTATCAATGCGTGCAAATGCAGGCTCGTTGAGCACATTATTTCTTGGTATTTCAGAACTTAATGAGGCTGGATCAATGTATGGATGAATGTATGATCTGAATGTAGTTGTCACCGGATAATTGCAAACTCCGTTGGATTGTAAAAAATATTTTTTTGATTATAATTTTTCGATATTTTGTGAGATATGCTCACATAATATCGAAATCAACAAATCCCATCCAAATTAGTTTCCAATATAGGTATTCGTGCCTTATTGAGAAAAATAAGTTTAAAATTTCACGCGATATTTTACAATCTAACGGTGTCTTCAATTTTCCGGTGACATCTATGTTTTCTACTTTTTCCATTGGAAAAATACAAATTTGAAAAATAAATTTGTTTGTTTTGTTGATGTCGTTATGTTTTATATATCTCTTACCTAATATTGATCAATAAAGTCGATCAAAATCGTTCACAGTTGATTCTATAAATGAAATGGCTAACAGCTGGAAGTCTAATCTTGCAAATTGGCGTTAAATTTTGCACATATAAAGCGCAGAATTGACCATAAAAGTTAGTTAGTTTGCATGTTATTTTTATATTAAGTGCGATTTGCTAGAAAATATAGCGAAACTGATATGGTCTGATGTTTATAACTTCTTCATAGCGTGTTTGGTATTAATATCCGTGGTCAAAGTTTACGAATATTTCAGGGTTGTCGAGACGCGAAACTAATGTTGAATCTTGGAATGACATTTGGGGCCGCAGGCGTGTTGCGGCGTGCCTTTGTTCAAATACTAAATCCAAGTTTGTGCCTTACGGCTCTGCGTAGATCAAGTTTTGGACTAAGGTTGATACTGGGGATAAACGATAATCTGGCTGGGCTTTTAATTAGATACATATACGGTCATTTATTTTCTGTATCGCAAACGATATGCTCATTTCCGCCTAACTCAGCTTTTTGCATACACATACTGATACGTATTTGAAACTGTTAGATATCTAGCTACCCATTGGCATTTTTTAAGACGCAAAATGTAATACGTAATCAATAATTTCTAAGTTTTTTCTTTCCATTTTTAGCATACGAGTGCTCTAAATCTGTCTATCAACTACATAGTTGTCCATTACATAATACATTTCGAACCAAAATAATCTTTTCGTAGCCTTTAAAAGGACTAATTAAAAAACACCGTTTGTCGGAAGCTGCACCCCTGCGCGCGACTTGCGCGTGCGCAGCTAGGCGCGGCGTCACTTCCTCAGTTGATCGGCGCCCGTGGCCGGCGGCGGTCGTGTCTGCGCGTAATGGCCTCACCAGTCCCGTTCCATAGCGCTGTCATTACATCGGGAAATCTAATAAAGCCTATTGAACGGGGCATATATTTTGAATGTTTAATGTATTTTCAGGCATACTTTGAAAACTTCAGTTGTTGTAGACAACTTATGTTAGTTATTGCGCTGCATCTTTATTATTTTGGGGTGGACGGAAAGTGTAGAGCAGAAAGTAAGCTTACACTTTATTTTGAATGCAATGGTGGTCTGTTATTTTTGAAATTTCTAAGCAACAGGTAAAATTCAGCAGTTTTTGATTTGTCTTCTGAATTTGTGAACGTAAAAACCGTTCAAATAAATCCTTAATACATAGTACTGAGTAAAGAGATATTTTCGGGACTCTACTATACCTACTTAAATGGAAAAATGCTATTTTTTAATCGTTTCGAAATAAAAATACGATGTAACTTCCTATATCTCATAATTGAATAAGCTACACAATGCAACTTGCTCAACTTGCTAACTTTTTGTAGAGATTAGGGACAATGGAACGATTATGAAAGATTGCGATCTTTTAATCGATTTTCGATAGTCAATAGTTAAGGAGACAAGCTCACGACAGGACGCAGCAGGGGACTGTTACCGAATACCGCATTCCGATCATTATCTAATATTAATTAATTGATCCAGCTGTTCACGACGCCAGTGAGAATAGTCACACATCATTGTGCAATCCGCAATTAAAAATGTTTTATTAAGACATTTGTGTCACACTATTAAGGCATTTTGTTTAATAGGGAACTTTTTATTGCAATAATTTTTCATTTTAATTTATCTACTCCTACATAACTGTGGGACCATAACTTTTACTTTTTCTCGCAATAATTTTCTTGTTCAAAACTGGAGCTCTCTCTTGCCCCATAATTTACAATTTTTTTGAGTATGAAACGAAAGTGTTATGATTATGGGCAAAAATAGTGGCGTGCGTCACAGCGGTCGAGTTGGAGGCAAGAGCTCGATGGCGCGTAACGGGCGTCCAGTGAAAACTTACAAATAACCACCCATTAGCAGCCTCGAGCGGCGGCGGAGCCCGCAACAACCAACAATTTCACCCTGATTTATATCATCTGTACGTCGATGTACACCGAGAAAATGTGGGAAAATTTTCACTATCCGACAAGACCCGTAATTTGATAAGGGGAATCATCGCTCCGGTTCTGCGATTGAAAACGACAGTTTCCTCTAAGTGATGTGACCGGTCCCCGCGAGAAAACTCGATCGAAAAGCAGTTTGTAGTGCGACTACCCCATAAAGATGACGTCTCGTAAATAGCACCTTCGTAGCGCTGTGTAAGAGGAGCACGCTATAAATATGAAATTAATATTTATAAGACCACTAAACGATTTCATTTGAGATATTCTCATTTTAATTTAATCTAGTTTTTGCAAAAGCACAACATTTGGCTACACTGCTACAATTAGAAAATACAAAACAAAAATGGCAAGTTGTAAACTGGTTGGACTTTTTTATTCAACTTGCATTTTTAACGAGCTCAAATAAATTTGTTACATGGATGAGGAACAGCTAAGTAACGCTTACAACTTTATACCCACTCGTTCCAGAGCGGAATAAAGATGAGTCATGGCAATAAACGCGCAGCGACGTCGTATGTCAACGAATGTCTACATAAAATTATACAGTTTTTAATGGTGAGAATGTGCTATGGTCACATAGCAGACGACATAACTTACGATGTACCGAGTTACGTGAATTGTAGCTTTAATTACAACAAGAGTTCAACACATCGAATATTGTGTCAAAGGTGCTGCAAGTGGAGCAACCTTTCTCACGTACCCGACTTTTTGAGACATTACGATCCAACAGTAGCATCAAAAAAAGCAAACTTACTCAACCAACTATGACTCTTACTGCAATTGCAAAAAAGCGTTTATTTGCGTGAGCATTTTTTATGGTTTGAGAACATCGTGGCGAAATAAACGCAACACAGAAGCAGTCAGCGTCAATTGGCCGCGCGTTTTCACATAATAAAAACAGTATATTACGCGTGTCTAAATTTCGTCCGTTACATTCTGAAAATACGTTTTTTTAGCTCTCTGATGACTTGCAGAGGGTAGTTAGACGGAGGATGAATGCACAAGTATCGTAAACTGCCGAGAGATCGGGCTGGAGATAACGAGACGAGTTACTTCATTCACACAGACACATAGAAAATGTTATGATAAAAATAAATGTAAGACAACTTTCAAAGACTTTTTTGGACAAAGACCAGTTGGATAATTGATTGGATCGATTAAAAGACAAGTAGTTTGTGTTTGTGGATTCCGATATCGGATGTCAACGAACTGTTTCGGGTATCTTCGGAAGCGGTCGGCGGTTCCTTTGAGCCGTGGTTTAATTTCTTAATCCTAATTGAATTTGTTTGTTCCGAATGGCGAGCGAGATAACGCAACGCACTCGCGCTGATCGATTGTTCGCCTGTTGCGACGCGCGGCGCTGTGCGCGGTGACCATTAAATACGATAATCGAGTACAGGGATGTCAATAACGTGATTTTATTTTGGAGTGAATAAAGATAGCAGAAGTTTGGTTTGTATGACGTTCTGAGAATCGTACATGCAGCGGCTTTTCTTGTTTAAACTTACCTGGAAGCTTTTATAGAGAACGAGGCATCGCTTGAAAAGTTATTGCAGGTAATAATTTCTCTTCCAGTTTCTTACACTATGAAGGATTTTGACATGTACCAAGAATATTAATTTTTGAGTCACGTCGGTTTTAGTTAAGACTACCACGTATTTTCGGGCATCTTCAAATAGCCCGCATTTTCAACTCAAAACAGGACGGTACATAAAAACGTCAGCACATGTCCCGCCCGCCATCTCAAAACGCATGGTAACACTAACAGCAACTAATAACACTGAAGGTTAGATAGATGGGTTCTATTATTGATTAAGCTTTTGTGTATTGTCCTTTAAAGGTGAAGTTTAGACGCAATTGAAGTCCGTAGTATCTCTTGACAAATGGACACCGTTGCAGTTACGTCATGGAATGCGGAATACTGAGGTTTAGGATCGATGCCGAATAAATACGTTATGTATTTGGAATTTAATATTATAGTAGGTCGGTTGGGTTATGAAAATAGCTATTTCTGTTAGTAAGTACAGTTTCTTCATTCCCATTTAATTTAATAACCGTCATGTCATTCTCATAGGAATTTCCATTCTTATATTTACGACAAATTATTTATCTTATCTAAATCTTTTTGATTTTGGGATGCATGAAGGAGCCTCCTCGTGTAGCGCAATTTGTTCCATCAGACACTCAACTGAACCGAGTGCTCGGCGCATCCTGGACAGTCTCACCTAACACCTTATAAGACTGGCCAATCCTTCCCTTGCGGTGGTAGGGCTAACACCCGCCAGGTTCGCGACCACCCTCCCACCGGAGTTCGGCGTCAAGCAGCCTGCTGTGTTTCGTCGACGCGTGGGAGTACCAGTGCCTCAAGGCATCTTTTGGGCATGCTTGCTTCATCATGGACCTCATCTATCGTTTTCCATCAGGCGTGATCGAGGTCAAGTGCTAGTCCATTCACAAATAAAAAAAAATAAAAAAAATCTTTGTTTTATTTTTGCTTTTAATATTTTTTACATACCTACTTAGACTATTTTTAATGGTCGTCTTCGTAAAGAAATACGTCTGTAATCTCAAAGGAATTATTGTAAAAAATTCCGGTGATTTGTATCCGTTTACATTCGCTGCCATTATATAAAGAATATGGACTCCACACGAAGATGCTTCAGGTCCATTTCTCACGACGCCGACGCCAAAATATAGCCTCTTTCCTTTAATCGGCCTTAATTATTGCCAAAAGGCCGCCATTTAAGACACTTCGACGTTTCTTAATCACCTCGATAAGGACTAACGACACTATTGACGTATAAATCCGACACATTGCAATAATAAAACTAAAATTTTTTTTTCGCGAATCGACCGACAATTTGGCAACACTTTAATGTTTCCTTCTGCTACGAAATATAAAGGTTCTATTTGAGCCTATTCAATTAAATTACGTAATAAATGTGATTTCACTGAGATATTATTTTAAGTGTTTATTTTAGTAAACTTTCTGTTTTACGCTGGCAGTTGGAATTTAAATTAACAAAGAATAATTATACCTTGTCAAGTAGGTTAGGTCATAACACGCGAAGTTGATTCCGTCAACAGCCTTAATTAATGGCTCTCGTTTCAACGCAAACTGTTGTAGAAATCTGTCCACATCAGAATGGCGAATGTTTGTCCGGGCATGGTATTTTGTTGAGATCTATATTAGATAAGTCCCATTTAGGAGATTAAGATTTACTTTGTATTTTGAGAGTGAATTTAGCAGTCCGTTCCAAAACAAAGAATTAGGCTGATTTCACACCGTCTGGGTTTACCGCAAGGGCCGTACATGTCGTCACTGACTGCGACATCGGCGGCGGGAAGCGAAAGCGAATCAATCCGGCTTTTATCAACGCTGTGCGTGACCGAGGCCATTGTTAGGAAAGGGAAAATGGGACGGAGGCGCGAAAATAGAAGAATGAGGCGGCAGCGCGCTTCACTGGGCGGTTTTGTAGACGCAAGCAGAACCGACGGGCGTGACGCGCGACGCGTGCCACTTCGCGTCGCCCGCAGTCACGACCGACATTCATACAGTGTATACGCCACTTTTGATCAGGGATCATCAATATTTTCTACTACAGTTATTTCCACAAAACACATCTAAATCCAAACTAGATTGCCAGACCTTCTAAAGTTCAAAGCGGCACGTGCGCTGCGGAAAGCGTATCTGTCAGCTTCAACATTAAACTTCTATGTGGAATACATCTGACATAAAGATAAGGAGTTTGAACTCAAGACCTTTTCGATCTAGCATTTTACAATTGCGCCACTGTGAAATTGTGGTCGGTGGCGTGTGCTGGCCGGCTTTTATTTATATTGGTTGTAGTAGCGCTCACGACCTGGTAATTGATGCTCTCGGAGGCGCGCGTGCCTGCCCGCACTCGCGAGCCGTTATAAGTGCTCTAACACACTGAGCGCGCACGCGCTTAACTTATACCGTCTATAAACTGTTCCATCTTTAAAAATATTAGACGCTTCGTCGCGACCTTTG
Organism: Melanchra persicariae; assembly: GCA_947386135.1. Classification (NCBI taxonomy): domain Eukaryota; kingdom Metazoa; phylum Arthropoda; class Insecta; order Lepidoptera; family Noctuidae; genus Melanchra; species Melanchra persicariae. Next base: position 8,116,095 of record OX376664.1, on the reverse strand, counting down.
TGGATCTTTAGCGCGGCTTATTAGCGTGTGTTGTGTCAGAGTAAGCGGCTTTTTGTGGGCTTTTGTCAAAGTTAGCGGCTTTTGTGTTTTGAATTGGATCATTAGCATCATCATCTGCATAGCCTTTTCACAACTAGGTATATCCAGATGAGTCAACTTCCAGCCAACACTACTGTGTTACTGGTATTCAGCTGAATCCCGTTTGACTGAGGTTTGTTTCGGTTTTTAAAGCTGCAACCAGTAAATCTGACAATGCTTAACGACTGCTATAGATCTACAAATGACAGGCGGGACCAACGGCTTAACGTGCTTACCTAGGTACGAAGGCAACTCGGGATGTTAAGATGGTCACACATCCACAGACCAACCTTGGCAAACGTTGCTTAATCTTTAAGATCGACCCGTGCGGTGTTATTTGTTAGCCACGAGCTCCTCTCCGAATTGGATCATTAGCGATCACGAAAAAATGCATTAGGTAGGTAATGAAGAGGTTTTAGTTGATACTGCCAACGACTACATTATCTTATAAGAACTGTGCTGACCAATTGGCCATGATTTATACTCGTCAATTATTCAGACATAATTTACCACTTTGTATTTTAATGCTATTAAAATGCATGAAGCGGTATTAATTCCTATAAAGAGTATAGGCACAATTTAGAAGCGTACCATTAAATTAATTGATATAAAGAAGAAAATGCTCCTCAATCCTTTCCCTTATTACATGAATTCAATCCTGGAGTATTTCATCACATCCTCCCATTACTAATTTGACTTGATGGCCACTAGTGACTAACTTTAATTTTACCGTCTGCTCATTTCCTTTTCCTGATTGAGTTTTAAGTAGACACCTAACACCGTACATGATTAAATTATGTTTTTGCTAATCGAAGGGAAATTAAATCTCGGAGAGATCGAGATTTCTCGGAGTCCGTCCATTCGACGGTTCACGTAATTCAAATAGTTTAGCGATATAAGACCGTTCATTGTTACTTCCTATTATTTTTAAGTTCGTATTGTAATTTTCCATCACTTCCCGTGGGTAGAATGGGTAGTAGCATTCTCTGTAGGTACATTGCTACAGCTACACTGCGATCGCCCACCCGCCTGCCAAGCGTGGCGATTATAGCAAACCCCCCCATTTGGGAGAGGCCTTGTCCAGCAGTGGACATCTTTCGGCGATAATGATGATGATGATTGTAATTTTTTACGGTGTACAATAAAAATAGTGTACCTATCAATCGACCAATTTGAAATTTATAGGTACTCATCTTAATTTATAGGTATCATTCTGTTGATGAAAAAGCTCACAATTGCAAACCTCAGTGCGTAAAACTATACTTTTCACCCAAAACAACTGCAGTCATCCGTTACATCCATGAGAATTCTCGCGGGATAATAAGCACTTAATAAATTTTATGATCTCTCCTCGCATCTTTGCAAAAAAACTTTAGGCACATAAAAGTTAAAAGCCCTTAATTACCTAATTGTTTTGCAAAAATAGTTGAAAATTAACGAACGCTGAGCGCAAGCGCCGCCAATCATTTTAAAAGGCTCCGCAAAGCGTCGTATCTGAAAACGATCAACGTTTATTTCGGCTTTCGCGCAAATGGAGGTAAAAGTCTCCTGTGATTTCGGTAAATTGTATTAAAGCAAATCGATAAAAACGAAAATTGATAATGTTTTTTTTTTCCACTCACTTTACGCGTGAGTGGTTCGTGATTTAAGGCATCGGTATCTGTTCTCTGTGGTATACTTCGTGAGTGCTCCGATTAATACCCGAATAGTTCCGATCACGTAATCATCGTTTTCAATTGTTTGCTTCACGTGGTAAAACTGTATTTATCTCTAATGTCGCATTCGCATTGCAGTTTTAGAATGTCTGCCCTAAAAGGTTCTTTTACTGGCGTTAAATTGTTTAAAACTCTTTTAACGTCACCATAAGTTGGTTGTGTTCAATAACCAATTATGCAAGTGGTTCCACGAGAAGCTGTTACGAGCTATTTCAAGTAAATTGGCATCACATATTTGTTGGAAAACTGTTCGACTTCCTGTCTGTAATTGTGAGCGCATCCGTTCTTGATAATTTTTCTCAAGAAAACTTTGATGAACACATTTGACGGAGATTGGTATTTATTGCAATGGCCACATAATGAAGCTTCCGCCTTATTTGTAGTGTGATCTATGCACATAAAAGTAGTGTGGAAGTAAACTTGTTTGAATGCATAATAGGTGTAGCTTTTTCTATTTGTTTTTTTCCAAAGAGTTGATACTTGATACTAATTAAGTTACTGAGCATAATTAAAAGAGTAATTATGTCATTTACTTTATTGCCTTGCATAAAAAAGTCTGCCAACTTACTTTATGTAGATTATAGGAACACATTCCAGAAGTACTTAAATTACTATGACTAAAAGCTGCATAGATTCCTAAAACAAAATGTCAGACTCCCACATCTCTACAACTTCACACATCTGCTATATTCGTATAAAAACATGAAGTGCGAACGACTCTAAACTAAAGTGAAACCGTGCAACACTAAAAGTCGACAAGCATCTACATAGAGTTGTTAAAACCACTTCATTTAATCGAGCCACTATCTAGAATATCGATTTTTACTGATGCGATAGCATAATTGGAGCGGCGTAAGTGTACTCATTGGAAACGAGATATCTCTACTAATCCGAGCTACTCAATAAAATCTATTATGTATGCATCTTGTCGTATCCATTCGCGGTTTTGCGATTTCAAAACGCAATTTTCTTGCACTCTGTTTAGTGATGTGCGTGGTTTAATCGATATTAATTTAGTCTAAGAATGAACATTTTTTTTAAAATAACATTCACAGTAAAAAAAAATGGAATAGGGAATGATACAGAAAGATTAGGCACTAAATAGGGTTGACATTAAAAGTTATTTTGTCAGTAAAATAAATTGTGCGTTAATAGCGAGTCATAAGTAAACACTTTAGTACAGTTTCGTCGTGACGATTAACGAGTTATATAGATAGAAACTGACTTTTTTATTGTGCTGGTTAGTTTATAAATTATAAGAAGCGATACTTTATAAAATTATAAATACTAGTGTAAATAAATACATGTACAGGTCCTTTAGAAAATTGTTTAGAAGACCGAGTTATTTTTTGCACGTAAAATATATTATGTGTGATACACCTACTCTCATGAGACATAATCTTGTCTAACAATAATCACGAAATATTGTAAGATAAAAACTTTATTTAAAATAGAATATTTCTGCACATTTTTGCGTAACACATACCCTAATTAGCCACTTAGACTAATTGAAAAAGGAGAGTGGTTTGCGAAGATGCAAATGTCGTCTTGGATTTGTATAGAACTTTCACTATCTACAACAACATGTTAAAGGATATAAATAATTAAGAAAGACGTTCTTAGGCCTACAATCCCTACTAATCCCTGCTATAAATAATAATAAAAAAAATGCCCAAGTAATTGTGTCTGTCTGTCTGTTACACTTTCACTGTAAAACGTCATGAAATTTGGCGGATAAATAGCCTGGGATATCGAGAAGGACATAATCTACGTTTATAACCGACATCCACGCGGGCGGAGCCGCAGGCAAAAGCTAGCCTAAACTTATATTTAAAGATGTAAAGTGGTTTGTATGTTGTTAAAAAGTTTTCTGTTGTACCTATCTGATTACAAAAATACTTAATTCTAATATTCATAGTTAGCTACATTATTTTGATTAGGATACACTTTATATCGTAGGAAAAAGAACATGGTTTCCTATATTATACAAGGCTACGTGAGCGAAGCCGCGTGAAAAAGTTAGTTCTTTAAATATAAATAAAGCAATCGAAATCGGACTACTTCTATTTCCTTACAAGAAAATCCAATTTCTATACAGGTGTACAAATAAATCAAATGGATTCGTTAACCATGGTACAATTAGATGAGATTATATTAAAGGAAATTAGTAATTATTGGTAGTGAAACGGCTGACTGTGGCTACTGGGCTGCCATAACTAGTTCTACGATAGAGGAGAGTTGGCTATATTAGACCTACAGGGCCCAACATATTCAGTTAAATAGTGTGAAGTACATTTTTTAAAGACTACAAATGAAGAAGGCTAAATTGTGCCGTCATTTTAATCGTAATACCTGTTTCCCGATAAAAGTTTATTTTCATACACAGGCTACATTATATATATGCGTCTCGTCTAGAGGCACCTAACATAAGCCACCAATTTTTAACAGTGTCTGAATAAAAAAGTAGTTATAATTAAAAAAAACTAAGTTTGCTTTATATTCATACAATTTTAACTTATCGCCAAACTGTAATTTGGTTATGAGTAAGAAACGCATAGATCTGTTTAAAATAGTCAAAATATTGTACTTTGAAATGCATATTTATTCACATTAATTTGTAATTTTTTTCATAAATAAATATCTAAGTTTAACTAAGCACCGGTACGATATAACCGAGTCTCCCCTACACGATGCGTGTGCGCACAGATACCTTGATCATTAACTTAACTACGTTATAACCTTCTTCTATCTATCAACATTTGCATATTAACATACTTTAATGTTACCAGTCGCATTTGACGCTCTCAATCGCTTTATCTAGAATCTAAATTGTTCTATTATAATATTAAATGTTAAGAAATTGGTAGCAACATCGACGCGGGCGCCGTTTGCTAGACGTTTATGAATTTGTGTTAGTAAATTGTTTTTGGTTGTATTTTTTGTTTGTATGTGAATGTGTTATTATGGTAATAGGCACGTGTGTGGCTGTTGTTATTAAATAAGTAGTAAGCGTTGAATAGTGAGCGTTAATAATGTAGGAGTTTAATGATATGTTGGTAATGATTCAGAGTTTAGTGGTTGCGTTGTATTGGGTCCTCCAATGTAAGTTCTGAGCGACAATATTTAAAAAGAATAGTGGTTATTTGTATGTTAAAAAAATCCTTTTTTTATGCATTTTAAATATAATGATGCAAGTTACCATCCCTACCTAGTTGCTATTCCATTAATTCGCACTAAGCGTTTCCAAACGTCTTTTATAATGCGCACAGCAAAGGAGTGGAACTGTCTGCCTGCGTCAGTGTTTCCGCATACAACTCTAATCTAAATTCTTCTGGCTAGCCTCACTCAATCGTTGACTAATTCAAGTATTTTTACTGTAAGTGAAGATACAACAGTTGTTATGAATATAACATGAACAAAAGAAAGCCTGTAAGAGCCTTTTAAAGCAACAACGTGTGTCCAGCGGCTATGCGCAAATTATGCGTTTTGATGTGATCTTAATACGCGGTCTGCCTCAGATCAAGGGTGATACATACGGTACCATCAAAACTCGAAACTTACTTTTTATTTTTATTATTTTATAAAATCACATGGAAGAAATTAAGTACTCATAAAAATATTTATTACAAAAGTTTTTTGAAGTTTTTTTCCATTTGTCTCGTTTATTGCTTAATTCAAGGTTATAAATGAGTTTTCAGCCGTTTCATTAAGGGCGAGTACTTGGATCCGAAGTTAACTCAACAAATGGTTAAAACTAAAAAAAACCTAGTTTTTTTTGATAATTTTTTACCTTGAATAAGGGTCAAATAAATCGCTATTCGTTAAAAACTAATAACAATTGATCGAGAAACACTTTTTAATAAAAAAAAATATAATTTAATTAATTTTAACCATTGTTTGAGTTAACTAAAGCTTAAGAACTCGGCCTTAGACAGCCAAACCATAGGTAATTACATGACCCTGAAAACCAACTTTTCATGAACATCATTAAAACGGAGCGAGGCGATTAAAAATTTCACTTTTCGATAAAAAAAAAAACGACTAGTCCCACTTCTGATTTAATGCGACCAGTTGTTTTTTCCCTCCAATTACCGCATAGCAATGCAAACTACATAGTATGTATCGATACTACAATTACGATACATCGATATAAAAGCAATCGAGTTGAAATCGAGCTGGTTACCGAGTAGTGGCGCAAATCCGCGTAATATCAATTGTAGGCGACCGCAAATACTTGGGTCCGTTGCTTTCGCGATGTATCGAAGGAAAGTGGGGTTCTGATTCACAATGTTGTTTGATAAGAAAATGTTGGTACTTTTGTAGGTGGATTGTGGTTCAGAAAGCGGTTATCTTAGAGAAGAACTGAGTATTCTTCTTCAAGAAAAAAATATGCTATGTTACTTGCCTAAGCAACGCTATAAATGAATGAAAGCCTCTTTCATTCTACACAAAGATTCTTGCATATTTCAAGATTTATACAAAATAATTTAGGCAAAATTATTATTCTGTGTCGAAATGACTTAGATATTTTATTCATGGAAAACTATTTGTCGTACCATTTTTCATAACAACCATATATATAGCGTACGGGCTGTATAGCTATAGCTATACAGCCCGTATAGCTAAAACATAAGAAAAACAAATGAAGCTCTACAAATTGTATCACATGTTCATTGCAACACAGTTATAAGTGAAAAGCGTATATACAAGATTATTTTAAGGCAATTTGTCAATAAATTCAACGGCTTATTGTCAATAGTACCTTCGGACGCTCATAAACAAATTGTAAAACCAGAATTGAAATGCAAAGTCCTATTCAAAATATCGATTTATCTTATAGTTTATACCTTGCCAATTTAGGATCTCATTCAAAAGCCTAATAGACGTTAAATATATTCTAATCTTGATCTATTTCAAAATAATATATTCTTATGAAATAAAGTGTCTGCTAATTCGTTGTTGTTGAGGAAAATAATGATTTTTGAAGTTTGCATTGAATTATTGAATCGAAACTCAGTGGTTTTAGTAGAAACTTAGATAGTTGAATGTCAGTGGCTATCTTGAACCTGTGGTTATTATGGAGCCTTCTAATAAAAGACTTGGGTGTGAGCTAACTATAAATTATTTTCTATTAACGCTACATCTCTTCAAGTGCTCTTATTGTAAGCTATCTATTGGATGAATTAGATTGCACCTCACTGGATACTACATAGATGGATATTTTTATGTAACTTTCGTTTTATTACTTGACTGTAGTATGAAGGATCGGCAGTTTTATCAATTCGTTAACGGTATATACTTAGAATAATAACGCCTAGAAGGAGAGTCTCATACACGCCCCCTACCAAAAAATGAAGCAACTTTCGTACTTATGTGTGAGTGAGCGGTATGTAATTACAGCCACAGACGTAAAAAAATGTTGCTAGGAATGAACACTTTCCCTAAAATCGGGAAAAATGTAAATATACTTGGGACTAATCATAGATCAATATAAAAAAAAATGTTAAGTACGTAACTTGTCGGTATGTACTTATTGTAATCGAAATCCAAGATGGCGCCGACGAAATTTGCTAACTTTTCGTCATGGGTGTCATTTCCATGGTTTCTGGGGTCGCTAAAACCGATTATGGGGTCAAAATCGACTATGGTTATGGCGACTATGGTTTTTTCCCATATGAAAACTGCCCAACGCGCCTAAAGAACTTTTCACTTAAAAAAATGCGCATATTATTTGAATCAACCGTAATTATTAGCTTTCGTTTCATACTTACAACTTTAAACAATAAGCATCATAATACAGGTAAACTCCAACAGTTAGTGCTTACTGTATTATGGGTAATTTTTCTTTACAACTGGCAACACTACATTGTGATAAATTAGGTTATGAAAATTTTAATTTGAAGATCGATTTACGTAAAAATAATGGATTTAATGTAAGTACTTACTTGTGAAACGTGATTTTATCACATTTGTTTTGTTTTCTTGGTGTGTTAGAGCATCTTTTTATGCAACAAACTGTCATTTTTAAATATTTCTCGGGAGGTGCATTCAACAGAGCGTGACCTTGAGCACTGACGGCTCGCTGCGCCGAGTACTCCGTATATGGAGTAGTCTGAGTTGCTTCACTTTTGATGCTCGTACTAGGTTTCTAGGCGTTATTATTCTAAGGGTATATATTTACACCCTTATTCATAAAAAATTTTCAGCCATTACTTAGTTAAAATACTGTTTAAGAGATTCTAAATTCAAATTCTCCATGGAAAATTTTGAATTAAGAGTCTGCTTATCGGTATTTTAGCTAAATAACGGTTATAAAGTTTTTATGAATAAGGCTGTTAGTGTTTGCAGACTGAAGTAAAAAAAAAAATAAAGTGCATAGAAATATCAATACTTCGGCAGTTGACCGAAGGCAGCACCTCATTGCAATCCAATTCAAAATGGCAGGTAAATAACTTATGAGTATTTTTGAATGAGGTTCTTTATAGCCCTGTACCGTTCTTTACAAGGAAGGCGTACAAGCAGCTAGACTGCACAATCACGTTGCTGATTCGCTGCCAACAACTCAAGTTAATCTGACATGACCACGGCGAGTTACGGTCCGTTGAATCGGCTTCACAATCAACTCGCATAGTGTGTCATCTGCCTAACGCATCCAGCCGTATGAAACTAGCTTGTAACAGCTGATGTATTAGTCTGATAGTCATAACCTTGCCACTCCTTTTTAGGGTTCCGTACCCAAAGGGTAAAAACGGGACCTTATTACTAAGACTCCGCTGTCCGTCTGTCTGTCTGTCACTAAGCTGTATCTCATGAACCGTGATAGCTAGATAGTTGAAATTTTGACAGATTATGTATTTATGTTACCGCTATAACAACAAATAAGCACTAAAAACAGAATAAAATTAATATTTAAGTGGGGCTTCCATGCAAGAAACGTGATTTTTTTGCCGTTTTTATAGATAATGAGTACGGAACCCTTCGTGCGCGAGTCCGACTCGCACTTGTGCTGTTTTTTTATTTATATCATCTTTTTGGGAAAATTTTTCTAAGATTATTTTAACATTAATCATGCAAAGAAATCTCAACAAAATATCTCAGCAAAATGACTAAACAGCGCAGACTCATGTCTGTTGGCAGCTAATTTATAAATGACAAAACTAAATTCCAGTTAAAATATACATTTACAAAATCCTAGGCAATATTTTTCGTTAGCCTTGACGTGCCAATTTCCAATCAAAATTTTCATAAAACTCAGTTTAACATAACGGGCGGTCCGTTATGTTAAACTGAGTTTTATGAAAATTTTATGATCGATTATGATTGGTTATTTAAATAGACAATTACGCAGCGTTTAATGAAAATTACTTTTCAATTAGTCGGCATCCTGTTTGGTGGGCTATTTATATTAATGTATCAATATTTATATTGACTTGTCATGTCACGAGCGGTAACGTTTAGTCAAATAAACCGTTTGTTTAATTTATTTTGAGACTCAATCAATAGTTATTAGTGTTGTTTTTAATTGTTATGCGGTGCGTAATCTCTTATAATAATAGTGGTATTGCATAAACGTTGAATGCAATGATACCAGAGACCGATGTCCGGTAGAAGTATATTGTTATTTTAGTTGTGTCGTTTATAGCCTTGTTGTCGGTGGTCAAGAGGTTAGCCTGTATTATACTGTGGGTGGTGGAAGTGGCAATTATGTAAAGAGAGTGGGAAGTACCATTTACAGAGACACTGATAATATCATTTAAAATGTTTGTGTACATTAGGATATAGGAAAGGACACATATGTACGTTGTAGTCGCTTTGAAATAATATCAGGAAAATTAACTTACATAGTCAGAGCAAAAAAAACGTGGAATTTTGCCTCAAAAACAATAATGTACTGTACAAGAAGCTTTTTAATTAACAGTAGGTACTAAAAGAAAATTGATACCACTGTTTCCAGTGAGTAAACGTGTTGATCATTTAGTTCTGCCTACGTATTATTGCATTTTCCCTGCACGTTTATAATTCTATGCCGACATAATTAATACATAGGACGTCATCGAAGTCAATGTAGACCACATATCTAAAACTTAATGATTATAATACCCTTGTACTGAAGACAGGTATAGTAAATTGAATGGTATTATTCATAGGCACATTATCTATGTGTACATATCAATAATATATAGTATAAGAACACCAGAAGTACACCATTAATTGCTGTAAACACATTATGCCACTGACAGCCGTTTAACCATCAAACTTAACATGTAATTATAACTCACGCACCCGACTTCGCTTACATTAAACGGTAATTAAAATAGAATAAGATCAGAAGCTACATGGAGTAATTACTTTTGCGTTTGCGCATAATTTTAAACGATTTTGTTTTAACTGTTGCGTTCGTCCGTGTAATGGTTGCAGCTTGCTGTATTCGATTCCTGAGTTCGTTTCCTGTGTTGCCATTGCCACGCGTCTTTAATTTGAAAATGTTAGCTACTGAGGTAGTACTAATTACTTTTTACGATCACATTTATAGTGAAATATCGGTGCCTGTTCTTTGTGCCGTTGAAATTGTAACTAGGTGTTGTATGTTTAATTGAACATAACCTAAGATTTATTTAATTACACTGCTAAATCTGCCTACGAGATTAAAATCATAAACCCTTTTTCGGCTTTGATAATATTGAGTGTAACGAGAACTGAGTTAATTATCATAAAGAGGGTTGCAGTTGTTTGATTTTCGCTGAAAATTTTGCTGTGGCTCTTGCACACGAGTTCCAGCATTATGCTGAGCGATAGCCCTGTTGCAGTAGATACATTTTATTTTTAACTGTTGAGATTGCGGTTAGACGCGTGCATATCAATAATAAAAAAAATAAATGCAGTAATTACTTTTCATTTCTTCAGTCTTGCCTTTGTTTGAATTAGGAAAAAATTACTAAGTGACTTTTTGTTGCTAAAGTAATTAAAGTATACATTTGTAGGCATACACTTGGATTTCGCAGTGTTTCAAAGGTCTCCATCTGTAAGTATTTCGCACTACGAACAGTGAGTAGAATAGTAAGGAGGATAATAAGTGTATGTCTGAATCCAGCACCAGGTGGCTCGTGAAGCAACTCTGAATTGGGATCAAAGGCTACGATGGTGTATAAGTGTTACATTGTTAGTCATTCGAGCTGTGTGCTGAATAGTTCCTCTTCTCTTATGGTATAGTGTATATTAGAAATATATGAATCATAGAAGTTGTTTCTGGATTTGCAAAATGATCCTGCTTGATGTTAGGGAGAGTTCAGAAAAGAGGAATAGAGTAAGGATAGAGAAAAGTCTAAGGAAAGAACCAGATGAAGAGAGAACCTGTCAGCTATGGTTGTGAAAAAAGAAGTTCTAATTTGGATCAAGTTAGGCAGTACCCGTGATCTTGTGTGTTAGTAAAATAAGACTAACATTCTGCGTTTTTTTTTGGTCGTTCTGAGTGTGATGACAATATTTCTAGACCGTTACTTAATTAATAGTATTTAGCAGTAGTCGTTCGATTTTAGGATTAATTTCGCTTGTAAGAAGGTAGGTCTTAAAGGTTAAGCAACGCTTGCCGGGGTCGGACTGTGGATGGGTGACCATCTTAACATGCCGAGTTTCCTCCGTGCCTCAGAAATCACGTTGAGCCGTTGGTTCCGGCTGTCATTTGTAGATCTTTGGCAGTCGTTACGGATTGTCAGAAGCCAGAAAATCTGACTACAGCTCAGTCTTACCAAGAAGTATCGTGTTAGTCAGTTATTGGGTTGTGGAGGTCTGGTAGGCAGCCGCTCCATGTAAAATACTGCTGCAGCTGAATCCGGTTTGACTGGAAGCTGACCCTAATAAAGTTGGGAAAAGGCTAGGCAGATGACTTTTACTTGTAAGAAGGCTATGATATCAATTGTCTATCGTAATGATTGAGATACAATAACACCTTGAATTTTTACACATTCCGATGCGATCATGCACCTGTTGTAAATAAATAAGTCATCATAAAATAAGCCATCAACTCTAAAATAAGCCTCGAAGCTCAATAAAAAATAAAACGGTCATATAATGCAAATTACTCTAATTTATACAGATTTAAGATGGAAAACGGCGCTCCTAGGAAAATTTCTCCGTGGCGGTCGTTTGGCGCGATTATATCGGAGCGTGTAATGCGTGTGCAGTTACTGTCGTCGCCGACGATGTATCGTCACACTGTACTGCTGTGCAGGATGCGATATGGGGAATGGAGGAGGCAATTTAATGTAGTTTTAGAATGGAGTATATTCGTGGAGGTATAGATAGATGACCAGACAATTTGCCTTATGTTATTTTTAACATTATTAAAGAGAAGGCATTGAAACCATGATGTGGTCACGACCCCAGCATTGGGGAATCAACGCAAGGAAGGGATTTTTAAGGCTCTGCAGAGAATAGCTCTGTGAAAAAGACAAGAATATAACATACACTCGTAAGTATGTCATCACGAAAGTACAAAACTCTTTTCTATTTTGCTCTGTTCTGTTTATTTTTGAGGCTTTTATAAAATTGACACAGTTCTTCTTTCTTTACTAACCGGCAAAAAGTAAGAAAAAGTAGTAGCATTTGCGGTTCCTACAATAACAGGCAGAAACAGACAAGGTCGTACCGTAAGTGTACCTTTTTCAGGTTACGGAACCTTAAAAACTACTATCAGAAATCATTCATCCGATTCTAGGAATCCATGTTATTGTAGCGGTCATTCATGTGCAAGCATTACTTTTACTCCGAGACCACTTATCTTGTTAAACTCTTCACTGATTCCGATCATGTTTTTCCTAAAGAAGCAGAAAAGGTTGTATGTCTAAGTTTTATGCTTCTGAATTCAAGTCATTCGCCATTGCGTTTTCCTCAAAAGTTAAGATGATATAATTTAGAGTGAGTGATTCTTTGGCCCAAAAAATATTTTCCTGATTGTTTTTAGAAATTGCTCAATAAATTGCGCTGGCCGAATTTAGTGTAGTTGCTCTAAATTGTATAGAAAGTTTACGTAACTCCACTATTCGTGATTAAACTTAAAAGTTGGAAATACCTACGGTAGTTGTCCACTTTAGTTAGTAGATACTATGTTAGACATCGATTTTGTAGAGAAAGTCCGGCCGAACACAACTGATTTCAAATATTCAAGAAGGTGTAAGATTATCATACATATATCAATTTTAGAGGGGTGTTTTTGTATTTAAAATGATTAACTTGAAAACTTCACTTTATACAAAAGAAATCATGAATCAGGCTTAAAAATGTATCTTTTTTATTCCGTTTTATTTCTACGACTCAACAAAGGATTAGAATAGGGTAACTCTTTTGTCAACACATTGCAGAATTGTCACTCCAGCATCTTTATTTTTCAACCTAAAAATATTGAAAAACAACCATGAAAATTCCCAAAAAAAATGTTCCTTTTCAATTTAACCACAACCTACACCTCCATGGCGTATTCAGTAATTCTTTATGCCCAGCGCAAGTTTAGCACGTTACGAGGCATTACTACGAGGTGCTCCACTAGTAGCCGACTAATCGCAGGCCCGAGGTCAAAGCGTGTAGGAGCCCTGGGGCCCGCCACGTTTATTATAATAAGCTGCGCTGCTCTTGCTGCCATTATAAAGTTTGTCCATCGCCCTTTATGTTAGGTTACGGACCAACGTTCAGGAAATTATTTTCACATTAGTTTAGTTTAGCTTTGTTTAGATGACAAGATGTCGGATTAAGATTTGCATTCATTGCTCGCTTTTGTAATTGGATTGGGAGATGTATGCTGTTGTGATCTTGTCTTTTAGTTATGTTAGTAGATTGTTACTAAACCGTTGTGAAGATGTTGGATTTTCTGTTCTAGTATCTACTACACGAGGTGTTTTTATTTGTTTATAGATAGGTGTCATGCGATGGGCAGACGAGACTGTTGCCCTCGCGGGCACAAAAAGAAAAAAAAAAAGCTTTTACTCGGCTGTGGGCGAAGTCAAGCTGTAAATGTGTGATGATGAGGTGTCATAACTGTTAAATATTAAGTGATGCTTAAATAGATTTTGCATTAACATTTATGTGACGTTTTTTTCACATAAAACAGACTTACCTATTAGCGCTTCGACGTGGTAACTGGGTATAATCTCATTTGCGGTAGTCAGCTTGGCGGCGGTAATGGTACACTGAAACAAAACACAACCCACGTTATACCATCTTAAGTCTCAAACGAAATTACACGACCATCGATCGTTCCAAGAAACAATTTAATATACAAACATACCCAAATAACATGTTACGTTACCAATAAAGAATACGCCAACGAAATCAGGCTGATAATTGGCAATAAAAAATGTATAGATTTTGATGACAAATAAAGCGGCTAGTCCGACTGTAATGACTGTGATTGACTCAACAAATAATAACGGTTGTTAACAAATAATAAGGCTTAGTCGCAATAAGTTAATTTCATCGACATCTGCTCGGTTGTGCAAGATTCAGTCGTCCCCAAATTAAGTTGCGACAAAAAGCCGCAATAATTTCATTGTATTACAAAATCAACTTCAAATTAGTCGCATCGTGACAACCCTACTGGTCGATATAGAAGTCTATTGAGTTTTAATCGCGTGATCTTTGAACCGTTGCCAAATGTTGGCGAGCCCTACATCGTCGCTACACTACACAATGATTCACGATCCCTTGCTGAAATAAAGTGTTGTTCCTCACTTTTACACAAATAATATAAATTATTATTCGATGCTTCAACGAGATTACGTGATATTATACTTTTAAACTGGAACGTCGTTGTTTTTAAGTTAACGATCTTGTTTATGATGTCGTAAATTAAGTATAATGCGATATTTGTAACGAGTCTTTGTTGTAAGTTGTAAGTTTCACTCATCCTGCTTGTAAATATGCTTTTATTTTTAGACTTGTGTAGTGATAATTTTCCAGTGTCTGCCTTTATTTTGTCGATCAAATACAAAGTATTTACAGTTACTGTATTTAATCAAGTGATGCCTTCAAATTTATGATTTCCTCCAACATCTACAATCTTCCATATCAGACGAATACATCCCTACTAATATTACAAATGCGAAAGTAACTCTGTCCTTCTGTCTGTCAGTTACGCTTTCACACTAAAACGGCTGAACGGATCATCATGAAATTTGGCAGATATATAGCCTGGAATATGGAGAAGGACATAGGCTATTTTTTACGCTTTAACCTTCATCCACGCGGGCGGAGCCGTAGGCAAAAGCTAGCACAAAATAAACATCAAACATTGGCTGCTACAGACGTTATCATGATTTTCTAAAATGGAACTTCTACCGTCTAGACATCGTCGCTCATACCCAAATGAGTGGCAAATCCGAGAAATAACTAAATATTCATAAAACTACTTTACACAGATGAAATTATATGGTACAGAGACGTATTTTATTCGCATAAGCGGAAAATAATTTCTTTATAGGCATAGAATCGATTAGCAGCAGGCTTTACGATGCGCCTGCGCAGCTCCGGGTGCCAGCTTTACTACCGCACGCCGCGCTATATATAACTACCGGGTACACATAGTTGTACCTAACTAGTTAATAATGATTTAAACCTTCCGTTAATGAAAAATTAGACCTGTAACGCAGAGGCTAGTAGATGTTAATGGATGCTAAAATTTTATGCAAATTTTAGGTTTGAGTCTAGGTGTGTTAAGGCAACTGGGGGTAATTATAGGTTAGGTACAGTGGGAGGAAACCTTTTAAGTCGGACATAACTAAAAGTTTATGGTGTAGTTAAGCTCAAGACCTATATCAAGAATCTATACTTGGAACGTAAATAAATCATCTCGAAAATTAATTTTCTTCAGCGCTATTGTACTTATTTTAGTCAACTGGCAAACCAGCATCTTCAAATTAATTACCTCAACGTATCTAAAGTCAAAATACTGCGATCAAAGTACATATAAGACCGTTATTTCTCAACAAATGATGATACGGTTGCCTAACAAGATATTTTCATAACAGCTGGTTGGATCATCAATGAGTTTATGTATCATACCGAAACAAAGGTACAAACAATTTGAGAGTATCATTACGTGGTTAGCTATTGAAAAAATGGATGCCGCACCTTCTTCTAACATAGTGATGTTACGGTTGGTGGACATGGCACGTGCCGATTGCTTATTAACTTATGAAAGAAGAATCTTAATAGATACTCAATACCCGAACGTTTATTGCATTGTGTGGAAGTAAAACTAATAAACAACGATTATATAAAGTGAAGTCTTTTCTATTACAATTTACACAAGATGAGAAACTAAAAACATCTAGTGCCACTGAGCGGTGAATAATGTTACTAACTGTAATTTTATCAGTCTTGGGTTGGGTCTTGGTTGTACGAAAGAGAATAGCTGTAATCCCCAGTGGGATTGCAGCTCAGATCAGGATTATTGTACATGTTTAGTTGCAATGCATACATACATTTTCTCTATCAGCTATTTTATTACAATTTGAAATAAAATATCCCAATAAACTTTTTATTGTAAATGTATCTTGATTTATAACAACAGTAATTCTTTGAGATGCTCACCAATCTTCCTAACCGTATGTCCCACCACAACAACGTATCAGACACAAAAGCCGATGATTCTGATACACAAAGCATTGAAGCCTCAGTTATTAATCCCCACACAAGATTGATGTGACAGAGTACTACCTATCTCACATCTGATGTGGGTTAAGGTCCAAATTAAGCAACTAACTCATTCAACATGACAATAGAAACTAATGTTCGCGTTAATTATGTATTTAGGCAATAATATGCTATTCTTTAAAACGGTAACTTAATAGTTGGAATTTTGAAAAAGATTGATCCCGATTTCTTAATTCATAAACAATTTAAAGTTGGCCTGTCAAATCTTGACATGTTAGTAAGGTTGACATTACAAGCTTGTTAATTCAGAAACCATTATTGTACTATAGACTGGCTGACCCGCGTAACTTCGTCTGTGTCACATTTATCATTAATAATGCTATTATTATGCCTATTGGTCGTAGCGTGATGTTCCTCCTTCCTCAATAAAATAATGGGCTATTCAACGTTAAAATATTCTTTTAATTCGAATCAGTAGTTCTTGAGATTAGTGCGATCAACCAAATAAACAAACTCTTCAGTTGTAAAATATTACTAGCTTTTGCCCGCGACTTCGTACACGCATATCCCGTTTTTCCCGTTCCCGTAAGAATTTCCCGTTCCTCGTGAATGTGGATATCATATACAAGAGAGAGAAGAATTTTCCAAATCCGACTGGTAGTTCCAGAGATCAGCGTGGTCAAACAAACAAACTCTTCAGCTTTATTATATTAGTATAGAAGTAAAGATATTCCTGCGATTTGGGTCCCCTTGCCTATTCTACAAAAACCGTGCATTATTTTGAGATAAAAAGTAGTTTATGATACTCTGCAATGGTGTGCTTTCTAACAGTGAAAAAAAAAAAGTTAAATATCCAGAACTTCTAGAGATTACCTTTTGCAAACATACTTGTACGAATAATCAACAGTAAGTACATCTTTGTTTTATTAGTTAAGATTTATACAACGTGTAACAGAATAAACGAATAACTCTTAAGGGGTCATTGTACCTACTCATTATTATGAACAACTTTGACAGTGGGAACAACACTAAAATAGCAAAAAAAAAAAATCGACTGCTCCACACATTCCTGTGCGCATTTGTAACTCGACAAAATGTACTGAACATTTGACTATTTTTTCGCGATTTAAAGTTGTCCATAATGATAAGAACCCCTTATGAGATATTGCGTTTATTCTGTTACACGTTGTAGAATAATGGGTTTTCTGCCCAGTACATATGATTCCTAGGAGTTCTATTCGTGAGAGTTAACTTCAACGACCAACGAAGATACTTTCTAGAGTACATACTTACTCTGTAGATTTACTACTGTGTAATGTAACTTTACACTGAAACTTAAGCATCAGTAATAAAAGAGTTACAGGGTTTCTATGAAGCTAGTGGGTGCGTGTTGGGTAAAGTGTAAGACCTTAATGTAAAGATTAAGGTTTCAAAATATCACAATGTTGTTTATGGTCTACTAAAAGTAAGGCTATTGCAGGATGATAGTGCTTCCGGCTCCCAAGCAATAGGATATTTGACTTTTTTAAACGCGAGTGACGTCACTATGATGGTACAGTTTTTACCAGCAAAGTGACGTCACTCGTGATTACAACGCACTGCATCAACTTTCATTGTTTGTTTGTTTTCGTGAAAAAAAATGAAAAAAACGTGTCCAATACAAATAAATGTATCTGACAGACTAATTAGAATTTCAGTAAAATACCCTATAATTAAGTATTTTTGTCCGTCAATTCTAAATCAGCTCACTAAATATAGCTTAACTCAATATGGCACCACCACAAAACGGATTTCCGATGCCGATACTCTACAAGCTTAGGAATCAATTCTCAAATCAGTAAAAAGTTTCTATATAACAATTTATAAATTTACAACGTGTTTACAGATCCAATTCGAGCATACCAGTCATTACTCCAGTTTCTTTAAACATACAATCTTGCGCAATTTCCCTTGATGATGTTGATTCGAGTAACATTAGGTAACAAAATGGTAGCAAGGCCGGTGAAAAATATACCTAGAGCTCGTTTAAACAAAATATTGCTTCGGATTGATGATACCTGTAGCCATTACGGCTTGCGAACAGTGGTTAAGATGTAATAACAATAATTAAGACGTTGGATCCGTTCCAACTTGATCCGAATCGCTATTACGCGCGTACGACGTAGTTACACATGAATTGTGTGGGTAATTTTGGTTTGATCATGGGCTGTATAAAATTGTATGCAGGTAAGTGACTTAGGGCCATTTTCACCAAGCCAAACTTATCGCGATCAGCGTATAAACCACGTTTCTGAGCTGTCAGTGTCACTATTTTTCTATGGAATATTGACGCTGACAGCTCTTGAACGCAGTTTAGATGTACTGATCGCGTTCAGTTTCATAGGTGAAATCCGCTCTTAGAAGACCTTCTTTGGTGGTTTGTAGATATTGGGTCGACATCGTTTTCTGATTTAGCTCTGAGGCGATAGAAAAGTGACTTTCTGCCAGTAGTAGCGAAGGCGATTATCAAAAACTTTAAAAATGTATGGGATTGACAAATGATGTCGAAATGTCACGTGATGAATCTCTTACATTTTGGAAATTCGATAGTCACACTCGATGATAGAGTGGTACTTTGTAGGGGTTCGATCAACTTAGTGTACAAAATGGTGCTTACTGTATATAACGTGTTGTAGGTACTGTGTTTATTTGAGAGGTGAAAAGTTAAGGATTTAATAGTCGCTCTAACTATTTGCCATCATTATCATCTTCTACAGAACTGGTTGAGAGAACGACGCCATAATTAGCATTAATCAAAATATGTAGATCACAGATCATCATTGCAGATAATAACGTAGTAGGGTAGCAGAGGTCAGGTGGCAGTTACTCTATGTAATTCTATATAGGTACATAGGTACCTATTTATTATTAATGTCAAGCTCATGACGTCAACCAAGAAACTCGGAACACTGTGCCTTCCATAGTTGAGTTTTTCGATCCGTAGTTAACTCAACCAATGGTTACATCCTGTTGTGATGAAAATTTCGATAAAATGTGCTTTCCAATCATTTGTTTTTTATTGACGAATAGTTTTAAATTTGAAGTTGTTTATATGACCATTGGTCGAGCTATCAATTATTATAGAACTTTTTTATAACAATTTATGAGCGTTTATGCCGTACGACATTTGACACAAACTTTCTAGTCCTTATTTGTCGAAATAAATGAACCGATTTAAATGAAACTTGGTATGCATACGCTAGATATCCAGGCCTAAATAATAATAATAATAATAATAATTCTTTATTGATCTTTTACAAGAATTGCAGTACATGGGTATATAAGTAATTAATTTAAACATGGTAAAATTACAAATTTGCTACAATTATAGTGGGTGCAGCTCTGATCTCCTAACTAGGTTATAATATAACCTGTATGAAGGAGTGACAGTTCCGATCCCCCATGGATTATAGAAGATGTATTTTGCAATTTACGTACTTATGTATTACTGCTACAAAATTAAGGTATAACTAATGTAAATAGTTACACACAGTACAGAACATCTTCGAAAAAGAAGAGGGAGAGAGAGAGTGGTTTTATGTTTTCTATAGAAAGGGAAAAATCACTCTCTTCTCTTCTTTCCCCTGAACTCATTTTCGAAAATGTTCTCTGTTGATTTGAATGAAATTGGTACGCATACCAATTTCATTCATTCATTTCAAATCGGTTCATTCATTTAGACAAATAGGACTTTGAAAGTTTGTTGAAAAGCTGTAACCATTGGTTGAGGACGGGTCAAAAAACTCGCCAATATCCACAGTTACATTTATGTGATGACGAAATGATAAAAAAAACCAATGAAAAATCCAAGGATTTGTCATGAATTTCGCAAAGTTTTGATATCACTTTTATTTGCCAACTGACCATAATCATGATATGTAGGGTAGTTAAACTGAACATCATAAAAATGTGATTCATTCATACATAATTATGTGGGACACTGAGATGTTGACAAAGATCACAATTTTAAGGTTATTACTTTAGGAACATTTACGACCAGAATATGACATTATTTTTATTGACCTTGCACAAACATAGCGTAGCGCATGGAAGAGACTGCTGGACATAGGCCTCCCTCAAGCGTTTCCACATCGACCGACTTATGCTTCCCGCATCCAGTGAATTATAAAATGTGTTAAAAAATAATAATATGTTATTTGTATAAAACATGGTACATATAAGGTCTTAATAAATAAAGGATTAGGTTATGACATGTTCCGTCATTCACTGGCATACAAATATTTAAACAATAGTTATTCGTTATTTTAAACAATTGTTAAAAGTCAAAACTAATTATGTAACATATTATGTTAAATAGTAGTAGTAGTAGTTTGTTGTTTTGCTGTGCCCGACAGGGTCCATAATGATCACATTTTTTTTTTAACTTACTACCTAAGTACACATTGTGGAATGCAAATAAAGTATTGAGTATTGAGTATTGAGTATATTAATTATATAAAAATCGAGTTAGAATTATAAAATATTTGGTAATAGTTGTGTATGTGCGAAATAATAATTCTATCAATAAATGAACTCGTGAATGAGATTCAACTGAATGTTGGCATGCACTAAACCGTGGACTGTAAGTGGTGGTAGAAATATTTGATGGATTAGTGAATCTATCAACAACTATTTGCTCGTAGATGATATCGTCGAATCTGACGCTAGCAATAATTTGAATTCTTTTGACGTTATAGATTTTCTGTTGTAGAATAATTATTTGAAAACATAGATTGATTTGTACAAAAAATTTCGAAGAAATGACTTTACAAGCAATTTGTTATAGTTGGCATTTAATTTAGTTCGATCACAGATTTCATGTCATCAACTGCATCAGACTACTTGAAAAGTCATTTTAAAAAAAAGTTATTTTTTTTAGTTTTTTATTATCAGTTACTAAACATCAGCCTTAAAATATGACCTTTACTTCTGGAACACGCTATCTGCTGTACATTATTTAGTTTGCTATTTCCTCATCTGTCAAGACCAACTTGCTATAAAGAGAAGGGTCCTTTATTGACGTCAGTTTTGGTATCTTTTTATTACTTTTGAAAGTGATTGCAGTTCGAATTTCGTAATGCATCGCTTTTTAAAGGAAGATTTTAATGAAGATATTTAAGGATGGTTGGGTAATATTTCTTTGAATGTGAAACGATTTCTTTAAATCGTGTATGTATACAGAGATAAACTTGTTCGTCATATTGAGAGCCAAAGTAGTTCAAAGTAGTATTAACAATATTTTTTGCAAGTTCTTTGGTTCGTTGTTTTTTTCTACTTTGTACTATTAGAAAGTTCTCGTACCTAGCTAAATTATAACAGCCGCACGGGCCGATCTTCAAGGTTAAGCAACGCTTGCCGAGGTGGGTCTGTGGATGGGTGACCATCTTAACATGTCGAGGCTCCTCGGTGCCTCGGAAAGCACGTTAAGCCTTTGGTCCCGGCTGTCATTTGGAGACCTTTGGCAGTCGTTACGGATTGTCAGAAGTCAGAAAATCTAACACCAGTCTTGCCTTGAAGGATCGTGTTACCCAGTTAATGGGTCGTGGAGGTCTGGTAGGCAGCCGCTCCATGTAAAATACTGGTATTCGGCTGAATCCAGTTTGACCGGGAGCCGACCCCAATATAGTTGGGAAAAGGCTAGGCAGATGATGACTACCACAAAGTTACATAGTACTCGCATGTGCTTTGAACTCCCAGTTACTAGAAAATGAACTATCGAAGCTTCACAAATCTAACGCAGTCTACTGACTAGTTAGACTTTATATCACATTAATTTGCAGTCAATTTTTTTTCCAGAAGTATTTTGTTGTTTTGAGACTTACTTTAAATACAAATCTCTCGTACAAATAATAAAATCAAAGAATAGGAAGAGAATACCGTAACACACAATCCGGTACATACACACTCATTTAATAACTGACATAAGTTATAAACATTTCAGTATGCGTTTGCGGCGTATTTTCATGGAAACCTTGTTAGTCATTGTAGTGGGCATTTTTTCTTTTATTCCGTGTTATAAGGAAGTGGCGTCGAGTCGTAGATCACGGCTGCGCGCTGCTCCGGGAATCATCAGAATTTTATTGCTAGCGTTAACCTACCTTAAGTATGGTGTGCAAAAAAACCGTGTAACTGATATTTTAGTGTTTGTTAAATTATGTGTTTTGCACGATTTTCTAGAAATAGCTTGTTTATTGCTGGTTTAGTACAAATATATCACTCGTTTTATCGGATTATAATTGCAAACATAACTATTTCAATAAAATGTTATGTTGTGATTGAGTAAAACATTATATATAAATATCTACTATTTCAAAACTCAGTAGATGCAGCAAATAAGCTAATTTAATAAGATTACTATGACGCATCATTGATTTACCTATTTATTATAATATAAAAATTTCTATACTTACTGAAGTTTTATCTAACTGTATCACTTCTAAAGTAAAATATAAAAACATAAGTTAATTAATAGTTTTTTTTCTGTCGTTACTTCGTCAACATTTTGAAGTATCACATAAAGCACCATATTATGGTCGTAAGCCATATGGCACAAATGGTCTCAGTTATTGCACGGTAGCATTGCTGCGCGAGACAAACGCCGTCCAATGAACTAGTTTTTGTTCACGTGACGGAGAATCAGAAAGCTGACAAGTTCAAGTTATGAAATATTGGATTGACAAAGATAGTGTTGGTATAATTTTGATTAGAATAAACTGAGTTTTTTTTAAGAATGAACAAAATGATGATTCGATATTGCAGCAACTGATCTTGCTGACACATTTGAATATTTTATTGTATTTATCATGTACATGATACTGAAATTAAAATCTACCAATTAGAGTACTAAAAGTCGACTCATTTTCACTCGACAACGCGGAACACTAAATGCAAAACGCAGTAAAAAAAATAAAAAAAAACCACAACGTAGTTAGTTATGTTCATAGTTATTATTTCCGTAAATAATGCAGGAACAAAATAAATATGCGAATATAAGACAAGTATACGTAAGTACTAACCACTAGGCAATAACAGTTTACATTATATTCAACCAGCTTCAAGAATTTAGCTCAGAATGTAATATTTTAATAGCGAATTAGTGTTTTTACACTTTAAATTATACTGAATAAAATAAACGTCAGGATTAATGAAATAACTATTCAAATTAGCAGCCTAGAGAAGGCCGTTGTTGAAGTAAATAAGCTAAAAATAATAAAAACAATTAGAAATCTTTAGTTAGAGTTTAACACTGCAGTTTAGGTTTAAGTTTTTTGATTGTCTCAATAGTGCTTAGGAGGTATTAGTTGGCACAAGACACAAAAATTATTCAGTTTTCTTAAAAGGATCTAATATTCTCGAGTATTACGTCTTCTTGTACAGATTTTTTTATCATTATCTATAGTCAATTGGTATATTGCCAATTAGTGGCAATTCGCTTTATAAATATACCACAGTACCCCACGTTTAACTTTGTAAGAAAACTAAACCGATTAGATCTTAAAATAAATCTTACCTGTTCTAGTATAAAACAAAATCGATACCACATAGTAACGATATGATGTATATAAAATCAGATAGCCAAAGTAAGGTCCCTGCACGACCCCTGTTTATTATGCGCATGAATAATTTGTTCCTATTACTGATTTATATATGATAAAGCACCCAACGGAATCCACGATATCGAACGTGTATGATTTAATATCTGTATGATTCTTCTTGCTCTGTGCTTTAAATTTTCTAGTCATGTTATTGATTTAAAGTGTTTGGGTAGAACTCGAGCGAAACTGTTTCGCATTCCCTTTTAAAATGTTCAATATTTTATGTCGATAATCCATAATTGAATTTTCAGTTTTGTAACTTTATTTGAATTTCGGTAAAGTTTCATAACAAAACACATTTTCCATGTAAAATCTTCTGGTAGATTGAACACAAAAAAATAAAGCGACAAAAATACAGGAATTTTAAAAACAAACTGTTTTTACTAAAGGAAGTATCGGAGACGTTTAAACGGAGGAAGACCACTTTATCTCCGGACAGATTTAAAATAAAAAGAATCTTCGACAAATACCTTGTACAAAGCTTCACGTAGGTAAAAGTTAATGAAACGACTTTCACTTAATTTAATATTGCTTCGGCAAGTTCAAATAAAGGCATCGCGGAATTATAATAATTTCAGTGTTCATTTGATTTTCATACAAACGAGCGCGTTAAATACAAGTGCCGTACAATAGACATCAACGAGCGCATAAATTTTGTGCGATCGTTTTTTAATGCTAATTAATTTTTTTTTTGTTAGTTATAATTCTTCGTCATAATTTTTTTTAATATTTTTTATTCGCAACATAATGCAGTGTACATTTATTTGTTTTTTTTTTTCACTTTTCTGCTTACGTTTTGGCAAGCTGTTTTTTTGTGTGTTACTAAATGAATTGAAATAATAAAGATCATAAGAATAATTAAATAAGTATGCCAATTTTCTAATCCCATTACGACAGAAGATCCAAAACATGATCACATAAATTCCATCGTACGACCTTACCTTAAGTGCGGGCCACACATTACAATCATTCCATCGATTTCGGACCATCGTTTCGTACATTTTAATGAGGCCACATTAAGTCTCATCTCCGTTATTAGTCAGAAACTGGTCTGACTTCCTACGTCTACAGGATGTTGCTCCATATACGCCATTCATTAACTTAATGGCTTTGGGCCGCGATGATTTTTATTGCGAAACATCGATCTGAATGCGCAGACGCATCGTTTCGTGTGAATGGGTTTTTAATGAAACTGCGGCTTTTGTCATTTTTGTATTCAGTTTTTTTTACGATTACTTGAGGAAATATTCATGTTGTAATAAAGATAATCTTGGGAGATGGCAATTTGTTTTATTCCATCACAAAGTGTGGCCGTGGTTCAGGACCCAGAATTATCTTATATGAAACAGAGTTTAGAAAAGACCACGAAGTAAATGACGATTACTAGTGTAGTAAAAAGTATCACCAGTAAAACTTGTGGGGCCGTACTCCGCCTTCCGGATGATTTATTCAAACATCATTTATTCAAACTAGTCTGAAAATCAGCACTTTTTGAACATAAAAATGTATTTGAACACAGTCCCCCAAATCGCCCAGCCCGTCATCTTCTTTCTAGAGTTTTAGCTGGGAAGAAGCGGCGCAACAAACTCCCCAGCAACCAGATGAAACAGTATCAAGTCTAGATAAATTACAGGCATTAAATTGAATAATAGAACATGCTACACATACGTTTTACGCTCTATCACGCTCTCACGAACAACAATAACGAACCCTGAAATATTCAAACCGATCTCTTCAATCAACAAAAAGAACATTATTTATTTATTTTTTCTTATTCAATACCAAAATGCCAAGACTTTAACTATTTAACATACTAATCTATGATTGTTAACATGAGATGGTTCAAACGACCCGCCAAGTCAGCTACCATTTATCCAAAATCGACTTTATCGTTACGATCTTTAAGATTATTTTTAAATGAGTCGGTTTAGAAAAAAATCGTGCTTACGGTAGCCGAAATCAAGGGTCAAGAAGATCAAACGTGATCTAAAACTGATATTAAAGATTGTAAAGAGAGTGACGCATGCGTGAATGAGATATTAGTTAGGCAAGCAGTGATGAAACCGGTGTGCACTGGAGGACACGATTAACTGACCAGTTGGGATTTTAATGGTGCAATATTATTCAAAGTTTCAGGCAGCGAATGAAACAGCTTCACGTTTTCTGTTCTATAATCTTTCTCAAAAAATAACTAAACTCACCTAAATATTATTTTCTTCTCTGTTAACGTAAAAGTTACGCGTTAAAGTTTAAAAAGAGTCCGAAAAGATACATTGCACTTAAATTTGTGTGCACATGATGTTGTCCTAAAGTGTAAAGTTATTATAACAATACCCTCAACGTGTATCAAACACTACTAGATCGGTGATGGACACCGGCCCCCGCGCATTCGCGGTATCTTTTTATACTCGCGATATTTCTTTTATTATTATGTTACTTCTTATTACTGTTAGTAGTCTTTTATCTTTTTTTTGTTTCTATGTCAGTGTTTCAAGAAAGAGAGGAGGAAAATGATTATTTGAATTCCATAATTGTTTGTTTTGATTCGTTTTATAATCATTTTAATTGCCCATGTGGTTATCGTTTAGCATGTTCTTAATAGCTGAAAAGATTTCAAGTCCGTAATTAGCTTAATTTTTTACGTGAATCAATAATTTAATTCCAATTCAATTCAGCTCATTACTTAAATATGACCTTTAAGAAAAAATCGACAAAAATGTTTACCGAATAAAGGTGAAAGCTTGTTAAAATGCCGATGTACAACAGAATCTTACACTTGGCGTGACGTCAAACGCGCCATTAAAATTATCTTTGAAGCCACGTCAACTCTAATCTTGTTTGCTGGCACAATAAATAAAAGCTGCTTTTGATGTAGCCGCTTCGCTTAAATTCGCTTAAATTAAGGCACTCCGCTCATTTGGGCGGCCAATTAAGCGCGAAAAGTATCGCGTTCGCCAAAAACTGCGCCTGCGCACAAGTCATCAAAATTGTTCACTTTCATTGTTTCGTCTTTTTACGAGCTCCATGATATGGGTTATTTTTTAATTTTAATAATGATCAACCTTTAGTGTTAATAATTGTGTAAAAATTGTCGTTAGCGGTGTTCAAGTGGCTGTGGTGTCACATTATGTGCGTTATTTAAGAGCGTATGACGGTATTTTGATGTTTCACGCCTTTAGTGTGCTAATAACTTAAATAACAAAATGCCAACTTCTTGCGGAGCAGCCAACTTTAAACACAAGTTTTCTCCACAAGGTTTACCGCCCGCCAGTATAGCAACTAATATGTCTCGCTTCTTATTGAATTCTGAAAGTTACGAGCACTGCAATGGCTCTCAATCCTGCATCACGATGCACCATCTACAATAATTACCCATCATCTCCTTTAGCAAGTAAAATATTGGTTGTTATGCTTCCTTCGTAGGCTGCCAGCGTACCCACATTCAATTAGCATAATACTATAAACACCCACACGAAAAAACTCATCTACATCTTGCAAATTTCATTAAACATGTCTTAAATAAGGTACAAAATTACTGTTTCGATGCGACGCTGTAATCTTGAAGGCATTAAAACCTTCGTGGGTGGGTAAAGAAGTCAGTTTTACGTCCATATATGTAAATTATTATTGGCACAGCCTTGACAGCTTGCGACTGAAATGTGAAGCGCTTTGATGTTATATTTTTGTTGATCCGGATCTACATGGGTTTGCAAAGGTTTATTGTTCAGCTGATATTTCCATAAAAAACCTTTGTTTACGGTGATAAAAGATAACACAGCAAGTAAGCGTCATTATACTGAACATGTAGATATGTCACAAAAACGCTGTTTTTTATGTTGATCTGTAAATATTTCTTACAATGTAAAATGTAGCCTCAGAAATAAAACCAATCTAAAAAAAATATCAACGGCATCCCTATATCTTTTTATTTTAACCAAACACAGATTACTCTCAACCACTAATTTTTTGCCCAAAATTAGTACCCTCGGCCGCGCTGAAACCATTTGCGCACTTGAGCACTTTGCATGGCCTGGTAATTTATACGTCCTTTCCACCGACTCAGGTAGTAACATTGTTTATTTATAGGTATTAACATCTCTCTATAGATCCCGAGATAATAAGACGAGTCGGTGACATTCATTCGGACATCCAAAGCCGCGTGTGAAATGACAGCTGATTCCTTTAAGATATCTGACATTACAATTTAATATGCCACTGTAGATTTTTGAATTTGAACTTTAGGAGGTTGAGTTAAGGTTGGATATTGAGTCGGAGGGAAGTAAAGTTATGTTGGTTAACAATATGTCTCATCTCAAACGGATCAAAGCTTAATGCTACGCCGTGAGAATTAATTTCGGGGTGTAATGACCTTCAAATAATACTCATACTGTGACATCTTGTGGGAAAAGCTTCTGAATGTATGTTAATCTATTTCATTGGCATGTTAATAGTAATGAATTATTAATTATTGAATAATAATCCGTTATCGAAGATCCGATATTTGATAGAATTCATGAATTCTCATGAATAAATGTTATAAAAATTTTGTAATAATGAGAATGAAAATATTTTGATAATTTAACCATAATTGTGCATCTTTATTGAATACAATATTTCTATATTTTATTCAATAAATATGTACAATTTGTTGTTATTACGAACATAAACTCTGGTTTTAATTTTCAAAGACGTTTTACATAACGTGCACCTATACACAAATCAAATTCCAAAGATAATGAGTAGAACTGATATTAGTAGATACCTCAGAAGTTTAACGAGGGTGTAAAAGCACGAAATTATTGTTACCGATTAATTAAAAGTAATTTGTCTACATTGTAATAGTCATAAATTATTAATTAATTACAGGTACACTTAACATGTAGAGGAGTTATTAACAAGAAAATTGTTAATCAAATAATTAATACTTTCATACGATATTATTATGATAAAATGCGTCCGCTTTATCCCTTAATAAATATAAAACTGTGCGTAGTAAAAAAGTAATTTATCAAACAGTAGGCGGTTACTACTGAATGAGAGCCTTCTTTATAGATTGCGAGAGCGAGTGATTTGGGTCTAAAATGCCAAAGTAATAATTGCCATTCATTAAAAAAACTACATCTTAACTTATGACCAGAAATTGAAATCATAAAAAGATTCAGAAGTTATGCAGTGGATATGAAATATCTATGCCTACACGCTGTACCGCAACCAACCTATATTTATAAAGTAAAAATAACCAGCTAGTTTTTCCCACACCATCAAGTTGTTGCTATAAAAAAATATTAAGAAAAAAAAACTCATAAAGATGTACGTCGTCATTACTAGGAAGTGCAACTCGATACACTAGGGGCCGCGAGAAACTGGTCGCGGGTGGTCCTCACTTTATTTTTTGACTGGTTCCTGTAATTAATGAGTTCAATGGTCATGTACGTAATATGAATAGACGTTGTTAAAGTTATGGTGAATGAATATGAATAATAAATACAAATTTAGTTAAATATATTCGGAAATTAATATATTATTCGATTGAATAAACTTTTCAGAATGGATCTTAATCTGGCGCAAATAAAATGAATTTTATAATTTGTTTGATAAATAACAAATATAATTTACGATTAAAAGCAGTAATTTAGTATTCATATTTCATTATTTTATGAACAAAACTTAATTGTTAGTTTTTGCCATCGAATTCTCATGACGAAACCGTAGAAGATCAAGATATCCAAAGATAATTTACAGTTACGTTCAGTTAAAAAATATTTTAATTAAACCTCTATTTACTTATGCCATATCTCTCATATCGGTACGATGTGGAACAGTCAAAAGTCGAGCGTCGAGATACCGATCTAGATGAATATTAATTGAGAATTTGTTGGTTACAAATGATGTGGCCGCCACTGTACGAAAGAAGTACTCGGAGTTACGAAATTAGAATTTTGTATGCGAATGTAGAACTAAGAAACTATGCTTTTTATTTCCTTACAATTTAAGGCATAATGATAAGTATGGTAAGTAATAGGTTATTTGTATTGTAATTTAATTAGTGCCTGCCAAAGTCTAAAGGTAAAGTTCTCAATGCGCGTGTGTGCTTTCATTCTGAGAATCAACGGTGTAACATTTCCCGGCGACCTGTTAATAAACCTTTAAAAAGCCGTCAGAGCCGACCTGCAACTTTTTGTTTAGATTTTCAATTATAAATACGCTCCAAATATAGTTGCCCAACAAAATCCATCATACTACCATTTCATATCGTCTGTCGACTTGAAAGTCGATCGTTGTCATCCAGTTAAGGCGTCCGTATATGATATTGTTACAAAAACGTGTATCACAGTCGACTTTTCACTGACACACCTTATAAAGTTCTGTAATCCAATAGAAATGCCACTTTGACGGGAAACCTTTGATACTCTTACAACATTTTTGTTGAATTCTATGAAATTGAAAAGAGATTTTAACAAAAAGTTCTATTGAATCGGACATATGTCATCTGTTCATATAGCTGTCATACGATATTGATAACGACTGTACGTGTTAGACATCATACTTTAGATAGCACTTACGTTTGTGAATATACTTACATTTTATGGTCGTCTTTTCATCACACGATGCGGCCATGTCAAATCGTAATTTAGAAATTAATGAGTATGGTTTAGCTGCTATAAATAGTCAACTATCCCTGTTAAAGTGTGTATGCTACTTAATTATAAATTGGACGTAGCTACCAGGTTAACGACCTTTTAGAAATATAATAATTTTATCTGTCGGTTCAACATAGTAACGATCACACGCAAACTAATATAATAAATAGGCTACCCAGTAAAAGTGAGCCAAGTTTATATGTAATTGAAGCTAAACCATTGAAAAAGATTGAAACTAAACACATAACATAACAGCATATTCGCTTATCCAAAACTTAAAGATAAATCAATAACAATAAATAACAAATAAGTGTTTACAAGTGGGCCTATTGTTTTGTACTCCACCTTGTTATCCGTCCATGATAAATGAATTCTTTGTATTGTTCTCTACGAAGTTTAAACATTCTCGAATCATTCAATTTTATCGATACATGCTTCTCTTATTTCTCTTATCAACCATTTTTAAAATAACAAACTTACTTCAAGTAGGCATACGTAGAAAGTTGTGGGTGCGTTTATCTTTATAGATTATGTTGAGATAAAAACGTTAATATAATTGCTTTCACTGGAGTTTTTTTCAGCAGACTGTATTACTGAAGAAACTTACCTAATTGAAAACTGGAAAAATAATTTTAGATTAATGAGCACTATTGTAGACTCAAAGTAGTTTTTTTTTCTATCTCAAAATCTTTCATTCACTCGTGACTTAAAGATCACCACGTTATAGCAATCAGGAAACATTCACAAGAGAATTACAATCAAGGCACAGGATTCCAGACCCTGAGCTGTAGGTAGGCATATAACTGCATCGTCTTGAGTGGACATCACTTACATTTCGTTTCTAAACACAATCACCGTGTCCGCTTTCACGACTAAACCAACCCACACAGCTGGTCCATAAGCCCAAAAACTAATCTCATCAGAATCATAATTACATAGTAGCATGACCCCTTCAATTTTCTCAATCAGAATCAAAGCCTTGAACGGACTTAGACAAGCTAAAAGTAAAAGTATAAGACTTTGATACAAAGATAACAGCACAATATCTTTATCAGGTGTCCAGAAATTATAAATGTTGGAAGACAAGGCCGCTTGAAGAATTTTAGAACGATGCGTGCAGAGGTCTGTATTACGAAACGGCTATGATCAGATAAACTACGAGCGTTCGTCGAAAGCGAACTCGAATGCTCCCGACAGACGTCATAGAAACGCCCGCGCGCCACAACAATGTAAGTACTTGGGGTAGGGTTGTCTCGTGAAAGCTCTTGAAGAATTACTTCAAATCTAAAATCAGAAATGATATTTCGAAATTGTTAGTTGAGACATGTTTTTGTGGAGTTGATGGTTATGGTTTCCCGGTGGAAAACAAACAATCAAAAACAGTTAAAATAAAATAACAATTGTTTAAAAAATTTGGGATTATAACAGTTTAAAAATGGCGCATTAACTGTAATAGAACATAAAAATAAACGCTGTTCTAAAACCACAGCAACTAACAGCTCTTTTAAAACCAATTAATCATCTCAACAGTAAACCATCACGCTTTCCTGATCAATTAATCACAAGTCCTACCAACATCTCTGCACCGACAACCCTAACATTAGGCAACGATATAAAGTTATAATTAGTGTGTAATGTTGCAAGTCGTGTCGTTAGGATCAGTATCACAGAACAATAATGCTGATCGACTTCTGACTCATCAAGGTTTGAGGTGAAGGTCTTAAAGGCTACTATCCCTTGACCGATCCCTAACCTTGCTTTCGACAAGATCATGATAACGATGACTCGCCATTGGACGTGATTGAAGTTATGATGGCAACGTACTCAGGTTTCTTCTGATCGGTTTCAGTTTAAAGGTGAAGTTGTATATGTGTGAATAAAATACGTATTTGGTGGACAATGGGTGTCATAAATAGGGGGAAGTGAAGGTGTGAATTTTTTATTTTTATTTTTTATTGTATTAAAATCGCTGTGCTCGCGGCATCGTCAGCATAAAAACAGGCCATTCTCATGAAAGTTAAGGTAATACCTACTGCACTAACCCTGAGTCAAATTAAATTCAAATCTATTACCTCAATAAAGAGTGATAGAAATTAAGAATACATGATCCTTGTTCTTTGATTCATTATGGATTCTGTCAATAATGCTTTTACCAGTTTTCCGAAAACACTTGTTAATGTGTTTTATAATGGTATTCAATCAATTTCAGCTGTCGATAATATCAAATGAGGCTTCTAAAATGTGGCAAACTTTCATCAAATTATCGTTTCACCAAGCCTTTATGACTTATCCAATATTAAAACAAGGAGTGTCCAAATCGCTGGAAGCGTCGACAGTAATGTGCTTACTTAGGTATGGATCTCGATAGTAGTGAAGACAGATTTCTAGACGACCGCCTACGTTAGTACTATTAACATATTTTCCTTTAGATGACTCCTACGACTGCGACTAAATATCTGTACTACATTATGATAAAATTGTAACTAAGCTACTTTGTATGTACCTATGTTTGTGCATAACGCCAAAACTGCTTCATAGATTTCGACGAAATTTGGCCCTGGACTAGATTAGACCTTTGAAAATTATGTGGGATAGTTTTGATCTGTTTGTATAAAACTGTTTTCTTAAGATGCAAGAAGAACCGTGCGGAATACTTAGATAATAAACACAAACATTAAAAGGTTTAGCTTTCATTGACAGATAAGCCGGGATATTTAGGTAGATTTTTAAGTTAGAGTACTTTGACATTTAAATCTCACTTGCAGAAACGGGGCCTACAACCTTGCCCCTTTTGTTCAACTGTCAGAGTTGAAGTATCGATAAACGTATCGATACCTTTGAGTCGGCAAGAAAGCAATAAATGATATAATCATATGTGGCTTCAAGGTCGATTAAGTCCTATAGGGATTGAGGTTAATGGCTGTCCTCAGATGAAACGTATCGGCCATTAGGATCTTATTCTTGTAACACTCATATTGATTCATCTCGAAGTCTTTGTAGTCGAAAAAAGAAGATACGAAACTGGTTGTTAATCTCGATCGCACAGATGTTCAGTTACGTATGTTTAAAAAATAACACATGGCAGAGCGGCGCACGCGCATCCGATGGTATCGCGACCGCTCGGGGGGCGTTACGAAAACCACTTACTTATCGCAAGCCATCGACGAAACATTCATTTTGGCTACTCCGCATTTAAATTATTACTTCTAACTAGGTTTTGCTAGCGACTTTGCCCTCGCAAAAACCGAAATTTAAAACGGGTACAAAGTATCCTACGTCCACGAGAAGGCAAAAGCATTCATCACCGCAGTTGCTCAAGTCGGGTCGACAATTTCAGGCTTATTTCACGATAAGTCCATCATTTCCTTTACCGATATGCTAAAGATAAACTTGAAAAGCACTCATGAATTGAAAAAAGCAATCCGGTACTAGCTCGGATTTGAACCTACGACCTCAAGCATAAGATACATGGCCGTAATCACTGGCCCATCACGACATTATTTCTAAGACTTTTTGTCCGTACATCAATTGATTGAATATTCTGAAAGTTTAAAGAATGCTGGACTAATCTGTCCTGTCTAGATTGAATCGTGAGGTATTTAGATACACGGCGTTTTAAGACACGAGCCATTCATTCTTTGGCTACATAACTTTTAGATGATGATTAAAGACCTCTTTTAAAACCATTGTTGTGTCTCGAGCTACCACGCTTATAATATAAAGAAACTTAAAAGCTATTCTAAATATTTACTAGTTAGCTTGGCTCGTTGGTCTATGGTAGGCGCCAGATAAACTTGCAATAAAGTACATTGACCTTTCCCTAATATCCCTTCGTAGATACATGAACAAAAAATTTATGAACCGCTTTTCATTACTAGAGAACGTAAAGTATCACGATAGAAGTCAACTCAGGAAAGCTTTAAGGCATTATTTTTGTTAATAAATGTATGCGAGTTAATGACCGCTATTGCACATTTATCTGGCGCCTACCGTAGTGTTCGCTAGTACTACTGCTGAGCATAAGGTGTTTTTTTAAGGATGGGATATACCTGACTAAATCTAGACATGTTCCTCCAAATGCTTTTGCTTTCGGAGCCCTGGTGACTCTTTCGAACCAATTCCGCAGCTCTGGCAGGCTCTGGCCCCCGCGGGCCCCGTCTACTATGCTGACATTTCTTTGAGGCGCGGGTAGAACACAAGACGCCGTCGACCCGGGCCTGGTTCTTATCGGACGGCGAGCCACCCAACGCTCGCAGCTACGATGGCTGGGAATCGCCCTGCGACTTCCGACGCCCGGGGCGTCTTCTTCTATTGTGGCGGCATGAGGTTTGCCTCATGCGGCCCACCTCCTCCTTCGCTAGCATTACTGCTTCGCAGAAGGAGGTGACTGCTTCCCATGCCTTCCCGAGGTCACCACCGCCGATTGCCTCGACGAGGACACGACGTTGCTCCGCTCAAGCAGGGTAGACCTCCACCGTGAATCCTCCGCCTTTGGGCGATCCACACAGCGGTGCCAACCGGGCGTGTCCTCCCGGATCATAAGGTATTGGGTTCGATGCGCGGGTCAGTCAGTCATGTATCCCTTCGAGGAGTACATGTATGATGTTCATGTTACCTATAGAGCGTTGTTTTTTCAATAGATGAACAGTGGCTGTACTAAAAAGTGCCAAAGCCGTCGAGAAAAAAATAGTGCTGATAATAAATCCGTCTCTCTCTCACATTGGAACAATGATGCTTTTAGGAGGTCCCAGGTTCTATGAAGATGTAACGTTATGTTTATCAAATGTGTTTTGCCAATTAGCATTTCAGTCTTTCGCGCGTTTACCGTTACGCTTGCTTCATCATTGTGTTAAAGTAACAATGCATTAGAAAATTACGTCTTCAAAATGTTTAACGTAGAGTCATAAGTGTCGGAACCTGTAATAATATTATTGAGTGCTTAGTAACAGAGCTATTATCCTATTGATTGATACAGAATGGCACATATGAGCAATTACCTCTCAACTATAAATTACTTTGAATAAATAAGCTTTATGTAAGTACAGGTTTTGTTGGTGATCTTTATTGTGCTTTAAATGGTATTTGCTTTGCTATTGATGAGACAGGTAAAGTGCTAATAGCGGGCTCATATATTTGTCATTGTTTTATGCCTTTGTCATATGGTACTTGGGGTTTGGCGCAAAACGTTTTCTTGGCTAGCGACTAACATTTACTCCTTTTTTGACCGGTTTTAAAAAAAGAGGAGGTTCTCAATTCCATTGTATTTTTTTTGTTTGATAGCATTCCTCTCCTTAATAATCCACTAGTTTTATAATAGTTTGTATAAGACTTTCAAAGAGTGTTTTTATCTACATAATGATAAAAAGGTAAGGGTAAGGGGTAGATTTTAGTAAGGTTGACTTGATTTTAAGTTTTTTTTTTGCTAAAGGCAAAAAAGTTTTTAATTTAGTTATCCATTCCTTTAAAAAAACCTAACCATAGACATTATTTTATGGTCATCAGTGTCGTAATCCTACCATAAAAAAAGATTTAGAAAGCCTTGTGGCTTCTACATCACAATTGCCTACGGTAATCTAATCTTCAATATCAGAATACGTTGCAATGTTTTTTACATCATACGTTCATCTGCTTTCTATAATCGCTTTTATATCCTGCTTATAGCCAACACAGTCATCTTCTTACTCAAATAACAGTGATTACTGTAACAGATATCGTTGCAAATACCAGTTTTTTGCAACAGTTCATTGTAACCGTCACCAGTCAAGCGTGGTTGCTCATCAATTTGATATGCGTATACTATGACAAATCACTGTTTAAAAGATTTCATTGGAGGTCAAATAATTGTGCAATATACTAATTAATACAAAGGCAATATTTTCGGTTTTTCGCATGGCCCGATTATCTTCATCACTATCTGAACCGCTTCATGCAACAATGGAACCATTATAGTTATGTCGAGCACCAATTGTTTGATGTTTTCTTTATTTCGACTTTCAAGGTGATGTTTTGACAGCGTAATTGGTTCGAGACTACTCGTCGTTAATCTTGTGCCTCAAGAATGTAATTAATTTTAGTTTGGTTTTATTTTTTGAATGGCGCGCGCCGCATAGTGTTTGTCAGCGTAATTACCGTTTAAGTGAACATGAATGCTATTGCTACGGCCTTGTTCACTTTCTATAGGGACTCAGTTTAACTGTAGGATAGTTTATTTAGTCAGAGTAATTTAGTTTTACACGTATTCGTCGATATGACATTAATTATTGGTAATATTCTTCAATTATGCCCAATGGCCGGGCTGGTATACATCTTATACCGTTCTATTGCATCTAACTGCACCCATAATTATTATTACCGCGTAGTATTTGGTGCAGAGGACACACCCAGACTCGTTAGCAACTAACCTTATGCTTCGTTTAGACCTCTCATACTAAGCTTAAGTTGCTGGATTAAGAATGCGATAGTAAGGACACATGATTTGACGAGATTGCTTTTGTTTTTTTGCATATTCGTAACATGGGTATTATTTTAACTCTAATGGACGTGATACAGTAGGAATTTAGAGGACACGTTTTTGTGAATACAATTTGTAACGTAATTGGAAGCAGAAGGCCTCTTTTGCATATCTATCTGTCTTACATTGCAGCAATCAAAAACTCATATTTAATAATAGTATTTAGCGTTTTTGCTCTACTTACAATCAAACATAGTATAAGTATAGGAAGGGGAATTAAATCAAGCACAATTTGTCACAGCTAAAGATATGTCAATGCAACAATTCTGACATACTCGCCCGGAACTAGCGCAAGTCCCTAGCCACGTCTGAACACGCCTGTCTCCAACCAACGCTGTCCTGAGCTAAGCCTCGTTGCGACAGCGTACAGAACTCATTGTATGTTAAGCGGGCACTTCATCTTTCATGCGGGGCCACGCCGATTTATTGGCCGACGCGCCCCTCTTGTGACACGGCTAGATACGACCTATCTCTGAAACTCATGTCTGATTGAATTAAAGCCTCTCTTGGCATGTCACAGATAACGAAGTGTCTCTGGTTAGACGCAGATTAGATATGGTTTTAACGGTTGTCTCACTTGATGAATTAAGGGGAAAGCTGAAGGGTTAGTGGTTTCCGCATGCGTGTCATATAGATAACATTCCGAACTTTAATTTAATCTAAGAAACTTTATCTCGCGTGTAAAGCATGGGAGATTTATGCCGCACATGTTTTCTAAATGTGATGCAGTTTATATAATGTTCTCTATTAATCTGACATACGTGACTCGATAGCGATTTTCATTTTCTATCGCCTCGTAGCACATCATAATTCCGAGAGCGCTGTAACAATGGATGCGCACGCGCAGCGCTCGCTCCCCGAGGCGCGACCTCTGACCGGCGCCTCGCCACGTGCTGCCGCTCTCATTGGCTGCGCTACTCCCAACACTCATCGTTTTGTAACACCTCTAGTCACCCGCGCTCACTTGCCACTCTATTCATTCCGTTATAAGGCTACTTGCAAACAAAATACTGTCTCATTGTTAGCTGCCCTCTTTATTGTATTAAATCTTTTCATAGCCACTTGGACCTCTGACCTCTCACTCCATAATATTAGATGTTGGCATCATTCTGTTTTCTGCTTATTACTGTCTCTTTAACTCATCCATCTTTTGTCGTACACTGAGGACATGAAAATAGATATTTAATTTTGTCCCATAACATTCGATTTTCACAGTAGGTCATCGATTATTCTACAGAATTGTAGATTGTATGTTTCATGTATTAGTCGAATTGTATTCTCCGAATAGTCTAATAATTCGATGTCGTGGAATTGTTCGACGTGTTGCCAAAACGTTTTGGTATATATCGGGACATTTATTAAACGTATTATATTTGCGTGACCGTTTTTGGGTCTAATGTCTGTGGAAATGTGATCACGTGCGGCCTTCGTACGGCGCGCTGCGACAACGGAACGACTGAGACTAGCATTGTTCTATGACATTTCAGGCTTGCTAATGACAAGCAATTTCGATTTTGAAACAGAACACATTTGATTTATATTGTCTTTTAATTTGCCCCAAATTGCTCGTACATCGGACCAAAATGTGAACTGGAACGACGTGAATTACTTAAAGTTTAAACTGTATCAAATATTGTGAGAATCAAATATATCAAAGCAATTTACTATATTGAATCGTTCAGTAATAAATTGTTTCTCTAATTTATGGGTTTAAATATAAACTTAATGTTGAAATTGCTCTGGTAAATGGTGTAGTCACGCCCGCGGCTGGATTTTTTCGCGAGAAAATCTAGATCTGCTCTAGATGTTTTCGATAAGGATAATAACTGCACAGAAGTTTCATAACATTTAGTGTTAAATGTGTAAATAAAATCACGGTTTATGTTGGGCTAGAAAATAATAATAATAATAATAATAGTTTATTTGAATAACTAAGTATTACAAATATCTCTTAGTGTATGGATGACATACAAAATGAATCAATGGCTTCATTACCTACAACCTAAATAACAAACATCTGAGCCTTATCTATAGATCACGCGTGGGATGTCTGACGGGATGTCATCCGCTGTCATCCGGATGACAATGACAGCTGGGTCCAGTTGTCACACAGCATACTCGCGGTGGTCGGATGACGCATTGACGCCTCTTTCACAAGTGCTGTGCGGTATTTAGAGTGAACCGCAACTGATATCATATTTCGTGATGTTGTAATGTCTGTCTGTACGTGTCTTTGTTCCTTGTACGATAAGCTGACTCGTGGCCACTTTGTAGATTGATTAAGTTAAGGCTTGTTTAGTTAAAGATGAATATTTAGGTATAGGCAACATCTTGCAGGAGCGCAATTACCATTACGAGGATAAAAAGTATACAATTAATTTTCAACACTCCATTCTTTTCCAACAGAAAAGGTTTATTTTACAGTACTTAGCTTGTAATCCCAAATTTCATTGCTCTCCTAATAATGGTTTAATAAAGTGTTACAATATTACTATTACATGAAAATAAGCTGACATAATTTGTATAAAATTGCGATGTTACGAAAGTTACAACGGCTTTGTTGAACAAATTGGTTATAGTTATCATAAAATTGTAAAACAAGCAGCAGAAATCGGTAATTATTTTGTGTAGTACACTATTGAAATATTTTGTTTTGCTTCAAATTAAAAGTAGGTGAATTCTTCCGTGTTGCAATTTCTGACAATTTAAATCACGACTGGAATTTGGATCTAGTTTCAGGTTTGATCTAGTTTCACGATGGGTAAAAACTTGGTCTAAATATCGGCATTTATGTAAACTATGAATACGTCCCCTGTGGTGCGTGTCCAACTCGCCTTCTATGTTGAGAAACATCGACTTAGCAGTAAGGATTAATTAGAACAGAAATTAGTATTCCTGAAGTTTTCAAGTAAATAGGTATACCAACCAACCATAGCTTTACCGCACCACGAATTTGCAGTATTTACGCTGAACTCACCACTCTTACTTAACTACTCGATTTTTTATAGTTTTCGCAGTACGTATTTTAGAAACGAATCCTTTCAAGAAATACACCTTTCTAATTCAGTTAGCAGCATTAACCTGAAAACTAAATTGGCGTGAACTATTTCAAAGATACATACAAGACATACAAGTTGACTGTACAAATACAACCATACATGCAAACATTCAACCTATAAAAACCAAGAACATATAAAAGAAAAAAAAAAACTTTATATAGCATTAAACTGCTGTTCTAGATCTAGAATACTCATCAATGCTTTACAACGATACAATGATTGAATCGTGTAACCTCTTCGCTCATCCCATTTGCAGTTAAAAAACTCTTATTTGTAGCTTGGAAACACAATTGAACGTCTTTTATACAACACTCAATAAAGATGACTTACTTTGATACGTAAATTCAATTAGATTAATACAGTCATCAGTGAAAATAAGTATCACTTTGCAAAAAAACTATGCCGTTTTTCTCCTAAAACATTGATTAAAATTAAAAGGTGTAAAGCGCATATTATTTTTGTAATCGGACTGATACAAAAAAGGTTTTATTTCAAAGTTTTGTCGCAAGGAAATTGTTTTTTAATTTTGAAAAGTGTCCAGTTATTTATGTGCTTGACTGTACGTACTTAGGAGCCCAATATCCCTGGTAATACTTTCTATTTGGAAGGAAGTAATCATTTAGTTTTTATTAAAGTAAGTACCAACTTTCTAAAAAGTTTAAGAAATACAAATTTAATTATTTTGACTGCTGATGACAGGAAGGTAATATTTTGCATGAATGAAATCGGTGGCTGTTTATGTAAGACATCCTAGGGATGTTTGAGCAATCAGCTTCCCTTGCTTGATTTATACGGTTTCCTGGTGATAAGAATCTTATTTTATAATCATATTTTACCATGTTTGAAAAAAAAAGCTAGTAACAATATCAGCCAGTATTTTTATTTTTGAAATAGTAGAAATTTGCTACTAACGAAACCTCCTTTTAGAAGTTCAGATTTACAAATCGTTGGTCTTATTAACTTGGGGCTGATTTTCTTGATAACTTTAATATCTGAGTTATTATAAATATATGGCCGTTTGAAAGCTTTTGTTTATCTATCCGTCAGATTTATTCATCAAATAAAATGACATCAAAGTAGTGAAATATTAGCCCTAGTAATATAAACAGTTCAAAACGGTGAGACAAGGTGAGATATCAGACAAAATGAGCATTAAGAATATAAAACATACGAGTACATCTCTTACTTATAACTCCAGATTCTATAAATTATCGTACACATGACACCAACATGATTAGCAGTTGATTCGTCAGGTACTTTACTACATACAGTCCCGATTTATTGCTTCTTCGATAAACATTACCAAGTCATTCATGGCCACTATAAATCTTTTATGAGCCTCATAGAGCTTGCAGATGAGTTACCTGTGTTAGTACGGTCAACAGCAAAATCAATTCCATGTGAATAAATTTAGAGAATCTACATTTCTGTCTGTATGTTCGCTTATTGCTTCCAAGATGGAAGACATTTTTGATGGATCTTGAGAAGGCCATTCTTAATATTTTTTTGGAGTAAAAATAATGCCTATTAATATTTAAAAAAAACTGTACAAAGCTGTGACAAAACATTTCAAACAGTACAGGATTATTGTTTAAAAAAATAATCAAGATTTTTTAAATTATAATTACTATTTAATCACTTATTCTATGGTATTTAGATATTAATAGTATCTAATATCAGATTTTGATGAATTTTGATACTGAGATAGATGAGACCTTGCTGAGGTTTCTATGCTACTTTTTTTCAAAAATAAAACTTAACGCGAGCGAAGATGCGGAGAAAAGCTAGTTTATACAAGTTGTTCTAGAATTGCGTGGTCATATGTAAGAGTGGTGTGCTGTAGCTTTTATACAGTGAATAATCAATTTTAAAAAAAATATGACTCAAAAAAGCCTACTTCGAAAAATGTCTAAAATGTAAAAAAAAAACACTTTTCATGCAGTGTGGTGCAGTCGGTGGCATCAAATCTGTGATTAAACTACGATAAACAGTGTTTATTTTTTTACTTTCCAGTCGTTTATCCGGTCGTTTTTTTTTAAAAAAAACCTTTAATTTTTAATTTGATATTTTCCTAATTGTTAAACAGATACGGAACACAACCTTAAAATATGACCAAGCCCTCCTGGAACATTCTGTATAAGGTTGGATATTCTTGCTCTTTTACTGTTTTTGTTGATCGTACTTTACTTAACATAAAGTTGTGTATCGTTGTGTTGGTTGTGTAATTTGTGTATTGTCCATTTTCATTGCCTCCTAGATTTTCGTGTCGGAAATGAGTATTTCCTTATTGTGTTTTTATTTACTATATTATACATTTGTAGGATGTGGGCTGTAACTTCTGCAAATAAATTATCGGTAAGCTATAAATTATAATTATTTGGGCGCGATTAATCTGTGATGCCCTTGTTTGTGTTTTGAGTTTTATTTGAAGGAAGTAACGTAACCTTAACAATGATGTATCTAGGTAAAATATAAATATTAACAGCTGCTGCCCGCGACTCCACCCGCGTGAATGTCGAAAATTATCCCAAAGGAACATACTCCCGGAATAAAAAGTATCATATGTGTTATTCCAGACTATAATCTATCTCTGTTCCAAATTTCATCAAGATCCATTCAGTAGTTTTGCGTGAAACATCCATACATACAAACTTTTGCGTTTATAATATTAGTAAGGATGTGATTTTCCTATTCGTTTTATAAGGTGCTCTACAAGATTTAATGTATAACTGTTTGTTATTCCTTAATAAAAAGATAAGTAGCCGTTAATCATTATACTATGGTAGGCGCC
Organism: Melanchra persicariae; assembly: GCA_947386135.1. NCBI lineage: Eukaryota > Metazoa > Arthropoda > Insecta > Lepidoptera > Noctuidae > Melanchra > Melanchra persicariae. The sequence goes on along the minus strand of OX376664.1, from coordinate 8,073,023 downwards.
AGATAAACTAGCAATAAAGTACATTGACCTTTCCCTAATAACCCTTCGTAGATACCCGAACGATAAATTATAAACCGTTTTTCATTACAAGAGAACGTAAAGGATCACGATAGAAGTCGATTCAGGACAGCTTTATGTCTACAGTTCTGTTTTTGATATTAAAAAAGTCAATAAAGTTATGTAGGTCAACGACCATTATTGCACATTTATCTGGTGTCTACCATAGATACATTTTGGTGACAAGTTAAAAATATCACAAGCATTTTTGTAATTTTGCCTACATGATTTTTACTTCCCCCTAAAACCAGTCTTAGAACCAAACCATCACAGAAAACCCATTCCCTGTTACCCGTTCCCCGTCACATAACCCTTCTAATTAACCCTTAACTACCGCATCTCAATCAAACCGATCAGATTCAGGAAGTGGCTAACAGTCGCCCGGTAGCATGGAGGTGTTAAGAAATAATTACGAACGGTCACGCCTCCCCTGATTGCTTTTCGTAAGAGATCGTAAATCTATACAAAACCCTGATGTGTTTAAAAACACTATTAGAAATATAATAGTAATAAGTAGATGGGCGTTTTTTGTGATGTAATTGCTGAAATGTGGAGGTGGCTTTTAGGTGGCCTATACCAACAGATATAAAAGCATATTATATTATATTATGTTCAGATTAATTAAAAAATTGTTTTAGCTTTGGGGTCGGCTAGATCTCTTATGTGAGATATCTTTCAGCGTCTAGAATAAATTAGCTGTAAACGATCTTCACAATTATTGTTTCCAAATTTGGGCTTCATCATTATCATATAACCATTTATACCAGTGTAAATCTACCTTGCATTGTAATCTAGTCCTAAGTTACTCAATAAATTTATTTTTGATTTATTTATTTATCATCATATCAGCCGGAACACGTACACTACTGGACACAGGCTTGCCCCATGTCACAGAATCGGTCCTGCACGTCTCACATCCATCGGCTACCAGCGACTCTCACCAAGTCATCGGTCCACCTTGTGCTCTCACAAAACCAACGCCTTCAAACGAGGTTTGATTTACGATATAAAGTCGTCTAAAGTGCTCATACAAGTTCTATTATCAGATACTAATAATCTACACCCCACTAATTATCATATTAATAAACTACTCAAAAACTGCAAATCAATGATAATTACAAACCAATTATGACCATACCGAAATATTTTAATTAAGATTTCTTATCGCAAAATTGACAGCTAATACATAACATATATTATTATTATTCTATCTATACTTCTTATTTAATAAATCTGTATATTTGGGTGTTTGTATCATACTATCACTGAAATCTCAACGGCTGAACGGACATTACTCAAGCACATGGGTAGACCATGACCTGGATAAAGGCATAGTAGGATATATACTTTTTATTGCGGTAGTAGATCCTTCGGGTAAGGCCTAGCGCGCACTGCCTTGCGTTTTTTAAACGCACAATCTGTGAAGTATGGAGTGTCATAGAAGTGCGCGCACTGCGGTGAAAAAAAGGCATGCGGTGGAGTCACCGTTGTCCTCTCGCTGCAAATTTGCGGTGAATCTACCGCAAATATTTTTGTATCCTATAGAGATCTATGAAGCGCCGCGCACTGCGGTGAAATAAACGCAGTGATGCCTACTTCATAGCTAGATCTGGCTATTTTTCGGTGTCAGGCGCTACTATTTCATAAAACTTGTAGCAAAATTTTTTAGCTACATTTATAGAAACTTTTTAAATGACATTGAATGTTTTTGAAAAGTGATAAATGTTGCCATACTTAATTGCGTTTTGCCAAAATAAATACTTAAGAAAATGGGTACCTACCTATTGTAGGAAAATACTCCAACTCAAAGATCAATAATGAACCTCAGTCATCGACATCTTCCTCTTCAGTTACATTAATTGATTAACGGCATTGTTATTATTAGATTAATTTTAATTACCTGCTACGTTTATCTTAAAAATAATTATAAGAACTGATTTTTTTACTTCTGTGTTTGACTTAACATAGGTATGCAAAACGTCATTATAATTTGACCACATATTGTTACCTTCCTTTCTACTATGTAGGTAGTAAGTACTAAGTAGCGATCAGCTACTTTTAGCAACTTTTTTGGGTCAAAAAATTTGGCTATTTAGCAATTTTTTACAAACTGTCTAGCTACTGACTAAAGGTAGCAGTTGGTGAGTATCAAAGAGTATAATAATACATATGGGAGGTGAGTATTCAAGACAAGGATGTGGGAGGAAGTTTATGATATTGTTATTTATAATTGGAGCGACTTAACTTTATCAGAAAGAAAACCATAAGTAAGTTTAACAATTCGTTTTTAATTTCTTAGGTTAAAATCTTTTGAATAGGTATTCGAGCTATAATCTAAAGTATAAAAATCTTGTGTTACGGTGTTTGTGTTCGTACCTCCTCTTTCGAAACGGCTCGTCCGATTTTTATGAAATGATGTGTGTTTGGTAGGTATGAGAATAGTTCGTAAAGTCACGGTAAAAATATCTACAGTAGGTACCTATTCTATCTTCATACAAACGGTCGGAACGCGAGTCATACCTACAGTTCGCGTCAAATAACTGTGCCCCTCTGAAGTTAGCCATTTGCAAAGATCGCGCAGGTGCAATCACGTAGACGGGAGCAAGTGGGACGCAAGCATGCATCAAACGTAAACGAGCGACTGAGACATAAAATCGCGCCGCCATAATCCCCACCCCACGCATGCACAGTTGTAGTTTGTTCGTAATTTTGACTACTACCAAAGACTACAATAGTATACTGACTACTACGCAGCCACTCGTAGCCAACCTCAGAGGGGCACAGTTATTTGACGCGAACTGAACGCGCCTCGAGTTCAGGGTGAACTCAGGACACAACCAGTTGCGAATGCGCCGCATTGGCGAACGAACGGTGTGATGATTTTGTAAGCAGTAAGCGTGCGACTTGTGATTATGTTATTGAAATAAGTACTTACCTACAAGTTCTTACTTAATATGACAAAGAGAAATTATAGATAATGTGCTTTTTTTGGTTGCTTGAATTCTTCAATAACGCACCCGGAATAACATTTTAGATTGCCTCTAAACTCCGAAAGTTTTTAAATATCTAATAGTACCTACGTAATGGGTTTTTTTTTAATAGGTAGGTATTTCGCTTTTTTCACCGAGTGAAATACTTGGATTAATAAATAAATAAGCAGAACGGGTGAAAAAAGTGACACGAGTAAACTACCTACCTAAGTACCCGCTCGGGTTAAAAAAGAACTAATAAGTACTTAGGTAGTTTCCTAGGCTAGGCTATGATCTACTTACTTGTGTACTCAGCTACTTACAAATATTATTGAATTAGACGAAATATCATTGTGAAATGATTACCTATGAGACTAATAAAAATGGTAGGTAAGTACCTACCTAGTAAGATTTTGTAGTAGGTAGATAGAGGTTTTGATAGGTAGGTAGCGATGAGATGGTTGGTTTGCAGCGTTACGACATATTACTGTGGTAAAGTATAAGTACATATTTCATACCGCGCTAGCATACATGCGGGCGAAGCCGCGGGCGACAGTTAGTGTAGATATAATCAAGGTTAACCTAACTTAAAGTACCTAAACAAAATAATTAGGTGTATCAGTTTATTTGTACTTAGTTGTTTTTTTTTGTTTTACTCAGATTTGAGATAGGTATGTATAAAGTAATTTTAGAGACGAATCTATGTTTTTTTTTACCTTTTGTTAGGTAACCTTTATTTAAACTACAAGCTGCTGCCCTTCGGCTTCGCCTGTATGTGTGTTCTTAGCGGTGTGAAATAACATGATTATATACTAAACTTTACGACCTATTCTCATACCTATCAAATACACATAAAAAGAACCTCCTTCTTTTTATGAAGTCGGTTAAAATATAATATAAATCGATCGAGCCGTTTCGGAGGAGTATGAACACAAACACCGATTACATTTAACCACAACCTATTTAAATTTTATCATACTGCCATGCAACTGAACCTCTTGCTGAATTAAAATAGTTGGCAAAATAATCCCTATTTTGAATGTTGTTCATGCTAGATCGCGTAGATGTAGCTCGCAGGCTCCTTAACTGAGTCCCATAAAGTTTATAACGAAATCTGATCCCATCGTGTTTGCGTACGTAATTATGCAATACGCAGCAGGCTTTTATACCTAATTCGTTCACAAAAACTGATTTTCACGTCTAGGGCTCGGTGTAGGTAATATTCGCCATTTATTGGTCAGAATCCCAAATGTACATTCCACGACATTTCATATTGCTCGTGTGAGTCTATAATTGAAAACTTTTTGTGTTTCTGATAAATTTCGCCGTGGATAAGGCCGTATAATATGCTCAAAGAGAGCGAAGGCTTCATCGCCTACAAATACATGGCATCTCTTTGTCTTCGCTATCGTTAGGCAATTTAGTATAAATGGATGATTTTTCCACATATTTTTCAAACTATTTGGATTTAAAAACCAAACAGCTGAACGGATTTTGATAAAATTTCAATTGTATTAATCGAAAAGTAGGATATCCTTTCACATCAAACAATATTTTTTTAAATCGGATCATATATTATGACGGAGATAATAATATGAGGTAACAAACACAAAAAAACACGCCCGAAATGAGAACCTCCTTTTTTGAAGTCGGTTAAAAACGTGCGTTTGTTTCACCGCAGTGCGCGGCCCCGTGAATGCGTTTATTCTACCGCACGGTAGAAAAAACGCAACGCGTTCCACCGCAAGGCAGTGCGCGCAAGTCCTAAAACATTTTTACGCGAGCGAAGCCGCGGGCAGAAGCTAGTACCTAATATTTTTTAAACAAATTATTATAAATATAAAAATAAAATCATGCGCACATTATAATTTGTTAAGTATACAGAGTGAATTTTTAAAGTGTGCGTGGATGGCCAAATCTGAAACTATGAGGAACATTGAAACAACACTGAAAGGAGTCTCGAGTCCGATTTTAATGAAAACTATAACTGCATCATTGGATTTTGGAAATTCGGGAATCGAACCGGTTGATTTCGGAAAAAAAAACACACTCTGTATTCATTCAGTTGTTTTTCAATATTCCTCATAGCTTCGGATTTGGCCATCCACGCACACTTTAAAAATTCACCCTGTATAAAATAAAATATTTGTACATAAATAACGAGCTAATGATACATTAACAATTCAAATGTACTCCCGAGGATATGGTAGTGTATTGTTAATAAGATGATGTTCAATTTAATGTGCCCATAATTAGGGGTTAGGCACATTTTATTGGATAACTGTTGCTTATTTGCGACTCCAATGGTCAATAAATCGGCATTCTCTAACAAAGTAGTCTAAATGGCACTTGCTTTTGTTAAGGTGTTGGTACACTGAAAGATTTACTAGCTATGTTTAGCTTTGTGGCAACCTGCTTGTGGTAGAATGGATTACAGGTACTTAGATTTTGAATCCTAGAAATTATAGTGCCGGTGAATAAATAAATCTAAAGTAAAAGTGTTCGTGGATAATTATGATTGCTAAACGACTTATGGAAATAACGCATGTAAATATCTAATGTATTTGTAAAGTTTAACCAGACTAATATTTGGGATAAACTATGTCTAAAGTTAGGTCATACCTGAAACAAATCTCAAAATTCTTCAAGGGCAATAAAGTGGTTGTCTTGACGTGACGCTATTTATAACTCAATTTTTCAAAATATAGCTTGACCTTCGCTTGCACTGTGTAAATGCCTATACTTCAGATTATAGGATGCGTCGTAATTCGAGTACTTTAGTTTTCGTCGGTCGATTGCTCAATACGCTGTCCAACCAGCAAGGACAAATTCATGCTAACTAATGTTACTTATAATGCAGACTTTGGACGGAAACTGAGTCATATTATACTAATTTTATTATGTCCGTGTGAATCAGTCTGATATGATTTGTGTATCAAAGCAAAAATATGTTTGGTTTTGATTTTATGTTAATAGATGACCCGATCCTATCAATATAGGTAGATTTTTGGGGAGTTAGTGGTGGAAACATTTTGTAATTTCTGCTTCGTCTCTGTTATTGACAGGTTTCAGAAAAAACCTATTACTATTTTAAGCTCCACTTAGAACAAACTTAACAATGACTTAAGAGCTTTTACGCCATACGGTAAAAGATAGAATGATTTTTCACTTTCTATAGAAAAATTAAAATCGATCTCTCTCTCAACACTTTTTCGAAATTTTTCTCTACTAACTATTTAGACCTGGATATGAAGCGTATGCGTACCAAGTTTTATTAAAATCAGTTTATTCATTTCGAAAAATATGGACTTGAAAGTTTGTATGAAATGCCGTGGGCGTAAACGCTTATAACTTTTCAACAACAAACAACCTTTCAAACAAAAACGCAACGCTTCCCGCTCAACGAAAGCAAAAAAAGGTAGATGTGTATCATCGGATGCACTAATCGGCTGTTATCTTAAACCGGTGTTTAGCCGGCTGGCTGAGCACTATACTCCTAGCACTATCAGCTATCTTCGCGTGGGAACGGTTCGCACGAACCGCTCCGATTGTTTGACGGACAAAATGGAATGTCAAGATGAACGTTGTGTAAGACAGTGTGTATGAGGTTTTAGTTTGACATTCGGACGACTGGAGTTGCCACAGAGGAAAAAGAATTGTTCAAAGTTTTCATGTACGGTTTTTGTGAATGGTCAGATGGACTATTCTATTATTTTTGCATGCTCTGTATGTGTTTAGGGATTCTTGGGAGTATTGAATTCATTTAATGTTCATTATTTACAGATACTTACAAACAATTTTTCAAAATATAATAATATGTAAAAGCGGGACAAAAAGAGGAGAATAAGAAACTAATAGGGCCTCACCTTCATACGTATCGCTGTCAACGGGAAAAGTGCCAACACTGACGTTTATTCGAGTTAAATTTTGCCAAGATACGTGGTGCAAGAGCTTAAATCACGACAGTGGTGCGTTAGGCTTAATAAATGTTCATAAAAGCTCAACGTTTTTGTTTCCAACTGAAATGTAGGTCACTATTGAGCAACCACTTTATTCTAAATTGCGATTAATTAGTACACAGACAACATTCAAGCACAAAGAAGTGATTACTCCATAGGCCATGCATTCATCTTTAAATTGCTATCAGAAAAAGATTTAGGCCGCTACTAGTAGGCTGTTACTAGCCTACTTAATGTCTTAATAATACTAATTAACGTTTAACAAGAATGCCATCCGTCAAGGTGGAATGTAGGTGCGAAGATATCCTTCAATCTGGACTAGTCTACTAATGCACTAAAAATAACTACAGTCGTCAGATGCAAATCACAGAGGCAATTACAGTCACTCAATTTCACATAGAAATGAACGGCACAATACACCGAACCCTGATGATATTCATTATGTTAATATCCATCGCATAATTTGACGTCTCACGCACACACGGCACGCGTCCACAAATTGTGTTAGCAACAAAATCTGTTTTAGATTACACTAATTTGTCAGTTGTATAGCTGACAACGGTGGTCCATTCATGCCGCCTCGTGTGGGAAACGTTATGAAATTGAAAATGATCATATTTCTTTTAAAAGACACTAGGCGATTGCACAAAGATTCACCTAGTTTTCGTCGTTAACTATTCATTATTATGTGCCGTGGGATATTTTTTGTGGCAGCCATTGTTAGTTTGATTGGTGCATTCCAAAGGACGCGGACCGTCTGTGTGTTAGTTGGTCTGTGGCACGAAGCCACGAAAGGGAACTGTAGCGAATCTGTTGTAGTATAATTGGGTTGTTTTGTTTTGTAATTAGCTTACTATTTGATGATGAGTATAATAAATATAAGATGATTATCATGATAATTATTATGAAATGGAAGCGTTACGTAGTTTTTATTAGCTACGACTCTTTATACGCATTCTTCAGTATGCGTGTCAACTTGAATATTTTTTATTTTTACAAGAGAGTGTTAACATGAACTTAATTGATATACACCATCGATAAAGTAATTTCTCAAGGAAAAGGTCTTTACTGCTATTATATAATATCAGGAAACTTGAGGCTGTTGGCTGACAATGTGACATTCTCATCATCATCATCATCATCATATCAGCCGAAAGACGTCTACTGTTGGACATAGGCCTCCCCCAAGTGTCGCCACAACAACCGGTCCTGTGCGTCTCGCATCCATCGGCTACCAGCGACCCTCATCAGGTTATCGGTCCATCTTGTGACATTCTAACATCAATAAAATTGCCAAAATGCAGGACCAGGGCCCCTAGACAATGTGCCATTCGATTAGCGAATGCGACTGTCGAAATGCCAAAATGTAGGAATTTGATCACGTGACATTTCGATAGTAGGTATCTGTCAAACCCATACATTTTTGACGTATTGACAATCGCTTTCGCCACGCTTCCGCTGACAGAATGTTACTTGTCTAGAGCCCAAGATCGTATTAACAAGCGCTACTTACTTCAAGGATGTAAAACTACAGCATACGTTCGTTCAATTCATCGGACGCTTTAAAATAACTGGCCCACAACAAACTTAACAAAACAACATAACTTTTTACTTGGCGTTCTTCCCCTCCCCATTTTTCCCAGTTGTACATTTATATATATTTGCAAGTAGTTTGTATTTAATATAATAAAAGCTGGCTTTTACTTTGGGCAGAGACTAAGCATTGCCATTCAACGTGGCAATGCCGCCAACCAACTGCGACAGCGTTGAGGACAAATTTTTTGAAGCTATATTTTAGTTTGTTGTAAGTTTCGTGTATTTTTTTAATTTAAGTTGTATTATTGTTAATATTTATAATAAAAATATAAAAACATGTATTAATACGTTTATATCACGTATCTTTAAATGAATCTACTAACAACTCAATCGAACTACACGTTCAAATAACACCGCGTAACAAGGGTGTCTACAAGTAAAACACTGCTCCAGTTTCTGAAGGCTCTATGCAAATTTCGGCGTTCATCTGCGCAGTAAATACACGTGCAGCTCGTACTATTAAAACACTAGTGTAATCAACAACACTATGCATAAATGAATCACAAAATCCCGTGAGTTATAGTCGGTGGACGATGAATATTAAAACAGTAACTGGGTTAAGTGGGAGATAACCTATTTTACTTGGCAGTAAACGTACTAAAGGATTTTTTAATTGTTTTTTTTTGGTTTGAGCCAATTTTCCAATTATATTATTCCAAAGATCGTTTAAAGTTTTTCTTTGAGTTCAATAGGTACATTTTTTATAAAAATAAATTCATACCTTGTGCAATATTTTTTGCAAATTTATACCAAAGATTTCCTCATAGCTACTTGCACATATTTTATCGGACCAAAATAACGTAATGTAGTTGTTTTCATTTCTGCATCGGAATATATATTCTAGAACAGAGTTCCGACGTACCAATACGTTTTGAAGTTTTTGTATATGTCCTTCTACTGCGGGAATTCTAGACATAACGTACCATGTAAATTATTGTAACAACTGTTTCAAAATACCTCTCAAAGTTTAGGGGCTAGTTAAAAATATTTTTGTAATATCACGGTAAACTACTACTTGATAGATAATCTCACAGGATACAATAATTAATATTGCAACATTTTATCAGTAAAAATTAATAAGATATCCGCGTGGATACGTAATTAATCACGATTTATCGTTCGCTGATTGCGTCGCCACTGAAAATGTATTAAAATCAATATGGCGTCCTTAGTAATCTGAATGGAATCGCCACGTTGCGACCAATTAAGCTTGCGAAACAAACAATATCTGATTTATATTGTGTCCAGTTTCATAGTGTTTTATTACAATTAGCAACGAGACGAGTTTTCGTAATTGTGAATTAATGTTAATGTTCGTATAAGTTGTCAGTTGGCGGATAAGCCCTTATTTGTAACTTTAATATCGTGATATTCAAGCTGCATGCTGAATAAACTGTATTATGCTTACAAACTATTTTGATAAAATGGCACGGCCAGTGTTAAACTTAAAGATTTCTTAATCATTAGCTCCATTGAAAAATGATGTCTACAAACATCGAAGGTGCAAAACAGAAACACCGTATTCAGAAATGATGTCATTACTATAAATGAAGACAGTAATTAAAGCTTTGAAATTGAATGTTAAGTAGTCACCTTGTTTCATCATCAAGTGACACCTTCCGAGGGAGGAAGGGATTGTCAGACTCGTACTGACTGAAACCCGTCTGTATTCTTCCTAATGCCCTTTGCGTTTCCAGGGCCGCGGTGACGCTTTTGAACAAATTCTGCAACCCTCCTAGCCTTTCTACTGGCATTTTCTACCCTCAAGCTTACGTGTAACAAAAGAATATTTGTAAATCGTACCTCTGTCTGTCTGTTTATGGCCACTTCACGCCTGAGCGACTGAACGGGTATGGGTGACACCTGGGACACACGTAGACCATGCCCTGTATACTGTAGACCACAGGAATATGTCCTATGGTCTACTTATCAAATATTATAAATGAAACCCGATTTGGGGATAAAATCAGTATAATAGAGCACCGTGGCTCGGAGAGTCCGATAACATCTGAATGCCTAAACAAAAACCGTTCTACCATATTCAAATATTCTAATTGTTACCAGCCACGTCCAAAGGAGGTATGTACAGCCAGATGCTGCGCAAAGAGGCTCTTACATTAGCTACGCCCCTTCGAATAGAGGAAACGTAGTCGACCTCTCGTTAACATCTATTCAGCCTTTGGAAGAGTCAAGTATGACGTGCCTAACCTAACACAATTTCCCTACCTACAGGGGGAACAGGATGAACAGGGGTGCGTATACTTCTATAGAAGCAGCCTAGGTCATGACCAGCGATTAAAATATTTAGTTAATCAATTAATTAAAATTACTATGCGCCACCTGCGCTGATCAATTACGCGGTACATAGGATACTTTATCCTGGGAGCATGTTCTCTTGGGATGATTTCCAATTGTAACCCGGGCGAAGCGGCTGGATGGAGCCGAATTTCAATAAACTCTAAAATGAAATCGATAGTCTCCAAACTCGTGCGTATCTGATTTAACTACGATGCAGATTATTACCAAATCGAGTGGAAACTATTGGTTTGTAATAATCGGTAACGGCAATTAGCACTCTGGTGTGACGCAACGGCAATTTTTCGCGATTTCTTGCGCCAATGGGAGTTTCTGACTTATTGTTAATGATCACGATAGGTAACGGCTGTGGTATATTCTTCGTACGGTCAGTGAAAAAATTATGAAATTGAATCGTGGAATTATTGTGAAAATTGTGATTCAAGTGAATTTGCCGAATTTTTTGAATGAAACTTATTAATTCAGTAGGTCTTTATTATGAGAATGTTTTATATAAAATCTGAAGATTCATTAATGTGCAAAATCTTGATAATATCCATGAAAGAAATTCGATATTATTTAATGCTAAAAAGTAGTCTACCATTTTGAAAGTAGGTACCTACATTATGAAAACTGCGGGATACTTTTGTTACTGACTGTACAAAGTGTACAAACGAAATTGGAAGTGATGTTCTAATCAAGGCCTTTTTGTTAAACTACCAATTTTACTTTTTAAAATCGAATGAACGGTGCCGGTGCAAATTGTGCCGCCAAGGAAACTCATTTGGAAATACAACCGAGTCATCGGGTTTATTTCTTGTTTCTCTTTATTTTGTGACTATTTACGTCCGATTGCGATTGTTGAGCTCTCCAAAACAATTTGTTTGATTAAATTTCAATGTTACGTTTATATATTTTATATGATTTATAACTGATGAATAAATATGGCTGATTCTATTTTCTGTACAAAAGCTTTCAAACCGCCATTTTTATTTTTATGGGATAAAATAATGTAATAAAAAATATCTACAAAAGCGGCCCGTAGCAACACTATCTTAACATAAAAGCAATTTTAACTACATTTCTAATTTCAATTTATTTGTAGTTCTAATATTCTGGTTTTAAAAAAGTCATACAAGTTTGAACGACGCCGACGTTCCTAAGTGAAAATTCTCACAGTTTACGTCGAGTAATTCTAAAAATGTACGGCAACACTTAGTTTAATGTATCTCTTCAACGTACTCAGCGTATTCTAGTAGCAATTTACCAGTGACTAATAAAGAGACTCGAAAGTAGCGGGATTCTTAAGTGACATCTGAAATGTTGAGTTTCTTAACACACTTTTAGATTTGAGTATACTTATGTTAAAATTCTACACTAAGCAGTGTGTTGTGCTTATGGAAGAAAGAAAAACAAAAAAAAAACAAACTAATAAACAAGTAAAGAAAATATGCGTACCATATGCGAAAAACCGGGCCTTCGCACAACATAATGCTGAGCTGAAATAAGTAAGAAATAAGGGTCGATTGAAATTCTAAAGATTCGAAATTAATTACAACCCGTGATGATTATACCTAAAACAGCGTTTGCTGAAATAGTTTGATAAATCGTTGTCGTGAGAGACATGACAATCTTTATTTATGGATGGGAAATAATCAAATAACCCCTTCTATTCTAGGTAGAGCGAGAGGGAGTGTCAGACTCTTACTGACTAAAACCCATCCGTGCTCCTCCTAGTGCCCTTTGCTTTCCAGGGCCACGGTAACTCTTTCGAACGAAATCCGCAACCGACATGACAACTTGCATACCTCTGCTACGCATAGGGATGCGTAGCAGAGGCCTCTCCCAAATATAAAGACAAATTCTTCTTGCATATCCTGGAACCTATAACCAAAATTCTTTTTTGTTTTGAAGAACGGAGCTTTAACCATAAGTCTTCGATTACGCCTATGCGCTATTCTTCCATAGTTACCATCTATTTTGCTTAGATTAAATCGTAAATACCTCCGGTCAAAACCATCTCACACCCATCTCAAACAAAAACACACATACCTAACAGTATTCAAGCAGTAGCCACCAACCAGCCACTAGCCCCATTGCCTCGGATCATAACAACAGAGCCCAACGTTGGCATTCATGTGTGCGAACATTTTACAAACAATGGCGTTCCCATGCACCGATTGCCATCAGTGGTAAACTTGCAATTGTTACGCAATGGAAGACGTATGCTGTACATAACGAAAGCACTTTTTGTGTGTTTTAAACACGTGTGAGCGAGATATATGTGTATTGAGGTCTTTAGGTAAGGTATAGTACTATACTATGTTGAGGATTTTGCAAGACGATAGTGCTAAGTAAGTTGGAAAAATCTGTGCAACTAAGTTAGCTAAGTTAAGAAAAGTCAGGGTGTATCGAGCGACTGACTAGAATAATTACTGATAAGTGAAATACAATAGAGCAAATCTTTACGGTGTGTCAAAAAACATTGATGTTATTTTGTACTGAAACATAGCTAGAACAATTTCAGCTATGTGAAAAAGTTAAAAATAATAATAAAGTAAAATAAAAATGACGCATTCAAAAAAAAAATATACAGTACAGTGAATAAGTGTCACCAGTCATTTGTCAGACTTCAATTACCTACCCGAGTATAAGCTATAAGCAAAGTAATTGTCAATAATTTAAAAAGTTTAATTATTACTCATAGATTTATCATAACTTGTAATTGGTATCGGAATTCAGAAAATTAATGATAACACGGATATTCACAAGGAATTCTTTCAAGAAAAAAAAAATAACCACACACAAATAACTAATTTTCAATAAAGCTTAATATTAATTTAATATGAGATGAAATTATATAAACCACACTTCATATTATTTAACACGATTTAATTACTGTTAATATATTGTCTAACCACAATCGTTTTATTTCTAAAACCTAAGACATTGTTCGAGTAAACGCCAGAAGGGATTCAATTAAATCAATGTAATTGAACTGCATTTTTTCATAATTATTATTTGACAATTATGTTAACCATATTATATGTGTATCACATTGTATTGCATGAATTAATAGAATAAGTATTTATCTAATAGATAATACCTAACATGCATGAAATATAAAAATATGTAATAAATTAAGCTCCATTGCTGCATTGGTAGAAAAGACGGTTGAAAGAAATAATCGATACCCCAAGTCAGGTAAAAGTGGATTCAAGTTTTTCTGTGATCGGTAAAGCACCAATACTTGTGCATATTAAATACTAGTTTTTTTTCGGTAAAACCCCAGATACGCCAGATCTAGATTGCCATGTGATAAGACCGTTCATTCAGATTCAGATTCAGATCATGTGTTTTTATAAATGTTTTTCCTGTGCTTGTTTTAATGGCATAATTATTATAGCTAATTTTAAGCTGTACTTAAAATAAATTCAATATTTACTCCAAGAACCATTTTTTCTAATAGAGCAACGTTCACATTCACATCGCAGTCGCAATCTGTCAAAAACTTCTGCTTCCCTACATTTTTATTTGCGAATGTTGATTAAAAATTAGTAGAATAGGCCTTCAAATATTTTTGTCAGAATTAATAATCCTTATTAATTCTAAACATAAGTTTTGTCCAGATATTTCCCTACTAATAATATTATAAATGCGAAAGTAACTCTGTCTGTCTGTTACGCTTTCACGCTAAATCGGATCGTCATGAAATTTGGCAGGTATATAGCCAAATGGGCATGCGCGATAACTGACATCCACGTCGGTGGAGCCGCGGGCAAAAGCTACTTATAAATAAAGATAATAGTAGTGCGTCTAAAACCATCCTACAGTTAATATTAACACTTTTTATTAAACCCTGTCTAAGAATAACAAGAGAAGCAACCAAGCAAGTTCATATCAGAACAAAAAACTACCTATCGACCGTAGTACAAGATGAGCGCAAATTAATAGACCAACATTGTTGGTACTTTATGTACACTCGACTGAACTTAAATGACGTTATTAGACACAAAAACTAAACTCAAGGCATGTACAAACGATGATTGAATTAATGTGGTATTCTGCAATATTAAACTGAGCACAGGAATTAAATTCCTTTAATTTTTTATGATTCTGAGGGGTGCATTATGTATGCTTGTCACACTCGGAACAGGAATCCCCGCTATAATGTTTCCATAGACAGACACGACGCGACAATGTGACAGCGCGTATTCATGAAATATTTCTAAAAAGAAAACTCATTATTCCGCCAGAATTTCTGCACAAAAATTGCTAAAATAAAAGTTAAATAACTTACTAAATAACTAAAAACTAAGTAAAAAGAATCTGATTCTGTTAAAAGGATAGTCGTGTCATTGTTTTATTGTCACATCGTGTCTGTGTAAACTACGACTAGGGATATATAATAAATATATTAATATAGCACGTAGGTAAGAGTAGGTACTGACATGAGAGCGCAGTTCAGCAACAAGTCACTAGTCGGTATCAATCAGCTGATCCAATCGCAGTCTAATGATAGACAGCGGTCCTTCCATGACGTCTTAAAGCGTGAGTCGTTCGAACGAGAAGGAGGGATGGAGCTATACAACCTATACTGGATAACTTTTTTTCCAGTGCGCAAACTTTGAGAACCACTTCTACCCATGTAAATGAACAACTTGCCCCAAGAAAGCCATAGTCAATTCCTAAAAAAAAATTTGAACTTCCCATACAAAATTGTCATCAACTGACCACAATTTGTATGGGAGACTCAATTTTTTTTTAGGAATTGACTATGGCTTTCTTGGGGAAAGTTGTTCATTTACATGGGCAGAAGTGGTTCTTAAAGTTTGCGCACTGGAAAAAAAATTACCCAGTATAGCTACATCCCTCCTTCTCGCTCGAACGACTCACGCTTTAACATGTCAGGCCGCAGGTCTGTCCGACTCTCTACTTTAAAGGGCCTATAAATGAATCTCCTTATCTTTATTACTTTTATAATACTACCTATTAATTGCTTTATGATAACAGTTTTCCTACATTTCTTTATATAACTAACTAGTATAGATTGCATTTCCTTTAGTTTTCTCCACGCTCTATCAATTCTTATCATAAGTGCAGAATATTCCAAGTGGATATCATTATTTTAATGCTCAGTAATGAAATGTTAAGTTATCAGTTTAATGTTGAAAATATCTGGGCAGATAGTAACCTATCTATCAACTTGTATTCATAGTTTTATTAATATTTTCCTATTTTCAGGATATTACATCAGTTGGACTAAACAGGATGTCCAGCATGCAATGAAGATTAAATCTCACTGATATTTGAAATGTAAAGAGTTGTCCATTTCATTTACAACCAAATATCACCGACCCATTAATTATAAAAATAAAAAGCGTCATCTAAGTAATTGCCACTATAACTTTCTAAGCGACAAAAACTATCGAAATCAAAACATCCTTTTACGGCATTTGCACAATCACAATCGGCGAAGAGCAAAAGAAAATAAACTAATCAATTCCTTCGATATTTCAATTCATATCTCATAAACATTAATATCGGAAACAAATGGTTTTCCATTTAAATGAGCTCATTTTGTTCGGTATAATTGTTTCTGTCATATAAGATATTAATGTAAATATTTAATATAGCGTAAAGTTTTGTTGCTATTAAGGCTATATATCAATGCTGGCTCGTTAGCCGGCCGTGTTTATGGCACGACTTCTCCTTAATAGAGAATTAATCTTCGCTGGCTTAAGGCGATGACATCCTTATTTACGTCGATGTAAAACGGACGTCCGGCCGGTTTCATTGTTTTATTGGCAAACACTTTAATTGACGACAGTATAATCCGAACGATTTTCCTTCATTTCCCTACTTTTATTGAGCTTTCTGTTGACTATTATGATCTACTTTAATTGCAGCAATTGTGAAATGGTTGAAACATTTAAATTTTCTATTGTGTCGTGTTTCATGAAAGGTTTAATTACTTAAACGTTATTTGTAGTCGTTATCAGAATATTCCGTTTCGTAAATGCATATAATACCAAAGCGACACGATTACATTTAGGTGAGAAATGTCCAACACAACCTAGACGTTCCTAGTTTAAGAATGACCTCAGCTTCGACTGCACATTATGAAAATGAATCTGAAAATTATACGCCACCGTCTACACTCCGTCTGCATTTTTCACAATTTGAATTTCATCTAAAGTGATGTACTTGAATGCAGAATATGTCGAATTTCCTTGAATTTTGATCAGCCAACTATGTCTGTGTCTTTGATCAGCAGGTCAAGCTGCAAGCGAATATCGTCAATTTTTCCACGATCTATTAGTTTTTTAGGACGGATATTGCTTGGTGATTCAGGTGTGTTCACCCCTAAAATAGAATGTATTTATCGTCTGCATCGTGATTCATGTGTCTGCTGCAGTAGACGAATACAATTGTACTTTGCTTGAGACAGTCATTTTTTGAGGTTGAATGCTCATTTTTCTTGTCAGTGCAACCTGTCTGTTTTTTAAACTGTATTACACTGGAATATAAACGGAATAGGTAAATTGAAACAGGATATTCAATTTCTGCATTTTGGTTAAAATGTATTCCTTGAATTGTTAGGTTACCATATTTTGGATTGTGCAAGTAGACTAAAAATATTCAGAGCAGTTTTATTACCTACAACATGAAGTGAATAAAAAACACATTTGCCGAATAATAAGACAATGAGATTCTATCGACCTTCTTGTTGTTATCATAAATCTGCAGGTATTTAGTATTGTAATGAGTACAACTTTTTTGTTACAACAAGTTAAGTTAAGTCGGCTTTAAAATTTTGCGGCAGTTTGCGACACAGTGATAATGACAGCTATTTACCTAGAGGCTAAGCAGGGAAAGCAAGTATTCGTAAGTTACATGCTTAGCAGCACTTTATTCTTAAAAAAATAGGCAGTACGTATCCCGAAGACGTTACCAATTTCAGAAAGAACCTCTTCTAAAAAAGTGCATTCAAAAAAACAATTTTCAATCAACCGAGCCATACTTACAGAGCAAATTATGGCAACAATGCGCCACATCATCACCCATTCACCACACTAGGAAGAGTATAATCGTCCGAGATGCCATTCTACGGCGATAATTAGAAATGAACCGCAATTATATGCAAATGCGACGCGCGACAAAGTTGCCTCGTTTTGAAACCAGCCATTTCGAAGCCCCGCCCACCGGTACTTGTAATGACGCTCAATGCTTCGAAACTACTTGACATACAAACTGCGTGGTTCGTATCCTTTGGAGCAAGGACTTTAGGGTTCTTAATTTGAAATTGCGGCCATATTTGATTTACGTTTTAAATAAGGAATGCGATTGGTCAAGATTTCGAAGAGGGGACAGAAATAAATGTGTTTATATTTTATTTAGTGACTTTCTCTACGGATCCAACTCAGTTTTATATTTTTATCTATACTGATTTTCACTTAGCGTTTTTTCAAATGGCTTATACTTTGATTGAAAAATATAGTGGGTGTGTACTAAGGATATATTAACAAGCAATAAAAGTTATCAGTGACATAAAATTAAGAAAAGATAATCATAATTGAATACCAATTTGAATTAACGATGTTTATTAAAAGACGAGAGCTTAATTAAATTTTAACGTTATATTTATCTAAGTCATATAATATTTAGTACCACTCCTATCTTAGTAACTTAATAAAGTAATCATAATTAGATAGATAGCCGCAGCACTCAAATAAATACTGTCATTTTTATTAAAGCCTTAATAGTTTCATTCGTTGAATTTAGGAATAAACAAAGTTATTTTTAGATTAGAGAAAAGTCTAAATTGAAAATGTTAAACTCAGGATAAAAGGCCGCGCGCCGCGGAATTAAAAACAAAACTTTGAGTTATAACGACAAAATAGTGGAAGGGGAGTTAGACATTTTTATTCATGATATAAGAGTCCGGATTTTAAAATAGTAAAAACCTGAAAAAAGTTTATTCAGGACCAGAAAAAGTCTGAAATAACTTATTTCAGGTTATTAAACTTCAGTTCTGGTTACTATACCAAAAACTAACCCGTGAACCTCAGTGTAAAATACTCAGTTACCAACCTGCCAGTATCAAACAGATAAAAAAAACCGGCTATATGTCGTTTAAGTGATCGATATAAAATAAGACTGGTCTGCCAGTTATCTAACTATACGCACGTATTCTCGTCAGTGAAAGCGAACTTTTTAATTACTTTTTTTTACTACAACAGATGACACAGCGTTTCGTTTTAAATCTATTTTTAGGGTTATATTTGCAATTGAAACATTTAAGTCACATTATTGTGTTTGCAGATTTTTTCTTTTTTAAATAAAGAAAATAGTCGAGAACTTAGTACCGCATGATATGTAAGGCTTCTTAATGTCATATTTTAACTGGATTTACCAAGATATAAATGCACTCAATAACAGTGTGTTGTGTCAAAATTAATCCCGTACTCGATATATTCATAACTGTATCAAGTACGGAACCAACCGCATCGTAACAATACACTCGCATTATTTTTAATGACAACAGAACACAATCTTCTCGGCCGACGTGAAATGGATATTAAATAATAATAAAAATGAACGCGATTGGCTCTGGTATGAACAAAACAAAAGTATATTGATTTTTTATCTTTGATTAAATATACATCAGATTTTTTAAATGAAAACCTCTTGTTTACAATATTTAAATTAACAACCAAAGAAGCAATAAGATTGTCCGTATTTTGTTCTTTTAATTCAGACCGGTGTTCGTTTAGGTAATTTAAATGTAAAATAAACAATTTCACTTCATTTTAATTAGTTCCAGATGCCGTAATAAAGTTTTACAAAAAGATTGTAAATATGTTGGTGTGCTCGCGAATGTATTTCTTTTTAATAAAAGTAAAAGTCATAAACTAGAATTGAGTCTAGTTTGTGAGTGAATTAAATAGACTGTTTGAAGTCGTGGTAAATGTAGAATCAATCGAAATACTGTTAAAATATTTTTGGTTTTGTGAAAGCACTAAGCATTAAAGGACATAATTTATTTAAAAACCTTATAAAATGAGAGGTTATTTAGCAGAAATCTTTTTCGAATTATACTCGTAATTGATTCAAATAAAACTTCTAACCACTTTAAACTCTATTACCTACCTGATAAGCCACTGGTATCCGAACGGGTCCGCGCCCAATGGAGCATAACTTGCTCGAATAATTGTTATAATCAAAATAATAAACTTCTGATAAAGTAAAGAGGTTGAATTGCTCCGCGATCGCTTTAATATTATATTTATTTTATTACAAATTATACATTTTATGTTTTTATTTTATTAAATGGCGAGTACAAAAATATTTTCGTATAAACGGTTAAAGTTTTAACAGAAGCTGAAATGCTTTGATAATAAACATACGTTTTTATTCAAACCTTCGAGCAAGTGATGTAAGGTACGATAAGAGTAATTTCGCGAACCCGGTTGCAACAGTTTTTTTTGGTAGCCGCCCGAGTAGTGAATGTCTTTTAAGGAGCTGATACATGTGAGAAATACATTTTATGGCCTGTTACACATTTAAAATCGACAGCGATCCAGTTTTCGTCACGTATTCGCGGTACTGTTTTTATATCTGCCCACTGATGTATAGTGGGTTGCTGGATTGCGTCGGTTTGGCGTGCAAGGATTTTGATTTTATCTGTAGCAAAATACTTGGTAATAAGTTACTGAGATTTATCTGTTTCAGCAGTTAATAAGGAACTAAATAAATGTTTTGCAAATTCGAAGTTAAATTCAAGTCCATGAATGAAATGAAACTAAAATGCAGTCTGTATATCTGATCGTCTTTTTGAACTTTTTACGATTGCGACGGTTCAATCGGTTCAATATAATTAGGCGATTCGTTAAATCGAGTATTCCTCAACAAAAAGGATCGCACGAACAGGTTACATAAAAACTGACAAAAGTATTTTTAAACATTAATCCGCAAAGAGCAATTCATCTTAAAAACGTCAATCGTTTTAAAATTTAAATTGCGGCGTGAAAGCATGAAGTGCGGTAGACGTTTCAAAACAGGATTTTAAGAGCATATGTGAGTAGAGATGGACAGGGGTACAGACGGACACGAGGTGCAACACACGATGATTAATTAATATAGAGCAAGATACGGTTATGATGAAAACTCGATTTTAAAACGAGGGTTCATAAGTTTATGAAGTACATCCTTCGAAACTATGAAAAAGCGGATCGCGGTTCATATAAGACAAGACGGGAGAGTGAGATACCGTGAGATTTTAAAACAAATGTTTAACAGTAAGTTAAATCATACAAAACTTAATTGACGCTGGTTAGTTAATTCTATTCTTGTTTTGTATTAGGAATGTAGTATACCACATGTTTTTTTTAAGTTTGGCAAAAGATTGTTGAAAATATCACTTTTTTTATCTGATTAGCTTTTATAGTAAATGTAACTTTGCTACTATAAGCTATATTGTATTGAATAAATACTGAGATTGAAGTATCACCTTCTAATATAATGGTAGTGTAAAGTAACTTTCCTTATCAGTGAAAAAAGAAAAAGAGGCTTAAAAATTAAATTAAACCTCTATATTCATCCGTCGCAACACAAAAGCCGAGAAGCATTTTATAACTGCGCCAACTTATCAATATCGAGCACCACTGGAGCATAATGAGTAAAACTCGAGCAAAAAGCGTTCGCCGACGGCGGGCGGCGCCCGGCGGCGGGCGGACTAACTGTGCAGTTTCTTTACTAGGTCGAATTATCGCATTTATAGTATTTTTTACTTTATTTGTTAACAGTGAAATTACTAGTGAAACCGCCCTTCTCTTTTATTCAGTAGATTGTGATAGGTCAGGAATAATTTAGGAGAAAACTAAAGATTATGTTATAAAAATGTAAATGAAAATTAAGAGAGTTTATTTTATTAATTGAACCAATAAAAAGCCTTAATCATTATTTGCTTTGATTTAAAATAAATAATGGTTTTATAAATCGTTTTATTTGTTATATTTTATATCCAAGCCTAATTTAGTATTTAAATGAGACATCCAAAAGAAAATAATGATCAAACAGATATATTTAAATTTATGTTAAATTTTATACTTTTATATTAATGATCGTTTATTGGAACATCTAATAAATTAGTCCTTATTTATTCTGAATCATAAAAGAGTCAAAACGGTATTGTCAAAGAACTGTTTTATTGTAAATCTATTCAAATTGGATTAAGACGTTTTTAAATTATTTATTTATTCTGAAATGCCTTTTTTACACATGTTGTTTTATATATTAACGCGTTATAATTTTCATTTCCATCAACACTGAATATATTAAGAGATAAAACTTAAAGCTTCCGAAATATTTGCATGAAAATTAATAAAATTGAAAGAAGTCAAACATAAAAAAAATTTAAGCCATAAAACAATTGTTTTATGAAGAAAGTATTAACACATTTTATTATTTTAAATCATAAATGAGAGTTTCATTAAAAGCGCGGCAAGCGTTAAACACAGACACCTACCTGTTACAGCAGAAAAGTTAATAAATTTCAGCTGATCCTTTTCAATATTGCTTCAGTTTCTTTTACAATCTCACAAAAAAATAATTGGTTTAAAAGTTTAATTAAAAATATCCTTTCGTGCAGAATATTATAATTACACAGAGTATCGGTTTCACTTTCTCATTAACACTTATTTGGTTCGAACAGTAAAAACACACAATTATGAATTGAAAAAATAGTTACTCGCGATCAGTAAACCACTGGGCACTTGTCCATAAAAAATATCCATTCCATCACTGGGGGCGAATTATTTTTTTAAAGTGTCCGCGCGAGCTTAAAGCTGCGGAGCGTTAGTATATGCGCGTGCGCAGGTCGGCGTGGCATCGCGTTATCAGCGCGAGCGGCGCGGCGCGCGACAACAACAGAACTTGAGAGTCGATCTCAATAACAACAAGAAAAGAAAACGGTCCAGTTTCAGCGGGGCTTCCGGATGGGTCGCGAACGGGGCGCGGGCTGGTGCTGTCTCGCTCGCACGTAAGTCGCCGTTTCGCTCTCTTTGTCTAACGGTACCGATGCGCGCGTCGCGTGAACGATAGCGCGCTAGTCGCAAGCGCGACGCCGCCCCGTGCGCACCACAGCCTGCGCAGGCACACCCGCTTCTTTTCCCGCCATTTTTACGTGTATGTGATCGTTTCCTTGAACAAAATCTTGAACTATTAGGTATAAAATCTTAAGACAGATAAATAGTATTGAGCAGAGATTTCTTTATTAATGCAACAAGTTTTATTACATTTATATAACTAAAGTTGCCTTTATCATTTCGAGGCAAGTTTTCTTTTATCAGTTAAGCATATCTCAGCTGCTAGTGGTTGCTACAATTTCGTTACTTGATATTATTTTAGCTCTATCTTATCTTTAACTTAATAATTCAGAATGCAACCATTTAATTATCTTTTTATTGTTTTGTGGAAAACTTATACTTTTAATTTATTCGAAGGGAAAAAATGTTAGGATTTTCTTTACGCGTTGATGTCTAATGTATGAACAAAACTTTATTGGGCGGCTTTTATTTAGTTTGTTTTTACCGACTGTTCTAGAAGGAGGCCAATGTTTTTGGTCACAGCACAGCTAAGTAAAGACTTAACTTTTGATTTGAACCGTGTGCACTGTGCCTTGTTTCGAATTTGTCCGTACTGTGGTTATATTATTAACTGGCTGTAGATGTCTGCTGATGCTGATAAAGGGGCTGGTAGTTAAATAATAATAGGCGCGCGTGTCGATCTTCAGGGTTAAGCAACGCTTACTGAGGTCGGCCTGTGGATGGGTGACCATCTTAATATACCGAGACTCCTCCGTGCCTCGGAAAGCACGTTAAGCCGTTGGGCTCGGCTGTTATTTGTAGATCTTTGGCAGTCGTTACGGATTGTCAGAAACCAGTGTTCATGTCACAGCCAAGTAGCTTAATTAGCAGTCTAATTGGTGGCCTGGCCTTTAAATTTAACTGCCCCGATTTTTCAGCGACCTAAGTGACATAGCTTTGATTCAATATCGTTAAATGACTTGCCCATGTCATTTATGTCGCTGAATAAACGGCGCAGTTAAATGAAAAGGCTAGGCTTAATGAAACGGCTGATTAAGCTAGTTGGCTGCGGCACCCACACTGGTGGATATTGGATTATGTCTATGAGACATTCGCTCCAGGTCCAATATGCAATCGCTCCATGTAAAATACTTGGTATATTCTGCTGAATCCAGTTTGATTGGAAGCCGACATCAATATATTTGGGAAAAGGCTAGGCAGATGATGATGACTGTAGAATGCTGCTTAAGGCAGAGTAGCTTATTAGCAACGACTGTACCTACTTAACTTTATGTAAATTAGTTAGCTTACCAACATAACTCTGAAAACGATGAGGCAAAGTCGATGTTTTTTTTTGTACTTCTCATAATTCGAAGACGTATCGTCCCCGCTGGACCAGCTTGGTATAAAAGTATTAGGCTGCGTTTCCACCTGAGAATCGCTTCATTTACCTAACCTCGCTCAGCGCAGACGATTATATTGGTTCTTAATAATCACATCCCTCGCTACGCATTCTCGCACACATTTGGTAGAAACGTAGCCTTATATTATAATAGTACACTCCTTTACACAAGGAGAAGGCTTGTGTACTGGTACATTGTAGGTTGGTCATAATGGACTTTCAATGGCCCAATTTTGTAGTATGGGCTGAAAATTACCCGTCGCGGTACCACCAGAAAAATATAGGCGTAAAATTAAAATCACCTTCTTATTTACAACACAATTCACTTCACACTAAATACATAATAAATCAACTAAAATCAGAGACCGTTCACCGAATTTCAATATCAAAACGAAAATTAATTTCAATTTGAATATTTTTCACATTAGTTATTTTGTTGCCCATACTTTGGCGGATAAGCATATCTTGGGTACAATAAATAACGAGGGCGAGCATGATTTTGTATTCTTTTTTATTAAAAAGGCTCTTCAAACAATGCGAGGGTAGGGAGGAACGCCGGAGGCCCTCCGTGCGGTACCGGACGAAGCCTTATTAAAATGCAATAACATTTAATAACATTTAATCGTTTTTCACGAGAAACGACCAAAATTTTACGTGCTTTTGTGTTACACACTGCCGTTTTGTTTGGATAACATTTCAGAGTATATTTGACGAAAAATTTATATTGTAGTACATTGTTTTTTTATAACATTGCCTCTTTGTTGTATATTTTGAAAGATTGAGATATAAAACGAGATTACTGAAAATATACGAAAAATTCGATTAGCCTACGTTTATCATAATTTTACTGACTTTTGACTGCTGAGCATAGGTCTATTTTAAGCTGCACCATACTATCGTGTTCTTCGCATTCCGTAATTCTACCTTTTCTGCTTTCGTGGTAAGCTCTTTCAATGTTTTTTTTTGTGTTTTAAAAATTCAGCACTAGCACTTCGCCCGCGTCTTCGTCTGCGCAGATTTAGTACAAACAACTTTCAACGTTACCTAATATAATATATCCTTTCTTAACTGACGTCACCTATTCATAATCTACCTCCGTGCGTGTGTGTGGATCACCAAATCCGAAACTATGAGGATCGAAAAACACTGAAAAGAATCTCGAGCCCGAATTTAATGAAAACTGAATCTGCGTCAAAGGTTTTTTGAAAAATCGGTATTCCTTCATGGCCAGGAATCAAAACGGTTAATTTTGAAAAAAAAAAACTTGTAAGTACTCCATCCGAAAAAGAAAAAATAAAGATCAATTTCTGTGAAGTGGAAAACTAAAAGAAAGAGCTAATTTTAGAGATAGTTTCGGTTAGCCATCCACGCACACATAAAAAATTCATTTCCTGTATATGAATAGATGAAACTAACCTGAATACTACTGTTTTTAAGGTTTCATAACTCCAAAGGAAAAAAAACGGTACCTTTTTAGGATCATGTTGTCCGTCCCTCCGTCTGTTTGTCTGTTGGATTCGGACAAGCAATGTCACAATCCTCGAGGAGCGTTTAGAACAATAAAGTACTTATGAATTTTTCTTTAAGTTTAAAATGCGTTAATTGTAATGTATAATCAAGATAAGACATTAGTATAAGGTACAACGGGATTGTCATCGTCATTTTTATGTGCAAAAATACCTTAAATCAATAAAGAAAAAATTAAAAAAAAAAACGTTGAAATTCACCTGATTCACCCAAGCAAGGCCGAGACTCCGTGTTGGCAGTTTACTAAGTCAGTAAATCGTCATCCCTTAACTAGCGAAGTGTAAATCTTCGTGTTATCTCAAGGTTCTCCTTAAGATAGATAACGAGATAGTACGGAAACCTCCTTTTCGTAACGGTCGAAGATGTTAGGCTGCTGTCGTCCCGAGTTTAAACCTGAACCTAACCGTATTAATGAACTGGCCGCTTTGATTAAGAAGAAGACTTAGGGGACATGACTGTAAGAGAACCGGTGTCGAGCGACTTTGTTTGCTAACGGGTTTAATGGAGCGTGCGTTGCGTTGCAATGTTCAGGTAAATTCCTATCATTATTCAAAGATTTATTGGTTGCTATTTTTAATCCTTTAGACTTTCTTTCATATTAAAAATAATTTTGCAAATCCGTTCATTATGACGGAGTAATGCCCAAAAAAAGTTCAGAGTTTCTATTGCATTTTTATCATTAATTAATTTGTTTAATTTTTATTAGTATCGTTTTAATATTTTTTTGTAGTTGTGTATTGTACCTATTTTGTATGGGCCACAGTTACCTCAAATATAGATAACATACATTTACAAATATATTATTCCGTTCGCTACAACAGACGTCAGTGTGTCATTTAGTTTTTTCGTGCCTTTTCTGAAATTACTCAGTTCATTATGTTAAAATCAACACCGTAGTAACTCTTCATTAAAGCGGCCTCGGGTCTGCCCAAAACGTACGCCACAATTTATATCGTTTTAATCTTGTATGGCTGAGTATGTGCTACAATGTTGTACGATGTGTTGTTGTGTTTTGTTTTTCAGTTCTTTTATTATTGGTTTGTGTTTTGATCAAGTACACGGTAACAGATTTTAAAGTAACCCTCTAAGCTAAAACGATTTCCTTCGATATCAGATAGAAATATGTTTGCAGTGTTAAAGATATTTTATTCGTTGTCCAGCATTAAAAAACACACACAGTAACAGCTTAGTTTAAGAATAAGGCGCATTGAGCCCTTTTGCGGCAAGTTATTAAAAGTTATATCTTATTTTGATAGGCGGCACAATTATTGGTCAATAAATACCAAATTAATTGTATAGGTACACAACGATATAACCTGTATCTTACGTCAAACACGTGTTGCCTCAAAGTTTTGATAAATTGTCAGCAAACTCATCAAATTTAAAAATGAAACGAAAAATTATGAAAATTCTCTCAAATTATTCATCATGCTACTATTCTCGTAACATCTCGGTGACCGCTCTCAGCCCGTACGTACCGTATCGTGTGAATCACATCAATAATGGAACAGTTCAAGGCTTTGGGAGAATCTCTGCATTGTTCCACCAAAAGATACGTACACCTTTGTATTACGCTCAGAACGACCTTTGAATTAGTAAAGATGCTATTTTTCATGTATGATGGAATTGGATCATAATTTTAGGCATTTGGCACTTCGAGTATAAATTAAACACTAATGATTTTATTAAACAAACAAATAATTAAATTACATCAATTTGGAGGTTATCGTACTTGATTTCATTCGATTACATTTTGATTTATCAATAAGCTAATAGGCAAAAAAAAAAGTTAAACAAATAAAAAATCTATCAAATCAGTCAATTATTTTTATCCAAGCTAATCATAAATACGAACAATCTAAACATATAATTATTATGTTCAGGTTATTTTTCTTTTTACCCGAACCTTGCACAACCTACCTGCCCCATTTATGGAATAAATGTTACAGGTCACAATTTAGTAGCCATAAATGTTAGTGTTTATTTTGAGCCGTGTTGCTTGGCCACTGAGCTTATCCCAGTTGTAAACGTTCTTTTGTTCGTATAGGCCTAGTTCTATTATTTTTCCTGCATGGTAAGGAGAAAAGTGGAAGTTACGTTTTCCTGACTCATCCTCTGTTCTTTTGTGATAAATTTCGTTCTGAGATTGAAGATGAGACGAGTTCGTCGCTTTGTTGGTGGTCGACACTGTTCATTCTGGCTTTCAGGAATAGTGTGGCGGGCTTATGTATAAAAAATGAATCTCTACCAAGCATAAGCCGCTGAACATCATCATATACAATCCGTTTGAGCTTACCCCAACTATCATGAGAAGAGATAACTTGCAAGTAATTAATTATTTCTAAATTAACCCCAAGATATCAAGATACTTGTATACTAATGTAAACTTTGATATATCTCTGATCAGCTATGTCATGTCCACTGATCACATTTGTTACCATAAACGATCAATTCTGTTGACCGCACGACATCGCTGTGTCACTGTTTTTCTTAGTACCTACTTAGCCAAGTATTTCCTCTCATTTGCTAAGACTACAAGTTATTTCAGGTTGTTTGAGTTGACCACAAAACAATACTATGTCGCTCTTAATTTTAATGAGTTCGCTAAGAATTATCGTTAAATGTTACAATGTTTTAATAGGGGCTTGCAATCAATATTCAATATATTTTATAATATTCTTCCGTTACTGAGTGACCCAAAGTACTGGTCATAGAAAGCTGAAATTTGGCATGTAGTTTCCTTGGGGAGTGTAGGGGTGCACTAAGAGGATTTTCTGAAATTCCTACGGGAACAGGAAAAAACGGGATTTGCGCGTACGAGTCACGGGATAAAAGCTAGTTTGTAACTAAATATTTGGACTATAACACACCATTCAAGTTGTTTTTCCTGTCTGTCAATAATATATCTGTCGCAGCCAACTAGATTAATCAGCAATTTCATTAAAAGCCTAGTCTTTTCATTCAACTGTGCCGTTTAATAAGCGACATAATTGACATGGGCATGTCATTAAACTATACTGAACAAAATATGTCTCGTAGGTCGCTGAAAAATAGGCGCATTTAAATGAAAAGGCTAGGCCACCAATTAAACGGCTGATTATGCTATTCGGCTGCGACATATATATGACAGTCGTTGACGTTTGGGTAGTCAGACACTCGAATGTCTGACCATAAGTCTTACCAAAGGGTAAAGTGTAATTGTTTTATCCAGTAACTGGGTTGTGAAGGTCAGAAAAGCTATAGCACGATGTCAAATACTGGTATTCAACTGCATCCTGTGCAACATGCTTGGAAAAGGCTAGGCACATTGACTGAATGGAGCTTTTCTACCGTATCTTCCACATTCTTTTTTTAACACATCATTCAGGGTAAACACCAGACAATCACAAATCCTTAACCATATCATTCTTTAACCACTTAGTCAAAATATGACAGCCATTATGAGACACTTCTGTTGACCCAATAAAATCTTCTCATTCATTAACATACGCCGTAAAAGTAACTTTTAGCCTAATTAATGCAGTCCAACTGAGTGAAATGTCAGATATAATTGAACGAATTATATGAAAATTATACTGTGAAGGGAAAAAGTTGGCAATGTGAAATGTCGCAGGGGCTATGGTGAAGTCGATGTTTTGATTAAATTCCTAGACTGGTGGTATAAGTACGAGTAGATAGAGAGATTAATTGTGAGAGAGTAACACCTAAATTGAAACAGCTCATAAAGATTGCATTAAATTGTGACATAAAATGATTAGTCAAACAGTACTTAAAATTACGTTCAAATTATATGTACGCGCTAGCACTTCGTCTACGCAGATTTAGTACTACCGATTTCTCACTTTGCATAAAGATTAAATTTCCAAAAAAATATCTTCTTAGTGCTCACCTACATCTTAAAGGAAGCTTTGCAAAAAGCACTGCTTTGATATGTCTGTCAGTTAGTTTCCGTTTTTGATATATATGTATAGAAATAATTATATTAATGGTTTTGGTTTAGAAGTCATAATGTATCGACAGCTAGGTAAAATTTTTAAGAGATTTCAAAAAATAAATCCATCTCGATTTATTGTTTCTTATTTCTCCGTTTACACGAAAGGTTTTGATTTGATTACTACATAAAATTATACTACAGAATTCCCTCGAAAATATAAATAAAACCTTAATTGATCCTCTACAAACTGCGACACATATCTCATGTTGACACAGTAAATCACGTTGCGAGAGTTGCTATCGTAAAATCGCCATTACTTTCGGTTTCAATTAAACACGACTTTTATCTTCAACTCTTTTGTAAATTACATCATTTTCAACAGCGTGTCTGTTATAAATTTCATGGCTTTATTACCGTATTTTATTGCTATCGTCACACACATCAGTTGGTTCCATTATTTTGGGTGTAATAGATTTCTTACGTGTTATACAGTGTGTTATGGGTTTTTTATGATTTTATGTAAAGTGTAGCATAGTTATGGGTTAGGCAACGATAGCAATATGATGTAATGGCATGTGGCTAGACTGAAATTAAATTCGAAAACAAAAGAAAACCGAAAATGAATCCTAGCCGTAGACCGGGTGACAATAAGTCCCCTATTTGAGGAGTGGCTAGAGAGGCGCCACGGCGCCTTCTCCTTCCGCCTGACGCAGGTACTCACTGGACACGGTTGTTTTGGGAGCTACCTGTTTCGGATTCTGCGGGAGGACACGTACGGGTGTTTTCACTGTTAGGATCGCCCGGAGGACACATTGGAGTATATAGTGGAGGTCTGCCTTGCTTGGGTGCAGCACCGCCATGTCCTCGTCGAGGTGATCGGCGGCGGCAAACTCTCGCTTCCGAACTTTGTTCAATTTATGGTCCTAAGCGAGGAGGCATGGGAGTAGTCACCCTTTCTGCTAGGCAGTAATGCTAGTGAAGGAGGAGGCGGGCCGCGTCAGGGAGACGCATAACTACGCCCTACCTGTTGCAACAGATGAAAACGCTCCGGGCGTCGGGAGTCATAGGGCGATTCCCGGCCACCGTAGGCGCAGGCCAGTGGACAGCGAGCGTTGGGTGGCTTGCGTGGCCAGAGCCTACCAGGGTTGCGGAATTTGTACGAAAGAGTCACCGCGGCCCTGGGACGCAAAGGGCATTTGGAGAAACACGGATGGGTTTTAATCAGTAAGAGTCTGAAACTCCCTTCCACTCCGCCCAGAGCAGGAGTCATTTGATGATTTTTATGCTTAAAAAAACCGTAGACCGGGTTCAGATACAAATGAAGGACGACTTGGATTTTTGAAGGTTTGCTATGCGACCAATTTAACTCATTGATAATACAAAACTGCCTGTACCTAATTAGTTTAATTGAAATAAGGCTTTGAGTTCTGCTTCTTAACTCCGAGCTGTCTTATTTAATTTCCACTCTCCGGTATAAATCAGTACCAAAAATCTGTGCACATAGTTCTCACAGTCAATAAGATTCTGGAATGTATGTTTTATAGTCCAAGATACCAAAGTACTCAATAAGATCATAGCATTCCACAAAAGCATTAGAACTAGGAGTTCAACAAGAACCCTGTCAAATAACAAAGAGGTTGATAAAGACAGAAATAATATGTTAAAACAGTGTTCAACATTACAGGCGTATTCATTGGGAATTCAATTACTTGGTAATTGAACAGACAATCTTAATAGTAAATAGTAAACCTTAATAACTATTATATAAAAGAGACTGTAAGGCTAGAAACCTAAATTAAACTATGAAGTTTTTTTTTTGTGTAACAGTAATCGATTAAGTTACGTCTGTTTTGAACCTGTTCTTTTCATCGTATTTATGGCCATTTGCCGTCCACCGTAAGCCTCCAAAGAGCCCCAACACAACAAGCAGTCCACATCCATTCATTGCCAGCTATCTTCTACAAATCATCGATCCATCGTGCCGCAAGGCGTGCCACACTACGTTTGCTCATACGCGGTCTCCACTCTAACACATGACTTTAGTTCTCTATTGAATGACTTCGTTGCGAATTAACCTGATCGACCTGGGGGCCTAGACAAAAAACTTTTCTGTAGCGTTAACGTCAGACGCTCACGACAAAATGTATGGGAATGACATTAGGTGATGACGTTTCCTCTCCACATCTAAAGTCATTCCCATACATTTTGTCGTGAGCGTCTGACGTTAACGCTACAGAAAAGTTTTTTGTCTAGGGGGGCAGTACTTCTGAGTTGTATTTTAATTAATTAGAAAATTGTCTGTGCCATTTTGACTTGGTTTGGTAAGCGAAAGCAAAGCCATGTTTTTAAAACTTTTGAAAATTGACCTATTCATTTGTTGTGGTGATCGACGTTGTCCCATTCGGCAAGGCAAAGGCTGCTTCTGTGTGATTTTGATTTCATCAACGTATCCCAAAGTAAATTTTCAAGAGTTTTTTTTTAATTGTTATCTGACAAATGACATAAATTAAGACATACCTGGAGACATGCCTCAAGGCATCTTCTGGGACATGAATGGAGATATTATAGCGCACGCTGGCTTCATAATGGACCTCATCTATCGCTTTCCATCAGGCGTGATCGAGGTGAAGAGCTAGCCCATTCATAAATAAAAAAAAAAACTGATAGAGTAAATTTCTTTATATGCTATCAATAAATCCATTACATAGTAAATTAAATTATAAGCGCCTACCACCCGATTCACCCTTTAACAACGACAGTAAGTTCTCAAGGTTCTGCAATTATCGTACAATCAGTTGCCTTTGAATAATTATTTTATTAATATTATTTATTGCTAATAATTAAGCTAGGCTGGAAGTAATGTCATAATAATTTGCACACTTATTGTGCTTGAAACATTCAAATTTAAATTGATGTTTACGTAAGATTGTGCCAATTGTGCCAAATAATAAATAAGTAATTTATTGCGACTAAGATTAACTGGGGAGATATATTATTATACGTAGTTTGTTTCTCAATTATTAGGCCTTTAATATTAAACGCTTGATAATTAATACAGGTGATTGATTAGGCCAAGCTTCTTAGACACTTACCTACTGATTGTATAAAAAAATTGTTTAAGTAAACGAAAGTATTAGTATCATCAAATGACTCCTGCCGCTCTGGGTGGAGCGGGAGGGAGTGTCAGACTCTTACTGACTAAAACCCATCCATGCTCCTCGTAGTGCCCTTTGCTTTCCAGGGCCGCGGTAACTCTTTCGAACAAAATCCGCAATCAAATGACTCCTTCCGACTCCTTTCCTGACTAAATCCCATCCGTGTTCCACTTAATACCCATTGCGTTCCAGGGCCGCAGTGACTCTTTCAAACAAATTCCGCAGCCCTGGCAGGCGCTTGCCCTATGCTGGCATATCCCTGAGGCCTACCTACTAACTACACTAGTGAATCTAAGTAATGTTGGTATAAGAATGACTAATGTTCAACAAAACGTATTATGTTCTTTCAATGATTAAATATTTAAAGCTTACATTAGCCTTTTTTCAACATTATAAAACAATGAACGATTCTACATGTCAGCCTGGCTAAAATTAATTTCAAATTATAGTTACACCACTACAAAAACGTTTTCACGTTTTAAATCCACGCATGCTGAGCCCCAGGCTAGTGGCTACTTTACGATAATTAAACAATACATCTTATTGAAACACATACCTACATAATTAACGCACACAAAGAAAGTCATTGTGCGTGCCTATTATATAAAACAAAAAAAAAGTTCAAGAACGAAGTCGAAAGAGAAACCTATCTATCTTTATCTGAACATATAAATCTATTTCGTGACTGACAGAGGACACAGACTAAACTGTTGTATAAACCGAACAATTTATATATGCTATTTAGTACTTAGGAAACACGTTTAAGTTGGCGCTACTGTCTATGCCACCACGTTATTTTAGTTACATTATATGCCTTTTTTTTTTTTTTTTTTTTTTTTTTTTTTTTTTTATAGGATGGGAAATCATCAAATGACCCCTCCCGCTCTGGGTGGAGCGGCAGGGAGTGTCAGACTTTTACTGACTAAAACCCACCCTTAGTCCTCCTAGTGCCTTTCTTCCCAGGGCCGCGGTAACTCTTTCGAACAATTCCGCAACCCTGGCAGGCTCTGGCCCTGGCGGGCCCCGTCTCCGTTGCTGACTGCTCGTTGCTGACGGCGCGTTTGGAGTGAACGCGCCGTCGACTCTGGCCTGACCTGATCGGACAGCGAGCTACCCATTGCTCGCTGTCCGCAGGCGTCAGTCACTGCGCCTTGCCCAGGAGCGTCAGTTCCTGAGAGGCGCAGCGACTGATGTTCGTCTGGAGGAGGCGAAATGGGGCCATTACTGACACTCCATTTCGGCCCCCTCCCGAGCAGTGGCAGCGGCGGCGACGGTGGCGGCGGCTGCGGCGGAAGCGACGGCGGCGGCGGCGGCGGTGGAGGAGGGTTTTCTCCTCGACCCGGCCCTGGCGGGTGGACCGCAGGCTTTGCCCCCAGCCCAGTGATCGGCCGGCTTGCCAGCTGCCGCACATGCGAAGCAGTGCGGCGCGGCGTCGCACGAGCCGGCCCTGTGACCGGGCTGACCACAGCGGAAGCAGTGGTCACTGCGGTCCACCTCCGAGGTGCAGCGTACTCCCACGTGGTTGCCAACTTGGCAACGGAAGCACCTCAGAGGTCTGGGCTCCAGCAGTTTTACCTGCGCGGAGACCCAGCCCACCAAAAGCCTTCGGCCCTCCGAGACTTTCTTGGCCGCCGACACGGGGCAGCTCACCACTACGGTTCGCATGCCCGTGTTGTCAGGACGGATGGTGCCCGCCTTCACCTCCTCTGCAGAGCACCCCCCCGTCCTGACGACGGCGGCCAACACCTCCTCCTCCGTGACGGAGTCGTCCAGGCCCAAGATGCGCATATCTATGCACTTCGTGGGCCTGGACACTCGGACGTCATCCGCGCCCAAGGACGCCCTAAGCCTTTCGGCTAGAGCGTCCGCGGCCGGACCGCTGCCTGCTCCAGGGATCTCGAGCATCCTGGCCCCGGTCATGGTGACCCTGAGCCGGAGACCCCCGACGATGCCAAGCTCACCGAGGTTGATGGCCTCCTTGGCCTTGGTGAGCGTATTGGCATACGTCACGCCCCTCTTCACCGCGTCCGGCTGCAGCGTTAAGACTACAGCCGCGGTCTTCGGGGCGCGGAGCGCAGCCGCGACGCCTCGCGCTCGCTGCCGCCGCCTTCTTTCCCGCCTCTTTGCCGCCCTGGCTGCCTTTCCCGCCTTCTTCTTCTCCCCAGCAACTTGCCATTCGGCTTGAGCCGGGGGAGGAGCTGAAGGCGAGGAAGCCGGGGGGAGCTGCTGCTCAGACGGCGCAGGAGCCTTCGCCGTCCGCGCAGCAACCCCACCCTTCCTCTTCCTTCCCGGGGCCGGGTCCGGTTTTCCCGACACCGGCTTCGCGGGTGCCGGCCCGGACCCTTTGTCCTGGCCGGACGACCCCGGTGTGGCAGCCTACATTATATGCCTTCCCTTTTCTTCTTGATTGTCAAACCTGTTAAATTGAAAGTTCACTTGCTAAATATAGTCTTATGTATGATATATTCAATCTTTTGTTATTTTTGCCCTATCCTATCATTTAAAAAAAAGTGATTTGAAATTATGTTTCTAAAAAGATGCACAGGTATATTATCACCAAACCTGTACCTATATTATTTAGGTCGCTAATAGAGCGTTGCTACTCGTATATTCCAGGTTGAAGAATCGTAAAAACCTGAAATGCTGAAAACCTATATGTTACAGCTGTTAAACTACTGTCTTGATGACCTCCACACCCTGGTAACAGGGTATACAATACCTTGGCAAGGCTGGTGTCAGAGTTTCTGGCTTCTAACTATCCATTACGACTGTCAACACAACCGCGACCATTGGCTTAATTTGCTTCTGAAGGGTATTGCAGAAGTTCATGATGTTGATGACCACGTACCATTAGTGACTAAAACAAAAACTGCTCCGTTGGGGTCGCGGTTGCAAACGCGACTGCCGAGCGTGGAGTACTGGGTTCGATTCCCAGGTTGGGCAAATAGTGTTATTGGGTTTTTTCAATAGGAATTTCCCTGTGACAGCCCGGTTTGGAAGTTGGTGGTGTGACCCCCCCGTGCCTCGGTGCGCACATTAAGCCGTTGGTCCTGCGCCAGATCTCTCTCCGGTCGTGTCGGGTTGCCTTTCATCGGAATATGAAAGTGATGGAATAGGGAGCGCACCTGTGTTTGCGCATATACTTGTGCATTATAATATGTCCCGCGCCGATGGCTAGTCTCCGTTGAGATTGGCCACCATGCCCGAAATCGGTCAGGAATACTAGGTATATTACTATCACGTGGGCCACCTAAGTCTTTGCCATTTGATGATAAGGATTCTTGAAACTAAACCCTTGAACGGGTCAAACAGGGCTTATAGTTTGTAGATTTGCAGATGCAAAAAAAGTCGTGAGCAACACCCACTTTTTATAAAACTGCTACCATGTAAACCAGTGTTACGCAAACAAGAATTTAACCAGTAGTTAGTACCGGATGGCAGCGCTAAGGTTTTTTTCTTTTTCACTAAATTATAATAAGGCATCAGACTCATTATAAGCTGTCAATCAAACTGATGTTATCAAGTAAATGCGAGTTTAGTGAGGACGAAGCCTTTTAAACGTGATTCACTGAGAGGAGTGAGTAATTTCTTGGACTCGAGTAAACGTAGTGAAAGCCTGTCCGTGATGGCCATGTTTTTAAAGATAGGGTTATGGGTGCATTGAGTGACCTGAGTTGAAAAAACTTGATAAATATATGTAGCAAACTGAGTCTAATTTTTTTTTGTACATGTATGTTGTTTCCTAGGTAATGGGTAGATTGGTGAAATTGTGAAAGAAGAAGTTGATGTATGGGAAGTAAACGTGTTACTTGTTCAGTCCTTTGTTAAACTAATAGGCTCGATAAACAAGTTATTTTGCTTTTTGTTTGGGACGTGTAACTTATTGCACTTAAACTCTTGACATATCAATGTTGTAACTTAAATACGGAAGCATTAGTTTAAGACAATCGTTTCATATTCCGTACATCAAATTGTCACCTGTTATAACACATTATTGACAGCAAAACTGGTTCCGTTGTCGAATTCTCCCACCATTAGTATAATCCAGTTATCAAACTCACAGAGGCAAGAAATATTGCGTAACATTTAATGCACTAACATGCATGCCGTTTAATGTGCCTTAGGAACTAATAATTATTAATCTGAGCACTCAAAGTCAGTCCGTGCGTAATGGGGGAGTTACACGGGTCGATTTCTGTCGCTCAATACATTACCTAGCCAAGCCGCATTATTATCCCATTTACATAGTTGGCTAAAATTGCAAGGGTCAGGTGATAATATAAGTAGGCATGTAGCGCAAACAAAATCATACCAAAAAATGTCAAGCCATCGCATGCTACTAAGAACTTAAACGGTCGATTTAGTTGCCCGCATGCGGCCTGTCATCGCACGATAAAGTCAATACCTACTCAACTTTGACATTTCCAATTGAAGTTCGCCTCCTGCTGTTAATTTTCGCCGCGCAGTCGTAAGTAGTCGTGCACTGGAAGTCGGTCCGTGTAAATCTACCACAATAGTTGAGCGGTAGGCTTCGGTAAAGTTAGGCGTGGCCGAGAGACCTTAGTGAACGGATGTAGCAGCCTCGATCGCAAACGCCTATCCAGATCGACGTTTGAAGATAACCAACATCTGAAATAAATAAAAAATAAAGCACTTGAGTGAAAAGGTCAACCTGCTGCGCCGAAATTAAAGTCCAAAATAATAATCATTAAAGCCACTACCTGTTGGTAGGTAAAGGTGTTTTGACAGGTTAAAATGTCGACCGTCGCAGTCTCGAGCGATTCTGCTATCAACGGTTTTCTTTTGCCAAATTATGATATAGTAATTCATGTGTATGTACCAGCAATGTTTGGGGAGATTGTATCTCACAGTTTTATAGCTTAATTTCGATGATGTTTAATTCTCACTACAGAAGAGCAAACTCACTCTTTTATCCAACGTAATTGTTTATTTAAAAGGATCTCCACTTTTTACTCAGTTTCACAAATATGGCGAGTTTGAATCATAGCGGTGGTAATGTGGACAAATGTATGGACTAATTACGGCTGTGAATTTACTTGCTTTACAAGAATCCAACTTTAAAAGCTATTGCCATAGTTTTTATTCCCGTAATGGGCTTTTAAAGAGCTTCTTTTTGTTCGTTGTCAGGCGTTTCTTAAGGGATGATTGGTAGTTTGTTTTAATGTGACTTTTTCTTGAGATAAAGCCTCTCTATTACCGCGGATCAACACACTTACTTGCTTATAGTTGTGCCTTCCTTATATTTCCACTAACGAATAGTTTCACTGACCAATAATCGTATCTTTTTATGAGAAAACTAGATCTTTTTTCGGCCTTTATATGAAAAGGACTAATAGGAGTATGTAACTAAGGCCCTGCGCTGCTCCGCTTAGCCTTGTGCTAACGGTCTAGCCCAGGGCTAACATTACAAATTTGCAGAATGGTTTTGTATGGATCGATACGAAAATTTAGTTAGCCCTGGCTAAAACTGTATTTTGAGTTATCTCACTAGCTTCAGAAAGCAATTATGTCAAAATGACATCATTGTCTCTGGGACTGACCAAATAGTTAGCCCGGGCTAACTAGCCTGCACTTATAGCGCTGTGCAAAACAAGCCTCTCTATCAATAAGTTAATTAGTTAGCTCAAACTGATAAATCTGGGCTAACTATATAATTAACTTATTTTTGCGCAAGCGGCTGTAAAAGTACTCTCAATTTGTAACCTTATCTTATTGGAAACTTAAATATTGGCCACTTTAACTTGGACGTATTTACTCTTATTTCAACACACTGCCTCAGTTTCACTTCACATTTTGCAGTAAATTATATCAAAACGCGATCGCTCATTTCTTTCTGACATTACACCCAACGAAAGTTTCACATTACGTGAACCATATTTCCTAAAACCTGTACCGGTGCATACAGGTCTCATTTTACGCAATCAAGTCATTTCTTTCTCTTTAACAAATGTCAATATTTCGGTCTAAAGGGCAAATAAAGTGGTTTACTGTATTTAATCTTTTTAATTGAATAGCAGAGAAATCGCCATCAATCGGTTTAATGTTATCATTAAATTAAGCTTTATATACACATTCAGGGTAGTCTCGTGGCTTTTTCTACGTCTCTGGATTTTAATTATAATTATGGACAAGTCCGCTATAGCAACCATAAAGATTCTGATAAACCAAAATTTTTGACT
This sequence comes from Melanchra persicariae, assembly GCA_947386135.1. NCBI lineage: Eukaryota > Metazoa > Arthropoda > Insecta > Lepidoptera > Noctuidae > Melanchra > Melanchra persicariae. Next base: position 8,033,840 of record OX376664.1, on the reverse strand, counting down.
TCTAAATTTGTTTTAATGTTTCTTCTCAGGGTAGTTTAAAGTGGAAAAAAAAATTGACGTGTTTATGTGTTATTTTTAACCTATTTGCAAAACAATTATTCTTAAATCAATTTTTAAATCAAGTTATATCTCCGTCAAATCTCATTAGAATGAGTGTAGACAGACGTACTTGCTCACTATAACATTCGATTATAACGCATAATTAATTATGTATACAGTTAAATACGTTATGATGTTACAAATACATAAACATTGTCAGGTTTTTGTCAATGAAACAACAGCAGAACTGTACTGAATCACTAATTAAATTAATTATTAATTACATCGCGTCCGCCTGGTTTTGCCCGAATCATAGTCACCTACTTACGTATTAGATCCGTCTTAAGGAATTGTTCTGATTTAATTATTTATTAATGTTTATAAGGTAGGTACCGCGAATCAGTCGCGGATATAATGTCCTTCGTCGCTTGTCAAACGAATGTTCTGCGATCATTACTCAGATATTGATAAGATTATAATAATAACTAATAAAATAGTTTAATTATTTGATTGTGTTTTGTATCCGGATTATGCGTTTCTTTGTCTAAATATCAAAAGTTATTACAATCAATGAACAACAATTAAAGGCCTTACATGGCTGTAGGGAACCCATGCCCTTGGCTATGCCACAGTGCGACAACGGTGCAACAACCATTTTTAAATTAAATTATAATTATAATTTCTTCTAAAAGTTGTTGTCGCATCGTTGTCACATTGTCGCGTCGTACCCGTCTGCGGGATACTTAAGGCGTCGATGTGAGCGAGCGTCGCCACATCGATCGATCCAGTGACCCTCAAATCCAAAAGATTCCCGCGTCCTTCATAATTTCTGTACAAAAATAGAATCACAAAGTCACTACTAAATCAAAGGTGTATAGATGTCATATAAAAACATTTTCCACGATCAATTTACCTGTCCAACGTAATAGTCGTGTAATGTATGTAAATATTAAAATCAGAGCTAATCGATCATGTGGTTGCCAGTAGGTTATGTTTTATGGACGTGTAGTTATCCTTACTAAGTCGGTGCCGCAAGTAAACACAGGTTTTTGCATCTTTTTCAATTATATTATGCATACATGATAGAGTGGTGCAGCCTTTTGTTAAGGCGATGCTACATAGAACGCGAGGCGATGGAGATGAAGTTGCTAATTTTCTCGTAACCATTTTCTGCGATAGATTTTTATACTATGTTTATTATGATTGTTTTTACGATGTCCTAGTAGGGTGAATTTATTGGATTTATACCTACTAAAAGTGGATAACATGGTCATAATTTAAAGTAATCATTGTGACAATGCACAGCATTGATCGGCGAAAATTTAGTGCAAATTGCGTGATTTTTTAAATCGTTCAATACCTACTTACGAAAACATTACCGTCCTTCTGGGGCAGTTAGGTTATTAAAGACTCCTTAAAATTGTCTTTTATCGTTTGTTCTTACTTATTACATTGACGAAAAAAGTCTTTGTATATTGCAACTATCCAAAGCTCTGTAAACAACCCTTGGTGCCTATTGGCCTAGCTCTGTCCGGTCTCCTGTTTGAAAATGGGAAACTACTGTTTTTTCTATTAATCGGGTTGCGTGATCTAAGACAGTTGTATTGTTTCTCCGGGACTCGTCGAGCTTCATTGACTCGGGAGTCGCCACCGAAGATTGTGATTCTCAGGAGTTGCAATATTTTTTTTTTCTTTTCTTATTACTGATAGGCACGCGCTTGACCACTATCTCACCTGATGGAAATAGTGAGACGGACTTGCTCTTCGCCCGATCATCAGTCAGGTTTCACAAAGACATAATCAAGATCACACTCACACCATATCACTTGTACTATCCTAGCTTACTATGTGACACAGCCCTAAACAGAGTTTCACAAAAACGAACTTGAACGCGACCAAATACGGTATAGCTACATATGTTATTCAAAGATGGTGCATAATTTTAATCTTCGGCTCTGAACAATGGAGCAAGAAGCGTTATTGCTAAGGTACTTTTGGCTAGTTGATTATGCTGTACTTTTTTATGGATGGGAAATCATCAAGTAATCCCTTCCACTCTGGGTGGAGCGGGGGGAAGTGTCAGACTTTTACTGACTAAAACCCATTCGTGCTCCTCCAAGTGCCCTTTGCGTTTCAGGGCCGCGGTGACTCTTTTGAAGAAAATCCGCAAACCTGGCAGGGATTATGCTGTACTTAAGAGTCACTGAGCCAAAGTAGTTAAACCTCTTCTTCATTCGTGACTGTAAGCTCGGCGTTAGGAGCTAAGTCAGAGTCATCAGGGTTACTAGGGTGGTTGTAATCTCATGTTAACTCTTGCAAGGCAAGTAACAAGATTGTATCTAGTTAAGTAAATATTGCTACTCTTTCATTGCTTAACAAACTCCAGAATCAGTTTTTTTTTTACCGCTGCGGCCCCGACATGTGAAAATTCCCAAAAAAAAGTAAATCTTATGTAATAGGTAAGTAAACATTAAATTCGCGATTAATTCGCGACACACCGGTGTGTCGCCGGGGCCGGAGCGGTTAAATAGAAACTTAACTTCTAATCTTGTGCCTATTGTGTAAAACCGATAATTTAATTTTCTGTTATCCATAAAGTGATCATGATAAAGAGTAGTCTAGTCTAGCTGAACGTGTTTTTAGGAAACGAATTTGTTTTTACCACATAATTGGTTTAATAAAAAACCTGAATGCTTGGAAAAGAAAACTGCTTATATGGAAAATAAAACTGATACTCGCCGTCGTCAAGCTTAGAGCCAGGGGATATTTGCAACACGCCTTAAACCTTAAATATTTTTCTTCCATCTTCATCAGTTACAGGCACCCTAAGGTTTCCTTTAATTGCACGCCCTCAAAGGTCACCGCAGTAATCAGTCATTTAAACACCGTTTAACTCAGCTGTCCGTCTGTCGATTGTTATAATTACTCGTTTAATTTGTAATTTACATGTTCGTGTATTAATGAAAAACATGCCGATGTCTGCTTCTTGGCGGTGGAGGTGAGAACGAGTTTGAAGTGTTGATAATGTTCAATAAATGTGGATCTGATAATATAAATAAGTAAAGTTAACACTTGTTTTTTCCCGAAAGGTCAGGCAGAAGTGTAACTATAGTAGGTACACCCATATAGCACTGGTTGTGTTTAAGTTCCATCTAGGTGAATATAGGGGGCAGGCTTTTGCCTTAAATCAGGCACAAAATTAGGTTGCCACTGAAAAATACCAGCTGGAAAAACCCCAACATCACTTTGCATGACCGGGCGGGCGATCTGGGAATTGAACCCAACAACAGCCTTGTGATTGGCAGTAGCGCCACGCCAGTGAAACCATATGATGAAAAAAGATAGACATTTTACAATTATACAAAATCATGTTATGTCTTAATTTTTAAAGAAAATTACTAGGTACTACGAGTCCCGGGTCGACGGCGGGCGCGTTGTGTTCCACGCGCGATTCAAAGAGATGTCAGGGCCCCGCCGATGTCGATGCTGATGTCGGGGCCCGCTAGGGGCAGAGCCTGGGTTTCGGAATTTGTTCGAAAGAGTCACCGCGGTCCTGGAACGCAAAGGGTATTTGGAGGAACATGGATGGGTTTTAGTGGTAGTTTTAACCAGTAAGAGTCTGACACTCCCTTCCGCTCCGCCCAGAGCAAAAGGAGTCATTTGATGATTTCCAAGAAAAAAAAGGTACCATGAGTGGTAATAACTTTATAATGTGTTTTTCTCCAGGAAACTCGCTATTGAATCAAAAAGCTATCATTTAAGCAAGCTGCCACTACCTTCAGTCCTTTATTACAATATTTACGCCAATAATGATCATAACGCTGGTCTCATACCTGAATCTTAGAATTATAATAAAAGTCAAAGGTAAGTCTTTTATAGTTAACATTACTAACTCAGTAGACGCATAATCTGTTCTCTAATGAATAATATTCTTCACACCAATTACAATGCACGTCCATGTATTTGCTGGGAGAAGTATTCAACGAAGACACATGGTGAAAACGATACCAAAGCCGCCAAAATAAAATTGGAACCAAGTGTAAAAAAAAATCTTTATAAAATAGGGGTTTTAAGTAACAATTAAATGTATACCACTGATTTATGCGTAACCCAAATCGCTTCATATAACGTGTAGCTTACCTACTATTAAAACACTTTAAAATCAACAGCAAATCGATCCACTTAAAATTGAAATATTCTTGTCCCGGGTGCCACCCAAGATGTTACGTTTTTGGCAATATAGTCTCATACATAAACTGTATCTATAAACTCCCTAAATTGACGAAGGTACGTGACTTGGTGTTACTATTTTGTGCTATAGTTCACACCAACACCAACATTGGCAATCGCACACGCAACACGGTAACATAATCCCATGTAACCCATTTCTGCAAACACCAAGCAACTAAATGAAAATATGATAACGCAAGCTTAGCACCAACGTCTATTATAACCCGTCAATCAGGTCGCTACGTCACGGAAGCCGGTTGTAATTGGAAATATTTGTTATATCATAGCCTTTATAACCCATAATAATACATTACGGACCAGGATACGTAATGGTTAACAATTGAACGTATCGATGTACCAGCATAGTTTGCATGAAGCGCGGGCAGGGTGCAGGGGGGGTGCGGGAGGTGCGCGGGCGCGGGGCGCGGGCGTGGTCGGCGCCGGCCGCTCTCCTTGACTCCAGCGTCAAGCATCGCATGATCTCTGCTGGTGTGAGCGGATTGAACGGTTTTGGTGCTTTAGAAATCGAGTGTTGAAAGCTCTAATACATATATATATATATAAACTGTATACAACTGATATACAGAACTACAGAATGCCACCTGCTTCGAAATTACTCTTTATTTTCTTTTGTCCACACTCATGAAATACTTGTAAATTTACTACCTGAAAAACTTAAACTTGCGTTTCTACTAAAAATTATAGTGTTTTTAGAGGTTTGCTTTTTAAACGGCCAGCATTGTTTCTACAGACTGATTACTGTTCTATTTGACAGTTTGTGATTAAAACGTTATTTTCACAATTACATTTTTTTTCATATGGAAACTGTATACCTACCTCTAAAGAACTCTCACTCTTTATTTACGCACTAATTCCACTATTCTTAATTACACGAGTGTCAACAAAATGCCAAAAAAAAGTAAAAATTACTTTTCGTTCATGTAACTGCCAAATTAATCAGACTGTCTAACCTTTTCTCTACTATATTTGGGTCGGTTTCCAGACTAATCGCATGGCTTCGAGTACTAGTATTTTACTCGGAGCGACTGCCTATTTGACCTCCACAACCTAGTAACCTTGGCAATTTTCTGGCTTCTAACTGTTAAAAATTGGAATTCATAATTTTACTTATACGTAATTTATCTTCTCAGCCCGATTGTCACATGCACGTACGTTAATATAATCACCATGAAACGTATGTGAAGTGAGCTGTAAATAGCAACTGGATAGATTCACTTCAATCTCACTTCAGTAAAATTTTCACAGTGAGAGTTTTACAAAATACACCGTCAGTATCTGTTAAAAAACTAAACAATTCACGTGAATTCCTAAAAGCCACCTGGGCCTAAACCACCAACTCTTAAAGCAGTATTACTTTAATATTACTTCCAGTGGGAAAGAGACGGAGCTATACGTCCTGTATAGCTCCGTATCTTTCCCACTGGAAGTAATATTGAAATAATACTGCTTTAAGAGTTGGTGGTTAGGCCCCTGTTTCCCTTACCTTTGTTGTAAGACTCCTTTTAGTAGAAAACACTGCCTCCGCATTAAACTCAACTACCAAGTCCTGTCAATCGGCGTATATTCTCAGTGAATGTGGCGACTGTTCGAGTGGTCGCGGGCGCGGTGTGATAACGACGCGTTATCACAGCCTGTGCTAATGCCCGCTTGGCGCTTTGTGCTCTGCTGTGTCTACTGCTTTTGTTCTTTATTGAGTCGGCAGCGGTGTTGGCGATACTAGGCTATTTGTTTTACATAATTTTACAGCCTGTATTGAAGTAAATTGTGTGTGGTGAAGGACAAAGTTTAGTATTGAAAATCGTTTGGTAGTTACTCTGTTTTAGATAGTTTAGTGAAGTGCCTAGCTCCGGAATCCGGATTTCATTTGCAGAAATAGGTCTATATTATACGCAAATACACGTAACGTATAAACAACTATATGTACCTACTAAGAAACGTCCCAATGTAGATTTTTCTTAACCGCAAGAGCATTCTTTTCAAACCAAATTATTAGTTCAGTTCAGGGTCACTAGTAAACATAGTCTTGAGTACGAACTGTTTGGTGATAGCAATTAGTTTGTAAAGTCCAGTTGTATTAAGCTGTAATATTTTTTTAGAGTTGTCAAAGTACCTAACCTAGTTTTCATAGAAATTGTTGAACCTGTAGAAAAACATCCAAGTAAACAAGGAAAAACGCTAGTCACATCGCACTTGTCTGCAGAAGAACTGACTTAATCATAGTTAAGACTCTCTATTGTTCCTTCTAAAACACGAGGTTATAATTTCAGCAATTTTTCCTAAGATCACCAACTTACTGTGAGTACCTTCTCTCGCATAAAATATTATAATAAATCCTATGTCCAGCTTTCATTCTCCCAACATTTCATACTGTCACTTAAAATACAGAAAGTGTATTCAGAATGGACGTCAAAAGCAATGTCTTACTTATGAATGCTAAAAGCAATCCGAAAGCCGTAAATTCCGATATCTGAACGCTTAGTATAATTTATAATATTTGCTCAAAACTTAATACGGATTCAGCTTCCATTCAGATGTTTGTTAATTTTGTTATTGAGGTATTTGTCGGATTAAATATTACTTCAGTGAGGATTAGTAGGGAGTAGGAAAAAGCTAGAATATTTTGAGTATTGCTAAAGGATTTTTGGATGGAAACATATGGTGGAAAATTTTGTCAAGCTTTTATTTTTTTGATTACCTATGTATGTTAACTGTCAAGATGACAGTTGCTTTTTCCCAACTGGAAAAGGCAAGTCGGGAAAAATAATATAAATAATAATAATATGTTTATTTCCAAAAAAACTGAATACTACTTTACAATGGCAATGTGGCAGCAATTTCAATTTAGCCAAAGGGATAAACATCTGTAGCCGAACTAGGCATAGCCTGTATTTCGGCTATCAGCACAACAACAGATAGATAGTTGATGAGGTTGGAGTCCAATTCCAGTCTAACCGAATACAGCAAAAAACTACTAGAATTATATATTTAGCGCCAGCCTATCTGACCTCTAAAACGCAGTTACAGGATTGTAAAAAACAGTGTTACTTACTTTCTTTCTTTTCTTTTTTTAAATAAAACGCTAACAAGAGGTATCCCGTCTGACACCCCTTGGTAAGTGTCTACGCGTCGTCATCCATCACGTACGAGCCCACCACTATTAGACGTCACGAGTGTAGTTCCGTATTCCTCCACGCGCGGCGCCTCATTCATTAAAAAATCGGTCGACGAACACGCACGACAAACGCATTAATTTTGTTAAAACCTGTACTTAATTACTGATTATACGCCTTATTGCTATCGAAGAAGATTTTCATTCATCTCCAAAACATATTTTGGACCTTCTACGCCGGATGCAGCAGAAGAAATCGTCGCGACCAGCATAAATCGGACGCACGAAGCCATCAGCGAAGTCATCCACGGTACCAGCATAAAACGGTCAGGTCAATCATCATTATTTATCCTTATCCCTTTTTTCTTTGTTCAGTGCTTCATTTGTGTTGATAATGTGTAAAATAATAGTATTTTATTCCCGTTAAATAGTTAAAAACGCTTAAAGAATTTTGTTTTGTCGCTACCCTCAACTTAAAAATAATAATAAAAAAAATCTTTTGCTAATCTATAAAATATAACTATTTTCCACTGTCTTCCACAAACTCCAAAATGACTAAAACTCCATCAAAAGAAAGTCGTAGCAGTGGTGAGGATATATTTCGAGATTTAAATAAAAAAAGAGGTGTTGTTCGCGGTAAATTTCGACTATTCATGAAGTATGTAGACTCTGTAGAAATAATGCCCATTACTGAAATCATAAAAACAGAATTACAAACGCGTTTACAAAAGGCAGATTTATTGTTACAGCAGTTTTCAGAAATTCAGGACGAAATAGACTTACGAATACCTGATAGTCAAATAGAAAAGGAATTATCTGAGAGGGAATCTTTCGAAACCCATTATTATGCTTATGTGGCTAAAACTAAGTGTATTATTAACGCAGATAATGCTCAAAATTCTTCTAAAGTTTTTAGTAAAGTTCAATTACCTACAATTTCACTTCCATCCTTTGATGGCTCTTATGATCATTGGTTGGAGTACCGCGATACTTACCTATCTCTCGTCCATAACTCTAACGAAATAGATAATGTGCAAAAATTCCATTACTTACGGTCTTCTCTTTCTGGCAGTGCATTATCGGTTATTAAGTCATTAGAGTTTTCTTCTGAGAATTACAATATAGCATGGGAGTTATTGGAGAACAGATTCAATAATAACCGTTTACTTGTGCAAAACCATGTAAAGGCTTTATTTTCTATTACGTCACTTAATAAAGAATCATCCAATCAAATTCGTAAACTAATAGATACTGTTCTCAAAAACCTACGTTCCCTTAAAAACCTTGGCGAACCGATCGAGTCTTGGGACACGTTGATTATATACTTAATTACATCTAAACTTGATTCAGTTACCGAAAGAGAATGGGAAACTCATAAAAGTTCAATTATAAATAGTCACAATCAGTCAAATTCACGTACATCTCTTGATTATTTGATTACTTTTCTTAAAAATAGGGCTGACGTACTAGAAACTATTTATTTAGCACATAGTAAATCTTCCACAGAGAATAACGCAAAGAAGCCATCACATTCACAACAAACAAATAAGACACATAGTTACACATCATCACAAAATAAACAATCTAATAATAAAAATTCTAAACGTTTACGTATTTGCACTATGTGTCAAGCTAACCATCCGCTTTATTCTTGCGATTCATTCTTAAAATTAACCGTTAACGATAAAATTAAATTCATTAATGAAAAGAAGTTATGTTGTAATTGTTTACGCGCTAATCATTCGGTAGATGAGTGTTGGTTCGGTCCTTGTAGGCAATGTAACAAGAAACACAACAATTTAATTCATGATAAATGTGACGATAGTGCGATTGCATCCACATCGTCAGCTGTTGCGCTTAATTCACAGGCATCGTCGCAGGATACAACTAGTGGTAAGTCTTCAAACACTACTACATTACATTCTGCATCTCACACAATACATCAAAGTACTACTCATTCATCATTAGAGACTGTACTGCTGTCTACAGCTTTAGTTGAGGTCGCAGATAAAAGCAATAATTATCACACTACTCGTGCTTTATTAGATAACGGTAGTCAGCATTGCTTTATTGCAGAATCTTTATGCAAACGACTTAATCTTAATTTAATACAGTCCACTGTGCAAGTCTCCGGAGTAGGTAATTCGGTGACTAATTCCACACAATCATGCGAAATTAATTTGAGGTCTAAAACTACACAATATTGTACAAGCTTAAAATGTTTAGTTTTAAATCAAATAACAGCTCAGTTGCCATCTTTAGGTACAACATCACACATAAATATCCCTGATCATGTACAGTTAGCGGATCCCAAATTTTATTCGCCATCAGGAATCGAATTATTAATTGGGGCAGATAAATTCTGGGAACTTTTAAATGACGGACTTATTCGACTAAATAGTGGTCCGTATCTTCAGAATACTAAGTTGGGATGGGTAATATCTGGATCATTGTTGAATAATAAAACTTCACGCAATAACAATCGAGTTCAATGCAATTACTCACAATCATTAGACGCTCAACTTAGGAAATTCTGGGAGTTAGAAGAAATAGCTCCGCAAAATAAATTAACTAATGACGAGTCTTTATGTGAAAACATGTTTGTGCAAACTACGTACCGCGATAACACGGGTCGTTTTTTTGTGCGCATTCCATTAGCTGAGTCCAGCGACACACTAGGAGATACGTATGCACTCGCGCTAAATCGCTTTCACGCACTTGAACGTAAATTAGATAAATCTACATCTGAATATAAAAAATTATATTGCGATTTTATGAATGAATATTTAAGTTTAGGCCACATGAGTCGAGTCAATCACTATCCATCGTCACATTACTTTCTACCGCATCACGGTGTTTTAAGAGTTCATAGTAGTACGACCAAACTTAGGGTGGTTTTTGATGGAAGTGCAAAATCAACATCGGGCAAATCGCTTAACGATATTCAGTATATTGGCCCTAGTTTACATAATGACGTTTTTTCAATCTTGTTACGCTTTCGACAATTTAGATTTGTTGCATGCGCTGACGTCGAAAAAATGTATCGACAAATTAATGTCCAACCGGATCAAAGAAATCTTCAGTTAATTCTTTGGCGTGAAAATAAATCGGACGAACTCGGTGTGTACCAGCTTAATACCGTGACTTATGGTACCGCGTCCGCTCCTTTCCTAAGTATTCGATGCATCAAACAGCTGGCATCTGAGTGTAAGGATGACGTCATAAAGCAAGTAATAGACGAAGATCTGTTTGTAGATGACTTAATTACTGGTCATGATGATAAACAATGTTTATTAGACATTTGTACCAAAGTAAACGATGTTTTAAAATCTGGTTGCTTCTATTTACGTAAATGGTTGTTTAATTCGGAGACTTCTACTACAACAGATCAACCAAAAGAATTAGCTTTAGGCGAAAACTGTTTAACTAAAACTCTCGGTCTAGGTTGGTTAAATTATTTAGATTTATTATATTTTACTACAAAGATTGATGCAACCTTCACTCATGTGACTAAGCGCGTTATCTTGTCTGTTGTCTCACAGGTGTACGACCCATTAGGCTTGCTATCACCCACAATTATAATTGCAAAAATACTTTTACAAAAACTATGGCTTTGTAAGTTAAGTTGGGACGAACCAGTACCTGAAGATATTTTGTTTATGTGGAAAAACTTTATTGACACGCTTCAACACTTACAAAACATAAAAATTCCTCGTCATGTCAGACAAGTAAATACAAAATACACAGATTTGCATATTTTCACGGACGCATCACAGGATGCATATGGTGCATGCGCATACATAAGTACATACAACGACAACTCACCAGTCACTGTTAGATTACTTTGTGCTAAGACCAAAGTCGCACCAATTAAACCAGTTACAATACCGCGACTTGAGCTGTGCGGAGCTTTAGTTGGTGCCAAGTTATATCAAAAAATAATTCAGTCATGGAGATTAACTTTTGATAACATATATTTTTGGTCTGACTCCACGATTGTCATAAATTGGATTAAAATTTCACCTAACTTGTTAAAATCATTTGTACAGAACAGAGTAGTGCAAATCAATGAGTTGACTGGTGAGTTGCCGTGGTTACATGTTGCTGGTAAAAACAACCCCGCGGGGTCACGCTCGACGCGCTGCAAAGTTCAGATATTTGGTGGCACGGGCCAGCATTTTTAAATGAAATTAACACAAATTTTAAACAAAATAATCACGATGAATTGATAAAATCACACGATTTACCAGAAATGAAATCAAAGGTTAATTCTTTATTTACACAATCAACTTTTACTAGCATTTTTACCTTTGAACGTTTTTCAAATTTTAATCGCATGAGACGTGCAGCCGCTTACTTGCTACGATTCGTTCATAATGCACGAATCAAGGTCAAAACAGAACGTCGCATTGGTCCGCTTACGTCTGATGAGTTAAATAAATCAACACTAGTTCTAGTACGCTTAGCACAACAAACATCATTTCCAGACATTTTTGCTGCATTAATAAAAAACTCACCTGTAAAGTCGATGAGAAACATATCTAGTCTTGATGTGTTCCTAGATTCTGATCGCATTATAAGGGTAGGGGGCAGACTAGTAAATTCACACACCTTTTCCTTTAGTAAAAAACATCCTGTATTATTATGTTCAAAACATACTTTCACGCGACTTCTTTTTCAATTTGAACATAAACGTCTACTCCATGCTGGTCCACAATTGCTCTTGGCTACTATCAGAGAAAGTTGGTGGCCTCTCAAGGGCCGTGACTTAGCCAAGCAAACAGTACATAAGTGCATTACATGTACTCGCCAGAAAGGGAAAACCCTGTCAGTAAAAATGGGTAATTTGCCTCCTGAAAGATTGGAGCCGGGGTATCCTTTCTTGCGCTGCGGTGTAGATTATGCGGGACCTATGTTCATATTGAATCGTAGAGGAAGGGGTTCAAAACTTGAAAAATGTTATGTTTGCCTATTCATATGTTTCACTACTCGTGCGATACACTTAGAATTAGTCACAAGTTTAAGTTCTGAGGCATACTTATTGGCTTTGAGAAGGTTTTTATCTCGTCGTGGAAAACCCGCACAAATATTTTCCGATAACGGAAAAACCTTTGTAGGCGCACTAAAGGAATTCTCTAATTTTTTAAATGCTAGTGAAAACGACATTTTAAATTTCACTGCAAGCGAAAATATTAATTTTAACTTTATTCCTCCGTACTCACCACATTTTGGGGGTCTGTGGGAGGCAGGGGTCAAATCCTTCAAATATCATCTCCGTCGTGTAGGAAACGTAAACCTCACGTATGAGGAATTTTCCACGTTATTGACACAAATAGAAGCCCTCCTAAACTCCAGACCTATGTATCCCATGTCTTCAGACCCAAACGACCTTCTCCCTCTTACACCAGCCCATTTCCTGATTGGCCGACCGCTCGTTGCACCTACCTACGAAGACCTCACAGCTGCAACTACGTCACGCTTGGTCCGCTACGAGCGCATTGAACAAATGAGGCAGCTTTTTTGGAAACGCTGGTCGCAGGAGTACGTTTCGGAGCTGCAGACAAGGAGTAAATGGCAGTCTAACACCGGCACAATAGCACCCAATACCTTGGTGCTCATTAAAGAAGACAATCTGCCACCTTTAAAATGGCGACTTGGACGAGTCATAAGCACTTCACCTGGGAAGGATGGACTAGCACGTGTAGCTGACATTAAAACTGCTACCGGAGTGATACGAAGATCATACCCCAGATTATGTCCGCTGCTAAAGGAGGAAGAACCCTAACTTCCGTCAACTTCTACATTCTTCTACTTCTTCTTAATCGTTGGAGGCTGTTACTCCAAGGCGGGCGGCATGTCTACGCGTCGTCATCCATCACGTACGAGCCCACCACTATTAGACGTCACGAGTGTAGTTCCGTATTCCTCCACGCGCGGCGCCTCATTCATTAAAAAATCGGTCGACGAACACGCACGACAAACGCATTAATTTTGTTAAAACCTGTACTTAATTACTGATTATACGCCTTATTGCTATCGAAGAAGATTTTCATTCATCTCCAAAACAGTAAGAATGATTGCAGCTGTAGCATGTGTATTATGTGACCAATCTTATGACTACAGTGTTCTTACTTAAAGTTAGCTCAAACAGACCCCCGTATGTTTCCACGCAACTCCGCAGCGGGCCTCAGCTTTATCAATAAAACTGAATATCTAAGGTGCAACGTAGGCGTAAACAAGACTGATGCCTGCTAAGAGGACTTTAGCTGAATTTGTGTCCGCAATACCTATTGATAGCCCCAGGACCCGGTGTAGGCTATGTCCTACATTAGGGCCTGCTTAGGTATGAGTAGACGAGAGTTAGGCATTGTTGAGGATTATGTAAGTGTATTTTGAAGTGAGTAGAAATGTTAGAGTTTGAAATAGTTATTTATGATATTAGTGCGGTAAGTTGGTTTTTACAAACGAATAGACGAATGTAAGCACGAGACGAAGTCGAGGGCTTACCATAGTCACGTACATAGTCACGAGTTTGTAAAAACCAAATCCGCACGTGTGTCATACAACGTTTTTCGACACATTTGCGAGAAAACATTACAATAAGTAGGTAATGAAACAAAACTTTTTGTCTCTAGAAATCAGTCGGAAAGTCGCAACAATCTTTAACGTTTCTAATATGAAAATGGCGCGAATTTGCAAAGGGCGCCACATGCGCGTGGTGAAAATTAGAACCACAGACTTTTTTTTTTTTATTTATCTCATTCTCTCATTTTCTCTATAATATTAAAATGAGACAAACGTATACAGCAAAAGCGCTTCCAAGGAGGTTCGATCATTCAGCTTATTTATTCTCGTGATGTGAAACTCCTTGGTGGAATTCTTATTAATTTTTATGGAAATTAAAAAAAAACTGTAAAGAATACGCACGGCGCTATACAACGGAGTTTGCGGTAAAATATGTACTTAGGTGAGAGTACCTACTTTGCCGCACGCTCCATTGTGTGGTGCATAATTTTTAACTTTCGAACAATGCATACAGGCTTCGTAAATGCATTTTTTGAGCAAATGTGTTGAAAAATAATTTTCATGGTTTTGCAGTGAGTTTTGAGGATGATGATTATGTTTGGCTTATTAATAGTTTTGTTAAAGGACATTTACAAATAACTTAAGTATTCAGTACAAGCCACTTATCTTACTTACTGTTCTTATTTACTACTTTTTCCTAGTTTTTCCGTTTTTTTTTATAATCTCTACAATTTTTTTTCGAAAAGCCCTATTCGTACTACTATGAACATTTTAAAATGACCATGACCATCTTAATTTACCAAGTTTCGTGCCTCGGAAAGGTTACCGTTTTAGTCCCAGCAGCCATTTCTTGAACATTTACATTTGTCATTGCAGAAGCCAAAAAACCCGGCACTAGTCTTGCCAAGAGTGATCGTAAAATACTGGTACCCAGATGCTTCTGGTTAGACTGGGAGCCGACCCCACCATGGTCGGGAAAATTTTTTTGAGAGCAGATTAATTTTATTGTAATGGAAAATATTAATAATCTCTGGACTCTCCAGTCAAAGAAAAATATTTTTCTATCAATTGAATTGTTGCTGGTATTGCAGGCCATTTTTTTTTACAACAGAGTGGAATACGTAATTTAGTAAATTATTTAATTTTCAACTATACCATTATAATTATGTAGGAGAGGTCTAAGGTCCACACACTCAAAGATTTGATACCACCAACACGAATTCTTGGAAAGTGATTGTTTTGGAACTCTTTAGTTTTTCAAAAAACTTTAGTTTCACTATTGTTTCTTGACTGTTTAGCAGAAACTACGACATAGGATTTTCCTCAGGTAGGTATTTCTAACTATTGGAACTAAGATGCTGCAACAAATGAAAAACCCATTGGTATACTCCCGGATTCAAACTTGCGACATCATGTTGCATCATTTTCATGGCTCTAGTGTATACCAAGAAGTTTTGACAATGGAAAATTTTAATAGTTAATTTGGTTTTCACAGCGGTTTTTCCGAAATTGGATCACACAAGGATTATACTCCAACTGATCGGCGAATGTAGCTGCTCTGTAATTAACCACAATTCATAAAAATTCCACCATTCTTGGTTCCTTTTACGACACCTAAGATTAAATTGCTCGGAAGTTTGTTGAGCCACTTTTCTTCTCAGCTAAAGCACCAGGAAGTAGTACGCCGGTGTTTTGGGGGTCTGCCTTTTGAACACATTCAAAAATGTCAATTTGTTAAATAACTTTTCATTTGATTAAGAAGCCTTGCATTTCATGGTCGAAGACCATGTTAACCCCTAGAGTAGACTAAAGGAACTCAGCCAAAATTATTTGGTTGAAATCTATATTTATTGATGAATTTCTCACTAACAAACTCTAACCTACGTCAACATTTTTCATACAGTATCTGTTTTAGTAGTATTTATCCTTAACACAAATGCAGACCAGTTAATACAGAACAACATGTCCTGCCCATATCAGCAGCATTCGCGTTATCGTCGAGCCATCAGTCAGCACCTTCCGCGTTTGTCAACAGCATTCATATTCATGAATCCTCGTCAGTTTATAATTACGGGAGAAGATTTTGAATGTAGATCACTGGACAAGGAAACTGCTTGCAAATAGCATAAGCACACTGGTAAAGATGAAAGGAAAAATACAGGTAGGTACTTCCCATCGCGGACATTTGCGGTGAACCACTATTGAACCTTATAACCATAGAGCTAAGGTCGAAAAGTGCGTCCGCGATAGTACCTACTATCGCGGACATTTGCGATGAACAAACCACTTTAAAATTATTTAATTCCATGTAGGTAATTTTATCGGTAATATACAACTCAAGTACTTTTGGGATTTTTTTTTCTGTTAAGAAAGTCGAATGGTCTTTTCAGATAATTCATTCTTTTTCTTCTTCGTCTTGTCAATAGTAGGCAATTATTTCATAAAATGATTTAAGTCCTTACCTACCTCAACACCAGTTTTTCATAGGAAACCATCTAGTCTAGATTATTTTTCTCACTTAATACTTCCCACCCATACAGAGGTAGTTACAGCAAATTACCAATTCAAAATAACTGAATATTTATGCATAATATATTTATTCAAATGTACATGTGTCTTCGATTGAGTATCTCTGCCTTATATGTAATTAGTAATTACATAGATATACATAAATATCGCAATTATTTCTTAATGTTAGTATTTAATTGATGTGAACATCGAATAAACAGGATAAGTAATACCTTTGAGGAATTAAGAGGTATTTTAATGGTGTAGAAGTGTGTTTATTATTATATTTTTCTAAATAACTTATTATTTAAAGGAACATACGAGTATTATTGCAATATAAACTTATAGTATATAAAGCATGATTTAGTCTTTCTTACAATAAGGTTTGCTATATCCCAATAGTAGAAACATTTATATTGCGGGGTTGTTTTCGCTGTATAATGCAATAGCATAACAGAGCAGCAACAACCCCGCAAATCCCCAAATAGGTGAAAATTATTTAACTAACAAGCAAAACAAACAAGCATTTACAAATTTAATATTTGTTTTATCGAAAGCAAGGATCACAATAGGTATATTATGCGTTAGTTCGTATTCGTTCTATTGATTCTGTCAGCTCCCATGAGAAAATCGGAAAGATCCAAATACAATGGAAGGCACTACTTGATGCAAGAAAAATTACCATTTCCCAAAAAAACCTTGCGTACAAAGATTATTTACTCACTCTAAATGACAGATCACAATGGGGAATAACTCCCATACATGTCAATCAATACAGTTCATAAAGACATGGGAACCATGAAAGAACTATAAACCTGACTGATGTCAACAGACGGAATTCCTTCCCATGCGCCCACGCATGTTTTGTTGCTATGATAGTACGCATATTGCAATGGCGTATTATTGGTATGGTGGCCTTTGCTTCATCACATTTGTAATATAAATGATTTGCTAATTTTTTTTTCATTCGCAAATTGTACAAAAGGAATCTTTCGCGATGAAGCTTAATTAAAACTAGATAATTTTTGGAGTCAATTATTAAGTCTAGGTACCCTAGTTATAGAATAAGGAAACGGGGAAGACAGTGTCGTAGGATTTGAATGAACAACGAGTGAAATACACTTCTGGACACATCTATTGGCCCACCTTGTATTTTCAGTTTCGTTTGCTCCTAGCTAAAATTTTATATTAGGTCGAGCAAAAAGTTTTTATGCAGTTTTGATCCTGGCACATTCACAATTTCATTCAATAGTCTTTTTTTGAATTTCGAACACAGAATTTAAAGAAACAAAAGACAATTTGGAGCCTGTTTGTTGATATCAAACAATCGAATACTAAGAAAACTTGGTTTTATTGGTTTACTTGGATTTAATTTTTGAAAAAGTGATTGATATCTTTGGTTTTGCAACAAACATTACTTATTCTTAACATTAAGGTGAGGTTCTATCAATAATCTATGGATACTACACCTGAAGTCGCCGCCCAAGCTGTGGCACTTATTCAGGCCGGACACAGCCAGAGAAACGTGAGTGCTCAACTTAATTTAAGTCGATCTGCGGTCCGAAATGTTTATCGGAGGTACCTAGAGACTGGCGGCTTTGTTCGTCGCCAAGGAAGGCCACGATCTCGGGTCACAACTGAAAGGCAGGATCGATTCATCGTGACGACCAGCTTGAGAAATCGTCACCTTACCTCCATTGAGATACAAAACCAACTTCGCGACTTCCACGGAGTATCTTTGAGCGCTCGAACTGTTCGGAGAAGGTTAAAAGAACGCGATATGGTACCACACAAGCCAGCTAATGGGCCCAAACTAACGCGAGCCCACCGAACAGCGCGCCTTCATTTCGCACGCAGTCATTTAAATTGGACACAGCAAGATTGGAGCCGTGTACTCTTTTCTGATGAGTCTAAAATTGTGTTACATGGCAATGATGGAAGGAAGAAGGTCTACCGACGTAAGGGAGAGCGTTTCGCACAATGCTGCTTTGAAGAGAGGGTTGCTTATGGCGGTGGCTCATGGACTGTCTGGGGCGGTATATCCGCGAGCGGCAAAACTCAACTTGAGGTTGTTACAGGACCACGGCTGCCAACATTAAATGCTGAAAGGTACATTCGTCAGTGCTTAGAACCTCACGTGATACCATACGCGGACTATGTGGGCCCAAATTTCCTTTTTATGCATGATAATGCAAGAGCCCATGCGGCCGGCATCGTCAGGGAATATCTTCGGGATGTGAACATCACAGTTATGGACTGGCCAGCCAGAAGCCCAGACATGAACCCCATTGAGCACATGTGGGACGAGCTAAAAAGACGTGTTAGGGCTCGTCAGCCAGTTGCCCAGACGATGCAAGAGTTGAAAACTGCCATAGAAGAGGAGTGGGAGATGATCCCTCAAAATTTCATAGAGCGGTTGATAAACTCTATGCCTAATCGTATGAGAGCTGTGGTAGATGCCCATGGAGGCAACTCGCGTTATTAAATTAAACCTTTATTTGATAAAACATGTTTTTTATTCAAAAATCAATTGCCTTTAACAAGGCGCATATCCGACTTGTTAGGCGTAGCTCCATGTCGTATGGTATTCTGAATTCAAATTTAAAACAATACGATCGAAAAAGATGGTAAAATGTATCAGGTTTAAAACTGCATCAACAGTTTTTGTTCAATCTAGCAATCATATTTCGGTAGGGGCCATCGAAACCTAAACTCTAAGGTGGGCCAATAGATGTGTCCAGAAGTGTATATGTTAGTATGTTGCGTCTGAACAAAGGCATATAATTACTATGGTATTTTTTAATAAAGAGTATTATTTTATCCCTACTAACATTATAATAATAATAATAATAATAATAATAATAAGCCCCCTAAACAACCACACGTCCTGATTGACCATCTAATCACGTGGGGGGCGGACACACGAATGAGAAATTACTGGCGTGGCTAACGTGGCTCTGGAAACCCATTCAACATGGAGACACGTTCAAAAAGAAAACGTATAGGACCGCTGCCCGGGGGCGATCGCCGGGGCGCACCTGGAGCTGACGCTGGGTGTCACAGCATGCGAACCGTCAGCGGTGAGGAGTTGATCAGGCGGGCTCCCACCGACAAAGATACTACAGCCGAAATCATTGACGATGGTGACAGACTTACGGACAGGACAAACACCCCTGTAGAACCGTATAGCCCAAGCACTGTATCATACGCACCTTCTAGGTCATCATCACTATCCATACCATCGTCACCTACCAATACGTCACCACCTCCCATTCTTAGTTTAAATACAGTCCCACCCACTCTGACCTTGAATGTTGCGCGGGAGGTTAGTTCCTTTTTACCCGCGTCCACCAAGGCTGGAAAAGCCAGAGTTCGCATGAGATGGAGCAAAGAAGTTAACCTATTTATCATGCGAACTTACTTCTACATCACTAAATTAGAGACTGACATGACCACCTATAGACAACAATTGCATGAACTTTTTACACAACAATACCCTGAAGTAACTGTTTCAGAACAAAGAATTTCTGACCAGGTAAGAGCTATAGTTAGAAATAAACTTTTACCTCCACAACTTATAGAACAACTTAAAGAAGAAACACGAATACAGCTACAAGAAACAGAAAATACTATATATATTGATTCTACTCCAGTGTCACATAACATACCCGAGACAGCTCAGCAACAACAACCACAGCCTAATAGTCAATCTCAACCACATAACCAATCACAAAGTCACACGCAAACATCACATATGTCCACACAGACTGAATCTATAACACTAACACTAGAAAATGATATCGAAACCTTAGTCGCTGCTGACCAAAACCTACCAACAGATGTGTATATCCAAGAAGTACTTGATAAATTTAGATCAATACTTGTACAGTATTCTGGTATGGACCCAGCAGTCCGACCAAAACTGCCAAAACTTCGGTATTGCCCCAATCTTTTCCGGTTAGTCAGTTTATTTAATGAACATATACTAAATCAATTTATTTCTGATGACACTCAACTTTTAGATATTCACACACTTATATACTGCACCGCGGTAGTCATATCGGAAGAACTTAATTTTAAAATTGCGCAACACACAGGGAATATTAGTCCAAAACAGAATTTTAAACCAGCATGGCAAGTAAGGCTGGAAAAAGACATTGAAAAACTCAGAGCAGATTGCAGTAGACTTACACAATACATTAACAATAATAGGTCAAGAAAAGTAGTAAGCAGGGTTGAGGCTATATTTAGAAGTAATTTAACACATACCAGACATGAAAGTACTAACAAAAAACCTGAAGAATTTCTAGACACCTTAAAACAAAAATTAGCACTCAAAGTTCATAGACTCAGAAGATATAAAAAAGCACAACGACGTAAACTTGATAACGCCATTTTTGTAACCAACGAAAAAGTATTTTACAGAAACCTAGACAAACCACCCACCGACACAAATCATGAGAATAGCACAGACACACCTAACCAACCTACAAAAGAACAATTAGAAGCATACTGGGCTAGTATCTGGGAAGAACAAGTACAGCACAATGATAAAGCTGCGTGGATAGCAGAAGAAGAAAGCAAATGGAGGTCAATAGATGAAATGGAATTTTTAGAGATTACAGAGTCTGATATCACACACATAACAGGCAGGTTACACAATTGGAAATCTCCTGGTATAGACAAAATACATAATTTTTGGTATAAAAAGTTAACATCATTATATAAACCCATCGCAAAAAACTTAACAGAAATAATTTTAGGACAACAAAGTATACCTGAATTCATTGCAACAGGCATAACTTACATGCTACCCAAAACTAAAAATTCACCACAACCTTCCCAATACAGACCAATCACATGCCTACCCACGATATATAAAATATTAACATCATCAATCACAGCAAAAATCAACTCACATATTGAACGCCACAACATTATGGCAGAAGAGCAGAAAGGATGCAGGCGGGGCCACATGGGATGCAAAGAACAGTTAATAATTGATTCTACTATTCATAAACATGCCACCGCAAAAAACAGAAATCTCCATTGTACATATATTGATTATAAAAAAGCCTTTGACAGTGTACCACATTCTTGGTTGATTCAAATATTAGAAATTTACAAAATTAACTCAAAAATAATAGATTTCCTACGCAACATAATGCCTCAGTGGAAAACCACCCTGCAACTAAATTTTAATCAGAACAGTGTTACAACGCGACAAATTTCTATCAAGAAGGGTATCTACCAAGGTGATTCCCTGAGCCCCCTGTGGTTCTGCCTCGCATTAAACCCTCTGTCACATTTGCTGCAGCGCTGTCGAGCTGGATATTGTCTCAAACACACTACAGACCAAACAACAATCTCACATCTTATCTACATGGATGATATTAAACTTTACGCGCAAACCGAAAAAGATATGAAGGGACTAGTAGAAGCTACAGCAGAGTTTAGTCAAGATATTAACATGCAGTTTGGCTTAGATAAATGCAAAACACTTCACATCATACGAGGCAAGATACGGCCCGGCAGCTATGTAGTAAATGACACAGACACCATAACAGCAATGGAGTCGACTGATTTTTACAAGTATTTAGGATATTCGCAACTAAAGGGACTAGATCATGTTAGGATTAAAGATGCGCTCGCAGCAGAGTACCAGAAGAGACTTAACACCCTATGTAAAACTCAACTTTCTGGTAAAAATCTCATCAAGGCCCTAAATACATTTGCCATCCCCATATTAACTTACTCATTCGGAGTTATTAAATGGACAAAGACAGATGTAGAACAATTAGAGAGAACCACCCGCACAACACTTACTAAACATAACAACTTACATCCTAAATCTGCAATAGAGAGACTTTCGATCAAAAGGCAAAACGGTGGAAGAGGCCTTATTGATATCCAGCATCTGTGGCGAAAACAAGTCTATAGGCTTAAAACATTCTTTCACTCAAAATCTTGTACAAGCAACATCCATAAAGCAATAGCTCTAAATGATTTAAAGTACACTCCACTTAATTTAAATGAACAGTTAGATACAGAAGATATTACCAACAATAACCCACAAACACAAAAAATAGAAGATTGGAAGAAAAAAGTACTGCATGGCCGACATCCTCACGACTTAGAACAAGCCCATGTAAACAAAGTAGCTTCAAACAAATGGCTTAAAGTAGGTAGTTTATTCCCTGAAACTGAAGGATTTATGATTGCGATACAAGACCAGATAATTAACACTAGAAATTACAGAAAATATATCATCAAAGATCCTTCAGTAACAAATGATAAATGTCGTAAGTGCCATATACAGCCGGAAACTATCCAGCATATTACCGGAGCGTGCACAACTCTCACGCAAACAGACTACACGCACAGGCACAATCAGGTAGTCAATATAATACATCAAAAATTAGCAGTTAAGTACGCACTCATACAGGACACAAACACCCCTTACTACAATTACACACCGCAGACTATTCTAGAAAATGACACACATAAACTTTACTTTGACCGAGCCATTCTTACCGATAGAACAATTCACTACAATAGACCGGATATAACTCTACAAGATAAAATAAATAAAGTGACCTACCTGATAGACATTGCTGTACCCAACACACATAACATACAGAAGACAATAACTGAAAAAATTAACAAATATGCAGAACTCAAGGATGAAATAACTAGAATATGGCGACAAGACAAAGTTTATGTGGTCCCCATAGTTCTGTCCACAACAGGCGTTATCCCGAATCATCTTCTCCACAGTCTAAAAATGCTTAATTTAAAAGAAACCCTCTACATCACCTTGCAAAAAGCTGCCATCTTAAACACATGTCGTATTGTCAGAAAATTCTTGCAAATAGACGATAGCGAAATAGGTCCTCTTCATAACGCATCCTCTACATAACCCACCACACGCTGCATTTACTTGGTTTCGGCCCGTAAATGTAGCTTAAAACCAGCCAAAGAGCTGAGAAGAAAAGACACTTCGAAAAATAATAATAAAAATGATCTATACAAATACAAATATTTAGGATATAAGCAACTTAAAGGACTCGATCACACATCAATTAAACAAACACTTAATACAGAATATCGGAGGCGAATTAACGCAATTTGTAAAACACATTTATCAGGAAAACATCTAACAAAAGCTATAAACACTTTTGCCATACCAATATTAACCTACTCATTCGGAGTAGTAAAATGGTCAAAAACAGACATCGAGCAGTTAGAAAGAATCACACGCACAACACTAACAAAACACAACAATCTACATCCTAAATCTGCGATTGAACGGCTCACTATTAAAAGACAAAATGGAGGGAGAGGCCTAATCGACATACATCACCTGTGGCAGAAACAAATCGCAAGGCTAAAAACGTTTTTCTACTCAAAATCTCGTACAAGTAACATACACAAAGCTATAACTTATAATGATTTGAATTACACTCCGCTGAACTTAAGTGAACAAATTTTAGAAGACACAACCGACACTGATCCCCAGAAACAAAAAATAGAAAACTGGAAAAAGAAAGTACTCCACGGTAGGCACCCTCATGATCTGGAACAAACCCATGTTAATATAGCAGCGTCTAATAAGTGGCTAAAAATAGGAAACCTGTTCCCAGAAACTGAAGGCTTCATGATAGCCATACAAGATCAAATTATCAACACCAAAAACTACAGAAAATATATTATTAAAGATCCTACCCTCACAAATGACAAATGCCGCAGATGTCATATTCAACCAGAAACAATTCAACACATAACCGGAGCATGCACAACCCTCACACAGACAGACTACACTCACAGACACAACCAAGTTGCTAACATTATACATCAAAAACTAGCAATCAAACACAGTCTCATTCAAAACTCTAATACCCCTTACTACAATTATAAACCTGAAACCATTCTAGAAAACGACACATATAAACTATATTTCGATCGCGCCATACTTACAGATAAGACCATTCACTACAACAGACCAGACATAACGCTTCAGGATAAAATAAAAAAAATCACTTATCTCATAGACATCGCAGTTCCTAATACCCACAACCTACAAAAAACAACAGCCGAAAAAATTAGTAAATACGCCGAACTTAAAGACGAAGTCAAAAGAATATGGAGACAAGAAAAAGTTTACATTATTCCAATAGTTCTCTCCACGACAGGCCTAATCCCACACCATCTTCTCCGAAGCCTAAAATTACTAGATTTAGAAGAATCCGTTTATATAAACCTACAGAAAGCTGCCATATTAAATACATGTAGAATTGTCCGAAAATTCATGCAGTTGGAAGACGAAAACACACTCTCATCTTGAAAACCTACACATTACACGCTGCATTTACTTGGCTTTGACCCGTAAATGTAGTTGAAACCAGCTAAGAGCTGAGAAAAAGAAAACATCCGAAAATAATAATAATAATAATAATCACTTTATAAATGTAATCTTAACTTTGTCTGTCTGTTACACTTTCACAATAAAACGGCTTAACGGATCGTCATGTTTGGCAAATATATTATAAAAGAACCTGGGAAATGGAGAAGCTACTTTTTACGCGATAACCACGCGGGCGGAGCCGCGGGCAAAGGCTAGTTCTTTACAAAACTACTTAAAAGATTATGATATTATTTTGTAATATAATATTATAATTACTATATAGTTTAGCGTCCCTTTTCCAATTGCGTCAATGTCCAATAAGCTCATTTTGTCAAGGCCAACGATGCTTTATGCCTCGGGACATTTTCTGTTTTTGTCGCGGGAAACTCCTTTACGCTGAATGTAGGAAACCTGGAGGAGGGGGGTATCCCGGGATGAAATAATGATGATGCTGATCACCTTTCCTATGTAAGTAATCTTGTCCAACCTTGAGGAACATCAACAGTAGTTAGTCAACTACCAGTTTCTGCAGTATGTTGTAGAATGTGCTAATACCACTGATATACAGCCTTAGTAGCGTCATAAGCCTCCCACACTAACAATAACTTATGATAATCTTTGTAAATATAGCATATCAACACTAAGTATATTTCCTTATGTGTTGTTAATTAGAAGTTAAATGCTTCTTTTGTCGTATAGTTCAATACGTTAAATAAGTCTAGATATTTTGGCTATATACGGTTGTGGCAGTTAGATTTAATGACTGTGTAGAAGCAGTATTGTTATGTAATTAAATAAAAACAAACTACTGTGACAGGTTCACAAATAAATTTCCGGGAGTCTTTAATTCAAGTGTGAGTAGGTTACTTCTAGGCAGGCGTACTCCATCTTCGACCACATCATCGCTGACCATCAGGTGAGATAGTGGTCAAACACGTGCTTATCAGTAATAGTAAACAAAAATGTGAATGTTTGAATGTACCAATCACGATTCAGCGTCCAGACTACCTACTGAAACTGATTTGGTCGTCTTAGCACACGCGCAGACTAGGTCTTGATTTAGAAATAGTATAGGTATCTACATTTGGTTCCAGCACTACATACTCGTAAGATAATTCTCGACTCATGACAAAGACAGTATTACCAACTAAGTTAAAGTGCCAAGTTAATCTGTGGATGAAATTACAAACTGACATTTTGAAAACTGTTTTGCATGTGTTTTTGATATTTTAAGTAATCTTTTAAACAAGGTGTTAACGTGTTTCTGAATTAAAGGCGTGTCTGGCAAACCATTTTGGGCTGTGTTCATCACATCCTGCCCTCAGGCTTGCATACAGTAAACACAACACATTAAAAACAAAATAAAGTCGAATTTAATGAAGAGGTCTTCAAGGTCCCAAGATACTAAAAGGATAAACAAAAGAATGTCACGACTGCGATGGAATTGATTACCTACTAATTATAATATAATAAATTTTATATTCGGAACATCTATCATGTTATCGAAACAGAAGAAACAAAAATTAGGAAAAAGAAAGATGATGAAGATGGAGGCGTTTGCTCAAAGTTCAAAACTTTAAATAAAATGGGTATAAAAGTTGACTGTTGTCCAAGGCTTTGAAAACCATGAAGGTACCTATACTAATAAAACGAGCTAAGCCACAAAACTTTACTTAGAATATTATGAACCCATTAAACTTGCCCCTAAAACACCGTACACTGCAGGCCACAAGTAAGTGCACGCTCATATTTCCAAAGTATTCGAGCTGAACCCGATACGCATGAGACGCCTATTCCGTAAGCGTGATCTCAAGGCCCCGTGCAGTATCGTCGTCGACAGCCGATCTGACGGTGTCGGGTGACGCCGACGATGCGATCGACTTACCCATCGACCGATCACGAGCCGAGAATGTCAACGCACTTGTATTGCACTAATTAGCTGCGCAGTACAACAATTAGGTCGTTATGAAACTCTTGAACACCTAGACTAAGAATTTGCAAGATTAAATTGACGTAGCTAAGTATGTTTTTGTAGTTGTAGCGGATAATGCAGCAGATTGCACCAATTTGACAGAAAAAGACTACACAGTAATTAGTCGACAGTATTCAGCTAAAAACTATTCTGTCAGAATACCTCGTAAACTAATTAACAAGCAGCAATTGTAACAGACATTGCAGCAATGGTCTTCGCATGTCACAGCGCACTCAACAAAACCTTACACATAACTTTTTATAAGTCCGTGGAGAAATCCGCATTGTGGTGCCTTTACAACGTTTAATGTGATGCTGATACGTAGTAAGATTGCACAGTATTGCACCGCACGGAGTGGGCGGGACACGCAAGTCTCGCGGTCCGAGCCATGCAAATGCTTGGTGTACACAGCAACTTGGCCGATAATGTATTAGGAATCCTGTTTGATTTGTGTGGGCATTGTCGAGCTTTTGTCCTGTTACCTACCGAGTTTGTTCCCTTGTTACTGTTTGTACGCACATTTTAAACGGGACTTGATAAGATTCTCTTTTCTTAATTTTTGCATGCTCGTCATAAATACATTTTGTACTAGTCTGTCCGTTTTTCTTTCGCTTCTTCCGTATCTGCGGTTGTCTTGGTACGTGTGGAAGTTCTTGTTATATTTATGTATCTACTCAACTTTACCCGGTCAATCTTCTTTTTCGTCGTATTCACGATTCCAAGTTTAGTTGATTTTGAGCAAAATTCGGCCAAGTCGACCGCGTTAGCGTTTCCCTAGTAAAGGTTGCGGAATTTGTTCGAAAGAGTCACCGCGGCCCTGGAACGCAAATAGCATTAGAAGGAACACGGATGGTTTTTTAGTCAGTAAGAATCTGACACTTCCTGCCGCTCCGCTCAGCCCAGAGCGGAAAGAATCATTAGGTACACTATTTCCAATCCTTAAAAAAAAGGTCTTTTAAGAGTGCAAGTGTTGTTGCACAAAGCACTACAGTAGGTCATTGTTTGGGACGTACCACTGTCTGATTAAGCTGTGCTTGCCCCACCTGGCTTCTTACTCTCTCTTTGCTCGCTCTCGTTCTTCTTCTTGGGCCCTGGCAGGTGCCCCGCAAGGACCTTTGTTACGGCTCATCTTAAAATCAAAATCAAAAGTCATTTATTCAAATTAGACTGAGAGCCAACACTTTGTGAATGTAAAAATTCTAGATCACCTCTTCTTAGTGTTTTAGCTAGTAAGAAGAAGTAGACAGTCTGCTGGAGGGGAGTGTTTCAAGAGTTATAGATTTTGGCTTCGCTAGCTATTTAATTTTCTGTTCCGACTCTTCAATCTCTCTTTTAGCTTCTTTTGTA
This sequence comes from Melanchra persicariae, assembly GCA_947386135.1. Lineage (NCBI taxonomy): Eukaryota > Metazoa > Arthropoda > Insecta > Lepidoptera > Noctuidae > Melanchra > Melanchra persicariae. The sequence continues at coordinate 8,005,685 of OX376664.1, read as the reverse complement.
ACAAGGGAACTGCACCAGTTATCAGGCTGACGCAATGGGTCTAGGGGCACAGATAATTAAGTCGGCCGCAAGTGTCCGCGAGGCGGCGCGCCGCCGCCGTATCGCGGCGCTCGGCGCTCGGGGCTGGGTGCCGCGCTAATGTGCAAGCGCATCGCCTGCATCGATGCGGCTGCTTCACTGACGGATTCTACAATAGTCGTGTTTAGGATGAATTAGGAAGATTAGTATGGTGTGGCATTAAAGTTTGTAAAACGAATTCTTACATATAGCTAAAAACATTCATTCATCAAATAGGTCCATGATTTAGTCACTAAATTCAAATTAAAACTAAATTAAATTTCAGTTTATACAAATTCAAAGGCTCAAATACATAGCGTGCTTGGAGACGCCTTTATTCTATTAAAGAATACAAATTGCAGAAAAAAAAATGTTATTCAAACCTGTAGTTAGCCAAACCTGGGGTCATAGAGAGTGTATAATATGTCGTAGCCCGTTAACTTAATCAGCCGTTTTATTAAAAACCTAGCATTTTTACTTAAATGCGCCGATTTTTCAGTAACCTAAGTGACATATTTTGTTCAATATCGTTTAAAGACTTGCCCATGCCCACTTTAAACTACACTCTTTTGCAAAAAAAACGGGCACCTAAGGAAATTTACGTTCTAAGGTCGATTTTAGTTAATTAAATGAAGTTTATTTCAGCTGTATACTTATAATCGTGTAAATTAATGCGCGTGAAGTGAATTCGAGCAATTAAAAGAAAAAAAAACGATGGATTCTTTAAAATCGATGTACACGCCCAAACAATAAAAAGTGGTCGGCAATAAAGACAAGTTGTTTTTTACTTTTTTTAATTAAATAAAGTTACAAATGTAAAAACCTAATAACGAGTGTGACCTCCTCTTGCCAAAATCACAGCTTGAATCCTTCTGGGCATGCTTTCCACGATGTTTTTAATAACGTTTTGAGGAATACGTTCCCACTCTTCTGCAATGACGCTTTTTAGCTCCCTGATGTTTTGTGGAGCAGGTTGCACTGATCTTACCCGTCTCTTTAGAACATCCCACACATGCTCAATTGGATTGAGGTCAGGACTTCGAGCTGGCCAATCTAAACGACGGATCCCAACTTCTTGCATGTACGCTTCCACGTCGCCAGAACGGTGCGGGCGAGCATTATCGTCCATAAAAATGGAATCTTCCCCAAGTGCAGTCAATGTGGGTTGTGCATATGGAATTAGAACTTCCATTATGTACCGGTGTGCATTTAATGTTCCATTTTCTATGAAAACTAACTCCGTACGCTCCGTCGAATTAATTGCTGCCCAAAAAATAACGGAGCCTCCGCCATAAGGAGTGATTTCTTCGAAACACACTTCCGCATGGCGTTCCCGTGGTCTTCGCAGCACTCGCCGGCGTCGGTCCTCTCCACACAAAGAGATTCTAGCTTCATCATAAAACAATACTTTATTCCAGTCCTCCAGAGTCCATGAAGCACAGTTCCGAGCAAACTGAAGTCGAGCAACACGGTGCTCACGGAGTAATTTAGGGCCCCGAGCTGGGCGGTAACTCTTGATATTGGCAGCCAAAAGCCTCCTCCTGACCGTCCACAAGCTAACTTCTACTCCTCTTACTTCATCAAGGCTCTTCTTCAGGTCCACACTTGACGCCTTACGATTACGCAACGCCTGACTCACCAAAAAGCGGTCATCTCTTGGTTCTGTGCATCGTTTTCTTCCCGAACCGGGTCTTCTTTTGACCGAACCAGTCTCTTGATACCGTTGCCAAGTCCTCTGGACAGTTGAACGACTCACATTTAGCCGCTGAGACACGTAAGTTTGCGAACAACCTTCTTCAAGTAGGGCTATAATTTTACCGGTCCTTATCGCTTTATCACTCATATCAAAAAGTGGTATTTAATGTAAAAAGAAAGATTAAATTGTTTAATTTGCAGAAAATATCCAAAAAGTTTTAAAATATCGTAATCAGTTAAAAATCGTTTCAGCAATTCGCGCCATTAGTAAAGCAATTTTAGAATAATCCACAATAATCATTATTTTTCTTTTAAATATTTCAAATTTTAAATTTGGAATTTAAAGAATCATGCCAGGATGCTTCAAAAAACATGCCAATACATCGTCAAATTAACAAAACCTATTTCTTGTTCTTCTTCATTGAAGTAGAGAAAAAAATCTAAAGTGCCCGTTTTTTTTGCAAAAGAGTTTATGTGCTGATTAAACGGCGCAGTTCAATGAAAATACTAGACTTTTAATGAAAGGGCTGATTAAGCTATTTTGCTGCAACATATACAATACACATTTCCAATTTATTGATAGCCATAGTTTTCCCATACGCGCAGATACACCCCTATTGCATTCGTCAGTTTCCCGCAAACTTAATTAGGTCGTCTGTCCATCTGACTATACGATATTTTTTTATTTATTTTTTATGAGCGATGGATTTGCTCTTGACTCTAGTCAATGTCAGAGATGACAGAGACAAAGTCTACGATGGAGCGAGCTTACCCAGAAGGAGCCTGTTCACTCTAACTTTGAAGAGATTAGTAAGCTTTTGGAAATACAGACGCAGGCAGAATCGTCCATATTTCAAATTAAAGTGTAAAGCTGACACTTTTAACATTCAGATTTATTAGAAACAACAAGTATCAAGTTGGCCCATTGTAGAGGATACAAAGGCAAGCGACGCCCGCGGATATGTTTGACATTAACCCGGTATAAACATTGATGATTCGCCCGTTTCATGTTACACTACAAACGAGCCATCTGACTTTCTAGTTAAATTGATGTTACTTATGCAGTTATTGTGAAATGCCAAGTACCGTAGGTTATAGAGGAAACGGTATAAAACAATCAAAAGCTGCCTAACATGACTAGCTGACTATTGAGATTATAAATAATAGTAAATAACATGTCTATAAATAAAACTGTCGAAAATAAGTGTCATAATGAGGTTTGGTCTAATTTAAAGGTCAGAGGAAAATCAATTAGAAAATTACTACATTTATAACTGTGTTCTTTTGCAGTTAGTAAAAACTGATGCTTCCTGTCTATAGACTACCAGTAAGCCATAACTCCATTCTGTTATACTCACCTCAATCAATATGCTTGCTAGCGAAAATTTTTAGTGTTGTACAAGGTTTTATAATAATAAGAACTGGCCATAGAAATTAAAACCCAGTGGAAAGTACAAACCGTCCACACCGTCCCTATAGTGCTTTCATCTACCGGTGTAGTACCAAAGGCTCTCACGCAAAGTCTTAACACTCTACACATGCCTTCACACACACTTTACATGCTCCAAAAAGCTACCATCCTCAATACCTGTCGCATCACCCGAAAGTTTCTGACGTCCTCAACACTATCATCGACCTTCTTAATTTAAATTTCCCCTTACATACTTGGCTCCGGCCCGTGTGTAAGGTTGTACCACTCTCTTAAAAGAGAAGCAAATCTAAGAATCCAATATAATAATAATAATAATAATAAACCTAATAAATTATGAAGAAAATGAAAAATATACGACCGACCGATGACATATGTCATGATGTCATGTAAGGAATTAAACAAGATGATAATGAACGAAATGAAAATTATTGGATGATGATAACAAGAGCAGCATCGCGACGCGCACGCTCACCACCCCCGGACTCGTCGCTCAGCTCCGCCTCGCCGCCGCCAGACATCGGATCACCAGTGGTGTCATCGGCGGCTGCAGTCGCGTCGAGCTCGAGCGACGAATATTTCTCTCCGCCGACGTCGCCAACACCTGTGCGTCGGCAGGGGAGAGGCCGGCCACCGAGGAGCTTGGGACCTAGGGGCCAACCGGCCCCGAGCCGGGTCCCCGCTACCGGTGGTTGTGTGCAGCGCATGAGATGGACTCAGTCCATGAACGAGAACGTCATGCGCGCATATTACGGGTCTACAGAGGGGGGAACTAACCTCACTGCGTACCGTGTCAGGATGCTGTCTCTGTTTCAGGACCTGGAACCGGCTGTGAACGTCTCGGCCCAACGATTGTCGGATCAGGTGCGAGTCATCCAACGTAGTCACAAGTTGGACGATGCCGCACTTGATAGGCTGCGCTCAGAGGTACTAAACAACCTTATCATCTCGACCCCGACACAGGCCGTGGTACCGGCGCCAGCTAGTGGCGCAATCATACCGCGGCCCAATATCAATAGCGATGAGGTAGATGATAGGGTTGTCACGGTAAGTAGCCAGTGCAACGATCGACTGAGGAGCGCGCTGGAGGATGCGCTTCGCGAGTATAGATCAACTCCTACCGACCTTAGGCCCCGATTACCACGGTTACCTATGCACAAAAAGAATAGGGCGCTGGTGTGTGCCTTAGACTCGCTGCTGCAGAACATCTTCGAAAGCAGCGAGAACCTCGTTGATACGCACTCAATCCTGTACTGCGGGGCTGTTGCGGCATGTCGTATAGCAAACGTCAAGTTTCCAAGTTGTGACGAGGCTATACGACCAAAATCTGCTGTACCAGCCTGGCAGTGCAGGATCGAGCGGCGTATCGATGAGGCTAGGGCACTCATCGGCAAACTATACTGCTTCAGGGAGGGCAATACAAGACCACGTGTGATGCGCTTTGTGAGGCGGGCGTTTTCGGGGACTGGAATCAGCCCTCGAGAATACACGTCCCGTGTCACAGAGCGTATCGACTTCCTGAAGCAGAAAGTTTGTGCATGGGCAAACCGTATTCGGCGGTATAAGCGGCGGGTTGATCGATACTCGCAGAATCGCATGTTCCAGAGCGATGAAAGGTGGGTATACAGAGCTTGGGAGCGACCTGAACAAAGTGTGACGGACGTGTGCCGCCCGGATGAAATCGCCACGAGTACATTCTGGCGAAACATCTGGTCGGTGCCCGTCAGTCATGCCGAGGGTGACTGGATGCGCGATGTCGAGCGCGTGTGTGAAGCTATACCACAAATGGAAGCTATTACCATCACACCAATAGATATAGCCACAGCAGTCCGTCCATTACCGAACTGGAAATCTCCAGGCCCGGACGGACTGCACAACTTCTGGCTTAAGTGGTATAGCAGCTCACACGCGCTCCTGGCATCTCAATTCCAGTCATCCTTGGAGTCTGGGTCGCTACCACAGTTTCTAACAACTGGCGTTACCCACCTGCTCCATAAGACTGGTAGTCCCGCGGAACCCAAGAATTATAGACCGATTACTTGTTTGTCGACGGTCTATAAACTTCTTACATCCATTCTGAGAGTGAAAATTAATGATCACATTGACACTAATTCAATTATATCCGCCTCTCAGAATGGATGTAGGAAGGGGTCCCGCGGCACTAAGGAGCTACTCCTCATAGACATGGCCATAAGCCAACAGGTTCGTCGATCCCGCAAGGATCTGTCGACATGTTGGATAGATTACAAGAAGGCCTATGATTCTGTGCCACATACATGGCTCATGAGGGTGCTGGAGTTGTACAAAATAGATGCAACTCTACGCACCTTTCTTGAGTCATGTATGAGGCATTGGAAAACGGTCCTTCGCTATCCAGGATGTCGACCGATTCAAGGGAATGATGAGCCTGTATGGATTAAACGGGGAATATTTCAGGGCGACAGTTTGAGTCCACTTTGGTTCTGCTTAGCTCTGAATCCTCTTAGCACACTGCTGGGGGATTCAGGTCTAGGCTATCGGTTGAGAAGAGGTGGTCAAACCATATCTCACCTTCTTTACATGGATGACTTGAAACTCTTTGCCCCCAACAATTTGCGACTGATGGAGCTACTGAAGGTAACTGAAACTTTCAGTAGCGCCATCAGGATGGAATTTGGTGTGGACAAATGTGCAGTCATGCATGTAAAGAAAGGGGAGATTATGGAATCTGAGGGAATTCAACTCTCGGATTCCATACAGGTTAGACCCCTCAGCTCGACCGAAACCTATAAGTATTTGGGTATGTCGGAAGCGTTGGGCATTAACGGTACTGACATGAAACAATCGCTGAAGGAGCGCTTCTTTGGCCGCCTAAAAAAGGTTTTGAACAGCCTTTTGTCGGGCGGAAATAAGGTGCGCGCCTTCAACGGTTGGGTCATGCCAGTATTAATGTACTCTTTCGGCATACTCAAATGGACTCAAACTGAACTCGACGCCCTGGATAGGAGGGTCCGTACACTGCTGACTGCAAACCGGATGCATCACCCACGATCGTCGGTGATGAGACTGTACATCCCGCGGAAGTGTGGAGGTCGAGGCTTTTTAAATGCTAAGACTCTCCACAACCGCGAGATGTGCAGTCTCAGAGAATATTTTCTCAAAGTCGATGTGGGTATGCACCGAGATGTGGTCGCAGTGGACAAGGGACTCACCCCGTTGTCCATGGCTAAAGAGAACTGGCGCAAACCTGTGATACTTACTACAGATGACCGCAAGGAGGTATGGAAAGGCAAGGAGCTTCACGGGCGCTTCTATCGGGCTCTCTATGGGTCCGATGTAGATTTCTCAGCGTCCGTGGCCTGGCTACGTTTCGGTGATCTCTTCGGAGAAACTGAAGGTTTTGTTTGTGCAATTATGGACGAAGTTATCTTGACGAACAACTACCGGAGGCATATTATGAAGGACGGGACGGTTGACGTGTGTCGGGCATGTCACCGTCCGGGTGAGTCCATCAGACATATTATCTCTGGTTGTTCTCGTTTGGCTAACGGCGAGTACTTGCACCGGCATAACCAAGTGGCTAGGATTATTCACCAGCAACTTGCTTTGAAATACAAACTTGTGGATTCTGAGGTACCGTATTACAAGTATGTGCCCGACCCAGTTCTCGAAAATGACCATGTCACGTTGTACTGGGATCGGTCTATCATCACTGATAGGACTATCATAGCTAACAAGCCCGATATAGTGGTGATAGACCGATTAGCGCGCCGCACAATGATAATCGATGTTACCATTCCGCATGACGAGAACCTCGTGAAAGCTGAAAAAGAGAAACAAATCAAGTATCTTGACTTAGCACACGAGGTTGTCGACATGTGGAATGTGGACTCAGCTGTCATTGTGCCGATAGTCGTTACGGCCAATGGCTTGATAGCCAAAAGCTTCGACGACCACCTGTCGAAGCTGGCGTTACGCAGTTGGGTAAAGGGCCTGATACAGAAGGCAGTACTCCTCGATACGGCTCGTATTGTGAGGAGGTTCCTTTCTCTGGAGCCCTAACCACCGGTAGCTTGGACCCAGCTCCCGACACCGGCGGACTACTATTTTTATATTTTTAAATGTTTTTTTATTTTATTTTTTTTTTGTTATTGAAATATTTAAAAATATAAAAAGTATGTAAAAAGATTAATAAAGAGAATAATAATAATTTATTTGCAGACATTGTAGTCCATAGAAATAAACACAAAACACACACATAAAAATCACAAATAGGAACAAAAATAAAATCAAAATAAAATAAAATAAAAAAAATAAATGCACGTACAGCTATCTACGACCGACCTGTGCGTGCAGACCTGTGCGTGTTTATAAGGAATCATCACTTCTTCTGCTTATCGTGTTGGCAGTAAGGTCTAACGACTTCATACACCCTAGTGTCAGAGTTCCTAAACCGCGCCTCTGACATGGTTTATTTGACGACCGCCATTTGGAGCACCGCCGCTGGGACCACCCGCTTATACGTGCCTCCCGAAGCACGGAATCATCTTTTTATCAGAAAATCAGACGATTCAAGCCTGCAATGTCCTAGCCAAACTGGAAACAACTGAGAACAACAACCGACCCAAGACACAAATTGGTACTAGAGTATTAATAATCTAAAATTACTTGATTTAGAAGAATCCGTTTATATAAACCTACAGAAAGCTGCCATATTAAATACATGTAGAATTGTCCGAAAATTCATGCAGTTAGAAGACGAAAACACACTCTCATCTTGAATCTACACATTACACGCTGCATTTACTTGGCTTTGACCCGTAAATGTAGTTGAAACCAGCTAAGAGCTGAGAAAAAGAAAACATCCGAAAATAATGATAGTAGTTGGAACAGCTTTTTTGTTTCTTAGATTTCCAAAAAGTTTTTTCGCATCAATTACGCCACATCCAAGCAGTCATCGATACAGCTAACCAATTCTCTCATCCTGTCTAAAAAAATGCTCGGTATCTCGTTAGGCGTTCATTTCCCTAGAGCAGAGTGGAATATATCAAGCGAGCTGCAGGAAGCTTTAGTTACGAAGACCTACTGACAACGCGCGGACTGTTAACGGGAGTGCCCTGACGATCGACAGCTGTTGTACAGGCGAGGGCATAAAGGTTTTGTAACGTAGTTGAAGAACTTATTAATTTTATTAAAACAAAAATCAATAGACACATTACAGCCTTATTATTAAAAAATATTGGAACCGTGATTATGATTTAGTTTTTAAATTTTATATACTGATTGGTAGATTCTTAATTCATTTTGATTGGAGAATTTGATTTTAGAAACTGCTCGTCAGTATTTAAAATCATAATTGTTAGAACTTTTTTTATAAAAACTGAATCTTAAGGAAACACAGGGCTAATGTGATGTTATTATTCAGCTGATCTGACTAATTAACTGAGTTTATGTTAGTCGCAAGTGACAAAGTTAAAAAGCATAAATCTTTCTAATATCTATGAATTTGCACATCTTGTTAGATTACAATAAAGTATACCTTTCTAAGCTATTTTGCTGTAACGCTTTGTAAACGAGGTTTATGCAATAAATGTTTTGAATTGTAGGAAAAATTATGTTGGTATGATTCATGATAATTTGTTGCATAGACCAATTATTGCATTCCATAAAGCACGTAAAATTTTAACAGTTCCAGCACTGGAACTATTAATATTTTATTAGGCTTTAAAATAAATTTTAATCAAATTTTATTCATACTTTGGTCTGCAAAGGAAAGGTATTCCTTTGCAGGGCAAAATATGAATCAAGTTTAATTGTCATCAACTGTCCCCGAAAATTAAAGACTGAATACCTAAATGTGCCTTTCTTAAGAAATCTAACTATATTAATTACCATTTAGGTAATAAAATCGAGAAAGCCCTTCACGCTTTTGTATTAACGAGTTTTTAAAATCGGGTGTATGTTATTTATATCAACTACTATTTCAACATGCCAAACCGACTACTAGCCAACGATTGTTTGTCTCATCATTAATATTTATTTATCCTCTCTATATTCAAGTGTTCAATTCTCGGACATACAACTTTTGCATGATGATTTATACTTCTTTTAAATTCGAATGTGTGTTCAATTCCAGCCACATCTATTTTCCTGCCATTCTGCTGGTAAAGGCGGTCTGCTGAAAATAACCCTATAGCTATTATTATAGGGTTATTTTTGGCAGATTGCCTTTACGATCCTATTTTTTTAAATTCCTAAACACTTTTGCGCACACATACCCAATCCACCGGCGTATTTAATAGCGGGAAGCGGGCACAAATTAAAATGGGTTCGCGTCAATCCAACGCACGTCTCCGCTCGTTCGCTTGTCTAGTGAAAGTGAGAGATATAATCTGCGCCCGCGCCGGTAGACCGTGTCAACGGATTTTGATTGATTTTCATTAGAATCGCTAACTAGGTAATTAACAGATCTGCGTGGAATGTAGGGTTGGCACTTAGCAGGTTAGATGTGAAACTTGAGTGGAAGGTCGTGGGTGGTTAAGTATTGACCATAAATTTAAGTTATGATTGTTAATGCACCTTGCCGGTTGCATCAGAGATCTTGGTATATGGTTAGGTGAAAATATTAAGGATGATTCGGTCGAAAATGATCCATAAGACGTTGAAGAATGGTTGCAAATACGAAACAAATTTTCTATAATAGGTAACTATTTTTTAAATATATCGCCTCATTATGTTGTCTGTTATGAAGGTAAGGCCTTTAGGTTTACTAGAAACGTACGCTATCTTGTTAATACAAGCCTTCGCTTATATCAATTTATAGAAAAAAAAAACGTAAAATGTTTAGACGGCTTTACTGTATAAATATATATGTTTTTTTACTGTATAAGTACAAATTTAAATTTAATTTAACGTGATCGATTAACTTTGAAAACTCGTACTAAAACCACTGAATTAGTCAAATTTTATTTTGGGCATGTTTCAACTCGATATCGAATTTCATCATCGACATAAAGAAACATACTGATGCGAACTTCGTGCATTATAGTAATATTTATGACTATTGATTCTCCTTAAACAAATTCCATTAAGGGTTTCGTAGATTCCGTTTGGTTAAAAAGTCCCCTAGTCCTTGGTAACATCTCAAGTTCCCTGTAAGTCGTCGGTAGATAAAGAACATCCAATTAAAACTTTAAAATAAAACCAAGAAGTTAAGTGCAAATATTCGTCTTTTATTTTTACATGTGCGCAAGCGCATACAGCTATTAATTCCTTGTTACAGCTTCTTGAAACTCATTCAAATGAAAGGGGAAAAATAACAGGAAAGATAGTCCTCACAAAGGAAATATGTTTTTAGAATTAATAAAACGGGATAATTTATTACTTTAAATATAACTTGTTTGGTATCTTTGTTGCATTTCCGAGAACACTTCCGTCTCACATAAGGAAAGGTCACGTCAAGGTTATAGAAAGTTTGTTTTTCATTTGTTTTTTGTCTTCAGGCGATAAGAAAACCCACATACATAGCGAAATAATCACCTCTGCGGTCAAATTGACTGGGTCAGTCTGGGTTTTACCGGAACTTTAGTGAACTGACCTTGCAGGGTTTCGTTTTAACCCTCAATAATTGCTGCAATTATTTTATTTGGTTGGTATTTCCTAGGAAATAGAAGGTGGTATTTTCACTTTGTTTCAATGTGTTGGGGTTGCAAAAATCCCGGGAAATCTCGAGAGTTGAAGTGGAACTATAAATGGTGAGCACTGTGGTCACTCATCAAAGGTGAAACGAAGTGTCTTTCCGATCATGAACCATGACCTGGTTTTGAACATGGTTATGGCCTGCTTGCTACAGTCATTCCCATGGGTTATGATGAACCCATGGGTTACCATTGTGAATAAAAAATGAACGAATTATTCGTCATTTAAATTGTCTTCAACAGCGTAAGTCTGATGAGGGCTTATTTCAGGAGTATTGGAAATTGCTCCATACTATGCTAAATTTTTATTCATTTTATATTGTCCCACTGCTGGACAAAGGTCACCTCGAAATTATTATTATTTATTTTATTATCCATTATTCCAGGCAACTAAGGCCCATATATCCTTCCAGGTATTCTTTTCCCGAGCCACCTCGAACCAACTCTTGCAATAGGGGTCTAGGTCATCTCGCCACAACCCGGCGACGCCGTCCAGCTTCAAGCACCCACTATGTGATGATTATGTCAAAATTAGCATTAGCACAACTAGAACTAGAAGGGTTCCGTTTTTATGCGGACGTTCGAAACTCTTATCATCATCATCATCATCATCATCATCCTGATCATCATCATATCAGCCGAAAGACGTCCACTGATGGACATAGGCTTATCATATGGAGAGGGTTTGCTATAATCGCCACGCTTGGCAGGCGGGTTGGCGATCGCAGTGTATCTGTTGCAATGTACAGAGAACGCTGCTGCCTATTCTCTGGTGAGTCCCTTAGTCGCTTCTTATGACACCCACAGAAGTGATGGGATGGTGCAATTCTTTTACGTCCGACACCATACAGGACCGAAACTCTTATAACCGTCAAAAAATGTGCATAACTCGTCAAATAAGATGTCGTGATTCCTTAGATTCGTAACTCCATATCACCTGGAAACAATCCGTAGGTAGTTAGTGCATCAGAGCACCTGCCTGCGAGCACATTAATAACTTCATCTGAGGTGAGTTATAGCCCGCGCCGCCGGTTCGATGTCGGCTTGGCTGTCTGTCTGACGCACGGTTGATTTAGATGTCCTTACGTATTTCCTCTGTTGCTTGGATGCAAGGAAAGCTGGGTACACTTCTTGTACAGCTGGTAACGTTATTGTTTAATTGTAGGGTTTTTTCACTATATTTGCTTACTGAAATTGTAAATCAACTGAGTATCTTGATAGTGTGGTACTATGCAAGGCTGTTATCAAATTTTTTAAGTAGTTTTAGAAAAAGTTCGACTTGTACCGTCTTAGTCGTGAAATCCTTCAGAAATATGTTACAATGTTATACATTTATGCGGAAACTTATAAATGGCCTTCAAGTCAGTATTGTTTGGGAACATTGTTTATATTAGCTGTAAGTTTCCCGAACAGCATAAAATAAAATAAAATAAAATAAAATATGTATATCCCCCCTCATGTGACTTATAGACCTTAATGGACCAAAGTTGGGCACTTAGAATAATAAACCCATATTTTACCAAGGGCCCAACTAGTTAGCTAAGGACCAACTTTGCAGAACTTGTCCGAAAGAGTTACCGCGGCCCTGGAACGCCAAGGGCATTAGGAGGAACACGGATGGGTTTTAGTCGGTAAGAGTCTGACACTCCATCCCGGTCCACCCAGAGCGGAAGGAGTCATTTGATGATTTCCCATCCTTAAAAAAAAGCAAAAGCTGAAAAAAAAAGACCAACAGACCACAGATACCTTGGCATACGTAACGGGAATCGAAATGCCATAATTTATAACTATAAGAATCAAAATCCTGGCCTCCTACTGATGACAGACCATGAACAGCCTAAACCAGTGGTCGTAACAGGAACTTAAAAGGAGGGTGTACTGTTTCTGTCGAAAATTTTAAATATGTTTATAATGGGGGCTACTGTTTTCCTGCTCAACAGTTGGCGAAACTGGCAAGTCAGGTCCTTATGAATAGCTTTAAAGTTGATAGTACGCCGTATATGAACAAATCTACAAGGAAAATAAATGCCGTAAACGTGCGATTAAATACAACATAAATAGTGCAGCATGTTACACGGACTCCTCATAATAAAAAAAAAGAGGGACTTTACATATTTCGAACAAAAAAAAGTTCAATGCAGTGGTCTGTATAACCTTAACTTAATCTGCCATTGTTAGACTGTTTTAGTAAAATATTCACAATGATCACGACAAATTAGTAGGTAAGTAAAATTTGACATTTCGAAGACCTCACGCCACAGTTGGGAAAAGGCTAGGCAGATGATAAGGCGCTAGGCCTTATCATCTGCCTAGCCTTTTCCCAAAAAAGTAAAAAAAAAAAAAACTTTATTGGGGTCGGCTTCCAGTCAAACCGGATTCAGCTGTATACCAGTATTTTACGTGGAAAGGCTGCCTACCAGACCTCCACAACCCATTAACTGGGCAATACGGTACTTCTTGGCAAGACTGGAGTCAGATTTTCTGGGTTCTGACAATCCGTAACGACTGCCAAAGATCTACAAATGACAGCCGGAACCAACGGCTTAATGTGCTTTTCCGAGGCACGGAAGAAACTCGATATGTTAAGATGGTTACTCATCCACAGACTGACCCTGGCAAGCGTTGCTTAACCTTGAAGATCGACCCGTGTGACTGTAATTATTTAGCCATGAGCGCCTCTAGGGAATTCAAATGCAATAGCCCTCATTGACATGCGTTACCGAAATGTCACGTGATCAAGCCAAAATTTCGGCACTTCGCCAGTCGCTGTCAAAATCTGCGAAAGGCCCGTTTTAGATTAATTAACAGTCCAGCCAATTAGCAATACAATTACAAATTGCCGCTAGCAAAACCGTGGGGAGAAGCTAGTCATAAAGGTCTAAAAATAAACATCAAAATTAGATTATCTAAAGATCTAGCTATACCATAGCGGATCGAATTTATTAAAACTATGATGAAACCCAAACATGGGTGTGGTCAAATTGAGCAAAAAATGTCGAAGTTATTATTTTGCAGGCAAGTTAATTGGCCGTAGCATAGTTTACACGGCTTATTTTTTTTTTGGTTTTATTATCTGTGTATAATTATGGCCGACGCTTAATACGGCTCTTTAGGATTTACGATATACGCGCGACATTATTATTTGATATTTTAACATAATAATATTGGCAATCAATCGAATTTACTGGTCTACTCATTTTGGGTGTTGGTCCAAGTTACAGCAGGAAGCAGTATACATATTGGTTTACTGGGTGTTACAAATTAACTATTATTTATTACAATCAGATCGGATTAACTGTGTTAAGGATAAAAAATAAAGAATGTTCAGATTTATCTAACATTAAAGTAAATTGGTTTTTTCACTTTAATTTATTTAATTATGGCACATCAACAACACAAACACAAACATGGACATATTAAATTGTATAAGGTCTTATTCTAGTGTTTATGTCAATAACAGGCGTGCACAACATTTACATAATAACTCTAATATTTAACAGAATAATAATAATAATAAGTAAAATTAGGACACATTAAAAAAAATATAAAATCAATGATAAAATTCATGTTATTTTAAGATATATTAAACATAAGGTAATATAATAATAATAAAAAAAGTATTATTAACAGCCGATTACAATAAATAATAGTACAGATCAGGTTTTTATTTCTAAGATCTTTTGTCTTAGTCGAGTGGGGTGGTCATGAAAAATGTCTAGGTCGAGTAGTCTACACCAAGCATTAAGTTGAAGGCAGCCTTGCCATTGGAGAAATCAACCCAAGATTGTATTTTATTTTATTTTTATTTTATTATTGTATCGGGGGACACTAAACAGATTATCACTACATTTTCTCCGCGCATTTAATTTAGGTACACATATTCCGATACGCTCCAAAAGTCCATCACACGACGTAGAACTCTGCACCACCCTTTGGAGAAACAGCAAATCCAGCATACGCCTGCGAAGCTTTAGTGGATGTAGTCGAAATCGAGACAGTCTCTCCTCGTACGAACATCTCATGCTGACACCATTCACTTAGAAATATAACTTTGGTTTGTGAAAATATAACTCACGTTAGAGAAATAATCTTGATAGTAGCATGTTCCTTGTCATGATCCTATTTTCATTATTATATCATGATATTTCTGAGACTAATATAATAGCTATTTATATTACGACTTTTACTCTAGCTATACCTTCTGAAAAGCTTTCAAAACAGTAAATAAAATTTAAAAAAGTCTTGAATCCAATTTTACTGAAAAGGGAGAAGGATGCTTTTGCCCTGTAATGGAACAATTGCAGGGCAAAAGCCTCCTTCCCTCGTTTCCACAAATTTCTGTTATCTAGTAAGGCTGACCAGTCCTAACGTCGAGGTTTTCCACTGGATAAGTCAATTGGTTTATTTAAAACAGGTCCTCATTAAAACGGAAGCAAATAAAAATAATCGCTAACACTACAACCCCACATTTTATTGAGTCATTCAATAAGACAGCTTCCTCCAAAGAAGCCGGTCTAATCGGATCGGCTCTGATTCAAATACTCGTACATTTATATTAGCATCCGCAATCAAAGCTAGTACTAATAAAACACATTACCCATTCACAATAATTTCTAATTAAGATGTAGACCTGGGGGCCTACCACAACCTCTTAAAACAATATTACTTTAATATTACTTTGCGTTCCGCTCTGTTGGATTTTCAACGCTCGGATCAGCGCCGAGAGTTGAAAATGCAACAACAGAAATTACAAAGTAATATTAAAATAATATTGTTTTAAGAGGTTGTGGTAGGCCTCCAGGCTTAGTTAATGTGAAGGCCGAAGATCGGGTAATAGGGCTTATGCTTATTTTTTTTGTAAATTTATAAGTTTCGATGTTCTGGGCCCCCCTACCATGACGTGTATAGCTCCATTCTTCCTTCTAGCTCGAACGACTCACGCTTTAACATGTCATGGTAGGGCCGCTGCGCGCTGGTTCACAAACAGAAATAAAGAACTCATACCGAGTTGACTAAAGATATGTGTAGTGTAAACAAATTACGGGAGCGTTGAAAACAAATAAAAAAAATGGATATGAGAAAACTGTTAACGACATTTTTGTTCTCATAACTTAATTATCCCTTGTAAAGTAAGAAAAATGGAATTAATTCTTGTCTTTTTGAGAACTGCTTTGGTTAGGTTAAAAATATATATTGATTTTAGTTCTTGCTTGGGTTTTCCAGACTTTTTTTTAAGAGTTGGAATTCATCAAATGATTCTTTCCACTCTGGCGGAGCGAAAATGGGTGTCAGACTCTTACTGACTAAAACCCATCCGTGTTCCTCTAATGCCATTTGCATTTATTTGCAGGGCCCCGGTGACTCTTCCTCTTCTTAAGTACGCGTTTACAAATGGGTAGTCAAATCATTACTTTTTTACATAAAAGCATGTTACATTTTCTCAATAAATGTACCGAAGTAAAAAAAATCACTTCGGTACATTTATTGAGAAATTGTACCTATCTAAAATTATATTTATAGTTCAGAATCGTACCATGCACATCTATCAACAATTCTTGGGAAAGACATTTTAAGAATGCAAAGCATTTTGTTTAATAAACATACTTTTGTGTAAAAACGTAATGATTTGACTACCCATTTGTAAACGCGTCCTTAAATAAATTCCGCAACTGGATGGCTTTTCCAGATTTGCGGTACCTACATTTTTGTGACAGATTTCGTAAAACTTTAAGAGTTTCGTATTGGATCCTAAAGACAACAAAAATAAGATTCAATAATGCTTCTGTAGCAATGACTGGTAAGTAAAAGCTTTCTTTCCTTTCGAAACACCACAGCAGTAGGAAGTGCTGCAATTGTTCGAAAATTCAATTAAGGTTTGTAATAAGATGGTCTGGATTTGATTGATGTTTCGATTTCGGCAAATTGAAATTGCAAATAAATATTGTAACGTTCAAGTGAAATAATGAATCAATTTATTTTAAAGTAATAGTATATTTTAATAATGTTTAAAACCAAAAATTCATTGATTTCTATTTCACACATTTAAATTGAAGGTTTGTCTCTGGTCGAACCGGACATAGGCACTTTTTTGATCGTTATACATAATAGTAGCACAGTCGGTGCGTTGTGTTCCACGCGCGCCTCAAATAGATGTCAGCATAGTAAACGAGGCCCATCAGGGCCAAAGCCTTCCAGGGTTGCGGAATTTATTCGAAAGAGTCCACGATCCTGCAACGCAAAGAGCACTAGGAGGAGCACGGATGGTTGGATTTTTAGTCAGTAAGAGTCTGAGTCCCTCCCGCTCCACCTAAAGTGGAAGGAGTTATCTGATGATTTCCCATTCATAAAAAGGCCATAATGCCCTTTGAAGCAAAGACTGCCAAAATTCCATCATTTTCAGGACCAACACCAACTTCCACCCGCCCATATTTTTTTTCTAACGAAGATTGTGTCCCTCCGTCGGGCAAAGGCCCATTGTACAATTTCTCGCCAGTTTTTCCCCACAAATTTGATCAGATCATCATACCGCACACCGTCTTCGCCACGGTCGACCTCGACGGCAATGTCCTCCCCCAGGCGTCCAGTGAGTGACGATCTTCGCCCATCTCTCCGGGTGCATTCGTGCACGAATTAATTAATAAATTACGTCTATTTAATTATGTGTAGCAGAAGCATTAAGTTCTAAGATTATGGCCAGTCATTACAGATAAGTCGCCCACAAGTAAGTCAGTGCTTTGTTTTATTAATCACGACAAGCTGAATCATGAAAGCCTACGATTGACAATAAATTAAGAAGCCAATTTGCTTGCCAAAATAATTGTTTCCTGATTGTCTTGTTTTTGTTATAGATTTATATGTACGTAGATATTATCGATGTGTACCTACTTAAATATAACTTAGAAATATTATAGACTTGTTAAAAAATTATTATAATTTAAAGATTAATACCTATAATTACGTTTAATATCTTGAAAACGATTTGCCCTAATTTTGTAACATGTAAGTCGAAGATGACGCAGATATATTATAAACGTTTTAAATAATATGTTTACTAAAAGTTTACATACTTATAATTAGTATCCATTATGAATAAATTATATTCTTCACTATACATTTATAATTCAAAGTACTGTCTTCAAACTGCAAACAGCTCCAAACTGAGTTCAAAGTACAATCCAAAACAAAACCCCATCGCAAATCCAAGTGATGTACATTCACGTACACAAGTTTTTCTAAACGTGCCGCGCGTGCGCAGAACGTGCAAAAATTACGGGCGCGGCGCCCGCGCCTCAACGAAATGTAAATTAGATGGCAAGCGGTAATAGTTCGTGGTTCAGAGGTAAGGTTACTGATGGCCGGCTGTTGCTTACATTGTTGTTTAACGGCGATGCAGCGCGAAAACGATCGGCTGTGAATGACTGTACATTAGTTCGCGTAATTCTTGAGGTGTCGAGTTGCGGGTGGAATTTTGTTGAGTTTAAGAATAGGTTTTTGTTTCAGTTTATTTTTTTGCTTAAGTTTTTCCATTCTTTTCTAATGATTAATGCTGCGTTGCGTGGTCTATTTGGTACTCAAGTGATTTAAGATCAGCCTATGACCTCTCATTACTATTGTGAATCCATTGTGAAAAACATTGATATTCATCCAGTACAGCTCTGTCTCGAGTGCATGAGATCACACGAGAACAAGCTTGGCTTAAACACGTGTTTAAGCCAAAACCCAAAAGCGTAGAGCTATCTACGTCTTTGGGTTTTATAGTTACTTGGATGGTTTTTCCTCATTGGTTTCTTTGTTACAGTTTGTGAATTTTTCATAAAAAGTTTGATAGGTATATTTGGGTTACATTTAGATTACTCAACCTACCTAAACCTTTAATCAAGAATAAAAAAGACAACATAATTTACGATTTGTCTTCGAACTATTCTCGTTTCTTTCCCATATACCAAAAACTCAAATTATCCAGAATAGTGTTCAGCTTGCGTGTGGACACAGGTCCGGGACACAATCGAGACGACACATCAGCTATTTAGCACGAGAGGTGTCGCTGGGACGCTCTGACCTCGGCTAATGAAGTGATAAACACTGAGCTAACCGCTGAGCCATCTTTGAGGGGATCTCTGGTGAGGTGTTGAGGAAAGGAAAAAAAAGAAGTGGTTTTCTTAGGACCTTCGAATGGAGTTTATAGGATGCTTAGGCTGGTTGTCGATATTTCGGGGCTTGAAATAAGGTACTTGCTTGTAATTATATGCATCTTGTAAGAGGGTCCGCAATAAATCGAAATCTTGGCAGAGTGGTCGTGGTTCTATGAGTTGATTATGCATCTACTCTGGATACTGCGGCTCTCGCGATCGCCTCCAATTTCTGAGGTCCACAGCGTTACGGGAACATTGAACTACGGAAGCTTGTGTTGTAAATTGAAATAGATAAACAAATTATGTTCTAATTATATGATGTTGTCACCAGTTTTGAGTTTGATTTATGTTGATTTTGATTTGTGTTTTTTTTTCAGCTCGCGTTTTGGGTCTCCGTAGCTTTGAATAGAACTTCTAAAAGTCAAAGAAGTTCATTTGCCGGAACCATTGTGTATAAGTTGTGACACTTAATCAGTTATTTGTTTTGACTTTTTAGGCTGTTGTAGTCACATATTTTAGGACTGTACTGACTGACTGTACTATGCTACTTGGTCCTATTCATATCTAGTGAAAAACATATTCAAGTTTGACCTATTTTACATCATTCATCTGTCTTAAAGTGCAAAATAGCTACCTCACTTTTTTTCAGTCTTCTTCCACGTTTGGTGAACTATTACATGTTCAAATTACGTCCATCCAGACTTATAATGAAAAGACATTTCCTTATATCAATAAGGAAACGTTCTAAATGTGAAATAGTGGCTATAAACATCATGTGTGCCTGAAGGCTGGTGTAAATTCATATTGCTTCTTGCTTGCCATCAAACAGATTGGCGATTATTGCCTGAAAGCTTGCCAAACCTGTAGTTGTAATGAGCACGATCACTTTGATCCGATGGTAATTTGATTCGAAGTTTGTAACTTGTTATCTAAATATAACGTGCAAAGTGGGTTCATCATAATTGAAATCACTGGGTTTTTCGTAAGAAATTGTGTTATTTATTTACAAATTAAATAAAGAGTACTACCGAGGAAGTACTACTGAGTACTCGTATCATAATTATTTAATTTAATTAAATAGCTAATGAGTAGCTACCCTACCTCCTATAGCCCATCTCACAGGAACCATTTTTTTAATGATTTATTTAAATAAAAAGTAGCATAAAGTGCTTCTGCCAGGGTTGCGGAATCCTGCCAGGCTTGTAGAATTTTTCAAAGACAAAGCCAATTAATTTATTTCAACTAGTTTAAAAGTTTTTAAATAAAGAGACATTGATGGACGAACGTGTAAATGTGGGCCTATGCGAAGCCGAGACACACACACGTAAGTCCATCAATGTCTAGTTGTGGCCAAGGCTTGTATAGTACTTTTCTTAAATAATGCGCGGAAATTAAAACTAAGTAGTACCTAGGCAGAACTTTTTACTTGAAAAAGTACTTAGTTTTCAAAATCAATGACGGACAACGAACGACAATATTTTTTCCCGCGTTAAAACGTACATTTGTTTTTTTCTTCAATAAGTAAACAGCTTTCAATTTGCAAGCCAGTTCGAAATTTAAATAAAACCTTTGATAAGTTACCTCCTTGGTTGCCATGTTTCGGAGTAAAATATCGTTCCATTTTGAAATTACACGACAGATATGAGTTTACTATATAATTTCATTAGAGAATGCTGGTACAGTTGTTTTATCTCACGAGTGCGGGCGAGCCATAGTTGTGTAGGTAAATGTACGTGCACATTGTCTTAGTGTGCGTAAGCTTGAGAGCGACTGACACAAGCTCACGCACACTAAGACAATGTCCACGTACATTTACCTACACAACTATGGCTCGCCCGCACTCGTGAGATAAAACAACTATACCCATAACACAAGTTAAATCTTTTCCTTGGGTACCAGAGTTCATACAAACATTTGCATTAGTGGCATTACTCTTAGCTTTATGTATAAGTTGTATTGTGTTTAATTTCATGTTCTTTGCTTTTGTAAATGTTTGTCCGTAAATGCCCTTTAAGTCCAATAAACATATTATTATTATATATATTATTATTATTAATTTATTTGGCCGCTAAACCACGACAGACATGGATTTTCATACAACTTTTTTCGGCCTCTGCTCGCATGTATTTGGCCAGTACAGCAATTTCGATGTATCTCGAAGAAGGTTGTCAAAATAATGCTCGATTTTCCAAGCATGTTTGCGAAAAAATATTATAGTTTCTCAAGTTGTCGTTTGTTTAAAAGAGTCACCACGGCCCTGGAACACAAAGGGCATTAGGAGGAACACGGATGGGTTTTAGTCAGTAAGAGTCTGACACTCCCTCCTGCTCCGCCCAGAGCGGAAGGAGTTATTTGATGATTTTCCATCTTTAAAAAAAATAGGAGCAATAACTGCTTAGCCGCGATAGTGCAGCTTTCTATTAAAGAAATTTCATAATCCATTAACAATTTAAGACATTACATAATTTAAAAAACCCCTTAAAACTATTTGTTCATATAGAGGTAAATAAAAGTAGCTTTAAGCCGAGTGAGACAGGAAAATGTTCTTAAATCCGAAAATTCTATATATTTCTTCTAATAAATTAGTACCCAGTAATTAAAAGACACTTACTATGCAAGTATGTCAGTGTTTAACAAACAAGTGACAATTTTATTGCTCAGACGTAACTTGTAATACAAAATGGGGCCATCAAACGATTAGCGGAGGATCGATTAAATCAATTGGTCTAGTACCCACTTAGATGGTGTTATGCTAAATAAATGAGTAGTACTAAAACATTTTGAAATACTAGTTCTATTTTGTGACGACACAGTTGGTGCAGTGGTTAAATGACTGGCTGCTGCGCTGCGTGTCGTGGGTTCGATTCTCGCACGGAACAAATGTTTGAATGGCCTACAGATAGTTGTACCGGGTCTGGCTGTTTAAATATGTGAGTTTTTATGTATGTAAACGCACTCACGGTACAGGAGAAATTTCTAGTGTAGGGCAAAGTTCTTTAACAAAAAAAAAATAATGCGCAATAAAGAATAAAAAAATCTCTGGTACCTTGATTGTAGTAAAGTTGCTTCGACTAGAGCGAATTGCAGGTCCACTCAGGTCATAAATATCTTATTTTGAGTAGACTATACGTAAATAAAATTTTGTGTCAATACTGGTCACCATTGTGGAATTGATACGGGCTGGAGAAAACCGTAGATGGAGAAATCGGCCAAAGTTTTCATAAAAATAATTTTCTACGGAACTGTAAAATTTGAACTCTTTGGGATTACTTAGTAGTTTTATTTAGCTTACAAGATTTGACCTAAACAAAGTATTAAATACTTTTTTATGGATGGGAAATCATCAAATGACTTCTTCCGCTCTGGGTGGAGCGGGAGGGAGTGTCAGACTCTTACTATCTAAAACCCATCCGTGTTCGTCCTCATGCCCTTTGCATTCCAAAGCCGCGGTGACTCTTTCGAACAAATACCCTGGCAGAAAACTATTAAATACTGCAAGTTAAATAAAAACTTGTAAAAATTCAGTCTAAAACTGAGAAATTAAAACAAAATCGATTGACAATTTTCTTTGAAACAGCCTATTTAAATTACCTTATTATAATCAGATGCCTATATTACAGCAACAGTCGATATATTAGAATTGTAAACGAGATAATTGTTGAGATCTAAGATAAGAATGGAGGAAGTTAACCAATAAATTTGTTTTGCAATGGTCGTTTCATTTATGTGGGGATTCCACTTTTGGTGTCAATTTCGTAAGTCCTATGGTAGGCCTAGTGACATAGTTTGCTTAAATACGAGTTTTTAATTGTTTCTACTCCATTTTTTTTTTTAAATAATTATAAAAACACTTTAGCTGAATAACTTATGATTCTTAAGTAGTTTGAAGGATAACTAATATGCAATGAATGTCGTGTAGCGATCGTTCCCGGTTTTTAAATTAATTCTTTACACTTTTGTAGTTGTGTAGATGCCAAACGTGCCAAAGATAAGGGTATTCTACAACGTAGAAAAATATAATTCTATTTAGTCCGTCCGTTGCCATTTCAAATCGCTAAAAATGATAAAAATAAAGCGCATCAAAGTTCAAGAGCGGGTGTCACGTCACTAGTAAAAATAGTACTATCGTAGTGACGTCACAGAGTTTTCAACGCACTGTATCATCGTCATGTTTTGTTTATGAGAAAAAAGAAAAAATTACGTGTCCAATATTTTTTGGAAATCTATCTGGCGGACTAATTAGATTTTTTCAGTGGAATTCCCTATTGTACAGAGGCATTATTTTATTGTAGAATTTAAAACTATTTCTGACCCTAACAATAGCTTCCCACCAAGATTAGAGATGGAGATTCCAAGATTTCTACTAGCTACAAAGCCCTGCACATAAATAAGTTTACAAATGCGCGCAGGTACACCATAAAGGTCGAAATTAATTCCGAATGATCAAACCAAAATCGCCAAACTCATGGTATAATTAACTGACATTAAACTACACTTACAGTCAATGTTTCCACATTATCGGTAAAAGCCCGTGGCGGTAACATTTGTTCTTCTCTTCAAGCATTGCATAAGTAAACAACGAGGTACCACTTAATACATGATATCAAGCACTGCAAAGATTCCCTTCTTCGTCCACAATCAGCAATTACGAATTTACGATAAATAATGCGTTTGGCAAAACCTTTGCAAATACCAAAAGACCTAAAACAAAACACCGATGAATTGAGAACCAACCTTATGGTAAATGACACAGAGTAGCAATTTCCGTAATAGGGTATATCGTTATGGGTCATTTATATGCAACCTGCTCCCGTTTTCAGATTGTTCCAAAAGATAGGTGGTGGTTGCATGCAAAATACTTCCCGTTGAGATATGGGGATCGTCCAGTGGCCAAGTATTATATAAACGGTTTCTATATTATATGTCTGTATGTATGAAGTATCTGGGGATGCCACACACGACGTCGCTGCCGCTGCCGTATGCGACTGGTACCCATAAAGGTTTACTTGAGTTTGTTAAAGAGAAGCTTCCTTAATTTTACGAAACGTGCTTCTCGTGTTCTTGCTTCTAGCCTTGCTTAAGTTATGTTGGTGATCTTTATCATGATGGACGGCTTTTTATAACCATACAGTTAATTTTCTCTTCGATAATCCAGTGACTTGAAAATACGTAGTAGGATTTAGCAAGAGCTAATTAGGTAGTCAGGTAGGCGTCAGATAAATGTGCAATAACGGTCACTGACCCACATATATTTATTCAAAGTCAAAGTCAAAGTCATAGCATTTATTTCAAATAAACCAATCACAGGTACTTTTGAATTGTCAAAGTCAGTCAGTCAAAAACATGAAGCTATTTGCACGTTCCAAAGCGTAGATCTCTATGGAGAAGAACGTACAAGAAACTCCATGGACACTCTTTTAAACCATTTTATGTTTTACAAAAATCCTGGTTACATCATTACTTGTTGCATCTATATGTGAGAACAATGCAAACAAAGGAAAAAAATAAAAGTATTCCAAGTATCCAATAAGTATTAAATATAGAAATAAGCCAGTGACAGCTAAGATATGACCAGTCTCCACTGACGGCGCCCGTTCACGAACATGACGCGTGCATCAGCACCATTCAGCTCAACCATTGAAACATTGACTTTCATAATATCAAAAACAAAAATAATGACATAAAGCTACCCTGAATTGACTTCCATCGTGATCCTTTACGTTCTCTAGTAATGAAAAACGGTTCATAATTTATTGTTCGGGTATCTACGAAGGGATATTAGGGAAAGGTCAATGTAATTTATTTCAAGTTTATCTGGCGCCTACCATAAGTGTGTTGGCTTATGCCTAAAAAAATATTTTTTTCGATGGGCCGTATTTTAGGCTTATTCTTAAGAAGAGAGATTCCTAAAATAATTTATTTGGCACGTGACTTGTGGATCTGTAGAGCTACTTCAATATTTCTCTCATCTGAATTTGAACCAAAAAAAAATTCAAATTCATATAAAGTCAAACATCATGTCCTTGTTCACTCACCTGATGCCGGATACGGCAGCCACGTCAAACACCTAATCTATCATCCTCGTAAAAAAATGAAAATCTCAGTAGCCTGCCCAAATTAGCTCTCAGATAGACCACCCATGACCTCGGAAGCGGAACCACCCACACAACGTCACGAGTCTCCTATCTCGCCCCATCTTAATTATGAACGTGGCGATCATCATCTTAAATTTTCTACCTTAAAAGGTCTATAAAGAGTCAGTAAGTGTACGCAATTTATTCTAGATTACAGGCGCCCGTCGACTTATGTCACGACTCTGAGCGGACACTTCTGTTCCATGCGCTCGGCTAAGGCACGTGCCGTTCTCGTGTCGAAATCCTTAACAGAACATAAGTTCTACGACAAATTCTGTCTTACGAAACGTTGGAGAAATGCACGTAATTGTTTTCATTAATTTTGGACAATTTGATTAGCACAACCCTGTTTTGCATTTGTGAGTAATTAGCAGAAATCGCAATAGTTAGACTATATTTACCTAAAGTTCGAAGAAGTAAGTAAAAAAGAGTTGATTATAAAATCCCGGAATCATAAACATGATAATTAAAACCCGAGATTATGAAAACATGAACTGGACTTGAGTATAGTTACAAAAAAATTAGAAGAATCATATTCCAATTTTATAGGTATGTAAAACACAGCATTTTAACAGTTTGAGTACGTAACTCCAAAAACATAATAAGATTCTTTAATATAATAATTTGGTTCAAATTTCTTAAATCCCAGGATTCAA
This sequence comes from Melanchra persicariae, assembly GCA_947386135.1. Taxonomy (NCBI): domain Eukaryota; kingdom Metazoa; phylum Arthropoda; class Insecta; order Lepidoptera; family Noctuidae; genus Melanchra; species Melanchra persicariae. The sequence continues at coordinate 7,979,906 of OX376664.1, read as the reverse complement.
TGCTCATGTTTATGATTTATGATTCCGGGATTTTAGAGGAGGTATTACCAACTCTATGTTACTTAATTATTCGAACTTTAGGGTAATATAGTCTACTTATTCCGATCTCTGGTAATTAGTTTTGATTTATTATGCTTTAATTTCTTAAAACTACTGTAATTGGTCTCTATGTGAAAAAAGACACAAACATATTTGTAATTACTTTCTAAAAAGTCGACAGCCTGGGAATAACGAGTTGACAACGATATAATATATCATAGTAGTATATTTATGAGCTTTATGAAAAATCAGATTTTAAGATAGCAATTTCATAAAAGTGCATTTTCTGATTTCACCAAGCACGTCAACACGACAACACACAACTTAATAAATGGTGTACAGGTGGTCCTCAAAATAATGACCACTTACCTATTACTTAGGTGAGAGCTCTAGTGGCCGCTAAGTAGGGGAGGAAGTCTAAGTCAATTAATTTGTATCAACTAGACTATTAAAAGGCACTTTTGAACGTCAAATTTACAGTTTCAAAATAAAATAATATGGTGACTATAGTTGTCCATTCGCAAAAAGTATATTCGAAGAAAATCGGTACCATCCATTGTTTTTCTTTTCTAGTAAAAGTTTTACAATATTTAATAATTTGTACAAAATATTGTAGAAGAAATGAAGAAGAAGTTTCCAAACGATCGAGTTTTTTTTAACCGTAATTAACCAATGCATGGTAAAAAAGATGGCCACGTTAATTTCATAAATGTTCCTTTTTTCAATCAATATTTAGCTTGACCAAAGGTTAGAATCAATATTTAGCTTGACCAAAGGTTAAATAAATAACCATTGTTTAAGTATCTATGAATTTATCGAAAAACGCATTTTATCGAAATTTGTATCACGATTTTAACCATTGATTGAGTTAACTACGGATTAAAATACTCGCCCTAAGTCAGTAGGTTCGAAGCTGGTCACACAGTCAACCATCAGCCTTTTAGGCGTTCTGCAGCAAGATATTACGCTTATAAATCGTTATAGACACGAAACAACTGCAGTCTAAAGTTTTCTTTCTTCATTTTCTTAATGGATTGAACGTCCTCAAAATTAAGGTAGCAGACACAGATTACAAATCTGCTTTCTATAAAACCTTCGAACTAAAATAATTACCTTAGCTAACGGTAGTCCAGGCCAGTGCTATAATGGCACACGTGTAAAATGACGCGCGCCGCGCATGCGCCCGCTATGGTCACATCACGCGCCGCTATCACTGTTATAACGCGGTTACCTGCGCGAGCGCCGCCCTGCAGATACGTAGGCACTGTACTCTGCTATGCTGAAGAAGTGGTCTTGATTTTTTTGTCTAATTAGTTAAGATTGGCTTTTTCTGTGTTTGCAAATTTGGAAATAATTGAGAATATCATATACCTCGACAAGTTTTCGTCATTCTTATAAAAAAAACAATTTTTAACACGATCATCGTCATCATTTTAACTACCCACTGCGGACTTTAAGCCTTCTCCTTTTTATGCCATGCTTAGGTACCTGACAGACAGGAGATGCATCGCACTATACAGGTACGCACAATAATAACATATGACACAATAGGTACTATTTATTAAACTTATACTTAATTATAAACCGAGAATAACATTTTTTTAAAATAAAACCACAATATTATATGTAAAATGGGCGGCCTTATCGCATTACTATCTATCGATGTCTTTTTCGCCATCTATCTACAAAAACGTGCAACTTCAAAAGAAGCTTCGCCTAATAAGTTAATACAGCGCCAAATTATAATACTACGTTATTTATAAATACACAGACACTTAAAAAAATGGTAAGAATTCTATTTTTTTACGATAGCTCCGCGATAAATATGTCAAACAAGTAATAAAATTAGCATTCCAAATTCACACATGATGAATAACTATCAGAAACATCGCCGACAGAATTATAAATCGCAGTAAAAGATAACAGGAACTAATAAATAAAATCATATTAGTACGATCTAGACTAATATTTATCACGCGACAGAACAATGGGGCAAACATCAAAACTTATTGGTCGGCGTCGGATCGGACCGAGTGTGATTGCGGCGCGGTACAGATAAGGTAAATAGCTCATACAATTGTTAGAATAGGAGGCTCCGGACCTCTTTTGTTAAGGAAGTGGTCTAATGGGAGAACGTAGCCACCGGCAAGACTTACATGGTGTCAATTGCTATGTGCTGTAAGGCGGGCCGCACAGAGGACCAAGAAAGTTGTCGGATAAAAACATGGCGATAGTTGTCAAAAAGGTGACGCACCCATACAAGATGAACTTGATAATCACGGACATGAAAACCACAAAACATGATGGGCTGTGTCACGACCTGAGCAAATGAGTAGAAATGATTTGATTAACGTACCTTAATAAAACAGTTAAGAGCAGTTTGTCATTAAAGAAATTGCATTAAAATTAAAAGAATTGGCACGGACTTTGATTTAATCGAAGCAATCATTAACCCTTCTACAAGTGAAGTACATACCTACATAAATCTTCTCCAAGATATTGATCTGTATGCCAAATCGCAAGTTCAATAAAACACATTTACGGTTTCACATGAGATTCTTAGTTCAACGGCATACATAGCTCCAGAGAAATCATACATATTTGCCCGTCTTTCCGCCCGTCTTGCCTTACTTGCCCATTGAACGATAACCCTTAAGACCAAAACGGTGTGTCGATTGCCCACTCCTTTGCCCATTCGATGACCAATAGGCAGCTTCCACAGTATAATTTGAATTTCGTATATATGGTTAAACTGTTATTTCATAGCAATGGATATGAGCGGTCTTGCTAAAAGGAAAACATTTATTTATATTTCCTTTATATTTGTACATATCGGATCGTTGTTTATCGATTTCTCTGTCGCGTGGAAAGTGTGAATAGTTGACTATTGTTTTAAAATGTCAGATTTATCAACTGATTCTAACTCGATTATTTAAATCGATATGGGTGCCGGCCGGGTTCTCTGGAAGTCTGATCAAGTGATCAAGTTTCTATACAGCAAATTAGACGATAATTCTTATTTGGTAATCTGTTGTGGTTGCGTTCCTAAAATAAGTACGACCACTTTTTTATGCTGACGTAAGAATAGAGTAAACAAAACGTCTAATTTAGTGGTCAATTTTATTACTTACAGGGGAAATTGCTTTCTTTTTTATGAGATTGAGAAATCGGTTACTCTCAAAGCAAATAGTAGTGGCTATCATTAGTTATGAGTACTAATTACACAGAGATTTTGTTTTTTATATTGACGGAAAAAACCAGTCAAGTGCGAGTCGGACTCTCACACGAAGAGTTCCGTACCATAAACCGAAAAGAAGACAAATCTTAGGTATACACAGGACCCCCCTTTAACTTTCGATTTAATTTAATTGTTATTGCGGCAATAGAAATACACACTCTGTCAAAATTACAACTAACGGAAGCCTATTACAAAGCGGAAGCTTAGTAATAGGCTTCCGTTAATTACCCTTCGGGTACGGAACCCTGAAAATGATACAAACCTTATGGCCCAATCTAAGAGATTAACCAACGTTTGCCGAGGTCGATACACGGATGGGTGATCATCTGCGACATGTCAATATACCGTTAATACATCGAGACTCCTGTTTCGTATGGTTTCGGACGTATAAGAATAGCACCATCCCGTCACTTCCTGTGAGTGTCGTAAGAAGCGACTAAGGGACTCACCAGAGAATGGGCAGCCTATGTACAACAGTGGACGTCTATCGGCTGATATGATGATATTGAGACTCCTCCGAGCCTCAGAAAGCACGTTAAGCCGCTGGTTCCGGCTGCCATTTGTTCATCTTTGAACTAACAGATTCACCAAACGTGCCAAGAGGTATCGTAGAGCCCAATTACTGGGTTGTGGAGTTCAGGTAAGCAGTGGCTCCATGTAAGGTACTCATCTGCATCCGATTAGACTGGAATTCAACCCCGTCAGAGTTAGGAAGAGGCTAGGCAGATGATTGATACTAGGGATGTTACGGAGGTGGTCTTATCGGAACCGAAGTCGAAACCGGAGATTTAAAATTTGTTTTAACGGAACCGAAATTGGAACCGAAACCGAAACCGGAACCGAAACCGAAATCGAAACCAGAGGTGAACCATGGATGGAGTGTAGTAGACAAATGAGAACCTATGTTAAGGCCGGGTTAGATAAAGGAATAAAACAATGCTATAATTAATCTGTTCTTTAATATCGATTAAAAAATAGACAGTTACAAGATACAAGCCATTCTGACAACATTATAAGAGAGGTATGGCCTGCACTCTGACACTAAATGAACCCTGACACCTACCTATATAATTGAACATTTGAAATAGTTAAACACCTAAAATGGGCAATATTTTTTATCAGTGTCAATTTCACCTATCTACGATTTAATAGAAATGGTACTTGTACTTAGTACACACAAATAAAAAGTAACTTAGAATATTTTTAGAAGTATGTAAGTAAATTCGCGCAAATCGCGTGGGGTGTTTCGCGACAAGAACAAACCTGTTTGTCGTCTAGGGTATGTGCGGCGCGGCGCGCAGCTCGGCCGGTGTTCCGGTGTAACCTCCGCTTCAAATCAAACGGAACCGAAGCCGAAATCGGAGGTTTCAAATCAACCGAAAGTTTCGGTATATCGGAGCCGAAGCCGGAACTCCGTAACATCTCTAATTGATACTGTCAGAAAAATAATAAAACTCATTATAGTCTTATGTGTCTAGCTTTTGCCTGCGACTTTGTACGCGCATATCCTGTTATTCCCCGCTCACGTAGGAATTTCGGAATTTCTGAGTGCTCTCCTACACTCCCCAAGGAACCTGCCTTCAGCTTTCTACGACCAATAGTTTCGGCTGTACGTTGTCTGTCAGTTACTCAATCACTCAGTGACGGAAGAGTGTTATATATGTAAGTATATTGATTGGTAAATAAAACATTTTTTTATTTGAAATGTCTATAAACTTAAATAAAAACTCCTAACTAAAAATAAACTAAAATATGGCGTCGAATTTGGAAAAATTGTATTGATATTGGCAAAAATTCCTCCGCATCGCTGGCCACTGGTAGTGTGCCCAAAAAGCTGGCAGCATTGCCACGTTCTATAGCAATGCTTAACCTTTGTTAAAAGTAAAAGCCAGCCCTTGAGTCATGCGAAGTGTCAACTAAACGTTTTGACAGATCTTTAAACAAGTTAAAATGAACACTCAGACCCCACGACCCGAGAGTTTCAACCCCAAACGGCTCGAAAATATAGAGCTATCAACGAGGTTATTATATTTACGCCGCTTGAGGTTGTCCGCAGCCGCAGCGGCCGCACCAGCACAGCACGTAAAGCTAAGAAGATGGAACGGCGCAAGAGTATCGACACAACACAAGTAGCATAAATAAAACACTGTAGGTAGGTATAAATATTTTAATCACTAATTATCTCCAAAGCAGGTGAATTGCGTTCTACTTCATATTTTATTGACTACCTGCAGAGTTATATTAAATTTATATTTATTAGTCATTTTGAATACAATCCTTGACAAAATATCGCGTGATTTGTAAAAGCCTTATGAGTAATGCTAAATGTTGTTTCTTAATTAATTTCGGTGATTTAAAGCAGGTATACTTAATGGACTTTTAAAAGTATTTGAATTTGTCGTTACTGTAGGAATTTATAAGTGGGTCTGGTTCATAAGAGTTGCTGTTACAATAAAAGTGTAAATCCAAGTAACTGACCAGCACAACACTTTTATAGAACCCAGTCTACTCGAAAGAAGAAAAGATTTCATTTTAAATAGAAACAAGTTTTAGATGAGAAAGCAATAAATGTAGTGGTAAAAAAATAGAGAAAATGCATCGGTATTATGAGAATAATTTCATTAGTCAACCAAAAAATGCCTATTGTCATGCCTATGTTAAATTTAGAAGCAGATTCTATTAGTAAGTAGAAATACTGCTGCAATCTTTCATGAAAATTAATATCACCAGTATATTGCCTCAGCTAATGGCATACTTCGTTAGAGCATGCAACTGCAATGTAATTAAATTTGCATAGAAATCCCCCCAAATTAGCCCTTAGCGATAAGCCGCCAGTGTAACGATATAGACTAGGCTACTAGATAGGAACTCCTTTTACGTGCTTATTATAGGGTTCTATGTGTAATCAGTTTAATTTTAATTGAGCTTAGAGGCCAATTCTACTAATCTTTAAGCAATGTTCGCATTTGCATCTCAGTCTTAATCCATCAAAAAAGCCAATTTTTCATACATTGCGAATGACATGCGTAGCGAACGTTGCTTAAATATAGAATAGACACTTAGATCTAACATAACTTAATTTGAAGAATTTATACTTACCTAAGTGCATCATCTTCATCCAAGCTGAAAGACGTCCACTGCTGGGCATAGACATCCTACAAGTGTCACCACATCGACTAGTCCTATACGCCTATATCCAGGGGATTCCCTCTGCCTTCACCAGGACATCAGCCCGCCTTATGGGAGGCCTCCCAACGCTGCGTCTTCTGGTACGCGGTTGCCACTCCGTACACGTAAGTAACAAAATATTTAAAAAACTGGTTCTGATTAATAACTCGTTACATTTTTCTGATTGGTTGCTGGCAGCTTGCATTATCCTACATCTGGGCACATATCTCCCCTTTGAGTTCGGTAGACTAAAAAAAAAACATTTTTTCTTGCCTCTACGTTTTCTATGGAATCTGCCATGAGACTTTCTGGCTGGGTCTGAGTGGCTGTTTTGGCTTCAAGCTTATTGGGCTGACCCTCATAATAAATGTTGAGTAGTACTTAGTCAAAACGAAGTAAGAGAGATCGCTCTTTTGCCTGATAATCTTTAAAATGGCTGAAATTAAGTCACTACAGTATGTAATACCCTAACAACTAAGTCGCTGGACACGGCACAGACGGGGCGCGGCCGCGACTTTTTAAAACATATAGAAAAGACGAGGCACAGACGAGCCACGGAGGTGATGTGGTTAATTGTGGTGGTGTAATTGTGTGTGACAGCATCGCGCGAGTCCCGGCAAGCACCCCCGTTCTCACCCGTCCTTCGTCCGCTCGCGCCCGTGCCCCGTCCTTTCTGTATGTTTTACAATAGGGCGCAGACGAGTAAGCGTCGTGTCCGTGCCCTGTCCTTCCTATATGTTTTGCATTGCGACGCTTCTATACATTTTGTATGAAATATGTCCGCGCCCCGTCCTCGTCTTACGTCTTTTCTGTGTGTCAATACCCAGGCGTAAAAATATTACACGGCGGTCTTCATGAGGAAACTTTCGTACATGTCAGGAGATGGCGTTCTTAAAGATTAAACAATGTACGAGTATATAACCCTACAAGACTTACCAACCACATTAGCAGTCTGTACCTACAAGTAGCTGTTTCACACTGTTTTTCTATTCCATTACAATATAAATATGTATAAGCAGAAGCCGCTATGTGAAACAAAAGGGGTCGGTACTGGTCACGACTCTGACCGGTACACCGAAGCTACACACCGTTTTGGATGCCCGTGCGCCGCCCAAGAAGTGTCGCTGATAACCATAACGTTGTGCTAATGTCACCGGTTTCATATTTATTAATATTATCCTTATACTTATATGGGTATTTTATAAGTATCGTAAAGAGTTTGCAGCTAGTTAAATCTTGATACTTGCGTTGATAATATAATATTTTGCTGAGTGTTATTTTTGGAGCACAGCTAAAGGCTTCCCTATAGGAACTTGTAAGTCACTACAGAAATTTTCACAGATGATGTATTTCTGTTGCTGCTATAACAACAAATACTAAAAACAAAATAAAATAAATATTTAAGGGGGCTCCCATACAACAAACATGATTTGATGATGATTTTTTGCCGTTTTTCATAGATAGTAATTCGAATGGAACGAAACCCTTCGTGCGCGAGTCCGACTCACTTGGCCGGTTTTTATTTGGATGTCGCCTAAATGGTACTTGCAGTACTGTTTTCTTGATGAGAAGTGTATTCTAACATCACATGTCTTATTATGAATGTTCATTCGTGATCATATCATTTAATATTTTTTCTCACAAAATATAAAACAACAATAACAGAACAACCAAGGCAAGAATTCTTCGTAGCGTCGTAGCATGTCATTTTGACAACCTTGCCAATACTGCTACATCAATCGTCAATCGTGCATATTAAAAAAACAGAGATTACAGTATAACCTCTATCAAAGCAAAAATACAAAAAATAAGAAAAAACCTTCGTTGTTCTTATTCTTATCCTTTTTCGATCAAAATCTTGAAACTTCCTCTTAACGTAAAGCGGACGAGTTAAACTATTTCGTAGTGCACATTCTAGCAAATCATAGTTATCATATCACACATGGCCGCTGCGTCACGATTGTCGCAGGCGCACGCGATAAGCGCAACATTAGGAACGTTCTCAAACAACGACAACTATCGAGATCCACGAACGCAATAATTTTGTGTTCCGCAATAAACTTTATCGATTATATTTAATATTTGTACCGTACACGTTGTTGCTAACATTTTCGAATTTTCGTAAATTCATTTTCATGTTCAGTAATATTTGTAAAATAGAAAATGTGTGAATTTGTTAAGTGGGAAAATCACTGTGATAAATAAAAATACAATAAAAATGAATTTGACACAACATACTAGCTAAATTCACAAAGTAAATGTTACTAAAAATCGAAAAATATAATTATATAATGAACTTCAACTTCTTTTTTATTTCGTACAGTGTGATCTATGCAAAATACAACTACTGTTATGAGGGTAAATTATTTCTAGATATTTCTTAGTTTTCTAATGAAAATTACAAAAAATCCTCTTTTATGATGTTTTGATCTGCAGTGTCAAGAGAACAGCCACTAAGATATTTTGATGGCAAGGAATGGAAGCTTATGAAAACACGCCATAGTATTAGAACGAAGGGTAAGATTTATTTGTTATTGGGATAAATTAACATGTAATAAATAGGACAAACTATCTAATTGGTGAACCCGCGCAACTTGCTTTATATGTGGATTTCTGACACTTCTAGACGGCTTAACTATAAGTTGGGAACTTATAATTTGTGATCTATGCTTCTTATAGGTCTACAACAGCAACCGTAGTTTCCTAGCGTCCTAGATTTAAGTTACATTGTAGAACGTAAATAAATTAATATGAAAATGAAGTAACACTCAACTGATCAAATTGTTCGGTTTGCCTACTACCTACCATGGTATGATCAGGGTGCCCAGGTTATGCGAATCAAATTTAGTCAGAACCCAAATTCCAGTTAAAATAATGTAAAAATAAAGCAAAATTTCTCTGACCTTAAAATTACGATTTCAGCGCCAAGACATTCAAGCATATCAGTAGATTTAGACTGGGCAGAAATAATTAAAGAAATAAAAGGATCTGAGTTTGAAGAAAAACCAACAGAAATGGCTAGTTGTGGTTTATCCATAACTGACACTCCAATGACTACAAAAAAGGCAATAACTAAAAGATTGAGTACAAAAAAGCTTTTAACTAAAAGAGAAAATACAAAAAAGCTTATAAATAAAAAAGCAAATACAAAAAAGCTAACAACTAAAACAACTACAGCAAAGAAATTTTCAAGTAAAATAATCACCGCAGCAAAAATTATTATAAAACCACTTCGTTATAAAACTCAACCTACAACAACGGCAAAAGCAATTTTAAAACATTGTCGGCCTGTCTGTAAACTAAAATTAAAATCCACTACGACTACGACAATTGATCCTCGACACATGCATTTGAAAATGACTACGAGTGGAGACTGGAGAGACAATTGGAATTTTCTGAGACCTACTAAAAAACATAGTCTTGTAACGTCAAATAAATTTACTCTGAAAGCGACTAAAGTGTTTGTTTTACAAACGACCAAAAAAGTTCCTATAACAACAACCAGGAAGGCTACGACGACAACCAAGAGACCTGTGAAAACAACCAAGAAGCCTACGACGCTAACTATGGAAACTGTGACAGTAACCAAGAAACCTGTGATAAAAACGGAAATGCCTGTAAAATGTGCTGGAAATAAAGAAGACGGTACGGTTTGGACTTTCTTCTTTCTTATCTCTTTACAGCAGCTGCTGATCAATTTTTCAGCAGTGATGCCTCTGTGTGAGTTATTCAAAATCAGCTTAGTTTATCGCAGTCTATAATATTGCAGAACACTCGCTACTCGCAACTTTGGCTACAATACTCGCTTTTCTGTCTTCTGCAGACAACCTGTCCCAGCTTATTTTGCAATTTTCGGAACTGTTATAAAAATAAATATATGTTGTTCTATTAAAATTTTGTATCAATAAAAACTTTTTTTTTTTAATTTTAAAGTGTATGTTCCTACTGGGCACCCTTTTTTAGTATTTTTAATAGGCATAAATAAATAACAAACTAGATTACCTTTGTATTCAGGAAGTCTGAAAATAGGATTAATTCATTTAATCTGACAAAGTTGATAACAAAATAATTCAATCTCACATACTCATTATTATTATTACTAGCCCGTACTGTCCCACTGCTGTGCAAAGGCCTCCCTCCATTGCTTCCAATGCTCACGGTGTTGTGCCTCATTCTTCCAACTCGTAAGGAAGACAACCAGGTCATCCCACCATCTCCTTCGTGCTCTGCCGCGGGCTCGTATCGCGGAACCAGGTTTCGGCACCAATCCTGTATTTTACTCATTATTGTAGGAATTTCAGTATAGGAACTAGTAGCATGCCATAAAGAAGTAAATTTTCTTTTTCAGAAGCAAACTCGCCTGCTAATTGGTCAAACCTGCTGAAGGAATTTCTGAAGTTTGTAGAATTAAAAAAATGTCAACGGCCTCGTGAGTATGAGAATCACTTTTCATAAATAAGGTGCCACCTCCACGAACAAGTTCGCTACGTCACTTTGAAAAGTCACTCTGTTATTATCTTGGGCACAAGGTTCATAGTAATGTAGAGTGACATTTTGATGCTCTCAAGTATCTACTTGATCCTTATTATCAGTAGGTATGTGAAATAAAATTACCAACTTAGATGATAGCAGTCCACCGCGAATCATAGCTCTATTTGACTTGTACATTAATATTAAAATTCCTTTACAGCATGTGACTCTGTAAATGCAACAACCACTAAGGAATACCAGCTTGCTGAAAACCGAAAATATATGTCGGATGATGATGACCTTTTCAATATTATGATGGATGGTAACTTTTTGGCAGAAAATCGTAGACTAAAGCTTAGGGCAAGAGTATTGCGTTCTTTACAGATGATAAAAAAAGGGTCCGTTTCGCATAGGAAGAAACAAAACCTTAGCCAGGAGCTTGTGATTGCGAAGTATTTTAAATCTTTTGGAATATAGGGTAAGACAAAACGGCCATAAAAACAGAATAAGAGTAAGAATATTATTTTCTTGATATTTTTGACACTTCAGAAAGGATAGAAAAACATAAGCTTATCTGTCCTTATTGTATCATCATCATAACAGCCGAAAGACTATTCACTGTTGGACTTAAGTCTTCCCAAGAAAAATCAACTGGTCTTGTGTTGCTCTCATCCAGTTATTTCGCGCGGTTCTCACCAGGTCATCAGTGAACTGACTGTGGTTGGGTGGGGATAGAATGCAAAACGCATTCACTCAACAAATAAGGCTCAAATTTAGACATAGTATGTTAAATAGGTTTAAATAACTAAAATGAAAATCTCTCAGGACTTGTGAGGGACCAATACACCCTCCTTGGTTTTTATATGTGGTTTATACAAGGGTAACTGGTTTGTCGAACGTTTAAAGAACAAATTAACAATGTATTATCATAAAATCATATCTACATTTTGTCTCTGGCATTTCACACTATTATTCTACATGCAAGATACAGATTTCGCATGCATTCTTCGGTAACTATTTTGGGGTGGCTATTTTTCCAAAACTAAAAACTATTAAGTACTTATATTCTAATTATGTTATTGCTATGTTTGTCGTGAATACTCGTGATCGGTATATTCGAACTAATGACCTATAGATACTGCCGCATTACAACGATGCCCGATGACTTATCTCGATAAAATCAACCTTCGGATACTTGCAATTCTAGAACATTTATTTTAATGAAAGTCTATATTAATGTACAAATCATATTCGTATAGATTTAAAATAATTTGGTTCTATGGTAGTCATAACTTGGTGAAAATGATTTCAAACTAGTGTTTTATAACATACCATAATTCAATTTGAGTTTTGCGTTTAATGTAATGAAAATAAAATTGATTCCTATTTATCTTGTTTTTTTCATGGTTAATATACATAAGTTTATTAGTTTCAAAATAAAACTGTCTACGTATTTAGTTTTAAAAGATCGAGGTTTCTTATAATCAAAGAACCTATTACTTCAACTGTTTTCACCATATTTAGAAAAAGCATGTTGTTCCAGGTGTTGAAATAGATGGTAGACACAACGAAGAAGACGATGACGCCACTTACATTAAAGACACGTTAGAATATGAAGGAAGAAGGTTAAACTACGAATCAGTAGAAGGTTCTGTCTCCCGAGACTCAGACATAAGCAATGATTATGTACAGCTTCTAGATCTTGAGTCACTAAAAGATTCAATAGAAACAAGACGTGGAACTGCGCTTACCTCAAAAAAAATGGGATACCTTAAAAAATTCCAAGCAGAAAATGTAAAAAAAGATCCTGTAACTTCCCATATCAGGGAATCAGAAGTATATTTAGATGAATTTGGAGATAATAATTCCAATGAAGACGACGATTATTTGGAAAATAAAATAAAATTTCATACAGATGAATTAAAAGCTAATCTTGCCGAAAAGAAACATACAACTTCTCCGATTAGAGAATCAGAAGCAGATTTAGATGAATTAAAATATAAAAATACAAAAAATGAAGATGAAGTTGTTAAAGATATTGAAACAAAAGCTTATTTAGATGCCTTAAAAGATATGCGTGCCAACAAAAATTATATATTTTCAGGAATCAGAGGATCTGAAGAACATAAAATTTCACAGAATAATGAAACAAGATCTTATTTAGATGAATTAACAAATAAGCATACTGCAAAAGATTATTTGTTTTCTGGAATCAGGAAACCAAAACTACATTTAGATGAAGTAAAAGACGAGATTGCACAAAAAGAATATAACGTTTTGCAAGCTAGTGATATAAAGTTTGATTCAGATGCAATAAAGGGTAAACATGACAAAAAAGATTATGTGACTTCTCGAATCAGAAAGTCAGAGATAAATTCAAATAAATTAAATGTCAAACATACACAAAAAAAAGATGAAGTTATAGATGACAGTGAAATAAAGTTTTTTATAAACGCTTTAAAAAACAAACATGCCAAAAAAGGCAACAAACCTTCAGAAGTTATAGAAAAAAGAAACAAATACTTAGATGTAGAAAATAGTAGGCAACAAGGTAAAGTTAATTTGCAAGATGAATCTACAGAAACATTCAACTCTAAAGAGTTAAATGAAATAACAGATTACATAGCATCTAAGCCTACATACCCGATAAAACTTAGAAGTCAAACGAATAATGAAGATGGATTACAAGATAGTGATATAACATTCGATTAAAAATCGTGATGAAGTGATCATGAAACATCTTGAAAATATAAAAATGACAACTAGAATATGCAGACGCAGTTATAACCTAAATGAGCAAAAGTATAAGCCCTTATAGAATGAATATATATTTTTCTGTTATTGAATTTTAAATAATTATTAACGAAATAACACTTACGTAAAACTATCATTTTAATTGATTTGCAGTAAAAAAACTGGTTTTCTCTGTTTTAAGCAAGAGCTGCGTGATCTGAATCTATAAGACCGTAGTAGTTCTAAAGTAACATAAACGTATGTATTTTTAAATACGATATTACATATTTCTCCTTCCAACTGATCATACAATGAGCTTGACATTTTATCTTTTCACCTACCTTAGTTGAATGGTAAAGAATGCCTAGGGCAATTATGTCCACCTTTGTACATACATCTATAAATATTTGAATTTTTTATTTAGACTTTACTCACATACTGCGTAAAGTCTAAATAACAAATTCAAATATGTATAGATAAATTGTAGAAGTAGGAATCCCAACCAATAATATAAAATAATACAAACATGAGTTTCATGTCTAAATCACCAAACTCATTTTGATGAATCGGTACAAAGATAATTAATTATATAGGACCCAGTAGGCGATTATAGCCTACTTTTTTTTTTTTTTTAGAGGATGGAAAATCATCAAATGACCTCTCCCGCTCTGGGTGGAGCGGCAGGGAGTGTCAGACTTTTACTGACTAAAACCCACCCTTAGTTCTCCTAGTGCCTTTCTTTCCAGGGCCACGGTAACTCTTTCGAACATATTCCGCAACCCTGGCAGGCTCTGGCCCTGGCGGGCCCCGTCTCTGTTGCTGACTGCTCTTTCCGGCGCGTTTGGAGTGTAACGCGCCGTCGACTCTGGCCTAACCTGGTCGGACAGCGAGCTACCCATTGCTCGCTGTCCGCAGGCGTCAGTCACTGCGCCTTGCTCAGGAGCGTCAGTTCCTGAGAGGCGCAGCGACTAACTTTCGTCTGGAGGAGGCGAAATGGGGCCATTACTGGCACTCCATTTCAACCCCCTCCCGAGCAGTGGCAGCGGCGGCGACGGTGGCGGCGGCTGCGGCGGAAGCGACGGCGGCGGCGGCGGCGGTGGAGGAGGGTTTTCTCCTCGACCCGGCCCTGGCGGGTGGACCGCAGGCTTTGCCCCCAGCCCAGTGATCGGCCGGCTTGCCAGCTGCCGCACATGCGAAGCAGTGCGGCGCGGCGTCGCACGAGCCGGCCCTGTGACCGGGCTGACCACAGCGGAAGCAGTGGTCACTGCGGTCCACCTCCGAGGTGTAGAGTGCTCCGACGTGGTTGCCGACTTGGCAACGGAAGCACCTCAGAGGTCTGGGCTCCAGCAGTTTCACCTACGCGGAGACCCAGCCCACCAAGAGCCTTCGACCCTCCGAGATTTTCTTGGCCGCCGACACGGGGCAGCTCACCACAACGGTTCGCATGCCCGTGTTGTCAGGATGGATGGTGCCCGCCTTCACCTCCTCTGCAGAGCACCCCGCCGTCCTGACGACGGCGGCCAACACCTCCTCCTCCGCGACGGAGTCGTCCAGGCCCAAGATGCGCATGTCTATGCACTTCGTGGGCCTGGACACTCGGACGTCATCCGCGCTCAAGGATGCCCTAAGCCTTTCGGCTAGAGCGTCCGCGGCCGGAACGCTGTCTGCTCCAGGGATCTCCAGCATCCTGGCCCCCGTCATGGTGACCCTGAGCCGGAGACCCCCGACGATGCCAAGCTCACCGAGGTTGACGGCCTCCTTCGCCTTGGTGAGCATGTTGGCATACGTCACGCCCCTCTTCACCGCGTCCAGCTGCAGCGTTACCACTACAGCCGCGGTCTTTGGGGCGCGGAGCGCAGCCGCGACGCTTCGCGCTCTCTGCCGCCGCCTTCTCTCCCGCCTCTTTGCCGCCCTGGCTGCCTTTCCCGCCTTCTTCTTCTCCCCGGCCACTTGCCATTCGGCTTGAGCCGGGGGAGGATCTGAAGGCGAGGAAGCCGGGGGGAGCCGCTGCACAGACGGCGCAGGAGCCTTCGCCGTCCGCGCAGCAACCCCACCCTTCCTCTTCCTTCCCGGGGCCGGGTCCGGTTTTCCCGGCACCGGCTTCGCGGCGGCCCGGACCCTTTGTCCTGGCCGGACGACCCCGGTGTGGCAGCCACGGTGGCCGCGTATGAGGCCACCTTTTTCTGGCCTGGAGCCTTCCCACTCGCCGCTAACGGGGGGCGCAAGACGATGCCCTCCAGGACGGAGAACCGCGCCTGGAAGGCAGCCATCTCCTGCCGCACAAGGTCCAGCACCTGGCTCTCCTGCGGCACGGGCTGGCTGTCCTCCTTGCGCCCCCCTTTAGGCGCCCCCTGTGGGCCGGCTCCCTGGAGCCTGGCCAAGTCTGCTCGAAGCCCCGCGTTCTCCCTCTGGAGACGCTCGGTGGCGGCAGCCAAGCGGGTGACCTCCGCCAGCAGTTTGGACAGCTCGTCCGCCGGAGGCCCACCTCGGTTAGCCTCCGCTGCCGCCATTATAGGCTACTTCGTGTCTTTTTCAGAATAGGGAAGATGCAATTACAGATTTATTTTTTTAATTATTGACAGGCACGCGCTTGACCACTATCACACCTGATGGTAAGCGACAAAGACTACAATAGTATACTGGCTATAGACAGGCAACTCTACCTTATTTTTTAATACTAGGAAGTGGTCGAACTCAGCGCCATCTAGTTTTTAGTTGAGGGAACTAATTTATATAAGTAAATGTATAGGTTGGTAGGTGTACAGCTGCTGTTTGATCCTTTATGATATTAGGTAGAGAGATGAGTGTATCCGCTTTAAACTACAAACATACGTACTACATAAAGGAAAACAAATCACATAATTGAATATATTAAACCGTTTTATTTAGAAAAACATCACACATTTTACAATAAAATTTTATGTTCGCCTTTTTCGTCCCTTATGATTAGGGTAGTGCCGATTAGCCTTTTCTTTCATTGAATCGTTAATATTCCAAAAGGTTATTTGGCCAGTGAGAACATTATTGATATCTTTGCACCAGTTGTTTACAACAACAACACACACAACACAACACGAACGTACGAATGAATTGTAACGCGGCTCAACAACATGGAGATACGAAAGCTCAACACAACCAGCAGATGCACTAGCGAAACAACAAAAACTCTATTGCAAAAGGAAAATAAATGCGCACGAGTAGTTACACTCTCACGCAGCCATTTGCAATTCACGTGTGGCCATTCAAAAACAAACTTTTGCACGTTTAAATACCAAAATATAACATCTTCATTATTAAAGCTCATAATAAAAACCTAATTATGTACTAATTCATATATTCTATTATTTTTATATAAGAAGATCATGAAATTATATTATTTTTCTTGATTAATGTTATAAAGTAACTCACAGAAAAAAAAAATATATTTAACCGTAGCAACACCGCAATTTGTTTCGCCTAACTAAAAACTAGATGGCGCTGTTTTCAATAAAAAACGGAATTTTAATTTTGTTTTAAGTTGCCATAGCATGTTTAGCGACGATGTGGTCGAAGATGGAGCACGCTTGCCTAGAAGTAACCTATTCACTCTTGAGTTAAAGACTCTCAATTATGACAATTTTGTGATTAAAATTATAAAAAAGTATAAAAGAAGGGCCACTGCAACATGTTTATTATTGATTTTTAACCGACTTCCAAAATAGGAAGAGGTTCTCAATTCGGATGTTTGTATTTTTTTTCAGAGTCAGTTCAGTCTATCGTCAACGCAAGCTTGGTTGAAAAGCTTGTTGTTTCATTCAGCGCAATGTGTTTGACTAACGAGAAAGTGAGAACGCGATAACATTGAACGAAAATAGTGTTCGAAAGTTTCATAATACTAATTCCAGGAAATACGCGTTTTTGAATGAGCCTTACAAGTTTGTGAAATGAATATTATTCATTCAGAATCTCTATTACATGTGCAAGGTTTCTATCAAGATGTTTTTTTTACTTTACAAATTTTTGAGTACATTATGAACGGCCAAAGTTCAGGTGAAATTTGTGCAAAATGCAGATTATACTGAATTAGTTTCTCCAAATTTTTATTTTTTGCTTTCATAGAAACCTAGATATAGTGCACAAGATACCTATTACTTCAAAAAAATCGCTGATAGATGTGTTACAACGACATAATTACGTACGAGCGTTTGTATGAAAATTATGACGGGTTGGCCGCACTTAAAGATAATAATTTTACTAATTAAATTAACGTAAAACTGGACGTACCTATTTAAAAACATAAATTAGCGTCCAGTGACGTCACTGGTGTGTCTGACAACGAAAACGAACTCTTCGAGTTATGACAGTACATGACCAGTGACAGACAGGTCCATTTCGCGTGAAAATTTAAACCATCAATCTATAACTGCAGTTTTGGCAACAAATTAAAGCGTTTTAATGTTTTTGTAAATGCATTGTCTATTTTACATGGAATTCTTCAAAATGAAAGCATGATGAAAATATTGCATCCCTACTATATTTATTTAATCATACTCTTTTATTATATCTGAAGTTGCTTCGTCAAGTTTAGGTACTGTTTTTATTTTCGTTTTTCTTTGCATTTTCTGTTTTTTCATAGATTCATATGGCTTCACATACTTTTTTCCAGTATGAAGTGATTTCGATAACTTTTATGGTTTTAATAATTTATTTTTTACAACATTGCCGTTGCATATTATAATGTTGAACTGTAAAGTGAGTTATACTTACAAAATATTCTATAGGTGCCATATTCCTTCAATTTTGTGGTGTAATGATGGTCAAGTGACTTTCTGATGTCATGTCTTCAGTAATGACTCTCTTTTTATTTTGGATTATGCTTATTCATAAGCAAGAGTGCGCCGTTATTCGTCGTAAGTAGTAAACCGTGTAATAAATGTAATAAATTGTGGTCACTATGGCATTGTTTCTAAGATTTTCGTTGTATAATTTATCGCGACCGAAGTTGTTTTTCAAATTTTTTAGTTTTTACTATAACTCGGAGGAGTTCGTAGCTAAATAATAACAGTTACACGGATTGATCTTCAAGGTTAAGCAACGCTTATCGAGATTAGTCGGTAGATCGGTGACCATCTCAAAATATCGAGATTCATCTGTGCCTCGGAAACAACGTTAATTCGTTGGTCCCGGCTGTCATTTGGAGATCTTTGGCAGTGGTTACGGATTGTCAGAAGCCAAAAAAAAATCCGACACCAGTCTTGCCAAGAAGTACCGAGTTACCCAGTCAGTGGGTTGTGGAGTTCTAGCAGGCAGTCGCTTCACGTAAAATACTGGTATTCAGCTGAATCCGGTTTGACTGGGAGTCGACCCCAATATAGTTGGGAAAAGGCTAGGCAGATGATTTTACTATAACTTCACATTCATGTAGTAAATGATATTTTTTTAAGCGGAACACTATAACCGAAACACTTTTGAATATGTCATCCAGAAATATATGAATCCACTGCGAAGATTATCAGGTATTTTTTTTATCTAACAAAATTAATAAACACATATCTATGTGCCTGTAAAATACAACATAAAATATTATTTTAAGGGTGGCAGTTCTATTGATAAAATTTTATTGTCGTATTTTCAGCGGATCTACCAAACCATGCTATAGAAATGCAAATAGAAATTCACGGTTCCGCTCCAAAGGAAGTAACACATACTCCTCAAAGACGAGTGATTCGCGTTGTGAAACCACGTCAGCCTAAAAAAAGTCAGAGATTTTTTTTTTATAAATTACCGATTATTATATATTTTACCAATAAATATAATACTACTTTCTTTGTTTAGTTCTACGATCTGGGGATGCGTTGGGTATGTTTTTTATTTTAAAATATTTCTTATTAATATCGATGACTTGATTGGCTCCATGTAGGTAAAATGCTGATATTCAGCTGAATCCGTTTTGACTGGAAGCCGACCCCAATATAGTTGGGAAAAGGCTAGGCAGATTATGGTGATCGATGAACTTTGATTGTAACGTGAAAAACGTGTTGTGTGTGGTGCTAATCTAAGTGCGTCAGCACAGCCGGGTGGCATAATAGAACATTGGGGAAAAGGCCGCCCCGCTGTGCCTGTCGGTTTTTGGTGATCAATTAGTTCAGCATAGAAGTGACGATTGCTTCAGGGGCCTAAGTAAAGTAATATTAAAGTAATACTGTTTTAAGAGTTGGTGGTTTAGGACTTGGCCAGCTTTGTCGTTCAACAAATAGTGCCAAACCAATTGTGCCTACCCGCTTAAGTGTGTAGCACGCCTGTGTTACTGACGACTGTACAAATACCGTCAAACGGGGTGAATAACAACGGAGGGGTGAATAGTAACAAAACTTTGATAAGGCTTTTCAGTTTAATGTCATAATGTTGACTGTCTAAGAAAACAGAAAACAAATTTATTGCTTTAATGCTGCAAACAAGATTGAAATAACGTATAAATCCCCTTCAAAGTTTTGTGCCTATTCACCCCTGCATTCTTATTCACCTCGTTTGTAGGTAAATACCATGGAGTATATTCATAAAGTTACAACAATTTAGAAGGAGAGTCATCCGTATTGAACGCGGACGAAAAACTAACAAATCAAATACTAACCGGGGACCAGACCGGTTCAGATCCACCACCACCTGCAAATCCAGCATTAGCAGTACCAGGTAAAATGCATACTATAACCACTTTCCATGCTGTTACAGGGTGTTTGGGACATCGTAACGCAAACTTCACGAAAAGGCTACACTTAATGCCATTAACCAAAATGTAGAAGTCATTAATCTCGCTAATGATCGGTTACAGAAATTGTCATTTTTGAGCGCGCAATGTATTGGGAACAATGCGATCTAAACGCACGAGTGCGTTGTACGTGGTTAACGTAGTACGTCACTGTCTACATCTCCACGCAAAGAGTATAATAATAATATCGGTAAAGAGAGCCCTCTTCAGGCTTTCTAAGGCAATCATGTTTGAACACGAGCTCCATCCGGATTTTGGATCCGAAACTAATCATAGTACATATATACCTACCTATACCTAGATAGTACTATAGCGGCTTTTTCATGTTGTAGCAAAACCAACCCAACACATTTATTGTAAAATCTATTGTAAATAGATTTTACAATAAATAAACACAGTAAGTTGGAGGAACAGAGGGCTCGACTCGATAACTTACTGGCGAAAATGGAACAGAGAACTACACAAGAAGTAGCCGCCATTTTGAGAAGTAGGAAGTGGTGTGACAACTTAAAATGTTTTGACATAATGTATCACAATGTTACAAATTAGAATATTTATATGTATGATATTTTTATTTATTTGGTGAAATAAGTTATTTGTGTTTTTTTTTTAATGAATGCTTTATTAAAATCACTTTGAATATCTAAAATATTTTAGGAACAAATATATTTAAGAATGCAGCGCCATCTGTAAAAAAAATGAGTACTAATGATAGTTTTCGTTACACACCCCAGTAACAGATGGAGCTACCATCTTTTAGAAATGTCATTTATTAGGCTCTGTCCCCCCCCTGTCTACACGTCTCCCGGCGCCGCGCTGCGCATAATGTAGGTACCTACGCAAATCGTGTATTGTTGACAAAAATAATATCACATAAAATCATTTTAATCACTCAGAAATACCTACCGACTGATGGTAGGAACATGTTTAAGGAAAAGTTAAGAGAAAAAAAAGGAGCCATAAGCTCAGTCTCCTATAATCACAATTCGGATAAGGATTTCGATAAGCTTAGAAGTACATTGAGATCCGGTAACGTAGGTATTATCTAATGAACTACTAAAACCACTTTGAATGCAGGTACGAATATCGCCGATTGCAATAATATCACATAAACTCATTTTAATCACTCAGAAATATCTAACCTACTGATGGTAGGAACTTGTTTATGCAGAAGTTAAGAGAAATGGAGGAGCCTAGTCTCTTTAAATCACGATTCCGATAAGGATTGATAAAAAAAGGTTTTAAGTATGTACATTGAGATCCGGTAATGATGTAGGTATAAACTAATGAACTAGCTAACTCACCCCTAAACAGGTAGGATTAAAACTGGCCGTGTATCGCCATACATCACACATTAGCATATTACCGTATTCTTGGGCACTGTAGTAATCGTTAAATCCAGATTACATTTTTAAAGCACACTCACAAAAACAAACAATAACAGACACAAACACAGAATTAGTTTTACTAGGTAGCTATCAAACGAAAACTTATTTTGTCTCACGTCACGGCCCGAATTCCCGAATTTTGCAAAAATAACACACTCGTTCGCTATCAAGGTCTTCAAGAAACTGAGATAAAAATCCATTAAAATTGGCTAAATGTAAAAGAAATATATTTTCAAACATTTCTTTGACTTCGCCGACTTTTGGCGGCATTGTGTTCAAAAGGACGCCGCGCTACGAACTGGCCCCAAAAGAAAAGGGGTCTTATTAACATAAAACTGTGTAACCTATTTCCGACCTTGTTGAATCTGTACGTTGTTTAGTTAATGTCGGAAATCGGTTACCCCGCTTTGTGCAGATACGTATTTTTTTTATATGGGCAGTTTTATCCAGACGGTATGTTTGACGCTACACACACATACACACGGGTTAGTGTGTTACAACTAGGCAGGATGCGTTGACCTTTTTTACAATACAGCTGAGCAGATACCCAACTAGTTTTATTTACATTGCTCTTTTTAGTAAAAGTAGTGAGTTAATTGTTTTTTTAATTAAAATCACTTTGGGTTAGGTAAGAATAACGATTATGAACAGTCTAAAGTAAAAAAACAGCTGAAAAAATTTAAAAAATGAGGAAAAAGCCGACGAAAAATTCCAACGCGGGGCGGTCCAGAATCATGTCCTGGACTCATGGTATTCGTTTGTGCGTCGATGTCCCTTACACGCTGTATAGTGTTATAAATTATATATGGATATAAATACACCAGTACGTGCATTATTTTGTCTCCTCTCCCCCTTCCGATCAGCGACGGAAGCAAACCAAATAGCCTACCATACAGCAGTTCATGAAACCCCTTACCAAGTGTTTCCTCGACAATGCTGTCAAACACCGCTATACCATCGCATCGGCCGCCCTGATATGAACCCTCCCGCATCTCCCAGATTCGCCGACCGAGACATACCCTTGTTACTTCCGATGACTCCACTACCCACCCTCCTCTAAGAGAGCTGTAGAGAAACAAGCACACTGCGCAAACCACGACTACCGTCCTTCCGCCCTCGCCGCCGAGCCCCGTCGCAACGTCCACGTCAATATCCGCACCGACCCTTGTTCGAGCCAGCCCGCGCCGCTGAGCCTGTAGTTTTAAATTTGCCCCTAAATAATAATCCTAGTTCAATCCAGTCCGTCCCTAGCTGTCCTCTCCCCAGCAACGACCTAAGCCGTGCCCTTAGTGTGTAGTCGTTTAGTTTGTAAGTTTTTTATAAGTCATGGCTGGATGCCAATGTACCACTATTGTACATAAAGTTTAAATAAATAAATAAATGTAAGCCATGGAGTATATTCATAAAGTTACAACAATTTAGAAGGAGAGTCATCCGTATTGAACGCGGACGAAAACCAAACAAAACAAATACTAACCGGAGACCAGACCGGTTCAGATCCACCACCACCTGCAAATCCAGCATTAGCAGTACCAGGTAATATGCATACTATAACCACTTTCCATGCTTATATAGTGTTATAAATATGGATATAAATACACCAGTACGTGCATTATTTTGTCTCCTCTCCCCCGTCCGATCACGCAAGCCGATCCCTTGGGAGAAGCAAACCAAATAGCCTACCACACAGCAGTTCATGAAACCCCTTACCAAGTGTTTCCTCGACACTGCTGTCAAACACCGCTATGCCATCGCATCGGCCGCCCGATATGAACCCTCCCGCATCTCCCAGATTCGCCGACCGAGACATACCCTTGTTACTCCCGATGACTCCACCACCCACCCTCCTCTAAGAGAGCTGTACAGAAACAAGCACACTGCGCAAACCACGACTACCGTCCATCCGCCCTCGCCGCCGAGGCCCGTCGAAACGTCCACGTCAATGTCCACACCGACCCTTGTTCGAGCCAGCCCGCGCCGCTGAGCCTGTAGTTTCAAATTTGCCCCTAAATAATAATCCTAGTTCGATCCAGTCTGTCCCTAGCTGTCCTCTCCCCAGCAACGACCCAAGCCGTGCCCTTAGTGTGTAGTCGCCTAGTTTGTAAGTTTTTTATAAGTCATGGCTGGATGCCAATGCACCACTATTGTACATAAAGTTTAAATAAATAAATAAATGTAAACGTCACTAAACGTTGAAAATCATACCTAACCGTCCGAAAAAAAATAACTGAAATAAGCAGACTAAATACTAGCACCAAAAAGAGAAGAAATATTTATATCGGATGAACGCAACGTTGTCTACGGAGTTGCACAAGGAAGTATCAGTATACTTCCTTGTGGAACTCCGTAGAAAAGCGGTGATCGCAGAGGACCACCGCTTTTCACAATTTATATAAATGATTTTCCAAAGGCAATCGAACATCCGGTGACATTATTCTCAGATTACCGTACAATAACAATAACGTGCAATCTAAAGATGTCCTCTTGGACATAAGATATACTTTGCAAAATACTATAGAGTAGATGGCCATAGCCATTTATACCAACGCGCATTGACTTTCCATAATCTTGACATAAAGTACAATAATATTACAATTGACACAGTTTTAATACAACTAAGTTTCTGGGACTGATAATTTTAATAGTTCGTAATTTAAATTGGAAGGCGCCCATTGAGGCCCTGACTAAAGGAATAAGCAGTAGTGCGTACGCCTTGGATATATGCTATCACGGACGGTTAGTTACTAACCGCTTACTGCGGGCTAACTGAATCTATTCTTATAAATAGGGTTATCCTTTGGGGTAACGAAGAAGTTGCATTTTAAGCATACAAGCGATGCCTCAGAGCCATGTTTTACTTAAGAAGGCGCCGTGCAAACGCCGGCCGCGCAGTGGCACCCTCATCATTTGTTTGGTTATTTCTTTTATTTTAGAATGAAAATGCAGAAAAAGTGGCCACTGTTTTCCGTTTTAGTGATTATAATAAAACTAAACAATTTAAAACTACCGTTTATAATAATATTAACGTATAATCTTGTGGAGCACAACTTTACGTGCTTATTTTCTGCATTTTCATTCTAAAATAAAATAAATAACCAAACAAACGATGAGGGCGCCACTGCACGGCCAGCATTTGTACGGCGCCCTCTTAAAAAAATACCGATAGTTGTAAGCTTTATTTCATACGTTATAGAATATTAACATTGGCATCCCTTTATAATCTGGAAACAGGGCTTAAACCACCAACTCTTAAAGCAGTATCACTTCAACATTACTTCCAGTGGGAAAGAGAAGGAGCTATACGTCCTGTATAGCTCCGCCTCTTTCCCACTGGAAGTAATGTAATATTAAAGTAATACTGCTTTAAGAGTTGGTGGTGGTAAGGCCCCAGTAATGTTTGTTAGAAATAATAAGAAATATTTTCGCGAATGGCAGATAAATTCCCTAGAAACAGGCGAGATAAAAATCAGCTCTGTCTTCTTAAGAGTAGGACTGCACAAAAACACTTTTGTGCTTATCCACAAAAGTTATTTTTTTGCATGACTCCCACTTTATAACAAGTTACAGAAATGTTTGAAAGCTATTATATGTGAAAGATGTTTCTTATCAACAAAGTTGACTATGGTATCAGTGAATTTCTGGCAGAATTATTTATTTTGACATAATCAGTATCAAATCTTTTTTTTTTTACTACTTATTGATATTTAACATTTATAGATTTGACCTAGATTTTGTAATTTTGACATTTGATTGATTTTTAACATTGGCAGCTTAGATTATTATTTTTTTTTACATTTGTTGGACATTTAATTAATATTTTACATAGATTTGACATTAATATATTTTACTATTGAATTTTGTAAATACCATATATTATAATTTGTTTATTATTAATTTAATGCTTTAACATGTATAATAATATATTTGCACGCAATGTATGTGACATAATAGTATGTGGCAAATATGTCTGAACCTTTTCCTTTTTTATGTTATCCTGCAGGCAAAATTAGTTCAGACTAGGACGTAACAGTTAATCCTAAAGCATGTAAATTCTAACTAGGATAAACCGATTCGACCCAGGCTAAACTGGTTTATCTTATCGATAACAGGATGAACGAGTTTGGCCTAGGCTATACTGGTTTGTCCTATCGCGTGTAGGGAAAACTGGTTTGGCCTAAGCGAAACTAGTTCACCCTAAAATCGGGTGTGGCTGGTAACATTATACATTTAAAATTGTTTGCCAGGAATAATTATATCTTATCTTGTCTGTCTATGTGTGTGTTACGTCTTCAGGTTTTAATGACATTGAATGAGATAATATCATTGATTTGTATCTACAACATCCTTCGATTTAGAGATAGAACAAAAATCCTCCGAAAAGATACTATAAAATATTTTCAGATCCAACAGTTCCAGCTCCCGCCGATCCAACAAAAATACCTGTCTTCATGGAGGATTTAAGAAAAGCCCTCGATGAATTCGAAAAGAAGTTACAAGCCAATCTAGAAAACACGAACAAAAAGCCAGCAAGTAAGTCTCTCATTACAAACATTTATTTTGATTATATATTATTATATCACTTGTAGTTTGTTACTAGCTCAAAGAGATTTCAGTATAATTGACGGGGCCCGCTAGAGCCAGTCTCTGCCAGGGTTGCAAAATTGTTCGAAAGAGTTACCGCGAAGAACACGGGTGGGTTTAAATCAGCAAGAGTCTGACACTCCCTTCGGCTCCGCTGCGAGGAGTAGTATTATTTGATGAGTTTCCATCCAGATAAAATGATCAATCAATCAACTCAGCCTTAATGCTAATGCTTCCAGTCACCACCCGTTTTTGTTTTAAGTTTTTTTTTCACTTTAAACATTTCATTGCTAATGGTGTGTAGAGCTGAAGCCTGCTAGATCATAAAGTGCGGTAACACTTCACGTGTCTGTCCCAATTTGCGGGACAAAACCAGGTTTTCCTTTTTCTCAGTCCATTATTTCATTCAGTCAGTCCCAGTTCTTGGCAGTCGGCTCATCTACATACCTAGTAACAACACGCACAGAGAGTTAACAATTATATTATAAATTAATTATTATTATATTGCACTGTTCTCTATTGTGTTCATTAACTTTTTTATCCATAATCTAAAGTTTAAATAGCAATTTTTTTGTCCTAATCATCATTTGTCCGAATGATAACTTGCCCGAACTTAATGTCACATAATATCACAAGCCATAAAATCGAGTCACTAAACACAATATGCCCATTTTGTTTAACATTGATATTACAATCAATCATAAACAAAAGACTTAAAACCATTTTCAATACAACCTATAAGTGCTAAATTCAAATAATTTATTGTTTATTTATCCTTATAATGTTTTTTAAAATGTAGGGTAGACAAGACTGCGTGAAGTCGGATTGACAACGATTCATTTTTGTCACTAATACCTAATTTTTAGCAAATATTTTTAGGACTAACAATTTTATTTTAAATGATAATACAATACTCAGGACTTATGACTTTATTTCATTCAAAATTAGGAGAATCAATTTTTATAGTACTCGATAATATGACAGAATAGTTTTGTAAGTAAAGATTATTATGTTCATTCTTCTCTTTCTGTCTTTTTTTTCTTTTTAAAGTTAATAGAAAACGTGTTAAAAAAAAATCTAGGAGAAGAAAGGGAATAACACAGTGTAAAAAAACACAGAATATTTTTAAATGTCAATTTGGACTAGACGATAGAATCATAGCAACATTGAAATTAGAATTAAATAAAACAACATAGATATTAAACACAAACAATAGTTATTTATGATATTAGTGCGGTAAGTTGGTTTTTACAAACGAGAAGAGAAGTCGAGGGCTTACCATAGTTACGAGTTTGTAAAAACCAAATCCGCACGTGTGTCATACAACGTTTTTCGACACATTTGCGAGAAAACAGTACAATACGTAATGAAATAAAAAAAATTGTCTTTAGAAATCAGTAGGAAAGTCGCAACAATCTTTGACGTTTCTAATATGAAAATGGCGCGAATTTGCAATGGGCGCCACATGCGCGTGGTGAAAATTAGAACCAAGTCTTTCATTTATTTTTATTTATCTTCTCTCATTTTCTCTTTAATATTAAAACGAGACAAACGTATACAGCTGCACTTCCAAGGAGGTTCGAATCGGTTCGATCATTCAGCTTATATTATTCTCGTGATGTGAAACTCCTTGGTGGAATTCTTATTAATTTTTATGGAAATTAAAAAAAAAACCGTAAAGAATACGCACGGCGCTATACAACGGAGTTAGCGGTAAAATATGTACTTAAGTGAGAGTACCTACTTTGCCGCACGCTCCATTGTGTGGTGCATAATTTTGAACTTTCGAACGATGCATACAGGCTTCGTAAATGCATTTTTTGAGCAAATGTGTTGAAAAATATTAAAACTAACACAGATAACGCTATTACCACGGGAAAAATATGTACACTGAGTTTTTATTAATTTAAAAAAAAATCACGATTGAGCATTGCACCGAAAAGGTTTTAATATTTTATATCTTTGTTGTATAGATGAAGATCCAGCCCCAGTAACTGTAGCTCCTGCAACAATTCGAAGTATTGATGATATCGTGCAAATGTTAAAGAAAGGTTTGTTTATCAATTTGTTCATATCTCTAAATAATTGTCGTTAAAAGACAACTACACTTACAAATAAATAGCTCATTTGACACGAGTGTAATTGCTGTATGGCATGGCGCTTCAATGCGAGGATTGATTAATTTATGAGTAAGTTAATTAGAAACTTTTCTAAAAATACTATTTGTATGAATACTCTTTGCTATCGCTCTGCAGAACTCCTTTTTCTAACTGCAGGGTTTAAAACTACCCGGGTCGATGGCGCGTTGTGTTCCACGAGCGCCTCAAAGATATGTCAGCATAGTAGACGGGGCCCGTTAGAGCCAGAGCCTGCCAGGGTTGCGGATTATGTTCGAAAGAGTTACCGCAACCCTGGAAAGCACCTTTGCTTTCCAGGGTTGCGGTAACTCTGGTACTGACTACAACTCACCCTTGCTCCTCCTAGTGCCCTTGCACTAGGAGGAGCATGGATGAGTTGTAGTCAGTAAGACTCCCTTCCGCTTCGCCCAGAGCGAAAGGAGTCATTTGATGATTTCCCATAAAGAAAAAAATGGTTTAAAGCAACCTATAACTGTACGTACGTCTCTACTACGTAACTCGTGCTTAGCAAGCTCACTTTGTTCACTCAGTCTAGCTCCCATCTTGAACATCATGAACTTAACCTCGGTCACTACATGACAAGTAACTGCCTCCGTGGTCGAGTTGTTTAGGCGTTTGCCTTGTGAAACGGTGGTCGTGGGTTCGAGTCCCATGGGAAGCAGACTTTGTAAAGTTGTTTCCAGTTTAGCTAGGACATTGCAGGCCACCAATGAATCACCTGATTGTCTAATAAAAATATGATTCCGTGCTTCGGAAAGCACGTATAAGCCAAATGGCGGTCGTCAAACCATGTCAGAGGCCCTTGAGGCGGTTTAGAAACTCTGACACTAGGGTGTGTGGGATCGTTAGACCTTACTACCCATACGAAGAAGAAGAAAAGGAACTACATGAAATAACCAATATACGAAATGGCTACGACATCAACAGCTTGAACACACAAGAAAACTTAAATAACACATATAATATTATTTAACTAACTTAATTACTGGGTATTTTTTTCCCAGTGCGCAAACTTTAAGAACCACTTCTGCCCATGTAAATGAGCAACTTTTCCCAAGAAAGCCATTGTCAATTCCTAAAAAAAAATTGAGCTTCCCATACAATGTTATCAACTGAACTTTCTTGGTGAAAGTTCTCAAAGTTTGTACACTGGAAAAAATTACCCAGTAATTACTTTACTGAAATTATTTTATTTTTTACAGCACAGCTGCTCAACGCTCATGTTGAGCATCGCATACCAAAAGCACGAGATGAAAAACTAGAGTGGTTGCAAATAAAGATACCTAAAAAGGTGAATACTTAAATGTCTGTGTTTTTATTACCAATATGTAGGTACCTTGTTTAAGAAGTTTTTTTTTCTTGCTTTATGGTTTTTTATCTTTCTTCGATAACATTGCCTGTTTTTTTCACTAGCTAATGTTTACAGGTATTGCGTTTTAATCAAAGATCCGATTTATACAAGAAACCGCGATTCAAATAAAACAAAAAAAAACAGCTTTTCTCTGCATTTTGTCAAGTTTTGCGAACAAAAATGTACTGAACACAGATTTTTATTTCATTTCTTTTTTCTAGTTAGTGCAAAAATTGTGTTTCAGTATTTCTGTTATGTGTCGGTCTTTCTGACCGTCCGTCTGTCACAGCATTTTTGTTATTTCGCGTTTTATTTTTCTATGGGGAACCTCCACTCTCTTACATACCTAGACAGTGCTTGAAGTAGGTACATAGAAGTTATCAGGTAGCATCATAGACAGGTATTTCGTAGCGTTTATATGAACTTGACGGTTCCAGTTTCTAAAATACTCAGTTTGAGTGATGCTAACGATCAGAGTGTCAATTCTTTTCCTTGCAATCTGTCAAAAACGTATGGAAATTAAGGCTTTTTGACAGATTGCAACTCTGACATGCGAATGCGGACGTTGCCTAAAAGTTAGTAGAATTGGCCCTCTGATAAACATATGACTCACGTTTATCAGACCACTTACTAAACAGTAAACAAAGGATCACCAATCAATTATTTGGTTAGAACGGTCATTCAGATCTGACCTCAACCTCAGAGGCACAAAAATTAACTAGAACGTTATTTATGATCCTCGTTCGAAGATAATTCTGTATAATATTATTAACTCATCGGAGTTTGCTGACGTTAAATGTGTGCTTTATTCATAGTCTGGAAATGGATTTTTAAATTGGAATTTACGTCGTCGGTTATTTTGTTTTTTACTGAACTATTTTATGTAATTAATTAACGTACAGCATAACATTTATGCTGTACGTTTGCTCGTGGTAATCTCTGAAAGTATCTGTTGATCCGATTACGAAAATTCATTAATTATTGCATCCCGAACTTACTTT
Organism: Melanchra persicariae; assembly: GCA_947386135.1. Lineage (NCBI taxonomy): Eukaryota > Metazoa > Arthropoda > Insecta > Lepidoptera > Noctuidae > Melanchra > Melanchra persicariae. The sequence continues at coordinate 7,949,054 of OX376664.1, read as the reverse complement.
CGCATTTTATTAGACTTGAAAGAGTAGGGAGTTAGTGGTAGCATGACGGATGACAGGAAAGAATGGAGGAAGAAAACGTGCTGCGCCGACCCCAAGTAACATGGCATAAGGGCAGGAAGATGATGAATCCGGATAATGAGTTTGGATAAAATTGTTAAGGCTAAACATTTCCAAATGTTGAAGTTACAACTATGAATACTGGCCAAGTTATGCAAGCCTGATGAATAGTTCAGTAAAACATGAAGCGGGCAGGTGACCTCCGCACCGCTGCAGCGCTGATCTCTATCGCTGCCCCGAACCGAGCAGCGCAATTAAACTATTAGCTAAAGGACATTCGCGATGAATACCGCACTTACTGCTTTGTTCCACTGACTACGCGGTAGGTGGAGCTACTAAGGAATTTTGATTATAACGATAGGGTATTTGAGAAATATAGCGAACAGTTAATGTGCTCTGGTAGTTAAATTATTATCGGCTAAAAGAAAATGTATCGTGTCGTTTTATGTATCACTAAGGTAGGCAGAGTTGGTTATGCCCTCTTAGACTCGTTGAATAAGTACGAGTATGTCATGTCAGTAAACACGACATTGCAATATTTGACTGCTGAGCTATTGGGCGAAGAATATCAGAAGCCTAGCTGCGGCGCTGCCTGGGCGAAACGAGTTCGAGTAGACCGTGAAATCGTGATGTGCAGTAGGCGTCTTAAAGCCTCGAGCTAGCGCTTCTCTTGTTCCTTCCATACTTCTTCTTCATCAGACAGGCTTTACATACTGCGTTTTTGCCTAGAACTGCGATACCTCTGAACACACCGCGTCTCAGTACGTCCCGAAAAAAGGCTAAATATGGCAGACGAAAAATTACCCTCGCCTTTGGGCAATATCTTTCCAATATACATCGCCAATAAATACCATAATGTTTATTCATCTGCCATCGCCTGTGCTATTAATATCCACGTTAAACTTTTCCGTAATTAATCTGTCTTCAATAAACGCTCTATGAATTTAATTTAAATAAACACTACGTTAACTGCGGCTAAACATACCATCTGGTTAGTTTAAAAACAATAAAAAAACATGTATTTTAATAGACCCCAGCGTGGGGTCCAGTAATTTCACTCGTTTATGTACAAACGACTGGGTTTAATAGCGGACCGCCATAACTACGACGAATTAATTAGACTTATCCATAGACTTAACACACCTTTAATATTATTTTTTATTGTACAAATATTACTAGAAAAATATCGTCAGGTTTTGCACTCATCACGCTTTTGCACACGATCTTTGTGGTAGCAGAAAAATATGTAAATGTACAGTAAAATATCTACACTAATATTAAAAAGAGGAAGATTTGTTTGTTTGAAATGAATAGGCTCCGAAACTACTGGACCGATTTGAACAATTCTTTCACAATTAGAATCCTACATTATCGGTGATGGACATAGGCTATAGAATATTTTCAAAAAAGTTAGGGATCCGTATGAAAACTTCGATAATGTAACCCCAGGTGTGAGAAGAAATCCTTAGATCGCGTACGCTGCGGAGTCTATTGACAATAGAGCAAAGTGATGTACTACAGTTTTATAGATGTCATCAATATCTACAAAAAAGTCCGCGATACCATATGTCTAACTATTATGGATAAGTCACCATGACCGCTTTTTGTTCAAATTATTCAAACAAATCCTATGGTGAAATAAAAAATGGTGATTTTAGTATCATGATATTAATCCTAATCCATTTAAATGGTTTGATAATTAAGGTTGATTATGTCCGTGTAAATTACACTTTAAAATATTCAAATCGGACCTTTCGTTCAAAAGTTACGACGGTAATAAACATGCTCGGAGTAAGAAAAATGCCGCGGCTTGAGCGAACAGGGGAGAATCGTATCAATGCTTGGTCCGGTGAAGTTGAAACACCACGGCATTTAAATGTTTTCGATAAAACAATAAGAATAACAAATGTTTGGATTTTTCGAAAATAAACTACATACATAATAAGGAGTGAAGCAGGGGTGATTAAAATTTTAGGGGAGGACACAATTGCTTGCTTCAATTTACGTCGGAATGCTATGAACAAACTAAAAGCGGGATAATTGAAACAGATGTACCTAACAATTTTTGCATAATCAAACCCTGTCGGGTTGAACGGGGTGAACAGTTGCGCTGAACCTGGGCTCGAGACAATTGAGATTCTGTCAACGGTGCCGTGGCGTACGCGATTGTCAATACGTCAAAAATGTATAGGATTGACAGATGCTATCGAAATGTCACGTTTCCAAAGCTAACCTTTATAAGGGGGTATAGAGGGCGTTGCAGTTTGTGGAGTACCTACTAAATCCACGCGGACGAAGTCGCGGGCGAAGTGCTAGTAGTTAAATAAGATGGCACACAGTGTACTGTAAACATACTCGTATCACCGTTTAAACCCAGGAGGAGTGAGCTTGATGTGCATTGTCATTAGAAAGAAAGAAAGAAAGAAAAACCGTTTATTCACGTCAAAGTGACGCACATACACAAAAATGCTGTTTAGCATAAGCTTGAAAAACAAAACAGGTGTACAGACCTATTCTAAAAGTAACATTATCTTAAAATAAAAATGCGTCACTACCGAGCAAAACGCTCAGCATAATACCGAGGCCCATGCACGAAGACACGTATCCATGGCACTGGTTTTCAGCGTAAGCCGGAGTGTCGCTGCCCCAGAACAATAAACAAAATAAATAACTCACAGCACTCATTTCACTTTGATTGCACGGATGGACAGCTCACTTCATTTTCACTTCACCTTTGTTTTCAAGGTGAGATTTTTACAGTAGGTATAGCTCTACTATACTGTAGAGGAAAACGGCGAAGTGATAGCAGTGTTTTAACTGCAGAGCGAAGAAGGATGATTCCTGGTTAATAAAAATATAATTCTATTTAGTCCGTCAGTTAGATTATCGAAAAATATTGGACATGTATTTTTCGCTTTATCAAATCAATAAAAAATTACGAAGAGAAAACGCATTGCAAAGATCAGGAATGGGGGTTTGGAGGTAGCGGAACAGAGAGGAAAGTCCCGCATACCTCCGTTGAAAAGGGAGGATCCTCCGACCAGACGGGTGTAGTGTCTGGTGGGCAACTGCCCGACAGTTGATATTCGGGCTATGCATATGTTCTAATCGCACGGTAAACTCTGATATCGCGATTTAGGATTTGATCAGTTAGTTCGCAGCTGTCGAGATAGATGGCGCTACGAGTCTCATTTGTTGGTTCTGCTCCGTTGATTTTTTGCGGCGGTAATTATTGTCGCCTACAGGGGCTCGTGTCCTCAAGTGTAACTAAAAGAAGTGACGTCACACGAGTTTTCAACGCACTGTATCGTTTTCATTTTTTGTTTACATAAGAAAAGAAAAAATACGTGTTTAATGCTTTTTGGAAATCTATGTGACGGACTAATTACATTTTTTTTGTCATCTATCATATTTTCCCATATTCACACGATTATTTTTTCCACTAGTGCTGCCGGCTAGTCTTTTCGGTAGGAATCCGACTCATTCCCTTATTTTTGCATCGGTCTACCACGACGTTTTCTGGCTTACTTCATCTATTTATTCAACGCAGTTTGGTGGTAACTTTGCCCAATTTTCATCTGTCCAATCCTATTAAAGCTTGGCGGATTTCTGGTAAACACAATGACTTATAGAACTTTGGCAGGCCATTGAAGAAAAACTATAGCAAAAGCTTCGATCTAGAATCTGTATCTCTTAATTTGTTATTAATATTGTTCTGTAATGGTTTTGAATAATTGGTATTAGATTTTAAAGTCGGTCTAAGCGGTCGGAAATACTTTGTGTGTAACTGCAGCATCTAAAAAATGGCGTACCCACTCCGGCCCAACATGTGAAAATTCCCTAATATAAAGTAAATCTTATGTATATGTAAATAAACATTAAATTCGCGATTAATTCGCGACACACCGGTGTGTCGCCGGGGCCGGACAGGGTACACATGAATAGATCGCAGCGTTCTCTTTTAGTAACTATTAGCTTAGTACTATTAGGTACATTTGTAAAATACCAGACAATTTTACCCAAATACCAGATAAGTTTTAATATGGGCAAATGCTGCCCGGTTTCTGAAAAACCTCAGAGACCAGGAAGCCGAGACATAAAACTTTTCTGTAGCGTTAACGTCAGACGCTCACGACAAAATGTATGGGAATGACATCAGGTGATGACGTTACCTTTCCACACCTTATGTCATTCCCATACATTTTTTCGTCAGCATCTCACGTTAACGCTACAGAAAAGATTTTTGTCTAGGCCCCCAGGTGTAAATCTATCACAAAATGGGCCCCAGTTAAGTCAAGTCAAGTCAAGTCAAAGCATTTATTTCAAATAAACCACTTACAGGTACTTTTGAATTGTCAGAGTCAGTCAGTCAAAAACATGAAGCTATTTGCACGTTCCAAAGCGTAGATCTCTATGGAGAAGAACGTGCAAGAAACTCCACGGACACTCTTTTAAACCATTTTATGATTTACAATAATCCTGGTTACATTATCTTTGTTGCTTCTACATGTGAGAACAATGTAAAGAAAGAGAAAAAAAAGAATTCTAAGTATCAAATAAACTATTGAAATAAGCCAGCGACAGCTAAGAGATGACCAGTCTCCACTGATGGCGCCCGTTCACGAACATGAGAACACATCAGGCGTCATCACAGCAGACTCAGGTGAATCTGGAGCAACTATCTCGACTTTAAAGTCAGTACTAGTCTACACTAGTCCAAATCCAACAGGAACGTATAGACGAAAGGAAAGCCATCATTGTTAAGTGAGACAATACTGGCTAAAAATAATAATGATGAAAAGAGGACACAGCAAGCATTGAACCGAGAGTCGTATCAGCCAGCACCTATCAGCCTCGACTCATTGTAGGAGGCCCTCATTAGACAGCTGGATCTAAGGCTTGAATCATAAAACGGTACTTCTGGACACGAGTCGTATTGGTTAGGTTCCTCTCTCTGGAGTCCTGACCGCTGAGTCGCCCTGGCACAGTTTTTTTTATTTTTAAGGATGGGAAATCATCAAATGACTCCTTCCGCTTTGGGTGGAGCGGGAGGGAGTGTCTGACTCTTACTGACTAAAACCCATCCATACTCTTCCTAGTGCCTTTTGCGTTCCAGGGCCGCGGTAACTCTTTCGAACAAAATCCATAACCCTGGCAGGCTCGGGCCCTAACGCCTATGCTGACATCTCTTTGAGGCGCGCGTGGAACACACTGCTTCGCAGAAGGAGGTGACGGCTTCCCATGCCTTCTCGCTCCGGACCATGGATTGAACCAGGGCCGGACGCGAGAGGTCGCCGCCGCCGATCGCCTCGACGAGGACACGGCGGTGCTCCGCCCAAGCCGGGCAGACCTCCACCGTATGCTCCACCGTGTCCTCCGGGCATAGCTTGAACCCTTTTTCTGATTCTGGTGGGATAATAATTATTTCTTCTTAAATCTTTTTTTTTAATGTGTTATTTTTAAAACATATTTGTAAACAATAAGTAAAAATTATAAACGGAATAGTGATAAGAAATAAATAAAAATATTATGATCGAGAATAAAATGTCAAGTCCCTTGTTTAACCAGTGAATGTTCATGCAATTTTGCATAGCAACTAACTAACTCTTCGAGAACGATTAATCCGTAGCACCTGTCAAAAAGATCAATTCATTCTGATTACATCTCAAACTTAAAACCTAACCTAGCGCAAATACTATCATTATCTCAATTAAAAAACAAAATAAACAACACATAAAATATTAAATACTAGCTCTTTACCCGCGACTTCGTCCACGCAGATTTTTTCAATTCAATTCATTTATTGTGGATCATAGGTTTATAGGTTCATAAGATGTTGTGTTAGTAACAGGTTCTGCTATACTTATACAAAAAAAAAATGAGATATGCAAAATTTATTTTGTATGCCTCAATGGCGCTTTTTCAAAGTACAAATTATTATCCCCTTTTTCACCCCCAAGGTTGAACTTCCAAAAATCCATCCATCCATGTGATTTTCCATCTTATTTATTATTTATTTATTAAATTATATACTTTACTGTACACCTCACATCAATCACAGGTAAAAAAATTATAAAAACAAGTGTACAATGGGCGGTCTTATCGCACAGGGCAATCTCTTACAGACAACCTTAGGATGGACTGAACGAAAGAAGTTAGATTTAGGGCGGTCAGTGTACAAACATCATAAATAATATAAAACATTGCTTTTCTAGTGAGTATGAAAGAGACATGAAATAAATCTCTTTCGCACTTAATGGTAAAGCGATCTTCTATCCCTTTCTACTCGGCTGTCAAAACGGACTTCTTAGATTGCGACAAGTTTAGTCCCAGTAGTTTCAGCTGTGTATTGGTATGCCAGTCAGTTTCTCCTTTTTTATACTAGCTTTTGACCGTGACTTTGCACTCGCATATTCCGTTTTTTCCTGTTCCCGTGAGAATATCGGGAAATCCGGAGTGCTCCCCTACACTCCACAAGGAACCTACATGCCAAATTTCAGCTTTTTACGACCAGTAGTTTCGGCTGTGCGTTGTCTGTCAGTCACTCAATAACGCAAGAGTTTTATATTGATAGATTTTAATGTGTAACATAACAATATACTTAATTAAAGCTTTGTTGTTTCAGCAAAGGTCTTCGCTATTTGCGAGTAAATGATAGGTTTACAGGTGCATTTATTTTATCATTATTAATGTTTAAACTAATGGATAGTTAAATGTACATTCCAGCATAATTGGCACCTACTGGTGTTTGTATTGGAATTGTTTGTCGTATCTTGATCATGAATTATTGATTTTTTTTTTAGGGTACTGTGCTTGAAAGCCGTATTTTTCGATACTCGCAAAACACAATAGGGTACTTTTCGTTGACCTAGAATCATGAAATTTCACAAAAAGCGAGGTCGCTTAATGGTACAGAACTCTTTGAACTCGACTCTTCGCACTTGACCGGATTTTATGATCTTGAATGCCAAAGAAGCCACACTGTTTCTTGTGGACATCTGGAACAACAAAAGCATCATAGGTGTGTCAACTGCCATCCCAGAGACAATTCCTAAATGAGCAGCAGCGGCGGTGGGTGTGCCAGCTGAGTTACACAGACTCTCCAAACTGGAACGCAGCAACGCGGCTTAGCGGCAAATAGGTTTCCATTGTACCCAGATGCTGCTTTCGCCGAGATTGCATATTCTGCACAGATTACTTCTAGCCACAAGCCCTTATTAAGGCATATCGTAAACCCAAGGCAGCTCTGCATTATTAAATTCCTTAAATTTTGTCACTGACGCCGCCTACCATACAATTTTAGTGTACCACCAACAAATTTATGTAGACAAGAGCAATGAATAATCTGTACAGGAATTAGCATTCCTAAAAAGGTAAAGGTATACTTTATAATAGACGTTGGCTTCAGGACCCGAGCGGCGCGCGTAAATCAGATTGCATGGACAGTACACCATTTTGAACAGTTCGAGGTATCGGCGGGATTAATTCTGGTTAAGGTGATGGTGTTAGAGCTTTTGCGCCTTATATCGCTAGATCCTTTGAGAATATTGAAGTTAGTTTTGTCTTTTCTCCTTCTCCGTCACAGTCATGGAATAGATGTCTGTAAAAAAATGGTTTAGCGAGAAGGCTGTCAGTTGTTATACCATATAATTTGTCATGTTGTATAATTAAGACTATTCCTATTCCATTCAATGACATGAAATATTTGTTAGCATAAAGTTAATTTTTTATGATATTTATCAGTTAAAATTGCACGTTACACAACCTGCAATCAAATACATTAATAGGAACAGCATATTTTCGCCATTGTTATTAACCGCAAAAAATTACATAATTAGTTGGCATGCAACTAAAATTGCTAGCTTAAACGATATTAAACTGCACCGACTGCCTTCAATTCCGTATTATAAAATAATAACGGTGGCAGGGCAGGCGGCCTTAGCGTAAATGCGGCTAGAGCCACGGACTGCGCCCCGGAGCGAAGCAACACCATAACATGCCTGTAATATCAGGAGCTACAATGAACTTTAACATTTCCACATAGGGCGCTGATGGTCCTGACTTTCACCGTAAACGGCCAATTTACGGGCGTCTGTCGACCGGTCGACCGGCCAGTGTCTTAAGCTAAACTGTCTCAATTAGTGCCCGGATAGATGACCCCGCAATTTCGACAGCAATACCGGTCGAAATTGCAACGGTTATTAGGTTAAGTGCAATAGGGCGGACGGGCGCAATGGATGTTGCGGGAAATTGTAACCTCTTAACTGTCAATGACTCGAGCAAGCGTTGTATGGCGGTAATTGTTTCTGACGTTGCCGTGTTCTTGGTAATTGTATGTGTATAGACAAACGCGTTTGATCTTGGAGATAAGATGATGAACACTACTGAGGAATTTGCTTTTAGAAGTGGTCTCATTTGAGCGCTTTTCTTTTAACTTAAATTGCTGGTTGTTTTTCGGGGACCAAAATTATCGCAATCGACAAATTTAATACACCTCGTGACTGCATGCATACTCTGTTCATATTCAAAAACAAAAAGCTGTAACATTAAATTCAACACACTTGGGAAAATTGGATGGTTGCAGCAAGTTGTAAAGTTGAACCAAGGTTACGACATAACCCGAAGGATCGCCAAACTAAAGTGGGTGTGGCTCTGCTCGCAGAACAGATGGTTGATGAGCCGAAAAAATCGGCGACTGCATACCGGAAGACGCAGCGTTGGAAGGCCTTGGACCGATGACCTGGTCATGGGTTGCCGATGGATGCGAGACGCACAGGACCGGTTGTTGTGACGACACTTGGGCCTATGTTCAGCAGAGGACGTCTTTTGGCTGATATGATGATGATGATGATGATGCATCAAGTTTTTGCAAGGGAACAGGAAGTCGGATGAACGACTCAAACGTTGAAAGGACAGTAAGCTGCATTCTTAGCTTATAAAACTGCATTCTCAGCTTATGAAAGTACCAAGCAACAGTGAACCTCTGTTCAATCTTCACAATGATGCTGCTATCTCGATTAGAATAGCTAATCTAAACGAGTTGACGGACAACACCAACTCTAGGCCTTTTTTGTGTCAAAGATCTAATTACAAATCTTTAGCGGTTATCTCCATCGCTTTCGCTGTCCGTGATGCGTTTTTGTTTTATTTTGTTTTGTTTTACTGAGTCGAAATGAAGATGAAAGTGATCGTACGTATTGTAGTTGAAACTATTAGGATTTTATTGTGTTGATAATCGGATTTCTAATTACTTTTCTCCTTTTGTTTTTTGGTTGGCTCTTCTTTTTATGGTGGGTGTGCCGTGATTATCTTTGGTAAACTTAGGGCAACTTAGTTTTAGTTTGTTCGTAACCAGTCTATCACTAGAGTAGAGCAAGTTAGAAAAAGTTTTATAAAAAAATAAGTTTACACTTTTTTTCTACCCTTACAAAAAGTTTGCGCTTGTATAAAATCATTCGTACTTGTACATTTAATTGCAATGAAGTGTTGTTCCAACCAATTAAAACTGCATAGGTTTATGAACATAATTATTTTTATTATTCAATTACTCAACAAAAGAACAAAACGTTTTAATTGATTTTGTTCCGCTACATGGGCCTTTTCTTAGACCTAAGTGCTTATTAAAAGTGGCAATAAAATATGTATCATGCGTAGTAAAATCATAGTAAATTAAATTATTTTAATAGTTGCAATAATAGCGACCGCGCCCATATAACGTGTAGACCATATTGACTGATGGATATTTTTTCGATCACAGAGATTGGGTTTAAAAAGAGACAAGTTAAGATTACGTTGCGTTTATCGCTGATATGTTCATTGCTGATTATAATAATGAGGCGATTGTCTGGCTGACACCTGCTACGGGGTGATCAAACGAGGTTCTTATATAGGATGAAAAAAATATGATCTTATGATTTTTCCAAAACAACTCTAGACTTTCTATGATAAGCCAACATCCAGGGCTCTAGAAAAAAAACCATTAAAAATATATACAACGTGTAACAGAATAAACGGAATACCGGGGCTGGAATGGAGTGCCAGTAATGGCCCCATTTCGCCTCCTCCAGACGAATGTTAGTCGCTGCGCCTCTCAGGAACTGACGCTCCTGAACAAGGCGCAGTGATTGACGCCTGCGGACAGCGAGCAATGGGTAGCTCGCTGTCCGATCAGGCCAGGCCAGAGTCGACGGCGCGTTACACTCCAAACAAAGAGCAGTCAGCAACGGAGACGGGGCCCGCCAGGGCCAGAACCTGCCAGGGTTGCGGAATATGTTCGAAAGAGTTACCGCGGCCCTAGAAAGAAAGGCACTAGGAGGATTATGGGTGGGTTTTAGTCAGTAAAAGTCTGACACTCCCTGCCGCTCCACCCAGAGCGGGAGGGGTCATTTGATGATTTCCCATCCTCAAAAAAAAAAAAAAAAAAGTAGTCATTGTACTCATCATTACAAACAACTTTTACTATAGGACCAACCCCGAAACCGTTAAAAAAAAATCTGCTGTTCAGTACATTTTGTCGAGTTACGCGCACATAAATGTATGGGGAAGCCGATATTTTTTTCGCGATTTCGGAGTTGGTCTCATACTAAAAGTTGTTCGTAATTTTGAGTAAAATGAAGCCGTAAGAGGTATTGCGTTTATTCTGTTACATGTTATATATCCACGTGAATAGTTTTAATGCTGACTTGCATAATAATGTTTGTTAAGAGATCAAAATGTTCGTTTTGGATTTACTACGAGCGATTTGGGTAGCGCATGTTAATCTGTATATTATTATACTATCTTTTGCCCGCGACTTCGTACGCGCCTATCCCGTTTTTTCCCGTTCCCGTAGGAGTTTCTCGTTACCGTATAGCCTTGCCTTCTTCATGAATGTGGCTTTCATATACAAAAAGAATTAAGTATCCAAATCCGACTGGTTGTTGCAGAGATTAGTGCATTCAAACCAACAAACAAAACTCTTTAGCTGAAGCGTTTGTTTGTTTACACGTTCGTTGTCGCAGTCGCGAGAAAAAGCTAGTTACTATGAAGCTTAAGAGTTCTTTCGTTTGGTTCACTACTGGTTCGAATAGAAATAATCTTTTAGTATTGGATTGCCCATTTATCGAGGAAGGCTATAGGCTGTATAACATCACGCTTCGACCAATAGAATAGAATACAATACTCTTTATTATGTATACCATATAAGTTACAGAAAATATAGATGAGGAAGACATTACATAGGGTGACATAATGGGCGGCCTTATCGCTGAAAGCGATCTTTTCAAGACAACCCTTGGATGGATTTGAAAGAGAAAAGGAATACAGTACTGTAAGTACTCTTGTGTGTAGTGTGTCAGGTGTACTATTTATATATACAATAAATACATAATATATAAATATATACAATAATAATTATGGAATAATAAGCATAGAACCGAAGTAAAAAACGTTTAAAGAGAGAGGTAGTGATTTTTGACCATTGTTTTAAAAGTGGACAAAGATTGAGCACGCCTTACCGACACCGGCAAGGCATTCCATAACCGCACCGCTTGAATCGTAAAAGATTTGTCGTAGAAGCTGGTGGAATGCATCGGCATCTCTAGTCTTAAGTAATAGTAGCGGAGCCTTAATGAAAAATGTGACGCAGACGTAGTTGCGCGGGTCAGATAGTCCCATATATTTAACGGAGTATCAGGATGGGCAGCGGAGCGGTCTTTGTGATAGTCATCCATCATGGGCGTGTTATAGAAGAAACGTTGAAATAATAGCACGTTTGTGATTCATAACAGTCACTCGTTTTATTCGATTACATTTGTAAACAAAATATACGGTAAAAAACAAGATGAAACTAGATTACGAGCCAATAGGTTAGCACGCGTGCACCTCGTACGCTGTCTGTCAAAAGAATGCCAGCTGTCACGGCGTAGACGCAAACTTGCTACCCTATTCGGGGTTACCCGCAGATATTTTATAAATCACCATATATTTTCGACCAATTGAAATAAATCACCATTTTTAATATTGAATTTAACAACAAAATAACACAATCCGTCTCTCATCTTAAATCTTGGCTTAACTTTTAATTTAGCTGCGCGCCGTCATATTTATAATAACTTTGGACAATCCTTCCCGTTATTAATAGAATGTCTGTTATAAGGTCCAGAGGTAGACTAGTTATTGATGAAGGTATCTACACCAGCTTTTACTACTGTCTATGGCGTCATTCCATATTTCTCTATGCGCAACTATATAGCCGTGTTACTTTACTATTGTTAACCATTAAAACAAAAACCGTATTTAAATTAAACTGATCGTGAAACTATAGGGTGTACAGATTAAAGTAACAATTACACAGAGGCGTGGCGGCGCGGCATCACGAGCTCCGGTCGATCGACCTCGCTCCAGCGTCCTGACTGATTCGCCGCCTTCCGTGTTGAGCTGCAGATCACGAGAATCATGTGGTTCAGAAGCAGACTAGCTTTTTTTCATTTATATTGGGTATTGAGATTTTGAGTCTCACTGGATGCAGAGCCAATATTTTACTTGGCTATCTGGTCTCCAAAATCCAGGAATAGCAAGAGACCCTTTGGCTGGTGTCAAGTTTTCTGGCTTCTCAGTTTCCGTAACGTCAAAAGACGGTCGAGATCCACGGCTTAAAGTTCTTTCCGAGGCACGGAGGAGTCTTGATCTCGATAGAATATAATAGAGAAGTAGTACACTTTATTGTACACCATACCAAATTTACATCAGGAGCAAGCCGGCGACACACCGGTGTGTCGCTCGATTTACGCGTTTTAAAACTCTAATATTACTAAAATAAGGTATTTATATATATATATAAAAATGCGGGCGGGACTTGACTGTTTGTCTGTGTTTCGCGCGCGCGTTGCCTGACCGGTTAAAAATAGAAGCGTGTAACCCGTGTAATCAATAATAGATTAAACAACGGGATTTAATGTATGAATACCCATCTACGAACTTTGGCAAGCGTCGCTTTACCTTGCGGCTTAATCGTATTGCTGCAATATCTAGGTATTTTACTGAATGAAATGGTTGGATAATACTACCTACAATAAATAGACATTGAATGAAACGTACAATCTTTAACAATTAATCATAATTTTGAAACGACATCAGCCTACAGCGGTAAGGCTCTGACAGCTGATCGAGAGGTCGTGATACAGCTACTACTAAACTGTCCAACGGTTGTAGGGCCACTGCGTAAAAGCTTATCTTGCCAGATAAACATACTTCCATAGGTCAACATTAAGTAGATATAATGCCTGTCTAAGTACGCTTTAATATTTATTTTTCAAAATTTAATTTGTACTTTTTCTTTAACTGACATAACCTACTTATTTTGGTAGGTACCTATATTTTTTTCACAAACCTAATTTTGTGAACCACAGCTGGCAAAGGCAAAGTCTTTTCTCCTTCCTGCGCTCAACACACGCGACCTCTGGCATAGTTTGACCTGAAAAATTTCTCATCAAATCAAATCATTTATTTAAACTACACCATTTACTGCCATTTCGAATTGACAAGTGGGTAAAAAAATAATAAAGCAATTTGCAAATTCCAAAACGTTAGGTGGATCTCTGGTTGCAGAATTTGTTTGAAAGAGTCACCGCGGCCCTGAAGCGCAAAGGGCATACCTACGGAGGTACAAGGACAATCCCTTCCGCTCCGCCCAGAGTGGAAGATGTCATTTGACGATTTCCCATCCATAAAAAAGGTAGGTAGATCTCTATGACAAAGGTCATGCAAGAAAGCCCACGATCATTCGTTTTATTTATTGAATAACAATTTACATTCCATACCATTTCCATTTTACATCCAAGATATATTAAATGTATATATTGAGTTTCCAAAATTGTATTATACAACGCTTTGGACTTTCTGATCAGCAGGCCTATTTTTTCATGCACTTACTTGTAAAAAAGAAATACCAAGACTAGAGATTATCAAAACTATAAACAACAGAAATAATAAAAACAAGTTCAAAAATAGAACGAGGCTCGGATTTGACAACACTGAAAAAAAAACGAAAATTCAATAAGCCAGTTCGACCATACAAAACAAGGCCACTAAAATTATTCGTACGTCTTTTAACTGTAGTGACTTTGATTCGTTATGTCGAAGTCTACTCTGGTCCATATTACACAATACTAATACTTATCTTTAGGAAATCACATAACTAGTTGTACCACAGAAACAAAGAGCCGGATTCGATCATTTAAAACGACATTTTAACAGTGCATTTAGTCGAGATTATCTCTGCACTGGTCAGGTGCGGCTGAGTTCGGCCGCAATTATATTATAATTATTTGATTACCTATGCAAATTGTGTGTTTATCTTGTCCGGTTGTTTATGTGGCGAATAAATAAAGGTTATTTGCCTTTAGTCTGTGTTGCCCTATATTGAGTAATGTGCTAAAAGATATATGTTTTCAATAAAGAGTTATTAAGGACTATGTATCTTTTTCCAGCAGTTTTGCTTACGTTACACGAACGAGAAGGGAGAAAGATGATTTCAATGAAACGTTATACCGGTATAAAATAATTCCTTATCCTAATTGAAGTCGTGGTCTACCAGTGGGCCTAAATTTGCGCAAATCCCTTCAGTGGATGACTGATCCATATTCACATAATTATCTAAGAAAAAAAAAAGAGGCTCACAAATTTATTCTTTTTTTTTTTCATTTATTAGTTCTATTTTTTTTTTGTTATACATTTACCACAGTGTAGTCTTTTTAACCCACAGGTTAACTGGTATACTGCCGTGCTAAACGCAAAAGCGGTATCTCAGAGGAAGCGAGTTTCGAGAATATTAAAATTTTGTTAACACAGTTTTCTTTATAAACTGAGATAGGGTAAACTTTTTAAAGTGGTTTTTACATGTTTCATAAATGATACCGCTATTTAGTTTAGTTCATTGGATGCATATTTGTTTAAGCTATCCGATGATATAAAAAATAACTTTATTATATTTTTTGAGATACCGCTTTTGCGCTTAGCGCGACAGTATAGAATGCCTTGTTGTATTAAGTCCGCCCGTGTACCACTATTGTACATAAAGTTTAAATAAATAAATACATTTATAATAGGAAAGAATTTTCATTCACTTCGTTACAGCAGAACGGAGAGGTCATATGTTTGCTAAATGATTTTTTCGCGCAGCAACAGTTGCACCAGTTTGCTCTCGTTTTAAAGCAACCTTGCAACAACTAATTACTTTATTTTAACAAGCGGAATCATTGCCAACAATTTTTCCACGACTTTTTTGGGCATTAACAATAAATTAACATGCATTCCGAGCTTTCACGCTGTAACTTATTCCGTACTTTTAATGACAGATGCGGAAGTATTTTTTGCAGATCTTGGGAGGAAACATAAAAGTGGTCTGCAGTAGAATCCGATTGACAACTTTGTCGACTACGTCCCTTTCAGCTTACTCTATAAGATTATATAGAGAAGCACGGATGGGTTTTAGTCAGTAAGAGTCTGACACTCCCTCCCGCTCCACCCAGAGCGGCAGGAGTCATTTAATGATTTCCCATCCATAACAAAAAGATTCTTATGTGCGAAAGTTTATTAAGTTCATGATGGAAAAAAAATTCGTTCAGAAAAGTGAACAGGACAGGAATAAATCTAAATATTAGATGAGTTTAGTTTTACCTAGAAACTCTAGTACCAAGCACAGGTAATAGAAATGCCGGATCATCTTTATTGTAGGCCGTTATACGACCACATGTTCGTTAGTAGGTACATATCTGTGTTTAACAGGAATTACTTGCATTTTGTTCACTGACCCAATACATTTATTAACTTTCTTTATATCTAAAACAAAATAAAGACAAAGCTGTCCTGAATCGAACTCTCTCGTAAATCTTTACGTTCTCTAGTAATGAAACACGGTTCATAATTTATTGTTCGGGTATCTACGAAGGGATATTAGGGAAAGGTCAATATACTGTATTGCAAGTTTATCTGGAGCCTACTATACATGTAAAATACCATATTTATATTGATATCTTCTACAAAACCATATTTTATTTTTTCTTCCAACTAATAAACAAAAGCACCTGCATGACCAGCCATGTAAGCCATGTTATATTTCCACCAGCTTTGATTGACTGGTCATTAAGTCCACTTTTGTACCTATACGCATGCAGTATAAATAATCATCGGTAGGTGCATGGTGGACATCCCACCCACACGCACAAAACGATTTAGGAACACATCCATTGTGCGTACAGCTAAGAAGTGGAATTCCCTGCGAGAATATGTGTTTCCTGATAGCTACAACCAGGGAGTCTTTAAGTCAAGAGTGAATAGGTTACTTCTAGGCAAGCGTGCTCCATCTTCAACCACATTATCGCTTACCATCAGGTGAGATAGTGGTCAATCGCGTGCCTATTCATAATAAAAAAAAAGAGGGTGGTCAAACCCGTCTATCAATAGTAAAAAAAAAACAAATATTAATACATGTTACCAGTTCCTAATTGTGAGTTTTTTCTGTGAACGTTCATTAGTCAGATTTTCCAATGTCAACGTTTAAGTGTCGTCAGTCTGTCCTTGTCACGCTGTGAATCACCAGTTTCTAGGAAAAGGGTATGTACGTATTAAGATCATAAAAGAATTTCTGATGACGTATTTATAAGTTCAACTTCAGGGAAATCCCTTGTCTGACCTAAGAAATGTGTTTTATTTCAATCAGCTTTATTGACGTTAAAATGGAGCTTATTGATCTTAGTGCTATTTCTGTAAAAAGTTTATTTTATTTCAAAGAGCGTTCATTCAGTTTTTTGCACGTACTTCATAGAGATCTTCTTTCTGACTGACCGACTCATTGATAGTTCAAATGTGCTTTAATTGAAATAATTGCTTCGGGATTGATCGTTAATTTTAAGATTTTTCTTAAGCAAAATGAGAGTTTTAGAGGCAGAAATGCATCTTTTTTATATGTTGCTGTATGGTAAAACCTACTTAATGAGGCTGTGACAACAGGAGCACACAAAGATTATCATCTTTATAATCTTAAGATCTAAAGAATGCTGAGCATGTTCTTTTTATGACACATGCACGATTCTACCAAGCTTTTTAGTGATTACTTCATTTGTGAATAAATATGAATGCAGCCTTTAGGTCCTGTCATCACGTTAATTATAATTACGACAACGATTATTATGAAACAATGTAGGTTTAGTCGCATCATATAAAAATCAAGGATCGCCAATAGTAAGTTCGTAACATATTATTGCTTCTGAAATTCGCCAGTTTATAAACCTTGCATAGAAATTAATCACCATAAGACTGAAATCTGCACTTTACAACGTCATTTTAAAAGACTAAAAACACAGATTTTCTTAACGCCTCCTATCGCCTTATTCATTAGAACTTTCATTTGTCTCGGTTCAGATTAATTAGAATTCCCACTATAGAAATTAAGTAGTTCAAGTAAAACTCCAACTAGTTAGCTTGTTATAATATAATGCTTCCTTGATGCAACATTATATTTTAATAACTGTCCATCGTATTTAAAGATCTTAGAGGAATGGATAACGTAATTTTTGCGGCGCTTGCGCACGTGCCGGCCGGGCGGCCAGTCGAAGGCTTCGCGGAGACGCCCGTCTATTGGGCGCATTCGTATCGTCGCGGTCAACACTGTTAAGTACTGAAGCAATTTTATTTTCCAATATTTTTTTCTAAACTTGGACGCCAAGGTATTACAAAATGTACATGCTCCTATGTCTTTTAAAAACGTCCATAGATAATAATAGAAGGTTTTAAATCAAACACTTGGACACCCAGAAGCAATTATGGGAAGATTCCTGTAATTGCTTCTATTAATTCTGGGTGTCAACCTCAACAGAGGCCTGTGGGCGTGAAATTCATCATTATAATGTCAGTTAAAATATGTAAGTACAATGCTAAACACAGGCCTTCCCAAACATTGACCCGTGTCTGCACTGCGCACCTACCAGTCTATGTGGCCATACGATTCAAACAGTTCTGTCATCAGCAGTACCACAGTAAAACTCTTCAATCGGCGGTAGGTACAGCACGATCGCGATTGTTAATCTGCCTCTCGTTTTCACTCGTGAATGTCCGACAGCCGAAGGTCAGTACAAAATTAAAAGTGTTCCAGTATCTGATTACAGAGGCTTATTATGATTTGAGCTAGGCGATACAAAGGCTTCCTGCCCGCTGTGTTTAATATAAATAACGAAATTAAAGTGCATTGTTTGGTCAGGAGGTTTTTGGGCAAGTTTTTGTATGGTATGCTGTTTAGATGATGTATTGATAAGGTCTAGTTTGCCGATGATTTATGTGTTGCATAGTTATTTTCTGGGTATATGAGGCGCTGTTGTATGTTTGGCAAGACAAGACACGATATTATTTCGTGGAGCTCTGGAAATTCTACCGCAATGCATAATATTTAGTTTTTTCCTCTATGGATGCTGAGTTTGCAGGTGCTTGGAGCATTTCTTCCTTATTCGTAAGGTCGGTAATGCATCCCTTAGTTTCTATGTGGCTTTACATTTGGTACGTCTAGCAACCTGCAACATAAAACACATGTGAAAAGTTGACAAAATGAGCCTTAGCTTAGAAATGGGACGAAAAAAAAACGTGAACTAAAAAGAAACTGATTTTAGGAAGAAATTTCCAAAAAATTATGTCCTTCAATAACTGCTCCACTTTCCCGCAAAATGTGTCATGACATTTTAATATACCGTTTGCCTTCAATGTAAATACTATTATTACGCGAAGTTCTCGGAAAAAGATAATTGTAATTATGTTCGAAAAAAGTGAACCAGAATCGACTCGCATCTGAGTGAACAAAAACACTGTTACTGCGTTCCCAGTAATGAACAAAAACATCTCGGCTGATCAATTTCGCTATCTACAAACACTTTTTGTCACAAATCAATCACCCAATTTGAAGTTTCACGCGGTTATCATTTTGACGTTGATATTTGAAATGTGATTCCGATGCAATTCGATGGTTCGGCTGTCATTAAAATTTGTTAGATTGATGTTCTGATTCTGTTTTTTTTTTTAAATCGAATATATTTGAAAAGTCCTAAAAGTGAAATGAAAAGAAAAGTTAGGTAGACTACGTTCTTATTCTTTATTGTACACACAAAGTTTTAATATTATTTTCAGTAGGTACAATAGGTACATAATTTATTTATCAAATTATAAAAAGTGGGATCAAAAGTAATATTTAAAAAAACATTAACCACAACTAACACCTATTTTAGTTGTGGTTATTTTTTTTTTTTTAATTTTCTGGAAAAGCCTTTTTTAATTGTATGGTTGTGTGGTATGTCTTCACACAATAAAGTGTACCTAATACCGCACCTACAGTTGCTGCAAACAAACTTTTCATATAATTAATTATTCCGAAAGTGACAATCAAAATCAAGATGGACATTATGGATGAACACCTGAGCCCCATATTTTTTGTGAAACATTTCGATATCGATCTCCGTATCCGAAGCTCTCGATTCAAGTCGCGTCCGTTCGACAGGTGCCTCGAAAGATAAGAAAGAAAGTAGGCTGTGGTAACCATGGTAACTTACCGATTGTTTATTTAGATTGACTAAAGTGCAGGGCTTTTCCGCTAGACGTCACGTACCCACTGGTTTATGGTTGTGGGTTCACTTGTTTTCCTACGGAATACTAAAGAAAGCTTCTGTTGTACGAGGGTTGGGCCTACCAGTAATGGTAATGATACAACAACGGTCTAACGTTGCTTAATGCTTTTTTGAATCGCTTTTTCAGACTTTCTTTTAGCTATGGCTTATACCCACCTAAATACAGGTAAAATCAGAAACTAATTGACATTATTTGGACAAATTTCAAATATTATTGCAAACCCTGTGTCACAAATGTCTGACCCGGGTTATATGTTATGTTCGCTTGTTTGAAAACAAAAACAATCACATCACTTGATGTCAGTAGGTACTTGTGTTTTCCTGTAAAACACTCATTCAGTGTAGCTGAAGCTCAAAAAAATACTCCCGAGACTGTTTCATCAAATATGTACGTAGATAATAATTATTAAACGTTAATTACTCAGCTTTTTTTTTTTTTTTTTTTATAGGATGGGAAATCAAAACCCACCCTTAGTCCTCCTAGTGCCTTTCTTCCCAGGGCCACGGTAACTCTTTCGAACATATTCCGCAACCCTTAATTACACAGCCTTAGGTAATCCTTTAATTAATCTCAGAGGCTACTGAAAGTGCAACCGTAAACGTGATTTTAATTAAGAAATCTATCGCCTTTTTTAACTCCACATAATGATTTTATATACAATTTCGCGAACAAAGTATTTCAATAAACTATTTAGTGGTGATGAAACTTGCATCGAAAGCTCGCAGACAGTGCGTCTACCAATATGAAAGTAATTTGTTTAATCATTGGACCGTGGCGACTTGTACAGTCAGTATGAAGTACTAGTGATCATTGTTCTGTGTCAAAATTTTTTTCATTCCCAAAAATCAATAAAAATGGTCGACCTGATTTTTTTTGGAAATATGTAAATATTAAATTCTGATCGTTAGGAGGGAAAATGGGGCTAATAAAAAGGGTTTTGCTGCGAGAGAAAAATTGGAACGTTTCCTGGAAAATCAGAAAAAATAAAAATTTACATCTTACATTTTTTATTGTAAAATGGTACTATTGTTAATGTCACGATTACGGTACCCACATGCAATCCACATGGGTTTGCAGTTAGCTATGGCAAATCGTCTAACGTGAATTTCTGGTGTTGACTGTACCAATCCAATATTTTTTCTTCAACACATTCAATTCGTATTTTCTAAAAAAACTATGTTATGCAACCTTCGTTGTGCGCAATCAATCATGAATTTGTTGTTGCTAAAACCTTTAAGTGAGTGATGACAAGGGGGAAATTGTTTGCAAAAGTTTTCTCAATCTGTGCAAAAGAAGCGAACTAGCACCTCACTCGGTGCTAGTTAGGTATGTACAGACAGTGACACATCGCCTTATTACCCCACTTCAGCGTAACAAACGCGTCCATGTTTAACACACATCCTATTCTTCCTGACCATTCAACATCCATCAGCCGACTTCCTTACACCAGCGTCGTGACGTGTCGGTTATCTAGCGTACTGCGCAAGCGCACAATTTGTGAGGCGAGCTCGCGCTCCTTGATAACGCGCCTGAATAATACATTCGCTCTCGTTCTGGTCTAGTTCGGTACGGGATTAGAGATGCTCTAGATCAGGCTAGATTTTACGAAATTTAAGGCTTTCTGAATGAGCGCTATCTTCTGTGCCTACTCCTGACGGAAATGAGACAAATAATGCTTTTTCTTTTGAAGCTTTAAAGATGAGAGAACCAACTGAATGTCACGGCTTCCTAGAATAAATGAGCAGATATTCTTATTTATCCGGTCAAAGAAGGTACCTGAAAGTCTAGTAAAAAGTATAGTCAAAAAATAAAAGTACAGTATTATGCATTTCGTTCCTGGTAAACAAATAATTGTTCTTCCTAAATTCTAACTAAACAATAACAATAATGACAAACCCTACGTTTTTGTGTCTTCACATATAACATTTTGCAATCCTTACTAATATTTTAAACTCTGTCTGTCCGTCTGTTACGCTTACACGCTAAAATGGCTGAACGGATCGTCATGTAATTTGGCAGATATGGAGCCACTAGCCATAGGCCACTTTTTAATGCGATAATCGCGCAGCCACGCGGGCGGAGCCGCGTGCAAAGCTACTATCATATAAAATGAAGGATGACTAGACTCAGGTTGTAATACAATAGGTTCTAAAATGAAGATTTTATTCAGAAAACAACAAATAAGACTACACCAGTGTTCATTCTAAGGTGCTTACATCATCACTAACGAGAAACTTGCATATTCATAAGAAGCTTCGGAGAAGGCCAAGGAAGCTTTCAAAGTGTCGCCAATTAACACTAAAATGGTGAATATTCTAGAACACTTACGTGCGAATGTTATCCATTTCCATATTGATCGGCTATTGATGACCACCGTCCATCCTAAGATGGACATTACTCACAGTACAACAAACTTGAAGTGATTTGTAAGTAATACTATAATTGGATTCATTAAGAACACCCGACGTCACAAAGCCAACCAACAGAAAAGAGACTTTGCCCTGATAAAGATATGGTGCATTTTGACATGGACCTGTTTGATATATAGAGTATGTAAAGTAACGATTACCAATTTAGTAGGGAGACCAAGTTTTAGTCAATAGTAGGATGTATTAGGAATGAACCGATGCTTGCGTTTTTTCATAGTTCTCTTGACATAATGGTCCGGGAGCCACAAAAACTTGCTTTGTTGATATTAGGAAGTAATTAAGCCCATTTGACAGTCCTATTAAATTGTCTGATGGTCTTTGTGAGGTAGTCGATGCGTCAATTTATTTTTTTGTTTAAAGTTGGACGCATAATGAGAACATTATTGGTTTGTGTTTGGAAAATTACAAATTAAAAGGTGTCTATTAATTTTTTTTTTCGTTGTTTATGTCTCACTAGTTGTGTTGTTTTCTTCTTCAGCTGATTTAGCAGATTCTTTATTCAATGAACAATTTGAATTTCGAAAAAGATTTTACAACAGGTCTTCGTCTTTAAAGAATTTTTATTTTTGTAATCATAATTTTTGTTCATCAATAATATTAGTGAGCGATACTTATTTTATTTTATATCCATGTCACACCTACTGCAATAATGATATCGATTATTACTTATGATGTGTAGGTTTTAATATCAATCCATATCGGACTAGCTAAGTATTTGGATCAGCTTTAATGTAGGTCGAAAGGAATTTCACGACCAACACACACCTACAATTATTTTTATTTAAATTGAAGTCAATTGGCCACATACTGTCAACTATAACTAGCTTTTTTTTATGAATGGGAAATCACCAAATTATTCCTTCCGCTCTAGGCGGAGCGGGAAGAAGTGTCAGGCTCTTACTCACTAAAAGCCATCCGTGTTCCTCCAAATTCCCTTTGCGTTCCAGGATTGCGGTGACTCTTTCAAACAAATTCCGCAACCCTGGCAGGCTCTGGCCCTAGCGGGCCCCGACTACTATGCTGACGTCAGCTTTATGGGCACTTTTTCCATTGACTACGATATGGACGAACTTTTTATGCCCAATAGTAGGTATTTCTCTGCAATTTTATAATATTTGGATTGTATAATAAAATAGTCCTAAGTATTTTAAAATAATAAAAAGAAAAATAATAATAGGGCTAATATTTTTTTTATATTTTTTTTTCTATTGTACATAAAGTTTAAATAAATAAATAAATAAATAAATGTTTTTCTAAGAAATATTTAAAAATTTCAATTATTTATGTATATAAAATGAATAAACGGAATAATAACAAAAAAACCTAAAAAAATACCTACTTACATAATAAAAGTTCTTGATTACTGATACATAAACAAAGAACATAGGCCAGATTCAATTGCATATCACGGGTATATCTTGCAAACAAAATAGCACACATTACCACATCCCTACCTACATAAAACAATACCCAACAACTAAAACTACGAACATTATACTTTCTACAACACTAAATGATTGCTAATTGATGTCGTATTCAAACTAAACGATCGACCACCACAAGAACAATATTGACATAACATTAGATAATGATACTTTGTACATATCCTTTTAGTCATTAATCATGATCATTAAGTTCGCGGTTGCAAACGTTTGAACGTTTACTATTAATAGATATGTTATTATGAACTGTCAATTGTTCAATGAAAAACTGAATTCAGTTGTCAAGGAGACATTTCATAGCATTGCATGACATTTATTATTGCAGGTTACAATAGTGAAACATTTTTACAAGTCGCACACCTAGATCTAAAAGGAGCTAATTCAAAAATTGAGTTATTTGTGTTATCTTCACCATCGAATTCATTATCTCAATACCTTTTGTTTAAAGTATGGGAAATCATCAAATGACTCTTTCCGCTCTGGGCGGAGCAGATGGGAGTGTCAGACTCTTACTGACTAAAACCCATCCATGCTCCTCCTATTGCCCTTTGCGTTCCAGGACCGCGGTGGCTCTTTTGAACTAATTCCGCAGCCCATTATGTCAATACTTACCACCATTACTCGACGTTAGATGGCAAAATTCACCAACACATCGCCTTATTACCCCACTTCAGCGTAACAAACGCGTCCATGTTTAACACACATCCTATTCATCCTGACCATTCAACATCCATCAGCCGACTTCCTTACACCAGCGTCGTGACGTGTCGGTTATCTAGACAAAACACTCAAAATAATGAAATAAATCTACACACATAAAATGATTGTTAAGCAAAAGGGAAATAACTACAAGAATCCAAAGATTAGTCTCAAAACATGATTCAAACACAAGTTTCCTACAATATCTTTATTCTAGCAGCATAAAAGCATAAATCTATACAGAAACCTCTTTTATAGAAGGCATTGGCCTTAAACTGCTCAGGCCCAACATGTGAAAATTCCCTAAAATAAAATAAATCTTATGTAATAGGTAAATAAACATAAAATTCGCGATTAATTCGGTTAAAATTGCCAACTATCATCAAATAAACCATAAAAGAAAATCGGTGAAGTAGTCTGGGGTGCATTGAAAATGCATCCTCAAGTTGATATCAACTTGACTTGTTACTCAGGTACGTCCATTAGACACATCCAAAAGAGTTGGCTCAATAAAGCACGTTGCTATGAATGAACAGACTAGTTTCACTAAATTGCGCCGACAATTAATAAAAGGCAAAGGACGCAGTATATGGGGTACTCAAAAATTTATAAAAATAAAACAATAACCTAAAAAAAGAATTGTGTGGACTGTTACAAAACAGCATAGTTAAAAACAACAGTTACCAAGAATACGAGTGTTGACACGTGCAATTACACTTATAAAGAAAAATGATTTACACTGCAATTTTTCTTATGCAACCTGCATCAAGAATCGTAAAACGTCTCGCTTTCATGGCCAACATTCATATCGACGTCCTTTTGTATAAAACGTACGCAGAAATCAGAAATTACACAATTTTTTAATCAAAATACCAAGAAACCACACCATCACGTCATTCATCGCACAAATAGATTCGATCACATAAATCGATATATTTTTTACATCGATAACTATTACACAATTGTTACGTGCAAAACAGTAATTACTTACGGCCAATCGCCTTCCGTACACCGGGGGACAATGAAACCGATATTCGATCGAAAACATTTCGTTATCGTACTATGTAGATCTCGGTCAATCTCTTTTTTTGTTACACAAACACGCAATTTGATGATTTTATTTTACGCGTCAATTTTGTTACGGGGAAACTGTATTATTTTGTTTTGTCACGAAGAAAACGTTGCGTCTCTATTGATTTCGGTTGGTTTGGGTTGTGAAAGTGTAACTCTCAAATGCTCAAACGACACTCAACATTGAGACGTTCTTTAAAGTTTTTCAGGTGCTTTAATGCCTGGACCTTAGTAACAAAGACATTATGAGAAGACAGTGACTTAATGTTGAGTTACGTTTGAGAATTAGGCCGTTTTAGTTTCAAGTTTAAAGAAGCGATGGCTGATGAAACTTGTTGCAAAAGCTCGTCATAGTAAAATCAATCGGCAGCAAATTCCTATGATTATGAAGGCAGTAAAGTATGTTAAGTAATCATTGTTGATCTAATAAAATTACGTCTCAATTATCCAGTCTGAAACCCACGCTAAGTTAACTGCAGTTTGATAATATTATGATTTTACTGACAAAGTATTGTTATAAGTCTAAGGTTTTTGATTAACACTAACCCAGAGCCGGGAAGAATGGGAGGAAGAAAAGGAGGCCTTTGCCCTGCAGTGGGGCGGAATAGGCTAAAATAAATAATAAATAAAAATAAATAATATGGTTTTTATATGGTTTATTTTTAAGGGGTGATACATTAGAACCAACCCGTAAAAAAACCCTTATTGAAACGAATTGTGGTTAAAGTTAACAACCTAAAAAACCTAGTTAATTAATAATTGACATCTGATCTATTTTTATAATACCTGGTTAAAATGTTCATGCTTTATAGGAAACAACCGCATAATAGCTCCCTTTTAAAGATTTTAAAGCCTACGCTAGCAAACAGAAAATCGACCACTAATTGATTTCTTTGAAATGCATAAAATTACTTTGAAAGTTTCCGCTAAAACTTTTAAATTTTCCTTGTCTGCGGTATAAAATAGTCCTACGATATTTTAAGGACGAAGAATGGTGGACAATCTATTCATTTCGAACAAAATAATTTATTATTACTTATCTCAGTCATAAATTAACAATTCTGTGTATAAAAACAAATCGGGCAAACAAAAGAGCAATTTGTCGTTGAAAGGTGTTCCTTTTTCTGCTCGCCACTGTTAAAAGTCAATACATACATCAATTTGTGTTTGGAACTGATATAAATATGATATTTCCGGAGCACAGATAAGCCAAAACAAAAGAAACCGATACTCTGTCATCTGCGAAATGATTTGTGTTATCTTTCTGTGCGTTTCCTAGTTAGGGTTGCCAAATATTTGGATTTTTATTTATTGGTATTTCGCATAGATGTAATATTTAATTTGTTTAAAATTACATTAAAATAGTTTGTTGTTTGTCCTCGTGTAAACTGCCAACAAACTATTTTATACTTTGGCAGTAATCATGAATGTAGAAGTGAATAATAATCTGTGAAGCACTCAGTTTCGTCAGTTTTCTGTGTTTGTCAGGCCGACTGCCCCTTTGATGGTAATGTTTTGTGGTTTTATTTGTTTTTTTTTTTTGTTTGAACGAATAAAGTACTTAATTAAGTACCGAAACATGTTCTTAAGTTAAAAAAAATAATGGCGACCCTGAGTGACGACCTAACATGAGTCATTTCTACTACCTGCAACTCATTGGTTAGCTTTCCACTTGCAGTTATAATTAATTTTTTGCAGTCTATAATTATTTATAGAACCAAAAAGACTTAACAATAGTCTTGGCGAAAAAAATCAGTAACCAGAATTTTGAACAAATAATTTAACAGCAGAGAACTGAATGAAAATGTAGAAATAATTTTTCTGATTTATATTTTGTTTTTTTTATTCGCATTATGGATGCCATAATTGGAAGTAAAAAATGGGAAACGACCCGTTATTCTTTTATTCACTCTTTATATATTTTTCCACCATTTTATCAAAGCGATCTACCGCAAGCCCTTACCAAGTACAGTCGCGTTCAAAATCAATAGTGGTAGGCATGAATGATCGGCCGTGTATCGTATTGGAGGTACTGTCGGTTGCACAAGTCATAAGTAATAGTAATTACAACAGATGCCCATTGTTCGCGGTGACCGATCGGCCTCAGCGTCGTTACGACCTTCGGGCGACGCATGCGCACGATTTTTGACCATTACTCTGTATTAACTGGAGGGGTTTATACCGCAGTTACAGATGGAATTTCCTTTTTCTAGATAGATTGGGTATTGAATGGCGTTTTGGTTTAACACAGAGGGTTTATTTGAAACTTGTTTCTTCAAAGTTATTTCTTTGTTTGTAATAGATATGCTGAAGCGATACATAAATAAATTACATAAAAAGGTTTAATACATTGTATAATCCATACCTTATATTAAACACAGGAATAAATTGAAAAATAAAATACTTGCTAGTGACTTATGTAATTATAACCTTTAATTATTTTTTACCTTCTTAATAAAATTAGAATTTAAATTAATCAAAACACTTTTTATAAAAAGTAGAAATTTAATAGATAAAAATTGATTTAAATTTAATAAAATAATAATAATAACTTGTTGCATGATAATGAAATAATATTGTAAAACTGCATGAAAAATTGACAAATAGTGAAAGGCTTTTTTATTACTATTTTATTTCCTTTATTCATGGTATATACATATAAAATACATTTTTAAATATTAAAGTACAAAGATATAAAAATATTTAAAAATGTAAAAAATAGTAGCCCACTGGTATCGGGAATAGGGTCCAAGCTACCTGCGGTCAGGGCTCCAGAGAGAAGAACCTCCTAAATTACTATTTTATTATTATTATAATTATGTTTTAGTTTTATTTAAAACTGCCTCTTAAAAATACGAATAATTATATCTAAGTATTAACAACAAAACAATAGAAAAATGAACCAGCATCAGATTATCACTCGCACGGTATCAACAGCTCTAAACAATACAGCGCGCGCACCCGCCACGATTGGTCCACTTGATATTGACACTCATTAGTCTATATATTACGCTGTAGATTGGTTATCTTAAACAATATTGCCTCTGTTAATAACGCGATGTGGTTACACGTACAAAATAATGCAATGCCATCAGTAAAGGTGATATGTCGACTTAGTTCCGGCATGCGTAAAGCTGGGTCTATTTTACGGCCCGCCAGTGTAATGAGCCAATAGAATTGCACCTGTACTTCTTAGTGTTGCCACAAACAAGTGATTACATTCTATTGGCGCCATTACACATTTGAGTGGGTACTTAAAAAGCGTCGTAGAAACTCATCCTACTGAGAACTCGTTGGTTCGAGATTCTAAGAAGTCGGGTAAAAAGTTTTTATTTGAATTGAAGAATTTATGCTGAAATGGGAAAACTGAGAAGATATGGCAACAAGAGAAGATACAGTGCGTAGAAAACTCGCGTGACGTCACTACGATAGTACAATTTTTACTAGCGACGCGACGCGACGTGACAAGCCCCCTCTCTTGAACTTTGATGCCCTTTATCTTTATCATCTTTTAGCGATTTGAAATTGCAAAAAATACATATATATATTTTTTTTTTAAAAACGTATTGTATATATATTTTGAAAATCTAACGGATGGACTAAACATTTTGTTCTATCTGTAGAATACCCTTATTAAGTAAGGGGCGATCCTACAAATAAATAATTCAATTTCTCGATTACAAGACATCCTGTATTACTTATACATCATCGAACAAGATCGAAACCCCGTCTTCCTTCAGTAGGTAAGCAGTGTTGTACCCGTATTACCTAAAACGTGATTTTATAACTAACTTAGCATTTAATTTAGCTTCGATCCGTATCAGTAGATTCCGATTAATATCGGAATTCTAAATGAAGCTCTATTTCAAAACATTCGCTTCAAGTTATAAGTCACACATGTCAATTAGCTTCAAAAGTGTTTAGAATATTTTTGCAATTTAAAATATCCCTTAATACAGGACATTCCAGAGATAATGAGAATGTTATATCGCTTTTGGTGGTTAATTACCTACATATGTTTGATGACGATTTATGATATCTTTATAAACTCCTATAGACATGAATAAATCGATCTCCTAAACACTATCGTGGATTAAGTCACTCATGGAAATGAAAAAATTAAACCACTATTTATTACAAGTATCTGAATAAAAAATATCCAGATAAAAGAATTAAAATTTGTAATAAAAAAGTAAAAGCATTACTTCGCAGCATTCCATTGCTGCCTTGTTCATAGCTTGATTCTCGGCAAATCTCATACAGCTCCATCCAATATAAATGTGGAGAGGACAAGTATATTTATTCAAATAAAAGTAAATGACAATATGTATACAAAAGTAACTTAATATAATGAATGTGTGGTTCGGTGACCGTTTTTTAAAAATTGATAGGCACGCGTTTGACCACTGTCTCATCTAATGGTAAGCAATGATGTGGTCGAAGATAGAGCAGCCTTGCCCAGAAGTAACCTATTCACTCTTGACTTAGAGACTCCCACGTCCCATGTCTACGTTTGAATATTGTGAATTTGTGAACACTGGTAATGGATAAAAAAATAGGCTTAAGAATATTACAGTTACACATTACACGTGGGTTCTTAGAACTTGACTTCTAAGAACGAATGACATCACAGGTGATAAAACCACATAATTAGTAACTAATAAATAAAATCAATATACGCACAAAGGTGCAAATTAATATTTGTCATAAATATTTGATGCTGATGCATGTACCTGCGCATGAGTTACTATAACGGCCATCAAGCTGTCACATTAACAACAACTTGTGCCGTATGAACTTTAAAAGTCCATCCACTTCGCACGAGTAAGTAGGTACCTACCTATATACTCGTAGGTACCTAAATATGCAAGTAGCATTTACAGTGTATTAAGCTCTGCTTTTTTAAAGTTTTAAATGCTCAGGAGGTTAATTAATTTCGAAGAAGACGGATTTATCATAGTCTATCATAAAACGCCACGATGAAAGTGGTCGGTCCATATTTAATTTCTAAAAAAGCTCAATTCGTATTCGCTCGTTTAATATTTAATTCATAATAAGTCAAATTCAATTAATTTATTTCAATTAAATCCATTTTAAAAGTACTTCTTAACGTCAACATTTACTGTTTAAAAATAAATAAAGTGACTCTAGTAGTCCATTCGCAAAAGTTTATTCTTAGGGAGAAAACAAGACAAGACAAGAAGCTCCATAATACATAAATACGATAGGAAAATCTTACCTTTTCGGGAATTTTTTTTACCAAAGCAATCATTAACGGATTTATAAAAAATAAACATCAAGTCCGTCTGTATGTCCCGAAGAGTTAGGTGAATATTTATAGTAGGACACCCACATTGCCAATGAGTCTAAGAATTGATCAAAATCTTTGAAGCATAAAAGTGAATTATTAGATAATATCCGCTCTAAATATTAACCACGAATGACTCAACTGCAGTCTTGGGCCAGTAATCAGTTGTTATGTACTTATTTATAACAATTACGATCTATAACATGGCCATAATCACCTGATTGGTTATTGCTGAAGACCTTGAGTTCCATCTGGATTTAATTTATTAACCATCGTGTCTTTCCTTGTAGCTAAAACTTAAAGTGACCTTGCACCTGCATCGTAAAATTGTATTAATTAGTGGAGACCTCGAATTGGCACACTTTAAGGTCCAGTTTCTGTCGAAACGTATTGGAAAAATAATGCGAAAAAAGGTAAACGTTTGCTGATGTTCATCATTTGCCTAGCCTTTTCCCAACCATATTGGGGTCGACTCCCATTCAAACCGGATTCAGCTAAATACCAGTATTTCATGTGGAGCAGCTGCCTACCAGACCTCCACAACCCATTAACAAGCGTTCGCGCGCAAGTTACACAGAGTAAGTAGCAAGTGGAGGCACATCCACTTGCTACTTACTCTGTGTAACTTGCAATATACGCCGCCTATATAAATACATATCGTTTGCGGAAGCCCTAACTGATGCTAGAGTATCATACAGATTTATGTGATGCAAAACACGTTCAATAGCAAATTAATATGGAAATTATAGAGATCATGGATTCTTGTTTTATTTGCATTATGGATGAAGTCGTCACATTAAAGGATTTTCTGAGCGAGATGATTGTCCGCTAATGTTTATTTACGTGTCTGGTTACAAAAACGGGCAAAATAAGCTGTAATGCTGCGTATGGTACAATGGTATAGGTACAGGGTGTAATGTATCGTCACATTTTAAAATAAACTCTCGCTCCCGTCATAAGCAGCTGTATAATGCGACATGGCTGGTGGATCACTGTGTCGCCCAATTTATCATAGATCATCGCAACTTTAAGAGTAAATTATTTTCTTAAAAGCTTGTGGCTTCGCTTTTCTTTCAATGTTCATATAATTATCTGACCTTGAATACGAACAATCCGCACATCATTATCATATGGGAGTGTATAATCGGGCAAACTGAACGCAATACCTATTATGTTAGATTGTATTCAGGTTACATCTGGAGTTGTTTACTATACGGACCTTGCAGAAACCAGAAATTTCCGTGGGATACCTAAAATAATAAAAAATGCTGCCATGCCTATTACTAGAATCAAAAGTAGCTCACAGTTTAGGACCCATTAGTATTAGTGTTAATATATAATCCGTGGTGCTTGGCCACTGGGCTCAAACCAGTTGTATATGTCCCTTATTGCCTATTTGGCCTAGCTCTGTCCTGTTTCCTGCTTGATAAGGAGGTAAGTGGAGATTATATTTTTTTCTACTCCGCCACGACATCGCTCACCGCGAATCGCCAAGCTTCATTGACTGGTCGATTTTCTGGTGATCACCACTGTTGATATTAGCTTTCAGGAGTTGCAATTTGCTTGCTGTCCAGCAGCTTGTCCAATTTTTTTTATTGTAAACTGCTTTTGCCGTACATGAAAAACTTTCTTCAAGGAAGCTATGGTTCATTTGCAAAATTAAAACTAGAATCCTGAATGCAGAGAACGAGGCACACAAGCTAGCCAAGGAAGAATTCATTGCATGCTGATCAAGTCTTGATTCAATTAGTGTTTTTGCAATGAAATGGTTATTAAGCTCAAAGGTATGTACATAATTCAAAACAATTAACGTGAAGTACTTTTCATCTCGCCAGCTTATAATTAATAAAAATTTATTGGATTAACAAAACTGCGTCGTTTAACCTTACAAGGTGGTTAAAAATTTAACCGAAGTGTGTAAATTACAACAATAATGAGTTGTAATTTGGGTAACCTTATAACTTATGATTGATACTTTTATTAAAAAATTAATAGATTTGACAAAGCAGTTGTTTTCCCTTCTTCTAGTTCATTCAATTCAACAAGTAATTTAACTATTCATAGAAGGTTTAATAGATATTTCCAATGCAAGGAAAAGGGGCTAGGAAAGAGGGATATCTAGTAATTTATTTTAGTTAGTATTCTTTAAGTTCAGGTAAAGAACCTTTCGACTATGACAGATGTGAATTAAGATGACTCACCTGTCATAGACAAAAGATAATATGGTGACGTCAAGAAATGAATGAAAAAAAACATTAAAAACAAATTGAAAATAAACGGAGCATTATTTTGCACGCATTCCTAACTGCGTATCAAAGAGAATTATGGGATTTACAAGCTAGTATTTTTATCTCACCCAAAAATTATGGAATTTTCCGGTAATAAATAATTAGGAGCTTGTGACTAAATTATAACAGCCGCTCGGATCGATATTCAAGATTAAGCAACGCGTGCCAAGGTTGGTCTATGGATGGGTTACCATATTAACACACTGAGACTCCTCCGTGCCTCGGAAAACACGTTAAGCCGTTGGTCCCGGCTGTCATTAAGAAATCTTTCGTTCGAAAGTCGTTACGGGTTGTCAGAAGCCAGAAAATCTGACACCAGTCTTGCCAAGAAGTAACGTGTTACCCAGTTAATGGGTTGTGGAGGTCTGGTAGGCAGCCGCTCCAAGTAAAATACTGGTATAAGCTGAATCTGTTTTGACTGGGAACCGACCCCAATATAGTTAGGATAAGGCTAGGCAGATGATGATCAATTAAAGTGGATTTTCAATTTCTCAAATGACAAAGGGATATACGCCACATAATTATACGATTACAGGTTACCAATAGTTTAAAGTCACCTACACATCTTAAGGAAGATTTCAACCAATTAAAAATTCTTAGAACTGTACAAGAATAAAATCAACGAACATGTTTAAAAATGCGAATTATTCAACATTAACACAATAATAACCAGTAATGAACCTTTATGGCATAAAGGTAAACACACACCGAGCCGCGATGCGGCACTGCGTGATTTTTTTTAAGGTAGCGATACAAAATGTAACTTAAT
This sequence comes from Melanchra persicariae, assembly GCA_947386135.1. Classification (NCBI taxonomy): domain Eukaryota; kingdom Metazoa; phylum Arthropoda; class Insecta; order Lepidoptera; family Noctuidae; genus Melanchra; species Melanchra persicariae. Next base: position 7,915,347 of record OX376664.1, on the reverse strand, counting down.
TAACTTCACTAAAAGTTACCCATTAAGTGAGAAAATTAAAACAGTTCCGAGGAATAGAAAAAAACAGCTTTTTTGTACTCGTCAAAATCTTTTCATTTCATAACCAAACCATGGAGGCGTAAAAATATTCAGGCGCAAAAATTTTAATATTGGAGTCTGCTATATTGTATTTAGAAGGATGTCACTAAGCTTCCGCACATTTTCATTCTAAATAAAACGTGTATGCAGAATTTCAGCTTAATCGGTAGGGAAAACTGTTTTAAAACATATACAGTTGCAACAAAATTTTACCCATTTATATTAACTAACAAGGCAATTTAATAAAAGCTTGTACTAGAGGCGCCTTGAGGTGCAACGCGGTGCAGCTTGACACAGCGATGCTTCGTCCATGCTGCGTCTCGTGTATTCGAATACACTCCGCGTCTTAGCGATACGCCTCACAACGTCGCGTCGCAACTGGCTGTTAGAAAAAAACGAAAGAAAGTCAAACGGTCGCGTCGCGTCGCCTCTCGGTGTGACCTTACCCTAAATGAACACAGGTAGTAATCATCATTGCTTTTTGATTATTTCCTGCATGCAAGTGAATCCTTACTAGCAACAACGCGGCATTTATGAGAAATAACTGATGACACGGTAATGATGGCAACATGCCTTTCGGAGTTCGGTATTCTCCATCGATGGGATTATTATCTATGAGACGAGTAATTAGTAGGAAATATGTATAATGATGTCATGCGGAGTTGCGGACACTATAGGTTTCTGAATAGGATTCTATAAAATATCTCATCGATGTGTGCTTGATAAGGAACTCAAGGTTACGTGAACAATTTGTCTTCGAATCCTAAGAATGTTGTCGTGGTTCCATCTTAGATGATTAGTAACGTTCTTAATAGGCTTTTGATCCTTGAGATGCACGTGTAATTTTCATGTTTAAATTGTAGTGTCAAGAATAATAATAATACACACGGTTTTTTTTCATTCATATACTTCGTCTAGGTATTGCGGACAAAATCAGATAGGTAGATCATTTGTGAATTTTAGCACAAATTTTTGATATGTAGTCACTTGTCCTGTATCTAAAACTACCTAAGATTTAATGACTTAAATGAATGTGTAAACAAAACTACTGCTTCCAAAAACTTTGAAACGAAATCCCCCAATAATTATGTGCATTCCTTACGTCAGTCATATTGACACACCACCTCTAACCTTTACCGCACTCATAATAAAAAAATTATTAAGGGTTAGACCCACGTTCAATGTCACAGCAATCAAGCATCAGCAATAAAGCATCCATTACACTGTCCATAACGAAAATATAATAACATATCACATAATCCTCCGCCGTGCGTGCATATTCTTGCGTAAGAGTGAAAAGTCCGTCGCAACCTCGCTCCGAATAGCTCAAATGCTCAAATAATTTCGCGACCTTGGCTGGACAAAGTAACTCTTTTAATTATTATTATAAAGGATCGGTTGACATCCGAGCGTCAAACGTCAAAGCAGTGACGAGGTCATGCCCGTTATCGTCCGATCTCTTCGATTCGATTTCGAAGTTTCGCCTCTGCTACGATCGCGCAATAAATTGTTTGTTATTATTATGATAATGTAATGATTAAAGTAATAAAGCGTGTAATTAATGTTGAGCGCTTTTTTGGTAAATTAGTTTTTTTTTTTCTTTGTGGCTATTAATTTATTTGAGTTGATATAAGGCTAGATCTGTAGCCAGGATAACTTTGAGGTCTTTTAAGTGATTAGTCAGACCAAAAAAAGGTTTAATTCTCGTCTTGGAATACGTTTTCTCCCCAACAAAAATACAAGGTAAAATCCAGAAATTAATGACCAATTTCTTAGAGTTTCCTTGGGATTTTTTAGACACTTTGCGTAGGAAATACCTTCAATTTGGGTTTAACCTACGCAATGATGTATATGCGACTGCGTTGTAAAGCGAAAGTAGAAACTGCGTGTACTTTAAGTGCTACAAATATAATTAACGCAGACGTGTCTGGAGCAAGGTCGTGAGTTGACATTTCGATTTTTGTCAGTTTTCACTTGTTCCAGTTTTAATGGATTATCAGAAAGCTTTTGGAGATCCGTTGATAAGTTTTAAAACAGAAAAACATACATGGTTAAGGTGACCAGTCCTTCTGGTTAAGTTAAACACTTAATAATATCTTCAACTTAACCCGTACTGTATTTTCCGACTTCTAAAAATGTCTGGCTTACAATGGTATTCTTATGTATTCTGACAGTCTACTTTGTATGATCATCAATTAATTTATTTATTTTATTATAGTTAAGGTGTAAAATCGAATAATAGCACTTCGTTTTTTGTCCTCCAAAGATACTATTCATAAGATGTATAAAAACCTTATAAATCTTATAACAAAATCGAAATCGTATACGGATCCATTGAAGTAAGGCCAGCACTCAGATCCGGTTTTTTATTTAAAAATAAAGTAGTCGCTACTTTAATGGGAGCCGATTGAGTGAACATTAACTTAAAGAAATTATAATTTATTGACCAAGGAACAATAAATCTTTTCGATATTAAAAATTCATAAAAGATTATGAGTGGTTTATAAACTAGTTTCATTTTAAATAATAGACAACTATTGGTATGCGCGAAATTGAGATCGAGTCCATTGTGCAAATTTTTTAATTCTTTTTTTTTTGTGAATGTAAGCCTTTTGTAGCGTTTCACTAGTAGGATGAACACAGTAAAGGTGTGTCTAGTTGGATTTAAAGTTTTCAGGAAAGATAGATACGTTGCAAGACAAATTATTGCGCTCATCACTGTCAGCAATCTTGTATTCTTGTGTCTTTCTTTATCCTAGTTTATATGAGGTCGGCAAAGCACGTCTTCTTCATAGGGAAAAACAATTTCATGTGGAAATAGATAATGAAGAAGAGTTAAATAAGAAAATGGGTTAGCGGGTAGGTTGATATCAGTGATTCTCAGATTAAGTACCTAACGACGCAGAGCACGCGACGAAGAGTTTTCTTAGCCCACACGCGAATTATTTTAAGCACTAAACTATATCTGGCAATGCAAAAAATATTGTATTGCAGATCAGCTCACTCATGCCATTTCAAAGTAGCTTCGTTTTTTTGCCATCAATACCAAGATTCAGACAGAGTACATTTTTTCCCTAGAATTTAGTGGTTTGTCCTTGTGAACTCTCGGTATTTTTACCAGTTCAATTTTGAAGCTCAGTTTGACAGGAGGAATGCGCTATGCATAGGCTAGGGCGCCGCGCCGGTCGTGGCTGGTCGCGACACGAGCGTGACTCGGGCCAACGCTACAACCAATCTAAACTGACCTCAAGACCATTGTAACCCTCCCCCTTTCTTCTTTACCATTAACAGTTTGAGAAGGGATGGGAAGGTCCATGCTAGTTGGTTATAACATAATCCTACCCGTTGTCATCTCAATGCCGCCTCAAACACGAACATCCGAATTTTTTTCGTCATGTCTATTAATGATAATTAATTGTTCGTTGTTAATATGTGATTGTCAATCGCAACGTATTAATGTCAGTTTGTTTGCGTTATTAGGTCACTATAGATCATTGTACGGCCATTTTGTTTCTGTTAGTAGCGGGAGTTAACTGTCTGGTTGGTCTAGTGGTCGTACGCGAGTCTGTTGAGCAGTCGATCGGTCATGAGTTCGATTCCCAGATTCGGCAAAAGTGGATTAGGATTTTCTTGAAAGCAACAGGTAATCTGGATTTAGTCCCGTGATTAATTGCAATATGCGCGCCCCTGGTTTTTGTCACTGGCCTCTCGCAAGTCAACCTATGAGTTAGGGCCATTGAAGGCTCAGGCCAGGGCTAAAAAAAACTAAGTAACTACCTTTGGCTGAGAGGTGTTCTATGCTTACCCCTTATTACTTTTTTATGGATGGGAAATCATCAAATGACTTCAATCCGCTCTGAGTGGAGTGGAAGGGAGTGTCAGACTCTTACTGACTTAAACCCATCCGTGTTCCTTCTTACGCCCTTTGGGTTCTAGGGCCGCGGTGACTCTTTCGAACAAATTCCGCAACCCTGGCTACTTTGTTGACATCTCCACTCCTTATTACTTGGACTTTTGATTTTGTGACTACCTAGACGACCTAGAGGTTTTTTGTTTGTTTATTGCCTTGTCCTTACACAAAATGTGCAGTTTTAAACAAGCATTATTTTCCGTTTTAATTAGCTGTACGTGTGAATAAAGTAATTAAGGTAACCTTTATGCAAATTATCCTTCATGTAATTTATAGTAACAATTAGGACTTTATCTTGAGATCAAAATCACGTGTTATATTATAATATGAATACATTTAATTTATTTTGCCCTGTGGCTTATGTTCTAACAAATAGTTTTCAGTTTTATTTTTCATAATGGCGAAGAAATATAGTATCCCAGACGTGCAATGTGTCAGTCCTGTGACATTACAATTAGTTCATGTAAAACTTAATTCTGTTATCCTGATTATCCAAAAAAACGGGTAATATACATTAGCTACCCCCTCCTTTTTTGTATGTCTTGGATCAGTACAGGGTTGTAAATTACTGCATTGTTTATTTCGTGATTCATTTGCAACCCACACACAAAACGTTTCAGAGCCACCGCCGCCCTGGAACGCAAAGGCTATTAGGAGAAACACGGATGAGTTTTAGTAAGTAAGAGTCTGACACTCCCTCCCGCTCCACCCAGAGTGGAAGAAGTCATTTGATGATATCCCATCCTTAAAAAAACAAAAGTTCTTTACTGATTGTTCAGTACATTCGATCTGCGATAAAGATTTTCATAAGTTCAGTCAGTTTATAAGATTATCGTGCGCTACCGAAATGTCTTGCGAATACTTGCGATCAATCATTATAGAAAGAAAGAAAGGATTATATTGGAATTTATTTTATTCTGTAAAGACAGCACTAATAATTAAAATCAATATCCTAACTAAGTTAACCCTAAAATATGGAGTCAAAAAATTCATCCACATCGCTGTCGACTGAAAGTGTGCCCAAAAGACTGGCGGCATTGCCACGTTGTATGGCCATTCTTATCCTTTGTCTAAGGCAAAAGCCAGCCCTTGGGTCACGCGAAGTGTCAACTAAGCGTTTAGCAAGTTCTTTAAATAACGCATGAGCAGTCGGACCCCACGACCCGAGAGTTTCAACCCCAAACAGCTCAAAAATGTAACTACCAACGAGGTTGTTTTTTTTTTTGGAATTAATTATTATTATATTTTATTGGAATGTTTTTTTTATTGTGTTGACCATTTGAACTAGAATTATTTAATAATGTATGATCATTTTATTAGTTTACTGTTTTATTTTATCTTGTTTGATAATTTATTACAATCAGCATGTTTAACTAAAATAATATTTGTACGCCGATGACTGGACATAGCGTTCATCAATAATTACAAAATCTGTACCTAACCTTCCCACGTTCAACAAATAAAAAGTATTTGTATTTGAAGGAAAATAGTTTATTCCTCCCAAACACACATTGTGGACTTAAAACAATCGTTATTGTTAATAGAACGTTACCTTTTTAAAGACCTTTTTCTTTCATATCATTCCTCAAAATATTGCATCAAAATAAATCACAAAATAGTACCTATCTATTTATGTAAATGACCAGATGTACAAGCAAGGCATTTAAATATGCTTACTAGATAGTTGATTATCTTTATTGTCCAAACGATGATTTATAAAATTTATAAAATAGCCATGCCATAGACGTTAATGGCCCATATATCGCTTCGATTAATTCTGTAGCATGCATAGATAAGAAGTGACCAGTCTAACTAGACCTCCCGTATTAGTCAGTATGGTTTCGACTTTAGAACTTTTAACTTTACTGTTCTTTTGGAAGAGATAGCCAAGACAAACTTTGGAGAATTTTGAAATCTGAGTGCCAATTCTACTCATTTTTTAGCAACGTTAGCATTCGCATCTTTGTCGCAATTTATAAAAATATCTATAATTTCCCTTTATTTTGACAGATTGCGACTGAGATGCGGATCCGAATGTTGTTTAAAAATTAGTAGAATTGACTCTTTCTTTCATTCTTCTAGAACTTCAAACAGATACAACGAGTCTAAGAGAGATAAATATGATGGCTTTTCTGGCTATTTCTTTGAAAACGTTAGTAAAAATATGTTGATTAGGTACCTACATTAATTTAATTAAAACATAAGAGCGTCATAGGTCTTTTAAGTCTGGTGACTGCTCTTAGTCCCAAAATCGTGACTAACAGTATGTATGCAAATAATTATGATTGATGTGTATCTTTTGCCAAAATGTTAAGGCTTGTGGGCGCGTCCTTGTTTTGTTAAATCACCCGAAGCAATGTTTCTGATTTCTAACAATGAACCAGAGCTAATTTAATGCTCGCGTGCCGCCACTGAAGTTGTTATAATTTATAATGATAGACGGTGCACCTTGAATGACAACTAGTAATTATAAAATAAAATATTGAATTTGTGTTTGGTTGGGGACGGTGGCCAGATGTTTGGTATGATGCAATCTAAGGTATTGGCTGATAAGATACTTTTATATCATAATGCTTTGTATGTGTTTCAGTACTAGTATAATACTTTCATTCGAACATCACTAAGGATCAAAGAGAAAACATATTTCCAATTAAAAATATAGAAAATAAAAATAATGACATTGAGTGAAACGTAGAAGAAGAAAAAGAGGAAAATAAAAAAAGAAAATGTAAGATTTTTGGTATTTATTTTTATTAACTCAATCATCGTATAATGTAATTATAAAAAACTACAAAAAGTTCCCTTTTTTTTCATTGCGACCCGCCCCGGCTTTGCACGGGTAATATATTTACTTATGTGCGCCCGCAAATAACTTATTGGACACTTTTATACACTATTTATAATTTTAATTATAATTTATTACACCTTCCGGGAGAAATTATCTAAATAATGGTAAAAACCGCATTCAAATCCGTTGGGGAGTTTAAAAGACACGGGAAGATATTTATACTATGTAAGGATTAAAGGTAACTCAAGTCTTAAAAAACTCGTTGTTACAAATGGATGATTCGACAAAGTAACATATCTTACAAAAGTGAAAGTTCAACTTTTCCATTTCAGACGGATCCGGAAAATAATTTTAACAGTAGGTATTTTTGTTACAGAATTTCTTACCATTAAAACACTATAACAGGATATGGAAAGCCACATGGTCGAATTCAATATAATTTGATGCATAAATTAATTGCTTTGTCCTCGAAGGTGAGGAAGGAAAGTAAATAAAGATATAAATTCCTTATAATCATTGAAAAAATTTTATAAACAACACTAATTAAATTCAGGATGTTATGCCGGATTTGATACGATACCTTTCTAGGAAATTGTTATGTTGGATGTAGCGACAATTATTTGCGAAGCAATTTCTTGATTGCGTTTTAATTGCAGTGAGCAATTCTTTGTCGAATTTCACAAATATTTTAAGGTCATATAAATAATTTATTAATCGATACATGCGGATTTTCAGAGGACACAAAAGAACTTTTCATTTACGTTTTCTTTTCAAGTGAATTAGTAAAATTTTAACTTTTTTTCGGTTAACAAAACTTAAATAATAGTCCAGTAAACATTGACCTTTTTGAATCTAATGTACAATAAGCTGATATTACACAAATACAATCTTCTTGATTTTCAATGATATTATTAGAAAAATTAAATTATTGTACCTACATAGAACAATACAAAAATTCGAAAGGGTTAAACATTTCAGGTGTGTCAAATCGTCTCTTGCATCACGAAGAGAAATAAAAGATCGCTTACACATTGAAGCATATACCACCTGACTTAATGACATAACCTGTTAAAATAAGTTCATATTAAGTTGCACTGTTACTTCTTGTCAGAGCACATTAATCGCCAAAACTCATTGAAATCGTTTCGTGGAACATAAAATGACCCTTTCACTTGACTGTGAGCAGAAAACTTTGCTCCCACTTGTGAAACCATTTTATTAAACGTTAATGTGTTTTTGGTTATTTTATGTGTATTCTGTTTTATTTGTTTCATCCGTTTTGTGTTAAACGATTAATTGTCTTAACAAGGGGTGTTCTCTTTAGGTGGTGAATTGGTGAGAAATAAATTGTACTTTGTTGTTTCACTTTTAGAACCGTACATTTGGTACGTTTCACTTTTAGAACCGTACGTTTGGTACGTTTCACTTTTAGAACCACACATTTGGTACGTTTCACTTTTAGAACCGTACATTGGGTAGGGTATGGTTCAATTGCGATTTACGGTATTATTTTGATTATTCAGGACAAAAACAGGACATCTGCTTACTACGTTACGTCTTGGTGGCGACCGCGTACGCGACGCAGCGTTGGTAGGCCTCCCACAAGGTGAACTGATGACCTGGTGAAAGTCGCGGTAATCCGCTAGAAGTGGACGCACAGGACCAGTCGATGCGGTGACTTCTTTAGGGTTCCGTACCCAAAGGGTGAAACGGGGCCCTATTACTAAGATTTCGCTGTCCGTCCGTCCGTCCGTCCATCTGTCACCAGGCTGTATCTCATGAACCGTGATAGTTAGACAGTAGAAATTTTCACAGGTGAAAACGTCTTTAATAATGCGCACAGCAAAGGAGTAGAACTCTCTGCCTGCGTCTGTGTTTCCAAAAGCTTACATCCCTAATCTCGTCAAAGTTAGAGTGAACAGGCTGGGTAAGCTCGCTGCATCGCAGACTTTGTCTCTGTCATCTCTGACATTGGCATTGGCAGTTGGTAGGCCTACCATGAAATAGATGCCACATCCAGGGGTAATAGTTTTCCCCGTTCCTTGTGTTTTTCTGTTGAAGGACTCTCCGTTTTATAGATGGACTTTCGTATTGATCGATAACTATCGATTGAAACTAAAAATATAAAATAAAATAATGATAAAAAACTTTTTAAAAAAGCTTTTATGTGCCCCAAAAAGATCAAAATAAAATTTTAAATCACATTAACCACATTCATTTATGACTTTACAGAATTGAAATTATGATAAAAGCTTGTCGTGATGCCTAGAAGAAATCTCTACATATTCAGTCAGATGAAATTCAAATCAAGAAACATTCTGACAGATCAACTATTATAGGTACTGCAATAAATTTCAAACCCGATAAATCCTATGTGTGCGAAAAAGTTATTCAAGGTTAAAGTTCCACATTTTAAGCATTCACGGCACTTTTTTTTAATTACAAACATTGTGAATTGCTTACAAGTTTAGTAGGTACCTACCTAATTATAAAATTTTAATTACAAATTGAAATTATCGCGACAAGCTTTTATTATAATTTCAATTCTGTAAAGTCATAAATGAATGTGGTTAATGTGATTTAAAATTTTATTTTGATCTTTTTTATGGATAATAATGGTACGGACCCCTACGTGAGCGAGTCCGACTCGCACATGGCTGGTTTTTTAATTTTTTGTTATTATTTAAGCACGCACTTGACCATTATCTCACTTTTGGGGGAGGCGTAAGTCCAGCAGTACCGTGGACTTCGTTCGGCTGAACTGATGATGATGATGGGTAGTACAAATTCTATTATACAACAAATATTGTTAAAGCTATTCATAGAAAACCGATCTAATTATGTATCTCAATTTAGAGATTCTTTATTGCAACTATAACTATATACACACACTTAAATAAAAGACTGAACTAAAACTAAAAGTAATCTAAAACATGGCGTCGAAAAATTCCTCCGCATCGCAGGCCACTGGTAATGTACTCAAAAAGCTGGCAGCATTGCCACGTTGTATGGCAATGCTTATCCTTTGTCCGAGGTAAAAGCCAGCCCTAGGGTCACGCGAAGTGTCAACTAAGCGTCTTGACAGATCTTTAAACAAGTAATGAGCACTCGGACCCCACGACCCGAGAGTTTCAACCCCAAACGGCTCGAAAATATAACTACCTACAAGGTTATTATATTTCCGCCGCTTGAGGTTCTCCGCAGCCGCAGCGGCAGCGCCAGCGCAGCACGAAGAGCTAGGAAGATGGGATGGCGCAAGAGTATCGACACAAGTAGCGTCCCACACTAATGGCCTACCTATCTTCCATGGAAATAATGACATGCCGTCCGGTCTCTTGCCATCGTCGCGTGCCAGGCCATTGGGTTCTAATACAGCCGGAACGCCGACGGTGACAAGAGCTCGTCGGATGATGTCGTTAATATTCGCGTGCCGTGCTATGCGACCAGCGCTACGGCTGCATGACAGGCCATGGTGTCCGAGACTGTTGACAGCTTCGCCACAGTGGCAGCGATGAGGAGAACAACATGGAGCGCCAAGACGCAGGGAAGCAGCGAGGCGGAAAGTAGTATCATCGAACAAGGTGCCTATGTTCGACGACGGTAGTGCGTGAAGCCAGAGTCCCGACTCCCATTGACCCACAGCCAACAGACGAGCACTCTCAGCAGCAGTACCAGATGTGGCCAAAAGGTTATTCTGAACCTCTCTGCAGAGTGGCTCGTCCCAACGTCTCTGGGATGATGGGTAGTCGGGTGGATTTAGATTCGGGCAAGCGAGTCTCCAGGCATCCATAGCCTCAGTGAAGCAAGGCACATCAAAACTAGTCAGTGAGGAAGTTAGGATATTCCTGACTAATTTCTCAGTGCCATGAACCGAAGATATGAAAGCCGGTAAACTGATACTAGTAATTTTGCGGACGCCGAGGCCTCCCATACGGATGGGAAGAGTAGCTTGTGCCCAAGCTCGGTCGTCCATGGCCACATTTAAAAGTGAAGTAAGTGTATGACGGATGATTTGGTTCATTTTTTCCAAAAGGTGAGGAAAAAAAAAAAAAAATGTATCTGTCCCATTCTTCTATTTTCGCAACATTGATTTAATGAGTCAATAAAACGAAACAAGAAAACAAAACCATGTTCATCTCATATGTTAAATTAATTTTCTACCGGATCCACCATAAAAATCTGATCTTTATAGTGACTTTCAACTTCAGAATAAGAGCAGTAATTAAATGAACTTTACATAAGTATCGTCGGAACAACATGGCCAGACATTACGGCGGTTACACAATCCTTAGCATTGACAGTTGACGAAAGGACATACATTTCTTAATGTGATTGTTTGCACCAGTTACCGACTGAGATTTACATTGAAAAATCATTCAATGAAACATTTTTGCAACACAACTGTATCTATGCCGCCACATACGAACCACAAAAAATAAATCTGACATGACACAAATTCTATGGTAGGCGCCAGATAAACTTGTAATAAATTACATTGACCTTTCCCTAATATTCCTTCGTAGATACCCGAACAATAAATTATGAACCGTTTTTCATTACTGGAGAAAACAAATTAAAAACCGAATTCCTAAGTTTTCATCTAAATATTGTATGAATGTCCAAGTTAAGGTTCATCTCCTAAACTCTATTACTCGCACAGGTTAACAGCCAAATCTGATACACTCCAAGATTAACAAAAGAGTTATAAATCCAGTCTACATCGTCATGTCGTGTCCATGTTATCGATGAAGTCTACAAGATGTGGTGCAAGCTTGCACAAGCCTGATTTACTCCGCGGATAGTGTCCCCCAGACATGCGTGGGCGCACCTAACAATCCCACTTTCAACTTAATACACCGTAAAAGATGGGATGACAGGTACATACACTAGTTACTTTGTTGAAAAGGCTCAGGGAAACCTGGATTTGTAAGTGTATCTAATCAGAGAAGTAGGGCGCTAACGAACGTTTAGAAGGCTTATTCATCTTTGTAGATAAATTTAGAAGCGTTGCCTTCTTGTGGTATTTATTGGAGATCCTGTTATTTACCCACAATTTTCCATTTTGGATGGAATAGAATAGAATAGAATTTAATTTGGCAAATATGGGTATCACACAACAGTTGTGATGATATGTCAAAGCTTAGCCATGCTTTACGTTTCGGCATGCAAAAATTTACATTATTTTATCTACACTCACAACGTAATGTTCCAAATATGAGTTCAAAAACGAATGCATAAACACGTACTTTTTTTTCGTGAATAGGTAAAATTTAAAAAAATAACTATTACAGTTCAACATTTTCCTTTCGATTTTTAAACAACTGCATCATAAAATAACTTACTAATAAATAACACACTTTTTCTTTTTAATTTTTGGCGCGGGCTCATTGACTTAAGTCAATGAGCCATGTTTTATCTTTGTCTTTGGATGCGCGCGCTGTGCTGTCATTCGAATACGCAATGAGAATATTTGCCATATTGGAATAAACTATTTTTCCACTTATTTTATTTCAACTGTATGAGTGAAGATAAAATAGTGTATGCAACGGCATATAATTAGGTATTAAAACACTCGTGCGATGCTATTATCACAATCGGCTACGCCTCGTGTGATAATCCCACACTCGTGTTTTAAGAACCCCTTTCGTTGCATAATAGTAGATTATGCACCCAGGGGATAAGGCAGTGTCTTGTGTCACGGGCGTCATATTGAATCTCGAACGCAATGAAGGATTCGGGAGTTAACTCCCGAGCGTAGCGAGGGAGTTTAGAGTTTAACTCACGAGCGAAGCGAGGGAGTTAATACAAGAATCCTGAATGCAGCGAGGGATTCAAGCTAGCCCAAGGCAAAGACACCTTTATCCCCGAGGAGGATACTCTACTTTTCACACCTCCTGTGAGAAAATATGAAGCCATAATACAAAAAACAAAATATTTTAAATTTACAAAAACTAAGTGGAGATATGTATTTAGAACTATACTATATACCTACTTAAAAAGAGTTAGTTTAATACCATACGGATTTGCAATATCCGCGCCTTTTTTGCGTTCCACTCGGTATACCTACCACATAGCGGCCACGACCAACTCGATTTTCGTTTTTTTTTTACTTCTCTGTGGGTAAGTAAATATGTGCAGGCCTAATGTTAGCAACCTAATACAATTTATGTGTACACAAAGCTTTATACAGAGCTTTATATAATATCAGCTGGTAGAATGGGTTCGGACGCTTGGCTGTATGCAATTTGAATTTAATTTAGAACGTCATAGGAGATGCTCGAGAAAATAGTTTTTAAATTAATAAATCGACTATAGATGGGTTTTAAGTGTTATTCTTATCCTTGTATACTTACAATAATCCTTACATAACCAATTATTCTTATAATATTGTCTTTTCTGTTCAATCCTGGACCCTGGTCAATCCTTATGATTTTGTAGAAATTCGAGAATATCATCCCTAAGTAGTAAGAGTATCGAGAATATCTTTCCTCTTTCTGGAACAGAAAGAGAGAGACAGAGACAGAAGGCGTTGTAAGTACCTAATATACCGCCAATTGAGCAGACAGATGAGGTTCCAAATTTAAATCACATTATTGACCAGCGGGTTATAATGAAATCCAGTACAATATTATTGCCCGGCAGTGCCACCGGCCAAAAATGGCTCACTTTAGGTTAGGTTGACATGACATATAATTTGACGTTTTCGACCAGGTGGTGTGAAAATTACTATTATGATCGTGTTGATAGTTTGAGAGTTCAAGTAAGTATAAAAAAAAGTGTAATAATATATGGTCGTTGCATAAACTACTATTATGAAACATGAACTTGCACTTTAAAACCAGAGTGCCAATGCTACTAATATTTAAGCAACGTTTACATTCGCATGTCAATCGCAAACTGTCAAAAATTTATGAAAATTAAGGCTTTTTTGACAGTTTGCAATTGACATGCGATTGCGAACGAAAATTTGTAGAATTGGCACATAGATCAAATAATAAGTTATCTTTACAATTATCATTCAATAAATCAATTAATAAATTAACATTACAATTTATTACATAATTCAATATATAAATAGATATAATTTATACCTTACTATACACCATGGGTACAATGGCTATCTTTCAGCAATGACAACCAAAAAATAACCCCAAAACTTAGTCAGAGGTGTTCCTTTGGTATTTGAAACACCCACACTTTGCTGGTGATATTTAGGACACATAAAGAAGAATTCTATTATATTGAATCTGGCACTTATCTCGGCCATCTTTAGAGAAATATCTGATGGAAAAACCTGATTACAGCTATTCCAACCGGGACTTACCCCAGGAATGCTCTCTATTTTAGATTTAATGTGAATATTATGTGGGTCGAATAAATATGCATATTAGCCCCGTCAGAAAAGAGGCGTGTTCACAAGAACCTCCGCTCCGCCTTCCGTGTGGCTCTTAAGCATTTATTTGACCTTTGAATTACTTACTGTTTTTGAATACCTACTGCTACTGCCGTTGCGAACCTGTTCAACATTATTACTGTACTTTGTACAGTACAAACTGCTTCATTATTGAATGATTCAGTGGCCTTCAGAGAAAATGGACGAACATTCACGGATACTCACAATACAATAACACCAACAGATGTTATCGAAAAATCAAAGATAATTTGTATAAAGGCAACATTGTTAGGACTAATTGCCGCTCCCGGTTCCGCCCGCCCTGGCGAATCGCCTTGGGCGAACACATTGTGTCTTTATTTAATGAGGTCAGCTGTTCAAGTTATAAGGCTTTTATCGTAAGTAATATTACTTAATACTTTGTGGTGTAATGATAAGGATAATTTACGAATATTGTTGAAAACTTTTTTAGATAAGCATGGTTGTTATTTATTGTTACTTTTTGTGAAAGCTTTGTAATCGACGATGTTTGTATAAGCGTTGTTAATATAATTTTTGTAATTTATTCCTGAGGCAAGTCTTGTGTATAATAATACCACTCGCCTGCATGGAGGTGCAGGCAGTGTTCAGACCTGGGTGGTCTTAACACTGCCTGCATTTAGCTACAAGTACTTAAATAGGTATTCAAGTAAAATTACTGCTGATACCTCGATACTCGATTCAAAGCCATGGCAAGTTTCAGGAAGACTTTTTTTAAACTGTAAAAAGTAGTGATGATGAAATAATATTTTTTGTATATGGAACAAACACTGAAGTGCTACCGTAAAACGGGGTAAATAGAAATGCTGGGGTGAATTGAAAAAACAATGTTGAGGTTTTGAGACAAAGCTTCCAAGCTTCCATAAAAACATATTAAATAGATAATAAGTAGTGTTTTTAATTGCTGCATAAATATTTGGATTCCTTTGTATCTATTCCTCCGCGAGATCGAGTTGTGACTCGATCAGCGGAAGAATATAAACAAAGGCATAAACGGTGTGTCGTTTTACTGAAGATACTTATATTTTCAGAAAGCTGCAGTATAATCTCTTCGCATCTCTCTTTACATCTTTATTTTTCTTTCAAGGACCCCCGGCTATTTCTTTTAACGGTCCTTGCCACATAATTCCTCCAAGTTAAGTTGTTCGTGATCAATTCACATACAATTAACCCTTAAAATGCTGCGCTCAAAATCAATTTAAGAAACACTTGATACAATCTTAATGAACCCACCGCAGGTAATGGGTTTCAATGGGAATTTTATTGCTGATGATTTAAAGAAATTGCCATTGGAAAGAATAACCTCAAAAAAGGCGAAAAACGACAATATTTTTATAGTTGTTGAATTAATGTGTGGGAACTGCATTATGTAAGATCCAAATGAATGAATGACAGATAAGGATTAAAGATAAAAATATACCATATATGAAGATAAAAATAATACCATATCCGGTTCCGTTACCTTTTGTGGACGTATACATAAAAATGACAGCCAAAACAAGCAGAACTCATGTCCTGAGAAAATTTTTATCAGGGCATAAGTTCCGCTCATTTATTGGTCCCAGTCAACACTTCCACTTCTGTTATTCTGAATGTTTCATTATTTTAAGCAAAACTTCCGAAATTGAACCACTATGGCCCTGCACGGATGGGTTTTAGTCAGTAAGAGTCTGATACTCCCTTCTGCTCCGCCCAGAGCGGGAGGAATCATTTGATGATTTTCCATCCAAAAAAAAATGGCTACTCAACTTTTCAAATTTTGTGTCGCCAGGAGGCTTAGTAAACTTCGAGAAGTTGAAAAATGAAAATACGGTTTCTAAATCATCACAAACCATTGCAATAACGCTCGTTTTCTAGCACCGCTTACGGCAGCGGTGACTGTAGCGGCACGTGCGCAAGCGCAACTCCTGAACAATCGGCGCGAGGTTGCGCAACAGCCTGATGATACATCGCTAATCACCAAGTGACGAAGATTTGGAGCAGCGAATCTTCGCTGTACAAACGTGTGTGATTTACAAACGTGACACAGAGTTTTAAGTGGGAAGTTACAATGATTTAAAAGAAAAATGGTTTTTTAAGATTAAAATGGAAACAAGCGACATCGAGTACATTCTTTAATTAGATTTTTAGCATTCAATCAATATATAATAGTTCACTGCTTACCTCGTTACGCCAAAATTTGGTTGAAAGCCTTTCCCTAAACCAATATATCACGGCTGCGTCTTTTAATGATCTTCAGTACATCTTGCAAAAGAGCTTTTTAGACATGAGTAGGACTTACTTGAGTTAAGATCCTATGTTTCCTACCCGGGTAGATGGTTTCCACAGTAGTCATCAATAGCGAGCGATCATCTTTCACGTTCCACTTAGCACTGCGTCGCTGCAATGATCGTCGCTTCCGTCAACACGGTGTGGCGCCAAATTTTACGGGGTCTGTCGCATTTCCTTTTCCCTTGAATTCCAATCCATGGCCTGTTTGAGAATTCCTCCAGAGCGTGTGACCACCTCATCTCTAACGACGCCTGATCTAGAGGTTGATCGGGCTCTCGCAGCATTTCCCTGATATCTGTCGAGATGATCTCGGGTCTGGGGGTCTACTCTCTAAGCCCGAAGTCTATAGTTTCGTAGTTTTTTTATGAATAAAAATCGTCGTAATGTTTTACCGGTTAGACCATGAAATTTTGGTAGGTGTGTTCTCCAAGTACGATGTCGACTGGATGCGAAAACTAAAAGTTTAAATCAAAGTTATCAATTTTGCCATAGTTCGCGTCCTTCATCTTTGCTTGGACCTTTTTTTCTGCCATACTGTCCAGGATAAGGAAGTCCTACTAATAAGCTTATAATTAATCAAAATGATTGCGTACACGTTTCTACTTATACCAATGCAATTTTTTAACCTTACCAACTATCAAAGTCAAAGCAAAAAACACAAAATACGCATTAAATATGACATTCTCATTTACAATGCTTGTCAAGATTATCTCTTATAAAATAGGCCGTTGAAATTAGGAACTAAAAGTTACGATATCAATATCACTTACCCAAGGTTATCGTCCAATTACTGACTTGTATTAAAGTGATTGCTGCGCCTACGCAATGGCCGTGGCTTTGTCTTACAGTAGTGAGACATCTCTTTTACAAAATCTTTGCGGACACGATCCGTTGCTTTGTTTCATAAATTGAATTGAATTACGATTTTTTGCTTCAATTACCGTTGTTACTCTTTTTTTTTTGTTTTTGAGGTTTCAGACTGTGTTTTCTAAAGATTTTCTGTTGAAATCGTTCAGAGGCTAGTATTGGAATAGATATAGATGTCACCGGAAAATTGCAAACGCCGTAAGATTGTAAAATATCGCGTGAAATTGTAAACTATTGAATTTGGATGGGATTTATTGTATACAAAACGGTTTTTTCATAATATATCAAGAAATTATAATCTTATAAAGATTGATTACAATCTTACGGAGTCTAAAACTTTCCGGTGACATAGACATCCAGACAATCATTGATGATTATTTAAATGTCTTTTTATTGTAAATTAATCTGCAAAAGCAGTGTGTCATCTAATCATCTCGTCACCTAATTTCCTACGCAACATCATCTAATTTCCTGCACAAAAAACGACAAAACCTTGTAACTAGAGCAGAAAAAAAACTAAATTCGCATTCATTATAAAAACTGCGTCATCTCAATCACGAGACGACATTGTACGCAAACATTAATGAGTAGGTACTTACAAAGAATTTCCAACGTAACAAAATTTAGATGACAACTCGACGACCGGCGAACCGGACTGGACATTTTTCAAGCACGAATGATCATCGAATGCTTCAAAGTTACGTAATTAACGAATTTTGCCGACAAATTGCGAGTTAGGCTTCGTAGAAATTGCGCCCACCTTTATCTGCTCTATTTACTTACGATAGGTTTCGCAAGCGTACGCACAGACCTTTAGTGTCTCAACTCAATAGACGTGATCCTGTGCAGAATAACTGACTCGGATCTTGCGTACAACAATTCGCTTATACACTGGCGGACGCGGTTAGGTAGCTCACTTTTTTATCAATTGCATAAGCTGATGTAATAATGTTTTGTTCTATTAACAGAACAGTTTCAGATTTAAAAAAAGAAATATTGGATTAAAATATGGATCAATGCGCATTGCTCTACCGCGAAAATTGTTAGTGGAAACAACGTAGTAGTAAAAATTGCCCATTGTTCTTCATAGGTATTAAAATTTATTCATGAGTGTGTATCACATGAATAATTATGAGACAGCCTGTCCAGCTATACACAACCAAAAAGAGAAAAAACATATCATAATTCTTTCGCATAATTTCGCATTTTATTGTATGATGCATCTGATTCTAATGGACATGAAATACAAAAAGGTAAATGTAAGTTGATTGATTTACGACTTATTGTATTAATAATGACACATGACTCGGAAGTGTGTCATTATTTACGGCCCCATTTGTAAGTGAATTCTTGATATACATATGTAAGTATAACTTGTTACACTTTAATAAAAATGAGTAGGATGTTTACCATACGTCGTCATTGTTGTCTCATGTTGAGTGAGTCAGGGTTTTTTCATGGAGTGTGACGATTTAAGCTACGACATAAAGTGGACATTACACAATTAGAATATTAAGTGCTGATAACTCATGTTCAGTTTCAGTTTCAGAAAGCAGGCATTGTTTTATGAATCTCCGAAGTACTTTTGTAGAAGATATCACTGATTTATGATTTATATGACTAATTTACAAGAAAACCGAAGAGAAGGAAGTAGACGGAAATCGCAAAAACAATTGATAAGCTGGGGCCTATTTAATGAAACCGACTGGTGACAAGAAACAATCTGATAAATCAATAATTTTAATTTTGTTATACATTTTCTGCTTTATTAAACAACACCTGTCGCGAAATAACGTCAATTAATTATGTCAGTTTGAGACAAATTTGTCGCAATTTCATTTAAATAAAACAGGGCCCTGAGTGCCATTTCTACTAATTTTCAAACAACGATCGCATACGCATCTTATTTGCAAACTGTCAAAAATGTATGGAAATTAAGACTTTTCGACAGATTACAACTCACGTAGGTACAAATGCAAACGTTGCTTAAAAAAAGTAGAATTGGCACTCTGGTTGCTAAAAAAGCTTGTGTAGACGATGACATGCATAAAAAAAAACAGTATGTTACTAAACAAGTGATTGATGATTTTATTAGAAATATAAATATTAATGATCCCTACTATGTACAAGTACATGAGTCAGCGAGAGAAATGTGTTGCTAAGCTTGAAGGTAACCTATCACTATGTATGTACAATTGCTGATCTTTGATCTCTACGTGTTTCAAATCTGGTTCTTTGATTCACTGTTTAATCATCAATGTGACGCTTTGTTGTGGAATTTCGGTACTGATCTTTTGCTTTAGAGGATATTGAATCTTGAAAAAATGTTTATCAAAAAGCACTTTACCTATTAAATACAGTATAAGTAAGTGTTACCAGACAACCTAAGCCGTTTTTAGGTTAAAATTCGGACCTGTCAAACCATATTTTTTTAGCCATATCTGTCCCACTATTGGGCAAAGTCATTCTTCTAATCCTTCCAGGTATATAACCACCTCGGACCAGTCCTTGCAGTGTACATAGGTTCTCCCCACCTCTTCCTAGACAATTAATTGTAAGTGCACAATTTTTCCTGTCCTTTAATTTTTTAAAGTTTTTTTATTTTTAAGCGATACAACCACAACCTCAATTTTTAAAAAAAAACATTATGCAGTCAGATTTATTACCAACAATTACTGATCAATATATCCTAATCCTAAAGCATGATCATCATTTCAGATTTCTTCTCGTTTGGAGAATTTCATCAGGAAAGGTACTAAATACATTCCTATTGTAATGATCCAAATAATTTGACCACCAAGTTGTATTTTTAATAAAATTTTGCCTCACTACTTCTGTATCGTAGTTGCGTTTACTCACAAACACAAACAGCCAGACCCGGAACAACTATCTGTAGGACATACAAATATTTGTCGTGCGGGAGTCGAACACGCGACTCGCAGCGCAGCAGTCGATCGCTAAACCACTGCGCCAACCGTGCAGTCCAAAACTCCAACATTACTGATCAATAGATCTTAAATTGGCATCTACTACAAATCAGCATGTTCATTATTTCATATTACAATTCCAAACATCAGAAAAGGTGGGCAGAATACTAAATTCATCGCTATTGTTATGATCCAAATAATTTAACCACCATATTATATTAGTTTCTATTATTATGAAAATACAGTAGTTGGGTATCCCAGAAACTGCTGGTAATACCAACGACCGCCTCTATCTTTGTTTATTCTCAAACCACCATGGAAACATGTCGAACAGTAATTGTACAGTAATAATAGATATTACAAAAAACATTACTATCGTTCAGTGAAACTCAGACAAGTATTGATACACCAGTTTAGATAGTCGACTCAAAATACTGGTGTAACTAGAAAATACCCACTGATGATTATACTATTGATTATTATATAATGGACCTTTTACTGAAATTATTGCAATTTATTACCGTTTCGCCGACCGATTTAATATCTGAACTGGTATAGGTACTTCTTATTAATAATTGGCTTATAAATTTTAACAATACATCAAGCGAGGTTGACTTTGGATCACGACGATCGTAAGTCAAAAAATGTCTTAAGTAGCTGAGTGAAATACTGCTAAATTATTTACTATGTTGTCGAGGAACGTATTTTCGAGATTAAAGGTGAAGTCAATCAGCCGGACAAATTAAATTGGTAGGTTTACATTTAAGTCTCTATTACTAAACTGTAGGAATTTCTTGTTACTTTGAAGTTAAGATGCAGAATCATCAATCTTTGAAGGATACTACAATTTCTTAGCACGTTTTGGCGGAGACAGGCAACAAGAATACTACGGTAACCGTTATCGTTATCAGTAATTCAACAAGGCACAGAATCTGGTGCGCGCTCGACAGAAGGCTTAATAAAATATTCGAGCAGATGTAAATGGAACACAGAGCGGCCCCGAGGCTAGGGCGGGGTCCGGACAACACTTTCATATTATTACGACCGCATTGCACGCACACAGGCGCACGCGCGCACACAGGCACGCCCGCGATTAGATCGCTGCGGACATGCGCACGCGCACGCGATCCGACCACTTTCAATGATTCGTTAGCGAAATCATTAGGAGATGTAATGTCGGCGCATTGTAATACGTGTTTATGGTTATTTAAATGATTTATTTTTATTGATTGTTTTTGCCTTGTTGCGAGACAGAAAATAATGATGGTCGTATGAATAAGGCTACCATTATGGTCTGCTATTGCGAAGGTGATCGTTGCTACTATGTTATTTGAGCGTTTGGTAATGGAATCTGTTACGAGAAAATGAGTTGTCAAGTGGGTTAAGTCGGGACATTGATCACTTGGGACGGTCGGGCCGTGTGTAGACAAGTTTAGCTGTTGGCCTGTCGGGCTGGTGAGCGATGGCCACTAGTCGGCTAGCCGCCCGCGCCAGTCTGCTGGCCGCAGGATTACTTACTCAACTTTGGGGCATCAGTCACCGATTAACACGGTATGTTGTTGGATTAAAACAATTGAATGTAAGTCTTTATCGACTACACTATCGGCCGTGTTCATAAAAAAGCTTTATAACCATCATTACTTAGCTAAAATACTGACAAGCAGTTTCGTTATTCAAATTTTTCCATGCAGAATTTGAATTTAGAATCTCTTATACAGTATTTGAACTATGTACTTAATGGTTGAAAAGTTTTTGTGCAAACCTGTATATTTGTGTCTAATCAGTGTAATGCTCGATCGAAAAGGATCCTGAACAAGAAAAGTTCAAGTAGGTACCTATTTTTCTCTATGCGTATTATAATTTGCTACTACTCGTACATACATTTGGATGTGGAGCAATCGCTCGTTAACACACAGTATTCCAAACTAGACATCCTATTTTATAACCTCGTTTTCTATTTTAATTTATTACAAATCCTGCTTTGAAAGTGATACTTCGTAGTTTCAGAATATTTATGGTTAGTACGTCGTCTGTCAATCTCATCAATATTATTGCTGGCAACTGGGAGTGCTGACAACACTGACATGTTATTAACATAGGACTGACAGTGTTGTCAATAGCCCACTTCACTAAGCTCTCTATAAATATTCATAGCTGTGTCTTTGCTCTTAATTAAATTGTTGTTTGGATTGCTACAATTTCTTACTTCCAAATATAAATGTTTTTGGCCAGTGACGTATAGATTCGTCATTTTTTTTTTTTCATTTATCTGCTCGGTCATTTCAGAAAAAAAAACAAAAGAATATCATCATCATTTTGAATGACCATCGAGATTCCGAATTCGCAATAATACTTTACGTTGCCATTTCGGCAACTGACACCCTTCCTTCTATTTGCACTAATCGAGTATTATTACGAATTAAATGGCTTATTACAGGCAATAAAAGTGAGAAAATAATGTGGAAAGTATTATTCGGTCGTGTACAGGAAAGGGCAGAGCCTTAATCAGTGAGTTAAGTTCGATCAATCTTTAATACAATTGTCGCAAATGCTGGGTAATAAAATTTTACAATGGCAAAAGTACAGCTCGGAGATGAAGAATCTGAACCGTGTGTGAATCTCAATTACTTTATCAGGACAATATGGCTCTGAGAATCCTGTTATTTCCAACCGTAATACACCTAGCCAAACTTTATTTATGACCATGACCAAACTTTTTTTTTGACAGGAAACGGAACAATAAATGGAAATGTTCGAAGCTGTGAAAATATGGTGGTTCCGTTCTCAGAGAATTTCACATTTCCAAAACTAATAAAACATTAAAGATGAACTAAATATTTATTCACAAGTAAAACATGTGAGAGTACAAGAAATTATACATCCTATAAAACCTGCAAAGCCAACGATGTTCTCACTCATAAAGGAATTGTAAAATGATAAAAATTGAAAATAAAAATACAGGATGCTTGTGTTTAAGACGTTGAATATTACGCGTTTATACTTTTTTAGTGCATCTTTATGGACACATAAGGGAAATTTGAATACCCGAGGCGAGAATTACCAATATGGAATCGACCTCATTTATAATTGTTCCCAGAGGTGTGTGTGAACGGAGTCACCGAAACTTAAGGTGTCGTACAGACGGGTAATATTGCGCCTCTTTGGCGGCAGTCCGGCTGTCTTCTTCACGCGTAGCCCCGTTCATTAAGTTCGCATGTCCGTCCGACGCCGCGATTATTGCAATTATTTAAATTCACACCTTTGAAACGCGAAAAAGCCTCTTTTTACATTTAATGTTTCGTAAGCGTAAGGAAATGACGTCTCATTCGAAAGGTATAATTAGGGACAGCCTTGGAGTTCAGGGCTGTGCCGGATTTATGCGCTTCTGACATTGTGTGACGCGTTAATTGTGCGATGTTTCGACATATTGTGCGGACTATAATTGGTGTCGATATTTACATTGTGCCTATTAGGAACATCGGTGGTGCTTAAATGGGATGTTGACTCATTGTTTTGTAAAGAGATCGCAGCTGCGCGCCCGCTTTGTGATTGCCGCGAAAATATCTGTGTAATAAAAATATTTTCTTGCATGCTTTTCCTTTGTCAGCGTTTTAAATTATTTAATTGCATTCTGTTTGTTAACGACCTATTGTTTATGGGTTCGTCTCCAATACAGGGTGTAAAATAAGTAACGCAGAACCTGAAACTGAGTTTGTTGATTATGCAAGTACATAGTATTATAGCCCAGTAGCTTATTTTGCGATATTAGGGTTGATTTTATAGTAAAAGTTTTCATAACGATAAGTAAAAACCCCTTTTAGAGTTTTCGTTCCCTCCGTTAAACCTTGAATACAGTTACTTTTATCCATTCTTCGATGTTCATTATTAATGTTCTCAATACTTCATCCCTTTATCATGGCTATTACATAATGATCCGGCTGATATCTAGACAAGCCTACAGCGATATTCATACTTCCTCGTTCCAGTGTGCCTAGAGGGTCAAGATAAATACATCAGAGCCCATAGGACAGGGAGATCAAATATCAGGCTGTGTTTAGACCTGAGAGAGATTCTTGATTGACCCTTGGCCGTTGTGATGAATGAGAGATGCCTGATAAGACAAAGCTTTGTAAAATATAGCGATTTTATTATAACGATAGTTTGCACCACTATTACGCTTGTTACTTAAAGAAATAAACTACCTTGTTTTATCAGTACCAAAGTGTAAAAAAAAATTATGCAAATAAAGAAGTTTGGTATATAGGTGCATAGTTTTATTCGGCCGTGCACGTTCCTTCATCGGACCACAAGATGTATGGCAACGCGCCACCGCTACATAGTGGACATCCCACCCACACACACGAAACGTTTTGGGAACACATTCATTGTGCATATAGCTAGGGAGTGGAATTCCCTGCCAGAGTCTGTGTCCGGATAGCTACAACCTGGGAGTCTTTAAGACAAGAGTGAATAGATTACTTCTAGGCAAGCGTACTCCATATTTGACTGCATCATCCCTTACCATCAGGTGAGATAGTTTTCAAACATGTGCCTATAAATAGTAAAAAAGGTACACTTGGCGTGGCGACACTAGGGGGAGGCCTATGTCCAGCAGTGTACGTCTTTCGGCTGATATATGAGGAGCAGTGATAAGAATAGGTACTGCCTAATTGCCTAAACTTCGAAGAACAGAGACAAGAAACGGAGACTTCCTTAGAACTAAATTTTTCCGGGACATCTGTCCCGAAATTCGGGACAACACTTAAATACATTAAAAAAATATGTTATTTGGAATAAGTAACTCGTCTATATTTACCTAAAGTTTGCAACTAGACATAACATTTATAATTTATAATGATGAGTATGATGACTGAATATTTTGTACCGTTGTCCCGCAAAACTGATAATTGGCATACGTATAGGACAGGAAAAGGTATTTAGATTAAACAATTAATTATATTATGAGGCTGTAGTTTCCCACTGCAAGGCAACGGCCTCCTTGCTTTAAATTTTTGTCAAGTTCTAGCAATCATAGGGCCAATTCTATTATCATTTAAGCAACGTTCGCATTGGCACCTCAGTTGCTATCTGTCAAAAATGTATGGAAATTGAGGCTTCCTGATAGATTGCAACTGAGGTGCGTGCAAATGCGAATGATGCTTAAAAATTTGGTGAATTGGCACTCTGATCTCAACCCTTTAGGAAGCTGTCCAACAAAAAACTAAATCCAAAATCAAATAACGCACCTAGTATCTATAGTGACGATACGGTTGGCGCAGTGGTTGAGCGATCGACTGCTGCGCTGCGTGTCGCGGGTTCGATTCCCGCACGGAACAAATATTTGTATGGCCTACATAT
Source organism: Melanchra persicariae (assembly GCA_947386135.1). Taxonomy (NCBI): domain Eukaryota; kingdom Metazoa; phylum Arthropoda; class Insecta; order Lepidoptera; family Noctuidae; genus Melanchra; species Melanchra persicariae. The sequence goes on along the minus strand of OX376664.1, from coordinate 7,889,716 downwards.
AGTTGTTCCGGGTCTGGTTGTTTGTGTATGTGAGTTTATATGTTTGTAAACGCACCTACGATACAGGAGAAATTCCTAATGAGGAGAATAGTTTTTTTTTTAAATAAAAAAAATAAGTTAGATGTCGTTCTTACTAGGTACTAGATAGTATACTATTCAATTCAATTCAATTCAAATCTTTATTGCAATCACATGTTTTAACAAGATCTTAGTAGGAAATAGTTTTTTAGCTCACATGGACCCTGCCGGGCTCAGCAATTCAACATAATAGCAACTTTATATACTACAAATTTAATATAAAAATTACAAAATAAGTGGAACAAGGTTAGATTAAATCAAATAAAATAAAATAAATGGAATATTAGTCAAATTAATAGAAATAAAAGCCTGGAATCAAAACAAAAAATGTCAATATAAAATGTCACGGTAATGTTAAATCAATTAAATACTATTTAAACAAAACTTGTTAAATTATTTTGTCTTGAAATTAAATGTTCATGTCACGGTAATGTCAAATCAATTAATAACTATTGAAACAAAACTTATTAAATTATTTTGTCTTAAAATTAAATGGTCATGTCAACGTAAATAAAATAAGAATTAAAGTGTAAATGTCTTTCAAGTCAATAGGTTTCACGTGCTAAAGTTATCGATAAAAAAATCGCTTATTGCGTCATACCATTTCTTTATAAGTAGGTTTTTTAGGCGTTCGGTAAATGTTTTATCATTTTCTTCGTTTTTAAAAGTGTTCGGTAGTTTATTGAATATTTCAATTGACGTTACGTGAGGACTCATTCTGTGTAATTTTAATCTCGATTGAGGTATAACTAGGTTGTGCTCAAATCTTGAACGTGGCGCGTATCGGCCCGGTTAGTCTTTTACTTTTTGGTTTTGGTAAAAAATTTGATTCTGACAAATGTACAGTTCTCTAAATTATAAACTAGAAATTGTAACTTTCGTCTGTATCAATATTTACTAGTATTTTATGCATTTCATTTTGTAGAATAAATAAATCGTTGCACTATTTCCCCAGAGAATAACGCCATACTTGAGCCATGAATAAGTGTATGCATAGTAGGCGGATAGTGCAGTTTTAAAATCGGTTGTCTGTTTAAGTTCACAAAAACCCTCGTGATCGAGGTCAAGAGCAAGCCCATTCTTCAAAAAAAAATAAAAATAAAAAAACACAAATGTTTAAGTGCTGAAACGAAGCTAGATGGTTTTGATTTGATTTTCTGAATATGTGCTTTCCATGTCATGTGAGTATCCAAATCCAGACCAAGCAAAGTAAATCAACGCATTCTAATTTTATGCCATCAAACGTAAAATTAATAGTAAAGGGTTTTTTTTGGCGAGGCCTCAATGGTATTATTTTGAATTTTGTATATCAAGCATTATTTTATTCAATACTAGACATAGATAAGACCACAAATGTCCTTAATAAAAACCTTAATCCTGTTATACATTTGAATTTGAACAAGTTTCATAGGTAAGTGACTCACGCACCTGATAGCATTCTAGTTAAGCTAGTATTAGTCGCTGGTAGGTACGAATACCTACTATTGACGCACAAATCTTGCCTAGTACCGATACCACTAATAATGCACTTGTACTTGAAATTATGGAATAATTATTTGGTCGGTTTTCAATGACCTATCGAGTATTGAGGTCATTCTAGAGTGTTAGCCAATAAAAAATGAGTTCGCGCCGTAGCCATCAACCATAATATTTCGGCCACCGGACAAGAAGACCCTTACCTTATTTTTCTCCTGATAACTGACAATTTTGGGCGGTCATAGATCTTAGAGCCATGATAACCAAGGAAGCAATGAAAACAGCAAAAAACTCACAACTACAAATTGTGCACCTATTTTGCGCTTAGTCCCGCAGCAAAACCCAGGCTAAATAACCCATAATAATGATGCAACATATCCTTATCATTGCTTAGCACGTGAAGTTCTAGCTTCCACATGCTGATAGAGCTCAGTATGAAGCTGGAGTACTTGAATACCCAGCTGCCTTGGCCACACCACCTTATCTTAACCACATCTCTCTAAAGAAACACAAAAACCCATCGCATGTCATTAATGACTTTTATGGGAAGAAAAGTTCCACCGAGCAAGCCAGTATAACAATTTTTTTTTAAAGAAATGCTGGGCATTCAAAAATGACAATATAGTAGGTACCTAAACAAGCCCACAATGTTTCACTTAGTTTTAAAACCATGCTAAATATCCCTTAATAATGATACAATACATCCTTATCATTCCTTAGCAAGTGACGTTCTAGCTTCCGCATGCTGTTATCTAGAGCTCAGCCTGAAGCCGGCACCGAGTACCCGACTAGGTACCCAGCTGCCTTGGCCACTCCCAGGCCGCTAACCCTTGTCGCAACCATTATGCACACACACAAAAGATGTGGTGGTATTGGTCTAGTAAAATAGATGGCCACCCTCCCTTTCACTGGCGTAACAGTGCCACAGTTATAGTTCAGCCGATTTAGTTTGTACTGATAGGATTTATCAGTGGTTTGAAATTGGAATCTGGTTTGAAACGGCTTTCTATTGAATCCATGGAAGTCAATTGACAGGAACACTTTACTATTAAGATTTTTTTTTAAATTTTGATTTGTTTTATGATTCTGACAAATAATGCCCTAAGGGTCGATTTTGCAAGTCACATCATTTTTTACTTGTGCCAAAAAAATAGCGGGTTGAAAATTTTATATGGAACGTGTCAAACCGCCATATTTATTTTTCAGTAAAAATATGTATGACTATTAAAAAGTTAGCTCTTAAAGCATAATTAATTGCCAGCAAAAAAAAAACTTAAAACATTTATTAATTGTTGTTTTCAACAAGTCAGAGCTTTTCGAACAACAATAAAGTCTTATGCAATTTATGGGACTATTTTCTCTTTCTTCCGCTTTAACATCAATCCAATTAATTATTTGATTTAATTCACATCACGTAATAAAACTGTAACATTTATTACACGACTTAATTAAAGAATTAAACCAGTAACAGTAATTTAGCCCGAAGGTATGTGCAACAGAGTCTGCAAGAGTGAATCTAAATCATACATTCTCGCGATGCTTGTCAGCGCCAATTAGCCAGTGCGGAATTCTGTCTAACTTTCAAACGTGAGGACGGTTAAACTCTTCTTATATCTACTAAAAGCTGGTACATTCACGGATTTATTGATAGGAATGAAAAACCTTAGTAAGCTTGACGGTATGCTATCAGCTAGAATGCTGACTGGCTAGTCTGCCGCAAATAGTACAGAAAAAAGTTTGGAATACATATAAATAATAATAACAAATAGACATATACCTCATCTATCGCTTTCCATCAGGCGTGATCGAGGTCAAGAGCAAGCCCATAACTTAATTAAAAAAAATAACAACCCGGGCCTTCATTGATAAAACTCAAAAGCCTGCAGTCACGGTTCCCTAAGACCGGTTAGGTAATAGACGATAAATTGATCGTCTTTTATTTATTTATTTAAAACTTTATAAACAGAAATGGTAATTTCGGCTGATGTGTCGCTCCACTACCACTAATCCAAATATGTTCCCTTTTTTATGGATGGGAAATCATCAAATGACTCCTACCGCTCTGGGTGGAGCGGGAGGGAGTGTCAGACTCTTACTGACTAAAACCCATCCGTGCTCCTCGTAGTGCCATTTGCTTTCCAGGGCCGCGGTAACTCTTTCGAGCAAAATCCGCAACCCTGGCAGGCTTTGGCCCTAATGGGCCTCTACTCCTATGCTGACATCTCTTTGAGGCGCACGTGGAACACAACGTGCCACCCAATGCTCGCCGTCCGCAGACCCGCACCTACGGTGGCCGGCAAATATTCCCTAGCAACGCGTTGATGTCTTTTGTTCTTGAATTTAGGTTAACAAAAACGAACTGCAGATAACTCGCTAAACTCCGCCATTCCAAATCTCAAGGCCAGAACCCAAACTATAGATACGGCAAGTATCCAATAAGGTATCTATCCATATACTGATAACAGATAAGGCTGTCACCGGCGGGCGGTGGCCGGCGGTAAATATCCGACGTGATATAGTGCGCGACGAGCGTCTACAAGCGGGGGCCATGTTGCCGGTGATAACGCAGAAACTTTGCTTCACGCAGGGCTTGTGATAAGAATGGAGTTAGAGGATGTCATCGGAACATGAATGCCTTTCATAAGCTATAGCATAGTCAAAAAATTATATAAAAATTTAGAAAAAATAAATGAAAAACCAAATCGAAGGGAAGCTCAGTCGAAGCATTTCTTTTAAATATTGAATCTATCTCCTGTTTCAGACACAATCAATGAAAAAGCATCGATGTAGTTAAGCTTTTTTTTCAACGATGGTAAATCATCAAATGAATCCTTTCGCTCTGGGTGGAGCGGAACGGAGTGTCAGACTCTCGGGCCCCGTCTACTATGCTGACATATCTTTGAGACGCGCGTGGAACATAACGCGCCGTCGACCCGGGCCTGATTCAGATCGGACGGTGAGCCACCCATTGCTCGCCGTGGGTAGGCCCGCTACGACTCCCGATGCCCAAGGCGTCTTCTTTTGAACGGAACCAACTTACCATAAGATTTAAAATAGCAGTTAAGATGACATGTAAGTTTTATTTCTTTTATGCACGAAAAAAGAGCTCCTTCCCTTGCTTTAGCTAAAAATTTACGAAACACCAAACCACGTTGTTCCTGAAAACCACCACCAACAATTAACTACCTCCAATGCGAAACGAATCTGATGACACGGTTGGCGCAGTGGTTTAGCAATTGACTGCTGCGCTGCGTGTCGCGAGTTCGATTCCCACACGGAACAAATATTTGTATGGCCTACAGATAGTTGTTCCGGGTCTGACTGTTTGTGTATGTGAGTTTGTATGTTTGTAAACGCACCCACGATACAGGAGAAATTCCTAGTGTGGGGCAACGTTTTTTAAAATAAAAGAAGAAATTCAAATTAGACTACTAATTTCTCACCACACCCTAATGAGCCATAGCAACACAACAAACGCAGGTGTCCCCCATCGATATCCGAGTTGACCTACTGCTCCAGCACTCTGTGGTGATAATCTTGTGAAATTAGAGCGGATTGGGCTCGCTGCCGCCCGCGCGTGCGCTGTTGCGTGCGTACGTCTAGCAGACAGACTTGGTTATTATTTAGAATTTAAATTTAAAGCCGAGTAATCCTTTTCAGTTTGGCTTTGAATGCAATAGTGTCGCAACTGTCAAAGTTGATGAATACGGTTTGATGGTGAATTGTGAGGTGGGGTGCTTGAGAAATAAGTTGTTTTGGAATTGGTGCTTTTGGGTGTCTTTTTTTTAAACCAGACGGCCAATTCTACTATTTTTTTAAGCTACTTTCGAAAAAGCCTCAATTTCCATAATTTTTCGACAGATTGCGACTGACATGTGACTGCGAACGTTGCTTTGTTATTTGAAATGTTTTGATACAAAAAAAATACAAAACAATTTATTTCTGTACCAATAAATATAAATTAGTTTATAATTGGAGCCTCCTGTTAAGCGTAATGACGCCTGTGTTAGGAGACTCCGCTCCTCCTTAGCTTTGGATGTTTGTACAAATTTACAAAAATTATCTACTGTATTATATTCTTAATATTTCCTTTTTTTTCCTTTTAAATGATTTATAATTAAATAGGAAAGAACCATATATATTACTATACTCTTTGGAAAGAACACACTTCATCAAAAATGTTTAAGTAATTAATATAAAGACTATACTGGTTGATGCTTTACTTCGCTTTCATTAGTCAGGTGACTTTGCGTGTGACTATTTTTAACATCATCAACAGGCTTTAATTTATTTTAATTGCTTGCGTACCTACTTCAAGGGTCTAGAAATAATCTGCAAGTACTAAGTCAGTCTAAGCCTTAAATTGATCTAAGTTTAAATAGAAACTCACATTAGCAGTGTTCCGGGTTTAACCTTTCCTAGAAGATAAAAAAAAAATAGGCATCACAAAAAATAATATGACTCGCTCTAAAGTAATCAATTTAAGCTATTTAATCAAAGTTTAAAAAACTGTGTTTCAATTTGTTTTCAGTAAAATTATCCACACTATTTATACGGTTGTCGAGCAAGAAAAAACAAGATCACAATGATATGTCCACAACCGATCAACTTTATAATTCGACTTAATACCATAAAACCCTTTAATTATGATGTCTGTACTAACAGACAAAACATTAAATACAGTTTTCAACATTATTAAGTGCAAAATGTGGCAACATTTTAATGTCGATCATTATTCAGTGTCGCAATAATTAAAGATTACTTGACTTTTCAGTAATTAGTGGCGAGTCGAGGCGGAGTGAGATTTATCAAATTGAGGTCGAACCTGGGACCCTTCACCTCGCACAGGTGATTTAAACATCTGTCATGTTATCAATCAAAACTGTAAAAGCTTCAGAGATTATCGAGCCGATGGATATGGTCGTTGTGTAATTTAGTGAAAAATCCTGATTTAAAGTAAGTAATAAAATTTTGAATGTAGTAATCATCATCATATCAGCCGAAAGACGTCCACTGCTGGACATAAGCCTCCCCTAATTTGCCATAATCGCCACGCTTGGCAGGCGGGTTGGCGATCGCAGTATAGCTGTTGCCATGTACAGAGAATGTAGTAATGATTGGCTTTAATTTCTATACTTTGATCAAAACAGAAACAAAACTACAAAAAAATGTGTATAATTTTATTTAAGTAGGTTCTAATCTTATTTTATGCGGCGATTACATTAATAATTAGAAAAAAATTAAAAGAGCTGTTGTACCTCTATACTCAAAAATATATTTGTTAACTCGTTACTTTACCAATATTTTTTATTGATCAGTTATCACATTTAACACAAGGCTATTCTCCAATGCATTTAGTAGTAGTAGGAAAAGGTCAATTAGCAACATAATTGCAAAAATTAAACATAAATTAACTAAGCACTTAACGCTCTTTTAACCTGCGATTTATGAGTCATAAAACCCTAAACTAATTCATCAATCCGAACGCCAAAGCAACGATAAATTAACTCCGTCTCATACTTATCCATTTGATCACCCGCCGGAACACTAAATACATATCTCATTCTCTCTAATTCCATTACAACAAAGACACACACCTCCCTATAATTTTCCCTCCCCGCCATCTAGTTGAGAATTACCCCTCAATCATTACCGGTAGCAAAGAGTGAGAAGTTCGCGTAGATGTGAAACTGAATGGATTTTCCTTTTTAATAATTGCCTGTTAAAACCTGTGCCAATACGACATTTGAGCTAATTACCTTACTGACCATCACATCAGTCCGCTGCGAGATCACTGCCAAAACACAGGTCTCCTTGAGGATGCTATGATGGAGCTATAGGTAAGCAAGTATTTTTTCAATACATACACAAATAAATATTACTTTATACGAGTGAGTGTGAAAAATTCGTTTGCTCGATAACGTATCTAAATAATGCAATTAATAATAATTGTTGCATTGTTAAATTATAAATTTGCAATGTTATATTATTTTTTTTCTCTTTCTTTACATTGTTTTCACATATAGAAGCAACAAATATAATGTAACCAGGATTATTGTAAATCATAAAATGGTTTAAAAGAGTGTCCGTGGAGTTTCTTGCACGTTCTTCTCCATAGAGATCTACGCTTTGGAACGTGCAAATAGCTTCATGTTTTTGACTGACTGACTCTGACAATTCAAAAGTATCTGTAAATGGTTTATTTGAAATAAATGCTTTGACTTTGACTTTGACTTAAGGCAAGTATGTAATGCAAATTAGTTTGGTTTTCAGAAATGACGACATATTAAATATAGCTGACAAAACTTCATTTTTTAGAAAAACTGATATAATTACACTTTTTCGCGAAAGATGCTGTTTAATAAATCAGAACTATATGGAACACAATTACAAAGTTTTTGGATTGTCGGCTGTATCACCCTGTCGGTTTCAAAATGACGCCAAAGTCATGTTTTTTTTTAAAGGAAATAGCCTCTCATCGAAGTAATTGTCCTGTTAGCCCTCATTTGAAGAAAAGGCATAACATACTCGCAAACCTGGCTGGGTTTGAAACTGGGTAACGCAAGTCTCCCTTCTACGCATTCGCATTCCTTGCCACACAGAGCACCAGTACCGTATAGCACTAATCGATAAAGATAAATGAGCGTACGCTCATATTAAACACCCACGTTGATCGATCGCCGCAGCTCTTCATTTTTGTACCGAAGCGTATATTAATCATGGTGGCGGCAATCTTGTGAAATTTATTACCTCTAAGCGAATCTGTCTTGGTATTTATCAACAGAATGTGTGGGCTAACATGAGTGAGGAATAGATTTAGCTGGATGCGATTGTTGGTAGAAAAAGGTAAAAAGTAAAAACGAAGGGTTTTCGGTTTGAAAAGAAATTATATCCTCTGACTTTTATTTTAAAGTACATTGGGTGCTTCTAATCTAGCCTCCAAGACTAAAGACTTGGAATTACTAAAGCTTTGATTAATTTAAGAACTGTAAATTTTAGAATGCCTACACTCCCCAAGGAACCTACATGCTAAAATGTAAAATTACAGCTTCCTGCGACCAGTAGTTTCGGCTGTGCGATGTCTGTCAGTCACTCATCAGTAACTGAAGAATTTTATATGTTTAATATATTGATTGATGATATCTTTGAAAGTTTTTACTTGTATAAACTTTGACGACGTCAGTCTGCTTTCCTTTTAGTTAGTTACCAAATAGTTTTTTGGAAACGATAACAATACAATAGGTAGGTAATAGAAATGAATAGTAAGTAAATAGATTTTAAATGTGGGAAACCTTATTTTTCTTTCTTTACTTACGCAAACATAAACTGTAACTCCCACTCAAACGATCGATGTACAGATGACAGACGTAAACTTCACGCACCTATAAAAATTGGGTAACCAGTTGATGGTTTCAGAAAAAAAAATATTTTTACATTCTTTCCGTAATTTACAAACTCAAGCCGTAATTTCCACCCAAACTGTTAATGTAAAGAGAGCGTAATCAACTGCGTAACATATCTTAAAAAATGTGTTATCAGTTGAAAACGCTGTCCAGGAGAGTTTTCCGTCCTTTTCAGTTCCGATTTTTGTCTCTTCCAGTCCCCACACATCCACATTCATCAACATAATAATAGAGATGACCGACCACCGACAATTAGCCTACGCATATTAATAACGCCAACTGACGCAAATTAGATACGTCCGCCTTTCTAATTTAATTTAGAGCATTCTTGAGATACGACATCTCGAGATTGATAGGCACACCTCTGCTCAGATACAATCTGGATGCTGACTTTCATATTTTATCGAAATATGGACGGTACATCACACTTTAACAATACAAAACGTCTCTTGAATATTGGCTAACCGATAAGTTTTTTTTCAGGCGCGGTCCTGCAGATGGCGATCGTTGGGTGGCTCGCTGATCGATCAGAACCAGGCCCGGGTCGACGGCGCGTTGTGTTCCACGAGCGCCTCAAAGATTTGTCAGCAGAGTAGACATGGCCCAATAGACCCAATTTTTTCTATGAGCATGAACATTGCGACTGTTTGTGCTCATAGAATAAATTACAGTAGAGGTATAGTCACCAATCAATTTGATGACCGTGTATGGTGATACCCCCATTTTTATAAAGAAGGCGTTATTTAAATTTGTATCCTCAAGTAAGAGCAAATAATACTTAAATGCTATGAAATCCTCCAGGAAACATAATAAAACTGACGACACGGTTGGCGCAGTGGTTGAGCGGTCGACTGCTGCGCTGCGTGTCACGGGTTCGATTCCCGCACGGAACAAATATTTGTATGGCCTACAGATAGTTGTTCCGGGTCTGGCTGTTTGTGTATGTGAGTTTATATGTTTGTGAACGCACCCACGATACAGGAGAAATTCCTAGTGTGGGGCAACGTTTCTTTAAAAACAAACAAACAAACAAAACTACGTATTTCCTACAGCTAAGTATCACGCTAAACTCCTAAGGAAAGGAAGACAGGTAGTGTGTCCGCTCCACGCCTCCTAACCTATGGTCACGACATGCCTGCAGCCCTGCTCACCGTATTATGAGCTTAAGCGTGAAAATCAAGCTGGGAGGAATGAGGTTCTTCACTTGTTTTGAAGCTTCCGCTTGTAATATTTAAGCTGACATGAGAAATAGACATCGTTTATGTTTTTGATATTAAGATGATACTGATTTTTTTACAGTCTAGCTCACGTGTTTGGTAACAATTAAACACTGTCAGCGTCTTTATCCTTTGTCCTGGGAGAGAGTTTTACGTTAAGACCGCCCATTGTACACTTATTTTTATAAATGTTTGTCCTGTTCTTTTAATGAAGTGTACAATAAAGTATAAATAAATAAATAAATAATAAATAAAATAAGCAACGTTCACATTCGCACCTCAGTCGCAATCTGTCAAAAAAACCTAATGTTTAATACAGTTCTGACAGATTGCGAATGCGATGCGAAATATTGCTTGAAAATTAGATAATGCTGTCCTTAATCGACTTCTATCGTGATCCTTTACGTTTTCTAGTAATGAAAAAGGATTGATAATTAATTATTCGGGTACCTACAACGGGATATTAGGGAAAGGTCAATGTACTTTATTGTAAATTTAGCTGGCGCCTACCATAAGTGTGTTTGCTTATGCCTAAAAAAATTTTTTTTTCGATGGCCCATATTCTTAAGAAATAAGCCTAAAACAATTTATTTGACACGTGACTTGTTAGTGAATCTGTTGAGTTACTTCAACATTTCTCTCATCTGAATTTGAACCAAAAAATTATTCAAATAATGAAAACCTACGTCCTAGGTGCCTTACCTTCTTCAACTTCCCAGAAGCTTGAAAACGTTCTTACTTAAACATTTTAATACAAAGAGCACCAACGCAGGAACATCTCTATCTATTAGCTACATACCCGCACCGTAATAAATAGTACGCAGCTGGGATCGAACCCGCTACCTTATTGGCCGACCCCACGCGGCGATAGATAAACAATGCACTCTTGCGCACAAGATATGCGCTGCCAAATGAATGTAGAACTAAAAAGGGATAGAGCTGACCAAATTAACGTAATAATAAGCCATGGTTATCAGTGTCTTATAGATTACACCAGATCATCATTTTCTCTAGCCTTTTCTTAACTACATTGGGGTCAGCTACCAGTCAAATCGGATTCAGCTGAATACCAGATTTTACAAGAAGCGATTGCCTATCTAACCTCCATAACTCAGTAGCTGGGAAGCACAGTACTTCTTGGCAAGACTGGTGTCAGATTTCTTGGCTTCTGACAATCTGTAACGATTGTCAAAGATCTACAAATGACAGCCAAGACCAACGGCTTGACGTGCTTTCCGAGGCACGGAGAAGTTTCATAGTTACGAGAATATGGAGATACAAGCTACATGCGTGAGTTACATTCGTCTCTTGACATCAAAGGTTTTCAGCGGAAATTCAAACCTTTAGTTTAAAATGTTTTAACCTTGGTTTGCGGCATTTTCAAAGAACTAGTGTCCGACAAATCTTACAAACTTAGCGAGCAGATGTCTGAGTGCGTGTCGAATCATTTCCATGACGAATGACTGGCTGAACGTTGAAGTAGACGAGTCTTTGACACCCGAATCGGCAGGCATTGGGGCTCCTCTAAACTTGATGGACCGTCGATATAAATATAACTCTACGATCTCATCACGGTTATCTAGCTAGCCTGTCTGATTGGGAATAGTTTCCCCAACCAGACAGGCTGGCTGCGGCGTGGGTGTTGAGGAGTCAATATCGGGAGAGGCATTCGCTCAGTGGTTGGTTGTTTGGCTAACTTATTTATTTAACACTTTACGTACACACATGAATAGAAGCAGACTCAATGCCATAATGTATTCTCTACCAGTCAACCTTTGAGTAATGCAAAGTATAGTGGTAGGTGCAAAATGGAGAATAAAAAGCGTTTGACATTTTTTTTAATAAATAATAAGTATGCATTATATAAACTATTAGCTCTTGCCCGCAGCTCTCCGCCTGCGTTGATGTCGATTTTCAGGTAAAAAAAGTAGCCTATGACCTTTTCCATGTCCCAGGCTATACATCTGCCAAATTTCATGACCATCCATTCAGTCGTTTTAGCGTGAAGGCGTAACATACAAACTTACTTTCGCATTTATAATATTAGGCATGAACACAATATAATATCTTAAATCAACAAGGTAATTGGAAAACATGCGCTGTGATAAATACTGCGTTCGAAAACTTTAACTTTGCAGGGGGCCTACCACAACCTCTTAAAACAATATTACTTTAATATTACTTTGCGTTCCGCTCTGTTGGATTTTCAACGCTCGGATCAGCGCCGAGAGTTGAAAATGCAACAACAGAAATTACAAAGTAATATTAAAATAATATTGTTTTAAGAGGTTGTGGTAGGCCCCCAGGTCAATCGGTTCTTACGCCTCCGCTGTTCTTTTCTGATTAACAAGCTTTTGCCCGCGGCTCCGCCGATTTTATTGTGAGAGCCAATATAGTCGAGAATTTCCCGTGTCTTTTCATCCCTAGTGGCTGCCACTGTTGATTATGGCTTTCAAAGGTTTTGAAAAGTGTGGCGAGCTACCTACCAGCGAAAAAATCAAAAAATCAGTTCTACCACGTTCCAACGCCCACTTCAGGTAGCTTATCCGTACATTCTGCGAGAGGCAGATATAGGGCTATTCACCGCCGTGCTCGCATTAACTCATACCGTGCACTTACAATCTTGGGAATGTATGATGCACCTTATAATAATGGGAATCTTCACGCACCGAACGTTGTTCCTGTTTCTTGTTTTGTGGTAGCTGTTCGTGTATTGATTGGACTGCGGTGTTTGTATTGTTTCCCGTAATGAATGTTGCGAATGTGGTGATTGTGTTTACTGCCTACTGGTCTATTTATTGCTTTACCTACTGAATTATTTATGTTGATTTTTTGTCTCTTGCAGGTGTCGAATGTCTCACCCTGGTCAATAAACGTCCGTGAAAATACTTAATCTAAACTTATTTGCTTGAAGGAAATAATCCAGGATGTGATTGCGAAAATTCTGTCAAAAATAGTAACCCGTTCTTTAATGTTTAGCTTTTCTAAGTTTTCTAAGGAATTAGCCACAGCAGCGATAATGCCCCAGTAAAAGAGTCGTTTTAAAAATCGCAATTATCAACCAAAAAAAGTATATTCAAAACCTATTGGCAAGAGCCCATGCCCCATTTGTTAAAGGGAAGAAGTTTTTGGAACCTTAAAAGCCATAAGAAAGGAGGGTGAATCAAAATTGAAGCGTTCCACTAAAAAACAAAATATCATCATCATTTCAGCCGAAAGACGTCCACTGCTGGACATCTAGGCCTCCTAAGTGTCGCCACAACAACCATTCCTGTGCGTCTCCCATCCGTTGGCTATGACGATGACCCTCATCAGGTCATCGGTCCATCTTGTGGGAGGTCTTCCAACGCTGCGTCAAAAAACAAACTTTTCGGCAAAAAACAATATATGTGAACTACCTATGTATTTGTCTCTCTTTACCCATCCTGAATCCCTCCACCAAACAACAATTTAACAAAACAATTACACCCAACTCTCCAACCTTAATGAGCATTACCCATCAACAGACACATCTAGCAGTCATTACGTTATTTCCTCAGTGACGTAAACATATCTATTTGAAGTTGGAACCTAAATCATGCGCGTGGGCACCTGGCCTCCTGCGGCGCACATCTGTTTGTGCGCGCACACATAAATTACAGGAGAACTCCTCACGGCTCCCGGCTTTGATAAATCCTTTGGTATCTCGTGACCATGAGCAAACACGGCGCATCTTATGGACACACAAAACGGGGAGATGAATAAATTAAAAAATCTGAGGGCTTAGCGCGAATGTTTTGAACTTGAAGTATAGTAACGTTGCAGATTTTGAATACATAAAAACTTTGTAGTTTTTTATATTTCCTTTTGAACATTACAAGTTTTTAATATTGATTTTCGTTGGTTAGGAGTATTTGTGACAGTTTGTGACTAAAATGCAAATTCAAAACTTCCTTAAAATATAGTAATTCCTAAGCCTCTGCGGGGTTATAGACAAAGTATTTTTCTATCGGCGACAGTGATTGTCAAATGTTTAGGATTGAATACGTGACATTTCGATAGCGACGACAATCTTATACAAAATTGACTTTGCGGCAGTCTACGGCTTGAATACACAATGTGTATAGAGACTGAAATCGTCGAAACTGAACTACGAATTTTACATAAACAACTTTTCATTGGTGTTATTCGAGCACGAAAACTCGTAGAACAAACTACTGAAACGATGTTGATAAAATTTCAATGGGACCAATTGAGAAGTATATTCTTTCACATAAAATAAGAATTTTTCAAACCGGTTCACGGGTTCATTAATGACGGAGATATGAGGTTACAAACTTAAAAAATAATACTGCCGAATTGAGAACCTCTCCTTCTTTTGGATAAAAGTATTAAGGTACCACTATAATGCGTCTTGCTTTCACAAATTCGAACATTTAAATAACTCAATTTCGCATGAAAGGACAGATGTACCCGTTTTTCCTTGGACGGCAGTGTGGCGACGACGGGGACGTATTGTGCTGGTGTTGTGGGTAGTTTAGATGCTTTTAGGATTACTTAGGTCATGGTTTAGGTAGTGCCTATTGTTAGGGATGCGTTACTCATTGTTGGGTCAAGTGTATTCACGAAACACTATTTTTCTAGTAAGTTGATTGCCTGTTTTCCGAGTGCCTCTTATTGTATTTTTACAGAGACTAGAACTAATAGAAGTTCATAGTAGCATCATGTGTTCCTTCTTGTGCTACCTGTAGGTAAGCTAAGTTGCCATCTATCCTGGAATAGTTCTTTTTGATACGTAGGTACTATTAAAAGGGTTCCCAATTTTCTACGTGTAGAATAAGCATAATAAGCATAGCTCTCAGCATGTCGGTAAATGTATATCCAGTCGGATTTAGATTTACCAACATCATCATCATCATATCAACCGAAAGACGTCCACTGCTGTACATAGGCTTCCCCCAAGTGTCGCCACAAACACCGGTCTTGTGCGTCTCGCCTCCATCGGCTACCCGCGACCCTCACCAGGTCATCAGTCCACCTAGTGGGAAGCCTTCCAACGCTGCGTTTTCCGGTACGCGGTCGCCACTCTTTAGAACTAACCTTCAGCGCTGTAGATCTACTGAAAAGGCTGTCCCGTACTGGCAAAGGACAGAGTTGTGTGGAAGAGGGAGACGGACGGCTTTTTACAGACGTGGGACAAAATAGCTAAATAGATGGAATGTTCTTGGTTTAGGTTTTCACTGCCCGGCAACCATCGAACGATATAAAATGAACAATTATTTCTTACCTAAACAAAGCCATATCGGTCAACCAGCGCAACCATAATTTGCTCCATCTTGATTTTAACACCTTTTCTCTTAATGAATGCGAAGCCTCCGTTTCAGATTTCAAGCACAATGTACTCGTAAAACCGCCAATAATCAGAAATCCAATCATTACATTCATAACCGCAATCTGAAAACGATTCTACCGTTAAATAGTGGAATAATGCTGCTATTTATATGATGATTATTTACTATAAAGAAGGGCTAAGATACAGATAGTAGTGTAACTTAGGCTATGGAAATGAGCGGAGCGGGAAGCGGGGTGACAAAGCGAGCACGTCTTTTGAATGTTGTATTCATACGATCAAACGTGGTCCAGAAGGTGGTTCACGAATCAAAATATATTTACCCTTCATCTGGTAAAATTGGTACCACTCAAAACAGAACAAGTTATTCAAAACACACATGGGTTTGAAATCCAAAACATAAATGCACTACCTCTTAAGGGGTTTGTATGAACCCACTCATCATTATGAACAACTTTCACTATGGGACCAACACGGAAACGCAAAAAAAAAGTCGACTGCCCCATACATTTATGTGCGCATAACTGTCAAAACAGTTCAGTTGATTCTTTTTCGCGTTTAATCTGTTACACTTTGTAAATGCCTCCTGAAGCAAAGATTCGTGCTATCTATAACCCAAACATTTGTAAAGTTTACTGTATTTTGAAATTCATATTTTTAATTTTTTAGTATCAGCATGGCACATAGATGGACTTAATGCCACAAGGCATTAAGCATGCACACAATTTTTTTACATGAAATGCAATCGAATGACAACATAAAGCAATTATTTTTCTTAGCAATTGGTGCTAGCCGTAACCACCGAACAGAGAAAATCGCAACGCTCCGCCGTTCTATCAACCCACCGTACGTATTGTAAGTGCGTTCACCAGCGATCCAGCCGCTATCAGATGGTAGCTCCATATCGGATGCGTCGGTTACATCGCCCTCCATCGGCCACGGATGCTACGAAAACAATAATATTATTAGACTTATCTGCTACAGGAATATCGCGAGATAATATTTATATGGCACACGGAAGCCTGATTGTAATGGTTAGGTTAGATTAAAAGTATGGTGGTCTTCTTTTGTTTGGTTGGCCGTTCCTAATTGGGTTTGTGTGAACAATAGGTGGGCTCATTGTTTCAAATGCATACTACGGTAGGTACCATTTTATAATCTAGCTGATCTAAATAACTCGTGTGGTTTGTGCTGGTCGTTTTTTTTTCATCATCATCACATCAGCCGAAAGACGAAGCCACTGCTGGTCACGGGCCTCCCAAAGATGAGGGGGGGTTTGCCATAATCGCCACGCTTGGCAGACGGGTTGTTGATCGCAGTGTAGCTGTAGCAATGTACCTACAGAGAATGCTGCTGCCCATTCTCTGGTAAGTCCCTTAGTTGCCTCTTACGACATCTGCGGTAAGTGATGGGATCGTTTGTTTTACTTGAACCGATATCAACCTCACTATCATCATCGTTTTGCTAACTTTGCGTTAGCCGTATGACGTCCACTGCTAGACAAAGTGCACCCCAAGCGTCACCACATCGACCTGTTTCTCGCATGCATTGGATTTATTCACCCCATCATAAAGTAAATACCTGTCTGCCTGAATTTTAGTTTGGTACTCATGACAGTGATCATGATTCAGGTTTGTTTTGTCAGAACTAAGAGTAAGATCTACCTACTAACGTAGGATTTGAACCAAACTATCAGTCAAAGATACTATAGAATTTCGACCAAGTACAACCAAGAACAAAAGCACAGCCGCCTCCCCAGATACATAGAGGAAACATAAAACATATCCATTTCATTACAACTTTGACCCCGACGGTACACTGTGATAACCCCGCAATTACAATGGGGACCATTGTCCCGGTTGTCCGGGACATGTGTCGTCGCCACCACAGTCGTAGCGGGACATTATCATTGCCTTATACGGAAGAGCTGGGACTTACTGAGGGAGAATTAAGGATTAGAAATTATTAACAAGACAAATAATTTTAAGCACTTGTGTGTGAAAATGTTTCAACGGGTTTGGTGAGTTTAAAAGTACGGAAATTCTTAAGAGCTTTAGAGAGAAACTTGCCTACCCACACAAATGAAATACCAAAGTTTTATACAGCTCTCAGTTATTAAAAGCTCTTCAGAACTATTATACAACGTGTAACAATATAAACGCAATACCTCTTAAGTGGTTGTACTCATCATTACGAACAAATTTTACAATGGGACCAAACCCGAAATCGCCGAAATCCCGAAATCCCGAAATCGCATAAAAACAGCTTTTCAGTACATTTTGTCGAGTTATGCGTACAGAAAAGTATGGAGCAGCCGATTTTTTTTGCGATTTCAGTGTTGGTCCCATACCTAGTAAAAGTTGTTCATAATGATGAGTACAATGGCCCCTTAAGAGGTATTGCGTTTATCCTGTTACACGTTGTAGAAAGTTCTGTCCAAAATGGATTCAAATGAATGTGACAAAACAGAGAACTAACATGAAATGTGACTGATTTCTGACATCTATCTCTCTTTGCTAGCAGCACCACTATTCACATTCATTTACAGCAATGTCGGACAGTAACTCCATCTTTTCTAAGTAACAAGTCTCCTATCGGGATTCAAACTTCACAAAGGCAATACTTTATCACATTGATTTCATATCAATGGACCTTTCATTTAATTTCACACTTCGCATTTGGAAAATTTCAGCTCCAAGTCTCGGCTACGCAACCAAAGCAACACGCAAATGCTATTTGAATGAGCTCCGAGCCTTATTCGATGTCTGTAACTGGTCTTTGTGAACATCACTAACATTCTATTGAAATAGCTGCGTGCGGTGTGCAGGAGAGCATGCGCGTGTCAGCAGCCCGCCGTGGAACATCTCAATAGGACCAGCAAATAACTAGGAAGAACCTTATTCGCCAACAAGAATGCCCTCTGTCTTTAAGCGGATGCATTTGCGTGCACAGCCTCCTCAGATGCCTAAGTAGACTTTCGTGCCATACAATTTACTGTACGCACACAATTTATTATGTAGAAATCACTGAATAGAACTATTGATGCTTATCGTAAACGGTAGAGACAATCGTATAATGAACGATTATATAAAAGGGTAAGCACCAGAGCCCATACAAGAAACGAAAATATACGCAGCGCCTCCATACAAGACACAATATGTCAACTATTTCTCACATTTTATTAATTGCATCCTACTACATGAATTTATTACCAGCACTGACACCATACCATTAGATATCCGACGATGTTAAATTATTTATGATTAAAAGTGTTCACACCTTTGTAAGTATGTCATAATATTAATAATTACAAACATTTCCTTTTTAGTCGAGCGATCGTTATTATCTGCGCGTGACTCGACGAAAAATTCCAAACAAATCCGTTCGATGTATTAGATACAATGAAAAAATATCGAACAAAGCAATATTTGACAAGTCAGAAGTGAAACCGCGACCTTGACATACGTGTCAATCTGCAACGCGTGTCAATCTACAACGCGTGATACTAATCTACATACCGTCACCTTTCACACCGTAAACACATCACCGATCCTGCGTTACATCACCACATAATATCATCAATCAAAAACTACAAGGGCCATATGCAGATTTTATTCAAATCCCAGTGAGATTGCCGGGCTCACCCACGTAACTATATTCGCATTCGATATTCGCCTTTGAATTCACGGCGTCAAACAATAAAAGCACATCGACGCCGCATAGTTGTAAGGTCGACAATCGTGTATAACGATGTGTCTATTAAAGTGACACTATTTTATGTGTAGTGAAATGCATTAGGGTTATTTTGCATACAAAGCGTTATAAATATTTCTTATGGCTAAGTCGTCGCACTCGACGTTTTGAAAGCTCGGTCGGATGACACGCGTCGATACATCCGACTGTATTTTATGCGTCAAAGTGGATGTAAATGTATGTAAAGTTGAGTCGTCTCGTTATGAAATACGGTCCTTGGAGAGAAAAGAGAATGAATTACTGTGTTACGAAGTGTTTTACAGTAGGTAGTTTGTTTGTGTACTATGTTTACGCATTACCATACCAAATTATGATCCTAAACGGTGGCGTCATCCAGAAAATTTTATTACGGACGATACCATTGTTAATTTCTTCAGCACTTAAAATTGACTACTGCTCTTAGCTACCTACGAAGCTTTACAACTTAGCATCCTATCAATTGGCCCATCAAATGCATTTAATGGTTCTATATTACCCAATCCCAAGTCACGTACTCGACAAATGCTAGTAATAAAATAAAACAAGTTCTACTTAACAATTAGCATTTTACACCCCACAGTACAGTAAGACAAAGAGCAAGTATTTACGTCTAAAACAGTTGATATTTAAATAGGTCCGCGCCGGGCGGAACACTTGTACGATTTGACAGGTGATAGCAGCGTACCGGTGAAATATTGCCGTTCGCCCGCGAAGCGATATCGCGCAGCTGGCGAACGATTGTGTACGGCACTCGGTAGGGCACCGGGATTCCACTCAGTGTACGCGTTTAGTGCGGTATCGGTGACAGCGAATTTATGATTTCCTCAAACGTTGATGACGGCTGTTAGAAAATATTTCCTCGTTGTAAATCGGAGGCTTCCCATCTCGCACACGACGCAAGCTGAGAAGACTGGGCTTAAACATTTGTCTGGACTGGTTTATCTGCTGAAGTTTAGCATATTATTCTAATACATGTATTCATTCCGTTTGCTATCTCAATTCGCAGCACATAGCGCTTTGGTAGAATTATCGCTTATTTGCACTCAATCGGGAGTAATAGAGCGACAAATATATCTCGATATGTATGCGGCAAAACTTGGAACTAAATTTACAAATACTGAATTTGACATCTGAGTACTTGGCCCTCTGACGTTTCAAACGTTCGCATTCGCATGCCAATCGCAAACTGTCGAAAAGGCCTTCATTTCCCTAAATTAATTTTTGACAGATTGCGACTGAGATGGGAATGCGGACGTTGCTTATAAATTTGTAGCATTGGCCCTCATATCGCTTTTTTTCTTTGCAAGTGGCGCCACCATCAAATGTCAAGATAAACTGGCCAGCTTTAACTTTATACTAATCGTAGTCCCAGCTCATTAGACGAAAATAGTCATAGATAAAAACGATAGCCATCATTAGTGAGCTTAGTTTTTGGTTATTAGTAATGTATAACGTTTATTTTTGCTGATGTTTAAATTTGAAGGAAAATGTATCATGTTTTGCATACACTTTTGGCTGGATAACTAGTTGAGGTGAGTTTTGATAAGGCTGGCAGTATATCTTGTCGATTTCTTTTCTCACATTCCTAATGTAACCCACTCGTACTGTCGGTAATGATCCGGTGGACCATTAGTAAATTGGCACTTTTTATTTATCATTAATCAATGTGTCAAAAAGTCTCGCTCAATTATTCTGATGACTATCTATCTAAGGAGCTTTTCCAAATTCTAAAACAACTCCTTATTTTTTTTCAATCTAACAACTCATCGATGTTCTTTACTGATTCTTTATATTTAGTGGTATTCGTGCTACTATACCTACTTCTACTACACACTGTAGATTTTATGTTTTGTTAAATTGTATCATTATTTATTACTTTTGTCTCTCTCTTTTTTTTTATTTGTTATGGCAATAAAAAAAATCGATACAATAAAAAAATCATTTAATTTCTTTTTCAAATATCTATCCTGACACTGATATCTACATACCTTAAGGTGCATATTTTCAGCTTATTCCAAGCTTTTTAGCTTTCCCACTGAAGGGCAATGGGATCCCTTGCTTCTTTCCATGCCTTTGCGCAAGTGTGACTCAATTCTCTCAATAAGCGTCCAGATCGTCCCGTGATCTTCGCCTGAGTCTGCCGTGATGTCCCCGGCCATTTTTGTGACCCTTATGGTAGATGTGTCTGGCTCAGTCCTATTTTAGCTTGGCTGCTGTTTAGGTGCATATGTGTACGATTGTACAGATCTCGAAACTTCCAAAATCATATAAATAAATTGAAATCTGAAATTCTTCCATCACAAATTGCGAACTGTAGATCTGCTGCTGCAATATTTATTTACGCGAAAAATATATTCAACAAAACAAAAGTAGTTTGGATCAGCTGAGACAAAAACGGGTTACCTGATGTTCGTAGGCGGAACACTGCAACCTGTTCTATTTGTAATACAAATATTTACATCCAATGGATCGATAACCCTTCTTACTTTTACAATGTATTGACTGGTGTATCTCGTTCAGTATTGTAAACTAGGAAAGACTTGGTACAAATAACAGTACACTTGGTATATCAATCATTGAGATAGTTGGGAGTAGATTAACTTCTCTTCGTAGGTTATTAAAACCATACGACGGAGATTTCCCCTTCCCTCTTTCCACTTTTCCCGGTCTTTTGCAATTTTGGTCAGTTTGCCAGTTCTTTATAAAAAAATCCAGCTGATCCCATCATTGTTTTTGGAAATAGAATGCACTTTATTGTACAACTTCGAATAAATCCGCAAATAATTAGTCCATAATCACATCATCATCAATTTGGACATCATTTTTACTAACTTACAAGTGCTTTTAATTTTAGAAATTACAATTTTTTGATTTTCCTATTTGACTTCATTTGAATGTGACCAATCCTTCACTTATTTCCGCATAGCGTTTTTGACGTAGAGTTATAATAATTATGCTTTTCATCTAAATGTCATTAACCGCCACATTTTCAGCTCTCATAACATCTTTCACAACAGCCAATGTTCCTTAGACTTCATTGTTTTACAACTCCAATTCAAACCATGTTACATTTACTTCCTCATGAGTAACTTCAGAAAACATGACCATACATTTGACCAAGCTTACACAGTTGATACACAAACTGAACAACATTTACTATCTAAACAATCCCTGTGATTTCCTATATAAAGTCTAAGGATACTAGTAATTAAGTAATGTGGACTTTATGCCGTCCGAAGAAGCAAGCATCTGCGCTTTTAGGTAAAATGAGATTTTAACTTATAAATTTGGAATAAGGAAAATATGGCGTCTTTGGTAATATACTACTAAGAGCTTCCATCCTCATGTAAGACTAGTGAAAAGTTGTTCCTTTAAACACAAAAAAAAATTCAACCACTGCCTCTAAACTTTCGACTTTTTCCATGCCTACTTCATTTCTCCATCCTTTGTTTTGATCAGAAGAGCTCGTACCTAAAGAATAATTAGCCGCATGATCCGTCGATCTTCAAGGTTAAGCAATGCTTTTTGGGGTTTCGGGTGACCATCTTAACGTATCGAGATTTTTTCGTGTCTCGGAAAGCACGTTAAAAATGTTGGTCCCGATTGCTATTTGTAGATCTTTGACAATCGTTACGTATAGTCAGAAGCTTGGAATCTGACACCAGAGTGCCAATTCTACTAATTTGAAAGCAACGTTCGCATGTCAGTCGCAATCTGTCAAAAATGTATGGAAATTGAAGCTTTTTTGACAATTTGCGACTGAGATACAAATGCGAATGTGGCTTGAAAATTACTAGAATTAGCCCTCAGTCTTACAAGGCGTTTCAAGTTACCCAGTTACTGGGTTGTAGACGTCAGACTGGCAGTTCTCTCCACGTAAAATATTGGTACTCAAGTGCTACCGGTCTTGGCAGATTGATTTTTATGTTTTAGTCAGATGTGCCCTTTTTCCTTCTGGCGGCAGATTAGTGAAAGCTGCTAGGGCATCCTACACGCGCGCGCTCAGCTAATCGGTGCGCACGCGCAGCGTAATTACACTCATTTGAATATTCTACTCCGAATTTGAATTTGAAATTGTCGTGATTCATAGTTCGGAGATGTTGTTTGAAATGGGCGTCGTTTGTCAGTTTGTCACCTTTATATGGTGTTGATAGGGAATTAAGACTTCTGAGAATTTCAGACAAGATTATAGATCGAATTTATTGGAAAATGACAAATTGAATAGAACATTTGACAATTATTCTATAGAATGTTACTGTCACCGGAAAATTGCAAATGTCGTCGTAAAATTGTAAATTATGTTTTCTTAATATGACATGGATATATTGGAAACTATTGAATTTGAATGGGATTATAATATAAACAAAACGATTTTTTCATAATAAAAAAAAAAATCTTATTAGGATTAATTACAATTTAGATTGTAATTAATCTTAAAAATAAGATTATAATTTCGGAGTCTGCAATGTTTCGGTGACATAAACAATATTCAGTTTCGTTAGCTTTTTTTTACACTGTTGTTTTATTGTGTTTATGAACCAGAACAAACATCAATTATGCTTCTTTTCCTGCTCTTATTTACGACGAAGAGAAATAACAACACACTCTCGTAATCTATTTCCTTAGATACGCAACTAGGTCTCTCAACAGACTTAGGATGCCTATACCTAAGTTTTGTGTAACAAAACCTGAGATCCCTACTGCTTTTGTAACGGAACTGGTCGAACAGGCAGTGACGTCCACGCTAAATTAAAGGCACACGCTCCTTTGAATCTCTGCCCCCCCCCCCTCGTGCCTCTTCACCTCCCCGGTCTTACGTCTCAAACACAATTTGTATTTTCGTAACGCAATAAGGCTGGTTTTCGCAATGTTTCAATTCAATAGGCCACTTAGTTAGATAAACTAGTATTTATTATTTTGTTTCAGTTGTCCCTGCTTTCTTAGGTTGGGGCTTTCGATTTTAATGATGTTGGGTAAAAGTTGGGAGTTGAAATACATACAGATGTAGTGAAATCTAGAGGAATGAGTAAAGTAGTATTATAGAACTTAAGTCAACACAATAAGACATACAAATGATTGAAGATCAAACTAAAGGTAAAATTATTTATATTCAAACTATTAAACCAAGTCGGAAACATAATACACAAAGTAAAGTAAAGAAAAGAAATCTATTGAAGTAGATATTAAATGTAACTTAAGGCAGTTGTAACTTTTTTACAATATAAGGAAGGATCATAGTAGTACTTAATCGACGATAAATCGCAATAAATTATCGACGAGTAAGATGAATTCACGTCACGTCGCCATGCCTGTACATGTAGATGCCAAACATGGCAGATGGCGCCTGAAGCTATGAAAATAAAAACTAATACAGCATCTCATTACCCATAGTAAAAGACTGGAGATAAGCTCCCACCCTTTCTTGTACAGCCTGATGTAAAACCCAACCTAAAAGGAATCAAAGATACGATCAATAAAACTTTGAAATATTTTTAATGCCCAAGTTTGAACTGTTTTTACGTATGTCTCAACAGCTTACGATTCAGTAAATGCACCATAATGTAGACATAAATCGTTCAAGCTATGGTATCCATTACAGACATAGATCACATGTGACATCACAGCATTCACAGCCCGTGTGAAGTAAAATATGGCTATGAAGATAATGCAAAAAATGTTGCAATTAACAAATAAAAGTATATCATTGCCAACAAAGAATTCTAAGGCAAATAAAATTAAGTCATTAACTAGATAACAATCGAAGCAACGCATAAATGAATCATGGTAATGATTGTAAGTTATCCCGTGGAACGCGAGGTACAGACGGCGATGGTGGCGTACCTGAGTCACAACCAATTAACGTTTCTATTGTAAACGTCACTTGCGTGTGATTGTCGTATATTTCAATTTGACACATGCAGCCTGTATTACGCGTGAACGTGTGTTTTAATGTAATATTAATGTGGCTGTGTATGGAAGGTGAGTTTTGCAGCGCACTCGGTGTTGCCTTATCCGATGACCCACAAGCGCAAGAATTTTTTCTTGTGCACTAAGGCGTCTCTCGTTAGCTCCCGTACTTCTTGCAACGTTTTCATTCGCGTCCGGTTTTTGTACTGTGTTTAGGAGTTCGGTACGAATTTTGTTGATTGCAAAAGATTATACGTTTTAAAATTTTCTCTGAGCTTAGCATCGGTTCCTTATGCCAGGTAGTTTAGAGTGAGCAATGTCCAACACTGAATGAATCTCAGTTATTCTAGTCAACATCATTATGTTGCTGAAAAGAGGCAACCTTTGAACCAGCAGATGCATTCATCTTATAACCAAACTCCAGTAAAAAAGTTAGTTTATAGTCTTCTCTACCAACCCAATGCTTGATAAATGATTGCCTGGTTAATGCACCATCCCCCTGCCTATGTCCTAAGTTACTTGACGTCAGCGCAACATATTTCTTCTCCTTCCATTCTCCTCTGACAACCTTCACGCTGTCATTCACTTTTACATACACCTTTTCTTTCATGAAATTTTTCACACCAACCCTGCGATTTTATCGTTGACCTTCCTTTCCTTTTTTTTTTATTAGTGATGGGTTTGCTCTTGACTCTAGTCAATGTCATATATGACAGAGACAAAGTCTACGATGGAGCGAGCTTACCCAGAAGGAGCCTGTTCACTCTAACTTTGAAGAGATTAGGGCTGTAAGCTTTTGGAAACACAGACGCAGGCAGAGAGTTCCACTCCTTTGCTGTGCGCATTATAAAAGACGTTTGGAAACGCTTAGTGCGAATTTGTGGAATAGCTACAAGGTAGGGATGGTAAGATGCAGTGCGTCTGGATGTCCGATGGTAGAAGGGGGCCGGTGGGATCGAAGAAGGTCGTGGAGTTCTTAGGCACACTCACCAAAGTACAATCTGTAGAAGACCGATAAGCAGGCAACCTTACGGCGATGAGCCAAGCTATGTAGCTTGGCATCCACCAGTTTTGCGTAACCGATGAGCCTCTTAGCTCTGCGTTCCACCGAGTCAAGCGCGGCAAGCTGATACTTAGCTGAGCCATCCCAAAGGTGGCTACAATACTCCATGCAGGATCGGACTTGTGCTTTGTAAAGGGTTAAAAGCTGTCCAGGCCTGAGGTATCGCTTCACCATTTTTAGGATGCCCAGCTTTTTGGCCGCAATTTGGGCTTTGTACTCGATGGTGGCGCCGAAGTTGAGACTGGATGTCAACTCCATGCCTAGGAGCTCGAGCCGATCAGTAACGGGAACAGATGCACCCCGAAAAGTAGGAGTTTGGTCAAAGCGACTCCTTTTTGCGGTAAAAAGACACGCCTGTGTTTTGGTGGCGTTAAAAGTGACCAGATTGTCATCACCCCACTGGGAGACAACGCTTAAGGTCAAATTTGTCCGCTCTACCATAGCCTCTCTCAAGGAACGGACTTCATCCCCGCCGGTTGTTGCGCTGGACAAGTATCTCTCTGAAACCGTACTGTCATCTGCGTACCCAACAAGACCAGGCTGAAGTAGGTCATTGATGTGTAGCAGGAAAAGAGTTGCAGAGAGAACAGACCCCTGAGGAACTCCGGCATCAATAGCCATGATTCTCCTTGATGATGATTCTCCATGATTGATTCTTCTTTGATTGCCATATTAGTGCAAATTTAACTCCACTGTTTTCGCTTTACTTCAAGCAACCATTTAATTTTACTTTTAGTCCTTAGCTCCTCAACTATATTTCGTTATAGAGGAGCCCGTCGCCCTGTCGCGTACACCGTACATATTAATGAACTTCTCCCAGTATTTATGTTGCTAATCACTTCGTAATCGAATAATTCTGCAGATAAGGAAAGTGATTCAATGTATTCGGTGTTAATTGCGGGTCGGTTATGAAACAGAGGTTGAAACTTTATTGATTATGACTGTCTTAGTTCAAGTCATACATTTGAAGACTGGTAGTTTTTAAGCTTGTTCTATGCAGTAATATTGGAAATTAGTCCATGAAATGAAGTCAAGATTTCGTGACAGACTATAAACCATCTACATGTTCTAAAAAAAATATAATTGGTTGTCACTTCTTTGTAAGTGGAAGAGTCTCCATAACATTTATTTGTAAATATATACATACTAGCTTCCGCCCGCGACTTCACCAGCATGAATTACGAAAATCATTCCTAGGGAACATATTCCTGGAATGAAAAGTCCTAC
The DNA here is from genome assembly GCA_947386135.1 of Melanchra persicariae. Taxonomy (NCBI): domain Eukaryota; kingdom Metazoa; phylum Arthropoda; class Insecta; order Lepidoptera; family Noctuidae; genus Melanchra; species Melanchra persicariae. The sequence goes on along the minus strand of OX376664.1, from coordinate 7,862,284 downwards.
ATAAGTCTACGATTCCATAACGTGATCTACTTGTGTGCCAAGTTTCATGCAAATCCGGTCAGCCGTTAACAAACACACAAACAGTCGGTCACTCTCGGACTGTATAGAAAATAATGAGAAGCGCGACGATACATTGCTCGCAATTAATTGCCAAATATGAAAAATTTTATCGATTTTTTCAAAACTAAGTTGAGCTTTTAAAAATCTAAAACAACAATGTTTTGCGTTAAAATTCGATTAATTATTTGGTATAAATTTTACCGGCCCATGTAGGCTAGTAATACGGGATTTCTTTTTCTAAGGTCAAAGTTAGAGGTAACTTTGACGATCATTTCTATCGAGGATTTTATTTTATGCATGTTTCGGAAACTAAAGTGTTCTTAACATTTTGTTAAAATTATCATTTTTTTTTTGGCAGCTTGATATTAAACAGATTTGGCTAAAATTACGTTAGAAAACCAGCAATTTTTCAGTTTTTGCTGATCACAGCGCCTTAACCATTATTTATTTTTATTAAAAAACACCTTCCTTAATACAATAGTGTAGTTATAATAGCTCACAAAGATTGTGTTTACAATTTATTATAATATTATGAACAACCAAAAGTGAATTCACTCAGAGTAAAATTGAAGCAGTCAATCTGTTATGGCACCATATTGAGCGTACGCATCATTTAAATTCTATACTCATATTATAAAGAGGTAAAGTTTGTGAGTTTTTGAGATTGTAGGAGTTAATCTCTGGATCTAGGTACTGAATCGATTTTGAAAATTATTTTTCTATAAATAGGCTATACGCGAATGGGAAATTCCAACGACATCGGGAAAAAACGGGATATACGCGTACGAAGTCGCGGGTAAAAGCTATGTTTTATATATAATATATACAGACAAACAACTACACGAAATAAGGAAGTAACACTATGGTATTTTTAGTGACACAGTAACCTATATTTTAAAGTCAAGAGCACAGGAGCACTATTAGCACTTAAAACTAAAAGTTAATTAATTCAAAGTTGTTTCCATAAATGGTCATGAAACACACATTGTTTTCAAGGCCAGGCCTTCTAGATATTAAACTATGCAGATCACTATTAGATAGCTGCAAAACCGTCACTACCTAAATAGTTTTTAAACGTTATACTTAAGTGAGTTACTAAGTGATTAACTAAACTTCAAGTTCTAAATATGCAAATAGTTATTACCACGTTAATCTTCCAGTAATCTGCAGTTTATTCATAAATATTGGCTCTATAAAATTACTTAGTAGATAAACACTAATACTTTATAGGCAGTTTAACGATCGTATTCCTAAATTCTACCCACAAGTACGTTTAATCCATCAATCAGTGTATCTGTTGGGTTTAACAAGAACTCGTAAACATCGAGTGAGTAACGCACGTCCACCATCGATTTACCCAATTAGAATCGATTCAGAGTGCTCAAATAAGTATCGAAATTACGTTAGAAATTGCTAAAGTTGTAAACCATTACCGTTTTATTCAGATAACTGTTAGACGATCTAGTAAGAAACGCGCAATATATACCAATTAAATGGACTCTGCGAAATTTTTGGATGTAGAATGTTCTTTTGTATTACCAGCCAGCATTGTCGTGGTTCAAGTTGTTACATCTTCCACATAGCACGCATTTTCAAGTTAAATGCTCAAAATATGGTTAGTGTTTGAAAAACGTCGCTTTTGACCTAATCGTTAATGTTTCTGCTGCCATATACAACTGACAAATTAGACTTTGTACAAACTAATCGATCTTAAAGTTGTTTAAGTTAATGGCTGACCTCCCCGTTGCAATTTTTTGCGTGTAATTAGATTGTACATATAATTACTTAACTTAAGTGTCTACATTACCGTTTTTTTTTAAGGCCGTGGTGGTAATTGTATAAAACAGACCACACAAACAGAAGTAGGTATGTTAAAACAGAGTTGCTGTTTTGTTAGCTTTTTTCAGTTTCAGCAGTTGGAATTTTAATTAGTTCCCAAAGGAGAATGACCACGACAATATGGACCGCGGTACAGAGTTGCGTCAATTCCAAAGTTGTTTTAGATGGTTTATAAATTAACCAAATAACCATCTACAATTCCCATTTTGGAATCAAAACTCGCATTTCCAAGTTTTTTTAGAAAACGTAACTTAACCTCAAAATAGAAATATCCGTTGTGTATAGAGGTAAGTTTATAGGTCGTAGTTTGGAGAGCAGATTATTTAGCATATCTGATGGAATAGACTTAAATAAATCAGTACCTTGCCTTTATATTTCCTGTTAAAACAGTACAACAAAATACGAATCACACACAACTTCAAACAAAGTGAAAACTTCCTGGCGTAAAAACGTCCTGGCGTAAGATTCACAATTTCACATTAAAGTAAGCGATAGTGATTGAAAACAAGAAATAAACAAATAGTTACAATGAATATCACAATTACTGTGGAGAGTAGGACTCAAACAACACAAAAAAAAACTGTAATATTTCTATTCTATTTTTGTTTATGGCAATGATGCCGATGTCGACAATTCTGCCAATGTCAGATGTGCTATGGAAAAACGTGTGAGACAACCGTAGACAGAGAACAATTTTTATTAAAATTTTGAGCAATAAAAACCTTGTTGTTGAGTTTGAGAGTTTGAGTTGAGTTACAAAATTAAAAAAAATCAAAAATAAAAACAGATATAAATAAAAGGGAATTATGCAATAACACATATAATATATAACTATAATTGAATGCCATTTACACGAATAAAAATCATCAAAGCACTAAGAAGCTTTGCTGAGAAGTGAGTTAGTAAAGCCGGAAAGTTGATGGGGACAGGGATTTTTAATTTAGGGAGATGTTTATACAAATCATGGGATGGGTTATTATTGGGGCAGTTAAAGAAAATGTGCTCCAAAGTACCTTCGTCCAACCCACATTCGCAAAGCGAGGAATCTCTGACCCGAATTTTATGAAGAAACACCGGAGAACAACAATGACCTATTCGGAGGCGACATACAGTGGAAATAACCTTTTTTGAGATCTTTTTATAGGGGAAAAACCATGGCTTAGGGGTAACGTTAGGCTGAATGGCATGATAAAAAGCGCCTTTACGTTTACTCGATTCTTGCCACTGCACCTGCCATGAAGACAACAAGCTCTTTCTGGGAAGGCTTAACAAATCATAGCCCTGGCATTGGAAATGTTTAAAATCAACCGATTGGGACGAAACTGCATTTTTAGCAAGCACATCAGCATATTCGTTTCCTCGTATGCCACAATGGCTTGGAATCCAAACTAAATGAACTGTTTTCTGATTCTGAGCACAAGAAAAGAGAGACTTTTTAATTTGTAGTAATATTGGACTGTGAAGTTTGCTTTTAAAAGGATTTTGCTTCAGAGCTTGCAAGCAGCTAAGAGAGTCTGTAAAAATGACACCGAGGTTGATGCTATGGGCCTCTATAAAAATGCATGCTTCTAGAATGGCCACGCACTCGCCCGTAAATACTGACGATTGTACAGGGCATTTAAATTGCATAACAATTTTGGAGTTCTGGTAGTAAACCGCTGCACCAGTGCAGCTGGAATCCGATAATTTAGAAGCATCGGTGAAAAATCTCTCAAAATTTAACCATCGCTCACCAACCTTCGCATTAAAAATTGAGTCCGCCGAAACTGACCTTTTCGAAATACCAATGTTAAAGTAGACCTCTGGTTTATAACAAATAACCTCATAATCAAAACTATAAATGGGGAGTTTAGGAAACTGAATAATAGGGGACCCGTAATTTTTTAAATACCGGTACGATTTTAGTAATAAAGGAACCTCTTTGTGACTCCAATAGGTAGATCTTCTGCATTCAGCATCTAAGTCATTCATTTTTTGTATAAGAGGGTGGTATGATTTGGGGATAACTCTAGCCCAGAATCTCGATGATAGATACTGCCTCCTCAGAGCCAGCGGAGGTTCAGCGCATTCTACCTGTAGAGCGTTAATTGGCGAGGACTTCATACAGCCGGAAATTATTCGAAGGCACTGAGCCTGAATTCGGTCCAGTCTTGACAAAGCGCCCTTGTTACAGGGAATCAATAAAAAGGATCCGTAGTCCAATATACTTCGAATAAGGGCATTGTACACCAGTTTCATGGTGTAAGGGTGGGCACCCCACCAGACACCGGCCAGCACTTTTAATATGGGGATAGCTCTCTCACATCTACTAACTAAATAATTTAAATGAGGTAAGCCAGTCAGTTTGGAATCTAAGAAAACGCCTAAAAATTTAACTTTTTGAACAAACGGTATACAATGACCTTGGGTATCCACTGAAATTTGTGGGATTAATTTCCTGCGGGAAAACACCACCACAGCGCTTTTAGGGGCAGACAGACTCAGCCCGTAAACATTAAGCCATTGGTTTAAAGAGTCCAGGGACACTCGAAGAGATGACGCAGCGTCGGCAATAGAGTTGTTGGTAACATACAGAGCCAGGTCATCAGCATATTGCAAGATACGACAGTCATTGTTAAGGCAGGCGCCAAGGTCAGCTGTATACAAATTATATAGTAACGGACTGAGAACAGAGCCTTGAGGGAGGCCCTTCCATGATACCCTGACATCAAATTGTTCGCCTGGTACTCTTAAAACCAAAGATCGAGACATTAACAAACTACAAATGCACTGAACCATTCTCTCCGGTATTCTCATTTGTAACAACTTTTGTTTGAGATAGGGGAGAAGGACATTGTCATACGCAGAGGAAATGTCTAAAAAGGCAGCGACAACGGATTCGCTTTTCGAGAAAGACGTGCGAATGTCTGAAACCAAAATCCCAACACTGTCCATTGTACTCAGCCCCTTTCTAAACCCGAATTGTGACTCAGGAAGCAGGTTCCTAGATTCAACAATAAACTCCAATCGATTCTTAATAAGATGTTCCAGTAATTTTGCGAGAACGGATGACAAAGCTATTGGTCTGAAGCCGTTTGGGTCATCAGCTAGCTTGCCTGGTTTCAAAATGGGAATGATAACCTGGGTTTTCCATAAATCAGGGACCCAACCGTTATAGTATGAATAATTTAAAATAACTAAGAGATACTCTTTAGCTTTCAGACCTGCATGAGATAAAAAGGAATAGACAATGCCATCTATGCCAGGGGCTGAGTCACGGGTATGCTTTAAAATAGAATCAAGCTCTTGAATAGAAAATGGCATATCAAAAGGATCATCGGAAGGAATGAAAATAGGCTGATAACATTCAGCTTCCGTTGGAACATACGGAGGGGCCAGTTTGTCGAAAAACTTCTCGGCAGTCTCTCGAGTGATGGGAGATGAGAAAGAAGGGGAACAACCTGATCTAAAGCGATTGATCTTCTTCCACACCATTGATAAAGGAGTAGACGGGGACAAGGAGCCACAAAAGATTGCCCAGCCCGCCCGTTTCTTTCTACGTAGCAACCGTTTCGATTTAGCGAGGGACCTATTGAAAGCTATTAAATTAGAGCTAACCATTGACTGATTGTATGCTTGTTCGGCTCTATTTCTCTCTTTTATTGCTGAAGTGCATTCCTGATCCCACCATGGGGGAGAAGGAATCTTGCCGCGAGCTGAGTTTTTAACAGGGAAGGATAAGTCAGCACTGTCTGTTATGGCAGAAATTAGATTGTCGTAACAGTTTGACACATGTAGTGAATCAAGATCACAGGAAACTTTTGGAAGAGAATCAATTTTGTCCTCCAATACTGAAGAATACTTTGCCCAGTCTGGTTTAGACAGATTAAATCTCAGGAGAGGCGGATTCGATTTTTCTAAGAAAGTTTTATCAGTCAAAGATATTACAATAGGGAAGTGATCACTACCATGAGTCAAACTGATACATTCCCAATGACATGATGCCGCGATATCCAACGAGCAAAAGGTAAGATCAACGCAACTCTTATGCTGACCAGGGAGTGACCTACGGGTTGGGCAGCCATTGTTTAATATACAAAGGTTAAGTTCGTCTAAAATTTCTACTAAACCTTCCCCAAAAGAGTCGCAACGTTCAGAACCCCACCTAAAGTGATGGCAGTTGAAATCCCCCATAACAAGTACAGGGCCAACTATGTTTCCTAATATCCGTTTAAGAGTTGGGAGGAAGCTCTGATGGGGGTGTGCAGTGTAAACGGATAAGAGGGTTATACCCTCAACTCTACCAGCCGCTATGCTAATATCTACACCTAAAGAAGGCAAAGAAACAGGCACAAGAGAACACGATTGTTCACGCAGAGTGCTGACCCACCATAGCCATCAGATCGATCGCATCTGAGAATGTTAAAAGAAGGTAAACGGAAAGAGAGACTTGGAACTAACCAAGTCTCGGCGAGGGAACAAGCAAGAGGTTTGAATTTATTCAAGAGAAATGTGAGTTCGTGCTTCTTATGCCACACGCTCCTAACATTCCATTGAAGGAACACGCACCGCGCCATTATTATGATGAACAAGAGAATTTATAAGTGATGAAGCAACGTTGGGCGGTAATTGGGATTTATTGGAGGAAATTAAAGTTAAAAGTAGTTTACTTAGTAGTTCAATTATTGAAGACAAGTTTTCGGGTGATTCGCTTGGTTGACTAATAGGCCTATTGAGAGCACAGCCGTTAGGTTGAGAAGATGATGGTGAGTTACTAAACTGAAGGTGAGAAGCTGTATCATAGGAAGGGGAGAGAGTGGCATGGGTCTTTGGCTTTAGAAATACTGTTTTACGGTATGACTGAGTTTGGGATTTGGTAATGTCCGCGTAACTGCGGGAAGAAATGGGAACGGTTTTGCTAGCGTCTGAATACGACATAACTTTTTCAGCCATTACGATTTTAATCGTCTTCTGCCTGCTATACTCCGGGCATGCCTTGCTATTCGCAAAGTGGCTCCCAGAGCACAGCACACAGAAAGCTTCGCCCTCAGCAATGCTGCAACTATCACTGGGGTGATCATTGCCACACTTACTGCAGCGGGATTTGGACCGGCAGAGAGACTCCACGTGCCCAAACCGGCAGCACTTGCGACATTGAATAGTGGGATAAACATATTGGCTAACAGTTAGTGATGAATAAAAACAGAATATTCGATTTGGAAGAACTTGTCCATCAAAGGTGATTACACAAGTTTCTGTAGGCCTGTACTCATTTACGCCATCTTTGGTGACTTTTCTATTTATACGACGGATTTTGATGATTGGTCCACAGCCTGCTGGAACCTTTAAGAAGGACATGGCTTCCTCATCTGAAAATTCAGTTGGAACTCCACTCACAACCCCCATACGGGTTATATTAAAAGATGGGATAGCTGCCTCAAATAAGTGTATACCTAGAATATTATTTGCTAAAAAAGCGTTTGCATCCTGAGGGGATGCAAACTCTACTGAAACGCGGTTTCTGCCGACTCGCTTGATATCTATAATATTGGGAATGTTGTTACTGCTTAAAAATCTTCCGAATGAAATAGGGTGAAGGGTAGTTCCAGCGTTATGTTGGGTTTCTTGGCGGGAAACGTGTACAATGAAAGGGCCTTTATCTAATACAGAGTATATCATACGACCTATATGAGTCCTGGGTTGTTTTGGAGGCCGATTCACTGTGTCTGCTTCATTTACGGAGCGTTTGCGGTTGGATGGAGGTGTCTGGGACTCTGTAGTGCCTACCACATCAGCAAATTGGCTCAACGGGAAGGCAGATGAACTGAAATTTGATGAACGCATGACGGACCGAGACGGAGAAGGGATATCAGGAGGATCGGGGGGTTTATTTTTATTTATATCCATTTTATCGTTAGAAAATAACTTTTGTAAATGAGAAAACACACTGGGAAACACAATAGCAAGAAATAGAGAACACAATCACACTTAAACCACCAAAAATCAGCCAAAATTCTGAGCACACGTGTGACCAAAAAGCACAAAATGGCGAGAATCCAACTGTAATATTTAAATCGCTATGAACAAACTTAGCATGCACCACGCGCAATTGACATTAGACTTTTTGACAATGACAATTCAATTTGAGACACCAACACCAATGTTGCCACTAGATTTTAAATGAAAATTGATTAATCGAATAAATACACTCGACACAATTATTTCAAATGACTGATTTAGTTCTATAATCATTAATTTATTAAAAAGGTTCGATTTATATCAAACCGAAGCAAGACAATTAAAAAAAAATGTACGCAATCACTCATATGTATCGTTAGCCAACAAAGAGCAGTGAGTGAGTGAAGTGTGCTTTAAAAAGTTTTGAAAGCAAAATAATACGACTACTGTGCGTGTGAAATACTAATTATTTCACACCACAGTAGTATCATCTCCATCTCTCAAAAACCCCGCGATTTACCTTTCCAATGACTTTACATTTATATTAATTTGTAATCGTATACAAAAAAAATCGATTAGAGTTGTCAATATATTTACTTATTTTGATTATGGCAACACTTTAACGTAAGAATAGCCGGCAGTAGGTAATTCATTTTATCAAAAGAATTTCATAACTTTTTAAGTTTACAAAATAAACCCCTATACAAAATTGGCATTCTAATTGCAGAATGACTTCAAAAATAAAGAAAATAATTGTAATATAATTTTTATCTTGATGCATGAGAAAAACCAGTACCGTTGATGGTCATGATTCTTTCGGTCCTTTTTTGTAGATGGGAAATCATCAAATGACTTCTCCCGGGCGTAGCGGAAGGGAGTGTCAGGACACTTACTGGCTAAAACCCACTTATGTTCCTTAATGCCCTTTGCGTTCCAGGTCTACAGCCTCTCTCCAGGGCCACGTATACTCCTTTTTCGACCTTAGAGTTAAGCATAATTTTCAAACTAACCGGTAGTTTGAAAATTATGCAGTTTCGAACCTTTATCTATTGCGATGTCCTCAAATAAAGTTAATATTTTTCTATTAGTTTCATATATTAAACGAAGGTTTAGGGGCATAAATGTCTTCGGTAGATTAACTGTAACTGTTGGTTCCGTGCTTCAAACCAAACCCCCTTTCAACAACCCATCCACCACAAAGATTACCCAACAAAAATAACACTTCAGAAAACATGTCTGAATCCCAACTATTACTATCGTTTACTTACTAATACGCTAAAAACAAGTGAATGTGCATTCCTGTCTCAACATGGCATATGACTGTGTTAGGGTCCATATACGTAGGGTCTACTAGTAGTGGGCCTCGATGACCGGTCAGTTCTCATCCAAGTGATGAAACACGATCGCTGGAATACGTTCCACGCTCAGGGAAACGGGCTTGAAAAAAATTGTACCGCCGCCGCCGGCTTTATAGGGTTAGTTTTTTAGTGGGTAGGGGCGAGGTCGCTCTGTGAGCGGAACGGTTACTTTCGTTTTCGGTTTTGGGTATTTTGATATACTTAAGTGTTATGGATAGTGATCACTTTTTTTTTCTAATTGATAGGTTTGTATTTAACTTGCTATTTCCTAATATGATCGACGATGCAGCACGCTTGCCTAGAAATTACTATTACTAGTAAATATAGAAAAAAAAAGTACTTACTTAATAAAATTCCATAACTACTCGTACTTACTTGTTTTTTGTTTAAAATAAAACATTGACTTAAGTACTTAAAATTAACACATTATTTCAATTTAGTAGTAAAAATAGGATATTCGGAAAATTAGGAAGCGTTCTAATAACGACCAAATCATAAGGTGAATTTTAATTCAAGCAATAATTCAAGAACCAATAAATATAAACCACCTTTACTATGGAACCAACCCTGAATTTAAAATCACCCTGTAAATTCAGAAATAAAAAATACTGGCAATCAGCTGTTTGACTGGAAACCGACCCCAATAAAGTTGGGAAAAGGCTAGGCAGATGATGATAAGTCAGAACTCAGATTAGTATTGACTATCCCAATTGCCACATATCATTCCACAAACAAATGTAAAATGGCTTTACGTTGATCCACAAATCGCTTTTCCCATCTCAGCAAGCACTGCGACCAAGTCCCTAGGCCACAGCGTCCCTGCCATATAGAGCGGTAGCGTGCTGATTAGCCGAGCGAATATAGCCTTTAATTACAATGCAATTAAACAGTCAACTGCACTAATTGACTCGATAACATCTTTAGCCGCGTGTGTAGAGGTGCAGTACGTTTTTTGCAGAGGGCAAAAAATATGTTAAGCTAGAATCTTTTCGGTGGGTGAGAGTTCTGCTGGTTAATTGCCGTTTTTGTTCAGGCGATCATTCATGGTTATTATGTGTCTATTGATGCTATTTCATACCCTGTGTGGGTATCAAATAGCATCATTAGACACACAATAGAATCAAATAGAGAAGAAAAATATTTAAGCGAATAGAAATTCAAATTGCTAGAAATCACAAGCATAAAGCAATTATCAATTAATACCAATACATGGTTATACAAACAGCATGCACTTGAAAAGCCAATTAAGAAAATTTGCCGTTCCTGAAAAGCATCCAATAAAAATGTCGTAAGAGGTGACTAAGGGCCTCACCAGAGATTGGGGAGCAGCATTCTCTGTAAGTACATTGCTACAGCAACACTGCGATTGCCAACCCGCCTGCCAAGCGTGGCGATTATGGCAAATCCCCCAATTTGGGGGAGCCCTGTGTCCAACAGTGGACGTCTATCGGCTGATATGATAATAATGATGATGATTGTTGGCATTTAGCACGATCTGTGAAAACCTCGAATTCCATACATTGTTTACCCGAGTGATGAAGTAAAACGGATAGTTATGCATCAATGGTCACAGAGCGCTACGGTTTTTCTATTCGGCTTACTGAACACTAAAAATGTGTCAACTCGCTTCCGTTACAGTTACAAGAGAATGCGTTTTTTCTGTGGCCACCCACTAATTGGGTCGTGTGTTCGTCTCGCGTAGAAATTTTGTAATGTATCCTCTGCCTTATAAGGGCCTGAAAATAGAATCCAGCTGACTCAGATACTCATTCTTTGATGATTGCATAATGTGTTTGGTAAGACTGCTTTGTGGTAGTTAGAAGTAGGTTCCTTCCTCTTCTTAGTAGAAACTGACAATTTTTTTTGCATGGAAACTTTTTGACAATTCAATTCAATTCATTTATTCAATAACGATTAACATCGTGTCTGAATTTCTATAACTAAATACATCAATAATCACTATCCATGCAATCCATGTTTAAATAATTACAAATCCAAATTAGTGTTAGTTAGTTAGTCTTTATGTTATGCCCGGTTTTTAATGATAAATTTGAAATTGAATGTTTATTTATTTAAATTTTATGTAGAATAATGGTACATGAGCGGACTTAATCAACTAAATCGAATCAATCTGTAGTAGGTTTTAAAACGTCATTTCATAGTGCTCGGTTCTGAAATCGAGTGCCAATTTATTCTACAAATTTTCAAGCAAGCACAAATGTATGAATCAATCCGTCAAAAATACCTCAATTTTTCCTACATTTTGACATATTGCGACTCATATGCCAAAGCGAACGTGGCTCAAAAGTGATAGAATAATAATTATATTGGTTTTCTGATATTTAGTAGTTTTAGAAATTCAGTTTCAGATGCGATAGCGTTAAATCCCAATATTGGAATTTAAAAAAATATAGGATAAAGCCAACCACGAAAGAGCTTATATAATTTCTTGTAAAATCGCAACCAAGTTTCGGTCAACAGATATGCAGTTATCATAATGCTAATAAATCACTATTATTCACATTAAATCCTAAGTAGTGACAGATCTGCAGCCCGACGCGCGACGCCTACATTCACTGAAATGACACATTTTCCTCGAAACGGAATTGTATCAGAACATAAATTGGTGACAAATATGGTAAATTACAAAGATAGCCTCAATAAATATATTGTGTTCTTGTATTTTACGATTGTCAATGCTAATGATATCAGTCATGATATCATTAAGGGTGTAGTTGACAGTCTGTCTCCTTTAAAAGGCTTCTAAGACTTAGACCGCTGTCATACATTTGCCCTCTGTTTCTGTTTCCTTCGTGACTACCTTCACAGATCCTAAAATTGGACTCTTAAGGCTTAGCAGGAACTTATTGCAAGCTTTCGTTCAAATATTTCTAGTTTTCAATATAAAACCAAAAAAATGTAGCCTATTTTTTATATTTGGGACAATTTCGCCACACTATTCCCAATCACTGTAACTCCTGAGGGCCACAATCATCAGAGGTTATTTCGGAAAAACTCTTCAGAGTTGTAATGAAAACACATTTTTCACTTCGTACTACGAAGTATATTAATACTTTGAAAGAAACCATCTTAATTATTTATTGTACACCACAGAAACTTTTGTATTTTACAGTCAAGAAAGTTCATATACAAAGGCGAGCTTAACTCAAAGTTGAATTTTCTCCCAGCAAACCTTTGAGTGATAGAGAGAGATCACAATAGAGGGTAGGATCCAGTGCACATTAAAATACTACCGTATTTTATAAAACATAAATATAATACATATTTTTCCTTTGTCACTCTCTGTAAAGATCTAAGAGCTTTTTCGAAAAATCGCACCATCAACCAGCCTTGCGAAAACCCCTATATAAAAACCAAATAAAATCTCTTCGACGAAAGTTAAAGCCACAAAACTCGAGATTGTTAATTGTTTTTTTATAACCTTATTTATGGCACTATAAACTGAATCGACCCTGGTTTGTGGCCTGATACTGACTCAGTATGACTTTTATTACTCGGTGACACAATGAACGAACGAAAGATACTCATAGAGTATCTCAGAAATACGTGCTAGGAAGGAAGCTTGAGTTGAAGTGTAACACATTGATGATTCATGAGATGAATTTTGTTCAAATATTTGCAATATTTTTTCGTATTAGGAAACGCTCAAGCATCAAGCAACGATGTCCACAAGAAGGCAGAAAAAGCTAATGTTTTATTATTGTTATTAATTCCAGTAAGTATTCTATCTAAAGCTTTTATCAGCCAGGTAACTGCTTAGAGCAAAGTTCTAATGCTGACTAGGAAAGTATATTGCCTCCAAATGTATTTATAAACAAAGCTCAAAGATTACAATAATATTTTTACACTGCAGACCTTAGCACAAACACATAAAAAAGATGGTCCTTACTCCTTCAGCAAGCCTCCATCCATCTCCTGTCGTATTACCTACCTAGGTATATGAATTCCAGGAAAACCTTACCTTAGCCCCTTAGCCCCTTAGGTACACAATGGCTCAGTGTGCAATGGTACACGGCACACGCTACAAATAAGATCGCGGGCGACACGTCATGCGGATTGCGGAGATTAGGTCAGTTTGTGTCACGCGGTTCTGTTGGGGCATTCGATGCTGAAATTTGTGTGACTATTAGGCCGTTTGGACTTATGAGTATAAATTTAATGTTTTTGGACTTATGTGACTTTTCGTCATGGCTTTTGAGAAATGTTTTTTTTAGTTGAACTGTCTATTGCTTCCATTTCTCTATTTGCTGAGCTTCTAAGAGGCCATCCAAGGGGTACCGTCATTTTCTGAGGAATGATTAGTTTTAGCAAGTTATTGCAGTGATCTAAGGTATCCTTTTTTTGTTTGTTTTTAAGAAACGTCATTTGACAGAACAATAATTTTGCTGGTGAACTTCTTTTTACGTTTTTATAGCTTGATACACACTATACGTTATTTAAGATACGGATAATTATTCATCATCATCATCATCATATCAGCCGAAAGACGTCCACTGCTGGACATAGGCCTCCCCCAAGCGTCGCCACAAAAACCGGTCCTGTGCGTCTCGCATCCATCGGTTACCCGCGACCCTCACCAGGTCATCGGTCCACCTTGTGGGAGGCCTTCCAACGCTGCGTCTTCCGGTACGCGGTCGCCACTCCAAAACTTTTCGGCCCCATCGACCATCTGTTCTGCGAGCAATGTGCCCTGCCCACTGCCACTTCAATTTGGCGATCCTTCGGGCTATGTCGGTAACCTTGGTTCTCTTGCGGATATCATCATTCCTGATTCGATCACGCAAGGAAACTCCGAGCATTGCCCTCTCCATTGCCCTTTGGGTGACTTTAAGCCTTCTGATGAGGCCCATTGTGAGCGACCACGTTTCGAGTCCATAGGTCATCACTGGCAACACGCACTGGTCATAGACTTTCGTCTTGAGACACTGTGGTATGTGAGACGAGAAGATACCGCGCAACTTCCCGAACGCCGCCCAGCCGAGTCGGATTCGACGGTTGACCTCCTTCTCGAAGTTAGCCCTACCTAGCTGGATCGTTTGTCCCAGGTAGACGTACTCATCAACAACTTCGAGTGCAGAGCCTCCAATCTTGATAGGAGTGGGTGCTACATGGGTATTTACCATGACCTTGGTTTTGTCCATGTTCATTTTAAGACCCACTCTTTCGGAAGCTCTACTGAGGTCATCGAGCATTGTACTGAGGTCCTCCGTGGTCTCAGCCATGACGACTATATCGTCGGCAAATCGAAGATGAGTGATGTACTCGCCATTTACATTGATGCCTAGCCTTTTCCAGTCCAAAACCTTGAAGACGTCCTCCATTGCGGCCGTGAACAGTTTCGGAGAAATTACGTCTCCCTGCCTCACACCCCGCTGCAGGAGGATAGGTTCTGATGTCTGATCCTGAAGTCGGACTGACATGGTGGCGTTTTCATACAAACACTTCAGCACCTCGATGTACCGATAGTCGATCTGGCACCGTTGGAGAGACTGCAGCACAGCCCAAGTCTCGATCGAGTCGAAGGCTTTCTCGTAGTCCACAAACGCTAAGCAGAGGGGCAGATTATACTCTTCGGTCTTCTGTATAACCTGCCGCAGCGTGTGTATGTGGTCTACGGTGTTGAAGCCTTTTCGGAATCCGGCTTGTTCGGGAGGCTGGAAGTCGTCAAACCTGCGTGCGAAACGGTTTGTGATGACTCTGGAAAACAGTTTGTAGACATGACTCAGAAGTGAGATGGGCCTGTAGTTCTTAAGCAGGGCATTGTCGCCCTTTTTAAAGAAGAGTACCACCACACCTCTGCTCCACGCTTGTGGCATTTTCCCCTCGAGTATGACGGAATCGAACAGTTTCTGAAGGGCCTTAAGGACTGGTTTTCCACCCGCCTTCAGGAGTTCGGCCGTAATCCCGTCCTCACCCGACGCCTTGTTGTTCTTAAGCTGCTTCAGAGCCATCCTAATCTCATACAGGCTGACGTCCGGGATGTTTTCGGTATAATGCCGGGTCAATCTAGCTCTTGGGTCGTTCGCTAGATTTGCTGCGGGTTTGGTCATTGACGTGTATAACTGTCCATAGAATGTCTCGATCTCCCTCAGAAGCTCCGATTTGGCGGATATGGTTCTGCCATCGTCGGTCTTCAGTTTTGTGAGCTGGCTCTGCCCAATAGACAAATCCCTTGCAAAGACCTTGGAGCCCTTATTCCGCTCTATCGCGTCTTTAATCGTTTCACTATTAAAGCGGCGGAGGTCGCTTTTCAAGGACTTGGAGATCCGTCTATTGAGCTGCCGGTACTTGCACGCATCGTCTGAAGACTGCAGAATCATCTCCCGCCTCTCCTTCATGAGCTTGAGAGTTGGATCAGAGAGCCTCTTGGTCTTATCTGTACGGCGAGTCTTGAAGAACTTAGACCCGACCGTATGAACAGTTTCCACGAACCCATCGTTGTATTCGTCCACGGAGCTCCCTAGGCACTCGAAACGATTTTGAAGTTCGAGCTGAAAGCTTCCGGAGTTTTGGATCTGGATCTGTGCTGGACGGAGCGTAGACTTCATCAGTCGAGACCTTTCCAGCTTGATATTTAGATTCAATGTGCCTCTTACCATGCGGTGATCACTTCCGGTTTTCACCGTGTTGATCACGGAGACATCATTGAATATCTGCTTCTTCGTCGACATGATGAAGTCAATCTCATTTTTAGTTGCACCGTCGGGGCTCTGCCAGGTCCACTTCCTGTGCTCACGTTTTCGGAAGAAGGAGTTCATCATATAGAGGCCCTCCTTCTCCATAAAACTGGCCAGTAGGTGTCCCCGGTGGTTCCGACGTCCATATCCAAATTGCCCCACTCGCAGCTCGTCACCGTCACGTTTGCCCAGTTTCGCGTTAAAGTCCCCCATGACCACGGTGAAATGAGTTTTATGACCATGCATGGCTCTGGATATATCCTCATACATGGTCTCTATTTCGTCGTCGGGGTGTGTTGAGGTTGGGGCGTAAACCTGTACGACCTTCAACGAATATCTTGACGATATTCTGAGTATAAGGTACGCCACCCTGGTCGACACACTATCGATCCTCACCACATTGGACACGAGGGACCTGTGGACGAAAAACCCGACACCACCCTGGGACTTCTGGTCACCCTCCCGGAAATAGAACAGGTTGCCGGATTTGAGAATTGTCGTGTCCTCCCCCACTCTTCGGACTTCAGACAATCCCACAACACTAGGCACTAGGGGCCATTTTTTTGTTGTGCTCATCATTTGGGGGGGGTTTGCCCTAATCGCCACGCTTGACAGGCGGGTTGGCGATCGCAGTATAGCTGTTGCAATGTACCGAAAGAATGCTGCTGCCCATTCTCTGGTGAGTCCCTTAGTCGCCTCATACGACACCCACAGGAAGCGATGGGATGGTGCTATTCTTTTGCGCCCCGGCACCATACGGGCAGATAATTATTAATGAAAACAAAAATCGTCAATGTCAGAAGATGCTCTTGTCCGCATGAATAATTTTCATTAATTAATTAAATTTGACGAAACTTTGTAGATCTTTACATTATTCAAATAACCAACAAATCCATACACCGCCCCACCAAGATCAACTACAGTTACATTAACAAGAGTCCAGATACAGGGCACACGAGTTCGCGTGCCGTTGCGACAGTGCCGCGCCCAACCACCAGTACCTACCACCAGTGATGTGCGTGCAACAATATCGATCTTATTACGTATCGATACACAGCGCACTGCCATCACACAGCGGCCGAACTAAACTTCCAGACATGAGGGTTCGCGTGTTGCGACACTGCCGCGCTTAGGCTAATACTAGTGATGTTTGTACGCTAAACAATATCTATTACATTGTGTATCGATACATTGCAAACCAGTACACAGACTTAATAAGATGGACGAGCGCTCGTGTTATAGCGGCACTAGTGTAGTGCGAGCATAAATATCGATTGCGATTCGATACTTAGCTCGTATCACAGTGACCATGCCATATCAAAGACACACGAGTTCGCGTGTCGTTGCAACAGCGCCGCGCCCTGCTAGGGATGTGCGTGAGTACGATATCGATGTTATATCGATCGATATGTTTCCGCATCGACCGCCATTCGTAACGGTCTCTGTTTCCTGACCAATTGCTCTTGTTTCATGTGAGTTTTGTCGGTAAGGAATCTTTGTTACGTGTGGTACAGTTTCTATAATATTAATGCACGTGAAAGATTTACCGATCGAGATTTTGAGTGCTGTTATGTCATTTTACTGCTGGCGGAACAATTCTTTATGAACAATGGCATAACAAGAACATTTTCTGCCAGTATTAATTCATAGGTTTCTAAGTAAAGATCTCTTTTAATGAGCGCTATTACTTCGTATTTTCGTGACGGTATATAGCTATATTGTCACAAACCTTGCACCTCATAACATAAACAATCCGGAAATTATAATTCAACACTTTTCCAGAGTCCCATCTACTTATCTTTGTAATAAAATTGTTCAAAGTCAGTTCAGCGATTAAGGCATGTAAACGGAACAAACCAACAAACTCAATTTCCCATTCATAATATTAGTAAGGATTTACGGCAAAAAAACAACCCTTAACTCTCCTTGAAAGAAATAAAACAAATTATTATTACTTGTCCCTTGATTTCAGGCATCTGTCCATACAAAATACAATTCTAATACATAAAAAATATAAGTTATAAACTAAGACCCACGAAGTGACGGCGGTGGCGTCGCTTTACGCAAATGAATGCCTTCGATTTGCCCCAACACTACAAAACAGACCGATACCACAATTAGATGTAGGTATGTAAGTACTAGCCCAGCGACCAGCGCACGCGCCGGCCGCCCCCTGTCCACGGGCTTTCTACAAAAAACTAACAAATAACACCATCATGATAGTTTGTGTCTTTCGAGGTGTAAACGTTTTCTGTGTTAGCTAAATAAATATTAGTTAGCTGTTCCGTTTCACTTTTAAGGCTGAAAGCACGTTAAGCCGCTCGTGAGCTGTCATTCCATCATGTTTGTATGGTTTGACAGCTCACTTGTCGTTCACTTCGCCTAAGTTTTAACTTCGACATGTTTACAGAATCGCACTGCAGATGTAATTTTTAAATCTTAGACAGTCGTTACAAGCAGTAAGAAGTCCGAAAATCTGACACCAGTCTCGCCAAAGGATTGTGTGAACTAATGGAAGTAAAAAACCGGCCATGTGCGAGTTGGACTGGTGTTCGAAGGGTTCCGAACGAATATATTTTTTTAACATAATACTTAAAAATCACAGACTTATAGGTTTTCCTGCAATCTAAGGTAACCTATCATCTGTATTTTTTTTTTCAAAATTGAAGGCGGAGATAAAGCTCATTTCCTTACCTTATTTCCGAAACTACTGAGCCTAAAATTTTGAAAAAAGCTGTCAATTTTCATCTGTTTTCTGTAATAACTATGGAAAGGAATATTTTGAAATTAAAAAAACTTTTGAGACCCTCATGATGAGCCCTTTGATTTGATATTATCGCACGGTACAGTTTGGAAAACTTTGTTTTCCCTCCAAAAACCCCATTTTTAAAATGTAGGTATTTATTTTTGTGACACAACCGAGTTTAGGTCACAGAAGCCATATGTGTTCTAAATTTCAACAGAATCAGTCCAGAAGTTTCGAAGAAAACCGGCTGTGACAGACGGACTGACAGGCAGGCAACTGAGTGATGCTTTAAGGATTTCGTATTTCCATACAGTGGTTGGAACCCTAAAATGTCAGTCGTATCATAATATAATCTTTTAGATTGAAATAATGACTAACCTACTAACCCATGATATTCTGCATCTCTTTCCATAGATACCTAATTAATTATTGCTAGGCGTCGATATTCCCCTCTTGCTGATGTTTTGGGTACTCATCTGATCTTGTTTGTCATCTGGGTACATAGCTGTTTACGCCACACTCACATTATCACAGAAACAACTCACAAAATAACACTCGACCCAACAACAACAAAAACATTGCGTGGTTTGCGCAAGTCAAGAATTCCATTATTGCATAATTTAATATTTACCTATGTCAAATTCTAATGCAAAGAATATAGTTTTAATGCAAGCCTGCGCATCACAGAACACTTACACTAGGGAGGAGCGCATGCATGGAATTTAGTTTTATACGGTTTTTTGTACGCACAGATAACAACTGTTTTTGTTTTTTAGAGTTGTCGCGCCACTTTTGGTGGCCACGTTCCATCGCATGTGCAACGGTCAGTTGTCATCTTCCACCTTATATTTGTACCCATATATATAATTATACTGGATAACTTTTTTTCCAGTGCGCAAACTTTGAGAACCACTTCTACCCATGTAAATGAACAACTTTCCCCAAGAAAGCCATAGTCAATTCCTAAAAAAAAATTTGAACTTCCCATACAAAATTGTCATCAACTAACCACAATTTGTATGGGTGACTCAATTTCATGGCTCGGGCCATGAAAATCTTCAGCTACACTTTAGTGACCTGAGAAGAATTTTTGAACTAAAACAATTTCCTTTATGATCACAATCTTCATAATTATATTTAAAATCATATATCAGCTATGGCATATCTCATAAAATTCTTTAGTTTCTGAACTATTTTATTAAGATATTATTGGATTGCTGTGTTATTGAGTAGCTCGGAACAATGCGAGATATTCGCTCAGCATTCAGGATCTCCGCAAAGCTAAGCATTCGTCACGAGTGTGTCGCCGTTTTACTAATGGGTATTGGAATTACTTACTGGTGTCCGATGAGTCGATGTTTAGCGGAAAAATATTGAATTGATTACTGATTTTCCAAGTCAGTCATTGTATTGTCATCTTTGGACTGAAGTAGAAATGTCAAAATAGGTTACTCTGTGTTATCCTTTTTTTGGACTAAGGGTTATTCAGTCCAGTAAAAAGCGTAAGGTACAAATCCGAAAACATGTTAATGATATTCTTAGGAATCCGATGGGTGACCTACGGAACACTTTTACTTTGCCTCCGTTGTCCTTACTGTAATAGATAGACAGTTGAAATATTGACCAGTTTTTTATCGTCGTTTTACAAAGACCTGCTGCGATGCCTAGGATCGAATGGCCCGAAGGATCGCCAAACTGAAGCGGCAGTGCGCAGAGCACATTTCTCGCAGGACTGATGGTCCATGGGGCTGAAAAGTTCTAGAGTGACGTACCGGAAGACGCAGCGTTGGAAGGTCTCTCACAATATGGACCGATGACCTGGTGAGGATCGCGGGTAGCCGATGGATGCGAGACGAACAGCCGGTCGATTCTGTCGACATCTCACGGTGTTCACCGAGGCGGAGTGAACGACAATAGAGCTGTCATTCCATCTTATTTGTATGGTTTGACAACTCACCCGTCGTGCACCCCGCCAAAGTGTTCACTTCGACATGTTTACAGATATGGCGACACTTGGGGGAGGCCTATGTCCAGCAGTGGACGTCTTTCGGCTGATATGATGATGATGATGACTGCATGCCAATCATAAATTATAGGTGCTTTCCCACCAGAACGAATTATTTTTCAAAAAACTTTCTAGCATATTCAAGCTTACAATTAAATTAAAAAGCGTGCCTTGTTCCTTATTAATGTCCTTAACACGAAACATACAATGTTACGTATCAAACCGGTGACCAGACAGACCAGGCTCCACCTCTTTCCCGTGCATGTACGACGAGATGACGATATAATCAGTCCAGCACGATCCATCACGGTACTGTCAAACTTAGCCGATCGTGTACTAAGTGCCCAGTCCATCATGACCTCTCAAAATGGCGCTGATCGCATCAATTTTTGCCCCTTTTCATACACCGCTGTACCCCACCACGTGTCAACTTAAAATGGTCGTATGCACGTCTCATGTGTTCTCCATGTTTTTTACGTGTCATTAACGTGGGACAGAATATTTAATTAGCTAATTAATATCCGGTAAGAACTGTTGTACTTACGAAACGAGTACATCCGTGGCTTTCTGAGAGAAGTGTCGTTGGTTTAGGTAATGATGTGTATGGAAAGTAGCCTCCGACCGTGGGACGGGCTGTTGCTCGGAGAGCAAGAAGATAATACATGATCTCTTAACAAAAATGAACACTTCTGAAGCTTTTAAACATTCAAAGGTAGATATTTTTTTTAACCAGGATTCGACCTATTTGTACTAGAATAAATATGAATGATGAAGTATAAGCGTGGAAATGGGTGAAAAGGAGGATATGAGTGTACTCATATCCTCCTTTTCACCCATTTCCACGCTTTTGCACATTGAGACGCTGTGAAAAAAGCCATCCCATATGACATTGGGCTTAGGACAAAAAGGTCATAACCATCATTTCGGCTGAACTAGCAAATGAAATGAGAGGAAAACGCGCTGTTGATTGATAAAGCAAGTGTATAACAAGATGGGCATAAGACACCATATCACCCACCCTAGCCATCATCATATAGGTATCACAAACCCTGATTATTCCTGTCTTTCGGCATGGCACTTTTCTGAAACAAATCATGACCCAAACTCTACTCAAAATCACACCAGGACCGTAGCACATCACACTATAGAAAATACAGCGATCTGCATCTCAATTTTATCATAATTAACCCGTTGCAAGCCGCACACAATACCAATAGGAAGTGCCACAGCCTCTCGGAGACAAATGCAGTAATCAGTAGGCTAACGCCCACTCACTGCAGTTGGTACACTAATTCCATCATTTCAATTAGGTATACAAACGCGCGGGCGTATAATCAGCAGATAGGCTGTGTTCCTTTCACTCTTCAGATAGTAGTATAAATAATATGACAATAGAAGGAGTAATATGAAGGGTCAAATAGAATAGAAAATATTTATTCGGCACAAACATACAGCAACAAAGAAATAATAAAAATATTAAGGCGCTGTGATCAGCAAAAACTGAAAAATTGCTGGTAAAATCCTCGATAGAAATTATTATCGTCAAAGTTACCTCCAACTTTGACCTTAGAAAAAAAATCCCGTATCTACTAGCCTACTTATGCCGGTAAAATTTATACCAAATAATGAATCGAATCTTAACGCAAAACTTTATTGTTTTAGATTTTTAATAGCTCAACTTAGTTATGAGTAATTTGATAAAATGCTTCATATTTGGCAAGAAATTGCAAGCATTGTGTCGTCGCGCTTCTCTTTTTTTTCTATGCAGTCCGAGAGTGACCGAGTTTTTGCTGATCACAGCCTTTTAAGCGGAAAAAATTACCTTCTGTATCGTTGTTCCCTCACTGGTGAAGACGACCACATACGGCATCTCCAAGTCATCTAGTCTTGTGCAGGTGGTCCCCTCGCCTTGGTACGGTACATGCTGCTTCTAAAAACATCTTCCTGATGTTCTGCCTTGAATACGTTTTCCTTCGACCCGGCCTTTTTTTATTAGTAGTTTTTTATTTGTTATTAGTAGTTTTTTTTTCTCGTATGCTTAACTGAACTTGCCTGTGGTGGCCTTAATATAAATATTAAAGCTTCCAGCCAGGGCTTATGAAAAAATTACAAACAAAGCGAGTACACGCTTAGGGCACCCCCTGTGGGGTACGGACCTCGGCTTAGGGCGTCGCTGCGGAGAGGACAGGATAGGTACGGGCTGGATCGAACAAGGATTATCATTTAGGGGTTTGCCCCGGCCCAGTATCATAAGCCTTTTCAGGCTAAGCTCATATGATAAAACGCATAATATGAACAGGCTGAGGGCACGCTCCTGGTATATTGCAGATAGTCGTTTGATGATGATTAGTTCCTTCGGTATGGACTTTACCCTACGGAAACTTTTATGGCGGTCCATGGCATATGATAAAGTATCGCCAAACACACATTTCGAAAGCGTAGATTATTCTTTATTCGCCACTTTTGGTTCACCACATTTTTATTAAGCCATATAAAAAGATAGAAAATACCAGTGCACGGACAAGCTAAAGGCAGTCTGTGATTTAAGATAGCGTTAGAAAGGACTTTTAAAATTAAATCTCATTGAACCTTCTTATATCCATTACATGTCTAACTAAGATATCACATTTCTAACACGAACATGTCTTCTATTCTTTGCGTTTTACCAATTTCAGTTCTTCCAGTCTAATTAGTTTCGTGTGACATCAAAACCCAAAATCAGAATTAAGCTGTAACAGGATCTAATGCACAATAATACTATTTATTTGATAAATCAATCGGGCCTTGTCCAACCTAATAATAGCCTTAATACATAACATAAGATAAGTAGCGCGATCCTAGCGACCGACATCCGCAAAGTTCCCGAGCATACGTCATAACTCATAAGTCATAACTACCCAGATATAATTCAAGCGGATGTGGCTCGTAAAATTATAATTTCTGATTTATCTCAACAAAGTGGGTGGAGACTCTTGTATCGGTAATCAGTGGCTGACCAATTAATACAAGTATTTTACCTGCTCTATTTTTATAATATTGTCACTCATTGATTTCACAGAATTACCACAGTTCTCATAATAAAATTATACGCGTATGAGTGGCGGTAAATAATTGTCAACTCGTTTAAATTAAGAACCGCCTGATACACTTTAATATGAACCAATTTTTTTCATGCACTCATTTTGAACTTTAGATACATTGTAATAATGACAACGAAAAACAACATTAAAGCTTTGTCCAAAAGTTGGAGCAGTTAATAATAAGCCGAATCGATTTCCTGGCGGTTTGTCACATCGCAATCTCGATATTAAAATGTTTCGAGTTCCCATTCTCATGATTTCAATTGAAAAACTCATGTCAACGAAAAGTTAATGAAGTTCTTAACGACGACGAACGGACAGAAGGAGATTTATAGCCGTACTAATGACCAGCGGTTACAGAAAAAAATATACAAAGAACAAGTCCAGATTTAATTGCAATAAGCGCAGTTGTGTTGAAGTATGAACAGTAAACAATATACTTACAACAATTTGTATCGACATAGCAGAATATACTCGTAGATTTAATAGCTGTGAACTGTTCAATTGTTTTAATGTTCCACCGTTCGGATTGTAGGCCTAATTGTTTCTAAGCCACAGGATTCTAGATCACTTACCCAAGTCTTGTTACCACCCAGTACCTCCCAAGACATTCAGAATTATTTTCCATCCACCTTTTCATAAGACGATGATCTAACCCACCTAAAAATAGGTGTCACAACTCAGTATCTAATTGGCTCACTAGACCAAAACTGACCCAAGATGAGATCCATAAAAGTTGATAACGACGATGTATTTCAGCATTACCATCAAGAATTTGTGCAATATATCACATGGTGCGTTTAGTAAGGGCCACTTGCCCACTATGACATTTGCAAGGGCCGGCTAATAAGACACATTTCTCGTGTAGGGTGTACCCACGATTGTGTAAAACGGGACACCGTGGCGCCTTGGCGGGAAGGACGGACAATGGCCGCGGTGTCAGCCTGTTAGCTTGGTTTTACATGGAAATCAAATGTGGGCGGAATACTTAGATAAATACGTACCAATGTAGCAAGTTAGGTACCTAAGTTTTAATGTTACTTTGAGTAAGTATTTGGAATTGAAAATGTTGTTTGCGGGGTCGTAAAATAAATATTACTTTATACCCGGTAGTTTCGATAGAGCGTTATCAGTTATAATGTGAGGTATATCTCGCTTTGATGATTGCTTACCGCAATATTAGATTTTCTAAATCACTCTTGTTCTAATTTTTTCGATGGCGACGAGGTTCTTGTGAGATGGTTAAAGTGTTATTAAGAATATAATAATTGAGAATCTAAATAATCAATGTGTATTCTAATCTCAATACAGCATGTAACCTCCTCATGTGGCATTAAATGCTTATTTTTATATTTCACGATACTACGTACTTGCCAGATAACTTGGAGATTGTGAGCTACATTTTATATTTTATTGTGCTTTTTAATTAATCTGAAATTATTTTATCACTTCTTCATTGTATGTAACCCAGCCCTAACACATAGAGTGGGCAGCGCAGTGACTACATGTCGCGATAGTGTCGCGAGATTCCTAGCAAGCAAGACCTTATTGAGAATGTACGCGAAGCAAATGCAGCGTGGTCACATCACTATTTTATTTATGTTGACTGTTTATTAAGATTGAGGGAAATTCAACTAAAATTACCTACACTGTATCTATTTCAATTAATTTATTTTGCAATACCAAATAATTGAATCTGTGCAAGATGAGATGAATTTAACTTATTAATAAGGTGTGCCCATTCTTAACTTCTTATCCTAGACAATGAGGCGTGTCAGGGACTGAACTCAATCGCCCACTTAATCCTCTATTACAGGGTACCAAGGCGCTGCGCGTGCGCACAAACCGGCCGCGCGGCCGCTCGATAGTAATAAGTGTAGGTAATTGCGCTATCTGCGTCCTTGTTCCGTCCTTGCTTTCACTGATAACAACGCCCGCTCGAGGTTATCACTTATATAATAATGACTGATTAAAATCTAAAGGTCAAGCTTTTTTTGTGAACTCTTGCGCCAGTGAACTGATTTTTGACATTTAAACTGAGGATCGATTGCGAACCTACCTGTTTTATTGACTGATCGGATTCAAGGACGAAATATGTATGTACTTTCGAATTTTACTTTTACCTTACACAATTGAGGTTTTGAACCTGCTATTGTAAGGGAAACTTGACATGCTACAGTATTTTCGTAAGTGTTCGATTGCTATCGCTTTTAAAGTTTATTTTGTAACCGTGTGTAAAGTTTACAGTTTGTAGGTCAGTGGGTACAATCGCACGTATAATATGAAATGTTTTGATGAAGTCTTCGCCAATCGCGAGTTAGTAAACATTGGAAGACGTCGCTGATTGGCTCTTCGGCGGCGTGTCCTTTTAAACTCACGATCTTATATTAGACACAAGTGATCATTGGTGGATTCGCAATTAATCGAGGCATTTAAAATAACCTATGATGGTTGTGCATGTAACAATTCAACTATGGTTTATGCTTCATAGTATGGTGCGGTTAGCACTGACATTTAAAATAAACTTATGTTCTGTTCTGATTGCTCAACTACATAGTTCAAATTAATCATTATAAATTAAATTGGTTCGAAATCATCTATCCTATACCCTACTTTTATGATCGTGTTGATAGTTTGAGAGTTCAAGTATAAAAGAAGAGTGTAAAAGTTACAAAAAAACATCTAAAAACTATTGCGTCTCTGTCTATACAAAACCTTTTTTCAGTAAACCGATTTCACCCATTAATAAAACCTGTTATTGTAGCAAAATGAGCTACAGACAACGCCACCTATCATAATCAGTCAGAATTTGCATTATCCGTTGAATAGTTCCAATCATAGCACGTTCAGGGTTTTTACTAAAAACCGTAGGGTTTTTAACTAATTTAATAGGGGTTTTTACGCAAAAATTTTTTCAATCATGAGGAAATCGGGCACTAAAATTATTCTGTATTTTATAAATGGAGACCAGGGGCCTAACCACCAACTCTTAAAGCAGTATTACTTCAATACTACTTCCAGTGGAAAAGAGATGGAGCTATACAGGACGTATAGCTCCGTCTCTTTCCCACTGGAAGTAATATTAAAGTAATACTGCTTTAAGAGTTGGTGGTTTAGGCCCTGAAATCCAATTCTACTATTTTTTAAGCAACGTTTGCATTTGCATCTCAGTAATCTGTAAAAAAATACCTTATTTTTCATTTATTTATGACGACGTTATTGGCTGTCAGACTAATCTGTTCGTTTAAGCTGATCATATGAATCAATAAAAATCATGCTGATTCTTTAAACAAGGAATAATGATGAAATGAGAAATGTAGATGCGATTTGCGATGGATCACGAGTTCGTCTACTGTATCTACATCTACTGTGGCAATCGTTGGCGAGCCCATGCTCTACAGAAGATGTTTACGAAACTTAGCAAGCATTCCACGATGACTAATGTTCCTTAAAACTAAGTTATCTCATGTATCAAGAGTAACGTGATGATATTTAGAATCGTGTCACCGCCATCTTGTGGTAATTAAGTGAATACGTGGGAATTCTAACATTAGGTTCAGTCATAGAGTAGGTACGGAGCAGCAATTAGAGATGCCATTGCTAATGCATATTCATGGCTGCTAGATTGCGCCAAGCACAAGTTTCGGCTGTCATAGCTTAAGTGAGAGTTGGATAGATTCCTAAAAAAATCTCTGTAAGAGTGCCAAAAAACATTGAATACGTAATTTTGGGTTCAACGTCACGCCATGGTACACTGTTTACCTATAACTGACGTCACAAGCTCCCCACTCCTGTACTTCCATGCATTTTATCTCTGTATTTTTTTTATTTATTTGACTTATCAAACCATTATAATATCTAACTAACTGACCAATTTTTTTTATTCATCTCCTAAATATCAGTTTCTATGAATACCCGATGACACTCACTGACACGTTTGGTTAGTATTGATTTTTTTTATTTATTTTTTTTATTAAGGAATGGGCTTGCTCTTGTCCTCGATCACGCCTGATGGAAAGCAATGAATGAGGTCTATGATGGAGCGAGTGTGCCCAGAAAATGCCTTAAGGCACTGGTACTACCACGCGTCGACGAAACACAGCAGGCTGCTCGACGCCGAACTCCGGTGGGAGGGTGGTCGCGCACCAGGCGGGTGTTAGCCCTACCACCGCAAGGGAAGGATTGGCCAGTCTTATAAGGTGTTAGGTGAGACTGTCCAGGATGTGCCGAGCGAGAGGTTCAGTTGAGTGTCTGATGGAACAAATTGCGCTACACGAGGAGGCTCCTTCATGCATGCCTATCGGCACCACCATATCCCTATTGGCACTGCATGTCGTTTCTAGCAGTTTTTGGTGTTTTGTCGTTTATATGAAAAGTATTGACATTGCCGTCTGTATCAGTGGCCATCGTTGCGGTTCCATGCTCTGTGGGTTCGGTTGACAGTGGGGCATCACGAGCAGACTTTATTACATATTTGTGTAATTCGAGTGTCGTTATTACGTCGGCATGTAGTTCGCAAGACTGGAGTTTCTCTATAAAAATGAGTCACTGGCGTTTTGTTTGTGTATGTTTTTAAGTAATGCCTAGTTCGTATTTAACAATTTAGACTATCACTTTATTATATTAGGATATCTCTAATTTAGCCAGTTACCAACTACTTCACTATAACTATTTACCTCCATTTCAATAAGCTTACTCCGAAAACTGACCATTTCAGGCTTAAGTCTTAAGGGTTAGTTTTACCAGGATCAATATCAGCCTTTTCAGCGTCAGCCTTCCTTTTCTGCTTCAACTTTCAGAACCACTTATTTATTTCAGGATTCACTTAAGATAGTGGTTGGAGTTTCAAATGACACAACATAATTTGTATTGTATTGTTTTTATTTTTCAATGCGTTTACAATATTTAATATTTTTTAATTGAACTTGAAATTAAATAGGTACAAGTGTACTTAACATACAACTTTATTGTGTGACGTTAAAACCTTATCGAACTAGTGCTTTCAAGTGATATGATTACAAACATCTTACTTTATAAGTATTGCATTCATTTCTTTTTAATACACGTCCCAAAGATACATGCTTTAAAACTTACCATACAAGTGTATACTGGCCCTTATGAAAAACGTGAAGTTTCATGCAAGGAGGTTGTGACTGACAATAACGTTATTATTATTTTTTTTAATTACTGCTCGTGATCAAAGTCTCAAAGACAAATTATCGCTTAAAACTGTGGACTTACTATACCTAGACAATAGGCAAAGAATAGCAACGTGATCGAAATTACTTTCCAAGAAAATCTTACCAAGTTATTTCTTATATTTATATTTTATTTTCTAAAGATACATTTAACTTTTTATAGGACCCTTATTACTATTGTAATAAGTATCGCTAAAATCTTTGAGCCTCGATTTAATATAAAACACGTGATATGCTTTTTGTTTATCGCGAACTCCTATGTACAACAATCGTGTAAATAACAAATTTAACAAAATATTATTTTATTAATTGATTTTTCTAAAGACGCAAATGACTAACGATTTATTCATAATGCCAATAATAACTGGATTATATTGCGTATAATATTTTTTTTACCAAATAAATATCGAATAATTTTGGATTATAGAAAAACTTTGGTAGTTTTCATTGACTAAAGGAGCAACCTCAAATAATTTTTAGCTTTTTTTATAATTTACAAAATGTAATGTAAATATCAATACCGTATTTCTGTATCAATATTTCATTGACATCAAATTAATTTGTGTTTAAAAAATATAATTTACTTATGATAAAATTAAATAAATCCATTCGCATTCCTTTTAAAATAGCTCACAAATCGAGCGAAGCACTTGATATTTTTTAAACATCAATTAATTAACTTTTACTCTACTTTACACAATAACAGGCAAAACATGTTTATGTACACTTACATAATAGAAAATACGTTTTAAGTCAACCTTAAATCACAAGATATGAACTAGGAACAAATATTTAAGTTATCATTAAAACGATTTTTTCTTAACAAATCTACACGTATTCTTAAATTAATTCTATTTTAATATACTTTTATACTAAAGTGATTTGTCATGTCAAATAAAATAATGTATTTCTCTAGTAAAACATTTTTACAATGAAAAGAGAAAAAAAAACAGTGTTTTTGAATACTTATTGAAATATTTTAGTGTAACCTAAAACATATTCAACGCGTGCTTATCATGAGTAAGCTAAAGCACAAACAAAATAATTTAATGTAATACATTTCATGAACGTAAATTTAACTCCCTAAGGAATCCGTATTCCATATAGCCCTCAATGTGAACGTTAGAGAGACGTCACTATACGTAATATACACCCACGTGTCCTCTACTTGAACTGGCTTACTTATTTACAGCGACCCTACATCAATGTTCAGTTCACTGAAACGGGATACTTTTCACTGAATATGCTGGTCAATGTGCTAAATAATTTAATTAATTAAATGACGTTTCCAGTGAACATACTGTAGCACGTATCTTAGTTAAAGGGCTGCGTCCATAGCGGTGGCGGAGGCGGCAGCGGGTATGCTGGGGGCTATGTGGAGATAGCCAGCGAGGGGCGCGGGCCGTGCGCGGCGTGCGCTCCGTGCGCTCCGTGCGGGCCGTGCGGGCCGTGCGGGCCGTGCGGGGGCGTCGCCGCCGGGGAGCGCGTGCCCGGGGAACACGTCACTTTACCCATGAACGACCGAATATCATCGAAATACGCATCCTCCCTCTCAGTATCCGCAGAGCTAGGAGAGTCTCCCCCCTCCGCCTCATGCTTCTTCAAATGACGATCGAGATTCGTCTGCTGCCCGAAACATCTCTCGCACAAGGGACACCGAAATGGCCGTTCCTTGTTGTGAATGTTCCTCACGTGCCGCTGCAGGTTCGAGGAGATCGAGAACGAGCGCTCGCAGTACTTGCACTTGTAAGGCTGCTCCCCAGTGTGTGTACGAAGGTGACGAGTCAGGTTAGCACTCCGTGGGAACACCTTTCCACAGAACTTGCAAGCGTACCGGTCACGCAGTTTTCCTGATCCTGAGCTAAGCTCTTGAAACTTGGCATAGGCGCTCGGTTGCCTGTCCGGTCCATCAGTACCGAGAAGTGGGGATAAAAAATTGAACGGACTCGGTACGTATGGAGAGTGTGACGAGTTCAGAAGCGATTCGGCAGTGTGGAACGATGGGAACCGAGGCCGGTACATGGCATCGATCAAGTTGCTGTGCTGCGGGTGAACAGGCATGGGGAACGCCAGAGGTGGTGATACTAGCTGCGGTGGCGATTCCTCCCTTTTAGGTTCTACGCCTTCTACATCGACGTCTGTCGTGTCATTTTCTGGAGTCTTGCTCCTTTCAGCTGGGCTTTCAGGCGGTGAATACGACTTGACTGAGTTGCGAAACGAACGATCATCATTCTCTGCTTCAGAATCTTTATCGTTCTGTTTCCTTGATACTGATAGATCTAAAGGCTGGTCACCATCATCTTTCTTTGTATCTTCTTCAACATCAGAATAATCAGAAGTTTTATCGTCCTCGATAACATTCTTGGATAAATCTTTGGGTAATGGTGATAGAGACTTATTACCCTGAATATCATTGTTATTGAGCTTAAAATTGTATGGTGACTTTCGCTTCATTTCATCTCTTGCGAAGCTGAATGGAGCAATGGGTGTTGGCAATGGCATGACTGGCGACGGTCGGCGTTGAGACGATGCTTCTTCCCCAGAAGGAGGTGATTGCTTAGAATAAAGACTATGTGATTTGTTGGGCGTAGCCCTATCTGAACTGTAGCTGTCTCTTTTGTTTTCGAAATCCAAATCCTTAGGTTTCTTGTTATCATCTAGAGAGTTTGAGCTGTCCATGCTTTTAACCGATAGGCGGCCTTCTTGTTGCTTGGATACTAAATTGGCGTTTGACATGGCCATGTCATGTTCCATAGCTAGTCTTGCCCCTTGTACGTTGAAGAGTAGAGGGCTTAGGAACTCAGGTGGGCAAGCTGCAGCAGCGGCCGCAGAGAACAGGGCCGGGTAGTGAGCAAAAGTGTTGTATGGCAGGGGCAGGGTGGGTCCCCTATACATCGGGAACGGGTTCGTGTTGTTTGGGTTATTCATCCCGACGTTTTGTAGTGAAGGTATTTGCGGTAGACCCTGGGGCATTTGCCCTCGGAGGTTGACGGAAGCTGCGGCAGCGGTGTCACAGAATCTCTTGTGCTTAGTAAGAGAGGCGTAAGACGTGAAGGACTGGCCGCATTTTCCACATTCAACGAGTGCTCTGCAGGCGACGTGCATCCGCTTGTGACGGCACAGGTTAGAGAACTGGGTGTAAGCCTGGAAACAGAAACAATAGAGGTTTAAAAATCATCATTTTACGAAAACGTATAAAAAATTACAAATTAGGGTCTACAAATATTTAAATTAAATTAGATAGATTCCTCAGTTCCAGAACTGGGTAACAAGCACGCGTAATATAACTACCGTAGAAACGGAATAAATGAAAGACTATGACAGATTGTACAAAAATGTCAAGAGTTATAACAACATCATCACTTTGTCTCCATAGAATAGAAGTAGAAACGGTCAAGTTTCGCGTGGTGCAAAATTAATTGGAATTTATTAGTATATTAACTAAACTATGAAGTAGAAGATAAAAACACAGTTCCTCACCTTAAAGCAAACTTTGCACTGGAAGGGCTTGACGCTGGAGTGTATGTGCGTGTGCTGTTTCAGGCCGGAGGAGGTCGCGAAAGTCTTTCCGCATTCGGGACAGGCGTGGCTGCGGGCGCCCGCGTGCTGCGCGCGAATGTGGCGCTGGAGGTTGGAAGGATCGGTAAATACCTGAAATAACATCAGGTTTCGCAAACGGTGAAACAAATACCACCGGACCCACTAATTTTAAAAACAAACCCAGGGAGTTAAAAGTGACCCATTAAAGACCGGGTTGCACTACAAATTAGTTATTACATTTAGCGCTAAAGTTTACTATTACATCAGTTTGAATATGCCAATTTCAAACAAATGTTAGAAAGGAAAAGATGTTTTGAAGTCGTTTAGCGCTAAATATTTCTGTAGTGCAAGTGGGTCTTTGATAAGAAATAATTTACGTTAGATTGAATTATTGAAAGATAAAATTGAGAAAAGAAATTATTCTAAGAAAAGTTAAAATTTTAATAAACCCATGTTTTTTCAGGACGTAATAAAAAGTAATTTCTAAACTACAATGAAAATCAAATTTCCATAACTACTCTACATTAGTATCTACAAGTTTTTAATTCACACCTTAGGACAGTTCTCGCAGGGATACTTTCTGATGTCGGTATGCGCAAGCGCACGATGTCTCAGGAGCAGTACCCGATGGCTGTAAGCTCTGTTACAGAGTTCGCAATGAAATGCAGCGGCCGGCTGAGCGTGCTCCGTTATCAAGTGACGATCGAGACTGCAACAAGATACAAGAAAATTTATATAAAAATATCATTCAGCCGGCTAAATGTCAAGGACGACAAAATTTCCCCTTGATATTGACATCCGCGTATGTGTAGAGAAAGTTAGCGTCCGGGGATTCAGCCTGAAGGTCGTTTAGATTTAGCTGTTATTCTCAAGGATAGTCACATTCTTTTATACCTTTACGGCTAGTTGTTGTACAGTTTTAGCCGGTGTTTTTTCCGGTGGGTTTTGAAACAAAGCTTGCGCTGACCGTGTCAGGTTTGACCCGCTATCGATAGCGTTGATCTTGTTGTCCTCGAAACGCGTGTTGGTATACAGGTATTTAAAAAGACATGCTTTATTGTTTATCAATCTGTAACGTTGGTTGAGCGGTTAGTTACAAAAGCGCTACATCGTAGAACTCTTAGTAAAGGACTTAAACTAATCGTTTCAGTAAGTGTTGGGAGTTTATAAAATAGCAAAGATATGTTCTAAAGTCAACGCTACATGGGGTCCAATTTGTTTCCCGGTAAATATGTAGAAGACAATCTCACGCAACTATAAAGTATGAAACAAATCTATATTTGATAGGGTTCTTCGTTTAGTTTACCATTCGTGTCGCCTATTTGCAGTAAAAGAAGCAATCTCAAACTACCCTAGTTTATATCAGTGACACTTTCATAGCGGCAGTAATCTAACTTCGTTTTATATTATAATTCTATTTTATCGCATGCCACCAACGACTCTATTAGAAAGTGAGGAGATTACGCTAACGAACTAGAATAGCGCATTGCCATCCATAGGAGACTACTTACAGGAAAAGACAAAATAGTAACATCTTTATGCATAGGGATCGCCCACGCGAACATAACTTATACACTCGGTCATACATAATTCAAACATGTTTTCGTTCCTCGGCGTATGTATGAATTCATTTTTGCAATAAATTCTGAATGAACACGTTTTATGAGCAAAATCCGCACTAGACGCATAGTTTATGTGTTTCGCATCGCTTCCGAGTACTTCCTTCAAGTGACCCTCATTTTCTCCGATTTCTTAGAAAATACTGCTATCACCGTCATAATAACGTGTGTCGACACTGGATGGGAAACGTATATCATTTGCAAAAACGTTCGGAGTGAGTCTCCTTGGCATAACTGGTCTACCGCACGCAACCCTTGCTGCCTCCGGCTATTTTCTAACGCTGCACCTGTTAGACCTCGTTAGTCGCGTTTTAGTACACACACAGATTACATCGCTGGTTTTATTAAGGAAATAGCATTGACTAGTGGTTGCACGGGTAGATCTATGTCGATCTATTCGAAAGCGTCGTGGTCGTCAGCGTCCGAGATGGAACGTTTTCACTGTTGCACGGCAGCGGGCCGTCGCCGTATCTTTTAATTAATCTAAGGAATAAAATCTACCGTCAGTAATGGTTCCGTCGCTTACTGTCTGTTCGTCCGTTGCGTTCTCTTGCTAGTCAACGAGACGTCGTAGTCGTACATCCAAGTTAAAATCTGTGTCACACATTGCCAGCCAATTAGTATACCAATAACAGGTAGATACGATTCTAGTAATTCGAAATACGGGCAATTTTCAGCTTACTTTTATATGATCTTTTTCTACTCTTTCCGGTTTTGTACGATCTTGTAATATGCCGTTGCATTAACTTGATTATTCGACACATACCTATTTGTTATCTGTAACTTTTGATCTTATATGTTTCCTCGGTAATCTCATTATGTTTTTCATTACGTTCGTAAACTCATTGTAATTTTCAGAAGCCCAAAAAACAATAATGAGTTCCATCAATACATTTTGCAACACATCAACGAAATGAGTACCTCAGTACATTCTTTGCTATTTAGTAGATTCGTAATCGACGCACGCGCAACTGCGATACAACGCATAGCCCCAGGGCTCACTTGCACAAGCCTCGTATCTCCGCATACGATCTCAAACTTCAACTGTACGAGATTTTTTTCATGACTCCACAACATCATCTAAGTAAACGAATCTTTTAGAACAGTTGTATCTTTTAATGGAGTATTGCGCAATTTCTATAACAATTGAAAGTGTATTGCATTCTTTGTGTTCGTTGTAATAGAACACTGGTTTGATATCACTTGGGTTGCTACCATGACTTGTCCATTTTTTGTTGTTGATATATGTCGTAAGTGCTATTATTTGTTTGTTTTGATTTAAAAGCATTACCATAGCATGGCCCCGTTAGGCCCAGCGCCTGCCAGGGTTGCGGATTTGGTTCGAAAGAGTTACCGCGGTCCTGGAAAGCAAAGGGCACTACGAGGAGCACGGATGGGTTTTAGTCAATAAGAGTCTGCCAGTCCCTCCCGCTCCACCCAGACCGGCAGGAGTTATTTGATGATTTCCCATCCATAAAAAAGTATTACCATAGCATCATTGGTAGGTATTATTTTAAAAATCATTTTTGGTTTGCGGTAAGAGCTTTCTACTGCGTTTCACTGTCCTATTACGTTTGTTTATGACCAGTGTTCCATCTTGCACTTGTTTGCTGGGAGATAGATAGATGTGTGTCGTACATGTTTAGGATTTTGTGAGATGATGGATGAGAGATGAGAAGTTATTTTTATTCACCTGATTGAATCTTTATATATATTTGTGTTCTTTTTCCGTGTTGTATTTTTTTTTATGTGTTAATTTTTATTTTTCATTTCAATCTGTGTTTATATTTCTTTAGTTTTAAGTAAGTACCAATTTTCAAACTCTTTTTTTTTATTAAAATAGCTTTTACGTTTTTTTATTTGCACTGTACAACGCCTTAGATGTATTTATCTGTAATGTTGTGCATGCACTTATATAAATAAATCTGTGTCTTAAAACACAAGAAGTGTTTAACAGTCTCTCAGAATTTGAACAAGACCAATATTGTCTTTAATTGTAGGTACATTATTTATACATGCAGTGCAATCATAGAGGTGCAATTAACAAACCATCATTCATGGGTAGTATCCGCTTAATCTCCAACGAGAAACATTACGTCCGCAATGAGATCGAAACCAAACATGCAGTAGACATTGATATCCGCCGATCATAGAAATAATCTACATGTTCACGAATTGATAACATCCAATGAACAACTTTCGTTCCAAGCCGATCTATTAAGCTCCGCCCACACGAGCCACCGATACTGACTGGTCACTAAAATGACGCTAAGTGGATCTAAGATGCGCAAGAATTTGGCTGGTGCAATGGAAACGTTGTAAGGCTAGAACAAAACTAGCAGTGATAGTATAAGGAAAAATGAAAGGAATGAAATTTTAGATAGGGCAAATCTATAATATCAATTTGATTTTAACGTGTCATACCCAAAAATAAACAAAATTGGAAAATATCTTGCTCGAACAAAAGTAAATTGACATAACCGAGGATATCCTACTAATATTATAAATGTGAATGTTTGTATGTTTGTATGTTTGTGTATTACTGATTGCTCAGGCAAAAACGGCTGAAGGGATTTGGATGAAATTTGGCACACATGTAGTTCATATCCTCGAATGAGACATATGCTACTTTTTATCCCGGTAAGTGGCATGGATCAATGAAGACTGAGAAGGAAGTGGAAATTCAGAGCCGCTGCTGCCTTAGTACTACATATTCACAAGTACCAGGAGACCAAAAACATCAAGTACCAGGAGACCAGAAACATGTCATAGTATTTTTTGGGCTGGTTAGGATAGGTGTAGTGTAGGTGTAGCGTAGGTGTAGGGTAGGTGTAGGGTAGGTGTAGGGTAGGTGTAGGGTAGGTGTAGGGTAGGTGTAGGGTAGGTGTAGAGTAGGTGTAGGGTAGGTGTAGAGTAGGTGAAGGTAGGTGTAGGTAGGTGTAGAGTAGGTGTAGTTACAATGCAAATCAAGAAACCTCCCTATTTCCGATTTTCACGCGGGCGAAGCCGCTGGTAGAAGCTAGTTAATAATAAAAAGGTCTGACGTTTAAATCAGTAATATGTGAGTTCACATCTTAGAGCCAACACAACTACCTGCAGTCGCTATGCAAAATGTATATTCAGAACATTAAAATTAAATAATTCATCGAGCGTCATTTTAGCTACGCCCCAGACTAATGATGTACTACCGACGAACGTGCTTACATTTTAATAATCGATTGTAGATCCCGGCTAGCGCTAACAATCGGTTGAGAAATACCGTAGCTCAGGCCATGTCCGGCGATAGCATCGATATTATCCGCCGAGCCGATCCGATTCTGTTTGTGTATCACTTGTGAACGAACCCGGCATTACAGCTTGTTAATCAACAAATTATATAACACCCCGCCCTGAATGTCATATCATGTTCCATGAAAGTAATTGACCTTTTCGCATTACCGTGGCAAATTTAATTTCTCAAAATCATCACCTATATTGAATTAGCTACAAACTAGATCGACTCAGCGCCAAATAAAAATAAATCCGCGTTAGACAAATAATAATGATCGTACAAAAGATCCGATCACGATCGAATAGCCCGTAATTTTAGTGTTCGACTTCGCAATTGCTACCTGATCGATCAGATATCGATTCAAGGTGTGACAGCGGCGATGATCAGTCCAATTGTGACAGCTCTCTGACGAAAGTAAGAGTGGAAAGAGATCCGATAAGAGTGATTACAATACAATTTCGTAATACACATGATACATTACAATACGCCCGAACAAGTATTCGGAACGAACGTGACACTATAATTTAATACATCAACAATAAGAATAGCTGATTTTTCTACTGTGTGATACGATATGACATAGCATCTAATGCATTACTGATGTCAACGAGGTGTATCTTAGTACAGGATCTAATAATGGCAGAAGACTGGCTTTCATTTGAATTTGTAATGGATATTATATCACGACTATCTGATATTAGAATCCAGGTAATTTAATTTGATCCTCCCACTTTGAATAGCCTATAAAATATAAAAAAACAACAATGTAGCGCACATCTAATTATTAATCGATCTCCCGATGCCCTAGAAACGTTGTAAACGTTTAAAACAATAGTGATGGCCGCGATAAGGACGGCGTCACTGCGAGGATACGTTAGAACGGTGCATGTCGATAATCTCGATCTCTTGCATTATTGACGAGCCAGCGCTTCGATAGAATATGATGACACACGCCATTATGGCCTTCCATCGCTTGTCACATAGATAATAAATTCATGATATATTCGTGATGAGACGTTTAGTCTATTTGTGTTACTGATTGTATCGGGCTTCTGTTGTTGTTTTGTTTTTGAACGTTTTTTTATTGATTGTTTTGCGAACCACGTTTTACCATAGAGTGCTATGCTAGACAATGCCTTTAAGAAATGAGCGTCATGTAATCTTTAACAGGAGTCACCATCTGCTCGTCACAGCAAAAACGCGGAATCGTCGCGTGCCATCGACCGGGCCGGCAACAAATCATCGAGGTGCGTCTTATCGAACGAGTACATCACTAGCACTAAATAAATCGTTACAGCCCGCTCCTCTACGACCAAATAATATTAATGGCAGGAGGTTAATGGTTCCGAAGACGTTTGAAATTGATAGACTTCTGCGTCCACGGGCAGACATCTTGAATGAACCGTTTAGATTAGACGCGCGATTGACTGATTTGAATTTAATTTGTTGGTTAGACTTATAACTACTTATTTTAATGTCTACTCAAACGCTACATTTATGGAATAAAGTCGAATAGTCAAAAGAACCATAGATACGCATCTATGACGCGTTACAATGGCAATATTATAAAGTGTATAATGTTAATGCGTGGAACAATGGTTTTGATAAGAATTATTTAGTAGCCACTTAAGCTGGTTAGAGCTCAATAAATTTCCTAGACGATATAAATAGAGTTACTGGCGATACAATCATATCGTCTATCGTAGCACGGCTTAGCGAATATCCCTTATAAACCTGAGACCATAGAAGTAATAAAGCTGAATGTTATCAGAGAACCTGCAGGGTGATGATGAAACTAATCTAACACGCGATTATTAAGTATCAAGAACTTTGTTAGATATGAATTTAAGTAGATTAGGAGCTTCAATATTTCATGCGGATTCAAAAGAATTGATCAACTGCCATTAACTGTCTACTACTATATAGGCAGTCAATGTTTGTTTTTCCATTAAATGTTTTGTATATGCAGCATATATCCAAGTTCATTATAATGGCGCGCTAAGCGGTCTAGCTTACCGCGCCATGCAAACAATTTAACCATTCGTTAAATTTACCTTTACCTGTCGATAAGATATAGGAACCTATCTATAGGATTTAAGTAGGTGATTGTTTCCAATTTTTATTAATTTAATTTTGTGCATGATTGTATTATTATTTTGTTATGTAAACCCAGTTATATTTGCATGCGCCTATAACTGAAAGAGCACACGTAAATGAACCACTTGTATCACTATTATAAGAAGTCATTTGATGATCCATAAAAAAAATCACTGACTTTTTTTCGTGTTATAATTATTATTGTGTTATTATTATACCTTATAACTGTGTGTACTTTGTTGGAAATCCAAATAAATAAATATTTAAATAAAATAAACCCGGTACTGTAAGGAGTGTAAAAACAAGTAGGTACTTACACATCGATGTTTGGGAAGGGTTGATCGCAGATGCTGCAGCGGATGTCCGCGTCCTCTCTCTCGTCGTCGTCAGCTGACGTTAGGGAACTGAATTTCTCAATAGCAGACTGACGCTCTGAAACAAGTAAGTTATAGAACGTTTAAGTGACAACTTACATTTTTGGGTATGTACAGAAAAATTGTTGATGAACTCAAATCAAATTCAAAAGTCATATATTCAAGATAGTCTGAGAGCCAGCACTTTTTTAACGTCAATTTTACATTAAGATTCCCATAAAGAGTACCCAAAAGCTCGCCCGCCACTATTCCCTAGTGTCCTAACTGGGATGAAGAAGTGGCGCAACAAACTACCCAGCAACGCATTTGTCTTAAGTTAAGTTGGAAGAACTTGAACTTTTACTATAGTGTGCAAATAAACGTTAGTAGTTAGAATCATACAGTTTTTGAGCCTACTTCATAAATTCACAAAGGTTTAAGGTAAATCT
Source organism: Melanchra persicariae (assembly GCA_947386135.1). NCBI lineage: Eukaryota > Metazoa > Arthropoda > Insecta > Lepidoptera > Noctuidae > Melanchra > Melanchra persicariae. The sequence continues at coordinate 7,822,034 of OX376664.1, read as the reverse complement.
TAGTAATCAATAAATCGTATTTTCTCTAATAACGCATGAGATAATGTAGTTTAACTGTCTAAAGGACAGTTTTTTATCTTGAACGGAGTTTTCAGCAGAAAATTTTGACAGCTCTCATTTATTACGAAAGAACACGCCATTATTGTTTTTATCAAACCATCCATTTGGTCCATCTCTTAATCAGTATTGACTACACATTCGCAGCAAGAACTTCAATTTATCATACAACCTGTAGACTACACTTTCTTCACGGTGTAAGTCATTTCAGAGGCATAAAGGGCTATGTAAATCAATAGGAACCATGCAATTATGGCCCGGACAGTTTCGTAACATGCATAACTAGCCTACGATGCGATGGCGACGGTGACAGGACTAAATTTGCTATTCATTGACTTTGTGCATCTATGGTGGTAGTTGTACCTTCCTGTTAGGCAATCAAGCTAACTTTAGATGCATAGTTTTGTTGGAGAAAACGAAACTTGTAAATTACTTGTCTATAGAAAATAGAAGCTGAAGTGACCTTAAGAAAATCGAGATCGTATTATGTTTTCAGGATGGTGAGCTCGTGAAAAATTAAAAAATGAGATTACCGTCATTGATATAGCGTGCTGTTTGAAATGCATAGTTTCCACGATAAATCTGATATTTAATAACACTATTATTTTTCATGAGATATTTCATGTTATAAATATGACAATTTTACAGTTAATAACATGCTTTAAATATAAGGTCATTACAATTTAAAATTCCATGTTGAACCGAAGTTATCGCAGTTCATAGTGGCCCAATAACTTCAGAGACATTCAAAGTTGAATAAACCCGTACTGCGTATGTAAAAGTCGCAAATCATTAAATACGACTTTGATATAACACGATACATATAATTGTAACTCAGGAAGTAACGACTATATTGACACAATGCTAAAACAACTCCAAAGTAATTTCCAACTGACATAAAACGTTCACTAATTATCATGTGACAATTCCATACTCAAGGAAATATTTCAAACAAAATTTCCGACGGCTAATTACAGGGTAGGACATGTGATACATTTGCACAGAATTATCGTCACTTTCTGACGTCTGGGATCACGAATAGGGCGTCGGAAGTACGAAATGGTTCGCATTGACACATGCAGAATTAATTCGAGTCACGACGAGACGAAACCACGCCTAGAGCATTGTTTAACGAGCATCCGTGATAAGGCAAGGCTGAGATACCGACGTGATATCATCGGGCAAATATGAGCCGACAGTATCGTGAAAAGTGATTGCTTGAATATGGAGCAGATTTAGATGAGCTATTGATTGTGAGAAGTATTAGTATTCAGGTTTGAATATTGAATGAAAATGCAGACGGTTGTGGGAAGCTGGATTACAGTTTCTTATGGTAAGTTGTGCTTATGCTTGGGCTGTTGAACGATGTACATAATTATGTTTGTTTACACTCTGTGCATAGTCGATGCCTTACTAATGTGCGCGCGTTTTAAACTTCAGCGTTCCGGTCTAGTGTCTAAATATTTTCAAAAACGTAAAAGTTTAACATTAACAGCGACTGCAAAATGTAAACAGCGCTTTATAATTTTATTTTATGAAAAAATTAACGGGTACAAAACACAATTTTTAAAAAATGATTCACAGAAAAAAGTGGGATATTTAAAAACAAGCCTAAATTTTTAAAAACCTATTGCTCACAACTACAAAACCTAAAAAATACAATTAAGCCTACGTACCTCCAAAAAGTTTTCAATATCGATCAAATCAAATTCAGGATGCCACAAGAGATGTCACGAGAGGTCAGAGGTAAAACGATGTGCGATGTCAGTACAGTACTGAAGTGTTTGTTACAAATTATCATGGGCCAGTCACACCCCCACCCCACCTGCAGGCGAGGGTTAATATGCTCACTTGACCCGCCGTGGGGAAATATGGAAAATCATCTGTGCGTGACAACTGTACTGTTTGTGGTTTTAAAGTTTTGAGGGATGTAATTGAGTATTATAAAAGGGGTATAAAGTGGTTAGCGCGATTTGTTAAGAACAGTATCTTAAGGGGTGATTCAATTTTCTTTGAGGAAAATGTGAGGAGAATTTGTAAGAAATTAACTGCTGATTAGGTCTCTTGTTTTGTTGCTACATGAATTAAACCTACTCAGGTTTTAACCATAGATCTCCAGTAATTAAACGGTATTTGAAATATCTAAAATAACAGGCCGTAGAAATTTATTTTAAACAATCAGTAGGTACCCTGTCAGTCGTCGTCATTGAATTTCTCATCAACATCATCATCTTTTAACATCGTCCGTTCAGAGATTCCAAAATTGTTTCCCACACTTAAGTAAACCGTTCAAAACAATAAGGCACATAGTAAATTTGCGTACAACAGGGTAAGGCAGGGTGCACGATCGTTAAGTTTTCCCACGACGCCGACTGACGCCGACGTCACAGATGTCGGACCTGCGCCCGCGCACCGTGACGGTGACTTACCGATTTTTGTAATGAATTCCACCCCAAACGAGTACACCTGTTGTTTCTCGCAATTTGTAAGTGTATGCCGTTTGACTTGTTTGATTATAAAAGTCGGTTTCGTTAATTAGTGGAGAGAATAAAATATAATTTGTCTTTTTACCAAGACTAAGGTTGGAAAATTTGCAAATTATTTGGGACTTTACTATTTTTCCTTTTTTTACACAATAGCTAACAAGTCATTATTGTTTTTTAAGATTTTTTTTTTACTTTCTAAGAGAGCTTTATCAATTTAATTAAGATTACAAGCACCGTTAACAAACTCTCTGCGAGAACCATAAACTTTACTACAAAATCATCGCCGCAAAACAATTCAATTTAATATCCCCGTGTTCTAGAGTACAATCGTGTCGATAATCTGTAAGTCCAAGGTTCGCTTCCTGCGTGAAAATAGGTCCTATTCGCGCTTGAGGCTGTACCTTCGGATCAGGTGCGTCGCACGCGCAGAACACCGTTACACCCGAAGGCAAGAACGGACTCCGTACACTTCGCAAGTCAGTGCTAGCCCGTTCGGGGCTTGGCAGATGTATGTTGAAAGATATGGACCAAAAATTATGTTTGTTGGGCCTTTTAAGAATGTTTTAATCAATTTCGGATTTTTTCCTGCTCTCTTAAATTAATTTCTGGAGATAAAGTCGTAGATTTGAGCGTGTCATGGAAATTGTTTTAAATAAAAAAGCAAGGACTCTTTTTTTAACCAGCTAACAGTCGGTGTCGCAGGATAATAAAATTAGCAGTCACGATTTAATCGTACAGATGAATATTATCTCAGTCATCAGATTAATCTACCGAAAAGTATTAGATAGGATTTAAAAAATCCAAAACGAAAATGTGGAGACACGTTTCACAATGCATTGTGGTATAAAAATTATTCAATTTCGCGTGACATCAAGATTGTCACCGATCTAATCTATGAACAAAACAGGCTCCCGTACGAACCAGATTCAACCCTTCACTGCGGGGGGGCGGTGTTATTAAATTGAAATATTTCTATTTTATTGTGCGTAATATTTATTTGATTGTTAAATAAATACGCGGTGTGGGACGCCGAGCGATTGTCGCCGGGTTAATGGAGGGTGCCACTATTGTCGTTGGTTAATTTTTTGATTAATCATCCTGTTTGCAAGGGCAGCGTTGCGATTGTATGACGTTTCAATTTTTGGTTTGGGTTTTGCAATACTAGAAATTTTATTTTAGCTACTGGCTTTAGTAGCTCTATCTCCATATATGTAGATTATGGACATAGAGGATATAAATCTTGAAACATTTTCATAATGCAAATATTTTAACTGTAATGGGTAAGTAATTAAAACAACACCTTGAAAGTGCTTTGTTAACGTCCTCATATATCTTAACCAGACCACTATAAATTTATTTTAATTTTATGTGTCCGTAACTGTTTATATAACTATACATAAGTCTTACAATAATGCCGTCTAGGAACAAGCAGATAAAAACAAAACAACGTCGAATCATAATCCATTTTTCTTATCAATTTTTAAAAATAATAATCACGAAGCGAGATAACAGGCTACTACGGAGCGACACAATAGTGCGTGCGCCGTCGGACAAAGCAACGTCATCAATTTTAATCTGCGCGACAATTGCGCGATGACAAATGTCAGCGCGCGACACTCATTCATTACACGCACGAATGCACGCGGCTATTTAAAAAAACTACAGCCAATGAAGGGTTAACTCACATTATTGTTATTGCGTATGACGGGAGATGGATTGTACAAAGATTTGAACAGAGATTAGTATAAAATCTGTCAAGTTTTTAATAGAGATTTAAGCTTGGGACTCGTTCTAAAACATGGGACACTGGCCCATATTCCAAAACTTGGAGTTTAAGTTTTGGAATATGGGCCAGTGTCCCATCAACCCACTCAACTCGAACTCGAACTCCAACATGAGCACGAAAATGTCAATGATAGCTTGTCTAATTGACGTACTCGAGAGATGAGCAAACAAATGCAATAACTTCAATTTATGACAAGCTCCGATCGAGTTTGAGTTCGAGTTGAGTTGGAGTTTACGTTTTGGAATATGAGCCTTTTTGGCATTAAAACGGACATAGCAACACTAGGAATTCAAACAATCTGAGCTCAAGATAAGCTACTTAAAATTAAGATACTTCAAAAGCCTATGGATTGGGGCTAGGATTACTAAAATGACCTTTTACAAAATATTTCTGCTACAATAAATCTGTGTCATTATTAATGTGACTACTATCTCTTATCTGGAGAATTTTAAGGTGCCTGACCTTACGTAACAGATCGGTATGGTCTAAGTCTCGAAGAAAACGTATGTAAATATTTGGTAATAAATTATTTCGGTGTAATCGATCACCATTGTCATGTAGGTTATTTATTCAAAATCCTATCTCGGACCGAATTAATCCTTTGGCAAAAAAAAAGATATTTATATCAATGAATGGAGCTTTAGGTGGCCTCTATTGGGACGTTGGTCCATCAATCAACTCTTGCGCAATAGCCGGAGCTTTTATAACAAATGCTGACTGCAAATAGTTTCTAATTATGGATATTTAAGAGTCATTGTGGTCGTTGTATTGGTTTGTCATGCTGCTTGTGTTTGCGTGATGAATGTGGGTGGTGAGTTGTGGTTATTTGAGTAAATAGTCGCTCTATGTGTTACCGCGTTACATTGTGTGGTAACAGCTTTACGTCAATTATAACATTTTCGACCATTTCTAAAATTAGAGTTACTTTGTCATTCTCAAACAGATGTCACCAACACATAAGTACCTACTATATGAATCAAAAACTTTAATAACTAAATAGTATATTGTTTTCCCTTTTCTCCTAACACCAATTAAGCGTTTTATTACACACTATGTTCCACTACCTACCGACAAGACTTCGGTTTCTCCCAAAGTTATCGACACATCTTAATTTTTGAGTATTTCTAAGCCTATAAGGACTAAGAGCTACTGGTAAATTGGTCTTTGACCAAACAATTCCTAATCCAGCCAAAACAGCGACCTCTACCTTTGCCTAGCCATATCCCATTATTTGGGAGCGGCTCTCCTCGTCATTTTTCGCCAGATGTCTTCGTCACGTTTCGTCTTCAGGTCGTTGTTTACGGACATCTAGGGTTGACTGTACTGCGCTTTTTCGGACTGTTGTCGATCCCACGCAAACATACTAAATCCTAATCAGCGCCAAGTGTCGAATGCAAGGGAAAGTCAGCAAGTCAATGCGTAATTAGAACAAGGTGGCCATTACGTGCAATTGGAATCGCATAAATCACCGGCCTAGTGCCGCCTGCGACGCCGTTCCGGAAGCCGGACAGGAAGCGCTGAAGACCCGGCCCGGCTCGGGTACGGGTGCTGGATGTGACATGATTCGTGGTAGAATAGAGCGCGAAAAAAGAATAACTACTACAGGGCAGTCTTTTAAACCCAGAAGTTTACTGGTAGGGAAGGCTTTGTCGCGTTATGTCCGTCTTTTTATTTATTAAGACTTAATTTTACACCAAAATAACATAAAAAAACTATGTCACTACTGTACATAAAGTTTAAACTAATAAAATAAATACATGAGTCTTTATTTTATTAGTTTAAACTTTAGAATGTGGGTTTTTACACTAGTCTTTTCACAGCTAAGAGCAGCGAATGAAAGATGCTTTATTTCTACGCTACTTTTGTACGGGGGAAAAACAACTTCTTGAGTACAACGTAGGTACATCAAGTCAAATGATAGAACGGTATGTCAAATAAGCTATGAGAATTGCCTTTTGAATTGGTTTAAGATTTTTTTTAAATAATAGTAATGTAATTAAATAATTGTAGTAATGTGTGTCTGAATGGCCCTTTTTGTTAAGTTGTGTATTTACATGGTCTAAAAGTTGGTTGAAGAAGAAAAATTGTAGATGTTCATTATAAAAAAGCACTGCAAAAATGTTCTGAAAATCCTCATATACCTAAGCTTAGTTACATACAAGTAGTTATACAAATTAGGTACTGTAGTTGTCTCTTCCAGTACAAAAACAAACAACCCTTAAAAACAGTCACCCTCGCATTAACAAAAGCATATGCGTGATTTTTCATCGGCGGCGGCGCGTACGTCGCGATTTATCTAAATTAAATATCGCATGCGCGCGTGGCACCGGTGTGTCGGTGTGTACAGGCCCTAAGATTTTTTGGATACAGCGTGATTTCAAATTATTGTTTACTTTGACTGGTAGAACTTGCTGTATCGACGGTAGTTCTCCTAGTTCAATAGGTATTATGCATATCGAAAGACAATTCGAACTCAGGAATGTAGACTAAATGATGTCATTTGATTTACCAATTTAAATACCCAGAGATCTAGTCTCAATAGTCGTGAATGAATTCATCCGCGATGACTCACACGGAATACCTACTTGATGCAATTGTAATAATTTCATAAAATAACGACTGTCGTATTGGAATATTTTGTATTATTTTCCTTAACAGTTTGTTAGACGATTATAACAAAGATAGAAGGGCAATGACTGTAAAGTTTGTGTGTGCTTTAAAAATGCTGCTTCACATCATAACTTCATTCATTTAGATTCCAGTATTCATAAACTATTTTAGAATTAGATATTTGCATGTACCTGACTAGTTATTAGCAAGTTAACGGCGATTACTACTCTGAGACTCTAAAATATCTAAACTACTAAAATACCTTATATCTTAATAGCGTCCTACGTACTATTTACTGTACTGATTTGTGTTTTGAAAGCTAGATTTGAATTTGGTAACTAATTTCACAGGAAAAATAGTGTAGCCTCCGCGTATACAAGCATTAATACGTAGTTATAGGCTTTATTTTTGGACTCATCCTGTATCTCCGGTACATATGAGTCGTCAAGGGTCGGCGTCCACCGCTCAGGGCAGAGGGCAGGTGACTCCAATTAACTGTCACCCCGCGTGTCAGCCGAGCGTGAACACGCGTGACCGTGATTCAACCGACGCCCTGATAGCCTGGGACTGCCTCAGTGTTTGTATATAAGTACCTACTTATAGTTGTATTTATAGTGTTCAAAAGGCCATTCTCGTACATAAAACGTGTTCAAATTAAAGTCGCAATATCTCAGCGACGATAACTAAAAAACAAGTCAAAATGTAGGAAAATCAGAACTGTTTTCAACAGTTTGCGACGGCGGCGGCGGTACAAAGTACCTACAAAAATTAATGTACCTACAGATGTATCCAAGTTTGGGAGTCAGAATAGGGAGACAGTTGAAGAGTTGACGGTTTCTTTCGACTAGATTAAAATGGTCAGTATTACAAAATATTGATAAAGAACACGTTTTTGTGGCTAGCTGGATAAGCTTTGGGAAATTAAAAGTTAAAACCAACAGTCAAGAATATAGGATGCGTGACTGTATTGTTACCTGTAGGTACTATTTGAGCGCAGCCATATAGAAATCGAAACACGTAGATAATTTTTGTTTGTCAAAAACTAATCTAGTTATTCATCCAAAACCTGCATTTTGCATTGGATGTGTGTTACGTAAATGTCAAACTTCATCTTCACTAAAGTAATGTACTCACTTGCATCCAAGGAGAGCACGTCATCCAGGTAGATGGGTGTCCGAGCACCCAGCAGCAACTCCTGGCCGGAAGGTACCTCGCGGAGGACCTTGTACCACACCTGAAAATATTGATGTGGAATTTCATTACTGAAAATATAAATGAGTATAATCTGCTATCCGGGACCGTTTTGGTTAATTAGTTTAAAGACAGAGAGAGAGAGAGAGTGATTTTAAACTTTCTATAAAATATAAAAGCCTTTTTTCACTAACCTCTTTTTCGAAAAAGTTCTTAACTAACTTTTTAGACCTAGGACCTATTTTAACGAAACTAAATACGCTTTCGCAAGATATTGCGTAAAATTGATTAATTCTTACCCAATATTAAGGACTTGAATATTTGTATGAAACACCGTGAGTAGTAAACGCACTATAGAAGAAATTAAAAAGAAAGTGGACAAAAATGTTTAAGCTACGTCTTATCGAAAAAAATAGACAACGGAGGTAGAAAGACTAACATAAAGGCATAGGTATTCGTATGCTTCGGGAACTACTCGTAAGTTACCACTAGGTACCTAACCACGATATATTTTTAAAATCAATAAGCATACTATATTTCTTGCGTTAGAACTTTAAAATTGGTTAATTTACGTATACAATAAAAATACGATTATTATTTTTTAAACATCCAAAACACAATATAACAGAAGTTATCCTTAGAATATTGTAAGTCTACTGCAGCGACAATCGAACCAATGTATTTGTATTATATTATGTGATACTTCCTGCGGCTGAACACTGTTTCCCGAAATACAAGCTCAAGCTTAGTTTGGGTATCAGTAACAATACCTTTTGTGCAATACATAAATAAAAAAAATATTAAAACCCTCATTTTCCAAAAAAAAAAAATCTGATTATCATAGTTCGTTATATTCAAAATACCATGTAGCCGTTTAACCTCGCCGGGGTACAAATAAGTGAATCTAATCGACGCATCTGTTCGCTCCCCTCGTTGACCGGAAGTGGCACACAGTTGTTCAGTCGAACACCGATTTTCTGCCACCGGAAGTACCAACGTTCCACATTCAAATTTAATTGGGGTAGTGCCACAATGGGCTGTGAGCACCGTTGTGATAATCATTCGTTGATTTGTGCGTTATTAGTTTTAATCGACGAATTTAAGTTGAGAAGTGAATGAGATGCTTTTAATAGGGTGGGACGGGAGTTTTGGGAACACTTGAGCAAAATTTCTCAAAAACGTTTGATTTGTATCCTCAGTAAATAGTTTTTTTTAAGACGACACGACGAGATTACAGAAGTTTTGTCTTAATTTTTTTTCGCATCGTTTGGTTGTTTTGCCTAGTTTGGTCCAATATTGGTATCTTAGAATCTGAATACCTATGTAGTTAATTATGAAGAGGTGAAATTGTTTGTTTCTTTTATGCTCATAAAAGAAACTGGGTGTAATTTATCTATAATATGTATATATTTATCTGGTCTGGTTACCATAACACAAGCTCTGCTTAGCTTGGGATCAGATGGCCGTGTGTGAGTTGTCCCAAGATCTTTATTTATTTATTTATTTATAGATATGTAACATAGGTAAACTCTGGAGATACCGGTCCAATAAGAAAATTCTTTTCTTTATCCGCAGTAAATGCACGGTTACTGTGGAATGGGCTGCAGAAGGTGACTCGACAGACAATAAGTTGAACATACCTGACCAGCCAACAAGATATGTTGTACGTTGACATCGTGAGGGTAGTTGGTGGTGCGCACTAGCTTGAGCCAGTTGCTCTTCTCCGAAGTCGCATCCAGCCAGCCACTGACTCCGCTCTTGTCACGAACCTGGAAACGAGGAAATATTTTTTAATCACCTACATAGTAATATTGATCCCGTTCAAGAAAGTTGTGGTATAATTAAGATGGTACTTTTTATCTCATTTTTATTTCGAGATTACTAACAACCTATAATCCTCACTAGCTCAAGATCAAAGTAACCGCATGTCTTGAGAGCCTTTGCCTAGAAGTGGGGTGAGACAGACGGACAGTAGGTAACCATTATGTTAAGAATTTTAATTAAAAAATTTGCACTATTCAAATCATTAATGGGCCTCTGCCTAGCTTTTTTCCAACTATATTGAGGTCGGCTTTCATTAAAACTGGATTCAGCTGAGTACCAGTATTTTACGTGGAGCGGCTGCCTACCAGACCTCCACAACCCATTAACTGGGTAACATGGTACTTCTTGGCAAGATTGGAGTCCGATTTTCTGGCTTCTGACAATCCGTAACGACTGCCGCCAGAGATCTACAAATGACAGCCGGGAACAACGGCTTAACGTGCTTTCCGAGGCTCGGAGGAATCTCGGTACATATGTTAAGATAGTCACCCATCCACAGACCGACCCCGGCAAGTGTTGCTTAACCTTGAAGATAGACCAGTGCGGCTGTTATTATTTAGAAGTGAGCTCTTCTACGTTACATAAATAAGACCAAATCATTAATCTAAAATAATCATCCTATCAGAATCCTCATCAAATAAGTTTTGATTATCCTAATAAAGGGTAACGAAGAGGTTAAATGGTTAACTTGAAATAGCGCCACCTGGTACGTGTGCGTTGTACTTTTGTAAGGTCGCGGAACGTGGTGAGTTGAGACAACTATCTTTTGCAAAAGTTTATCTCAGATCCATGAAATCAAGGAAACAGTAAAAAAACTTTATATACAAAGAGATTTTAAATCTTTACAAAGACAGCAGTAAAAATAAAAACTATAGGTAACTATTTCGTACTTTCTACTGTTTCAAAAGCTATAGGTACAAATTTATATATCTTTACTAAAACAGTAAAAATAAAATTAGGCTTTTCACAAAATACTATCAATAATCTACTCCAGGAAGAGGCTAATATAAAATAACCCATTAAACTGCGATTAGTAGCGCCATCTCGCTGCTACCATCGACAACTGATACGCCGGTGGACACCGCTCAACCACAATAGATGGCGCTATTAGTCCATGTCACGATGTAACGGCTCGTCACAGCTTGTCCATTTGTCATCCACCTCCCCAATCTAACCGGCCCCTAGCGTGATGATTTAATTTTCATAAATATCTATATTCGGGGATTATAAATCTCTTTTTAACGCTTTTTTATTGTTCTTTGTTTGAATAATTCTGTTTTTAATTTCGTGTTGTATATTTATGACCCTTTTTGCGACTTGGAATAGAAATTTGGTGTGAGAATGTTGGAAAACTTGTTAGTTATATAATATAAAAATTATAAGAATGGCAGTCAGATTTTAGGACACGTGTGAAGACATTAGTGAAGATTCGGTTATTTTTAAGCTGGTAAAGACTTATTGATGGATAACTATTATACTTATTAATCAATAATTGTTCTTTTCCTATTCTCATGATGCTGTTTCATATTAGGTACCTACTCTAACCAATTATTATTATTATGTTCATCACGCAATAGGAAGGATATACTTACAATAACTGACCTGCCGTAAACTATACAAAGACACACTAAGTATTTAGTACAGTTTCTACGTTATGCTATATGTACAAACAAACCATTATCTTTCCCTAAACCGTCTAAAATAACATGGTAGTCATAACCGGGGGACCCAACCTACAATTTGCGGCCAGACACTCAAATTTCCCTATGCCGTCGATTGAGTCATAATACCAATACGAAATGGGCCTTATTACCCTTATTTCATGAAGATGTGTACCTTGAGGGTTCCATGTTTGTGCTGTTAAATAAAGGCCTTTAAACTTGATCTATTGCTTCAGCAAATAGCGGACAAGGGTGCTTATGACCTGAAGGTGTCAATTATTTAAAGTCACTGATCGTTTGATTGTCTTATAAGTGTCACAAGGTTGACGTTCGATGTTTGTAGGAATTGTGGGGTTTTACTGATACTTTATGTTTTTTATGTGACCTAGGTATAATTCATATTCACTGGGACTTTCAGGAGTATGATTGTCACGTTAACGTTGATACAATTTTTATAAATGACGCAAATAGGTACTCATATTATCTACATTTTCCTCTAACAAAACGCAAAAAAGATGTAAAATCAATAAAAATAACGACATAAAAATGATAAAAACCTACCCACTCACAAAATAAAACAATTTACGAGCAAAACATCTGACAACGCATTAAATACTCAAGAAAACAAGGTGGCTAATTCAGCGTAAAATTAAAACAAGATCCCTCTAGGAAAAAGTCTCGAAAAAAAATTACGTGGAAAATATAAAAAGCATCTGTTGCAATGAAACTAACATAATGTTATAACAAGTGAAGAATTAATCAAACGAGAATGTTTGCCTACCCTCGGTTTCCGCGTCAGCGACAAGCCTTTCCGCGGCATTTATCAGGGTATTAGGAGCCGTCGGGTGCGAGCGGTAAAAAAGATAATTATCTTAGAGCACCCTCGTCTTAGGGCTGATGCGCGAAATATTTTTAAGATTTCATGGAGTGGTGCTCGTGTTTGGAGGAATCAATTTGATACTTGGTGGCTTTGTTGTCTGCACTCGGCTCTATTTGTTTTGAGGGAAAATATTTAGAATTTTTCTCTGAGAATACTCATTCATAATTAGATGAAAACCTTTCCAATCATCTAATAACATCTAAAATTTAATATTTTGCTCTATAATTAGATGATTTTAGTTTTAATTAAAATTAAGTTCCCTTTATGGCCACGATTAGAAGGAGATGGATATATAAAGACCAGAAATATCACACCATCCGTATCGACGACCACTCCGCTAGGAGTGTACAACAAAGTAGAAGAAGAGAAACGGCTGATTCTATAAATGTGTGCATATTAAAGTCCGATCTCGGGATCCTCCATAGTGCTTCAGTTCCCAAAAATCATCTAACTAACCACCCATTCTAAAACTACCCACACAAATAGCTAACTATCAAAATTGTTCACAGCCCTATGCCTACGATGAGTTGCCTGCCAAGTGCCGGTGGCACATGTTCGCCATCAGTCATCGATGGCGCCCGGTCAAGGATGCACGGATGCCAATTGCGTGGACACTTGTTCCAAACTAGGGTTACCATGTGAAATATGGACGGAGAAATTAATACGCGGTGATAGATAGGACTGGGGGTGGTAAAGGGTGGCAGAATGGCGGGTTTGTTGATGAGTCAATGTGACTAGGACAGAGGTTTTAATTCTTTCTGGGAAGGGAGTTTTGTAACACGTCATAGAGCAACCGCTATTGACATTGAGTGCCATTGAGGAATGTTTCAAGGAAACGTCAATCAATTTCGATATCAAGCGATTGAGTTCTTGAAAAGGTGACGAAACTGCCAAAAATACCAACAGTAACTAGAGCTGTTTTAGTGCCAAAGCCCTTAGTGACAAAGTGATGTGTACAAAACTGCCATTCACCCCTACGAAAGGTGTAAACTACGTGAAGTATTTGTTCAAATTCCAATTACAGTGCAACTCGTGCTCAGCGCTATATTATAAAACCTCGGTCGCAATTTAAACGAATTGCGGGTAGATCTCATATTTTGCGCTCCGAGCAGAGATCGCAATTTCCCGGTACACTCGGAAAAGCTACAAATGTTCGTGACTCGTTCACGTCAGAAAATTACATTTCATAAATTTTCTAGTGATGTTAAAACGTCGACATAGTTTAATCTCATTAGGCGAGATTGTTTTTTTTCTGTAATAATAATGACTTCTTCAGGTTCCTGTTTTATAACTGTTGTAAGAAATTATAATTCGTTGAGACTTTATATCTTTTAAAATATATTAATTATTTTAATAATAATTATGTTTTAAATTATGATTACTACCAAAATAATTTATTTCAATAGGTACAAATGACAAAACCTCTTCTATTTTTTTTTCCCCAAAAAAGCTCTTTTAATATTAGCTCTGACCTACTTAGAAAATAAACGAATCGACAAAAAAACGGATCAAAACTATCGACTAAACACGCCCATCCCTAGCGTTAACTGAAGAGCGTTTCCTGGCGCGGTTTGCAGGGATCACGCGTCGTTGCTCGAATCACACGTCTCGTTTCACAAGATAACAATTTGCGAGCGCTTATTTACCCGCGCGTACCTCGCCTGCGCCAAATTGGACCGTTGATCTTACTACCCATACCTATGTGCTATGTATCTTTGAATTTAGGTTACGCGATTTTAATGGGCGGGTGTTTTTCTATGTAAAAATGTGCGTACAAAGGGTTTTTGGTTTAAATGGCATGTGTGTGTTTTTGTTGAAATGTTGGGGAGTATTTGAATGATCTGTAGTTTGTGTTGTAGTTTTGTAGAAGCATAAAAGACACTAATTGGTTAAAAAGACTTCATAAAATAAACGTATAACCTGTAGATATAAGTCAGTATTAAATTCTAAACAGGCAACTTCAACCCTCATCTAATTAGCCTTACAAATCACTTAACGAAACGCTTCCGTCGGACTACGCGGAAAAAATTCCGTTTTCCAAAAAAAAAAGAAGCTAAATGCGGAAAAAGTAACCCTCTTCAGGGCTTCCATACATCTTGCTCACATTTCCACCGGCGTTTCCTTCACTTGTCTAGTTTATCAGCAACGGAAAAGCATTGCTTCCTGTGCTATCCGCCGGACTTTTATTTCGAAGCGTTTTTCCTTTATTTCTTTGTTTTTTCACCGATACGATTAGATAGTGTCTTGTTTTGTGTTACACATCAACGTGGTCGTCGAGGGTCGAGCGAAGTGTGCTTTTATTTGGTTTATAAGCCGTTTAGTTAATATCCTTGTAGAATTGTTTGTAAGCTCTTCTGGGATTATTTTGTCACTTCAATAAACTAATCTCATACTCCTACATTATTTATTCTACAAGGTAACATTATTGACGTCAACGTTCATCAATTTCTTCTCGCCCATAAATTAATCGTAAACTTTCAATAGGATTTCACCGATCATTGTCACATTACAGAGGACACATTATTGTGAAATTATGGCCACCTTATACGGTCACGTTTCAACCATTAACGGGAGACAAAACGTTCTAATTCCTGACACCACCAAATATTCACGAACGGTCGGCTATCATTGCGCAAAAAAAACGGATCGCGTACAAAAAACGGGTCAACGTATTTGAACGAAATTAGCCTTTACTATGCAGTTAATAGAGTGGTGTGTAACTGCATAATGGGTGTCACGATGTCCCATTGATCGGGTATCAACAGCTCCCTACTGATTGGCACAAAGCAAGTCCATCGTTTGTTCGCTGATCGGTGAACAATCGTGCCGCTGCCAATTGTCCGTGTTTTTGGTTTTGTTTTGTTGTAAAAATAACACAAACAGACGAACAGTAACATGATATTTGTGTGCGAGGGCAGAGTTGCTTGCAGTTTTAAAAAACATCGATAAAACCTTCACGTAATACATACCTGTATAGGTATTTTACCTACATGAGAGAACGGTGAAGTCAAAATAAAATATGAAGGTTTACACCTTTCAACCAAAAGTTTAAACGGTGTGCATGTTTTTATTATTTCTCTGTTATTTAGCATTTATGTAAAATAGGAGTACCATTCTTGACTAAAATCCTCAAAATAGCTACAATTGAAACTTTAAAATTAGGCCGATAATACCTACGTCTCAATCAAATTGATTGATTGAGTCTCTATCAAAACGCATTAACCACCAAAAAAGCACCATAATCATTTACGTTAGATCAATCGAATCCTTTAGGAACCAGCGCAAATACTCCACAGAGGTGCAATCTCACATCTGGAAGCGTTAAAACGGATTAACCAGAAGATTACAAGCGAAAAAAACTATGCACAGTGCGACAAAGACACCGGCGGCTTCGTCACGGTGACAATCGGTGGGATCCGGAATTATTCGGTTATTTCCAGCATGTTTTTTTGTCGATCATAGATGCTGTTTTTGGTGTCAGATGTAGACCAATAAAGTTATAGGGTGCGAGGTTTTTAAGCTGCGCATGATTGGAATTGGGGTTGATAAACGGGAAAGCAAAATACACTACGGTGTTCGAAAATACATTAGTGGTTAGTATGTGATTAACAAACTATTTAAAGGAAAATTATTACTTATTATAAGCTTTTGTTTATTAAGAATAGTTCACACACACTCGCGTATACTGACCCGATTCAAAATAGAACAACAGTGCAACGTCAAAGTTAGCAACTTGGCATCGGATGCATCAACAACTGCCTCTGCCGAGCATTCAGTGTAAACAACGCTTAACCTAACCCAATAACCGGTGCTATATCGCATTGCTTTCGGAGTATTTCGTTATTTTGTCTACACGGATGCTGGCGATGGTATAGAAGCGACCAGTTACATAAGAAACTTCGTATTCCGTTACCATCCTCTTTTAGCGTCTAATTATTGAAGTTTGGGTAAGGGCGAGGGAGGTCTGCGAACACTGGTGGTGGGTAACATTGTGGCGCGAACGTGCCGTGGCTTCGACTCCACAGGCTATTATTGTTCTGGCCAGCTCAGATGAAATATTGCCCCACTGTGCACGCCCGCACTGTTTTGCGAACACGAATTTGTTGGGAAAAATATTGGAGCAAATAAGAAGCCACAGAGAGGACTCGTGAGTAAACTTTGCAATGAGATTACCTATACAATATAGATGTATAGAAAAAGTTTGAGGCAAAATGGAAAAAGCTATTCTGTGGACGCCAATTTTCTGTTTATTTGGTTGTAAGCTACAGAACAAATCGCAAACAGAAGAAATGTAAACCCGACGGAATGTTTCTCACTTCTGGAAAATTAGTTTGAACATTAAAACAATATATCTAAACACAATAAATTTATACAAAATCACACGACATTTCGCCAGTAAAAGACCGTATCCACCAAATTCGATCCGAGGGGAAACCGGGGCAAAGTGACAATGACGGTGAGGCAAAGATAAATTTCTATCACGCACGGGATTAGCAGCCATTGTGTAACAGTGTAAGATTAACTGATAAGTGTCTACTTGTTAATAATAAAAGTAATGTTTATACAAGACGAGGGGCAAACCCCTGCAAGATGTTGTCAATATTTATGAAGATGTTTTTTTTATTGAAGTGATAGGCTACCTTGCCAATTAAATAGAGAGATGGGGAAGGAATGTAGGAAATATAAATCGATTATGATTATTTTTGGTAAAACATTCATGGATTCATATTTTAGACGTTATACCTACTTGTAATTTCTGCGAATTTTTGCCTTGTTTACAATAATATATTTTGCTTAATAATTAATATATATTTTATTTCGCCTGAAACACAGGATTACCTAATTCATGCACATAACATGTGTGAACTTGATATAGATTTAAGCCAAACTGTATTGGTTGCCCTTATGAGTTTTTAAATAAACTTTATTATTTATTATTATTATTCATTATAAAAAATTTTCATCCTTAACATATTGTTGATATATCAATGCTTATTTCAAATGATAGCCGATCGAACGGTGTCAGATGCACCAGGTGTCAGTTTGACAGCTTCTGTCTATCATAGATGCCGCATTGATCCGCCATTGCGATTGTAATGTATTGCGGGACAAATAAATAGTTCACTTCTCTACGAGCGAGTGTTTTGTGGGTAACTTATAGTTACTTTGGAGATCTTGAAGCTTTAGATGGATTGTGTGTTCTTTGCTTGTAATGACAAAATTTATATTTTATTGGGAAATTTCAAAATATGATTTATTCCAAATAAACAATCATGAACAAAAACAAGTAATCGACCTAACGAACGTTGCGATATTATCAGTCTGACATAAAATCATTCAAATTATTATTACATATTTTTAATTACTTAGTTCTTTCCTTATACAGTTGAAATAATTTGTCCGCCACTGTTCGCCGTCCCAATGACAACTGCACATCACATCTGTACGCCCTTGGTAAGCTGAGATCAGTGCGAAACGTATAAATATCATCAATAGAGGCAATAAACACTGTAACAATAATATTTTTTATTGTTATTATTACAATATGTGGGGTTTGACAGCCGCCTACCGTAATGAAGATGTAATAGGGCCGCGTGTATCACTAATCCTTTGCCGAAGGGGGTGGCCAGAAATGAAAGGATGTCACACGAATATGACAGATATTTTGACAGTAATGCAACGGATTCGACGCTACTGACTGATCTGCGGAATTAAAATCAACGCTTTTTAATTCATTGGTCCAAGGGATAATTATTTAAATAGCTGGAGTATTTCAATCAAAATTTGAAAGCTTAAAGCTTAAAAATTATGGTATTAACACAATATTTTGATAAAAGTATAACTATAACTTTTTGTCTATTACCTACGTTAACTCGATCAAAAATAAAATTCGCAAAATATTTGATCATCAAAAAACCATGATGTTCTCATAAAATAAACATCATTAACATATTACTCGGGCACCAACGCTTCTCGGTGAAAAATCAACATCACGTAATAAATCATTCATGGCCAACCATTGTGAAGCCCAACCGAAAATTATCGATACAGCTTTTTAATTCAGCCACGAATAAAAAATTCATATACCAGTAATAATTAGCGGAATCCATAACATGCCAATTTCACATCATGGTTGACAATTGTCCCCATGTTACCCTCTAAAAAATAATTACAAATCTATATTATTCATAACCTGATTGACATTTGATGTTAGATGATCCCTTTGTCATAAACTAGTTTGTCTCATCAAAAATTCATCCGCTTCATTATAAATTTTCTAAAAATGGTTAAATAAACTGATATTAATTTGCATGCGGCTCAATAAGGGTTAAGATAGTAACGGTAAAAAATAATAATTGAACTCTTATCAAAACCAGAAATGATTTTCTCTGACATCCTCTTAAGATCTGTGAGAAAAATATTTAAACTTTACTTCGAGTGGTAATCGAATAAAAGAAGTTTTATTAGAGAGCTAAAAAGAAGATGCGTTTCAAGAGATTTGGTGACGTTTTTATTGAAAAAAAGTTGCCAATCAAGTTTTCATTTTAAAGTTTGAATACGACGACATCTCTTTTATACAATTTACCGTTACCTCAATTTTTATTGGTTAAAAAAGTGTGAATTTGTTGAAAAAATTGTAGACTGGGGTCACGCCACTACCGAAATTAGGGTATATTCGCAACCTTTGAATGCACTTTGACACGGATGCTCAAAAAAAGAATTCTTTGATTACCCTGATGTTTTTTGCTGAAGATTTTTATTGAGATATCGACGTTTGGGTAACGGTGGTTAGATAATTTAACCATCACTGATTTAACAATGAATTTAACCCCTTAAGTTTGCGTAGACATGTGAAATTGCGATTTCAATCATCTTTAAGTAAAAGTGTAAAATACGGGACGATTTATCGAAAGTAACGGATTTTATGTTTGCAAATCATCGTACAAGTACTTCAAACTGAAAAATTATAACGCATATCTTTATATAATAGGTAGGTAAATAAATATATACCTGCTTATTTCTACAATCGTTTAATTATATCGTTTATCCAACAGGTACTTCATCAAGAGTCACGGAAACGGATCAGTCAGAAAATGTATCTTTACCAAAAACTGCAAAATCATAAAGGACAATGGTAATTATACCGCCATTATAATTCGTTAGTGAAGCAAGTTCAACTATCAAAGGTCCTTTTACGGGCACCGAATCGGAAGCGTGGTCAGCGTTTGTGCCACAACGGGCACCTTTAATGACGTGCCGATTGGCACTTTTAACTGATGTCACGTACGAAACCAGATCAAGAGATTTGTGGTTGCTGAAGCGAAGAAAGCAAGCTGTAGAAGAATATAATGATTCTGACTTGTTTGTGTTAGGTATGTGTCATACAAAACAGTAAAACCATATATGTGTCTGTGTTTTGTAAAATATATTTATGACATTTGTATCTACAAAATTTATAACTATATATTTTTTTTATCAATTCATCTAGATTAAAAAAAAACAAAATCATAAAAATATGTAGATAGATTTTCAACGTACGTTTTTTTCTTTTAGTTTTTTTTTTGCAGTAAGTATTTATCATAAAAACCAATACATAGTTTATGTCTCTGTACCTACTAATTAGGAGAGCAATATTTTTCGAAGGCAGTTTGTTAAAAATGAGGTATGTTAACTATTAAGTTATTTAGGTATTCAGTGTAACTCAAAGCGTGCCAGACTTTAGAACGCGTAATAATAATGTCTAATAACATATTTAATACTACTTTCCTTATATGTAGTTGACTGCCTACATACTTATTTTTTAGAATCATCGGAAATATCAACAACAATCAAATCAAGTCGTTTTACAAAGTTTAAAACTGTTTCGAAAATTTCAAATAAAAAGGACTCTTGCCTCCCATTTCTCAAAAAAGTGGAGTCCAAGTTCGAGTAAAATATTTCATTAGTTATAAACTTTGTTGTTAATTACGAGTATTAACCTTCAATTACCACAAAATAACTATTTCCACGAACCATCCTAATCTAGCCTCAGTAATGTCATGACAGCTCAACTACTTCATTGTGCAAAAAAAGATAATAACGTTGTCTCTGGTCCAAACAACCGGAACTACATGTCCGTCAGAGGACACAACAATGCGGTGGTTTGACTGCAACCTTACACCCACGGTTCGCGCATGCGCGCTATCTGTCTACAAGCGACTCCCGCGCAGCCTGACTGCCTGTCATTCGATAGGCGTTTGCGCATCGCAGCGCTATTATGTCCGATTCGCGTCCGGTCCTTTGTGCTGAGTAGTGGAGTTCGCGAAAATATTTTTGTGTAATGTTTTGTAGTAGGTACTTTTTTTTGGTAGATAACTAGTTAAGTTTAGTCTGGTATTGTTTCATTAGGTTTCAATGACTAGGCAGATATTCGGACTTTCAATGAGGACTAAGAAAATGATAATACATAATATTTGTTTTGCTCAAACAGAAAATAAGTAAAAACGACAAACATCTTTTAAATTAGCTTCCGTGAAAACTGAAATCAGAGAAATTGAGGAAACACGTATTTAATTGATTGAAAATTAAACATTCAAATAATGTCTACTTATTAATTGCGCTACATTCATCTAATTCAAAAAATCTACACGACGACACATTGCAAGTAACCCAATACTTTTACTTTACTTTTAACATGTTCGCGTAATCCAGGAATCCGATCCAACAATTGATTTCCGTTTCCTACCAGAGATAACCTCGCCACACCCCTCGCAAAAATCTATGATGCATTCAATTGAACAATTTATTTCATTCATCGGATGCTCACATGTGCTGTGTAGATTATGTACAGATAATGCAAGATTTTGCTGGGATTTCGTTCATAAAGAAACCTCGAAAATAGTGATTCATCTAACTAAAACTCATCGTTGTATATTTTATACGTACTAATGGTGTAAAAAAGCACATTTTTATCTCAAAAACAATTTACAAACTGCCAAAAAAACGTGTCCTTATCCTAAAATGATTTAAGTTTGTTCAGACGTCATAAGCTCAAAACAAATTAAAAATAATGAAGTGTTTCAGTCAGAGAAGGAGTGCACTCAAAAGGACACGACTGAACTCAAGGAGGATCAATAAAATCGACAGTTTATTGCATCCGTGCATGACAGAGTTTCAGTTTCGGGGCATAATTTATGAATGGACCGACGTTTTTGACACTTGCACTTGACACTTGCACCCAGAACAAGTGGTTCATTGTAAATTAACGAAAACAAGGAAAAATGAGTGCCTTGTCATCACTTTTTATGATAACGCTCAGTGACATTTGTGCATTAGGACGAGAGCACAGGTGGACCGTCTATGGAATAGTTATGACTGGGTGACTAATCCCCGTCACAGTTTAAGTTTGTTTTGATTTTTTCTGCTCACAACTCGTGTGATTCATCAAAGCACATAGGACTCGTACTAAAGATAGAACACAGACATTAAAAGAACTTACCTCCCAAGCAAACCGCCTGTCCTTCGGTTGGTTCTCCAATAATCCCAGAAAAGGTCCATATTGAGTTCCATTAGCAATATTCGCTCTAGCAAAGATCCCTCCACTTTTGAACATCAATTCACTGGGTAGGATGAAGTCTCTATCCCCTGGATCATCGTCATCTTTCGTCCCATCTTCGTTTTTGACCGTTTTTAAGTGGTCTAAAGGTCTGGGAAGGTACCCTCTTCCATAGTCGGAGAAGTTATTGGCTAGATATGTGTCTGAGAGACCAAAGTCTAGAGTACCGTAGTACTCTTTTACGTCTGTTCCTGGAGGCATGTTTTCTTGCTTGATGTGAACTAAGGTGGGCGCTGATTCTGATGTGGCAGAGTCAGTCGGGCTCGGCGGGGGACTGCCAGACTCTTGGCTGTCTGCTGCTGTGGACAAAATACCTTGGATTAATAGACTGGTAGTAATGTAATGTTCCGGCTAATAGCCGAAGTGCGGCTACACCTAGTTTTAGCCGGCTACAACTAGGCGGTCATTGGGCACCCCGACTCGGACAGGTTAGGTTAGAAGGGGATGCGGGGTCTAGTGAGCGAGCGAAGCGAACGAACACAGACCCCGCCATCCTCTTCGTGGTTATTTTTTTTAAACCACACAGAAATAGGAACTTTAAAGAGTTTTGAAGTTAGGTTAGAACTAGTTGTAGCTGGGTTGCACCTAGTTGTAGCCGGCTAAAACCAGGCATCGGGGGCGAAAGATTTGAGAAATAGGTTTGAGCAAAGATATATTCCGACAGTGATACTGTCATGGCCAATATTAATTCAAAAATTCAAATTAAATTTGTCCTCGGCCAAAATACATAGGTACACATTTTAAATGCTTCGGCCTTCGCTGATAGCACGTCACTTGGTGTAGAGACAAAGAAAAAGCTAGGGAAAAAATATCATTGCTGATGCTAATTACAACAATTTGATAATTAAGCATTTAATATAACTCTTTATCAATGTCCCAATGGTTAAGATACTTAACAATGGTTAATTAAAATGCCACTCCTTCATCATGGCGCATGAAACATAACTTTTTAAAACGACTACTATATCACTGCTATCTGTTATCTATCTCATTTAGTCGTCCTTCGTTTACTGAACAAAATGTTAAGTGTAGCGTTACGATCGCGACTTCTCATTATTATATTGATTAAGTTTTAATTTCCAGACATGTAGACGACACGTCTATTAATAATTAATATTCGTTCGCATTGTGTTCATTGCCGGGACGGTTTTTAATCTAATCAGAAGATTATGGAGCATGGAGGCTCCTGTTTAATTTGTAAATGTTGCGTGGTTGCAATTGTCAACTCTATGAACTTATGGTTATAGAAAGTAGTCTACTACCACTCAGCTATAGTGTGGTTTTTGTTATCGCATTTTACCACTTCATAACTAACTTATTTAAAGTAAGTTACAAAAACCCTTTAAATTTGGATGTTAAAGTAAATCTGAACACTTAGTAGTTACAACTTTGAACAGTTCTAATGCATATTTTACTCACATTTCATATGGAGTAGTAGTTGTGGAAAATAATAATAACTAACAGGTTAAAGCTTGAATAAAACATTCTTGCCTTAATAAAGAAGATTTCCTTTATTGGAAAACGAGAAAATGGTCGCATCATATTTCTTGATGTCCCCTTGCTCCTAATATTTTAATTCTTAATTTAAATATATTCCTTCGCTTAAACAACGCATGTCTGAGAGCAATAAACTCACTGGCTGGTTGTTTTATAGTTTAGCATCAAGCAACGAGCGAATTATAAAAAAGTGAAGACGTGCAAGATGTTGATCGCTTTATGTCTGTTTCCGCTGTTCACAAAGAACTTCCGCTTGTCTCTGGTCTTGTCTTTGGTTCATCCCTACTAAATGCAAATTCACAGACTGATATTTTTTTACTTTTATTAATTGAACCTTACATTTTTAGCCGCATGTTTTTTTTGTAATGTGTTTTAAATGGGATGTTTTTTTTTGCTATGAAAGACGGAGGACATTCACATAATATCTGAACAATGTATATTATTAACTTATCTATTCCCTTCTGAAAATATTTTTCGGTCTTAAATATCTTATCCAGTTTTACATAAGAAAGAAAAATGTTTATTTGCGCCAATGACGCATGACATGAAAACAAAATAAATGCGTTTTGCATTTCATATCTCAAATATTGCTTTCATTGGCCAGATTTTAATTTATAACAGGCATCAGGCATGTCTAGTTAAAACCAAATAAGCAGGAACTACGTAACGGTTACTTAAATTAGGAAAAAAAATAAAAAGTGTTTTCCAGAAATTTAACAAATGTAATACTGAGATAAGGATTGACCTAAATAAATAATACCTTTTGATTAAATTTACCTGTTCATAGACGTTTTAGATATTTTTGCCCCAAATACCTACTAGACTATTATTCCTAATCTATTAGGAATTCCGGAATTGAGCACGGATTATCCTGCAATGGTGTGTAACAAATGAATGCCGTTTCCCACGTAACACAATTAATTAGTCTTTTTAATTAAAAAAAAAAACTAAATACAGTAGAAAAAAAATCGACCAACAGACATAAGTAGATGTTCTGTATCATCGTCATCATCATCATCATAATAAAAAATAACAAAGAATTACAAGATCCACCCCGTGTTTACCGAAGAACACAAAATTCATAGAACACGCGTGCCATCTATAAACGACCCCCTGTAAGAGACACGCCATTAATCAAACTACCCTTTATACTACAACTCTAATATACTTGTTAAAACAACCCCCTATCTTGTCTTCATAGCACGTGGCACAGAAAAAAAGGCATAAAATGGCTCAGAAATAATGATAACTGCTTTACATTATAAAGTGCAGCGTTGAATAGGCAGGATGGATATTGTCGATGGCTATAGAATACTTTGAATGTACTTAAGAACATTTGAACCCTGTTGCTAAGCCAGTTCACCTGTCGTCGGCGATTGTTCTTGATTTAATTAATAACTGGAATTAGTAACAGTTCTTTAGAAAACTGTTACAAATAACGTTTTGAGCAACAGTTCTGTTCTTTAGTCTAGGTACTTCTAAAAGTCACGCTTTGTTTATGGAACTTGTTGATGATCTAAGAGTTTTTGAAAATTGAATTTAGAATTTTAAATGTCATTTGTTTTACCTAAATTTTAGACATTCGATTTGCGAATAGGACTTGAAAACCACGGATAATACCTATCGATGATGCAGTAAAGTGGAAGATATCTTTTTAAAAAATGGCATCTTTGTCATTTCAGGTTTCATAAACCTTGTTAAAATCATTAAAGAAGACAAGAATAATCTGAATAATTCACTAAATCATAGGATTGGAAATTCCGTACCTACTCCATTAAAAACAGTTATCTTCAAATTGGGGTCATTTCATTCAATAAAACAAACCGAATGAACGAGATAAAACCATGCCGTCTACGGAACAGATAATAACAAAATGATGAATGACAATTCTGTGAATCATCTTGTTCGGTCGCCGTCGCCATAGATCGTAGACGCGCTGTCTGCGCCCGCGTCTAAAGCGTGCGGTACGAAGTGACATTTCATGAACTATCAAACGCGTTGTCGACAGAACGTGACAATATGCTTGTTATCTGAAGGTAGGTCAGGTTATGTCAGTTTAGCTGTTTTAACACGAAATTAAGGTTATTGATTTGTGGTTTTTTAAAGGTCCGTAAATGGATGATAATGTGTGAGAATCAGGTATTAATTGCGGGCATTTGAAGAGTCCTAAGTTCGGCAGGCGACTAGCTTTTGACCGCGGCTCCGCCCACGTGGATATTGGTTATCGCGTAAAAAAGTAACCTATGTCTTTCTCCATATCCCTGGCTATATATCTGCGAAATTTCATGTCGGTCCGTACAGCCGTTTTAGCGTGAAAGCGTAACAGACAGGCAGAGTTACTTTCGCATTTATAATATTATAGAAAGGATTATGATGATGACCGGTCTTCCCGGTCTTCTTTAAATCGTAAAATGTTTCGTGTCGTTAAATTTGGTCCAACCAATATTGAGCAGCCTGTACCTACAGCTATCATTGGCCACGTTTAGATTTTGGATGGTGCACTGGTTTCCAATGAATATAAACAGTAATTTTACTTGTAATCTTTAGTGCCCGTTGTTACAAAAACAACCCAACGGACCTACTTTCGTACAGACATCTTATACAAATAATACCGATGCATACTCGGGACGTACCAACTTAAGGAATGGAGTCCCATAAAACTGATGTTCGAATTTCAAATTCAAATTAGCCGTCGCAAGGTCCATTTGTCGCGTTTGACCGCGAACGCTTCGTGCTTGGACAATGCGGACGAGCCGTCGTTAAATCTCTGGTTTCCGCAGAAACGCGCGACAGATTTAAAATAAGAACATGCACAGACATAGAATACGGTGGAGTGGCAAAACAGTCTTCTAAGTTTTTCTTCGAACGGAAGATTGCTAGTGTGTTCTAGGCTTTATGTTGAAGTTTCGTTAGTTAGTTATAAACTGATTGGTGGAAATTGTTTTATGTTGGAAACTCATTGTTGTTGTTTTAACGAACTGTGACCGAAAAGCAACTTTTAAATTTAAAAAGTTTATGTTACGTTAACATTAGTGTCAAGACAAATGATCTGAAGAGCATCTCATGTGATTTTTAGTCCAATGGACCCCACGGCTTGCTGATTTCACGTGTTAGCCACGGAGACTGACAATAAGCGCGGTTTACGTCGTTCTCTGTCACGACAGTTCACGGCCCGGCTGTGTTGACTCATAAAACACTCTTAACTCGACAAAAGACGCGCGATAATCGCACTATACGTAAACTTAACGCTTTATTGTTCAAGTTAAGGTTTAAATTCGTTTGACAATTCTTTTGAACAGGTGAATGTGATGGCAGGCTAGTGCTGGGCTAGCTCATCATATTCGGCGGCACCGTTGAGAAATTCACTTGCCTCACGGCCTGAATGGCTAGACGTTCGCGGAAACCCGTACTTTCTAACATTACCTAGGTGCGGTACGCTTTAATGAGTCACTTGTTACCATGGTTGCTTATGTAAATTTCCACATAAGAAATTAACTGAAAGATGCTTTCAACTCCAAGATTATCATATGAAAAGGCTGGTGTCTCAAAGTGGGTGCGTATTCTCTTATTGTGTTCCATGCTATGGCAATATCATTCATCGGGATATTAGAATGTTTCCTATATCTAAATATTCATATTGGCGAGTATGGAAATAGGTACGCGTCTATTTCAATGGGGATTAGTTATGTTCTAATTATAAATGTAGGTAATTTGCGGTTACAAACTAACGTAGTTAATTATAATGTTAATTGATAGTTATAATTACAATTTACCGATACGTTCACCTATTAGTCTACAAATACGCAAATTGTGGTTACACATTTCAAATCGAGTAAACAGTCCCGAAAATTATCGATAAGTAAACCATTTAACAAAAAAGAAAATAAAAGTCGGTGTCGATATTTTCGAAGCAAATCAAACAAGCCAGTATTCAAATACTTTTTCGCACTGGCGTGATGTAAACAAGATTTTTAACAATGCAAGGTGTGTTTCACAAGACGCAAACAATCTCTTGGACCCGGCGGCGTCCGCCAAACGATCACATCCATAAACTATGAAAAAGAAAAAAACATCATCAGAGATTCATAGACTTTTTTCTTTTTCGCACACCCTTGACAGAACCACAGATAATGTTAAGAGCGTAGATAAAAAAGAGACGGTTAGTGATGTTTATTTGTGGTTAACAAGCGAAATAATTTGAAGAGCTTTTGGCCTCTTTGGGCTTATCCTGTTATCTGATTTTACGGTCATTAGACTGTTTGCGTTTTGAAGTAGAAGATTGTACAAGATCGTCAATTTAGAAAAGATAAAATACCATCTCTGATGTTGTTAGTAGTCTTTGATAATACGTGATATTGGTGATCAATTGATTTGTATTTTATATAATTTCAAAAACAACTTAAAGATATGTAGAGAACAAGCAAGAAGAAAAATTCATGAAACAAAATATTATAACTGAATTAAATAAATCTTGTTAAAGTATAGTGAAAGGAAAAACGCATTTCTTCAGTTTTAGTGTAAACAAGAGAGCTTATGTAATCATCAATTGGTCAGAATACCTAAGTACAAATTTTTAAGGTAGGTAGGTACCTACATAAAGAATTTTCATAAATTCCTGAAAAATAATGTTGCGGCGGGTTTTATTTCTAAACCACTTGTACCTTAATCTGTGGTCTAAGCTAGGCAAATAGGAACTCCTTATTATGTTTTGACGAAAGATATTGATTGTAAATATATAAAGACACTATCTTTGCTTTCAAAAAAAATTACGTTATAGTTGTTACTGCACACAATATTCTTAGGTACTAACCTCGCCTTCTTTAAGTAGAAAACCGAAAACCTAGGTAAATACCGCCTATTTCTAATTTCATTGTTTGATATCAAGTTCAACTAAAGACTGTATTTTTCTTTTCCAACTGTAGAACAGTATCAAAAAGACCAAATTGAATAATTTTCTCCATCAATTAAAAACTCACCAGACATCTTCATTCTGTAACTCGTTTCAAAATTCAGCATTCGTACAAATGTTTATTATCATTGTCCGTAATAATCACTAATAATAATTAATTTAATTTAATTAAAAATAATCGCGTTAAACCTAATTCACAAATGGGTGGATTGTCACAAACAAAAAAAAATGTTGTTTTAACTAAACACTAAAGTCTGCACAACACAATTAGAGATGAGTGATGAATTCAAAATTTGAATTTTGAAATTAGATGAATTTTCTGTGTAGTGATGTACGGTATACTCGTACGCGTGACGGTATACTCGCGTGTGATAGTGCGGCACGGTATGTGCGGCGTCGGCGACGCACTGTGCCAGAATAACGCGAGAGGAAGCGAGAGCCAGCTCATCCCTAGGATCCCGAATCACATACCCTCGCCCGGGCGACCCGCCGCGCACCTCACCCGCACCCCCTCCGCTGTCTTTGTGTTACACCCCTCTCTCTCACACAAACGTTTCGGGGTCGCTATACAAGGTTACCGTCTGAAAATAATCGGCGAGATTTTTCAATGGACAACGCTTTATATTTTGGAAAATAGTTGGCTGGAGTTTTTGAAAAGCTGTTTTTACAGCTTTTTGTGTTTAAATCTTGAGTGGAAAGGTTATGTTTTGAATCAATTCATTCAGTCAAAGTGGTTTTACTGTTTTTGTTTAGTTGAAATTACTTTGATTTTTATTCGGAACTATTTCTCTAGTTAAGTTCTATCTAAGTAGGTATGTAGGTCAAGTTACCAACGTAAGCTATACCCAGAAAGGCTTCGATCGATTCTTTATTAAGAACCCTTTCCTGAAACCCCATAATTCTTTCATGAAATTCATAACAAGATTACAATAACGACACTATTACAATATTTTACATCGGGAGCGACCTACAAACAATGGCCCTTCACTTATCGACGGTGCTTTATAACAAATCACTTGTACAACACGACCAGATAACTTAGACCTCTGATATTTCAATTGAATACCTCTCTGTGTGCAATGATTGTGTAGTGTGTGGGGGGCGGAGGGGATCGGTTAGTGCTGGTCACTGATACGAGACAAGGCGCCGATTAAGAAAACAAACTTGATTGAATGCGAGCCAGCAAGCTGGAGTCTTATCGTATCGTGTTCGATCGGTCTGTGAGGCTACCGTGCTGTTTTGTGCCAATTCAAATCATCAGGTGATTTGAAATTAACTACGCATAACGGAAGCTTAGTAGGCGAACCTTCCTGAACATTTACGAATTCAAACCTTTTTTTACAAGGCATTGAAAGTTAGAGTCAACCTTGTGGTGGTCCGAATTAGCAGTTACGAAATTAAAGGAAGAATGCTTTTGTTACCAATCGACACGTCATTATTATCCTAATATCAGGATCAGTCGTTACTCGTAAGTAATTAACATATTCCTTCCTTTTGAACAACCAGACCAAAAAGAAAACAGTACAAAAAAAATCTAAACCAGTTCATAAAACGCAAGACGTCCATTCTCTTAAGCGAATAAAATTTCAGTGCACAGTTGCGTTTTATTCAGCGTATCTGAAAATAGCTATCGCCGTAGAATGTGCCAAGCGAGACGGCAGATAAACTAGATAACGCTCAAGATCTCCGGCGGGCGGCGCCATTGGTCGCCGCGGGCGGTGGGCGGAGCTCTGCTAGTGATGCACCAATGGGATGCGCCTTATTATCTGCGTCTTTGTCTGTCAGCGGATTCTGTAGTGATGTGGCAGGTGCTTCGGGCATCGAGAACGAGGCCGGCGGTATATACCTACCGAAAGTACTGAAAATACCCATAGGTATAGGTATAGTGGTACAGCTCTATCTGCTAGCAGTAATGGCCGCTTGAGCTCGCTTTGTCTTTTATGTTCCCGATAAATAAGGCGTTTCTATTGATTTTAATCGTTATTGGGAACAGGATGGGATAAGTCTATTTCCCATTTGGTTGAACTAGTCTTGGAATAACCGCAGTTTTTATATCGTTGGCTAGAGATATGTTTAGGTGTGTGTTAATTAAAATCAACAGTCTGTTGTAACTTCTTGGTGATTCCCTATTTCTTGTTCGTTATTTATTTACTGATTTTTATTTGAAAATGGAAGTGTAGGTATATGCCATTTTATGACGTCAATCATTCATATAATTGAAAATATAAACAACGTTGATTGAATCCATCGCAATTTTTTTATTTGACCCGAGATAATGAAGTAATTCAACACTAGATTATAGTACCTCTATCACAAGATTACTGTCATATTGCGGATTTGCTATCTTTTGAATTCAACGCATTATGGAAAATAACAAAAGAATTACTTCGAAGATGAACATAAATCGTCTGAAAAAACAAAAGAAACATGCATCTCATTTCCTCACAGAACATTGGATGGCACTTTTATAGGTGATCTTATCAACCTTAGCTAGAGACATTACTTCAATTAGAACTTTTTTATTGATGGCTTGCTCTTGACCTCGATCACGCCTGATGGAAAGCGATTGATGAGGCCTATGATGGAACGAGCATGCCCAGAAGTGCCTTTTCACCCTTGCTTCAGACGAGTTATCTATACTATCTATGCTAATATTATAAAGAGGTAAAGTCTGTGAGTTTGAGAGGTTGTAGGAGGTAATCTCTGGATCTACTGAACCGACTTTGGAAATTCTTTTTGTATATGACAGTCAAATTCATGAGGAAGGCTATACGAGAACGGGTAATTCCAACGGGAACGGGAAACAACGGGATAAACGCGTATGAAGTCGCGGGTAAAAGCTAGTATTTAATACTTTACGCACACAAATAATATACACGGACGGACTTAATGCTTTAGACATTTTCTACCAGTCAACCTTTGAGTGACGCAGAGACAAAAGTGGTAGGTGTAGTGGTGGTTATGGCAACGAAACCGTAATACTAGTTTCAACTTTATCGTCAGAGATATGTAAGCAATCGAGTTTAATTTAAATTCTTATTACCTTTCCTGTGAATGACAAACTGAACACGAAAACGTGAAGGTGACAACTAGAATCGATTTGTGACAGACACGATGCCCGATAATCGATTTCCCGTTTCTACCGATGCTGTAATCGATTCCTCGGTCCTTGTTTAATCGATTGTGTGTCAAGTTTTTTATGGAAATTGGAGAATTGTAAATGTTCAGGTGTTAATAGGGAAAACTGTATTCCATTTCGTTGCATAGCGTTACTTTAACTTGCAAAACATCAAAGTTTAAGTAGAATAAGGGCCGGTTTTTCGATTGAGTATTTGGAGTTAAGAGGGTCAATTCTAATAACTCTTAAGCAACGTTCACATTCGCATCTCATTCACAATCAGTCAAAAAGGCCTTAACTTTCACACATTTTTGACAGATTACGTATGAGATGAAAATGCATTTTAAAAATGAGTAGAATTGGCACTTTTAATTTTGACATTGGCAGAATACTAGACAATGGTATAAATAAAAAAAACTTTTTCACAAAAAAAAGAAACCGACTTCCAAAAAACACTACAAAGTTCAAAATAACTTTAATTTCGGAAGTCGGTGTCAAATAAAGAAGAAGCAACCAAAAACACCGACTTTATTTTTTTTTTTGAAAACGTTTTTTATTTTTCACTTTTTAGTGGTACTCCACACCTAACAACACCACTGGAAAGTCACAGGAAAGCAAAATTACGCAATTTCGTATACATGGATGATTTTTCCACATATCTTTTTCCAGCTATTTGGATTTAAAAACAAAACTACAAAACCGATAAAATTTAAATGGGACCATTTGGGAAGTATACCCTTTCCAACAAAAAAAGATTTTTTCAAATCGGTTGGCAAGCGACGGAGTTATGCGCGAACAAACATAAAAAAAAAAAACAAACATCCGAATTGAGAACCTCCTCCTTTTTTAGAAGTCGGTTAAAAAGTAGAATTCATTAAAAGAACCTATTCGAATTTCATCATCATCCGCCATCTGACTTTACCCATTGTTGAGCATAGGCCTCTCTTCATCAAAATATAGTCAATGAATCTCATTAATTTGTCAAGAAAATGATCTAATTTAATTTGTCAAGGAAATTATCTAATTTCATTAACTTCCCCGCTGGCTTCACAAAACCATAAAACTCAATTTTTACTAGTTTCTAAAGAATGTCCCACATTTCAAATTTATCCTGTCCCGCAAAATATGAAAATTTAGCCGGAGCGAGAATTTATATCATTTCATAAACGACATTATGAATTTAAGGAAGGCAGTACGTAGCGTAACCGCAAAATGTTTACCTATATCCGTGTGGGAAACAAATAGGTATGTAGTTTGAATCTATTGTAGGAGGATTCATTCACTTTTTAAGTTATAATTAGATATTAGTAGGTATGTAAGTATGTAATTAGTTTAGAGAGGTCATCTTTACCCTGAAGCCCAGTTTCTCCAACGAATATTCTGCTCTGATTGGTTGAATAAATTTTCAACAGTCAAACGCATCACTGCCAAGAGATATTTTTTCCTGAAACCGAGGTAAGAGTGAAAAACCTCCAGGGTTGCGGATTCTGTTCGAAAGAGTCACCGTGGCCCCGGAACGCCCTTTGCGTTCCGGGGCACTAGGAGGAGTACGGGTGGGTTTAGTCAGTAAGAGTCTGACACTCCCTCCCGCTCCACCCGGAGCGGAAGGGGTCATTTGATGATTTCCCATCCATAAAAAAGAGTGAAAAATCTAGTTTAATCAGAGAATTAAAGTACCTACAATTATTGTTAGTTCTTGATTTTTTTTTTAATGTTTATTAAAGAGCTTTTTCGCTAATGCGAATATGACACTCTATGGGTATACACAATGTTAACATTCATTTAAACTATGTAGTATCATTTTACAGCTAGGTTCTGGGTCTGTTCTTCAAAGCGAACTTAACCATATTTATTACAGGAATTATATCATCCGATAGCAGGTTTGATAGGTCTGTGTGTTATTCCAATTTGTGTTCTGAGCGATTGATTCCGGACACATCTCATCAAAATATGATATGTGATCTTCTTTACACGTAGATACTGCTAACAGGTGATGTTATTATATTTTTTTCATTTTAGAACCGATTTTATTGAGAGGCATATTATGTCCTGAACGAAGCCTTAATAATATGGTTAAGTCCTCCCTGGTAATAAAACACTTATCAATCTTAGGTGAATATGAAGGTTGTGAATGTATTGTTCTATTATTTTAGGTTAAGTTCTCCTGAAAAATATAATGTTTGTTGTCGAGCCAATTTCGATCGAGAATGTATAAGCATTTACATAGGTAAATGCGCCTCCTTAATTAGCCGAAAGCAACTGATTAATTCCCAAGCAATTAGCGAATGCTAAATTCATTATTTTTTATCTCACTTCCGCTTTGTTAAATTCTAGAGATGTAATGAAATGATCAAAAACAGGAAGTACCTACGTAATAATATGGTTTATCACATCAGCTAGAAAAAATGCTTACGCATATGGTAAAAAAATGAATACCTAAATGCTGAAACCAGAATATCGAATGATCACGGAAAATACGTACATTTACGAACAAATAAGGATTTCATTGATGCAAAACGTCTAAATTTCGACAAAAATTTAAATCGTTACTATATTTTGAATACAGACGATATAGAAGGGCAATGTGTTTGGTACAGGTAAAAAAGAACGTATTCAGGTAGGAAGTAGAAAATATACAGTAACATACACCAAAGTTAGGAATCCGTGTTATATATTCTGCAGGCTTTTTTTATTTTCATTGTCACTTATGTGTGTGTACCTCATGGACTGTCGTCAAATACTGTTTCTTCCTCCTTTCTTTCACCAGTCAGTTTTCATAGAAAAGGTCACTTCTTACAAGAAAAAATAAAAGACACGAAAGCACCAGCTATAAATACAGGGAACCTTATATTTCAAGGTCCAGTTTCCCAGATCACTTAAAAGGAGTACAATTTTGTAAATAAAATCTTTTGTAACTAAGTATTAAAAAAAACAATCAGAATGGTATTAATCAACTCTTCAAAGTTGTAGGTAGTACTTCTATTTGCTGAACACAGAACTATGGCAGCCGTCGAAACAAACCCGGGGCAACCAATAGCATCCGAGCAGAATACCAAATGACTTAGCTACGTGACACAGAGCGGCCCAGGGCCACTTCTGTGGCGACAGCTTTACTCAGGGATTCGTCCCACCACCCCCCTTTGTTAGTTGCGTGACAACCCTACAAGAATACTTGAGTGGAACAAGGATTTTTGTGAAGAGTGTGTGGTAATACGGAACTATTGGATCTTCAATTAACGAAATCAACACCATTAAAAAAGATGGAAGATGTCCCAAACAAGACTGATTTATAGGAATCGATAAGATGTGACGATAATAATGTTAAGGGTAACAATAGAAAACACACAGACACTCACGTTTTCACAGCCCCAAACTTTTCATTTTAGCTTTCAGATGAAGCTTCTAGAGATTTCTCTTCCCCATCTAGCACTTTCTTCAACATTAGGTCACAATGTAGAGAGAAAGGAGAAAAACAGAGAAACATGTTTATTTGAGACTCGCACAGAACCAAAAACAAAACAAAATTAAGTGAACAATTTAAAAAGACCTGTGCGAAGTCAAAAAGACTCCTATCACAGCTTGTACGGTGATTTAGAAAAAAAAATGCAGCGCTATGAATCTATGAAGCTACGGACACACTTACGGCAAATAGACTAAATAGATGAATAACGTAGAACGATGCAATGAGTTTTAAACTCAGATACATATTATCAAGGCAAGCCATCACCCAGCTCCTTGAATGCAAGCCCATTGTGATCGTTGCTATCGGCGTGATAAACTGCCGCCGCCACTGTCCAACCACTTTCAAAGGATAAACGATCGAGTTTAAAATGTCCCTCAATGGACCGAGCACAATAGATCGGTTCCTGGAGAAATGTAATCTTAGGTAGAATGGAATGCGAATTGGAAATGAGAATTTTAGTGTCGTTTGCTTTGGAAATGAAGTTTCAGCTAAAATTTTTGAAGCTAGTCTAATCTTCTCTCTCTAATCTCCACTAACTTTTACTAATTGAGTAATTGATTAAATAATAATCGATCATAAATTGTAAAAATTTTTGGTCTTCTGTTTTAATACATACATAATGGGTGTCTGAAATTGTCCCAAGGGTATGTTTCCTTGTGACAATTATAGACTTACTTTGCCCGCGTGAAAGTCTAAAATTTTAAGACTAGCCTTTGCTAGTCAAAACACTTTAACGCTCATGTAGATAGACCAACACCGTCTAATTCTATTAAACCTTCTAAATCAACGTAAGCAAAACGCACCGCCCCACAATCCACTACCCCGGTACA
The DNA here is from genome assembly GCA_947386135.1 of Melanchra persicariae. Classification (NCBI taxonomy): domain Eukaryota; kingdom Metazoa; phylum Arthropoda; class Insecta; order Lepidoptera; family Noctuidae; genus Melanchra; species Melanchra persicariae. The sequence goes on along the minus strand of OX376664.1, from coordinate 7,786,127 downwards.
AGCCATTTCACTAACACGAACACCCGAACGTTCAACGACCACCAAAAGAATCACCTTTAAAATGTCCGATTTAAATTGTTCCGACAAAGGGGCGAGCCATTTCAATTTTGAGTGAGGAGAGTTCTAAATCGAAAAGTGCGATAGCCACTCCGTAAGCGCCTCCTGGGGCGACTCTATACAATTTATAGACGTAATAAAATAGCATTAGAAAGTATAGCTGTTACTTGAGGATAGAGATTACCTCACGATCTGTAGCTTAAGCACCCATTTTGGATAAGTGGTAAATAATAAATATATGAAAAAAAAAACACAAATCAACGTAACTCTTTGGCTAAAAGAATCCATTATAGATACCTAGTATTGACAACTGATGGTCAAAAGATAATGAAAAAACAAACCAAAAACTAGTCCGTAGGATACAATCCCACTTAACCTTAATTGTGTAATGGTGGTCAATTTGGAAAACAGCACACGACAGGAACGGAAGCAACTAAGTTAATAATGTCTGAAAACGTTCTGAAACATGATGGAAGCGTTTCTCGCATGACGGCCGCGCGTGCCCAGCAAACATTGTTGTTTATTCTCATCACTGGATCACCGGCCAATTATAGCGCTTGATTCAGTCAGATAAAATCTAGTTCGATTTTCGAAATAGAATTCGGTTTGGCATTTGTCGTTTTACGATTACGTTTGTCGATTTGTCGAAGGAAGCTTTCAGTTCAAGAAAATATTTATAAAGATGTAGATAGATTCATTTTATGAAGCGTTTACATTCGCAAACTGTCATAATCACATCTAGTTTGCCTCATTTTTACATTGACTGACGCTCAGATGATATTGCGACTTGATTTTCAACGTACGAGAATTGGCCCTTTTATAAGACACTAGCTTTTGCCTGCGACTTCGTATGCGCATATCCCGTTCCCGTAGGAATTTCTCGTTCCTGTATAACCTATAGCCTTGCTCATGAATGTGGCTATCATACACAAAAAGAATTTCCCAAATCCGACTTGTAGTTCCAGAGATTAACAAACAAAGTATTCAGCTTTATTATAATAGTAAAATAATATAGATTAATGCTACCTTGACCATAGACATAAATGGTAACCTTGACTACCGAATTGATATGATGAGGTGAATAATGAACAGAAATTGAAGACCAAAACTCGCCCTGTTCTTGTATAACCTCACAACTTTAGTTTGAAATGGATCAAGTCAGGAACTCAGGAGTCAAGAGTTAATTAAGGGGAGCTTACTTCTAAAACACTTGCCGTTAATCGTGGAGCGTCGGAAGTGGGGAAGTATCATGTCAAATTAAGTAATCGCAGTGTAATTGAGCCCGGTATCAGAGAACAGCGTCGACTCATCAATCAACCCACCCTACTAGCTGGATTTTCTTTGCGTCCAAGTTTGAAACTTGCAGCGATTTTGCAGCAGCAAAATTTTCTCGACAGTTTATTTTATTAAATGCGTATAAATTATAATTACACTGGTTTCAGTCATGTTTTTTGGGTTTTCGGTGAGCTAACACAGGCCAGACACTCAGACAGTGTACCCTGTAAACCGTGAATAGTGATGTACCACATTTGAATAAATGTATAATTTTGACACTATCAACTTAATGTTCAGGGTTGGTCGTTTGACTTAACACGAAGCGTCATTTTTAGAACCAATCAAAGGTATCAAATCGTGTGCAAAAGGTTATCAGCAGAACTGACAATGAGATCACGGCTATTAATATCGCGTGACGTTGCAAGCTAATCAATGCCTTGTTTCTCATTATCTCATTGATTTCACAAGATAATTTCACGATTATTGTATACATTGATCGACTGGCATGGCTTTATAATCTTACATTACTGAATTCCAGACAAAATAGTTGATAGTACCTAATGATACTAAGAAAACTCTAGTTACTGGAATTAATTCTCGAAAATCTTAAATTTATTAAAAAAACCTCTATTTATACTGAACCTCACTAAAAAAACAACATTTTAAAAGGTCAAAGTTACACAAATAAGTCTATCCTTTTATGAGCCATAATTTTTGTGCACCTTAGGCCTTTCGGAGTCAAAGATGACTCTGCAGAGTTATCTTTAACTCCGAGTTAGTTGGTAACCCGAGGCCATTTTGTATGAAATATTTGTTATTCAATCTCGTGTTAACAACTAACCAAGAGTTCAAAACATAACTTTGGTTTGTGCAAGCAGACCTTAGAGTGTTTTGTCTTTATTAGTTGAACACGGATTCGTCATCGCTATTCCCATTTCTTTTATGCATGGGAAATCACCAAATGACTCGAGGAGCGGGAGGGAGTGTCAGACTCATACTGGCTAAAACCCATACGTGCTTCTCATAGTGCCCTTTGCGTTCCAGGGCCGCGGTGACTCTTTCAAACAAAATCGTGTTTTAAACCCCGCTACCGCTTATGACGTGTCCCACACAAACCAAGTAACGGTGTTATCCTCACTTCAGTTTTAGTAGTCATTACAGAAATCTCGCTAATGCGTCTTGAGTTGCGGTTCAGTGCCGTGTGGAACTGCTTTTATACAGGGGGGGAGAGCCTTTATTTATAGCATTAGGTTTTTTTAGTTGGCAATTTAGATATCACAATGTTTTCGCTCTTTGTTAGCTAATTCACTTGTTTGTAAGCTTGGAAGTTAGACATGGAGGTGTTGTGATTTATGATTTTGAAGAAAATTATGGGTAAAGTCATGTCGATGGTATGAAGTTCAATAGTGGGTAAGCGAAATCATACAAAAGGGCTTTCTATACTTTTAAGCTTAGTGGCATTATAATCCGGCCAGGGCTGCGAATTTGTTGGAGACAGTCACCACGGCCCTGGAACGCAAAAGGCATTTGGAGCAACACGGATGGGTTTTAGTCAGTAAGAGTCTGGCACTTTCTTCCGCTCCATCCAGAGCGGAAGGAGTCTTTGGATGATTTCCCATACTTAATGTTGCTATAGAAAGCCGATAACACGTTGTATAACTTAGTTAATAGGTCGCTAATAAGCTAACAATAAAAACATGAGCAGTTGTAATAAGAGCCTTTCAAAAGATTTGGTTGCCGAAACTTTTCTCAGAACTCATTTTAAATATTGTAATGCACGTTTTGTCCGTGCAGAAAAATATTTTCTCCATTTCCTTCTTTCTTTTTCAGAAATTGCACAACACTAAATTAATGAACCTTGCCATTCATTCATTCTCACGAACTAAAAATCCACAGTTCACTAACCATCTACTACAAAATTCGGACCCTACAAAGTGTACGTATTCGAGTTGATAACAACGGCTGTGCATTGACTCCGGTACAAAGGACTCTCGCAAATTACACACCAGCCCAGCAATTACGTGCCCATAACAACAGATACATTTGTATGACAATGTGCGAGATTTTTTGCGAAATTCGATATCGTACTCGACGGTACGACTTTGTTGTGAGAAAGAATACGGAATAGTGCAGTTTTGGAAACGGTGAAATTTCGCATTTAAATTTATGTTTTTGATTTGATTTATTTGTTTTGACTGTTTATCGTTAAGGTGTGGTGACGTATTTGATAAGTACAAGTGAAACAAGATATTTCAATGAAATTACATTCGCTGGGTCGGTTGGTTGGAAAATTATCAATAACAAGTCTTATCAGGCTCTTTGATAATAACTTAATGCATCACCTGTTTTACAGAATTTGAAAAACTTTTTGTGGGATTTTACATTCAAAGCTTACAAATGCAGATGTAAACTGCCTTAGATGACAATCCCACTTTTTGGAGAGTGTAAACTGCAAAAACTTTTGAAATGCTCTGTCTTCTTCTGTTTTTTTTTTGTAAGAATCTATCGACTGGTCCCGGCATTGCACGGATGCAAATCATATACGTAAGCCTTTCTCGTTTACAGCTCTTTCAATTAATGAAAACCATATCAAAATCCGTTGCATGGTTTAGGAGTGAGCAGAGAAACAAAGGCAGAGAGCGACTTTGTTCTATACTATGAGAAGAAGAGATAGCGATAACCCAACGTTGACTATCTCACTTCAATAAAATCAAAAACATAAAATAAAGTAACAAAATTGTCACAACCAAAAAACCAATTAAAAGTCCATCACAAAACTCATTAACTCCCACACTATCAGTCAGATAAACAACAGTGGCTGACCTCTCGCCGGTCCTAGAACTGATAAGGGCCACACAAACACCATCGATATGACCTTACACCTTGCATCCTATACTCAGAATCAGCATTCGTGCCATCTTCTATGAACCGGCACGTTTCATGATGCTCTAGTTACTGACGGTGATAGGTGTTCACCGAAATGCGATAGTGTTTTGTTTTCTGATGAAGAGGTGTCTCAATAATATGATAAGAGAGGCGGGCTGTAAATCAGCGTTGACCAGTGTTGTGGCCATACTGCACACTGCTCGACATTTGCTGAGCCCGCTCCTTTTGCCACACAGCTCAATTTTTTTTGTTTTTTGTTCATAATATTATGACTGTTGTGTTGGAAATAAATGTTTCTTTCTTTCTTTCTTTCTTTCTTTCTTTCATGAATCGGCACGTTTCATGATGCTCTAGTTACTGACGGTGATAGGTGTTCACCGAAATGCGATAGTGTTTTGATTTCTGATGAAGAGGTGTCTCAATAATATGATAAGAGAAAGCTAGTGGTCTAGAAATTCTAAGTCGGGCTTTAACAAGCGGTGTAAAAAGGCCTAGATGAGCTATGGTCTATGCAATAAGACTATGAATCGCAATTGTGAGAGTAGTACCTATGTTTCTGGTTACTAAGAGCGACAATTTTCGCAACTTGAGAATTACTGAGGGCAAAGTTATGACATATTAAAAATACCGGTCAAGAGTGAGTCGGAGTCGCGCACCGATGGTTCCGTGCCATCATGATGATTTCTGAAAATGTGTGCTATTTAGGTAGAGACATCGTTTTATTTTTCCTGTAATATTTACATAAACATAGAGATATCCAGCTGTGACAGACGGACAGACAGACTGAGTGGCACCATAAGGGTTCTAATAGGGCTTTTTATTGGCTTTCAGCGAGCTATAGACAATTGAACTTAGGTTTTTCACTTTCGTGTCAGTAAATCTTCGCAAAAGGTGACTACATTCGCTCATTTGGGTCGAAAACTATTCATTAGTCAACACCACTAGAGGTATAATCCTAAAGGTCATATCTGCAAACTTTGACATGGGCTATTTCCCGCAGCACGTGCCACACTGTCTCTTATAAAATAATCTCTATTCGCACCCAAACGACTGCTAAAACTTAAACATAATAGAGTATATTATAGTACATTATCAACAAAGGTCGATGTGACCTTGTATGATAAGACAAAGATAAGGTCCTTATCATTAAGATAACATTGATTGGAAACCCAAACACGTGTACTTGCGTCTACAAGGTTTTTATGGTAAAACTAGTTTTTATTTAATGTCTGTTGTTGGAGATAATGATAATTTGAAGTAGGAAATCCTGCTTAAACATGAAATTGAAATGGAATTTTCATGACCAAGGACGCGAAAAAATGTTATCCAATAATCTTCAATAACAATAACATTCAAGAAAGTTGCTGATTCATACTAAAATAATGTTAACTTGTTCTCGTTTTAAGGTTCCGTACGTCCGAATAAAAAACACAACGCTAGTTAGAAATAATCTACATGTTTTTAGTAAACGAGGCGACAGACATAACTATGTCACTAGATATATAGAAACCAATTAGTTAAACCAGATTTCAGACTTGCTAAAGTAGCATAGCAACATCTCTCATGGGATTCTGTTTAAAGTGTTATAATAAAATACCGTCACATTATGAATTGAATAAGAAAAATTTTAAAATTTCATAAAACGCACACTATGCAGACAAGGTAAGTATTATAAACTAGGGCAGTACATTGATGATAAAAATACTTGGCTCTATGCTGGTCCACTCCACAGCGACTATAGCGCCCAAACTTTGATTAAGACGTGACAACATTGTTGGACCCACTGAAGATTGTAAGACCATATTGCATTGTATAGACTCAATCTCTTTTGCATTTTAATAAATAATTTCACGCAGTTACCATGATTTTGAAACCCTGATTTAAAAGAGTGTCCATGTGTATTCATTCTTCTCCATAAGATCTACTCTTGGAACGTGCAACTGCCGCGCTGGAGATAGGGTCGGCGAGTGTGTCTTGCTGCAGAACAAGTTGCTGTTTCTGTCGCTAGCGCGGCAGAACTAGCTTTATCTATTTGACTGACAGACCTTGACAATTCAAAAGTGCCTGCAACTCGTCTATTTGAAATAAAGGATTTTGTATTTTGTAGGTGATGCTCGTGATCCGATCCGTCCGATTTGCTCCGAATATACTGGACTTCAGTTGTAATTTGGTACACATATCAGAGTATGTGGCTGTGGTTTAAAATAATGTTATGATTCGTCTTGAACCCTTTGCGCTTGGCCGGTTTTTTACTAAATCTTAATAGAAAAAATACATTCTGAAACAATGTGTAGGTTTACGAACGCGACTCGCTCGCACTTCACCGGATTTTCCTTTTTATTGTCCTTTTCTGGTAAACCTAAGGAGATGGTTCAGACCATTTTGTACATGAAAATTAGCCTTCAAAAAAACAGTGAGAAATGCAGTCAGTCGTTTTCGCAGTTCGCACAAACCATTTCACCAATGATAATGGGCCCGTCAGTGAGGCGCGGGGCGCCCGGCTGTGATCTGTCACCGGTGAATGTGTCAAAGGGTTTTTGTCAAGGCGCGAATTAAATCGGCCAGCGGGAGGCACGGCGCGATTGATCGTCAACTGGTTATACCCGATTCGGGGAGAGCACCCTGAATGGAAGTGGAGTTTTGTGCTGGGAATTTTGTGATTCCATGTATGTATTTGAATTTGGAATGTTTTTTTTTCTATGGCTTTGTTGGTCACTTTCAATTTTTCAAATTCCGAATGTAGTTTCAATAATTGGTTCTTTTGAACTTTTTGGTTTACGCTAATCGTGGAAAGATTCGAGTTCGTAACTGATCCAGTGAACCTACAATAAACACGAAAGCACTGTAAACATTAACAAACAGGGAGCATCACCCCACCAAAAAGAATTGAAAATGATAACTTAATCATTAATCATTTTCCTAATACAAAGTATGAGAAAGACATTACGGGAAGCGAGTTTCATCTGTTACCCCAATGCGCCGATCAAATAATTACCTTCTCGATAAAATATTGGCAGGGCTTCCCCAGCGAGCGTCGGCGTCGCGACGCGGCCTCCTCCCTGCGAGCCACAACTGTCGATGTCACCTTAATTTACGGCCTTCAATTATAAATTTTACACCCAACGAACTACAGAAGAACACCAACCCTAAACACAACATAATAAAGTCGCTACTTGATCACCCAACACCTAAGAATTTCGAACAAGTCCCACTCCTCTGTCAAGGGAACAGAAATTTTAAGAATTACAATCAAACTTCAGTTTAGGTCAAACATTTTTAAATCAAAATATACGTAAAGAAATTTTAGATATGTTTTTTTGGTTGGATATATAATATTTTTTATCGCTATGTCATTAATATTGAAAAATAAAGATAAATGTTCATTTAGAATGAGTGATAAGTATTTAATGGCGGACACTAACGAAGTTTCCCGTAATTAAAACTGTTTGTAACTGTTAAATGATAAAATTGATGATTAAAACAATATTTTAACGATGGTGTTTTAACGTTACGCTGTTACAAAAAGCTTGGTTTCCTCGTAGCTGACCTCTGACATTAGATATCTATCATCCTGCTAATTAAATATGGCGGTTATCGGCAGGAATACTGCTACAAAAATAATATAATAAGCTAAATATACCTACATAGTGTTCCTAATTGGCAACTAAGCGTACTTGGCAAGTTAAGAATCATTCAGAAGTTTTTATCAACTGAAGTTTTTGAGGAAATAAAACAATCAAGGAAAAGTTTAGTGCTTGAAACAATAGACATGATAATCTACATTTAGAAAAAAAATCTATAAGCGATTCTCAGTCGTATGTAATCAACAGACCTCGTGTGATTTATGCATTTCTAAAAGGTTTATAGGACATCCTCAATAACTGACAAATTCCTATTTGGCCATTTACATGAATGAATGAATGAATGAATAAAGACAAAATTGGGGTAAACACTACGATATGAGATGGTTTTCCTCGTAGAAATATAGTAGAAGCTCACACAACTTCCTACTGTGTTACAGTTTGCTAATTAGAAACCAGTATAATGGAGTGAGTGGGATTTGTGGGGAATGTAATTCTGATTATGCTATATTGTCTCATTATTATAATCTTAACTAGCTGAAACAAAAAGTACTACTAACAACTGATTATAGTAACATGGATGGGTGTATTAAGCACCATCCATAAATAAAAACGTCTACGTACGCCTTCAAACCTGAATCTCAACTGGTTAATGAAATTTGGCAGACGAGTTGACCATGGCCTGGTTTAGAAGAATTTCTAGAAAGTCAAATATTTTTACTAGTTCCTATACAACATGTACCTAAATTAACATTGGAAAAACATTATATTAAAGGTCACATATCAAGTTTTAAGTGAAGAAAATTTTAGACACCCACACTCTCAAATTCAACCTCCCAAAATTCTTAAAAGGTCCCAAAACCGATCTAACAGAAACGTAAACGCTGTGGAAAATAATGATAAATAATATCTCACAAAACCACATGACTTCAATGACCTCAGTCAAAAAACTTTAAAGAATACAGTAACTTACGACTACTCAAAGCCAACTTAAAATTCCCATGTCTAGACATTCCCATTTGAAACACAAAGATATGATTAAACTGTCAGAAGCCGCGCTTTATTTTATAAAATAAAAATCATTTGACGAGGGTCGCCATTAATTTCGACGACAATGTGATAAATAATGAGAGAGGTGTAATGCGGGGGCCCCATCCCTCTAAAATGTCGCTCTGATGTGCTGCGCCTGAAGTTTTGACGGCTCACATCCTAATTTTCTTTCTGTTGGTACCCTTGGCGGTTGCCACTTTTCAATAGAAGTTTCTCTTTGTGATAATATTTCAATTTGAAGTTTTTGTGAGCGCGTTTGCGTTTGTGTTATATCGGTTCTGGCCTGGGATCTATTAAGAATGTTGGGAGGTTGAATTTGAGAGTGTGGGTGTCTTAAATTTAATTTTCTCAAACTCCCTCTCTTAAAAAAATTGTGCAATATTTTGCACATACGATAAACAACTCAGTTTCTTAATTAACATTTTACTTGGATATTTGATGTGATCATGAAATGGTTTTTGTAGAGGAAATATTAAAAAAATATTTTTTATAAATATTTATATTCACAACGCTCACTAAACTGTATTTTGTCTCATCATACATCTTGTGAATAAATCTCAATATTTTTTTAAGAGGAAACAATAATTTATTATTTGTCGTAAATGAAAAATTTTTGTTTTTATCTCTTTCCTTAAATTTTGCATGCCAACACCTACACACGATTACCCAGCCCCAGCGATTACGTGTAAAACACGCCATCGCAACTGCCACAATACCTACGTACAGGAGCCTTATTCTGCATCTGGCTACGACTTATCAAATTAATTGGATTAGCGGGTGTCGTGAGTGTGTGACGTCAGTCGGCACCTGTCGATATCATCAAAGGGCTTGTCACCATCATACGTAATTGGCTACGTCAGATTACACAAAGGCTACGTGTAAGATCTTTAGATATAGGTCATAGTGTTTGGGTAGGTGTTTAGTTTAATCTGTATGTGTGAGATAAGATACTTTATGTAGTCTTATGATATCTTAAAATTAGCTTTTGCTCGTTCGGCTTCGCTAGTGTTCAAGTTTACTATAACCATCTTCAGAGTCCCATGTATCTCAGTACTAAAATTCATCAATATTGGTTCAGTGATTTATGCATGACAGCGTAACAAAGCAACAATCCCGCTTTCGTTTTTCTATATTAGTTTCTAGGATTTCCATCGATACTATACGATTGATTATACGTTAGTAGGTACGTACGTATACGTACGTAACAGTCTATGCCGCAGATACAACAAACCTTGCAGATTGTCTACCAATTATTTTACTGTATCATTAGATACAAGCTATTGACGTAGTTAGGTTTATAATTCTTAAAAAATACATAAAATATTTAATTGATTACCTTATTCAGCGAATTTAAAAATAGCTGTTCACTATGACGTACTCTACTTGGCAAGTGGTAAAATTAGTGCCATTGACGTCCTTTTTAAAAAATTTAAGAGCATACAAATCTTAATCTTATCGTTAGTCTAGTCAAAACATTCGTGCTAGGGCCCTCTGACGTTCAAATTATATTTTGGAAAGTACAGATTATAATTGTAATTATAATTTTGACCAATCCACATCCGGAAATATCACTAGTTTTTACTGAAACCACAATTATAGATCCTTGGGTATTTCTAATTGAATTCTAATTTGTCCAGTTCATTAATAGTAGTCAAACAGTCTTTGGCTATTTTTTGGGAGTTCCCTAGACATTTATACAATGGTATTGACGTTGTTTTCTAGGAAATAAATACATAAATAGAAATAATTTTCCTCGTAATTCTATCACAAAAGAACATAGGCCTAATTTAAAAATAATAATAATATTCGTTTCTCTATTTGTTCTGTGTTTTATTGCCTCTTAAACTATTACCAACACTTTCCTTATACCTAATAGAGATTAATATCGAACATAAATACGAATTATTTAAATGCCTTAATGAATTATTAGGAGATTAAAAAAATAATATCGTGCTGTTTGATAAAACAACCAAAGCATCTTAGGCGTCGTCCTAGTGAGCGATCATCGCGCGAAAACGCGATCGTGGCGTTTATTAGTTCAGCAAACTAAACGCGTTGCTGCTCCGTGCGCGATGTCGTCGTACGACGCCATAAGATAGGTACTGACCGATGTCACGAGGCGTAATGTAACATGTTACAAAGCGAGCATTCGTGCTGTCAACGTGAGAATGAGCACGAACACGCGACTACACACAACGACATCAATTTCCAAGTTCATACTAAGTAATATGTATAGAGCACAAGCGCAAACACAGGTGTAATGTAAATAACAACCAAAGAATCAGCTGTTCTCAACGTTTTGTAACATCCAAACAAATGAAACATCAACATCCTAGCTGCACATCCCTCTACATTGCACACTAGTGCGTGTTCCTTGCATGTGTGATATAGCATTAACAATGCAATAACTCAGACAGATATCGCGTACACATTTGGCACCAGTAAATCAAAATTTAAACTGTGCCTGGCACACGCGTGATCCATGAAAAATTGCTTATTTTAAAACGAGATTTTTTCAACACTGCGTAGGGATGTGTTTTTTGTGATAATGTGATATCGATGCTATGGTGCACATAGTAATTTAATAATGATAATTTATTTATTGGCAAACACACAAGTTACGATTTACGTAGGTAGCTTAGAATAATAACGCCTAGAAGGAGAGTCTCATACACGCTCCCTACCAAAAAATGAAGCAACTTTCGTACTTATGTGTGAGTGAGCGGTATGTAATTACAGCCACAGACGTAAAAAAATGTTGCTAGGAATGAACACTTTCCCTAAAATCGGGAAAAATTTTAATATACTTGGGACTAATCATAGATCAATATAAAAAAAAATGTTAAGTACGTAACTTGTCGGTATGTACTTATTGTAATCGAAATCCAAGATGGCGCCGACGTTTGCTAACTTTTCGTCATGGGTGTCATTTTCATGGTTTCTAAGGTCGCTAAAATCGATTATGGGGTCAAAATTGAAATCCATGATGGTGCCGACGAAATTTGCTAACTTTTCGTCATGGGTGTAATTTTCATGGTTTCTGGAGTCGCTAAACCCGATTTTGGGGTCAAAATCGAAATCCAAGATGGCGGCGACGAAATTTGCTAACTTTTCGTCATGGGTGTCATTTTCATGGTTTCTGAGGTCGCTAAAATCGATTATGGGGTCAAAATTGAAATCCAAGATGGTGCCGACGAAATTTGCTAACTTTTCGTCATGGGTGTCATTTTCATGGTTTCTGGAGTCGCTAAACCCGATTTTTGGGTCAAAATCGAAATCCAAGATGGCGCCGACGAAATTTGCTAACTTTTCGACATGACATTTTAAACATCAGGAGGAAAGATAGTGGTTTTTCACTTTTATAGAAAACTGTAAATCGTTCTCTCTCTCTTTCTAAACTCTTTTTAGAAAATGTTCTCAACTAACTATTTAGACCTGGTTAGATGGCGTATGCATACTAAGTTTTCGATTTTGACCCCATAATTGGTTTTAGCGACTCCAGAAACCATGAAAATGACACCCATGACGAAAAGTTAGCAAATTTCGTCAGCGCCATCTTGGATTTCGATTTTGACCCCATAATCGGTTTTAGCGACCCCAAAGATCGCGAAAATGACACCCATGAAAGACTGGTCGGCACCCGCGGGGCCGACAAGGCTCCCGCCTCCCCCTGCCCCCCCCCCCCTCTGGTTGGCCGCCCAGTCTGATGTTCCTTTATTTCAATTTTAAGACACGATCTCATACACAGGTGTCGGTGTCGCCGCGTGTCGCGACTATGGTTTTTTCCCATATGAAAACTGCCCAACGCGCCTAAAGAACTTTTCACTTAAAAAAATGCGCAAATTATTTGAATCAACCGTAATTATTAGCTTTCGTTTCATACTTACAACTTTAAACAATAAGCATCATAATACAGGTAGACTCGAACAGTTAGTGCTTACTGTATTATGGGTAATTTTTCTTTACAACTGGCAACACTACATTGTGATAAATTAGGTTATGAAAATTTTAATTTGAAGATCGATTTACGTAAAAATAATGGATTTAATGTAAGTACTTACTTGTGAAACGTGATTTTATCACATTTTTTTTGTTTTCCTGGTGTGTTAGAGCATCTTTTTATGCAACAAACTGTCATTTTTAAATATTTCTCGGGAGGTGCATTCAACAGAGCGTGACCTTGAGCACTGACGGCTCGCTGCGCCGAGTACTCCGTATATGGAGTAGTCTGAGTTGCTTCACTTTTGATGCTCGTACTAGGTTTCTAGGCGTTATTATTCTAAGGTAGGTAGGTACATTGTTACTCACATGAATTAGGCAACGATTTACGTTACAAGGTAATAATTTTTGAAATCAGAATAAAACCATTTTGTTCTGTGATTAGCCTATTTTTGTTTTGAGATCGATAAGAAAAATGAACGAATTTACGAAAACCCGATGATTATTTTTATCAACCTTGTGTTAAACACGGTAAGACAAATCTAAGTTTGACTTTATTGATATTCAATAAAAGAAAATATAAATGTTTGTCATTGATCATTCATGATTTCATCACCACGACTAAAAGACATCGACTGTAGATCATAGGCCATTTTCACTTTACAATCATTGGAAAACATTTTCATTTCTACAATTTTCATCACCCATTCCAGAACTGTTAGTTACTTAAGGTGGAAGCGCCAGGGTAGCCCGCAAAATTCAAATTTTCTTACGTTTCTTGTAATTTGCAGGTCAGTATCAAGTTGTATGTTGCTTCCACCTTAAAGCGATCTACTACTTCGTGTCCTAACTGATTAGCCTGCCACTTGTAACTAACGAAAAAGACTTACTTCTAAAATAATAAAGTGTGAACGGTGTACACCCTAATTTGTGTAGAGCTCCGTTCAGTTCGCGCCCAGTCCATATATCATGCAAGGCTCATCACGTTTTTAATAAAAACCGAAGCAGACATATTTGTTTTACACTTTTTTTGCAAATCACGCGACTGTAGAGTTTGTTAATTTATGGACCGATTTATAATAATGCCTGTATGTATGTGTGATTGTCTGATTGTAAACTAAGGCTTCTTCTTTGAAGAAGAAGGTTTTATTGTTCATTCCTTCTTTGAAATACATTTTCTATGAAAAGTAAATTAATGTACATGTTTAAATACCTGAAAATTAAGAATAGAATAGAGTTCCAGTAATTCTAAATAATAACAATTGAGTAACCAATATCGATGAAGAAAGAACTACACTTTAATATTTTCTTTCTAAGTAAATTCTTAACACAATCTCCCTTTACATCCTTTATTAAATATATAACACATATGTATAGATATTAATGTACTATGAATTCTAAGAACCGTTTGAGATTTCTTCATCTGCCTCCAAATTATAGTAATTATAAACCTCGGGACCACTTCAGACCTCTCAGGTTGCTGTCCAAATATACGTTGGGGTCCGTTATGGGTCTTACAATCAAAAGAATTCTATCCACGGCGGACCCCATATCTATTCTTTAGTACCCCTGCTTCAAGAAACATACCTTCAAACTAAATTCCATCTTAGTTCAATGGAATAGAGTTGAAATGAGGTTGGGCTGCACTTACTGTACATTAAAGTCGAGTGTCAGCCAAAGAAATCGTCAATAAACAAAAGTTTTAGTTAAATTAATGCTCTACTTCTTAGTTTTATTACTGAATACACAGTATGTTCACATTTTACGCTTATTTTTTTTTCATGGAATTAATTATTATTTCGTAATATTTATGAAAGAGGATTCAATACAGAAATGTGCTAATTTTTTAAACTCGCTAAGGAAAATGAAAAACTACGCACTTGCTTTTTCCTTCCCGCATATTCCCTAACCCTTTTTGAGACTACCTATCAACCACAATCGATAACATATATAAAAAACCCGACATCCCGCGTAAAGTCCCTTTTACAGTTTATTTCGTCATACACAGACAGAACACCATGTAAACCAAGTAAAAACAAAACTCACTTGATAGGGCCCTCGCAATGCTCGTAATAAAGGCATCCGGACATTGCCGAAGTCGTTCGTGCAACTTCGTATGAATGTTCTCAACCCCTAAACGATGGCGCGACAATGCATCTGATATAAATCCGTGAGCGTATACCTCATTAATTGTTCTATTGACTTGTATTATTTTTGTACCCAGCTACTTGTGGAAAGACAATGACAAACCGTTAGATGAAGCTTGCAACCCCTTGTTAGGTTTCTATGAGTATTGAGTGGACGTCTTGTCTTACTGATTTTTGAGATTTTTAGTCTTCGTAGCACAATAAAACGAATGCAATAATTTTAAATAATGTACATTAACACTAACATCACGCATATCTTGTGTTGTGATTCATAAACCATTTCTCTTGTTATACTGAGTATTGAAATTGTGATTTCTCTGGAGTAGAGTAAAATCAAAGCAAAAGATAAATATCCTTTCGTTCCTTCTCCTCCTCCTTCTCCTTCAAATCCTTTTCCCACCTATGCTGGGTTGGTCTTCCAGTCTAACCAGATGCAGCTGAGTAGTGAGTACCAGTATTACATGGAGCGACTGCCTATCTGACCTCATTAACCCAGTAACTGGGTAAAATGATACAAGGGCGAGACAATGTCAGATTTCCTTGCTTCTGACTATGTATACAACATTTTTTATTTTTTTTATTTAGCCGGTACTGTCCCACCGCTGGGCAAAGGCCTCTCCCAAGTTCTTCCAAGAATTATTTTCACGTGTCACCTCGTACCAGCCCTCATAGTACCCGTCGTCGCAATTAATTACAAAATAAAATTAATCTGTGCTGTGGTCCATGAGTTAGTAATTCTGTCCATTTTCAATGTATTAACCTTCATGATTCATATTAGGTACAAATACCATAACATTCATATCACCTACAACATAAACCTATTTGGAGCGATTAATTAAAGTTATCTAAGTATAGGTTTTTTCCGACCGAAAACAATCGAATCGTTTTGATTACCTTATCATACGCTGATAGCTAGATATTTATAATATGAGATCTAGGCCAACCGCCTATTACTTACACCTATTTAGACTTGATTTTCTTCAAGGAGTTATAAATAAATACTACTAGGTCTACCTACCAGCTGCGGATCTCCAGTAATTTGTTAAGGTGTACAGAAAAGAATATTTCTGTTCTATTTTCCATTGAATTATTTGTTTAGATATTATCAGTGTAAAAAGTCTCATCAGTCACCGTTCAGATTGACAGCTCCACCTCACACTGGGTACCTAGTCTTTTTGTATCTAGATCGTGAAGATAATAGTAAAAAAATATTTATCTCTGGATGGTACTGTGAGACTAACGGCCCTCACGCTTCGTTTGGGAATTTACTGCATAGTTATATTCGGCAGTTGCCTTAGAAGAGTCACCTAAAACAATAAGTACATATTTTTTCCATTCCTAATTCAAATGCTATTTTTTTTTCTGTTGGATGCTTCCAAATTTCCAACGAATAACTGGTCTGCCGGTGACCTGCAGCCAAGGAGTTCACAGTACAAACGAGGTAAAAACATTAATCAGAGATGAAAAATTTGTCTCAGATCACACACGACTCCCTTATTTAAAAAAACCGTTAAAAAAGGGACAGGGTGCAATCAAAACATGACATGTGGGGGGTCACGCCGTGACATTACCCTTTCAACCCCCTAATTTTGCGTAAAAAGTTACCAAAAAAACAGTTTTTTCGCAGTTTTTTCCCTCGCTTTTTTGGCTTTGTTCAAAATTTCGCACGGTTCGTTATGGTTGTCACGTCGATTTGAATGCAACTAATTTTGGTTTCCGAAACCTTTTGATTCAACAATGACTTTGCTATCTCCGGAAGGGTTCTGCTTATCTCCTACCTGTCTCTATAAAGGCGTGAAGGGTCGATCCTTTTCCTTGACCTTTAACATAAGGGTTGGGGTTCACTTTTTTGTGAAATGTGTGAATTTAAGATAGGTTCAATCAGTGGTTATTGTTATATCGCGGGACATCTTTTTATCTGTGAAATATGGGTAATATGTAGTTAAAAAGATGAACTTGTCTTTTTTATCTTAATTTTGTGGCCTTTGTAACCTTTAACGACTGATAAAAATGTCAATAGGTTACTCGGTCATAAAGATCGCACCTCTATTTTTATAACATGGCAGCATCTCGAAATCTGACGGTTATTTTTATCAAAAGGCACCTATATCGTTAAGGAAAGGGTGCTAAAAATATGTGCACTGGTCAGGGCTTAAAACCCCTTCAATATACAACTGACCAATTCTACTCCATTTAATGTATAATAAGTACCTTCAGCCCTACTTCCCAAGTACGTCCCGTGATCTTAAAAGATTTGTCTCATACATTCGGATTATATTATTCCATTCAAGTTCTTCATTCAAACGTTTTGACTTCACAAATAACATGGACATTACCGGGTACATTTCTAAGAACACCTGCTGGGGCCCTTAGGTGTCCTTATTTCTATTCAAACTGACAAAAACCCACGCCAAAATCAACCTTAGCGTCATGAGTCTAAAGTTCAGTTCAAGTGTTAATGTTCACAAAGGAATTAGTAGCCACAGGGCGTATCTCAGTTAAGGTAGTCATGTGAATAATTCCACACAAATCCTTTTACTGATTATCATTTCAATGACATAAGTCATGTTATGAAGGGTGTTTACAATAGACGGTACATAATAATCTCGTTCTGAACTATACAAACTATATGCAACATCTTTACAAGAGAAACCATACGAATGAGTTCGTAACTGGTCGTGTATTATGTTATGTAAGGTTTGTATGTTCGTATGTGTCAACTATGACACATACGAACAGGTTATGTGATTGACATTTTAGTATCTAACCGTCAATGCTATTAATATAATTAATCAAGTAATTATGTATCATCATGCTTTAGAGGCAATAAAATATTATATCAAAACTGATGTGCAATACTGAGCAAGTCGTTATGATTGGGCATGAATAAAATATTTATTCATTCATTTAGAAGGAACATCAACTATTTTTCATTCACAAACGGTACAAAAGTTAATCCCAGCAACGAAAACAGACAAGATACCGTAGCACGATTCTTAAAAATGCTACGAATCCCGCTACGCCGAGCTACGCCGTAGACGTCGTAGACACAGATCGATTTGCGGCTACAAGTGACAAAGTTTTTCAAGATGGCGCGGGGGAGAGTGGGTATATAGGGGGATGCTCATATTTTTTACTGTCGTTCGGGGTGAGCAGTGGAGCCGATCGCTACACCGCTCTCCACTCACTCGGCCTCTTAAAAGCCTCTTCTCCTCTAAGGGACGTTTCTGAGAAATACATGTGCCGTTATACACGTAAGTATCTATGTGGCTTTATGTCAGGGGGATCTGTAAATGGGCAATCTGTATGAGAGTCGGTACTTTGATAGCGAAGCGTGCGGGGAATGAGATTTGAAGTGGTAGGTGGTAAATAGGTGTGTGGGTACGGGGTGCTGATGAGTTTATGGTGAATGTAAAACCGATTGGTAATGGAACAATAGCTGTTCTGAAATCAAACATTTGCAAGAAATGTAGGTGCCAAAAATATTCAATTTTCGTGTTTTTTTTACCAACATATCAGTTAATTTTTCAATTGATTTTTTGAAATGAAAGTATCAATTTTAAAACAAAATATTACGTGGAGTCTTATAGGAATACTAATTCAATCACCAAAGACGTACCTAGTTAAATGGGAATAAATTTATTTTAGGAAAAATCCCAAAAATAAATTTATTTCCCTCGTTTAGTTATTTATTTCTTCTGGCAAAAAAATATTTGACTATTGGAAATCCGGCGCTTAATGTTTCATAAGATTTGCGCTTACAATTCGAATGAAGCACAGATAATATAGTGAGCCTTTCCCACAATCAACAAACAAAAACAAAATTAAACACGATCTCAAACAGTACACAGTCCATATTGTTGACGGTGTACTGCAATGTTGTTTCAAAGTAACTTTAGCTAATCAAAAATGTACGATATGAACAACATTAGCCGTAGATAAACGCCGGTATCTGCGGATAATACGCGCTCTGGCCGGCCAGAGTCAACATCCTGCTTTCGGTGTTTACTGCCTGGGTTGGGTTGGATAGGGGTGGAAGTGAAACGGTGGTGGAATCTTGTTGGAATTGTGTTTCATATGATGTTCGTTCTGTAGTTTCTGCGTACCCCGTTTGAAGAATCCGTAAGTTATTTTATGCAAACTCCAGCCGTATTCTTAATTTTTATCGTAAGTTATTTCAGTGACTTATAGAAACCAATTATAGAAATAGAAGTTTGAATAAAAGACTTTTTTTAACAGAAAAATGCAACCAACTTTCTAATAAAAACCACTACAAAGTAGTGTTTGTGATGTGATTTCTTCGTTTTTTGGCACCAAATTCTAGAATCAAAGTTGTTTTGTACTTTGTAGTGCTTTCTAGTCGGTAAGTCGGTTGCATTTATTGTTAAAAAAGATTTTTTTTTGTAGTGCAGGGCCCCCCAAAATTCAAATTAGTTCATTTCAATTTAATTGTCTGTCTCCGAAGGTCTTCATCAGATCGAAGTTTAAATTCAGAATATACTTACCTCCTTTGAAAAAAGAATTTTACAAATCAGTCTATAAATGACGGAGTTATACATAACCTAATATTTTGGTTTCAATATTGATTCGACCCTGACACAGATAACGAAAGACAAAAGCGACAAAAGATAACAATTTCATAACATACGTGCCTTGCATTATTATGTCACTTGAGAATGGTATTTACAACCAGCAAATCTTACAACAAATTGATTTTCTTCCATTTAAATTTAATCCAAATTAAAATTATCAAAATCCAAAAAACCCAGTTACATCCCTATTACCCGGATATCAGTACACAGGCAATGTACACAAATCCTGCAGCGTACTTGAAATTAATTTCGTATAGCCGACGGCAGTGGGGGGTTCACCCCACCCACCGCGGACACGTGCGGGTACGGATAACCGTGTTCTACCGCGTCGCAAATAGCCCACGGCGATTTTGATTAATACCCGATTGAGTAAGTTAATCATTGTGCTCTTTCAGATAATTGGATGAGGATGTAACAAGTGGGGTTGTAGGCGTTTTAGGGTTAAGTTTGGTGATGTTGAAGTAGCTTTTTAACTCTTGTTGTGGATTTCTGTGCATCCCCAGTCTTTGCTTCAGGTGATCGGAAGTGATCAAGCCGATCAAGTCTCGTGTAAGAAATAACTATCTCTACTACAAGAAAGAAAGAAAGAAAAGAAAGAATAACATTTATTTAGCACAAACATGAAACACGCACAGACACAGAAATAAAAAAATAAAAAAATATATAGGTATGCCAAAAACTATTTGTTCATTCTTTCAGACGCACAACATCACATGGTCAATTTTCGTTGGTATGCAAGTAGGTACTAAAAAAACCCAAATGCAAGTCGCCATATATGTATATCCATATCCATATATGTCAGTTATCTCGTTGACCATATATGTCAAGTCAAAAACATGTCGAAATTTAAATTAAAATTTCTGTTTTGTCGAGATAGCAACCAAATGAGCGGGAAAGTAAAAATAAACCTTGAATAAGAATAACCCAAAAACAACGATAAACTACATTAACCTGTATTGTTAAAATAACAAGAAACCGCAAAAAACATAAATACCAGAAAAAAATAAAAAGCCACAAATGATATTAATTTTGTAAGTAGGTCGTAAATAACACTTTTACACGTCAATCTTTTCTTTTTAAACTAGATGAGGCTGGTGTTTCCTAGCTGACTACCCTGAGAAGAAACACTGAAACAAACTCAGAGGTCAAAGTCTCTTTTAAAGTCCATACAATTGTACTGGTCAAATCATATGAGAACCATGTAGGGCGATGTCAGAGGTGGTCTTTTGAGGAAAGTACCACACAGATTTGAGTGGACCTGTCCAGACAGTGTATGCATTTGTCAATTATCGTGTAGCTCAAACTTAGAACTTTAAGGAGCTCAACGATTTGACGAACAATATCAAAGAAAAGACATTTGGGTAGGCCATAAAAAAACTCAAACTGCCAGAAATTGTTGACTAACATGAAATTAACCCCTATCATAGCGATCTACATGGTCCCCACACTCACAATACGATATGAGGATCATGCAGCTATCAGTGTCTGAAATGGTCTTTTGAGGAAAGAACCACACAGATTTGAGTGGACCTGTCCAGTCAGTGCAAGCTTTGGTCAGTAGTCGAGTAGCTCAACTTAGAACCAAAAAGGAGCTCAACGAACCGGCGAACAGTGCCAATGAAAGGAAATTTGGGTAGGCCACAAAAGTACTCAAACTGCTAGACATTATAAAAATACTTGAATAGAAAAAAAAGAAAATAATAACCCATTATAGTCCTCAGATTCACAATAGTGAATTAAAATAAAAAATAGAATACTTCACAAAGCAAGTATTCATGTCAAATGAAAATTATAAATTCAAAAAAAAAAGTTAAAAAAAATGTAGAATACTTTAAAAAGTAAACATTGATGTCAAAAACTATACAAAAAAAGAATATAAAACAAAAAGCCGAAAACTAATATCAAAGATGTATTTTTAGAACCACTAAATTATTTGTAAATTGCATTCAAAATATTCATTAATAAATATTGTTTTACTTCTAATTACTAATAGTTAACAGGCGGAAATTACTTACATTTTATAATTGAAATTAATACAAATTGTTTGAACAGAAACCAATAGAACTTTGTCCAGGGAAAAAAAGATAACTACAAGTACTGTCGTATTATTTAACTCACTCATTTGTTAATTCTTTATTGTACACCATAGCAACTATACATTTTACAGTAAAGAAAAGTGCATGTACAAAGGCGAGCTTAACTTAAAAGTGGGTTTTCTCCCAGCAAACCTTTGAGTGATCGATAGAGATCACAATAGAGGGTAGAATCCAGGGCACATTAAAATACTAATAAAAGATACATATACCATACATGCATAATCATAAATATAGGTATACAAATCATCATATCAGCCGAAAGACGTCCACTACTGGATATAGGTCTCGCCAAGTGTCGCCAGAACAACCGGTCCTGTGTGTATACACATACATAAAAATAAATATATACACCAACATTTCTATCAAAGTAAGGAATCTTGGGATTAGTCATATAGGTAATTACTCGTAAATAAGGCATAAAAAACGCATTTTTAATGACTCACGCTAAATTTATTAAAGAAAGCTGCATAAGTTTAACCGCTACCTCACCTGATGGTAGGTAAGCGATGAAGCACGCTGACTTAGAAATAACTCTTGAGTTTTGTTTAACTATCAACGTAGTGATTACATATTGTAAAGGAAAATATTTTTTTTTTTATTTTTTTACTTAATCGGAATAGGTAGACTTTACCTAAAGTTCGAAGAAGTAAGTAACATAGAGTTAATAAAACCTCCTCTAAAATCCCTGAATCATAAACATGACAATTAAAACCCGAGATTATGAAAACATGAACTGGACTTGAGTATCTATCGTTACAAAAAAAAAATTTAAGAATCATATTCCTATTTTATAGGTACAGCTCTTTATTTTAACAGGTTAAGTACGGAACTCTAAAAACATAATATGATTCTTCAATATAATAATTTAATTAAAATTTCTTAAATCCCAGGATTCAATAGTCATGTTTATGATTCCGGGATTTTAGAGGAGGTATTATCAACCCTATGTTACTTACTTCTTCGAACTTTAGGTAAATATTGTCTACCTATTCCGATATCTGATCAGGAAACACAAACTCCGGCAGGGAATCCCAATCCTTAGCTGTGTATTCCCAAATTTCAAAGCGTGTGTAGTTACTACTTTGGGTAATACAAAAAGAACCAGAAACCCTACATAAATGAGGCTCTAATTATTATTAAACGTTATATCTTTTCCCTATCAATGGTGCTCTGTGCGTAATAAAAGGGGTAAAACAATAAAAAAGAACAAAGGCACAGTACAATGGTCAGTTTAATATAAGAGTGTGTTCCTATTATGTCGGAACGGAATATGGGAAGAACTGAGTGGTAGGAATCGTTTAATTGAACTCATTTTCATTATTCTTTTTATTCTCATGAACATGAAAAGTTTTATTCAATTTGTTTTGTACGTTTCATAAACAGACTATTTACGAAGATATAAATCTCGCGACTAAATAATAACTCAAGGTTAAGCAACGCTTGCCAAGGTCGGTCTGAGGATGGGTGACCATCTTAACATACTGAGACTCCGTGCTCGGAAAGCACGTTAAGCCGTTGGTCCCGGCTGTCATTTGTAGATCTTTGGGAGTCGTTACGGATTGTTAGAACCTAGAAAATCTGACTGTAGTCTTGCCAAGAAGTACCGTGTTACTCAGGTAATGGGTTATGAACGTCTGTTAGGTAGCCGCTCCACGTAAAATACTGGTATTCAGCTGAATCCGGTTTGACTGGAAGTCGACCCCAATATAGTTGGGAAAAGGCTAGGCAGATGATGAATCGTATCAAAATGAAACATTTTTCCCTGATTGTCCTCTCAGCAATTTCTTGACTGACCTACTAACTGAGGGCCAATTATACTAATCAGTCAAAAAAGCCTTAATTTCTATACATTTTTGACAGATTGCAACTGACATGCGAATGCGAACGTTGCTTCAATCAATGTTACCTACTAACACTATGGATCACGGTTGTCCGATAAAAAGATTATTTTTTTAAGCTATTGCATAGCTTTTAAGCTATTGCACAGCTTCTATCCCGGGCCTTGAGCGTGGAGACCGAATCCAGAAATTCCGTAACGAATATAACCTAACACCCCCCATTCCGACCGGCACAGCGGTGATACTTTTTGTTTCTATGACGATCTGTGTTCTTAATTTGAAAGTTTTGTTTTTTTTTAATTATTTTTATAAGTTGCGAGTGGCATTTGAACTGTCAAATGCAATGTGACCTCTTTTGAACTTTTTGAGGTTGGTGCCCTATTTATTAGTATTGCTACTTTCCCGCGGTTTTGCTTGCATTATTATTAAGCTATTGCAATAGCTTTACCGCGGCAGTCTCCGAGTGCCACATGTCTTTTTTTTTTAATTATTAATTGGTACTCTGATCAGCAGTCAATGCACTGCTGAATACAATGGTGGCAATATAGCACTTGTTTTGAATTTAAAACCTTATGGTAGTAAGTTACTAAGTAAAAATGTTTCTAAAGTCAACTAAGGTGGGTTAGACGATGTAAAGAATTTAAGAGGCTCTAAACCTGTCAGGGTTGCGGAATCTGTTCGAAAGAATCACCGCGGCCCTGGAACGCAAAGGGCATTAGGAGGAACACGGATGGGTTTTAGTCAATAAGAGACTGACACTCCCTCCCGCTCCGCCAACAGTGGAAGAAGTCATACCCCATAGAGTCATGCTATTTTGAAATCATCAAATGACTCCTTAATTTGATGATTTCGAATCCATTCAAAAACAAAGACTAAACAAAATGACATTCTTTCAGCGAAAGCGATAATTTATGAGATTGAGCTAATAAAATATGACATAAAATACCGACAAAATCTGAGCCTGCAAGTTCGCTTTGTTAACTCATCCTTACTTAAAATCTTGGTTACCGCAGTGTTGCGTCATAAGACAGCAATCATTATAATGACAAGGTAAATTCCAGTAGTCACGTTTGACGACACCCACGAAAGA
This sequence comes from Melanchra persicariae, assembly GCA_947386135.1. Classification (NCBI taxonomy): domain Eukaryota; kingdom Metazoa; phylum Arthropoda; class Insecta; order Lepidoptera; family Noctuidae; genus Melanchra; species Melanchra persicariae. The sequence continues at coordinate 7,761,576 of OX376664.1, read as the reverse complement.
TAGAATAGTCTTTTATCAGGGATTGATAAAATGCATATTATATCTTAAATGCAAATCGATAATGATGCAGGTATTTTATAGGTTATCAAGAGAACAATTATTTTACAAATAACACACTAGGCAGCTTGCTAAAATACGCAGGTTGGTAGGTAACCAAGCTACGTATTTTTCATGAAAAAACATGCACAAATCGTATTTATCTAACTGCAATACGAACTCAGAGAATGCGTCAATTATTAAAATTTCACGCAAACACATTAAAAGAAGTACGATTCGCCAATTGCCTGCGTGAAAAATACGACAACACATACAAACGGAAAAATTACGTACTATACTGTCACTATTGTCATAATAATGCACGCTATTCTAATCTTTATATGCACAGAAGTAAAGCTGATGTTAGTGTCAAAGTATTTGATAGTGTTGCGCGGTTTGTATATTACGAACTCGCAGCCACATCGCTCACGTACCGCGGATATCTAAATATGCGGATCCTATTAAATCAGAAATAGGTATCCAATCAGTGCGCTTATGCTTCACTGCCTTTATACAGTCGTTAGGTAGTGTAACGTTCACGATATTTATACATCGGTAACCCTCCATTACGACTACATTCCTGGTTACTTCAAATCTCACGGTACGTTGGCACTACTTTACTATAAAGTGGAGGACTATCAAAGAGTTCGTATATATTTTTTAACTTCCGCCTTTGGTTCCACGTAGGTGTGTCATAACATTTCATGAAGACTTTATCAATTTTACTGATTGTATCAGGTGACGATTAGATTAATAATACTGAATAATGTTGAACGTAGCTATGTCATAACAAAGTCGAAATAGTGATGCTTGATACATGAACTCTTACCGTTTTTTTGCTAATGCTATGCAACCGTTCTTACATACTCTGCGCGCTCGTCCAAGTTAATTCAAACCTATATTTTGCCACACATCCCTGGATAAGAGTACCACGCATCTGTCCACTTCAAAATATACGCATAGGAATGGTGTATTACTGTATGTCCTTTAGGCTGAACATTGTTGTCATTACACTAAATCTTTATAGCAGTCACTTATCAACGTTTAACAAACAAAGACATTTGTTTCGTAATCGGATATTACATAATACTGCACATAATGTTCGACAATTTTCCGCATCCCTGCGCTACCTTATTCAAGGGTTGTCAAAACGAAACACGCTCCCCCACGATTGACAAAATAGCTCCGCCGCACAAACCCACCAAAACGATAGAAAACTCCACAAAAGGCTGAAGGTACTCGACGACTCTCGACCTAAACGCTTTAACTATGTTCCAACCCCATGCTCCAGGATTGCTCACTCCACTTGTCTCCAAAAACCCATGAATATTTTATGGAATTTTATGCCCAATGGCAGGGGATGAAGAGTTAGCTTCGCGTGCGACAGCCGAGATAATGATGGCACTTCAGCTGCCGGTTTTGATATTGCTTCTAATTGGTGCTGGTCCTCATGTAAAACTGTTGCACGTGCCACCCCTATGTACCATGTAAAGAGGGACTGTACGCCCATTATGTCATAAATTCCTAACGATTTAATATCCTTCCCAATCTTTAGATAAAATTTAACAAAAGAAATGTTACCGTAGGTTATTGTTTTTTTTTTTTTACTATCACCAAAAAAGTAGGGTATCTAAGTAGTCCACCTCCTCATAATTTAATTGAGGTAAAACGAAAAATTAAGTTTTTAGTTGATAAAATATCATGCTATCAAAAATATAAGGGTCAATGACTAGACCCGCTACAGGAAGAAAATCGTTAAAGTTAATGGTGTAAGATAAACACAATGAACCTTCGATAAGGCACTCAAATCTAAAACCAAAAAACAACAAAATTCATAGTATCAAAAGCCTAGTAAAGGTTATTGACCAGGAAAATCTGCTCGCCTAGAAAATACTTTTAATAATTATGAATGGTTTAGTACAAATCAATTCTGTAATCTAACCAATAGTTTCTCTTAAATTCGCCAGATAAGCCTGAAAAATTACACAGCGACTTGGTTTTTTTTTTAACAAGATTACATGGCTCCCTCACCTCAACCTCGTAAATGACAATATCATTTTTTAATGAGTTTACGAACTCATTAAAACAAAAGATAAATCTTCAAAATAATTTTATGATTTTAAAAAATGCAAACACACAAGAACTTGCAAAAATAATAATACATTTTCTATTAAAGACGTAAACACGCAAGTAAAATCAAAAATTACTATTTCTCAAATAATTCCAAGCGCGCTCATATTTCTTACAGGTATCAAAGCTAGCCGAGACAACACTCGCATATTTTAATTAGGAACTGCGACGAATGAGGCTTCAGTGCGATGCAGCGCTACAGTGCTTGCTCGTAAAGCGGAGCGAGCGAAGGAAGCGGAGCGAGCGAAAGGAAGCGAGGAGACGCTTATTAGTGCCGAGACAGAAGCCTGTTTATCGGACCTATGGTGTTGCCAGGTAAGGGAATTTTAAATACCCTGTTTGAAAATAAAACATTACAGTTTGAGTTTTACCCCCATTGTAAGTCGTGTGACTATAATTATGTACTTGTCACCGAAAAATTGCAAACGCCGTAAGATTATAAAATATCGCGTGAAATCGTAAACTTATTTTTCTCAATACGGCACGGATATATTGAGGCTCACATTATATCGAAAAATTAAAATAAAAAAGATTTATAACAATCTTACGGAGTTTGTAATTATCCGGTGACCTAGGTACTACGATAGGTACTGAAAAAGAGAGAGAAGAAGAGAGAAGAGAGCGCACACAGCTGTAATCATGGCGTTTCCTTTTCCGTGACAATGTAGTAAATTCTCTGCTTCTAGAGTTGTCAAATGATTTATTCATCTTTTAATCTTTGGCATCTAGGGTGGAGCTATACAAGACGCGTAGCCCCATCCCTTTGCGGCAAAGGAATCTTAAGAGCGTGTACGCCGTATGTCATTTCATACAAACTTTCAAGTCCTTTTTCTTCTAAATGAATGAACCGACTTTAACGAAACTTGGTATGCATACGCTAGAGATCCAGGTCTAAATAGTTATCAGAAAACATTTTTGAAAAAGAGTTCAGGGGGAAGGATATAGTGATTTTTCACTTTCTATAGAAAACTTAAAATCGCTCTCTCTCTCCCTCTGAAATCTTTTTCAAAAATGTTTTCTGATAACTATTTAGACCTGAATCTCTAGCGTATGCATACCAAGTTTCGTTAAAATAGATTCATTCATTTTGAAGAAAAAGGATTTGAAAGTTTGTATGAAAAGCCGTACCGCGTAAACGCTCTTAATCGGCATGTATAAGCTAAGCTACAGAAGAGAGGTTGAGAGAGAAGAGTGGTTAATTATGACAGTACATACTCAACCACTCGTCTCTGAACAAACTTTTTATTTAACTTGCTATTATTACTATTATATCCAGCCCAAACTATTCCACTGCTGGGCAAAGGTCTCCCTACATTATTTTCACCGTTCCCAATTGTGTGGCTCTTCTTGCCAATTCCCAAGGAAGACTTTCAAGTCGTTCCGCCATCTTCTTCATTTAAGCTAGTATACTTGAAAACATTAAAAATAAGGATTTTTTTCACCTTTTCAGAAAAGAGGGCCTATACACTCTATCTTCGATAACGATTGTCAAAAACCCCGAAATGGTTAGGATTGGCATGCACTACCGAAATGTGAAGTGATAAATCCTGGACACTTTGGACTTTTGACAATTAATAATCAGGTCGATATTCTCTTAGAGGATCTTCTCTTACTTGCATGGAAAAGTCCACAAGCCTGCGAGCATGGCAACACCAGACAGAAGCCGGTTTATCGCTGGCGGGCGTGCCTCGCAGCGCATTCCGATCGCCGCGACCGCGACCGTGGTTTACGACCAACGCTTAATGACACTCGCTTACGACCGGGAAGAGAATCGATTCACGACACATTTAACTATCGAACTATGAAACCTACGGATTCTTGTGGTTCACCTCTTGCTTCTACCAGTGACTTTGCCCGATTGAATGCCGGATATTATCCCAAGGGCCTCTCCTTTCCGGGAATAAAGGAAGGAAGTCTTCCACGTCCTAATCGTAATAACCTCTCTGCGAAAATTAAGGTGAAATGAACTTAAAGTGAACTGTCATTCCACCATTCATTCAAGCTCTTAGGGATCTTTGGTAATCTTAAGTGAGCTCTCATCACTTAAATTCACATCATGTATGTTCACTACTGATAGTTATAGGATAGCTCGGCTGGACATGGTCTATCCATCAATTTTCTTCTAAATCCGTTTTGCTGTTCAGGTGTGTCTGATTTACAAACGTCCAGACTATCTTATTTATAATTTAAGTAACACTATTTCCGTCACCCATCAACTTTTCATTTACATTGTTAGCAGTAATTGGGTTAATTCATTCTTTGGAATGGTTTCATTCTTCCAAGATCGTGTTCTGTCTTAATAAGGAGAATTTGCATCATTGTTGTGAATTGCATAAGGTATTGTTAGGTCACACATAACTTTGATAAATCTGATAGATTTAATATGATTATAATTTAAACTCACACTTTAGCAACCTCCATACGCTTGTCTATAAATTTTCAAAACTCAAATAGATTGTCTATTGTTCCGTAATTCTAACTAAACTTATGTAATTAGGACACCAAGTATTTTGACACCTTTTTGAATAGACTTACGTTTACTACGAACTGTAAAACATTTAAATAACTGAGACATAGCACCTACTTGGTTCCTAAATGTGTAACGTATCCTTCTAAGAAAATCTTAAAGCAATCAAATTGTTATTTCTAGAAAATTGATATCAGTGTGACTCTGTAATATCTCGAGATAGGATAACTTAAGGGGCGCGTCATAAACCCTCATTAATAACTTGTAAATAACACGATAAACAGTGAATGATTGCCAATAAGATATGGAAGAACCTCAGATCAGTTAATCTCCTGTCAAATAACATCCAATCAAATAATCAGACCAATATCACAATTGATTTCTTTGCACTCAAAATAATGTATTTAAAATCAATTTGGAAAGTCCAAGGAGATACGTAAGCAACTTATCTTATTACACTAGCATAGGTATTTAGACAAACGTGTTTGTCTATGATAACAATCAATATATAATTTTCCAATTAGCACTAAGGCCTTCTCTCTTTGAAAAGTTGGCCGTAATCCTCGTGGGTCCAATGGGCTGTTTACTCATCATCACGCTAAACATGTGGTTTTCACGAGTCGCTTAGGTGTTTCAAACGACGTGGTGATTGGTTAATTCAGTATAAAGATACAAATAACTAATAAACTAATGATTGGTTCACTGGGCTGGCTTTAATTATCTATTCTTTGGATGAGAATCAACATTTTAAAGAAAAAAACAATACAGAAGACAACTAGATATGAGGATATTGCTTCTTGTCTAGGCAAGCGCTTATCGCTCAACATCTGTAAAATAGCGGTGAACGTCGAGCCTATCAATCATTTGAAAAGCGAAATAGGTACATTGGCCTTGATTTCCAGCTAAAAAAAAAGAAAGAAAGATAAGCAAAAAAGCTATTAATTCCACTATATAGGATGCACAAAAATAACAAACTTAGAAATAAATATAAGTAATACACGACTGTCGACAAAATTGGTCCACAGTTGCCCAAAGCCGGGAGGAATGGAAAGAAGAAAGAGAAGACTTTACCCCGCCGACCAAACAGACATAGGTCCTTATTTCTCAGACATTCGAGAACGACCTGAACATACACCCTATATAGCTCCATCCCTCCTTCTAGCTCGAACGTCTCACGCTTTAACACGTCATGGTAGGGCCCCTGAGGCTCGAAACAAGTGTGAATCTTTCAACGGTAGCGTGGCGAAGGCGATTCTCAATACGTCAAAAATGTATGGGATAGACAGAAGCTATCGAAATGTCACGTGATTAAATTCCTATATTTTGGCATTTTGTCAGTCGCATTCGCTAATTGAATGGCACATTGTCTAGGGCCTCTGGCCTTTATTTCCTCGAAATCAAAATATCTTTAAAAGATAAAAGAACCGGCAAAACGTGACCGTTATCGACATACATCGATAACATCACGCCACGTTTAGTCACAAATTTGCTCAGACCTGTAGATTAAGCTATGAATGACTGTCTGAAAAAACATAAACGTAATAAAATAATTGTTACGTCATTTTTCATGAGAAGATACACAAACGTAGGTGCTATTTTAATTTATGTTTAAAAACCAATCGATCTTTTCTTCCATGTTTTCTTATAGCCAAATTAATTAACTGGGCTGGCTTTCAGTCTAACGGTATGCAGCTGAATACCAGTATTTTACATGGAGCTGCACACTAGCTAACCTCCACAACCCAGTAACTGGGTAATGCGATACCCCTCAGCAAAACGGGTGTCCGATTTCTCTGGCTTCTAACTATCCGTAATCACTGTCAAAGATGTTTTATGATAGCCACTCCACTAGGACCACTAGGAACTCTTACTTTCCCAGGCACTCGGTATGAAAAGCTAACTATTTCAGCCATAAATATTATTTCTGGTTTTGAACCATTAAGTAATTACTTTCCTTAATTTCTCAACAATGATGTTAGAAAAATTAATTGACTACCTTGCAGAGTCAATATTTACGAAGTTTTCAGTCTGGGATAAATAGAAGAAGCAATCAATTGAAAGTTCTATAGAAGTCCAACTTTGAGTTTACTTTAAAAGCTAAATATCAGCTAATTCATTTTCAACATTTTAAATTTACTGGTCTAAATAGCTATAGTTTTAATCACTAGGTAAAATTAGAACACCCTATTAACGAACAAAGAACATCGAAAAGAAAACTATTAATATACATCAGAGCTAATTTGATTAGAAAAATAGAATACCAATACAAGATAGAAAGTCCGGTTAAAGATATTTATCATTAACCGGACTTAATAATATTGTGAAATTAAATTGCAAAAAACTTGCACAATCAAATAAAATTGACTATTTGGCTTCAAACTTACCATTGGCTTAATTTATTTCTGACTCTACAGTTTTACATTAATTAATCCAGATCAATTCCTGTATTAACAAGATATATTATTATTATATTCCTGTATTTCTAGTTATGTAGTATTTGCACAACAAACAATCCAATCTAAAAAATAATAGTTTTGTTTTACAAGCATAAAACACTTAACCCTTCAGAATAACTGATGCCTTTTTCCTAACCTTAATTTATCAAGTAGGAACACAATACTTGATCAACAAAAATGGAATCCCAAGAATAACTCTAACTATGATAAATCCATTATCATTAAAGATTAAAAGAACACTTACCCGGTAAATATGTCTAAGAGTAACCGCACGCACTTTCAAGCACCCTTTACCGTAACAAATTAACATGAACAGCTTACTAATTAAACAATAAAAATTCTTTATAGATAATAAAGAACAACAAAAGAAACACCTGTCCACTCTCAGCAAACTTTTCATCACTGAAAAATCGTCACCCACGTAGACAACGATAATACAAGATTAGACAAATTCAACGATATGTAATCTTCAGTGTCATAATCGTTAGCGATGCCTTGTTTAGTCCAGCGTGATGATAACATCGATTAAATAAGTTTTAAAAAATATTTTACATTAATAATGAGAATTACTACGTAATTTAGCGTTTTTGCGTTACGGATGTAGATTACCGCTCCATGCAAGTCAAACTTATTGCAGGGACTGAGTTTCCGAAAACTGGAAACTGTTTCGATTGTTCTGAATAAGCGATAAGATAATAAGGTATAGTGCATGCAAGTGTGCATTTGAGTCTGTCCAGTACTAAGGTACAAATTTTACATTAGGAAGACGTACGGCGTTGCGCCACCGATACATGGTGGGCATTCCACCCATAAGCACAAAACGTTTTGATAGTACTTTCGTTGCGCGCAGGTAATGAGTGGAGTTCCCTGCCGGAGTCTGTGTTTCGTGATAACTACAACCTACGGGTCCTAAATGTCATGAAAGTAAGTTGATTCCAAGCAAGCTTGCTCCATGAACGGCCCATCACTTTCCATTCGTTCTAAGATAATCTACATTCCAACAAGTCCTTAATTTTTTTACAGTGCGTGTAGTTTGTGTAGATCTTAGTAAATCACACTAAAATAGAATGGATTTTAATGAACGCAACAGAAACATACGTGTAAAGTACATAACTCTGTACATAAAGTTCCGTTTCCAGTACGACGCTATATACCAACGATAAGCACGTACCTATATACGTACTATGTACATCAAATTAAGTAGGTGTATGTATATCATTATCGATAACATTTTTATATTTTTTATGTAATTATAGATTGGGCCAAAGGATTCAACCAAAACAATAGTCTTTATTTCTATAAACATAGTAACTACGGCTTAGCCAGATAATGTATTGTACAAATAGTAGAAAGATATAGACAGTACGTTGATCTACGTAATAGTAGTTATTAAATGATAACAATTTAATACAATTTTTTGTTTTGCCTTATCGATATTATGCTGATAACATTGATACCTATTCCTTTCTGGTGCTCGACAAATAATTCAGTACGAGTATTTAAATGTATTGGCAAAACTGTGTCTTACATTAGACATATAACTTATGATCAAAATGAAGCAAGATCTCACCGAATAGTTTGCATAAATATTAAGGAAAGTATACAATCAAGATAACAAGACATGGCTCAATATGTGGGGCGAAAAAGGTATATTTTAATTAGGGCGAAACTCGTGAAACATTATGCAGTACAAAAGATTCGATCATGAGGACAAATAACTAAAAACCAGCCTCCTAGCAAGGCAAGGAAGATAACTTACCTGTGTTATCATCGTTGGCTAAAGGTTCTCCATCTTCTTCGGCCCCTGAAACAAAAATAAAGCGTTCAGAGTTACAGCATTTTCAATATAATTTAATGGAATCGATTGCCAAAACTGCGGGTGGTCCCTGACGCCTATGGGCATACGGAATACCAGAGGAACCTCAAATAGGTACAAACAGAGTCATCAACTGGTTCCACCCTTTTGGCTGAAATGTCTTTAGTGCTACACCGTTACAATCATATGAAAACAATGCAACACAACTTGGGGGCAGATAGCTATGGCGGTACTGCTGTGCAAAGCGAGCCATGCGTATGATGGACACTAGATAAATGTGCAATAACGGTCATTGACCCACATACATTTATTGGCTTTCCTAATATCAAAAACAAAAATAAAGACATAAAGCTGTCCTGAATCGACTTACATCGTGGTCCTAGTAATGAAAAACGGTTCATAATTTATTGTTCGGGTATCTACGAATCGATATTAGAGAAAGGTCAATGTACTTTATTGCAAGTTTATCTGGCACTACTATATAACTCTACTACTACTAAATCTATCAAGTTTAATCTAATTAGTTTATATATGGCTATAAACCTTTACAAACTCGTGTACTGCTTAACCTATGTTACATTATCTGTTCGAGTGCCCTCATCGATGTGCCGGCACCGACAAGCACTGAAGAGGGTTCTGCACAGGATATTAACCGGATAATTATACTAAATTGCGAGCGTAATGGATCCCTAAACAGTTTACCACGAACGTTTAGGCAGACACGACTTGCACTAGATTGTCTTTATTGAGTACCTACAAAAAAAGCATATATATAGTGTGTTTGTGTTATCTCAAAAGACACTGATCACTTGTCTTCTATCAATTGACTACTGCCTACGTGGTCTAGTGGTTTAGGCGTTTGCCTTGCGACCAGGTGGTCGTGGGTTCGATACCCACGACAAGCATACTTTGTAAAGTAGTTTCCAGTTTGGCTAGGACATTGCAGGCTTGAATCACCTGATTGTCTGATAAAAAAGATGATTCCGTGCTTCGGAAGGCACGTATAGGCCGGTGGTCCCGGCCGCCAAATGGCGGTCGTCAAACCATGTCAGAGGCCCTCGATGCGGTTTAGAAACTCTGACACTAGGGTGTGTGGGGTCGTTAGACCTTACACCCACACGAAGACGAAGAAGGACACTACTTAACTTACTACTAATATTTTGTTTGACCAGGCTATCAGGACAACTGTGTCTTAAATGCCAAGTTCAGATCCTGTAAAGCGGCATTTTCTGTGAAGGGACTCCGCTCTGGCCGTTTCACGATATTTTTTGATAAGGAGAACTGTGATACATTTTGCGAGCTGATTTCTACAGTTAAAACTTTAGCTTTAGCTAAAGGTTAGCAGATTGCTTTTTAGAAAAAGTGATGACGATGAGGTATGGTATAGGCTGTATGTTCGACTACAGCAGTGCGAATCTGTAAACATGTCGAAGTGAAAACTTAGGCGAAGTGAACGACAAGTGAGCTATCTAACCGTACAAACGCAAGATGAAATGACAGCTCCACCCAAGTGTACACTTAGGTGGAGTGAACGACAAGGTCACGGTGAGACGTCGACAGAACAAACCAATAGGTTTCATCTATCGTCTGGTCTATTGTCTTTTGAAGAGGTCATATATTTCAGGAGCTTGACAAGATGAATGTAAAATTGCCATAGTTATAAAATACCCTTAGCTCCCAATAACTGGGCTAGGTAAGCCATTACGAATGATGAAGTTCTATAAATAAAAATGACATACCTGTCATTATAGAAGTTTGGCCATCGGTCATATCAGCTTGGTTGATAACTAAACGCTATCTTATAATATAAAACTAGCTGTCAGCTGTTTTCATTCTTAAATTGGTTGAAATAAATACAGAATCTCTTTGGCAACGTCTTTATTTTTTCTGAATATAATCAATACTGTTTATCATGTTATTGAAGTATTATGAAACGTGTGTTTTGTACATTTTAAGTGATAAATAATGTTTATTAGAAATGTAAATTGGTAACTTTTGAAAACTGGATGAGGTCACAGTTTCCCACCCAACCAGTTACAGTCTCCTTTACAGTCTTGACATAAAAAATGTCAATATATGGTCAGAACACACGAGGACCATGCAGTTTGTCATTGTCAGTGTCTGAGATGGTATATTATGGAAATATATATTTGAGTAAGCATTATATGAACTATCCTTTCTTATATACGGAAGTATGTACAAAATTTGAGTATATATGTAAAACATAGGCTGTAGGTCCTAAATGTTTATGCATCGATTGTGACAGTTAATTGTAGCAGAATTATCAACAGAATCTTGGTCAATCTAGAAACTAAATCTCTAGCCTTCAATATGATACCAAACCACTAATAAATATAATATATCAGTCAAATTCTGTATGGTGTCGTAAGTAAAGGAATAGCACCATCCCATCACTTCCCGTGGGTGTCGTAAGAGGCGACAAAGGGACTCACCAGAAAATGGGCAGCAACATTCTCTGTACAATGCGATTCAAATGAGAATAGGATCGACTTTGCGCCATTTTGTGACGTCATCGCTGTCAACTCAAACCAATTCGGTAGGGTGAGCAAAACAAGATTTTTTTTTTTAAATAAAATTTATTTGTGAATTGGTGCCAACAATGAAAATTAAATAGGTTCTGTTATGATTTACAAAAAAAACGAATAATTACTTAATAATTAAATATTAAATTTAGCTAATTTCTTACTATTTAACGTTTCTATTTAAATTTGATGTTAATCTTTAAAAAAAAAATTAAATAAACCATTATTGAAATGCCACGTTTTCTTTGCTAACCGTACTTTTCAAGTGAAATTTGACAGATAGAGGTCATTGACGTTCCTATTCTTATTTGAATCGCATTGTACATTGCAACACCTACAATGCGATCGCCAACCCGCCTGCCAAGCGTGGCGATTATGACAAGCCCCCCCCCCCTCTGGGGGAGGCCTATGTCCAGCAGTGGACGTCTTTCGGCTGGTATGATGATGATGAATTCTATCAAGTAGATCCCACAAAAAGTAGGCATCCTACCGTCGTCAGTTGGTTGGCATCACCTTATATAACCAAATCATACGCTCACGTATTTAATAATGAATTTCGTTTAATCTTATCCTACAAGCCCACATTGATCATCTTTCGGTGACGTCGACGACACAATGATACAATGTGATAACATTTTTCATGTACTGAGTTTATTGCGCAGTATTTTTACTCAAGTTCGGGCAAAATAAACTTGAGATGACGTCCTAATTTAAAAGAAAAGGAAGAAACACGGAAGCTTGTAAGCTAAAGATGGCAGGCACCTCAGTGTAAGCAACGCTTTAACAGAATCATCTTTGGTACGTCTGGCGACTTCGGCAGACGGCCCAATAAGCCGTAAAATGATGAATCCACCGGAAACGAAACCATCTCTCATACACAAAGTAGTCAAAAAGTACTAAAACTATTGCAATTCTAATATCCATACTGCCTTACTTATTTATTAAAACGGGGTATCCAGATACTAATTACGTATTTATACCATTTTACATAACATCAAATCAGAGTAAAGTTTGCGGAGAATTTGCGGGTTTTTCAGCGACGTCATCATAATTATTATTGCTATCACGATTGTATTGTTTTTATCACAGATTATTGTCGTTATCTTTGGCACGTATACTGATATGAGCTCCCAGTCTAACAAGATTCTATTTAATCAGCATTCCAATCGACAGCCATTTGTGCCGTGCCACCCAACTGAGGATGTTGCGAACTCGCGAGAACAAAGGAGTATTTGTAGCATGCGTTATAATAGTCATAATTACGCGGCTTCGGTAACCCTCGCTATCAAATCAAAACATCTTGAGACGTTCAACGGTACATTACACGAACACCTTTCCACCTACTTAGTCGAATAATAGAGGAGGCACGCGACAGGACTCCGCACAAAGGCGCAGCACTACAGTACAAACCATCATTACGAATCGAAGAAAAGAAGTCAGCCAGCTGCCTCCCACTTCCTTTCCATACAAACTCGTGTAATACAAGATGTTCGCTTTGTCCTCGGTTTATTTTAGGGCACATTCATTACGCACTCGAATTGGCGCGTGTTCTTATCTTCGTTTGTCTGTGTGCTTGTTGCTAGTGTGTCGCGTGCCTTAGCTAACAACTGTCGGATGTCTACTTCCGAGTTTGGAATGGGTGTATGAGATGTCCATTCCATCCAGTAAAGCTGCAGTTTTTATTTGGGGTGAAAGTTCAATCATCGTTTTAAAGGCTGCTCTAGAATTTAACAGTATTTTTTATCTGTTTTACAAATTCAATCATTCTGGGGCATGTTTCATAATTACATATTTTCGATAAAAGAAAATTATAACGTTCCTTCACCATAATTGATAAAATGTTTACAAAACACGTCAAAACCTGACATTACGATAAAATTATAACAATATGCGAAACTGCGTCACTTCAGGTTCTAGAATATTCTGACCAAAAATATTCTTCGATTTTATAACCATAAATAATCTGCAAAAATAATACCAACCGAAAATATGCATCGACACAATGAGTTATACATAATAATTAACCATAAAAAAGCTGTTCTATAAAGACACGTGGCATCTCAAGATTTTGAATAGTAATAACAGCCCTCAAATCTGGGGTCAATATTACCGCGTTTATTAGAAACCAGTTTGTACCAGTTTCAAGTTGATTCAGCGCCATCTGCGCAGGGCGGCGTCGTGGCGTCTTCCGCTGCATTGTGAGCGCACACCGGTCGGCGCACGCGCTTGCAACGATAGTCTTCCTGTATGGTGTCAGATGTACTAAGGTCATTTTTTGGAGGGTCAGAGAACTTGGAACGTTTTTTTTGTTCTTATTTTAGTTTGGGTCTTTTATTTTGATGTCTGAAATTGATAGCTTAAAAATACAACGGATAGAAAGTGAAACTAACTATCTACTGTTCTGTCATAAATAGAAAAAACAATTTCGTACGCAAAAACCAGTCGCTAAAAACTCGAGCCAATAACATTTTCATGATATTTATTTAGCAATATTAGCGGCATATTCGGAGCTCATAAAGAGTAACCCTCAAACGCGCGGTGGTATCATTCCGACCCGGCGCCCTTGTTTGCCGGGAAGCTAAGCCGCGTAACGGTGTTTGCCTGAACAAATTTATGTGTGTCGTTACCGTACTGTCACAAATCTACTTATCTACCAGAACCACGCCTTCAATAATACGAGCTTTAGCGTTACGGACATCTGTGAGCTAATATAGTTTTATGAATTACCGAAAATAAACGTGATGCGAACTCACCCGTTGACAATAACATTTAGAACGCGATGCTCTACATAGGTAAGCAAAGTACGAGTACGAAGCTTTTGTATTCGTATTTGTAAAGGAATGTTCTATAACATTAAAGTTAGACATAAGTTTCAGTATTGGTAGTAGAAACCAAACAAACAGGCGTTATGCAATATAAAACACATATCGAACGCACACAGACAGACGCCAGATGAGTGTATTTATCGTATCGAAGGTACGGGCATTGTCCATTGTGTCGACGCCTTGGCCTATTGTTCCGCCTTGTGTATGTACCCATTCCAGCCACATCGATCGCTTACATATACACTGTTATGACTTCCACTACCTATGTACTGATATAGCCATACTAGAAACTACTGAAGGAAATCTTGATGTGTAAACACAAACGCTAGTTTCTACGGAATGTTAGTTAAATGTGAATTTAAGCTGAATATTCAAGTAGATTAGCGTGCAGCCCTTTCCTGTACGACAAATCCATTTTCCCCCTTAAGCAAGGAGATTTACAGTTGATCATATGAGTAAACTCCCCAAAATGTAATATGTTTCGGGGTATAAATTGTCATATTCTTGTAATTCTAGTAATAACCGCGTGTCGCTGTCATTTGAACAGCACAAATCCACCCGTGGCAGTAATACGGCCCAGGATGCGGAATTCGTATTTCGTCACCAAATTACATGATTTATTGTCATCGCGGATCGTACAAGGGCGCGAGTATACGCACGGGGTGACTTTGTATTCGAAAACTTTGAACAAATCTTTTATTTTGTAATCATTAGTACCCAAAACTGTTATAAAAATTATAAATTTATCAATTTATTGTCGTGTATAATTAATTTTAATACTGGGCTAGCAACTAAAAAACACAAGTTCTGTCCACATATTTTTTGGTTTATAAACAACAACTAAACGGAAGCTGTTTATAATGACTAATAATAAAATTAAATTGATTCTAAAAATTTAAAGGCATCATTCTATGTTTTTAACCAAACTAAATCAAGCTGACCACTTTATAATATCAGTAGTGTGTAACGTGTAAAGCTACTGAGGGGAAATGAGGGCAATATTGAACGAAAATATTATAATAAACTATGAAGCTATATTGTGAATGTGACAGTCCGCGTGTCGACCCCCGCACAACGCCATTTAAGGGTTAATACTGTGCCCGCCTGACAGAGGGTCGTCTTTGTAAACTGAAAGGCTTATTTAGAACAATAACTTCACAACATTTATCACTTTTGTTCACGCCCGATGTACCAATAAAGATTAATAAAGTTTTGACAATGTCTTAAATTGGTTAAGTAATAATTTTGTCGGGAATTTTCAATGGTTTTGGGGTTATTTATTTGGTGATTTTTTATTTAGCAAAGTTATATTTAAGACTAGAAACTTTGTCACTATTTTATTCCCCTTGATTATAAATATGAGATGAACGATTTAAATTACTCAAAATCCAAAAACATCAGTATTATCTTAGATGAGTTAGCGTATAAACCATTCTAAATCCTCACATAAGTATCCTCTCAAAAAATCCTCAATAAGAATTCAAACAAAATAATAACCAACAGACGGAAACACATTCAATTAATTACAAGTCCACCCGCACAATTTTCTTTCCCCCACTGATCAGAAAGTTCATAAGAAAACTGCATTTCCTCTAACACGTAATAAAGCGACTGCAGTGACACCAAACACGACTTAACTTTCAACAACCCTCCGCTGCGCTATCAATCCTAAGACACGAACACGATCTGTTAAGTGGTCGATCGGACCCCGCGGCGATTTAATTCACTTCTCACGCGACGCGGCGGGCGGAGGGTTAAGGGATTACTTGGCACGCGCCCCTACAGATATTGTCGATTTGGGGAGATGAGACGTCCCGAATAATGATGCTGACTTAATAGCGTAGATTTGAGTCTTACTACCATTAAGTAAATTGATTGTTGTTTTTGTCTTCCACCGTGCCATCATCCACCATTTTAGTCGAAAGACGTCCATTGCTGAAGGTAGGCCTCGTCCAAATGTCGTCACATCAACCGGTCCTGTGCGGCTCGCATCCACCGGATTTCCGCGGCCCTCACCAGGTTACCGGTCCACCTTGTGGGAGGCCTTCTAACGCTGCGTCTTCCATTCGTCGCCACTCTAGAACCTATCGAACCTATCGACTATCTGGCGGTCAGGTGCTAATATTATAAAAATGTAAAGTTTGTGAGTTTGTGAGGTTTTAGGGGGTAATATCTGGATCTACTGAACCGATTTTAAAAATTATTTTTGTATATGATTCCTCATTCATGAGGACGGCTGTAGGCTATACGGGAACGGGAAATTCCAATAGGAACGGGAATCAACGGGATATACGCGTAGGAAGTCGCGGGTAAAAGCTAGTGTATTATACACTTCTGGACACATCTATTGGCCCACCTTAGAGTTTAGGTTTCGATGGCCCCTACCGAAATATGATTGCTAGATTGAACAAAAACTGTTGATGCAGTTTTAAACCTGATACATTTTACCATCTTTTTCGATCGTATTGTTTTAAATTTGAATTCAGAATACCATACGACATGGAGCTACGCCTAACAAGTCGGATATGCGCCTTGTTAAAGGCAATTGATTTTTGAATAAAAAACATGTTTTATCAAATAAAGGTTTAATTTAATAACGCGTGTTGCCTCCATGGGCATCTACCACAGCTCTCATACGATTAGGCATAGAGTTTATCAACCGCTCTATGAAATTTTGAGGGATCATCTCCCATTCCTCTTCTATGGCAGTTTTCAACTCCTGCATCGTCTGGGCAACTGGCTGACGAGCCCTAACACGTCTTTTTAGCTCGTCCCACATGTGCTCAATGGGGTTCATGTCTGGGCTTCTGGCTGGCCAGTCCATAACTGTGATGTTCACATCCCGAAGATATTCCCTGACGATGCCGGCCGCATGGGCTCTTGCATTATCATGCATAAAAAGGAAATTTGGGCCCACATAGTCCGCGTATGGTATCACGTGAGGTTCTAAGCACTCACGAATGTACCTTTCAGCATTTAATGTTGGCAGCCGTGGTCCTGTAACAACCTCAAGTTGAGTTTTGCCGCTCGCGGATATACCGCCCCAGACAGTCCATGAGCCACCGCCATAAGCAACCCTCTCTTCAAAGCAGCATTGTGCGAAACGCTCTCTCTTACGTCGGTAGACCTTCTTCCTTCCATCATTGCCATGTAACACAATTTTAGACTCATCAGAAAAGAGTACACGGCTCCAATCTTGCTGTGTCCAATTTAAATGACTGCGTGCGAAATGAAGGCGCGCTGTTCGGTGGGCTCGCGTTAGTTTGGGCCCATTAGCTGGCTTGTGTGGTACCATATCGCGTTCTTTTAACCTTTTCCGAACAGTTCGAGCGCTCACAGATACTCCGTGGAAGTCGCGAAGTTGGTTTTGTATCTCAATGGAGGTAAGGTGACGATTTCTCAAGCTGGTCGTCACGATGAATCGATCCTGCCTTTCAGTTGTGACCCGAGATCGTGGCCTTCCTTGGCGACGAACAAAGCCGCCAGTCTCTAGGTACCTCCGATAAACATTTCGGACCGCAGATCGACTTAAATTAAGTTGAGCACTCACGTTTCTTTGGCTGTGTCCGGCCTGAATAAGTGCCACAGCTTGGGCGGCGACTTCAGGTGAAGTATCCATAGATTATTGATAGAACCTCACCTTAATGTTAAGAATAAGTAATGTTTGTTGCAAAACCAAAGATATCAATCACTTTTTCAAGAATTAAATCCAAGTAAACCAATAAAACCAAGAGTTTTCATAGTATTCGATTGTTTGATATCAACAAACAGGCTCCAAATTGTCTTTTGTTTCTTTAAATTCTGTGTTCGAAATTCAAAAAAAGACTATTGAATGAAATTGTGAATGTGCCAGGTTCAAAACTGCATAAAAACTTTTTGCTCGACCGAATATAAAATTTTAGCTAGGACCAAACGAAACTGAAAATACAAGGTGGGCCAATAGATGTGTCCAGAAGTGTATATAATATGTCATTATTCCGCCTCGAGACATGGCCAATTAAATTCAGTATTCGAGACTTTACTATGGTAGTCACCAGATAAATGTGCAATAACGGTTATTGACCCACATACATTTATTGACTTTTTTAATATTAAAAACAGAAATAAAGACATAAAACTGTCCTGAATCGACTATCTTACTCTACATCTACTTCTATTGTGATCCCTTACGTTTTGTAGTGATGAAAAACGGTTCATAATTTATTGTTCGGGTATCTACGAAGGGATATTAGGGAAAGGTCAATGTACTTTATTGCAAGTTTATCTGGCGCCTACAATAGTGCTGATGGACACTGTCTGATGCTTTAAATAATCTAGCTAGGTTGTCTAAGGACGTAATAGCCTCTTATTTAATTCACCTTTTATTTAAAAATTACCCATTTTGCTTATACGACGTCAATATATCTGGAGACTGGGTGGGGACAGTAATACCGAATTGTTATCTAAGTAGTTTTAATCTGACTCAGGACTAATCATTCATTCAGTGTCATGACAGTGTAATTGATTATGTCGTTAAGCCACGTAAATATTATTTGGAGATAATTTTCAATTTTATTTTTATCAGATTAAGCAAGACTTACATTTGGGCCGAATCACGCGCGGGACGCGGGACGTTTCATTCAAGTTCTATGAGAAACGTTCCTAGTCAGTTCCCGACATAGTTCCAAGTTAGTTCCGAGTTGAGATCTGTTACGAGACACTGTACGTGGCTCAGTCAGCAGGGACAGTAGGTACTCGCTACTATCGATAGTGGAAATAGTATTTTCATTTAAATACTTCCAACGTGGTAGCACCTTCTTAACAGTGACAGTATCTTGTCGCCTTTCAACCCTCCAATCCAGCACACTTGTGCGACCCATCGTGCCTAAACGACGTGCCGACCCGCGTCAAGAGCGATGTTTAGGAATGATCAATGAGCTTTAATTCATCTGACTCTTACTACATAAAATAACACATAAAATTATGCTGGGATACAAGCAAAGGATTAAGCAAGGATATAGTAGGTACACTCTCATTATTACCACCTATGTCAATTTTAAAAATTATACACTCTTGGTATCACACACCTACACACATTCAAAGAAAGAAAAAACTAACGTATGATATTATTTTTAAGTTGAATAAAACAGAAGACATTCCAAATGGAAATAAACAGAAATAAAATAATAACTAATCAAGCTACCATCAATTCGCGGCGGGAACATTATCCTCTATTATAGAGATGTCATATTTTTTCATCTGCGCGCCGCCGGCCGCGTCCTTCGGACACGGGGATTTGTCGCATCTCTCCCCCATTGCGCAAACCAAATTAGCGGAGCATTGACGAATTTAAAGCGATATCATAACATTGGGGATTGACTACGAATATTTTATGATTGTGTCGGATAGATTAAGAGAATAGCTACTGCTTTAGCGCTATTTTTTCACGTTATACGATGAATTTTCTGGGCTGAAAATGCTCGTGGATATTAACAACTTTCACTATGGTACAAATTCTAAAGTATAAAAAAGAAACAGTGATTTTAAGTTTGAATATCAATGTACTTAATCGAACTTTAATTTATTTAAAACTTCGTGCACAAACGTACAATGACGGATGTAGGTAATTCCTTATAAATTCTCTACCCGTCAACCAACGGTGATGCGGTGGAGGAGAGATAACACGGCAGTTGCATTGGTTTAAATGACAAAATCAAAAATAAATATCATAATGAAGGTTGAATAGCGAAAGTGCTTTCACTCCTTGAAAATTTTTAAGTAGATAAAAAGTAACGCGTTACTTAACTTATTAAAATAAACATTTTTATACTCTTTTGAATTTATTGGCATCGATGAAAAGCTTAAAACAGACAAGACAGCGTCATGCAAAAGAATTACTCATAAAATTGCTGACGAAACAATTTATTAATCATTAGTAATTTTACGTGGACTTTAGACCGGACCGCAAAAAAAAACATGCTGAAAACAATACGATGACTAATCATGACCAATCATCATGATGAATTTAAACCAAAATCTGTTAAGTTGATTAGGCAAAAGCATATTTCAGAAAACGTGCTAGTATGCACGCAATATAGTTTTAAGAAGCGTAACCAAATGTAGAATCGTAGATAGTTCATCATCTGTGGGGTTCCGCAGCATATGTCCCAAGTAGGGGCGAACCGTGCACCCAGCGGTATATTTCACGCAATTGCGGACCAAACCCGGGGCACAATGAAATTATTGAGTTACACATGTCCTGCGACTCTCGCGAGGGCGAATGAACAAATACAGATATGAAATAAATGGCCTCTAACCATTATCTGTAATGACCCCATTACTACTGCATAGGAGGTGTTAACATTTCTTTTTTGTAACGATAATTTGTCATTTTTGTTGTTTTATAGAACGTTTTTTCCTGTTACGGTTTTTTATTCGTTAAAATTATTTATTTTTGTGAGCTCATCATTATTATCATGAGCAGTTTCTCAAAGTGAGAAGTTGTTTCTGATTCACTTTAGTCTGTACCTATTTGTTTATTTTCCGACAAGGAAACGCTACGTTTACTTAGCTCATAGGTGCCAAAAAGATTTTTCGAGGAACTCAATACGATTATCAGTCCGTCTGCCAAGCTTTATGTTTAAGGTTAAAACTCAAACATAAAAACACGGATTTTTCGATATGCACACCTCAAAATAGACACCTTCACGTCAATACAGTAAATAATCATAACATTTTACGTAATGTACCTATTGTATAATATTGTGGTGAGAAATAAAACATTATTATTATTATTAATACTATGCTATCCCGTGGGAATCTCAAAAAGTGCTTTCCTGCTAATTTAGTAATCACCTAGAGCTCACAGACAGATTGCCTGAGTTTGTGCAACAACATTTAGGGAGCCAAATCATTTTAGGACAAATGGAAATGCCACCAAATGTCTATTTTTATTAAGATTAGTTTCAAGTTCTGTAAACCAATACATGTCATGATCAATATTAATGTTTTTTTTGCTTTTGAAGACCAACTATTAAAATTACGTAACACCTTATCATACCAATTCTAGAACCAAATACTGATATCAACCCAACATAGGTGGTCCACTTCACCCGAAACTCAATAAGGACAGATCTCAAAACACTTTTTTTGCACCATAAAGTCGGAGACACACGATCCGTCATCGTTCGTGCGTTTTCGTCGCGGCCGTCACGTCCATCGTTAAACATCGTAAACTCTCGGGTTTACGACATTGGCTCATGATCTGTGAGGACTTGCCCACTTCATAATGTTTGCTGGATTTAAACACATTTCGACAGTGCTACTATTATTGGTTTGACTGATGAGCCGTTATGAGTGAGTTCGTTTTACATTTGGTGTAGTAATTTGGTGATAGAAGTGGAGGAACGTGTTTTGAAATATATTTGGAGTTGTTAAATAGTTTTAAGCGGCGGTAAATGTCAGTAATTGTAATGGACAGTAGTTAAATATGGAAAATATGGATTTACAAGTTATGTTAACCAATTTCAAAGTGAGAAAAGACTTTCTCAGAGAAAACAAATAACAAATATAACAACAAATATAAGTATCAAAATTATTTAAATTATATACTTAGCTTTTCAAGAAAGTATCAAAACACATAATTTTATTCAAAACCTTAGAAGCTCTTTGATGATTTCTTTTCCATTGTCAATAACCGAATAAAAGCAAATATCTACAGCTCCAAAACATGTCTAAAACATCACAAAGAAATGTTTCGTTTTGTTCACAATACGATGGAAATAAGCAACAAAGTGTCACCTTCACATTTAGGAGTGGCACAAAGGAACCGCGAAGCCCGCTAGGTGGCGCCCTGTCACACGGAGATAAAACAAAGACGCGTTTGATCTGCGCCCTCGGCAACTTGACAGGTATCACGCAATTTACTTGAGACAAGTCCTACCTTTTGTTGCTATAATTGAGACGTAACGCGCGGAAGATGTTCGTCTGTAAGGCTTCTTACCTTCTCTAGACAGAGTGACGTTCTGACAGCGTAAACGACTGTCGCAAATCCGATATTTTTGTGTGACATTTCGATAGTGCTGGTTAATCCCATTATTTTTAAACTTTTTAACAGTAATTATCGCTGATACAATGACGCTCTGCAGTCATGCCTTTGCCATTTGAGGTTAAAGACATAGTAAGTAACATTGTTTCTAAGATAGTGACTGTCGAAATGCTAGTGTTGGCAGTGTGACATTTCAGTAACACATGTCACTCGATCATTTTGAATTGTTTTCTAATAATTTTCGCTTATAAAACCCTACTTTGTCTATGCCTTCATGTCGCCATGTTTCGTTTTCATGTTTGAGTGAAAACCTAAATAACACGTAACGCAACTACGTTCTGTGTGATTATTATTAAGGTGTATTCCGCAAAGTGGAATAAATCGATTATTTTACAGCTATAAATCGAATATCGTTTAGTATTGACATTGTTTAACTGTTCGTGTAATATTCGACAGATTTATATATTCAGGACACGTCGCCATATCCGGCTTGATTAGGTTACTTACAAGGAGTAGTACAAAGTAGGTGCGTAATTCGCTTGTATGTTTTTTAAATCAGCGATTCTCAAACTAACGTCCGCGGGCCGCATACATTCTGGCCCGGCCCAACACTATTGTTTATGCGAGCCACAAAAGTTTTCAATTGCCAATAATAAAGAGTATACAGTTATTTAACAGTTGCATAAGTATTTCATAAAACCAGTAATAAATTATTCAGTTTTATATCTCGCGACACGTACCATATTGTTTTATCACTAAAGTTGTTTTTAGTTTATGCCAAAAATAACTTACGTAGGTATAATTACTTTAAATAATCACCATCAAAACAGGTTTTTTCTGTGATCTATAAAAGACAAACAAGGATTTAGACAGATACCAACTGATAATTTTGAGATAAAACTAATTATAGCACCGCTTATCAAGCTTACAAATCTGATATCAATTGATAGATAATCCTGAAAGCGGATGCTTCAACATGTCATGACAGGTTGTGACATGGTACTTATGTCAAACAGAAAACTGGAGTGCAGTCCGCATTAGCAATACAAAATTTAGCTTGATGGAGAAGAATAAAAAAAAACAAAAGACTACAGCGTGATGAAGCGACAAGAACAAACGAAAATCGCATCGGAGAACAAAAAACAATATATTTAAAAACACGTTCAAATTGAATTTGGAAATGTAGTTAAATTAGGTGTTTTGACAGTTCGCCACTGAGATGCGAAAATGAACGCTACGAGAATTGCCCCTCTTTTATGGATGGGAAATCATCAAATGACTCCTGCCGCTCTGGGTGGAGCGGGAGGGAGTGTCAAACTCTTACTGACTAAAACCCATCCGTGCTCCTCGTACTGCCTTTTACTTTCCAGGGCCGCGGTAACTCTTTAGAACAAAATCCGCAACCCTGGCAGGAGAATTTCCCCTCAATTTCCACTTTATTCGACAACAAAACAACAGTGTTATGTAAGATTATCAACATCTGCTTACTTTTTTACAATACTCAGACTATTTCGTAATTCCACCCAGAACGCAACTCCCATGGAAACTAAAACAATAAAAAAGAAAGACTCAACCATAGCTAGGTTCCTAACAATAAACGGAGTCTGACATAACATTTTGTTACGACAAATAATATTATTTCATCCGAGCCGGGTTGTTCCAGTTTCGCAGACTTCCATTGTTCCAATTATCCAAAACAATTAAACTTTATTCGAATGAAGACTGTCGAGTGTTGATTGTTGGTTGGTGACGTCATCTGCGACGACTCGGCGAATTATTGTTATTAATTAGGGAGCCCTTGGATTAATTAAGTAGCGCCAATCACGTCGTCATCCGTTCCTTACTGACGCCCGACGTCTTGTGAACGTCTTGACTATAGACTTATTGAACCATAGACTGGCTTTGAATTTCGAATCGGAATTGTTCTGTTAGTATTTTGTTTAAATTTTCTTGCTGGAATTATTTGTTCGGTTTTTGTTTTGTTGATGACAATTTTTATTGTACTTATCATAATTATGTAGATAATATACAGCAGTGTAGCGTTGTTGCAGCAGATCTACATAATATAGCATCTGAAATCACATGTATGGGACGATAAATAAACTGTTCTTCTTGTGTTTATTGTGACCTGAACCAGTGAAAATGACAGGAAATATCTCGAATGATGCAGAAGGAAGGAATGCTGCCAAGCTGCACGTTTTAACAAATAGGTACGTACAACTGCATCTCGAAAATCGAACAATTTGAGAAACAAACGTCGGTCGTCCCATTCACCTGACGTCAAACCGGTATAAATCATCCCAACATTCAGAAACCAGCACAAACTACAAACACAGAACAAAGTAACAAATTCGCGTCATTTCTACTTATACCCAGGTCTACGTCGTCACTCCCTCGATAACTGAGTAGGATAATTTTAATCGTGCGCGAATTGCCAAGCATAACGCTCAGCGTAATGTTCCCACCACGTGGCGCTTACTTCTAAACTACACTCATACCACTCCCAAACGAATCTTCAAACTCATCGGCAATTATTATATAAACTTTATTAAATATTACGAAATATATTCTCAGTGTTTATGCTCTAACTTGGACAGTTAAGTTAAAAACTGGGGGAAGATCTTCGAAGGAAAATTTAATTAGAAGGAATTTAAGATTATTAGGCATTAATTTATTTAGTACACGCAAGATTTTAATGATTTTATTGATATTGTTGCAGCTGCTGCGTGAAGACAGTTAAGAAATTCTTATTAGAATAGTCTGATTTACTATATGATCTTCAATAAGAAATATATTGACATAGTAGAAAACGAACTCAAACAATATATTGAAAACAAAACATTGCATAACGCAATACATAAAAGGATCTCACATTACATGCAAAGATGACATAGAAATGCAAAACGTTTACAGAAAACACACAACAATGTCACCAAAAGATACACCCACACAATACCGTACATATTGCAATCATTACTCCAACCCACGTGAAACCAACCACATCCTCCTAATGACATAACACAAACCGCAGAACACCTCCCATTCGTAAATAAAATCACAACATTTACCTTCCCCAACACATAGGCCGTCCCATTAATTCACAGGAAGAGCGGAAATTCTTTAATTCCTTGTGCAATTAACTTGCGACGGCGGACCTGGGTCGGAGCGACGCCAAGTGTCATCGTAAGTTTCAAAACGCGTCATTAAGGGCATCTGCAGCGCGCTAAATAACGAAAAAAGGCGCCAAACAGGGGCAGAGGTAGGGGGGGACGGATGAGAGATTTTATTTAACAAAGTCTATATTAACCCGATGCAATTAGAGAACGTTAACGAGCGACTCGTAATGACTGGCGGGCACCTATTCTGGAAGCAGTCGTTCTATGAGGAAATGCCGTGCAGTGTCGTTGTGCGTTACTCTTGAATGGGCTTGCGTATTCACAAGGCGCCATTCAATATGTTTTTCTGTATGGTTTACTACGTCAACGCCGTTTACCAAGTTAAGCTGCTAAGTCGCATCATACTGATTAATTAAGTTTAATCAATCTAAATACTCACATAGATACCGCAGTATTCTGATTAGAAACCAGTGAAAACCAGTTTCAGTGTCATAGAAACAACGCATCAACTATGGTTTCGCGCATTAGTAAAATCACCGCATCATTATCATGACTGAAATCAGCCCAATCACATTATGATAGTCACTTTATCATTCGCTTAAAACGTGACGAAAATTATATCATAGGGAAACGTCACGACAAACTCGAGACTGTTCGAAGCCGAATTCGAGAATAGGTGCCCTAGGCTCGCGTTGACACATTACCGGAGAGTGATGCGAATTCAAAGCTGCGACTTTTGAATATAATAAGCGTTAGGTCGGCGAGAGGGGGGCGGGAGGTTATACGGCTATTTATTGTTTAATTAACCCCCGTCCAGCCGTTAAGCCACCATTACAGCACAGCCCGCAATTGTTTATGTAATCTTGGAGCGGCTAAATTGGAGAAGTTGAAAAAAATCTCTTTCTCTGATATAAGTGATGTTGTTTATAATTTGTTGTTAGTGACCCCCATTTCTTTGGGGAGCCTTCATTGGTATTGCACGCAGTAAAAGTTTGGATTTTTATGAAACAATAAAATTTTTCACAGTTAAAAATTGGGTTTAATTTTTATTCATTCATGAAACAAGGTATTTCTGCCCACACATTTATATTATCCGCTGCTTGAACTAAACAAAACAATTTTGATTAATTAAAACGAGGCTGAGTCATTCTATCGACCGACGTTCCTTTTAAGATCGGGGTGCCAATTCTACTAATTTTTAAATAACGTTCGCATTAACATCTCAGTCGAAATCTGTCAAAAAGTATGGAAATAAAGGCTTCTTTGACAGTTTGCGACTAGCCCTCACTGACCCCCAGAATTGACCCTCAGACTAGGGTTCTAGTCCTCCTGTTAAGACAGGGACTGTTTCTCACAGCTTTTACATATTGTCAAGACGAATAACACCCAAATACAAGTCGTTTCTCCCACTACACTGTACCTCGCCATAGATCTCTAGATAAATCAAATTGAAAGTGATTCCTTATTATTTATTGGCATTAGAGTCCTTGACTCTTGACTTAAGCTGAAACTCCCTGATCCAACCGGGATTAGAGAAAATTTACATCAAAAGGAATTACAATATTATGACTGTTAGTCAATAGTATCATCAACCAACAAAATTCCACACTCCGTTGTAATTTTCAATAACGAAAAGCTTCACACAAATCGCACTTAATAAACCTCAGTTCTCAATGCGAGAAGTCATTAGCAAAACGGTAATTTTAACTGTTGATTTTCGCATAATGAGGTATTATTTCATGTCCCACAGCCATCTGCTTTCTACTCGATATTTACATACGAGTATTACGAAACTCGTCATTTTCATATGACCTATGATATAAGAGATTGGGTAACTGAATGTTTCTTTAGGAAACCTTAGAAAATTCCGGAATATTCCATCAGTCACGGGTGATGTATTCTAATAAGAGCACATTATGTCCAACTCCTAATATAGGTTCTTAGACATTATAACATTCTAATAAGATTTAGCCAGAGGGCCATCCTGGATTTTTAAGGAGCGTTCGCTTTCATGTCGCAATGGCAATACGTCAAAACTGCATGTTATTTCCCTACATTTTGACAAGTTTTTGATTTTGATTGTCGTTGATATGAAATTGCGATTTGAATTTGAACGTTTTTAATTACGAGAATCAGCTTTAGGCCAAACTTTCCAAGATCCATTTGGTCTAACTTGAAACGCATGGTTTTCACTTTTTACAGTCTTTTAAACAGTTATTGTTTGCTTCTTCACGTCAATCTTGACGCAAAAGAAAATTGAGTGAGATATCTACATATTTTTCTGCCGACGTACGTACGATACATTGTTGTTCGTTTGTAATGTTCCCAGATTCTGCCTAAGCAAATCAGAAACTGGATGTCTAATAATTATTCCCGAAGCTCCTTTACTGAAAGCAGTACTTAAATATTTGCAAAGGAACTGGCCTTCGTTGTGTCATTAGCATTACTCGAAATTGTTAAGGATAGCGTGATACAAGTTTACGGGCTTACTCAATTGGATACGGAACTTCAAATTGGACTGTACTTTTATCATTTAATATTTTTGTTAGATAGTGAAACTAAAACTGTTGATTGGTGAAAATGAATCGTAGACAGAGACGGTGGATTTTATCAAGGGTCAGATGGCAGGAAACTAACTTGTTGGCACCACTACCCAGTTTTTGGAACGAAAATTATTGCAAAATTATGTTGAGAACACATTGCGTGGTTGTTTGAACAAATGACTAATAGACAGTTTTCTTCCAGAAGCTGACTACCTACATAGATATTAATAAGTATCGACCTCCCGAATATTTGCCTCCGATTCAGGGGGTCTACTCTCTAAGCCCGAAGTCCGAAGTTTCGGCCTTAGTGTCGGGCGTTTTCTACTCCGTATCACCTACGGACTTACGATTAGTCCCGAACCCGAACTAAGAACAACTGTCAAATCGTGTTGTCATTCATTTTCAGTTCGGGTTCAGGACTGATGGTGAGTCCGTAGGTGATACTGAGTAGAAAACGCCCGACACTAAGGCCGAAACTACGGACTTCGGGCTTTGAGAGTACGCTCCCTGATGCAAAAGAAAACTAAGAATGTTTATTTTCTATTTGTCCATGCCCTACTGACTATTTATTGTTAAAGTTGTACATCAGATTTTGTTATTGCTGTTGTCACCGATCAAAACATGGCCGACCTTACCTATTACTTTCAATAAATCATATCTCTCCGGAAAACTTGAATTATGATATTGTTATGTCCCTCTATCAATAACTGCAGAAATTGATGTTATACCGTAACTGATCCTTTTGACTCCTAACCTTCTAGTAGATCACCAGTTTGTGTGGACCTACCCTTCCTCCCAAAACGCACATAAACCGCCATATTGAGGAGTGTGAGTCTGAATAGAGGGAGTTCAACGGTATATGGTTTGTGTAGGGCTGCAGTGAATGACATGCGCCATCTGCTGGACGTTATAAAACTACCCTCCTTGTAGCCAATACTTGTTACGTGATAGTTTCTTGTTCGAGGGTGCGAACTCCGAACTCATATCATAGGGTTCTCTCGTAGTTATGAACATAAGTTTCATAATTCTTGGAAGAAAATCTGCTGGAGTGAAGTGTTATGTAAGTTTTCGACATAAAAGTGATAAGTACTTGCTAGTTGGGTTTCGCAGAAACCCTGCGATGGTCGGCCTTTGAGTCGTGTCGCATTTTCCGGGAAATTTTATAGCACTGACGTTGAATATTAATTTTATTTTATTCGAGCTGCCTTTGTGTAAATGTTTGTTTAATATCTATGAAGGTATATCATAGGTTTTATTACTTGATTACGTTTTTATATTTTACAAAATGTAATTTTCATAAAACAAAATATTTGTAAGCTTATGACATTCGTTTCAAACAGAAGCGCAATATCATACTGAAATTAAACACGTGAGGAACGATAACAGTGAACGTTTAAAAATATTCATGATCAAGCAAAACTAGTTACTATGTCAGTATCTTTTCACAAACATTGTGTGTCATTGATTATCCATGTGCCAAATATAAGTACATAGGTACCTATTGCTTTTCATTCTGATTTTAGTATTTACACAATAATCATAACTTGAGTAACTGCCTAACAAACTTTTACCTACCAATACGCATCAGTAATATCACGAAACAACATTGACACTCAACAAAATAAATAAATCAAAAACTCCTATTACAAAAGTCAAACCAAAGCACCACAAACAAAATAAAATAATTAAAAGTCAATATTACTTAATATCCATAGCGTGATACCTATCTTTAAGTCAATTAAGGACTTAAGAATTTCATATAAAACCCTGTCTTGTAAGGGGACTTAGCGGTCATTATCGCAATATTCGATCTGACACCGCGGTCAAAATTACCCCCCTTTTATGGATATCTCACCCCCCGGGGGACACTTGACCCCTCAATCTGGATACATCATCTACCCCTAAAACGAACTAATGGCGTAACACATTAATTATGATGACTGGAAATGACATAAAATTGGTTGTGATGTAGTGTTGTGCAAGGGAAACGTAGAAAGTTGGGTCATGGAAAGGTATATTTTATTTTATAGTCCTGTTATATCTTAGAGTTTTTTAAGTCTTACTAAATAAGTTTTTATATTAAAGCTTTTATTTAGTAAAATCTAACAGGTTTAACTAATTACTATTGGTCGGCTTGGGTCGTGGGCAATCAAGTTTCTGTCAACATCATTCCGTTGTAAAAAGCGATACTGTTATTCGTCGTGTAAAGTAAAAAGTCCGTCACTCTTTCATAACCGAATTATGATGGCATTAGCAAGTCATAATATGCAAGTTTCAATTCTCGTTACTCTATATTTCAGACACAAAAATTATAAAAATACTCACATCTTGAATCATTATTTATCAGTTCACCATTTAAATTCCACGTACCTACAGTAAGACTTCAGTACCTAGGTATATTGTGGACAAATTATCATAGACAAGAAATGTGTGACGGGTTTACGTGTTATCTTAGATTAAGTACTTATAATATTATGAATTAAACGGAGATTAACATGTGACGTTTAAATACAATGGCTGACCATGTATAAACCATGCTCAATTTTATGAAGCGTTACTCGCTTGCCGCTTCTAGTAACCAGAGTAGATCTACGAAGTTTATATAATCACAATTCACAGTCCACGATTGGCGTTAAGTGCCTATTCTAATAAAACATAGTCATCGTACTGTGAGATTTATTTACCGATAAACTAATCTTATCTAGGAAATATTAAATGTAGTCATATACTGTACAATAACTATGGAAGTAATTTTTGCATTTTCATCGTGAGCTTGTGTTGAATTTTATTCATTCATTATTTTCAATAAGATACTTATCTACTTACACTAATACTTTAAATACGTCTTAGTTTACAATTAGGTACCTAATTTAAAAAGAAAAACGAAAAATGAGTAGTCTCTAACAAGTCAACGTATTAGTTTGTCTTCTAGCTAGACTAGTTAAAAATAGTAAATCTGTGCTTTTAAAGAATTCTCAGGCTATAATTTATACTGGGCACATCGCACCTGTTATTCTTAAAGGGTAAGAAAGAAGCGTTTATTACAGCAGGTTTTAGCTAAGTCAAATTAGAAAAGCTCTTTTAAATTATAATTTTTCCCATTCTTGGAGGTAATGTTTCAGCCATAATCTATAGGAACTAATTAGTGAAATATATTGTGCTTACCCATGTAAATGAAACATTTAACTCAATACACATTAGGTTAATCTTAACACTTTATCTACCAACCATGGTCAGCACTAATTAGTTCATTTTTCACCAAAAAGCCTACCGTCCATGATAATTCTATTTTTTTTAACCATAAACACGGTTACAAAAATGTCACCCCGTGGGGTCAACGACCTACATTTTTGTTATGGAAATTATGAAAATGAGCGGACGTTGAGTCACGTCGCGCGTGGCAATGTCTGTCCAAGAACGCAACCCCTTGACTCCTTTAACATTGTCTTTGAGAACAGTGGTAAATTACAAATAATTTATTTAGTAAAATGTAACTAGTGCCAAATTGATCCATAAACCTATCTTCCTTTAGTGTAGATTTTTCGTAAGCCATGTAAAAAATCTGCACGTAGGTACATAAAAGTTAGCAATAAGGCTCAAGTAGATACCTAATATAAACGTTGTGACTGATGTCAAACACATGTGATAGGCACCTACTTATCAAGCATGTGTACCTATCTACATATACTCAAGCATCATTCATAAATAGTCAAAGGTTGTCTTTAAAAGATCGCTTTAGCGATAAGGCCACCTATTTTGTGTCACCAAGTTACATTTTTTTTCGATAAGTCAAAGTCAAAGCATTTGTTTAAAATAAACTATTTACATTTTTGAATTGTCAGAGTCAGCCAGTTAAAAACATGAAGCTATTTGCACGTTCCAAAGCGTAGATCTCTATCGAGAAGAACGTGCAAGAAACTCCACGGACACTCTTTTAAACCATTTTGTGATCTACAAAAATCCTGATTACGTTATCCTTGTTGCTTCTGCATGTGAGAACAATGTAAAGAAAGAAAAAAAAAGAATTCTAAGTTTCAAATAAGTAGGCCCCGGCGACACACCGGTGTGTCGCGAATTAATCGCGAATTTAATGTTTATTTACCTATTACATAAGATTTACTTTATAATAGGGAATTTTCACATGTTGGGCCTGACCGGTTAAATAATGAAATAACCCAGTGACAGCTAAGAGATATTTTCTGTAACTTATATTGTGTACAAAATAAGTAGTAGATATTATATTCTATTCTAAAGGTGGGTGCAGACCGGTGTTACGGGGCGTAATGTAACATGTTACAAAGCGAACATTCGTGCAGTCAGTCCGTTGAAACATGCGCATGTAACATGCGTAAGATGTGTTTTGTTCCACTCGGATTTTAGGACCCGGCGAAACATAACATGCTCGCTACGAATGTCCGGTCAGTACCCAGCTTAACAAGGCAAAAAGTTTTGGTCACTTTCATTCCATATTTCTACTTTCTTGAACACTAGGTACTTCTGACAGCCCAATCCAACAAAAACAAAAGAATCCATCAGAAAATTTGAGCTCGCATGACAGTTCAGGTGGTATGCCAAGAATGGCCGGCGAGGATATCCGCCAGTATTAGTGGGCACTTATTCATCGCCACACTTATCATGGCTAGAATACGAGTACCACAAACGGTGCATATATTAACGCGAATAGCAGCTTATGACTGCTATTTGTCAGTGGAATTACTGGAAGATAACACGTTGAGGCAAAATTAAATTTAAATTGAGTGTTGTTGGTTTCATTGTTTGAATCTTTTCATTCATTAATATGTGATCATTCTTATAAAGGCATTGCTACACACGGCTTAATAGAACATCAATTTTACTGACAAGACTTCGTCAGTTCGATTCATCGTTTTTTTTTCTTCTATTTCATTCATAGATACTTTACGTTCGCCAAAATTATTAGGACGACAGTCTTGTCTCTATAATTTTTATCATCTTTATGTATTTTTTCAAACACAGATGGGGAACACGCCTTATGTTTGCTTGTCAACAGGAACGCAGAAATATAGCCATAAACACAAGTCCTTACATTAATCTCCCTGAAACAAAAGAAACCAACGACAACCAAGCCTTGAAATGAGCCTTATAATAAATGTGAAAGTATTTCAACATAACAAGCTCATACTCTTCCAAGCCACACCCAATTAAAACAGTAATGAACAAAAAGCGATGGGTGGAACGCGGCCTAGTAAGCCCACTTATATGCGGCCTGTAAAAAGTACATACCATGTAATCTGGACCTATAAAGCCAGCTGATAACTCGTCCGATAGTAAGGCAATTTCTGAACGACACAATAATGACACCTATTATGGGACTGCTCGACATCCTGTCGCATAATGGCAGCATGCTGGTAGGCGGGGCTCCATGGACAACCTACTTTTCAGTGGACGGCTACGTGGTTGTCGCAGGAAATTATGTTTTTGTCATTTAGCGTGGTATATTTTCTAGTTCTAAAGTGTGTGGACAATCAGTTGGATGGGTGACACAACCTAACATTATGAATGAATGAATGCATGAATGAATGAAGCAGTCATCTCGTGCTGTAGTCAAACTCTAGACATACGCATACGTCATGTTACAGGAAAGCACTCATAATGGCTTCATTACCATGGACATAATTACCAGTTGGAATCTTAAGGACAAACTATAAAATCCCGAGTTCAAGAACTATACATAAAGTTATGATTCCTTACAACTGCCCATCTATAATGGAGCTTGTTAATTCATTCACGCGATATCTCCATAAGCACGAACTAACATTTCGAATCGGCAACATTTTTGTGTAAAGCGACCTGCGAGTGGCGAGCTATCAAAATATTTTAATCATCCACTTTATATTGCGTCCAATTATAATTAATCTCTCACGAAAGAGCGAGTCTGAACCGAGCGGTCAGGTGTAAGTCTAGACGGTAATCTCAGGTGAGATCTAATTGTAAATAACTCCATAATTAGAGCGGGGACAATAAAGCGGGATCAGTGTGTTGTCGTGTGAGCAGCGAAGGCGTTCGGGCGTCGTCGGCGCGTCGCGTGACGGGCGCGCTGTCGTGTCGCCGTCGCCGTCGTCCGACAATAAAATTATAAGTCCACCGCAGTGACAATCCAGTGATTTACGCCCGCACACACGCGAATATTCTAATATGAAAAGAGCTTTACTGCGCCGTAGAAAAAACTTGGGAGGCGGACAAGTTAATGAAGAAAATGTGTTCGTTGGTAAGATAGGCAGCGGAGTCGGCGACATGCGTGACCAGCTCCGCCGCTTATTAATGACTTCGCCTGGCTTTTTATGGCTCGACATAGATTTGATTATGACTATACGAGCGAGTAGCGTTGAAGTACCTGCCTACCTATGTAAGTACTTTTACAAAAAGGGTCTATCAATTATTAGGAGTTGAAAACTAATGATACTTCTTTTTTCTTTGACAAATTTTGCATCATCAGATTCACACATCAAATGTAAGAAGTAAGTAAAACATGAAACACGGCATGAAAGAACATAATTAGCACTACTATGTATAAAATAATCTACTACTACCTAGAACAGGCCGTCACTTTAAAATGCACACCATACAAGTTTTGCAAAAAATAGAAAAAAAACATAACATAGCGACAATGGGCGGCCTTTTCTCTAAAAACGATTTTTAGAGTTATGCTAGGTTATAAAATACTGAAATTCTCTATTGATCCTGCAGTTCACTACTTCCTCATATATCTCTATTAAATTAACCCATAACACAATCCCTAACCAATTTGGACAGCTCCCCAATAACTTGCCAATAAGGCGAGACTATCACTTAGATTACTGTAATCCGCATGCGATAGGGAGGGTAGTGGAACGGACTTCCTGATCCGATACCATGGTAAGTGGATCACGGACTTCCGCTGCCAGTCATGCGAACTTTGGCAACTCTATGTCTAGTGTCTGTTATTAGTGTGTTATTGGAGGAACTGCAAAGGTTTCCTGCTAAAGGATTTTTTTTTAAACCTTCATGTGTGTGTGTTATTTTACGATTTTTATTAACTCGCTTTGTTCGTATGTGGGACCGTTTACAAATGAGTAATCCATTTTTCAAATACTTCTTGTCATCCGATTAAGCATAAACTTGGAAACGTATATTATTTTGGAAACAATACAATAAAATGGTACTATGAAGCTGGTCTGATGAGGAGCTCCTGGCTAAAATCATAACAGCCGCACGGATCGATCTTCAAGGTTAAGCAACGCTTGCCGAGGTTGGTCTGTGGATGGGTGATCTTAACATATTGAGATTCCTCCGTGCCTCGGAAAGCATGTTAAGCCGAAGATCCCGGCTGTCATTTGGAGATCTTTGGCAGTCGTTACGGATTGTCAGAAGCCAGAAAATCTGACACTAGTCTTGCCAAGAAGTTCCGTGTTACCCAATTAATGGGTTGTGGAGGTCTGGTTGGAACCCGCTCGACGTTAAATACTCGTATTCAGCTGAATCCGTTTGACTAGGAGAGAATGAAGCTGGTCTGATGATGCAGCCAGAAAATGGCCACATGGAACACCTCGACTGAACAAGATAAAACAGTATTTGGCCTCATTGAATATGAATTATGTATGACAAACGATCATACATTTGGTACTTTTTAGCTCGTTAAAAGCGTGTTTCATTCTGCTAAAACCAGACTTTTATTTTTGTTTGGTATGTTAATAAAGGCTCTTTTAGACATAATATTATTTAACTTTCAATCGAAACTCAGATAATTATAATTTATTTTGACACCACATGGTAATTCCCCCGAAATGCATCATGAGATTATCATCTCATACTTCAAACAAAAGACACTGTTGAACAATCGGCTTAGAAACACCTATCTTTTAGTAGGTGCTAAATTAATTGAGTAGAACACACAATCCGATTAACACTTGATATTTTATTATGCATAATTGCACTTTGATTTAAAATTATCTTAATGATATGACCACATAACTCATCAATCAATCTACGTTATCTCTGGAAGTACTGATCCAAATACAAAATTCTTCCAGTCAGTACTTCCAGAGAAGAAGAAGTAAAAAAATATTAAATTACTACAGAGCTGAAGAGCAACAAAATAATGATAAACTTAAACTTAGACCTAAACCCATCCAAATGTGTCGCTAATAAGGATCAAATTCTGGGAAGTCACATGGCAAACTAAAGGAAAGACCTCATTTTTAACAAAAAACTTATTTATTTTCAAAAAAAATATCAACTGATAATTTTTTCAAAAATCTATGATGCGTTTATAGTTTTCATCAACACAGGGTCCGAGAAAGTACAACCGCTGGATTTTTGAAAAAATATCAGTTACTGTGTTTATGTAGGTAGGTTGGTTTAGAAATTAAAAAAGTAATTTGTTAGAAAACTGCGCTTTCTTTTAGTTGGCCATGTGTCACTTCCCAGAATTTGATACTTAGTAACGACACTTTTGCATAGTGTAATAAATAATACATACAGGGTGTGTTTTTTTTTCAAAATCAACCGGTTTGATTCCGGCTAAGAATACAGAAATCATTTTCAAAAATCCAATTTTCATCAAAATCGGGCTCGAGACTCCTTTTAATGTTTTTCGCAAATTCTCATAGGTTCAGATTTGGCCATCCACGTACACCTTGTGCATATATATACATATATATGTATAACTAACACAGTTGAAAGAAAAGATATTGTGCTCTATAACTCGATTATTAAAAAGAGAAATTTTGTTAACATTCCCCTTTTTCTTTGATAAAAATATCTAGCACTTGTAAAAGAATCAAGTACGTTTCAAGCAAACCTGTCAGTAAAAGCTATTATCGAAAAAAGCACTCGTAGTGCTCCATAAACAAGCAGTCATTTCCAGCCGGCTACGTTGAAATCCAACGAATTCTCTCACGAAAGCCAAGGTAGGGCCACAGAGCTCGGAGACGCGTCGTCAGCGGCTAGAGATGGCAGTGTCACTAAGGCTCAATTTACATTGAAGCAGAACAGAATGGAAACGAATTATTCGGAGTTGTACATAGTGAGTTTTATGTTAATTGTGCAACGTACAAATTAAATACGAACCAAAAATGAGGTCGAGCGTCTTCCGGGGAATTCTCGCGCATTCTCGAGGATTCCCGCAGTTGCTATCAGCACCGTTTGTGCAAATCTGCGGGAAGTGGCCCGAATGCAGAAAGGAAGTTAAAGTTAAACGACCTCTGTAGCCTAAAGGCGCAATCGCGAGGATTCTCGAGCATTCTTGCAAGTTTAACCGCGATACAATCGAAGCGTGTCATTGTGCAGCGAGCATTCGTGCAGTCAGTACGTGGAAACGAGCACAAACACGCGCAAGTTACTCGGATTTTAAGACCATACCCGCTGCAATATGGACTTTAAAAGCTATTCCGTGGTCTGTATAGAGCACACACTGATAAACACGGCAGTACTTCTCATTGTCAACTTGTACCTAATAATGTACGGAAGTTTATTAAGTCGAGCGACATAAAAAGTGGCTGAAGAAACTTGAGAATTATCGCTTCATCAGCAACTCAGCCTTGCTAGTTATTTTTATAGTAATGGCTAGGCATATAGCTTCGTCTTTAAAACAAGTGCGAGTCGGATTGCGCACGAAGGGTTCTGTACGATTATCTATAAAAAAACGGCTAAGAAATCACGTTTGTTGTATGGGAGCCCAACTTAAATATTTATTTTCTTCTGGTTTTAGTATTTGTTGTTTTATCGGCAATAGAAATACATTATGTGTGAAAATTTCAACTGTCTAGCTATCTCGTTTCATGAGATACAGCCTGGTGACAGATAGACGGACAGACAGATGGATAGACAGACGGACAGACTGACGGACAGACAGACGGATAGACAGACGGACAGCGGAGTCTTAGTAATAGGGGGGGGATAATCTTTAAGTCAAGAGTGAATAGGTAACAGACAAGCGTGCTCCATATTCGACCACATCCTCGCTTACCATCAGGTGAGATAGTGGTCAAGCGCGAGCCTATCAATAATAAAAAATAGGGTCTCGTTTTAACCCTTTGGGTACGGAACCCTAAAAAACACGTTATTATAAAACGTGATGAAACCACCAATGTTTGTAGTGTTTTCCCGGAATTTCCGTCGTACAAAAAAGAAAATAAGTACCTACAAACTTCCGTTGTATGACAATGGTAAGTTAGTTATTTTTCTTAGAACTTCAATGTAGGGCTTTAGTAACCTTCACAAACATTCCGTACAGGCATGCTAATAAATATAATATTTCTAGATTTTACTCGTGTGGGTGTTGCCTCAGAAACCGCGCGTTATTTCCGAGATTACGGAAGAAATCTTCAATTAAGATTATTTTACGTAGGTACCTATTATATCCATAAGATTTTCAAAGATTGTGAAATGTATTTCATTCTAACAAAAAAAGTTGAAAATTAAAATGTCTTAAATTCCCAAAACTAATTAGCATTGTAACATCAAAATCACCTCAAAACAGTAATATCAAAAGAAGCCAGCCCTTAATGCACCCAAGTAGTTTAATCAAGATGGCTACTTTCTTTGTTTGTACGCTGATGTGTGCAAATTGAAAGTTAATTACCGCCCCCCGACTCGCCCGTGACTACTTTATGGTTGCGCTAAACACTAGAAAAAAGTAAGATATGGTTTATGGTAACGAGGACGGTAATTTGTCTGTCTTTTGTTTTTTATTTAGAATTAATGGCGTTCTTTGTTACACAAAAGAAGGATGTTAAGTATTAGTGACATTGTATACGAATAATTTCGTATCATGTCTTCTATGAAAAGCACCATTATTTTTACAATATCTTGATGTGTAGTCTTCTTTACCGGGGACTTTTTTTATGTATGGGAAATCATCAAATGACTCTGCTAAATATACCTTCGCTCTGGGCGGAGCGGAAGGGAGTGTCAGACTTCATGCCCTTTGCCTTCCAGGGCCGCTATGACTCTTTCAAACAAATTCCGAAACCCTGGCTTTACCAGGGACTTACGCCGTTTCTAAAGCCTAATAAGAAGCGCGTTTGTTGTCCGACAATAAAACAATATTTGGACAATTATACTAACGTGCTACCTAATGTTAGTGAAAACCGACATCAGTACACAAAAGCTTACCTTCTTCTTTATCACTACCATGAAAAAAAAAACGGCCAAGTGCCAGTCGGACTCGCGCACGAAGGGTTCCGTGCCATTATCTATAAAAAAACGGCAAATAAATCACATTTGTTGTATGGGAGCCCCAGTTAAATATTTATTTTATTCTGTTTTTAGTATTTCTTGTTATAACGGCAACATAAATACATCATCTGTCTAGCTATCATGGTTCATGAGATACAGCCTGATGACAGACAAACAGACGGACAGTGGAGTCTTAGTAATAGGGTCCCGTTTTTACCCTTTGGGTAAGGAACCCTTAAAAATAGATGTCGTGCTATAAAAAGATTAACAAGTCAAGTAGCAAGGCTAAGCAGAGCTGACACATCCAACACCAGCCTGCTTACACTACAAACTTACATAAAAATAAGCCGTAACAACACAAGATTACAGCAAATCATAAAAAGAAATTAAACCATCCGTTTTTTATTGTAGTACAGGCATAATTTCCCGACATAGCACTTGACGTGATTGCAACTAAATCTACATATACATACGTTTATATACGGCTTCACTCACACACGCGCCTGAAGGTAAGGTATTTAATTATTTTTATTCGCTCACACTCGGTGGGTATCTCAAGGTCGGTGGTGACAAATAATATTATACGAAGTAGAATGTCGCGCTCGTGGTTGTGATCATTTTAGATGGTAAATGAATCAATCATTATCTGCCTAGCCTATTCATTAACTAAATAATTAATCTGGTCACTCTGGTTACCTAAATGATACACATATATAAGTAAATGTTTGCTGGGAAAAAACTCGACTTAGAACAAAACTCGACTTTTAATAGATTTGTTTCTTTTTTTTTTTTATTATTATTCTCAAAGACAGTTACAGCATTATCTTTACAATTACATTTTTTTTTCTTTTCTTTATTACATTTTCGGCAATAAATTCTCAACCGATTTTGATGATTATTTTTTGCTTGGAAGAGTATCTTCCCGGACTGGTCCCATTTTAATTTGGTGAATATCTGATGAAGAACTTCGGAGATAGGTAACGGAACTCTTCAATAAATGATAGCAAACCTGCCGGGATTGCTGAAATCGCATGTCTGTTTATTGTTTACACCAGTTCATAACATAACATCACACCGGTACGCTGTGAAGGGGTACGTACACAGATGTGTACAAGTCAACCATGGTTTTGGGGTTATCTTTTTAATAACTGTTCTATGTAATGTTTGGTATACAATAAAGAATTACATTGTGTTTTGCTTGGTAGACTCGTACTACATCTGCTGCATCCTGAACAATTAACCTCCACAAAATATTGTCTGCGCTATTCTCGTAATCTAACCTTGAAATATAACGACAAATTTCAAGCAATTTGGAACAAGATTCACGTTGCCTGTTATTATTCTAGAAGAGTTAATGTTGAAAATTTCAAGAATTAGGCCTTCCTAATTATTTAAAAAATAGGATAGATGACTAAAAAAATGTCGACACGTATTTTTTTCTTTTTTCACGTAAACAAAAAATGAAAACGAATAACGATACAGTGCATTGAAAACTCGTGTGACGTCATACTTTTTACCTACACGTGACGTCATAAGCCCAAGTCTTTTTTTTTATTGATTTGATAAAACAAAAAGTACGTGTCCAATATTTTTCGATACTAACTGACGGACTAAATAGAATCATATATTTTTTAACCAGGAATCATGCCTATTGTGAAGGAACATGTGGATTCCGCGCAATACGACTGATGAATGTCGATGCCCGAAAACGATGTACCTAGTAACAAATCTTTTCGTCTACGGATGCAGGCAAGACAAATCTCTAACTACCTCCAATGTCTCTCATATCTAAAGATGGCCTTCAAATCCAATTATCAGATATTTATGTAATTCGTTTCACTTACGCACATTACAACAAGGTCGGCGCCTGACAAATCTCAGCCATTAAACTACACAAACGATAAACGAACATGTCGTGATCATATTTACTGTGGCCCGATTTCTTTGATACAAATCGCTAGAAATGGCCACGCTTGAAGATCGGCCACTCATAAGTCACAAGTCACGAAGTTAGATTACGACTAATTGACGTGACTTCGCCCTACGCAGCCTTAATAAGCATTTATAACGATATAACCACTTATTATCAAAAATACTTAACCTATTTATAATGTAGAGCTACTCCATTAGAATGTTAACGGCAGCGGTTTCAGCGCTTTTTGTATTAACCAGCCATTTTCAAGCGGCTTGATTTGTTGCGGACATGTCTATTACCATTATATCAGTTTTTCAATAGTGTTTTTTGAATGCAACAACAGTAGAATGTTGTTTGTGACCAAACTTTCAATGTATGACCAAAAAAGATGTTTGACTAAACTGTACATTTATTGGGTTGTCTCGACCATGAACCACGTCAAAATTACCTGATTAGGCAAATAAGTCTTAGCGTAGTCTCGTGGTGCGAGCGAAGAATAACGACTCTGCTGCAACTGTTTCATTTGAAACCAACCATAGACATAGACAAAGTCGTATCATTCAGTGATCAATGAAACTCAATATACCTACCCTATATAACCTATACGTCTTTGGCCTTCACAATATAATTGTAGGTTAGTCTGGAAAAACTAGCCATCATTTTGACGGCGTACTTTTAAGCTTGGTACTGACCGTAGTGTAACATTCGCATACAGACCGCCGTAGTGTAACATTCGCAGCGAGCATCTCATGTAACGCCGTGTCCTAAAATACTTGCAAAACAAAACACATACGCATGTAACATGCGCATGTTTGTGCTCGTTTCCACGTACTGACTACACGAATGCTCGCTTTCTAACATGTAACATTACGCCTCGTAACACCGGTCAGTACCCGCCTTTATAGGCATAAATATTCTGATACACTAAGGCCCGCTTGCACTAACGAGAGATATCATTGTTTACTCCGAGTTAGTTGCTAGCCCGAAGCCATTATACTCGGTTTATGATGCAATTGTGCCTCAAACACAAAACACACAGAATCTCTGCATCCTCATCGTGTGTCACCATTTTCAATGCACTTCAAAAAAAGTCGAGTCTAGTTTATCCTACCTCAATTTAAACCAACTCAAAAGCAATCAGGCTCTAACATAAGACTAATACACGAGCCCGGTACAAAGATAAGAGATATCGCACAGATCGTTAGCCGGTAACACAGTAATTCAGTTTCATTAGCGATCGATCGATAGCCGACCAATTATTCGCTTTATCACCAATTAAATGTTTACGATGGGCCGCCATCGCTCGCTGGTAATATGTAAATAGAGGTATATATGAGTGTTTGTCAGTGTTCTGATTGGTAAATGCGTAGTAACAGGCACTTAGTTGCCGTTTGAGCAATGCTTGGTGTACCTAAAGATAGAATCAAAGCTAATGGCGCATCCAAACACTCAGCGAGTTGCTGTGCAGTGAAAATATATACGACCTGGGTTGGGCGGTGTGGTACCTTGCAGCGAAAACAGAAATTCGTAGACGACATTAAGTTTGAATCGACCTGTGTTTATTCTAATGGATGAGTCTCATGCCTACACCATTAATGACTAATTGACTACTAGAGTTACATAGGGTCACAAAAAAGCCTTTTTGTGACCCTTTTTGTAGCGATCTTTTAAAGACAGCCTTTGCATGGATTTAAAAGTGAAAAGGTGAGACCTTTCCTTCAAGACTTGCGAGGTGATCTTAGGTGTATGTGGTAGTGTTATATAATAGTATATGTAGAGGGTTATTGTAGGTATAGTAGATGACGAGAATACATACCCTTGGCAGTCAGACAGTTACCCATCTGCTGACAGGCTTACTCGTATCTTCCGTATCAAACATGCACCCACAATTATAATAATAATAATAATATTTAATTCAGACTTGGTCCATAAATTTGTTAGTAACAAAAAAAAAAAAAAAGCAAAAAGCATAAAGCAAAAAGCAAAAAGTATTACTTAAAAGTATTTTCTTTTTCCCTGATGACTTGAAATAAAGACAAAAACCTAGGATAATCACAGATACTTAAATAATATCAATTCCAAATACAAAAGCCATTCAACAAAATA
Organism: Melanchra persicariae; assembly: GCA_947386135.1. Taxonomy (NCBI): domain Eukaryota; kingdom Metazoa; phylum Arthropoda; class Insecta; order Lepidoptera; family Noctuidae; genus Melanchra; species Melanchra persicariae. Next base: position 7,718,401 of record OX376664.1, on the reverse strand, counting down.
CTTCGAAGTTAAATATTATATGTCAGCAGCAAACATAAGAAAAATGCAACTGTTATTCACAAAACGCCCTCATTCACAACATTGCTCTCAGTCGTGTGCTCCTGACCTATTTGTAAGACTACATGTATTAAAGCCTCTTCAGAACCGCTCTCAGTTTGCCTTCAATTTACACTGTAAGGCTGTGTATTCACTGCATGACGAATGAAGGTAGTTGTAGGCTTATATTTCTGATGAATGCGACGTGAATAGTAGAATGTTGGAGGCTAAATGTTGATTTCAATCAATCTAAAAAAACCTTTTCCCAACTATACAACATGTATAACAATAAACGCAATACCTCTTAAGGGGTCATTGTACTCATCATTACGAACAACTTTCACGGTGGAACCAAGACAGAAATCGCAAAAAATTAATCGATTGCCCCAGGGCAGGGGTAGCAGGGCAAGGCCGAGGAGCCAACCCCCGCAAGGAACTACTCGTGAACAATTCATATCCATCGCATCCACTGAAAAGGTTTGAATTGCTTCGTTGGTGAATTAATTCGACAAAATGAAAAACCAATACAAAAACAAATCAACGGTTCAGTGTCGGTTTCTAGTCTAACCGAATGCAACTCAGTACCAGCATTTTACTTGAAGCGACTGCCTGTCTGACTTCTACAACCCAGTAACTGGGTGTCACGATATTCCTTGGTAAGACTGGTGTCATATTTCTTGATTTCTGACCGATGGTAACGTGATCTCAGAGGCACGGAGTCTCTTTATGATTCAAAAACTTTATTGTCAGCGAAGACTCATATAGGGTTAGTAACATAGCCCAAAAAAAACTAAGACCCATATTCCAAAACGTAAACTCGAACTCCTACTCCATCGGAGCTTGTCATAAATTGAAGTTTTTGCATTTGTTTGCTCATCTCTCGAGTACGGAAACGTCAATTAGACAAACTTTCGTTGACATTTTCGTGCTCATGTTGGAGTTCGAGTTGAATTGGAGTTTACGTTTTGGAATATGGGCCTAAGTGTTAGTAAACAGCACGATACGGTGACACATGTAACTGATAGCAGTGAACCACATTTGGACAGTCCACTCTGTCACCAATCATTTTTAGAACCCTGTTAGGGCTGACCATTACTCGAGCCACCATCGATGCTGCGCGCTTGCGCATTATTGTGTAAAAACAATCTACACGCGCCGCCTTAAACATCCCTGACGCACTGTAGCGCTAAGGCAGCCACGTCAGTTTTCTGAACGCGTTATTGAATTGGTCACCAAGGCTCCATACGACGCTTGCGAATATTTCTCCCACAAGTTGCATGTGTAGAAGGAAGTACGGAATGAAGATGTGCACTCATCCACAGACCGACTTCGACAATCGTGGCTTATCCTTGAAGATGTTGCGGATTTTGTTCGAAAGAGTCACCTCGGCCTTGGAACACAAAGGGCACTATAGGAGGATTTTGTCAGTAATAGTCTGACACTCCCTCCCGCTCCACCCAGAGCGGAAGGAATCATTTGATGATTTCCCATCCTTAAAAAAATATATCCTTAAATATCGACCCGTGCAGCTGTTATTATTGAGCCACGCACAAGCTCGTTTTGAGAATATTCCTACTTAATAAGAAAGGGGCATGTCAAGATAAGGCCTTATGAAGCATTAGAGATGTGTGTATTTAATTTGCACCTCAAACCATACTGAAACGGGTCGCTAGTTACTCATAACACAAATTAATTTGCGAGAAGGTTCATGTTGACGTAAAAAAAACATTTACACTTTGACGTATCAGGTTCATACCCAACCACAACCAAGTAACCACTATTGAAAACCGAGCTTTAAGCAGCCTATGCGACTTTGTTTTATATGATGTGTTCTCATTAAAGCTTTATGCTCGGGACAAAAACCACTTTTTCTTAGTTTAAAAAAGTATCAACAAGCATCTAGGTAGTAGCTAAAGCTCACTTTCTTCACATACCAGAGACTCGAGACAAGTGAGATTCTGTCAACGGCAGCATGGCGAAGGCAATTTTATTGTCTTATGTCAAAAATGTATGGAATTGACAGTTGCCATCGAAATGTCACGTGATCAAATTCCTACATTTCGACAGCCGCATTCGCTAATGGAATGGCGTATTGTCTAGGGCCTCAGGTTCATACAAAGCAACCTAACCACAACTAAACAACCAGCAGTGAAACCTCAGCTCAAACCAACATTAGCGACCTCGTAAAATATCATGTGTACTCATTAGCGCTTAATGCTCGGCACAAAAATTCAGCGCTCGGTATGCGTGGCCAATTATAAATTTTAACCTAATTAACCTAATCGGATCGAAGTGTGGTTCAAATCTTATATAGTTCATCTGATTCTACTTTTATGAGGATGTTATTATATGGAAAGTAGACACGCATAATTTTGTAGTCAAATATAGATCTTCTTCTTCATCTTCTTCGTCGTTCCCTCTCTGCTGAGGATCGCGTCCACATACGACGCGTCTCCAAGCCATGCGGTCTTCTGCAATGTGGACCGCTCTGTACATGCTGCCTCCAACAGCCTTCTTCATAGCGTCGGACCATCTCGCCGCTGTTCTACCTTGAGCGCGTCTTCCTTCCTGATATGGATAGGCATCTCTTTAATTTACCTTTCAATCAAAAATCATGGTAAGGGCGCAATAGACCATTTATTGGAATTTACCTTGACAATTTTGTAACAAATGTAAATGTATACCGAAGAGTGAAATAAAATACCTATACTTTATTATTATTCTTATTATAATTCAAAAGTGCCTGTAAATGGTCTAATTGAAATAAATGCTTTGACTTTGACTTTGACTTTAACTTTTTATGCTCAGTTTTTCACGCTGTTTCGATCTGTGTATGTAAACACAGTTGCTTTACCTACTTACTATTTTCTTTAAGCTAAACATATATGTCTATCGCAAAACTGATTCGTTTTTACGGTTCCGTACCCGAAGGACAACGGTAACCTATTAATAAGCCTCCGCTGTAAGTCCGTCTGTCTGTTTATCTGTCAGCGGGCTGTATCTCAAGAAACGTCATAAATAGACAGTTGAAATTTTTTAAGTGTGTATTTCTATTGCCGCTTTAATTAATAATAAAGATTTTATTAAATTAAAAATTAAAGTGAGCTCCCATATCCCAAAATACATAGGTACCTCTTTAAAACTAAATCTTCGATAATCTTAACTACCAACATTTACACAACATAACTTCCAGATTAAAGCTACCAACTTAAAAAGCAAACAAAACCAACCATAGACAGATTCTAGGAAACTGACAGCAAACTTCAACAGAGGCGTCTATTCTCGTGGCGCCCGAAATCCTTATCTATCATCGAAGTATCGTATTCGTAACGCTATCCTTTATAATATCAAACAATACACAATGGTCCAGTAATGAGGGAACGTGCTCGATATTATAAACAGCATTTGTTTTGTCTCAGTGTCAAAGAAATCCTTATTATGACTACCGATGAAACTGACGAATTTGAAACTAAATTGGTAGTTAATGAGGTGCTTAAATATGCTGTATTTAAAACTGTTATGTTGATAGTAATTGAAACTAATATTTTTAGAGGCGAAACTGTTTATTTAATACAGGGTGTTTCAGAAAAATGTGGTCGTAATATTTATCTAAAAGAGAAGATGTTCTTTATATCAGATACAGAACATCACCCTTAATGCCTGGTAATATTTAGGAAAGGCCTTCCTTAATATGACCAGGCACTTTTAAAACTACATTATCATCATCATCATCATCATTATCATATCAGCCGAAAGACGTTCACTGCTGGACATAGGCCTCCCCCAGATGGGGGGGTTTGCCATAATCGCCACGCTTGGCAGGCGGGTTGACGATCACAGTGTAGCTGTAGCAATGTATCTACAGAGAATGCTGCTGCCCATTCTCTGGTGAGTCCCTTAGTCGCCTCTTACGACACCTACGGGAAGTGATGGGATGGGACTTTAAAACTATATGTACGCTTGTAAAAGGTAAACTCTATAACGAGTTAGTGAACTCATATGGAGTTGGGAGGGACACATGACAAGGCGCAACGATGACAGCTGGAATAAGGTACTGAGTTGCGTCCAAGAACTGGAAGGAGGAATGTTAGTCGTCAAGCAACAACATGGGATGGTAAGAACCTTTTTGAGGGTAGCACTGGAACGTAGGAATTTGCACAGGAAAAAAGAACCCAACTTCGCCCGGCAGTGGGCAAAGTTGGGCTGTAAATAATTAATCTGTGGAAGTACGGAACCGATCAAAAAATTATTTTGCTGAGAGGAACCACACTATCGCTGATTGTTATAAGCACACGTTTTATCTATATTATATTTTTTTTATCTATCTATTATAAAAAATCAAGGTTTCTGTTGGAGAGGCCGCGGGACAAAACTAGTACACAGTAAATATAAATCGTTGTTATACTAATCGGAAGCCCTTTTCAATCCTAATGAGGTTTTTATAACTTATGTATTGCAACTAAAAACTTACGAGAACTTGGTTCCTAAGGTGTCCTGTGTTTGTATTGTGTTAAATATTAAAATAAAAAAGCAAGGTAAGCAAAAAGCGGTTCTGGCTGTTTTGGACGGACAATAGCAAAAATGGATAACCTTCAATCTTTTTTTGATCAAATGAAAATAGAAATGTCAAAACAAACCGATGACATTATGACACGAATTGATGAAAAATTAGTTCCTTTTAGACAAGAAATACAGGAGTTAAGGTCAGAAAACGAGAAATTAAAGGAAAAGATATACAATCTTGAAAAACATGAAAGACTCAACAACCTAATTTTATATGGAGTAAAAGAAACCGAAAAATCGACTGTCAATCTCATCGAAATCATTAAAAAGAAATTCAAAGATGATTTAAATGTTAATTTTGAAGATAGGGATGTAAATACGATCTACAGAATTGGCAAAAAAAACGTAGAAAATGGAAAAGAAAGGCCAATCCTCCTGACATTCGTTAACCTCTGGAGAAAAAACGAGATAGTGGCAAATAAAAAGAAATTGAAAAATGTGTATGTGTCTGAAGACTACCCGAAAGAAATCCTCGAGACGAGAAAGAAGCTACAGCCAAAGCTGGAAGAAGAAAGGAAGAAAGGAAATTATGCATTCATAAACTATGATAAACTAATTATTAAACAGGGGAAACCAGGAAATGAGAAACGCAAAAGGGAACCATCAACCTCGCCTAATGTAAAAGAGCACCCTCGCAAACAACAATTGTCAGCAAAAACACATCGTCTAAATGTTTTCGACTTAATGAGGAATAGAAGTAACTCTCTGCCTTCTGCCAACTTGCCAACTGATCAGAATGCATAGGATATTGCCATCAACCACCGGAACAAAACTTTAAATAAACAAGAACTTAAAGATAACAGAAACAAAACATTCCCCAACCAGACTTGTCCTCGTGGGGAATTAGACTGCAACCCTCCACCAAATACAGAAACAGATCAAGATATAAAACAAACCCTCAAAATTTGCACTTATAATGTAAGAACACTTGCATCAACAGAACGATTCCTCGAATTAACTAATGCCCTAAAAAATATTAATTGGGACATTGTAGGTCTCGCAGAAACCCGAAAAATGGGGTGTGAGATCGAAGAGTACAGCGACCTTATATTTTGCTACATCGGCGAAACTAAAGGATTATATGGAGTGGGATTCCTAATCAAGAAAAAATATAAAAACAACATCATGTCAGAATGTATAGTTTATTAATAGGGTAGACATTATAAATGTATAATATAATATAAAAATAAGACTCTGAAACTAATTAATGTAAACCTAGTAAGTTTGTGCTTACCGTAAAACGAAACGTGCCTACGCACGTTTTGTGATTCATAACCCCCGCCACAGAGTAGGCGTATAAAAACGGTAGTTGCACAAGCAAACGAGTCAGTCGAGTTCGAGAGTTTGTAGAGTGCGCCAGCTCCAAGTCTAAACTTTGAATGTAAGTACGATTTATTATTTACTTTATGTGATAATTGTTGTTTGTATGATTTTGAATGTTGTATGTATTATAAAATATAATTACATGAAACCAAGTTTTACATATTTATTTCACGCTTATAATCCCTAGCCTTACGGCTCTCACAATTTTAATAAAGTAAAAAGAAGAGGTAAAGGTTGTCCCACGAAAGTGTATGACCACCCCTTTACATATCAGAAGTGGGATACGAATGTGACATATATTTACTACAATATATAATACAATATACAAAATGTAATTAGCCAAAAATAATAACAATATAAGCTATATAATAAATAAATACAATAATATATATAATATTGTTTATTGTTTATGTTTATTAAGTATATATACAATATATAATAAAGATTTTTTTTTTATTTTTTTTAAATTATTTAACGACTAAATCTGCGTAGTTTGCTTTCCTTATCTCCTGATTTCCAGATAAAATGAAAGAATGTACTGGTACTGCTGCGGGGCAAACACCCTCGCGGCATTCTGCGGCCCAATCAAATACACATCGATCGCGCAGTCCCATATATCGCACTCCAAGTCCTATATTGACAATGAGGACACACAGAGAACGCATGGAGCAGTTGAACAGCCGTGAGGTTCAACCATGCTGCCGACGCGATGATAAATCTCCTCACAGCGGGTGCGATGTATGGTTGTCCCGCGGCCGACACAATGAGCAATTGCCTAGCCACCAACGCGATGATAAGTCAGCAGGCTTGCGACGCGATCAGCAATCGCGGCGCGGTCGTTGCAATGGGCAGTCACCGCGCAGTCGACGCGATGGGCAGTCGCCGCGCAGCCGACGCGATGGGCAGTCGCCGCGCAGCCGACGCGATGGGCAGTCGCCGCGCAACCGACGCGATGTGCAGCCGACGCGATGTGCAGTCGCCGCGCAGCCGACGCGATGGGCAGTCGCCGCGCAGCCGACGCGATGGGCAGTCGCCGCGCAGCCGACGCGATGGGCAGTCGCCGCGCAGCCGACGCGATGGGCGGTCGCAGTGGACTCAACCCGATAGACGTTCGATGTGCAGCCGAGATGACGGGAGGTCACGCAGTCTTCAACGTAGCAGGCAGTCCTGCAGCCGACGTAACCAGTGGCCTTCTGATACCCAAAACCAGCCTCCAGGAGCTCATCAGCCGCTCCGCTATCTTGGCGAAGAACAGATCCGGGATTCGGGTGAGTTAGCTGCACATTCTTATAAAATTGACGATATTGCTCAGATTTTGCAAATGATAAAAACCGTAAACCAAACCGATTCGTTGGATAAACTAGGGTCTATGCAAAACACAATACCGGAATTCGATCCAGCCAGGAAAGAACAGACGATGACTATGTGGCTACACAAAGTCAACGAATGTGCAGTCATTTACAGTTTGACTGAAAAACAAATTGTACACTTTGCTTTACCCAAGTTAAGAGGTGTTGCCAAGAGGTGGTATGAGGGTCTGTCATCTGTCCTTTATTCCTGGGGCGAATGGCAACAGAAGCTCCTGTCTGCATTCCCTCCAGAAGAAAATTACGGGCAGATGCTCAGTGACATGTTGGCTAAAAGGGCCCGATTTAACGATTCACTAGAGGAATACTTCTATGAAAAAATTGGTTTAATTAATCGATGTGGTATAGAAGGTACTCGCGCAGTAGAATGTGTTTTGCACGGTATTGACGACCGATCTGTGAGGTTGGGTGCCGAAGCTGTAAAGTTTTCAGACCCAGATAAATTATTATCGTATTTGCGTAACGTGAGAAATATTAAACCGCTAAACGACCGTAAAAATATTAAAGGTCCTCTGAATAAAAACGGTGACACACAGTCCCGAACTTCTGGCAATGGCAAGCCATCCCGTTGTCTAAATTGTAAACAAGAAGGCCATTTCGTTGCTCAATGTCAACGTCCAATTAAGAAATGCGGTAAATGCAATAAAATTGGCCATGAAACCGAACAGTGCTACTCAAAAATTCCAGCTCCAGATAAAACCGTTTTAACAGTTGCCAGTAGCGAAGTAAGCTTGTCACCCGATGCCTCTGTTTTAATAAAGCCCAATCAAAAATATTTTAAGCAGGCTGTTGTCAATGGGGTCCCTATGCAGGCCTTCATTGATTTAGGTAGCGAGTGTTCTATGATTAAAGATTCTGAGTTTCGAAAGATCAATAACCAGTTTGACACAAAAAATTTACCAATTTTGAGAGGTTTCGGTAATTCAATAGTCAGTGCCATCGGTAGATTCAACGTTCACGTTATTGTAGATGATGCTGCCGCCAATGTAGACCTGCTCATAGTCCCAGATAATGTCATGCCTTTTCCTATTATAATTGGTCAGACATTTACTGAACAGTCGCACATAATAATTAAAAAAACAAGCGATTCCTTAGATATATCCAGCTTGGGCATACTTGAAAGCCATAACCATAAAATCAAATTATTTTGTAAACACGAGACTGAAGTGTCAGGACTTACTATTGTCGAGGTATACAGTAATGATCCTAGTTTTAATGGGGAATTATTCGTAGAAGGTAGTGTACGATATAAAGAACACTTAAGATACTCGGTTTTATCTGGTATGTATTATGTTCGGGATGGCCTCGGACTTATAGTTGTCACTTGTGCTCCCTCTTCAAAATTAAGCTTCGAAGCAAATTTTTTAATAGCGCGAGGCCTAGTAGCCCACGAAGAGGAAACATTTCACGTTTTAAATGTCGCAAACTGTACAGCTCGTGCGCTTCCAAATTTAACGGAAGCCCAATTGAATATTGCTGAAGATCTCTCTGTTAAAGATAAAGAAAAACTATTGTCATTACTAAATGATTACCGAGAATGTTTTGCTATGGACTTAACGGAATTAGGTAGTACGTCGGTCGGTAATATGAAAATAGACTTAAATGATGATAAACCGGTAGTTTATAGACCCTATAGACTGGCAATTGCCGAAAAAGAAGTAGTTAGAGGAATGATCAAAGACTTATTAGATACTGATATCATACGTCCCTCTACTTCATCTTATGCGAGCCCCATAGTCCTTGTTAGAAAGAAAACCGGTGAATTCCGGCTTTGTATTGACTATCGAGCGCTCAACAAAAAAACTGTCAAAGAAAATTATCCAATGCCCCTTATTGACGACCAGTTAGATATTTTAGCAGGGAATAAGTTATTTACTACATTAGATCTAGCATCCGGATACTATCAGGTACCTATTGCTGAAAGTGATAAACACAAAACCGCATTTGTCACGCCTGATGGACATTATGAATTTAATCGCATGCCATTTGGGCTTGCTAATGCGCCAGCAACATTTCAGCGATTAATGAATCAGATACTAGGGAATGCTCGACATGGGGAAGCTTTGGCATATTTGGACGATGTTATCATACCCAGTAAAACCCTTTCTGAAGGAATGGAAAGATTAAAGTATGTACTAGATCTATTTAAAAACGCTGGACTTTCTCTTAAACCATCTAAGTGCTTCTTTTTTAAACACGAAGTAGATTACTTACGCTTTGAAGTATCAGAACATGGTATTCGGCCAGGTTCAAAAAAAATTGAAGCTGTTGAACGTTTCCCTGTACCCCAAAACCAGCATAACGTCCGTCAGTTTCTAGGACTAGCTAGTTTCTTTAGGAGATTTGTTCCAAAGTTTTCAATTTTAGCAAAACCACTAACTCATTTATTAAAAAAGAATATTTCATGGCAATGGGGACCAGACCAAGAGACCGCATTCAGAGTTTTGCAAAAAGAATTGTCCCAAAAACCTACCTTGGCATTATACAACCCTAACGCGTTAACAGAATTACATACTGATGCTTGCAAAATAGGCTTAGCTGGAATTCTTTTACAAAGAGATGAAAATTTAGTTCTCAGACCAGTTGCCTATTTCAGTAAACAAACTTCTCCCGAAGAACAGAATTACTCGTCGTATGACTTGGAAACATTAGCGGTGGTATCCGCTCTTCAAAAGTTTCGCGTTTACTTAGTTGGTTTATCATTTAAAATAGTCACAGACTGCAACTCGTTAAAAGCAACGTTCCAAAAAAGGGATATGCTTCCCCGAGTCGCGCGGTGGTGGGAACAAATGCAAGAATACAATTTTTCAATTGAGTATAGACCAGGCCCATCCATGTGCCACGTTGATGCGCTCAGTAGGAATCCGGTACCAAGTTCAGAAACCCGAGTTTTTTCGGTATCAGAGTCTACATGGCTGACTACTGTGCAAAATGCCGATGATGACATACAAAGAATAATAGGCATTCTAAAGGATCCAAAATTTGATGACTTAGTCGATATAAAGTCTAATTATAAATTAAAAAATGAAAAATTGTTTCGAGTAACTGCTGATGGGGATCGATGGGTTGTGCCAAAGGGAGTACGTTGGCAAATTGTAAAGCAAAACCATGATGATATAGGTCATTTTGGTTTTGACAAAACTTTAGATAAAATAAAATCTAATTACTGGTTTAATAAAATGCGACGTTTCATTAAAAAATATGTAGATTCATGCCTTGAATGCGCATATGCAAAATCATCCGGTGGTAAAAAACCTGGTAATCTTAACCCGATCCCAAAAATAGCAGCACCCTTTGACACAATACACATCGATCATACAGGTCCCTTTGTGCGAAGTAGTAAAGGTAATATGTATATTTTAGTTATAATAGACGCTTTTACAAAATATATTTATCTGAAGGCAGTCAGAACTACTAAAACTTCTACGTCCATTAAAATACTAAATGAGTATTTTGGTATCTTTGGGCTTCCTAGGAGAATAATTTCTGACAGGGGATCCTCATTTACAAGTGACAGTTTTAAAGCATTTATTAATGAAAAGGGAATCAAGCATATACTTAATGCTGTTGCTACTCCCAGAGCGAATGGGCAGGTAGAAAGATACAATAAGACAATTGTAGATTCATTAACAGCAAAAACTATTGGTATAGCTGAAAATAAATGGGATGATCACCTACCTGAGATACAATGGGGCATTAATAATACTTTAAACAAGGGGATTAATCGGACTCCCGCGGAAGCTTTATTTGGCAAACGATTAACGGGAAGCAGTGAAAATAAAATTATTTCCGAACTAGAGGGAGAAATTACAAAAACTAATGAACAAGATATAAATGAAATCCGTGACAAAATCAGTGAACACATAATCACCAGCCAAGAAAAAGAGAAATCTTATTATGACAAAAAACGTTGCGCCCCAATAAATTACCAAGTAGGGGATTTAGTACGTGTTGAGCGTCAGGTGCCTTCCGCAGGGCATAGCAGAAAGTTAATACCCAAATTTCAAGGTCCATACAGAATAACTGAAGTATTGGATCACGACCGATATCATGTCGTCGATACACCACTCACAAAAAAGGGTGGTAGAGGTTATTCTACGATAGTCGCGGTTGATAAACTAAAGCCATGGCTGAATTTCAATAGACCACATGATAGTGAGAATGATTTGTCTAACGAGTCTGATTAATCAACTAGTAATGATATTTAAAATAAACGAAGATAAAAGTAGTAGGACTAAAATACCTTATTTTATTTAATCTCAAAGACAGAATGGTCTTTGCTTCTAAACAATTAGGTATGTGTATAGTTCTTCAAGTTAGTGTAAAATTATTTATATTGACAAAAGTGTAATTTTGTAAAGGACTGTAGGGTCCCATCATAAAATGGTTGTTGATGGTATGGGACGGAAGGGTCCCATTAAAATATTTTGGACAAAGGTGTCGTATTTTGTTGGACGGAAGGGTCCATAAAATGTATTATTGACAAAGGTGTCATAATGTGTTGGACTAAAGGGTCCTATAAAATATATTTTTGACTAAGGTGTCATAATGTATTGGACTAAAGGGTCCTATAGAATATATTTTTGACAAAAGTGTCACATTTTGTTGGACGGAAGGGTCCCATAAAATGACAAAGGTGTCATTTTGTATAGGACGAAAGGGTCCCATCATGCAATGTTTTGTGAACCGTTTAAAAACATATAATTAGAATAAAAGTGTCCTGTACTAAATATATATAACATATGAGTACGAACAGATTGGCTCAATTGTGTTTTTAGTGTCTGTTATGTGAACATCATATAAGCACGAGGTCATGCTTAGCATAGGATGGCCGACTGTCAGAATGTATAGTTTATTAATAGGGTAGACATTATAAATGTATAATATAATATAAAAATAAGACTCTGAAACTAATTAATGTAAACCTAGTAAGTTTGTGCTTACCGTAAAACGAAACGTGCCTACGCACGTTTTGTGATTCATAACCCCCGCCACAGAGTAGGCGTATAAAAACGGTAGTTGCACAAGCAAACGAGTCAGTCGAGTTCGAGAGTTTGTAGAGTGCGCCAGCTCCAAGTCTAAACTTTGAATGTAAGTACGATTTATTATTTACTTTATGTGATAATTGTTGTTTGTATGATTTTGAATGTTGTATGTATTATAAAATATAATTACATGAAACCAAGTTTTACATATTTATTTCACGCTTATAATCCCTAGCCTTACGGCTCTCACAATTTTAATAAAGTAAAAAGAAGAGGTAAAGGTTGTCCCACGAAAGTGTATGACCACCCCTTTACAATCATCAACTTTATAGGAATCTCTGAAAGAGTAGCACTTTTACAAGTAAAATTTGAATGCTTCTACTTATCAATAATCCAAGCATATTCACCGACGGAGAGATCAACAGAAGAAGAAATTGAAAAGTTTTACAAAGACATTGAATATGCTCACACCAAGACGGAAGGAAAGGTCATAGTCATGGGAGATTTCAATGCAAAGATAGGTTGTCCAAAAGCAAACTATTATCCAGTAATGGGAAAACATGGTTACGGAGTGTGTAATGAAAGAGGCGAACGTCTCTTAAGTTATGCTTACCAGCACAAATTGTCAATAATGAACTCATTCTTCAAAAAGAAAAAGAGCCGCAGATGGACATGGTTATCACCCGACCAAAAAACTTATAATGAAATAGATTTTATAATGATAAATCACCACAAACTTATAACCAATATCGAGGTACTAAGCAATTTTAAAGTCTCTTCCGATCACAGATTAGTGAGAGCAACATTACTTTTAAGTCGTCCAGTAAAGAGTAGAAAAACCTACACAACACAATCTAATATCCCCAAGACAGAAACAGAAATTAAAAACTACATCGAAAATCTACGAACACACACAGAAAATATAGAAACAGATCATATTGATATCCAAACATACTACAATATCCTGGAAAGAGGCATAACAGAGAGCTTAAAATACAAAAACAGTACACACCCTCATCAACACAATATTTTCTCCAAAGAAACAATCCAACTTATAAAAAGGCGCACGAAACTACTACACACAAGGAATAAAACCACGGATATGAAAGAAGAACTTAGCAGAATATACAAAGAGACTAGTAGGTCAATTCGAAAGGACTACAACAACCACAGATACGAGATTATTTCAAGAAACATTAAGAATTTTAGAAGTGCCAAAAAAGCATACAAAGAATTAACTACACACAAGTCATGGATTCAAAAACTTCAGCATAACTCACTAGAAACAAAATCTAGAAAAGATGTAATAAACCATGCCACAAACTTTTACAAAAACTTATACAGGAAACAAAATAACACTGAAATGGAAGCGCAAACAACCCACAGGAACACGACGGACTGCATCAGACAAATTGAAGGCTCCGAAGTTTATGAACACATAAAAAATCTGAAGACTGAGAAGAGTCCTGGTCCAGATGGATTATGCAACGAGGCCCTTAAAATAGGAGCACCTATTTTAACACACCATTTTACGAAATTGTTCAATATGATACTCGACGAAGAAAAAGTACCAAAACAATGGTGTACATCAGACATAATTCTACTCTTCAAGAAAGGAAGCTCCTTGGATATAGGGAATTATAGACCCATAAGCCTGCTAGCAAGTATATATAAAATATTCTCATCCATAATTTTAAAGAGAATATCCGACGACATTGATAAGCAGCAACCAAAGGAACAAGCAGGATTCAGATCAGGCTTTAGCACAATGGACCACATACAGACATTAGAACAGGTCATAGAAAAATACAGAGAATACAATAGACCTCTGTATGTGGCCTTCATTGACTACAGCAAAGCTTTTGACAGCATCAGCCACTGTTCAATCTGGAACGCACTTCAACAATCAAATATTAACTATAAATACATCAATATCTTGAAATATATCTACACAAAAAGTACGAGTAGAGTTAAATTAGAAACTAGAGGCGACGAAATAAACATAGAACGAGGAGTAAGACAGGGAGATCCCCTTTCTCCGAAGTTGTTTATAGCAGTACTTGAAAATATTTTTCAAAAACTAGACTGGAAAAACAGGGGAGTTTACATAAACGGACACTACTTAAACCATCTGAGGTTCGCTGATGATATTGTTATAATTGCTGAAACTGCCAAAGAACTAGAGGAAATGATGAGATCACTGGACTGCGAAAGCTCGAAAATCGGTCTTGAAATGAATGTAAATAAAACTAAGATAATAACCAACAACCGCGAACGCCCGATAGTGATAAAAGGTAACAATATAGAATACGTTAGTGAATACATCTACTTGGGGAAGCAAATCTCACTCAAATCGTCAAGCAACGAAGAAGAAGTAACAAGAAGAATCAACGCAACTTGGAAAAAATTCTGGGCATTAAAAGAAATCCTAAAAGGGAACTACAGCTTGCACATGAAAAGGACAATATTTGATACATGCCTATTACCCTGCTTGCTGTATGGTTGCCAAACTTGGATATTTACAAAAAAAATAAAACAAAAAATCAAATGCAGTCAAACATCAATGGAAAGGAGCATGTTGAAAATTAGAAGAATACATAAAATTAAGAGCGAAAACATTCGTCAAAAAACTAAACTCACCGATGCTCTCAGGCACGCACTCTCACTTAAGTGGAGATGGGCCGGACACATCTCACGTTACCCAGACAGAAGATGGACCATTGAAGCCACACGTTGGAAAGGTCCAACGGGGAAAAGGAATGTTGGTCGACAATTAAGACGGTGGGCTGATGATATAACATTCGTCGCAGGAAACGACTGGATAAAGTCAGGCAATGACAGGGAGTCATGGAAAAGGATGGAGGAGGCCTTTACCCAAACAGGGGTCCAAACCTCATAAATAATACTAACATTAATTATAAGTAACCTTTCTTAATTAATTTAAGCAACAATTTACTAACAAACATTGTAATATATACTGAAAGTGAGATTTGGAATAAATGGCTTTATTATTATTATTATAAATATTAAAATGGCAAGTTTTTTTATACAAGAAATTCTCAATGCCGAATTGAAATGAAAATAGGGAATTGATTAAATCAATATAAAAGAAGCTTATGCCAAGCAGCATTCTGGCCTAATGAAAAAGTAGATACAGTTTGTAACCACAAAAAAAAATATATGAAAAAGGAAAAACATTCTGCGTCGACCCCTAATAGATTGACATCAGTGCAAGAGAATAATGAAGACATACAACAAGAAAAAAACTATATTTCTAGCCATTAGAGATTGATCTTCAGCAAACCAAACCATGTGACAGTCACAAATACACGGCAACCGACTGCCGCCATTCACAAAAGCGAAATGAAGCAAATCTAATCAGTTTTAAAATAGATCCCCTACTTTACAGTAGCGCTACGCCACGATGTTCTTAAAATAATTTGTTATCTCTTGCTACAGCTGTCTTGCTACGGCGTAGCTCCGTAGCCGCGTAGCACATAGATAGAAGTGGTTACGGATGGCACACTTAAATTGTTTTTTTTTTTGTTTTGTATTGTAGTTCATTCATTCGGTGTTATTGTAACGGATTTTATTCAAATGTGAAATTAGTTTGATCCTAAATTGTCCAGCATTTTAATACTTGCTACTTTAGTAGACTTCTGTTATGTTGTTCTGTAGTCGAATATTTTTTTCAGTACCATGTCGTACCATCAGGACAAAAAATATAACTACTACTGGTTAAAATATAACTATATTGGGGTCAGCTTCCAGTCAAACCAGACTCAGCTGAATACCAGTATTTTACGTGGAGCGGCTGCCTACCAGACCACCACAACCCAGTAACTGGGTAACACGGTACTTCTTGGCAAGACTGGTGTTAGATTTTCTGTCTTCTGACAATCCATAACGACTGCCATTGATCTACAAATAACAGCTGGGACCAACGGCTTAATGTGCTTTGCGAGGCAGGGAGAAATCTCGATATGTTATGTCGGTCACCCATCCATAGACCGACCTCGTCAAGCGTTGCTTAACCTGTGCTGCTGTTATTTATTAGCCACGAGCTCTTCCTTTAGCCACGAACTCCTTCACCTTTACCTAAGATTTTACGAATTAAAATATATACTATTTTCACAATACAATTTACCGTTAACTTGAAGCAAACTTCAACACAATTAATGTTCCTCCCATCTTAGATAGCAGACGGTGACAGTATATCTGACTATCACGTCGATCCGTCACGCGGACAATGGGACCGACCCAAGAATCGAACTTGCGACCTGTCACATAAGATCATCTATCACTCTGATAACGTTATTGAGAGTAGCAAGTTTCAATTATAGTTTTCCTTACTATGTTGGTAGTAACAATGAATATTTCGATGAAAAACAAGCGTGGAATCAGAAAATCAGACAGCGACTATGTTTAATACTATGTATTTGGAGATAGTACGAACATGACTCCAAATTGTAAAGAAATTATCATTTTTACTTATCGTGAAAAAAAACAGCTGTTTGGTTTGTCGAATTACCGGAACATAAATGTATCTGGAGAAGTCGATTTTTTTACGCGATTTCAGTGTTGGTCCTATAGTAAAAGTTGTTTATAATGATGAGTACAACGACTTCCTGTCAGTTATTGCGTTTATTATTTTACGCGTTGTATAACATAAACAATTAAGAACGTGAAGTAAAAAATACCGCCAAATAATTTCAAAATTATCTCCAAGCAAACCTTTCATCATCATCATCATATCAGCCGAAAGACGTCCACTGCTGGACATAGGCCTCCCAAGTGTCGCCACAACAACCGGTCCTGTGCGTCTCGCATCCATCGGTTACCCGCGACCCTCACCAGGTCATCGGTCCACCTTGTGGGAGGCCTTCCAACGCTGCGTCTTCCGGTACGCGGTCGCCACTCCAAAACTTTTCGGCCCCATCGACCATCTGTTCTGCGAGCAATGTGCCCTGCCCACTGCCACTTCAATTTGGCGATCCTTCGGGCTATGTCGGTAACCTTGGTTCTCTCGGATATCATCATTCCTGATTCGATCACGCAAGGAAACTCCGAGCATTGCTCTCTCCATTGCCCTTTGGGTGACTTTAAGCCTTCTGATGAGGCCCATTGTGAGCGACCACTCAAACCTTTGCCAGGAAATAATTTTGAAATTATTTGGCAGCAAATGCATTCCACTTAAAAAAAATTGTTGTACCTTTAAATATTTGATCAATAAAACACTTTTGAGAATACATACTGTAGTACGGTGTTGTCAGCCTAAAGAAAAAAACCATAGACAAAATAGCCACAAACCACCACTTGGAACTTTATTTGAAAAACACTAACTTCCATGAACAATCTACTTTCTCAGGTTTACAAGACATAATGAAGCAAACCTGATTGATCACGGTTCAACTGCCCTTATAATAAGTTCGTGTCTCCGCGCTATTATGATAATGACGGCGCGACGCGCGGAAACCAGATAGCATCGCATCGCGCGCACTGGACAATAACCTTACCTACCATCATTTATTAAAATAACCATAAGGTGTATTTTGCCGTGATTTTTTTGGTTGCGAACCTTAGTGTCTATTGATTTTCTAGACGATCGTTTGCTGAAGGGTCATAGTATTTTCTGGTAGGGTTGGGATTCTTTGGAAGAGTAACCGCGGCCCTGGAATGCAAAGAGCAATGAAGGAACATCCATCCGTATTCCTTTTAGCCTGTAAGTGCCTTCCACTTGCCCAAATTGGGAGGAGTCATTAGAAAATAAATAAATAATTTCATCCATAAAAACGGTTATAGAACTCCAGGGGGCCAATTCTACTAATTTTTAAACAACGTTCGTATTCGCATGTAAATATATAAATAAATATCTTGGGACAACTCACACACGGCCATCTGATCCCAAGCTAAGCAGAGCTTGTGTTATGGTAACCAGACAACTGATAAACATACTTATATAATTTCAAAGTCAAAGTCAAAGTCAAAGTCAAAGCATTTATTTCAATTAGACCATTTACAGGCACTTTTGAATTGTCAAGGTCGGTCGGTCAAAAAAAAAAAAAGATGAAGCTATTTACACGTTCCAAAGCGTAGATCTCTATGGAGAAGAACGTGCAAGAAACTCCACGGACACTCTTTTAAAAATAAGTTTTTGTTACAAAATTATGGTTACATCATTCATATTGAAATTATACATATATGTGAGAACGATGTAAAAGACGTGCAGGATAAAAGAGTCCGGAGTAAAAAGAAACAATTCAAAGAAATAATTAAAATAGACCATGGCAGCCGAGAGATGACCAGTCTCAGCTGACGGCGCCCGTTCACGAACATGACGCATACGCTAGCACCATTCGGCTCGACCATTTTTAATTTTTAATTTATAAATACATACATATTATAGATAAATTACACCCAGACACAGAACAAACAATTATTCTCATCACACAAAGTTTGTCCTGGGTGGGAATCGAACCCACGACCTCCGGCTTTGCAGTCACTAACCACTAGACCAACAGGCCTGTCGTGTGTCAAACTGTCAAGAAAGACTTAATATTCATACTTTTTTGACAGATTGCGACTGTTACCTGTTATTATTATTAATTATATTGAACGTTGCTTATGAATTATTAATGAAGCTATATGGCACTCAGATAGCTTCATATCTTTAAAAATTCGTCTGATCGAGAACGTAAAACACGAAACGCATTGATATTGTTGAGATGACAAAATGAAAGAATATGCGGTCGATCGCATTAATTTGTGTATTACGCAATTGGGTCTCTAGGTAAGGTTAGCCAAAGTCAAAATCAAAGTCAAGTTGGTCTAATACATAGGTGCGAGCATTATAAGTCCGTAAACTTATTTCTTTGACGCGTAAATTAAAGATTTGAAGAACTTTGTTACATCAATCATTTCTATTAAATTAATAACTAAGCATAGAATAATTTAGTTTCTCAAATAGCAATACTAAAAGTTAGTAAATGTATTATTTTGTACCCAAATATTTAGTCAAAATAGAAAGAATGTTTTTCATAGTACAGTGTAAATCATAGGCTTATTATTTATAGCATCCTTATTATAAAGGAACAAAACCGACTGTATAAATAGATAGTAAGATCCATTAATGAGCCAAGACAAAGTTATGTCATAAATAAAATACATAAAATTTCTTTTTTTTTACAGTTTTGACAAATTTTGGACACTGAATTTGAACGCTTTTTAAGTGTGACAATTGGCTTTAATTGGACAGTCGTTTAGCCAGTTTGTAGCACTCTCCCTGCACTAACCTTATAGAACCACAACCATTCGTTTCGGGATGGAATCGAACGGTTGTGAATAGCTATGCTAAGCCAATTATATTTCTGATAAAATAATCCCCACTATCTAGTATACGGTCGCGGTTGCAGATGTAATTATAACTAATGTTTACGACCGGGACATATTTCTTTATGTGCTGATAAGGCCCTTTTCTATTAAGGCCATTTCCCTACTTCTTATTCAGCTATTTCATTAGTTTTTATTTAGTAATTCTTATCATGAAACCCGAATTTCGAAGCGGTATGTCGAAACTAGCTAATGTGCACTTTACTCGCGACTTTCGCCTTATAAAAGTAATTTTGGATATTTTATGAGGTTTAGATAAAGTGTCGGATATTCTTTTATGCATGTTCAAAGGTATAAAAATCATACTTTAATCATGGGCCGCCGAAGGGATAACACTTCCAGTTTAAAGTTGTTTTGTCGTGAACCTACTCTCATTCATAATTTATTTGTTGCGAAATAATTCCAGTCAGTATTATTGTGTCAAAATATACTTTTTCTTTCTTTGTTTTTCTTTATGAGCAAGTTCTGTATGGTGTCGGATGGTTATATATGGTGTCGGACGGTTCTGTATGGTGTCGGACTTAAAAGAATAGCACCATCCCATCGCTTCCTGTGGGTGTCGTAAGAGGCAACTAAGGGACTCACCAGAGAATGGCCAGCAGCATTCTCTGTACATTGTAGCAGCTACACTGCGATCGCCAACCCTACAGCCAAGCGTGGCGATTATGGCAAACCCTCCCCTCTGGGGGAGACCTATGTCCAGGAGTGCACGTCTTTCGACTGATATGATGAAGATGATGAGGAGGAATTAACATAAATTGTCTAGTTCCAGAATGTGCCATTATCATGTTTTCGTAGAACCTAGATAGCCTGAAATCTTTGATTGTAAACAGTAGACTTAGCTAACCTTAACCCTTTCGCCTAAACAACAAACATTTTTGCAATGAACAAACATGAAAACCTTGAACAAGCATTTACCAATAATCCTTGATGCCTTCCGCTTTCACATTACCACAATAACAATAACTACCCTCACCCTTGAAAACTATAGGTGTTGCTACCGCGGGGCAATGTTGCCAATAGCCCGGGCAATCGGGGCAATCAATGTGTATGGACCATCGCGCCACGGGCCACGGAGCCCCACTGAGTGCAACATTAGGTGTCAAGGTCCCATGCCAATGTTTGGGCAGTTATTTGCTACTTACGTCATTGACGTAGATATGCGTTAGCGTAACCTCTTAGAAAGTGCTAAAAACAAATAAAGGTTTGATCAATTAGAATATTCTTAATAAAAACAAACAGCTGTTTCATACATTTTAGTCGAGTAGGTATTGAATTTTTGTATGAAACAGCTGATTTTATTTCGTGATTTCAATTTGTCCCACAGTGAAAGTTGTTCATATTCATGGCTTTGGTTGGGTTGTTCATATTTTTTAGTGGTTAGAGGCCCTGTTAATGAATGCGACAGACTTTCATCAGAAACAAATGGAGAGAGATCGTGAGGAGGGTTACAACAACACCAGCGATTAGACAGAATTGAAGTCAAGAGCGAAGCGAAGAAGATACGGCGAAAATATCATCAGAGAATCTTAAACTAAGTTGCGAGAGCCGTGAGGTCGTGAAGCTTCTAAGAAGGAATTAAATACAATATTTGCATTTTACAATGCAAAGAAATACTGTGTTATCCATGTAATGGGCTGTGGAGGTCTGGTAGGCAACCGCTCCATGTAAAATAGTGGTATTCAGTTGAATCCGGTTTGGCTGGAAGCCGACCCCAATAAAGTTGGAACAATAAGGCTAGGCAGATGATGATTTGCTTTTCACAATGCTCTAGGGCTGATGACACATCAAAAAAAATTAAATATTAATTTCATTAGTCGCGGTTTTAGTACGGAATTATCAGGTCCAAAATTGACCCAAATTGGGAATTAGCAAAACATAAGTTCCTTGATTTTTGACATTATCATACAGGTGCGAAATTACATAAAGATATAATTCGCAAGTACAGTCGATGACAAAAGATGATCAATTTCGATCATAGAAATCTTCAAGGATAGATAAATAAGACAGATCTTTGTAGTACACATCACAATGTAAACTTAAAGTAAATAGGATAGAATAATGGGTGATTTTATCGGTCAAAGAGATTTTTTACATACATGTTTTGGATGGACTTAACAGAGAAGGGAAAACACAAATGCAAGATTTGCTACTCGTCTGAAGATACAGGCCTCGCCAAGTTCAGAAGATAAAGTCAATACCCTAAGTAAACCTCCCTTTACCACCACTAATGCTGCTGAAATACGAACTTCTAGAATACTGCACTCCATAGTTTTTTGGCAAACCTCGAGTCCGGACCTCTGCTGAAGTGTCAAAGACCAGGTTTGTACACCGTACGTGAGTATGGGGAAAATGCACATGTCCATAATTCTCCGTTTGAGGCATAGCGGGAGATTTCCTTTGAGCTCTTCCAGCCGCAAGTTATTTTACTTTATTCCTAGAATAAGTATTTACTGCTGTCTTTACCAATTGTGTTGTTAACAAACAAATAAATCAATCGTTTGTTTAAGCAGATATACAAAAAGCCCACAATCCTAGATGAAGTCTCCACCTTTCTCAAGTTCAATAAAAATCTGACCTCCAACTTTTACTATTGACTGTACTATTATCTGTTGTCATCGAAACAGTAGGTATAATCATTACTCTTCGTGTATCTTATCTCTTATCATTAACGAAGACACCTGTTCTTTGCTTCGTTAGAAATACCTCAGTACAAGTATACACCTGCTACTTATCTCTCATTTTGGATATGAATGAAAAGATATAAGTGTTGGTTATCGTTCGTTTAAGGAAGTACAAAGGTACAGCAATAATTTCCTAACCTTGACAGATAACTAAACGGAAAAGGCTCTTTCTCCTGTGGGAATAGTGAGTTTTTGGAAACTATTCAATCTGCACTAAAATTAAGACTATATAACATATCATAATACATAAGTCCTCTTAGTCTCCCCTATATATAATTTCTATTCCTATCCATTCTATTCTTAACTAAAACATTTCTAACCAAACTAAAATAAAACAATGCAAAATCTTCTACAGTCACGCAAATATATCGTATCCATTTTTATTGCGATTCAACGAACGAAACGATCAATTACTAAGAAAACGGCACAGTATGAGCCGTGATGCATTTCTCGCGGATGCTGGCTGCATGAAACACTCCATGAGTCACAGATAAGCCTATCTGGCTGAGATCACGCGGCTTATCGCAACCTATTCACATTACTTCTTCGTATGTTAACGTTATACAGTCATACTGTGAGGCGTCGGCGTCGTCCTCTGGCTAACGATCGAACGAGTTAACGATTCGATTTCGTCGCGCGATGAAAATGATCCTGTGCTCGCGCGATGATTTGCAAGCTTTTTTTATGAATGGGAAATCATCAAATGTCTCCTCCCGCTTTGGGTGAAGCGGAAGGGAGTGTCAGACTCTTACTGACTAAAACCTATCCGTGCTCCTCCTAGTGCCCTTTGCTTTCCAGGGCCGCGGTGACTTTTTCGAAAAAAATCCCCAACCCTGGATGATTTGCAAGCTTCAATTAGGACATTCTAAAGAAATGTGTGTGTTTAATCTCGTCGTGCGACGAAATCGTATCGTTAACTCGAACGATCGTTTGCCAATAAGGACGGCGCCTGATTTGTCATTAGGGGTGCTCGTGACTAAATAGTAAAGGCCGTACGGATCGATCATGAAGGTTAATGCTTGCTGAGGTCGGGTAGCGGATGCGTCACCATCTATATCATACCTGCTAGACGTCCCAGTGCCTCAGAAAGTACGTTGTGTCATTGGTCCCAACTGTAACTAGTAGTTAAGACTTTCGGAGTTGGAATACCCGTAACGACTTTTGGGCCAAAAGTCTAACAACCGGTCTTACCATGAGGTACAGTTGAGGTACAGGTAGGTTCAGTTTATTGTTAACTGACTTCAAAAAAAGAGGAGGTTCTCAATTCGATTGTATTTTTTAATGTTCGTTACCTCATAACTCCATCATTTATGTATCGATTTGTTTTTTTTCTTTGAGTTGGATAGGTGGACGCCCCATGTTAATATTGGTATCCCGTAGACCTAAAGACTGCACGCACAATGGTCCACAGCAGGACTAAGTGCGGAAACCATACTCGATAGATAGACCTAAAGACTGATATGTAATTATGAGAAATCACTGTCAACCTGTCTCGCCTTTTCGCAACTACGTTGAGATCGACTTCCAGTCCAATCAGAAGAAGCTGATCACTACTGAGCAGTAGGTAGTCGAAGTTTAAGTAGAAAATTTAAGTTTATTTTTGTTTGATCCTACATTGTGTGTATCTGTTTCCCTAATAAACAAATTTTCTTTCTTTCTTTCTTTCCTTCTTTCTTTCTTTCTTTCTTTCCTTCTTTCTTTCTTTCTTTCTTTCTTTCTTTCTTAGTATGGCTGGGTATATGACAGCCATAACCCTAAAGTAAAACGAGTAACAAGAGAGATACATATTGGATTGGTTAGACTGGTTTTCTGGTTACCTGAAACAACTGTCAAAGATCTATGTCATATGATTTGACCAGTACTGATTGTATGGACTTCGAGAGAGTTTGACCTCTGAGTTTGTTTCGGTGTTTCTTCTCAGGGTTGTCAGCTAGGAAACACCTGCCTCATGTAGTTTAAAATGACTAAAAATCATTGACGTGTAAAAGTGTTATGTTTAACCTACTTACAAAATAAATATCATTCTCTTTATTCAATTTGCCTTACACACTATTTACATACTTAAACATTAAAAAAAAAAAATCTTTAAAAGAAAAACAGTTTAAAATATAAAAATAGTAGCCCGCCGGTATTGGGAACAGGGTCCAAGCTACGCGGCGGTCAGGGCTCCAGACAGAGGAACCTCCTAACAAAGCGAGCCGTGTCCAGAAGTACTGCTTTCTGAATCAAGCCCTTGATCCAGCTGCCTAACGAGAGCCTAATAAGGTGTTGGTCGAGGCTCGTGGCTATTAAGCCGTTGGCTGACACGACTATAGATACAATGATTGCCGAATTCACATTCCACATGTCGACAACCTCGCAAGCCAAGTCAAGAAAAATCGTTTATCATTATCATTTATGAAAGACCGTTTAACAAACTAACTATACCTCGGTACTTATAAATGTCTGTAGACACATATGTATGGATATACATATACCTCCTGCGAGATGTCATATCGATTTAATTAAGATATCAAAAGAATGTCTGAGACTGGTTTATGGTCTACATTAGTTATTAGCTTATTGTCTTTGCCTATTAAAAGAAGTAGTTAAGAAATGTAGAGTTCCTTACTGAGATGAGCGGAAACGTTCTTTAGTAAGCTATTTTTTTTTTAAAGATGCAAAGGTTGTCTGCTAGATATCGCTGCGTTTGCTTACTGCTGCTACAGGGTCTTCTAGAGTGCGTGATCATATTTAAGGGTGGTGTTCTGTACCTAGCATTAAAGAAACAAAATCAAAATAAGAAAAAAAACAATTTTTGAAATACCCGACCGAAAAGAATAATCTAAAATTAAAAAAAAACACTTTTCAAGCAGTCTGGTACTGTTAGTGGCATCTTTTTAAGTTCATCACGGATTTGATACCGTCAACGGCATCAGACTGCTCGAAAAGTGTTTTTTTTTACTTTTTAGTAATTTTTTTTTTAAATAAAATGATCTTGTGTCTTACCTTTCTTCTGCCTAAAATATGAGCAAGCACTTCTGAAACACATGTAGAATTAAGTTTGGGTAAAAGAACTGTTTATGTATCTTTTACCAATGTACGATATAGTTATGGAGAAATTCTAACGTTAAGGGATCATAAGCCATGTCAATAAGAGTTCCCTTATAAAAGCAAAATGATAAACCTTCGAAAAGAACAAGCGTGTTTTTAAGCCACTTAGAATCAGTTTATTATAACCAGAAATAACTTTTAAATATATGCTTTTCTAATTACCATAGTTTAAACAAATCGTAATCGGTTTTGGTATATGCGGAACCATGAAACTTAATAGATTTTTAATAAGAAAATTAAAGTGAAACTTATCAAAATGAGTAATGGATAGCAGTAGACGGTGAGCAGATAAAAATAACTAACTACTGAAATTAATGCTTATGGACGTAAACTGTGACTGCCTTTCTAACCGCTGGTGTTCCTGCCAGGGTTGCGGATTTTGTTCGAAAGACTTACCGCGGCCCTGGAACGCAAACGGATGGGTTTTAGTCAGTAAGAATCTGACACTACCTCCCGTTCCACCCAGAGCGGAAGGGGTCCGCCTTTCTGATGCATGAAGTTCAAATAAATCAATAAACCAATCGGGAGATATGAGATTGTCTGACTTTATACAGACACCTATCTTGAATTGTGTGATTTGAAATCGGCCTATGGAACAGAAATTATCTCAGCACTGATTAAGTTTTTCTTACGTCACTTTTAATGATGAAATCTAAATTGAGCATACGTTGGATTTCCATGTAAGTAACACTTTGGCAGTCATACACATGGATTTCATAGAAGGTACTATTTTGGCACTCGCACGAGGAAACTGTTTAGAATATTTCCTGATGATTTTCCCGAGGCCAAATTATAATTGTCTTTTGGGTTTTAGCCAGTAAGAGTCTGGGACTTCCCTCCCGCTCCGGTCAAGCTGAAGGAGCCATTGATTATTTCCCTTCCAAAGAATATACAAAACGTTATAAAATTAACGATACCTTCCACAACTTTAGCAGACGCCCAAGCAAGACAGACGCACAACAGAATTCGCGTTATTATCTGGTGAGATAATAACGCGAATACTACCATCCTTTCAAAAACAAAATAAAAGTTACTTCATATAAAGACGAGCAATTTCTTTAGTTTTCCCCACGTACCTGTCCGGGCCCGGAACACATTTCCCCCGGGCCGTAATTGAAAGGTAGCGCCACAAAGCGAAGCCCCGGCGCTGCCGACCTCATTCCTTGACTCTAGTTTAATTATAATTCGCCTTCGCCCACATTTCTACACTCTACGCCAGCTTGTTTATGCTAATAGTTATCTTGAAGAGCTGTGGAAATAATTATTATGGTAAGGGTCAAAATAACTGGTAGGACTAAAAGGTGAGACGGAAGAACAACGAGGTAAATGTCAAAGAAGTTTGTAAGCATTTAAGATGAAAAAAGCTAAAATATAGTTACCTCTTAGAATCAAAAAACCGAGCTCGTGAATAAATAATTACAGCCGCACGATCGATCTTCGATGCTAATCAACGCTTGCCGAGGTTGTTCTGTGGATGGGTGACCATTTTAAAATTGCGAGATTCCTCCGTGCCTCGGAAAGCACGTTAAGCGGTAGGTCCCGGCTGTCATTTGTAGATCTTTAGCAGTCGTTGCGGATCGTCAGAAGCCAAATAATCTGACTCCAGTCTTGCCAGGAAGTACCGTGTTATCTAGTTAATAGGTTGTGGAGGTCTGGCAGGCAGCCACTCCACGCAAAATACTGGTATTCAGCTGAATTTGATTTGACGGGGAGTCGACTAGCCAACCCGAATATAGTTGGGAAAAGGCTAGGCAGATGATGATTATTGCCCTGTTGACTCTAAAAAGTAAATTAATTAATCTTTTTTTTAATATTGTAAGATGTTACAAAGTGATGGGACAGAATGGAGAAAGAAAACATGTTGCGCCGACCCCAAGTAACATGGGATAGGGGCAGGAAGATATTGATGATGCTACAAATATATAGAACCAATCTCCGGACGAACAATAAAAAATTGCAATAACTTTATAGAATTATTGACGCATGCACCATAAAAAAAACCCTGACTTTTAGTAATTCTGAGAGCACTCACGCACCTAACTATTATTGTTGAGCATAAAAAACTTCAACACAATAAGGTAATGCTTATAAACCAGAAGGAATCAAAACAAAAAGAAATCAAAACATTTGTTATGGCAACACACGCCTGTCAATATGTTAACGACGTTAAGTTAACGCCTTTCCCTAATAATTTCTTGTTTTACATACGTTTGACCCGCAAGTCGCTTGTGGGACGAGGGCCTAGTATGAGCGAGAAATCGCCCGAAGATTTTTCAATTTAGGAACTGTTGAAACCGTTCTTTTCGCGAATCATTCAACTCGGCGATGCTGCTAGCGTTCTGGCCACTTTTCCCATTGAAAAAGTGTAGATGAATTTTTTGATGCCCAATGATTTTAGTTTTAACATGCGTTTGTACATAATTTTGTGAATTTAATAGTCTGGTTTTTTATTATTTACCTGTTCATCATTTTGTTAATTTTGAAGTTAATAAATTAAATACATTCGACTCTGAGTGTATAAGCCTGTCATTCACTTTTATTGTTGACTTAAGAGATTACTTTTTTTGAAGGGCATCTTGCTAACTCTAGCTATAATAGTAATGGACATGTTGGTAAATTGGCTTGATAATTGTCTTCTAGTGACTAACAATCCAACAAAGGACGTTTTTTAAATCTTTAAAGAATAAATAATTACATATGAGTCACGTTTTTATAAGCTAAGAATAACTGCAACCACTCTTTTCAATTCCAAACAGTGACATAATTGTTCATTTGTATCCCGCTTTAATGAAAATTAAACTGTTTTTCTGGCAGCCGTAAATAAATGTAGGTACCAAAAAAATTCATTTCTTTTGAAAAGAAACTCATTCGAGAACACAATAAACCTTAGAAGTAAATGCTGTTATTCCAAAAAGCCTTGATCTTCTCTTGTATAGGTGTGAACTCAAAATTGGGATACAAAATAATTCGTTGAGTGTTGTGTAAGGCTACTCGTCACCTCTTAAACTACCTACCTACTATAGTTTAAGACTTAAACCATACTGTTATTGTAGTCTTTGACTTTTACCCGTTTTCGACAGCATAATTAAAAGTCATTCAGTCAAACTCAGTTCAGATTGGTCTGGGAATCAGCACTTTTTTAAAGTAAAAAAGGACTCTCTCAAAACGGACGCACGTCACCACTTCCTAGTGTTTTTCTAGCTGGGATGAAGAAGTGTCGCGCAACATATCTACTACGAAATAAAAGCGATGGCAATATCAAATTGCAAGTACGGAAGTGTGAGTGACTGTACTTTCCTCATTCCTGAAACACATTATTTTGATTGTGATTAAATGTTTCGATTAAAATGACCACATGTCAAGAGCAACCAGGCAAAATCGCAATTTTGAAATACCTTGTTTTGGGTCATCATCATCTGCAGCCCGACTTCGCCTACTGCTGAGCATAGGCCTCCCTTTTCTTCTGCCAGTCCCCAGGTTCCTGTACCAGCCTTATCCATGTTCTACCCGCGATGGTAACTATGTCGTCGGTCCATATCGCCGCCGAACAACCGACGGCGACGCTTCTTCCAACAACGCAACTCGCTCACCGCCTTACTTTACTGTGCTTTGTTAGGTATCCTGCCCAGCTCTGAGTTATATTTTTTGCTCTATTTGTATCTTGGGGTACCTTTGGACTATTCTCAGTCATGTGTGGTCTCTTGAGTTAGGTTCGAAGTGAACAAAATACCATTACGATTCAACACAATACCCGCTCACCGCTCTCATTGAAACCAGGCCTATTACAGCTTAACACGATGTTATTGAGTATTGAAACTCAATCTTAATTGTGCCGGAAAACAATTTGCAGGTAAAATACATAATGGCTGTTTTATCGAGAGCGTTTTATCATGGCATTAGCTGCCGCTTGCCTTATGTAAACATCTGCGCTGTTCTCTGAAACGGAATCTGCTGAAGAAAGCTTTGTTTGTTAAGACTAAAGAAGCCAATTGAAGAGACACATAAAAAAATATTAAACTTTTTTGTCATCAAACAATCAGCGATTATTCGATACCAACTCCTCTAAATCTCTTGTCTTACTCTGTCTGTCTCCCTCTATCTCTATTATTTTTGTTTTTCGAAAAATTTCTCAACTACCTTTAGATATTTTGCTAGTAGGATAACGCAAATATTTGTGTATTTTCCTACATCTGATATTAAATCGATAAAAATTGTTCAAGATCAAGTGCATCAAATTTTAAGAGTGGGGGCAGGTGACGTCAGGTTTTAGTAAAAAGTGTACTAAAATGTGACATCACGCGAGTGTTCAACGCACTGTATCGTCCTCATTTATTGTTTACGTGAAAAATAAAAAATACGCGTCCAATATTTTTCGGGATAGGAAATCTATCGGACGGACTTATTAGATTTTTTCAGGATAGTACCCAATTCCGTCAGATACTACCTATGTCTTGTCTCAAAATTTTGAGAAATGAGTATAGGTAATGAAAGTAAAACCGGAAAAAACTCTAGTACGCATTTGCAAGGTATGTTTAATTAAAATCGGTAACTTATTAATTTCCAAGCCTTTGGTCTTGACTGTTTGTATGATATATCGTGCCACGTTAACGATATTTAGGAACAAGAGGTATTTTTTTCCAAAATTCATTTTTTTTTGCCATCCAAACATTTCTTTTTAGGCAGGAAATCTGAGTTAAATAAATCGGATGATGTGATGTAATTAAGTCTCACCAAATGTTAAGAAACATTGTGAAGAAAATTTTACAACCATTGGTTGTTACATAAAAGAGACGTTTTCCTATTTCATAACTTTATTACTTTTAGTAACTTTAAATTTGGGGAAATGTCATATCTAAAAAGAAATGACATTTCCCCAACAATTTCTTAGAAAACTCCAAAATCTTTTGAATAAAGTTCTGGCATTATGACTCAACATCAAAGCTTATATTTTCTTCATTAGTCGGTAGTTCATAAGTTACTAGGGACATAAAATTAAGAATGGCAGCGTAATATTTCATATGTAACTTATATTGAGCAGAAATATTATAAATAAAGGCGTCACTAGTTGGAAACTTATACACAGCGCATGCATAAAACAAAGCTGAAAAGAACACGCTCCAAGACGTCGTTTCTTAATTTACGAGGGCGTTTTGTG
The DNA here is from genome assembly GCA_947386135.1 of Melanchra persicariae. Lineage (NCBI taxonomy): Eukaryota > Metazoa > Arthropoda > Insecta > Lepidoptera > Noctuidae > Melanchra > Melanchra persicariae. The sequence goes on along the minus strand of OX376664.1, from coordinate 7,687,806 downwards.
GCGAGTGGTCTCGTCATATCCGAGCGCCATCTGCAGGTAAGTTACGACACGCACACCGGCGCACGCGCACGCACACCGCGCCCACTGTCCACCGCCAGAACAATCGATCGTAAATCAGCTTCGATAAAATTATAGGAGGGAACACAATGGATGTCGCCCGGCAACATCTGCGACGCATAATCTGCCCTCCTGCCATCGCAAAGAGTCCGCTTTCATGCGCCACCTGGCCGCTCCCGCACCTAACTCTCCGTCTCCGAGATAAAGTCGACATTCGCACGTGTACAGACAAGAAGTGTTTATTTTGAGAAAGTCGTCCCGCGCGATTCTCACCTCTATGAGAGAAAGCTTTGCGCTGATATTCCGCTGCTCTGACCATCGCTCTCGTAATTGCGAAATTCACGCTTCGCGGTGCGGTACAAAAATAAGATTATGGATTCTGCTGAGCTCCAGCGTTATTGTGATTCGAGGATCCGTCCGTAGGTATGTCTGCGAGCTTTACGACTACTATTCCTGGAGGAATAAACCGTCGTGCTTATTGAATATTGTTCAGGTTATTTATGGAAGATATCGCCATTGTCCAGAACGCGACGCGAATTCTTAGCCCTGGATGTTTGTTTAGCGAACCATTGTGATTGCGTATTTACACTTCATTAGGTAATGTTGCCTTGGAACAATCCTTTCATGTCTTTGTTGATGTTCAACAGTACTAGAAGCACCCAGTTGTACAAGAGCTAGGTATTATGTTGGGAAATCTTAACAATAAATTGTGATCAATAGCGTAACCTACTACCTATTTCGTAACATCCACTACGTGTAGAAAATTCTCGTTTTCTCTAAAGAAATAAACTCCTCGCTCCGCACCAAACCCCTGGACATGATAAAATCTAAGAGCCAACATGGAGAAACTTAATCGGTACATCCAGAGCATCGATTGTAGAATGGAACACACACGTACCATTGCCGGGGCTGGGCAATCAACTCGCTCGCACAAAGGGCAACGGTCAGGGATCGAATTTCCCGACACTCGGGGAAGATCGTTGGCTGGGCACACGTTTACGAGAGTCATAAAGACGCGGCCAGATATTGAACGAGCTCCTATATACATATATCTTTACGTATATAGGTATATTGGAAATGTAAAGGTAAGGCGTCGGATTACGTCAAGATGAAAATTGAATAAATCTTGTTTTAAGGCTGACTCAGATATTTCGAAGAGTGTGAAAAGGATTGTTTGACTAATGAGTTTAGTAGCTATATAATGAATACAATCTGACAAAAATCGATGTCATAAGCAAACATTAGAACAAATCCCTACACGGTATAAAATATGTCAATTTGGCAGCCCTATAATAAAGACAATTTTAGTATTTGTCGTTGGTAGGTAATCACAAATCTAACATTGAAGCAGCTCAGGGAGGTGCTGTAAAAAGAGCCGATAGAAGTAACACAGTAGATCCAAAGAGATTCCCAACGTTCACCAGTACAAATCAGCCACGAATAATCAAATTATCCTGCTCTCTTTTAACGCCCAAGAAAACTGAGCAGTTCGTATAAAGCCACGGTATATTCACACCCAAATTGGCCAGCAGACCACCCATCAAAACCGCTTTATAACCCCAATAACAAGAGATCAATTAAAAAATCCAATGGATATGTAAATTACAAACATAAATCGTGTATATTTACATGCGTTATAAACGCAGAGTGCAGCGTGGTGCGGATAGCGTTTCGAAACCGTTCCGTTTTAATGACACGATAAAAACGGTCAGATATGAACGCCATATCAATATAATCTTTATGTTCGAACGTACAATATATCTAGCTTATGTACTGGTTGGTTACGTGCTGAAATGTTTGAGATTTGTTTGGATTGTTGATGCTGTATAGTGATGACTTAAACTTTTGGTTTATTGTAATTGATTCACAGTTATTTTGCGGGCCATACACGTTCAAGAAATTTGATCAAACAGGCATCCAGCCTGTTTGATCAAATAACTTGAACGTGTTGATCAAAATTGAACAAAATTTTTATCAAACTGTTTGATCAAAATTGTGGTATTACTATGATAAAACTGTTTGAACCAGCCTGTTTGATCAAACTACTTGAACGTGTATGGCCAGCAAGCAATAGTCTTTTGTTCAACTACCAATTATTTCTGATAAACATTTTTATGCGAATATTTTTTTCCAATTACTGAGGTAAGAATTTATCATTATAATGAATATATCACAAAAAAACAATAATTAATATTGAGTTAACCCAATATCAATTATTGTTTTTTTTATTTATTTATATGAACCTTTTATAACAAACAATTAAATACATAATAATAAGTCCATTCAGATAAATTACCATCGACAACAGGCCCAATTAACTAAAAACCTAATTTGTACCTAATTCTTATCTATTAAAAGAGTACAACTAATATTCATAACTTTAAAACAGTAGATTACAATAAAATTAAACAAATTGCAATCAAATTACAAATTCAATTGCTACGAAATGGCTACTGTACATTTGCTACGGCTGTAGCAATTTAGTCCGTAGCTATCTATTTGCTACGAAGATGCTACAACTATCTATTTGCTACGAAGATGCTACAACTATCTATTTGCTACGAAGATGCTACAACTATCTATTTGCTACGGAGATGCTACGCGACCTGATAGTTCTACGAAACGGTGGACGCACGTAATCGTTTTATGTTGTTTAATGGATGCTAATTCGATGACCTTCGTTTTTACTTTCCTTGTAATACAGAACAAAGGCCTCAATAGACATCTTAATCAGATCCATCTACAACACCAAGACTTCTCCTTAATCGAATTAATTCGTCAACATTATAATTTAGTGGTCAAATAGCGGTCTTCAAACCATGTCAGAGGCCCTTGAGGCGGTTTAGAAACTCTGACACTAGGGTGTGTGGGGTCGCTAGACCTTACTACCCATACGAAGAAGAAGAAGAAGTGGTTAGTGGTGATGATAATTTAAAACCATTTTTTTGTTATTTAAAGATACGATGAGGCATTGATTGGCACGTTGATTGAAGGTATGGGTAAAAATTGATGAGCAGAAATATAGATAGAAAGAGGAATGGACTGTATGAAACGAACCGAAATGTGAATGAATTGAATGTGTGTGTGTGTGTGTGTGTGTGTGTGTGTGTGTGTGTGTGTGTGTGTGTGTGAAAGGAGGGGACTACTTAGATGACGAAAAATAGAGAAATATAGAAGACTAGCTTCAGCCCGCGAATTGTCTGCGAGGACTTCAGATCGAGATAAGTTTAATTCCAAGTTAAATACTATTTGTCTGCTGAACATCCAAATAAGTTGTAGTAGCTTTTGTTGCGTAAAAGGGTAAAACACCAATTAAAACAGCCCCCGGCCGATCTTCAAGGTTAAGCAACGCTTGCCGAGATTGATTTTTGTGGATGGATGTAATTTGGAGATCTTTGGCAGTCGTTACGGAAGAAGCCAGAAATTGACACCAGTCTTACTAGGGAGCATCGTGTTACCCAGTTGTGGTTGTGGAGGGCTGGTAGGCAGCCGCTCCACGTAAAAGACTGGTATTCAACTGAAACCGGTTTGACTGGGAGCACACCACAATATAGTTGGGAAAAGGCTAGGCAGATGATGATTTTTTCAATATCAATAAATTTTTATATAACAGATATATAAAACCTTGGAACGTGTACCACCTATCTAAGGCAACACGCTTGCTATAAACTTAATCGTAAAATCTACTTACTACCGAATGCTTGTGCAATCATTGTTTGAACTGCCTGTCTCGGTACATTGATAAGAGACTTTCGTCAATGTTGACACTACGCTACACATACAAATGGCGAGCTAGGGCAAGTTATTTGATCTGTAGTTAGCGCAGCCAATAACCAAAAAAGTGTATTACAAAAAGTGGTTAAGATTCGTTTTAATGCGTTTTTTTACGATCAATTGTAATCTTGACCAATGGTCAAATAAATAACTATAATAAACGCATTTTTGACGGAAACCCATATTTTTAAATATTATGGTTGAGTTAACTATGCTACCTTAAAAAAATCAAGTGAAAAAGAAACGACAAGACTCAGTAAAAAATCGTACTATTTTAGTAAAATCTTTCAAATAAGTATTAATATTCATTCATGTAGATTTTTGTTAGGAAATCTATTGCAGGAGATTGTTCGGTGATTTGAGAATATGATAAATGGCAGACAATAATTAATGGAATAGAATAGAATACTATTTATTTGCATAAAAACATGCGCATCCTGGACAGTTTCACCTAACACCTTATAAAACTGGCCAATCCTTCCCTTGCGGTGGTAGGGCTAACACTCGCCTGGTTCGCGACCCTCCCACCGGGGTTTGGCGTCAAGCAGCCTGCTGTGTTTCGTCGACGCGTGGGAGTACCAGTGCCTCAAGGCATCTTCTGGGCACGCTCGCTGCATCATGGACCTCATCTATCGCTTTCCATCAGGTGTGATCGAGGTCAAGAGCTAGCCCATTCATAAATAAAAATAAAAATGATACGAAAAAATGATAGAGTACAAAAAAATAAGAACAGCATTGTTTTTGCTTAACTGTGATAAGCGTAGGTACAAATTTTAACAAGCATATGTCACACTTATTGACAATAAGAAGTCTTTGACACTATAAAAATTATGACTACACAACTATTCATACAATTTATTTTTGAATAACCACATTTAAAAAAAAAAATTAATAACTTCAGTTAGACACAGAACGTTTATAATACCTATTTAGCTGGTCACGGAAGGATATTCAGTACGATCCTGTGGAGTACTCGTCGGTTGTTTATCGTTTTGATAGTTTTTTCTCACAAATTGGCCCCTGTAGCATTCCACACGATCCATATTTTTAAGTCACTTTATTTAGATAGCATAGGCAAAACTGACTTAAAAAAACATGGATTTTATAAAATTTTGCTCAATTTTCTAGCGAAAAAAAAATTTCCTTAATCGCGTCAGTACCAACATTTCCTTAAACCAACAAACAAATAATTTTACTTGTTTATTATACGTATTAAGTTCAGATTTTAAAACAATGTTTTCTTTACTTTGTTTTCTAAAATCTATTTAATATCAGGCAAAGGTAAAAAGGTCCTATTGCCAAATCCTATGTGTTTCTTAATCTACTTATTCTTAGTGGAAAAAGGTTTTGGTTTTGAACCAATAGGGATGCAATGCATGCATGCAATTTTTTTATTATTAGCTTTATAAAGCACTTATGAAATAATTTTTATAATAACTTCATCGGTGATGAAGTTTGTGTAAAAGCTTCAAAGTTGACAATTAGTAAGAGAAGTCCGATATGGACTTTGACGTCAAAGTCCATGACGCTTAAACAGCTGCCATACAAAACAGCGTTTTCGCGAGAGGGACAGATATATTTCTTTAAAATGGTTATATCTCGTTGGTCTTCGATCAATTATTTTGATTCTAATTTCACTGTTAGTATTATATTTTTGTATATTTTGAAATAAACTGTGTAGATATCAAATATTTTTTTCATGCATAGGTATTCCCTTTTAGAGATTTTTTGTTTCATTTACCTACCAAATCCATTTTTATTATCAAGACACCTCACTCTATATTATATTCACCGTACATGGATTGCAATCATAATACTTTTCTAATTAAGTTCCGCTTTAACTTCAAGTATTTACGGTCCCAGGGCCCTATTTAGTATAACTGACAAAGCGACAAATTTGTCAAAAACTGACATAATTGTCACTATTTTGCTACAAGTGTTTTTAATAGCGCAGAGAATGTATGAAATAAACTTACAAAATAGTCGAATTGTCAGATTGTCGCTTGTCACATATCAGTCGGTTTTATTAAATAGGCTTCAGTAGTTCCATTATCAATATCGACCGGGGCTCTGCATAGCAACTGAATCAATAATCTCCCATACAAACTAAAATCACCATCAATCGCCTTCTTTCCTTCATAAACACCATTCTAAAACCAAGAATAAACAAAACATATCCAAATGGAAACTTGTGAAAACAAAAGAATTTCCATCAAACACCTTTGATTTCATTTGATTGGTTGAGAAAACACCTGTCCGGGCACCTGACTCATCTGGCTAGAACAATCAACTATCAACATGGTACCTAGGTATGTACTAGGTACCTAGGTATGTATGAAGTGCCTAGGTACCTGCATCTATTAGTGAGTAATTCTCTTATCGCTGTAATGTCAATAGTGCTGGCTTCAGACTTTCTTTTGTTCAAAAGAATGTGTTGTAAGTATAGTTACTTAAATTCTTTAAAATGTTTATTATTAAAACTCACTTAAACAGTTTTCAAAGTAGGTACGCTTATTATTTTTTATTATAAAACTTATAAATGATGATACAATATGAAAATAACTTAGTAGTAAAGTAGACAACACAAATACCAACGTTAGAAGATACCTATAAACAATAGATTAGATCACGCTCACCGTACATAAACAAAAGTAAATAATGAAAAGCCTCCGTGCTCATCCAATGACAAATGACATCAGAGGGAACATCCCTCCGAAGGCCACGCACCCGAATGTAAGCTCTACCGTATTATAATAGAGCGCGAAATTGTGTGGCGCCGCGCGAAGGATGTCCCTCGCTATCTTGTCTGGCGGGGGAGGTGCCGACCAATCGGCTCGCGCGCTCAGCGCATCACTGTCCTTATCTGTACATACCTACTGCGCATCCTCGAGTACATAAACATACTGAACGAGGATTTTCCGTGAAAGTAAGTTAGTACGACTTTGAAAGTTGTCAAGAAAATAAACTCACCTTGCGCGTGCAGGCGCCTGGCGACGGCTTTGGACCGCATCGCCACCGCAGCGACAGCACTGGACACTCCTCAACTACTTAATGGCGATCGATGACACACTACGATGTGATTAGAAAAGTTTTTCAAAAATGGAACGGGAGGACGTGTTGTCAAGCGCGCGTGTTTGTCTGGAGGCAGTGTGGCGCGGGCGGGCGCCGGGAGCGTACGTCAGCGTCGGCGTCGGCGCCGGTGGTGCGGGCGAGGAGCGCGGCGGCGTGTCACGCGAGCGGTCGGCGGGACACTGCGTTCACGTGCTCTACCGCACCGCGACCGCGGGGAAAGCAATTTTCACGCGGGAAACGATAGTGACCGGCCGCGCTGTCTCGGCCCAGCCGCGGCAACCAACTTACTGTCAGCCGTACACCGCCGCAGCGACAACACCCACGGGCCAGACGCTACTCCCGCCTACACGCTGCATGCTACACGCTACACGCCACACGGCTTTACGACGACAAGCCTCCTCAAGGTTCAACTGCCCTGAAACACCATATTTATAATAACTATCTACACTTAAACAGTCAATTACGTATTCCCCAATCTCGCCCCCCGAGTACCTAACAAAACTTTACAGGTACTACGTCGTACACAAATGAGAGGTTCGGGAAGAGCCAAGAGTTTCACAACTAAGTTGTGAAACACAAGGTGGAGCATTATGTAATGTTCTGATTAAACTTAACCAGGTTTGATCGCCAGGGGAAGTATTTCCATGGCTTCTTAAAATTTTCTTCAATAACATCTATTCAATATTTTTGTTACGAAATAATTTTGTAAAACATTTGTTTTGATTTTAACATCTGAAACGTAACTGCTGAAAAATAAGCAGAGCTTCATTCAGTAAACTTTTGAGGTTTTGAAAGGAAATGTTGCCTTTACACACGAGAGAGGTGGCCCAGGAGACTAACAGTGTAGAATGCAGATACCTACATAGGTACCTACCACTTCTGGTTTGAAACCATTTCAGGATTTGAAGTTAGTAAATTATGAAAGTATATGAATAAATAATTGTGGGTTCATGACCATTATTGCTCATTTATGATGCCGCTGGAAGAAGCTAGTTACTATATGCCTACTTAATAAAAACTTTTTCACAAAAAAAAACCCAAAAAAAAAGTTATTTTGTACTTTTTAACTAACACCTAACAACGCCAATAGAAAGTCACAGGAAAGCAAAAATATGCAATTTCGTATACAAGGATGATTTTTTCCACATATTATTTCCAGCTATTTAGATTTAAAAACCAAACTGCTGAACCGATTCTGATAGAATTTCAATGGGACCAATCGAGAAGTATATCTTTTCACATAAAAGAAGAATTTTTCAAATCGCTTCATAAATGACGGAGATATGAGGTAACAAACACAAAAAAAAAATACAGTCGTTAAAAACTTCCTCCTTTTTTTGAAGTCGGTTAACAAATAAACACACCCATGTTTCAATAGAATTTAAATATATTTTTTAAGGATGGGAAATCATCAGATGACTTCTTTCGCTCTAGGTGGAGCGGGAGGGTGTGTCAGACTCTTGCTGACTAAAACCCATCCGTGTTCGTCATATCATCCAAGAATAAAACGAGACTTCTGAAAAAATACCTAACTACAATACAATTATGCCTCAGCCTTAGAGAATTTCAATGACAAACGGATACATAGGTACCATATAACATAGACATTATACTTTAAGGAATGTAAATTATTTTCAAACAAATATGACTCTATCAAAACATGAGTATTTGAATAGCAACTTACTGGACATAAAACATTTTAATATTTCATTCCAGCATATTATAATCTTAACAAACAACACAGCATTCAGGCCAACATATTGACGTTCTTGCGAGCGTTCGACTCAAGCTGTAAGGTCTCAACTATCGGACAGTGGGGGAGGGGGACAGCCTCATCCTCCACCACCCCATCCCCCATCCCCCAGTGCTGGAGACACACGAGGCTTACACCAGCAATCGTACACGGGTTAAGTTCTGTGTACCTAGGTATTATTTAGTACCTAGTTGTGTATGGCTGAGATGGTTTATGTACCTAAGTGCTTGATACTGTTAGCAGGTTTGATTTCAGCCTTGGGTAGCATAAAATTGATTATGGTGGGTGTGCAATAACGGTCATTGACCCACATACATTAATTGTCTTTCTTAATATCAAAAACAGAAATAAAGACATAGAGCTGCCCTGAATCGACTTCTATCGTGACCCTTTACGTTCTCTAGTAATGAAAAACGTTTCATAATTTATTGTTCGGGTTTAAGAAGGGATATTAGGGAAAGGTCAATGTAGTTTATTGCAAGGTTATCTGGTGCCTACCATAGTCAATCGAAATAAATACCAAGGAAGGTTGTGTTCAAAAATGAAAATGAGAAGTCTTTCAAGTGCTTGGAAAACTAAGAAAAGTTTATGTTAGATTTTTTGAACTGGGGGGGTGTAGCTCTGTTTTTTTGAAATCCCTACTTCCCTACTTATCCTTACTATAATCCCTACTAACATTATAAATGCAAAAGTATAACTCTGCCTGTCTGTCTGTTACGCTTTCACGCTAAAACTTGGAAATGTAGAACCGACATCAACGCGGGTGGAGCCGCGGGCAAAAGCTAGTAATATTATAATGCGAAAGTAACACTGTCTGTCTCTTAGACTTTCACCTCTAAACCACTGCACTGATTTAGATGAAATTCGGTACAGAGATAGATTAGTCCTTGGAGAAGGACATAGGCTCCTTTTTTAGTTTCGAATATTCCATCATTCACGCGGGCAGAGTCGCTAGCAGAAGCTAGTCTACGATATACCTACTTAATACAATAAATACACCCATGTTTCAATAAAATTCACTTTACCTAAGTAGAAAGAGAGAGAGAAGAATGAAAATGAAAATGTAAATGAAAATTAAAATGTTTGCATGCCGAATGGTGAAATATGGCAGAACTCTGATGTATACCTACTACTATCTACTTATGTATTACCCATATTTGCAAATAAATGCTATTCTAATCTATTCTATTTATTCTAAGTACATAAAATTAAAGCGATTATGTATAAAAAAAATAATGACTTTCACCGTTATGACACAAATTAAAATTTCAACAATGGATAAAATTAAAAGTTTAAAAGGCTTTCTTAAGCCCTCCACAGGGGCCTTAAGAAAGCCTTTTTTTGGATAATCTCTAAGTAACTAACTTAGGAATAACTACTTATCTTTCTTTCACTACTTCATATCAGTTGCCTCGTGGATAACTACAAGTATTTAGCGATAAGATTACCTATTAAAGAAAGTAATTGATTAATTTAAATGCTGAAAATAATCACTACGGCTTACTTACAAATACTTGTGATTGAGAGAGGCCAGAATCAAGATTCAATCCAACTATAAGTAAGCCAATTTAGAAGTCTTTATCATCATTTGAGCCTAAAAACGTCAATTGCTGGACATAGACCCCAGCGTCCACACATCGACCAATCCTGTTCTTCTCGCACCCACAGGACTCCCGCAGCTATCAAACAGGATCTCGATTATCATTGTTTTTATATAATCATTAATTTATTCATATCTAATAGGACTTTACTTCCCTCCTTATCGTTGATAAAAGTTGATAATAGTTGTCTTAGATAAGCCAGGCAGTGCACCTGTACTTATTTCAGAACACGTAAGGCACTACTGGCAAACACAAACGTCAAGCATCCTTGACTTGCGGAACTTGTTCGACCGAGTCACCGCGGCCCTGGAACGCAAAGGGCATGAAGAAAAACGGATGGGTTGTGGCTGTTCATAGGTAATAGGGCTTTGAATTCTTCGATGAAAGGCATCGTCCTCTCCTATAGCATAAAAAGTCAAACTACAAATTTCCTTCTGCTAGGGCATAGGTCTCCTTCCTGCAGGGTTGGGCAGTATTTAAATTATTAAGTACTTAAAATAAGTAATTGAAATACTTATGTAGTATTTTGTATTTTAAATAGAAATATTTAAAATACCGTATTTTTTAATTCAAATACACGACTTAAAAGTATTTTGTATTTCGTATTTTAAATACATCGGAGATAGTATTTTGTAATTTGTATTTTAATAAAAGCAAAGCATGTGTTTTGCCCAGACCTGCCTTCCTGTTTATTAAAGTGAACTGCAAACTCACTACATGAGTCTAGTTCGGTCTAAAGAGGTACAGGAACAAGGTGGAAAGTCCAACAACATTCATTCCAGGTGATGCCTGATGATGTTCAAACCGCGCGAAGACCTTGACTGAGGGAATAGGATTTGTGTGACATCCGGTCTAATTTTAGTTCGTATGTGGCGGTATAGATACCGCTACAGGGTTAATAAAAAATGCCTCTCCCACGTATGCTACATCTGCCAGGGTTGCGAAATTTTTTCGAAAGAGTCACCGCGGCCCTGGCACGCAAAGAGCATTTGGAGGAACACAGATGGGTTTTAGTCAGTGAAAGTCTGATACTCCCTTCCGCTCCATCAAGAGTGGAAGAAGTCATTTAATGATTTCCCATCCATGAAGAAAAAAAAACTCATGCCACATCATGATTGTGTTTTTCCTACTCCTCTCCTTCTTTTCTGATTGATTTTGTTGCGGGATTCAAGACAGTTGAATCGCTTCTCCGAGATTTGTCGAACCATTGTCTCGAAGTTTTTGTGGTAGTCGCCACCGTTGATTCTGGTTCTCAGGAGTTGCAGTCATCAGGCACTGTTGGGAGTGTGGTTGGCTAGTACCTTAAAAAGTGCTTTGTCACGCGTAAGCTTATCTCACTATCGGCATTTTTATTTCAATTATATCTTGTTAATCTGTTAGTATTACTGATGGACTACGTATTCTTAGAAATTGTAGATTACGATATCCGTAACATGTTTGAGGAAAATAATATCGGAAGTGTACGCACTGCTGATATTAATTATCGGAATTGGCAAAGTTGATTATTTTATTGAAATATAATATTTTTCTAATACCCATATTAGAGCATTATGTTGCGACTAAACTACTATTCTCTATTAAATCGTTTCTGGTTACAGATTAGTGATTGCTTAAAGTCTTTTTAACATTCAACTACAACCACCTCAAGTGTCGAGAAAATCCCAAAAAAATACTAAACATTTCTATTAAGCCTGCGTGTTCACGAGATATCTTACCAGACATCTATAATTCCACCTGCACACAAGTCATAACTCCGGCCTGATAGGCACGAGTCTGAAGAACATCGAGGACGCAGGCTACCCCCCATACCCCAGAGGGAGCGAAGGGGAGATATGGGGGTAAAAGGGGGGTTGAAGCCGTAAATATGATTATCAGCGGGGGAGGCGACGCGGACTAATCATATTCTCTGCAATTTACATAAATATTACCGTGTTCCGTGTCACACGACTGGCCGCCAGGGCTGTGTCGGTGGACTCAAGGGTATGAACTCACAAAGAGTTGTGACAGTAGATATTAAATAACATTATTTAAAAAAATGTTTTTAATTAAATAGCTTCGGACATATCCCGATATCTTCGAAGGTCAATTTTCATCTACTGTCATGAATAACATGAAACTAATTAATTCTATAATTACCTCCTTAAAAGCGTTTTCATTTAATATATCACACAGCTAATTACTTTTTAGGGTCCCGTACCCGGAGGGTAGGTAACCAACGGAACCCTATTACTAAGCCTCCGCTGTCCTTCCGTCCGTATGTCTGTCAGCGGGTTGTATCTCAAGAAAACCAGTGTATTTCTATAAATTGTCGCTGTAACAAAAAATAAGTTAAATTGAAATTAAAAATTTAAAAAGGCTCCCATACAAGAAACGTGTTTTGTTCGGTTTATGGTACGGAACCCTATGTGTGAGTCGGATTTGCACTTGGTAGCATTTTTTAACTAACACACCTTATCAACACTCCCTTAAAAACTTTTTACAGGCAGAAAGCAAAAAATAACCTTGGTTTTCGTACGAAGGGTGAAAATTAAACTTATTAATAAAATGGGGAGGTACAACTTTAAGTAATGATTGCCATAGGAGTCCAAAACTTTAGAAATGAGTGTATCTAAGAGGCCCATGGTTTGTATTTACCAAAACCTCTGTATCAAAATCAGTCTGTCTGGCAATACATGCGTACCTAGGGGTCGAGTTCCTTCCACGCGCGCCTCAAAGAGATGTCAGCATAGTAGACGGGGCCCGCTAGGGCCAGAGCCTGCCAGGGTTGCGGATTTTGTTCGAAAAAGTTACCGCGGCCCTGTAAAGCAAAGGGCACTAGAAGAAGCACGGATGGGTTTTAGTCAGTCAGAGTCTGACACTCCCTCCCGGTCCACCCAGAGCGGAAGAAGTTATTTGCCGATTTCCCATCCATAAAGAAGGTTCGACTTCCATTATAACCGGACGCACTTGAATAGATATCAGTTGCTTATCTGACTAATCCTCGGTTTATGAATTAGGAGTTTGAATACTCGTATTAGTCGCCTGAGTGCCAATTCTACTCATTTTCAAGCAACATTCACACTCACATGTCAATTGCAAACTGTCAAAAAAGCCTTAATTTTCATACATTTTTGACAGTTTTCGATTGACATGAGAATGCGAACGTTAATGCCAAAAGACAATATAGAGTTCTCATTCAGAAACCGCCACTAAAACCTCATAATATCTTTACCTAATTAGTTCCACACAGTAACATAGTTAGGCTATCATCACAACACAAATTAAAACCGCCATTGCACTCATAGAATTAAGTTTTTATGAAAGAACAACTCTTTAGTAAGTACAAGAAAGTTTAATATACCTATCACTTAAAACTACAGACACAAACACCGGACAACCCTGACCGGTCATTAGGAGCTTCGGCCACGTACCTTTTAATGATACCGGTAAGGTCGATGTTAGATACGTAACTCAGAAGTCGCTTTGTCTTTTTTATGAATGATTAATGTTTACGCCAGCCAACGCTAGAGGGCGCCATGTTTGCCCATGCATATTCAAAAGAATAACGGTTTAGAATCTGTTTGATAAACGTAACAATAGCAACAAGAAATGGTGTCAGCTGTAGGTACAGTGAATTTTCTTTTTATTTTTCTTTTATGGGAAGGCTTGTTCTTGATTATGAAGTAAGCAGCCACATTCATGTAGATATAGAGGTGAAAATCTCATACTTAGGTAGGTAGATGTCGGAAGAGGCGAGAGAATTTATAGATAAATTAAATATTCTGACGTAAATAATATACAGATAATCAGCCTATTATACTGTAGTTTTTCCCAACGTAAGTAAATAAATGGTGCAAGCAATACTAAAAGGAAATAGCAAGTCAGCAAGGCCAATTGCCATAGTCTTCTGTTGAAGTTGAACACTAACTTAACCATATGAAGGGATGTTTAATTTTATCCAGGAAGTCGTTATGAAATCACCTCCCCGTGATAGCCACCTGCCACAAGTCACGTAGACGGGGGATAATATTTCCTGTAAGACTACTGTTCACAAAACAAATAAGTTTGAACTCCAAAATAATTGTTAAGTATTTCCTGCTTTTACTTTCATTATAACTTTCCTCAACTTGCGCAATGTTCGAAGAAGCCATAAACGTGCCTAGTGAAATCCGCTCAATCCTTATGAAGAATTCAACATCGAATCGATCCAATTTCAACGACAAAATACGATTTTCCTCTATAACACTCGTGAATTCTTATATGTCAATAAAAACAATCATACCTACACGTGTAACTCAACAAAGCATTCTATAAAATCATTCTCGTTCTCAAACAAAATAATAGCATCAAACAAATTGCTGAGGCTTCAAGATTTGATAACGAATAACAAATCCAATCCCGCATTCAGCCCTCGAGAACAAAAATAAATTATTAATTACTACACCTTGAGAGGAATTTACCCTTCCCATAAATTAAGGGGGCCAGATGTTAACAGACTTGAACAAACCCCAAATATCTTGTTAAGCCACCCACTGAGTGTCACCGCAGACATAGGTAGCTAGAGCTCGGCGGTGTCCGGAGGGCTCGACACGCCACCTAATGGCGAACTAAGAAGACTGCATTTCCCGGAACACGACCTGTATGTTTGACTTTATCGACTCGAGAGGGTTTCTTCCTTATATTATATCGTACAAAGATGTACCTCGAAACCACAAAGTCACCAGAATTTGCAACACACTCAATTTTCAACCTTAAGTTTAATTGTCTAAAGCCAAAAACCCATCGCAACAAGATCGTTCTTGGGTCGTTTTCTTGCGCGCAGCATGTGATATGATATCAAGGCGAGACAGAAAGGGACAGTAGAGCGCAGGCTCCTCGGCAGACGTCGCGGTTGCCATGGAAACACATCGATTTGCACCCCCCACCCCTGCCACCGCGCCGCCAGCCTCCGCTCGTATCCAGGTCATCCAAGACCATCAGAGCCGATGTTTGTTAACATTTAATTAGCTGTTGTGACGTTAGCTACATGTATGCGCTTTGAGAAACTAATCATTCACTTCTGAAAGCATTGGGGTAGAATAGTGGGTTGTACGCGTAGGTTTTCAAACAGTAACTTTGTAAACACTTTTGGGGTTATATAACTGAAAAGAATAGGCACGATTCTGAAAGTTTTGAAGTAGAATACTTATCTTCACTATTGTTTTCTGTTTTCAGCTCTATCCGACATTTATTGTCATCGAAATATCTTTCAACGCTATTCCAAGCTACCTGTGCTACCATCTTTCTTTTAACCACGCACCGCTCATTTCATTCCATACCCCGGGAAAGTACCTAAACACATATCCTACGTCATGCATATTATTTTGTCACCTTCGATACCAATTGTGAACTCCGATTCTAAGATCTTGTACGCCGTTTCATTGTGTCTCTAGTGACATTGGAAATCCAAAGAATAATAATACGAACATAAATATATTATATACCCTTTTTTTAAGGATGGCTAGTTCCATTACTGCTTCGCAGAAGCTAAGAGGTGACAGCTTCCCATGCCTCCTCGCTCCGGACCATGGATTAAACCAGGGCCGGAAGGGAGATGTCGCCGCCGTCAATCGCCTCGACGAGGACACGGTGGTGCTCCAAATTTCGTATAATAAGGGTATTCGTAGATACTTAACACCGTCACTTACTTTCATCAGAAATATTAGCCTGAAATCCTGCTAAAGCTTCAGTGCTTAGATGCTGTAGTAGCTAGTCATTTGTTTTGACTGTATTTCAATAATTTGACAGTTGTTAATCAGGTTTCATTATATTATCAAAGCTGAAACCACAAGCATTTAGCACGTGTCAATTTAATATCGAATCAAGTAACACTATTTCAGGCAACATAGATTTCAGGTAAAAGAGAATTAAGAAAGTATGGTGAAAGGGATTCTTATTTCATTGGGCCCACCAAAACATGAGTTTTTAGTTTGTACCATTTCTATACAAATATATTTTCACATCTTCATTAGCTCATTTTGATTGGTTCATAAAGTTCATAAATCCCTGCTGAAAGGAATATAACAATATGAACTTTATTAAACCTTCCTCATTTCCCCTCTTTTGTCTTATGATAAAAAGAGGTATCTGGTTCCAAAAAAAGAGGTATGTGGAAAAGACAAGGCTAATTCACAACAAACATCAAGTAAATAACATAAACGACGCCAATCACATAACCGTGATTAGGTACTCCAACAAATACATAATTCTTTTACAACATAATTTACCTTACTCTTTGATGTTCCTAAGAAAAGTCGACCCAATTCTTATCTCAAAGACACGTCAAGGCTCGGTGAGTCGTCAAAGGCAAGAGGCTGGACCTAATAGGGCCACTCGAGGCACGAGGCGGCCTCCCTGGGCCCTTGCCTTCTTTGACGTGCCGACGAAATGAAGGCAATTTAAAAAGGTGAAACGTCACAGAGATTTTGGCGGTAACCTACTTTGTGAAAAGTTGCAGACAATGTAAGCTGTAGGTAGGTATGTAAGGGATTTTGAAAAATGCCTTCATGATAGGCAGTCTGTGACACGTGTAGTTAACTTACAGATCACATTACCGCTAACGAATAAAAGGACGTGAGAGATATATCACCCTATGGCGTTACTAAAGCATTGAACTCCACAACATTTACAAAATTGCAGCTTCGATGCAATTTTTCTGCAGTTGGCATTACTGCATCGAAACTGTGCAGTCCGCTTGCAGTTGGCATTAGAATCAAGTTTTTTTTTTGGAAAGGCTAAGCAGTTGTCTTTCTAGAGATTTTCCGAATCATTTCTTAATCATCTGCTTAGCCCTTTCCCAACTAATTTGGAGTCGGCTCCCAGTGAAACCGGATTCAGCTGAATACCAGTATTTATTCCGAATCATTTCTTACTGCAGATAAATCCCTAATACAAGGCAAAACCGAAAGGCGTCCCCTGTCGGCGCAACGACGCGATAGAGTTTTCCGTACAAATGAACGCGACGATCGCGTACCCATTTGCGCGAGGATCGCTTTGTAATACTAGGATGAGTGACGTCAAGAAGTTCTATTATATTGTAACATTGATGATAGTCGAGTATCTACCAGCCGTTGAAGCAGACAAGCCCATGGACGATGGATCTGAAAATATAAGGCATTAGCATAAGTACAAAACATAATACCACACCTAGATTTCTCGAAGTATTTTACGAATTTGTTCGTAAGAGTCACCGTGACCCCTGGAACGCTAAGGGCATTTGGAGGATCATGGATTGTTTTATTTTATTTTTATTTTATTTATTTTATTATGTTTGGGTGGCTTACAGCTATAAATATAAGAGTAATAGTAAGGTAATTCACAAAAAGTCAGTAAGAGTCTGTCTGACACTCCCTTCCGCTCTGGGCGGAGCGGAAGAGAGTGTCAGACAGACTCTCAGAAGGAAAAAACCGGCCAAGTTCGAGTCGGACTCGCGCACGAGGGGTTCCGTACCATTATCTATAAAACGGCAAAAACATCACGTTTGTTGTATGGGAGCCCTACTTAAATGTTTTTTTTTTTTTGTATTTTTAGTTATAGCGGCAACAGAAATACATCAACTGTAAAAAAATTTAACTGTCTAGCTATCTCGGTTTATGAGATACAGCCTGGTGACAGACAGACGGACAGAAAGACGGACAGACAGGCGGACAGCGGAGTCTTACCCTTTGGGAACGGAACCCTAAAAAAAAGGATTCCTCGGAGTATTTGACTGGTAACAATCCTTTGATGCGACCATGATGAGATTCCAAACGAGGCCGTTACATTAATAGGTAGGTACCTGTCTGAAAATTTGGTATTTAACTAATCATTACCAAGCATTACCTATTTTTGTGATATTTTCTCTGTATAACACTTTCTTTTTTTAAGTATATCTACACTTCTACACTAATATTATAAAGAGGAAAGATTTGTTTGTTTGTTTGTTTGTTTGAAATGAATAGGCTCCGAAACTACTGGACCGATTTGAAAAATTCTTTCACCAGTATAATCCTACATTATCAGTGATGGTCATAGGCTATAGAATATTTTCAAAAAAGTTAGGGATCCGTATGAAAACTTCGATAATGTGACCCAAGGTGTGAGAAAAAATCCTTATATCGCGTACGCTGCGGAATCTATTGACAATAAAGCAATGTGATGTACTACAGCTTTATAGAGGTCATCAATATCTACAAAAAAAGTCCGCGATACCATATGTCTAACTATTATGGATAAGTCACCATGACCGCTTTTTGTTAATATTGGTCAAGCAAATCCCATGGTGAAATAAAAAATGGTGATTATAGTACCGTGATATTAATCCTTATTCATTTAAATGGTTTGATAATTAAGGTTGATTATGTCCGTGTAAATTACACTTTAAATCATTCAAATCGGACCTTTCCTTCAAAAGTTACGACGGTAATAAACATGCTCGGAGTAAGAAAAATGTCGCGGCTTGAGCGAACTGGGGAGAATCGTATCAATGCTTGGTCTGATGGAGTTGAAACACCACGGCATTTAAATGTTTTGGATAAAACAATAAGAATAACACATGTTTGGATTTTTCGAAAATCAACTAGGTACAAACATAACAAGGGGTGAAGCAGGGGTGAATAAGTTTTTAGGGGAGGAAATTATAGCTTGCATCAATTTACGTCGGAATTCTATGAACAAACTAAAAGTGGGATAATTGAAACAGATCATGTACCTAACAATTTTTGCATAATCAACCCCTGACGGGCTGAACGGGGTGAAGAGTTACGCTGAACCAATAATGAGAATCGTTGTGCTTAATTTTCCAAAACTAACCTTTATAATGGGATATGTATAGGGGCGTTGCAGTTTGTGGAGTATCTACTATCCCCACGCGGAAGTCGCGGGCGAAGTGCTAGTTGATTATAAATAAATCATAACCATTCATCACAACTCTTGGGCACATTACGAGCTGGCAGCTGACAGCGTTGAGGACGAATTTTTTGATGCCATATTGTATAGTTTGTGGTACCTAAGTTTTGTGTATTTTTTAATATAAAAAAGGAAAAGTGAACAATTAATCAATATGCTCTAATGAAATCTATTAAAATAAAATCTATACATATAATAAAACTGTAGAAGAGGTCAATTCTGTACATTGAATATAAACTAAAAAATATACTCCAGGGGTGCTTTATAGAAACAGTAGTAGCCAAAAATATTTTTTTTTCTTTTTTTGTCTGTCTGTCTGTCTGTCTGTCTGTTGTTCGTCTTTCACGCAAAAACCACTGGACGGATTTTAATGAAACTTTTTTTGTTGTATAGCTATTAGTCCTTGCCAACATATAGGCTATAATTTATTTTGAAGATCTGAATACAAGACGTGGAACCTTAGTAGCCCGGCTAATCTATAAGAGATATTAATATACCGCTTTAGGAATAGTTGGTCAACATGATGAGTACTGTCTGTCGACATAAAAAAAATGAAGGTCTAGCCTCGTGAGACCCAGACACATTTTGGGTTCACTACTCATTAGAACCGAACAGTCCGTTTAAATGGACAAAATTTTTATAGTGCTTAAGTCCCGAGACTTGTTATTGAAAATTTGACATGTTAGAGTTATTGGTTTGAAGTGAGACTTTCAGGGCATAGTTATTATCATAAATAGATGCCGTTTTATATAAAAAAAATTGTCAATAATTTGTCCGCCAGAATGACCTTTAGGTTATAATGACTTTTAATCAAATAATATATATTTTTTGCAAAATGTCTTTATTTTCACTTTTCATTAGAAATAATCAACATAATTTTTATGTCAGTCTCTACTGTTATAAAAATCACCTTTTCATAGATCAAATTATAATCAAATTACAAAAATGTTTTTACAAAAATCACCACATCTTCGTCTTGGCCTTGACCATAACTCCGAGAGAGGTATATCATCATTAGAAGAATCTGAACCGGAGGTTGAATGTACTTCAACATTATCTGGCTCTCCTATTTCCACTTCTTCTTCCTCTATTTCAGAGTATGATAGCCTATTTAAAATTGCGTCCTCAATATCGCGATAACGCAAAGCTGAAAAAACAAAACACAGCAAGGATAAGCCAAAAGCAACTCTTTGCCTGCACGCCCTAGTACCGGTAATTTATAGCAAATCTAGTTAGAAATGAAAGTGTTTAAGGGAAATGACGAAAAACAAAATTTGTAATTAAAAATAATTATATTAACTAAAACCGATAGTACGTTAGAATAGACAAATTATTTTAGGATCATATATCTTTTGATTTTACAGTGGAAAACACGAAATTAATGAATTTTTATATTCAATAATGATTTCTCAAACACTTTATTTAAAAAAAACATACAAAAATGCAAAAGATGTCAACAGAATAAAGCGATTTACTCACCGCGGGCACGGACACCTGCCATAACGCCGCACACTTACACTATTTTAACATCTATCATGAACTGCCACTTTTCAAAATAGATGACAATCCGTTCATCATTCTTTCGTCCGGAAATTGGTAGAAATATCTAAAGATTTCAGCCTAATTTAAAGAAAATATGAATGATTTCGTAATATGTCCATTTAAACGGCTAGTAGGCTTTAATACGAACTCATCCCGTAAAAGCTGTGGGTTTGAGTCGCCATCTTTATTTTGGGTATTTAAAGGGCGCGTCGGCCTCACGAGGCTAGAGCACCTGATGTGGAACCCTTTCAGGGAGCTAAGCTATCGGCTATTCTAATCAATTGTCAACAGATCTCATAGTCCGTTGGTTTAAAGCCTGCTTCTCGAAAGCCTTGGTGTGGGTTCGAATCCCACAAAAGTAGTAATTATTTTTATCTTATTTATTTCCTTATTTTTTTATACCTACCAAACCTAATATTTTCAAATATTAATAATATGTTATTGCTGTATTTTGCATATCTTTTTAGCAAAACAAGCAGAACCTATTTTCTGTTTATATGTGTTCTGTTTTGTTTGCATCACGTTAAGAAATACAAAACTAAGGTAGACAACATTCACATAAACCTGATAGGGTATGCGTTTCCAAAACGTTTTGTTCATGTGGGTGTGAGATCCACCGTGTACCGGTGGCGTACCGCCGTACGTCTTGTGGTCCGATGATAGAACGAGCTTGGCGGAATTAAACTATGCAATTCCGTCGCACACTCCCCAAAATGCAACCGATACAAAACCGATAGGCTAAAAACTCGGCTTCGATGCTCAAGACTTTGGAGCTTCGACTCGGTGAGCCTTTCACCTCTTGGATTTCTTTCCCAGGATCTCCCTCATTCCTAATTATTTTCTGTTTATTTTGAAACAAAACTGTTCAATTCCCAGTCAGCTGGTGATTCGTCGTGACCAGCCTAGGGCCAGAAATTACCAGTATCGGGTTTCACACTCCAGAGCTTCAAGGAGAACTGTGGATCCCTGGGCAATGACGCCACAGAAGAACTCGCGAAGATAGGTTTCGAGATGGTAGTGCTGGACCCGTACCCGCTCCTCCTTCTTTCTTTCTTTCACACAGTTTCGTGCATGAATTTGCCAGAGAACAACTGAACTTCATGAGAACAAATGGTCACGGGTTACAGATTGCAGTGAAAAATGGCAATGACAAGTCTATAAACGTGACTAACTAAATGACTTCTCAGCTTAAGTAAAAATTACCTCCGTAATAATAGGGATTATTATTACGGATCATTGCCCTTAAATTTTTTTAACTTATGCACCACAGACAGCCCAATTTGCGGAGGTTGTTTCGACGCCGAGGAATCAGTGGGCTACGTCATCCTGGCCATGAATTTCCGACGTGAAAAAATCCTCGGAACGGTGAGGTGCAGGTTTCAAATCAAATCGTTTATTGCAATCCATAATGTACATATACAGGTGGTAAATATAGGTTTGTGAGTGCTAAGTGATTGAGCTGACTTTAATCTCAGGTTATCACTCCCTTGCGGCTTGAGTATTATCGATCGTCTCTCCGCTCAACCTGTGAAGCACACTGGTGGCTTTTGTACATTTGGGCGGAGCTAGGCTTGCAAACTTAGCCAGGACAACGGAGTCTCTACTCTACTCTATCCGTTGTGGGTTTTTTTATGGATGGGAAATCATCAAATGACTTCTTCTGCTCTGGGTGGAGCGGAAGAGAGTGTCAAACTCTTACTGACTAAAACACATCCGTATTCCTCCTTAGGCCTTTTACGTTCCAGGGCCGTGGTGACTTTTCGAACAAATTCCGCAATACTGGCTACGACGCTTCGTCGACCCGAGCCTGGTAGTGTTCGTACAGTGAGCCAACCTACGCTCGCCATCTGCGGGCCCGTGCTTTGGGTGGCTGGGAATTGCCCTGCGACTCCCGACGCAACGCCCGGGTTGTCTTTTTCTGTTGCGACGGCTGAGGGGGTCTTCTCTCTTAAGCCCGAAGTCTGTAGTTTCGGCCTTAGTGTTGGGCGTTTTCTACTCCGTATCACCTACGGACTTACGATTAGTCCCGAACTAGGAATAACTGTCAAATCGTGCTGTCATTCATTCTTATATTCTTTTCCGGACCATGGAGTGAACCAGGACGCCGCAGCCGATCGCCTCGACGAGGACACGGTGATGCTCCGCCCAAGCAGGGCAGACCTACACCGTATACTCCACCATGCCCTCTGCGGAGACTTCTCTTCTGATAGTTTCGGCATGACCGAGAGATGATTAATCAAGCTCAGGGACAAACTATTAGTCGTGTTGGTGTGGATCTGCGGAAGTCCTGTATCTCGCACGGTCAGACTGTATGTCGCTTTGTCGCAAGTAAGCAGCGCGCAAAGCCTGTTTATACGTACTGATGAATATCACATAACAAGTAATATTGTTTACGCAGAAATTTTTTAAGTGTTAATATTCGTTCGTTCTTCGTAATTTTGTAAGTCATGTCATAATCATGATGAGTACTTACATACCTTTAGTGAGTTTGTGTACTTAATATCTTCCTAAATACGAAATGCACGCGCGAACGAAGTCGCGGGCACAGCTAGTTAATTAACAATATTTTTGAGTGAAATTATCTCATACGGATAATTTGTAATATAGGTAACATTCAGAACCACAAAATCGCAGCTCGCAATCCGTATCGTTTCATTCAACTCTCTACTTCCATTCTTTGTTGTATTTGATTTAAATACACGTAGGTTTATTTTTTTTTCTAATCAACTAAATATTCAAGGACGTGGTAGTGAAGAAGAGGACAGCAAAAAGCGGCTCACCCTTACTGGGCGGGAAGTCTCGGCATAGTTACCGATCGTCTACCGACCGAGTTCGGTCGATAAGTCCTATCAATCTGGAACGCGATCCACGGATCAGATAATTGATTTTGATCGTGGATCGCGTTCAAGTGTGACTGTGTATGGGCGGCCTTAGGATTTAACGACAAAATTCGGTCGGTTGGCTATCGGTAACTATGTCGATACTTCCCGCCCTGGGTATAAAATTTTTTCGGTCGTTCTTATATCCTAGTTAACATATGTCAACGACATTACTTTTATATCTATCTGTATGAATAGCAAAAAGAGGATAGGGAGGAGGAGAGAATAGGCGGGGTACAACAATTTTCGAGCTTGCATCGCTTGCTCTTGTATCCTTCAATGTCAAAATTTTATAAATAGCTCGACAACATTACTTTTATGGCTTATGAATAGTTAAAAGACTATCTTACCTATCCGTGGCACATCCCATCCAAGCACAGAGAGAGAGCTCTGTTTTGCATTTTTAGTTCTTGAAGAGTCGTTGACAAAGTAACTTTTGTATCTGTAGTTGGTAAAAAGAACTAATCTAACCTAGATTCCCAGGTGGGAAACATTTTCGTACTCGCTTCGCTCGCTCCAGCATTCTTGGACCAGCAGAGAAACATCTGCTTGTGTGATAAATAAAAAATCTACCTTATCGGAGACAAGGTTCTAAAAAAATGTCGAGGTCGCTTCGCTTGCTCATACTTTCCTATTTTCTTCAGGCAAAAGCTTTTCAGCAAAAGTCACCACCGTAACTCGCGAGAACTCAAAGGTATTGTTGGCCAGGGCGTCATAATTTTTGTAAAGGTCTCCTTTGTAGGAATGCAATGGTACCCATACCCATTATCCATCGATCGTGAGCTAGTCCGTAGTCTAATCTTTTTGACTTGGTAATTTGAACTCTACCATTATCATGACATGTTACACATGAAAAATGAGGAGGACGGGGTTAATTTTTAGACCGCGACGGGCGACGGGAACCAAATTCAATTTTTAAGCGTGATCAGATCTCCGACTGTGGTATGTGTGTGTGTGTTCCCACACACAACCATACCACAGTCGGAGATATGACGGGGGGTAATTTTTAGACCGCGACGGGCGACGGGAACAAAATTCAATTTATGAGCGTGATCAGATCTCCGACATAACACACACACATACCACAGTCGGAGATCTGATGGCCCTGAAAAAAAATATCTAGGTTTATTTTCAAGGGACCCCCCTAGACCTGGTCCGACAACAATTAAAACAATATCTAAACACTAGCTGATGCCTGCGACTTCATCCACGTAAATGCCGGGCCTCAAAGAACAACGACTATCATACAAATTTCTCCCTCCCATTTCCCTCTC
Source organism: Melanchra persicariae (assembly GCA_947386135.1). NCBI lineage: Eukaryota > Metazoa > Arthropoda > Insecta > Lepidoptera > Noctuidae > Melanchra > Melanchra persicariae. The sequence continues at coordinate 7,662,950 of OX376664.1, read as the reverse complement.
TAAAGATCAATTATTAAAAAATCCTTCCTCAGCCGATGCTTATACCTATGTTATAAAATTAACCTAGGTATATTCCTTTATCTCATGAAATGCTTTACCAGTAATTGATCACTTAGTTTTCGTTGTTTAGGTATTAACTACGGCAAATTGTGTAACCAGCTTTCTAGACTTAGGTACCTAGTACTTTAGTTTTTTTTGCTGAGCATAAATAGTCGTCAGAACAAACGATTTTATAAGTAGATACAGTTAGACAGTAGTCACCACCTCGGCTAATCGTTTCCACAGCCGCAAAGGATGCATGTATCCGATATCTAAAACTGTCAGTAACGAGTGTGGAGAATGAGCGCGTCTACTTTACGGCCTGTCTCCAAAGATTCTCTGTCGAAGATAATCCAGCGTGAAATGGACTTCACCTTATTGTTTTATTATTGACTGCGTTTTATCCCAGGAAGTCGTAAATACATCGTGGAAATACAGTTGAACATCGATCTTGATGTTGCGAGGCTTTGGGTTCTTTCTCCGGACTACGGTTAAGTAGTTGACTATTCAATATTCCAAGATTGAAAGTATTTTTCTAAATATAAACTTCGAAATATGACCACACACTTCTGTTTGAGTGACCCACACCAATATATGTGGAGGATATAAACCACTAGGTATCAACACCTAAACGAAAAATTATTTCGTCATGTAAAAGATAGGTACCTCTGTAGTACTACAGAATACATACATATAATATTTCTAGCTTTTGCCCACAACTTCGAACTTGCATATCAAGCATGAAATAAACTATACCTAAGCTAAGACCTATTCTCATAAATACTTACCAAATATACTTACATAAAAAAAGCGACTTCCAAAATTTTTTGGAAGAAAGTTTTTTTGGAAGTCTTTTTTTTTTTGAGAAAAGTTATTCATTTTTCACTTTTTAGTGGTACCCCACATCTAACAACACCACTGGAAAGTCACAGGAAAGCAAAAATACGCTATTTCGTATACATGGATGATTTATTCACAATTTTTTTTCAGCTATTTGGATTTAATAACCAAACTACTGAACCGATTTTGATAAAATTTAAATAGAATCGAGAAGTATATCCTTTCACATGAAATAATAATTTTTCAAATCGGTTCATAAATGACGGAGATATGAGTATTTTTTTGAAGTCGTTAAAAATTCATAAAAATCGGTCCAGCCGTTTCGAAGGAGTGCGGCGACAAACACCGTGACGCAAGATTTTTGTTTAGGTCACCGGAAAATTGCAAACGCCGAAAGATTGTAAAATATCGTGTCAACTATTTTTTCTTAATAGGACACGGATATATTGGAAACAATTGAATTTGGATGGGATTTATTGTATGCTAGACGAGAAATTATAATCTAATAAAGTTTTATTATAATCTTACGGGGTCTGCAATTTACCGGTGACCTAAATAGATAAAGAAAACTACAATTACAAACAAAATCATAAATTACAGAACTGAAATGCATGGTTAATTGTTTTGTTCCAGCGCCATCTATGTGTAATTGCTATTATTACATAACCAAAGACTTTACCAACCTACCCGAATGTGAAGTGCCAGTTTTCGAGAAGCTTTGTGCGACATCTAGTAAAATTTTATAAAAACACTTTGTCGAACAACGCATACTTTTTCGTAATTGTTCTGCTAGATGGCGTAAGCGCCAAATACCCTGTTTTATCGACGAGTGAGACTCCTACTTTGAGATTCGACTAAAATGTATTTTGGTTTCGAAAATCAAACCAAATCATTTTCATCGATTTTTATTTTAACAAAGTACCAAAATATCTTGGGAATAACAGCTAGGTGGAACTCAAATTTTCTCGTATCACGGACTAGATGCTATCATCTTGACATGAATTAATTTGACAAAATTTTACTAACGTTGCTTTTGAGGAGTCGTTTCTGATATTTCAAGTTAAAAGAACACAAACGATAAACTCAGAACCAATTTTCTGGAATCGTTTTTGTAAGATGTAAAATGTACAACTAGAACTTCGGCCGCGACTTCGTCTGAGCTGATTTAATACGAAAAAAAAAAACCCCTTTTTCCCCCCTGTGCAGAAAGTGGTCGGTGTATTCTACTCATAATCAACTGCCGTGCCAAATTATATCTTAATAGGCCAAGTAGTTTTCGAGATTTTATCTAATGCTTAATTATAATCCTAACGTAATGTTACTATTACATACTTAACAACAGAACTAGACTAATAATCGCGTAATTACAATTTTTATTAAGAAAAGTTATTAGGATGTGATATTATTTAACGAAGTAAAGAATTCTCTTAGTGTTTTAGCCAAATAACTGATTATAATGACAGCACAAACGGTGCACAACCCTATTATTGATGTTAAAAATATAAATTCCCTGCTTTACCGACAGAGAACAAGAGACGCATGCGCGTCGTGCGTTTTGTTTTTTCTCCTTTTCTATTGGTTTGTTTTGTGATTTGTGTCATGCCCCGAACCCTTGCTTGTATTATCCGTAGCTTGTGTATTTTATGTTATTTAAATTAATTACGATTATTTTAAAAGTTTTATGGTAGAATTAGTAACTAAATCATTTATAGTATTGTGATGATAAGTGCTGTGAATAAATATAGTATTCAGCGCTGGGAATCTAAAGCGGCACCGTGGAGTCACGAAAACGAAGGTAAAAAATGTTTTCATTGTTTCTAGCGACGCTTGGTTTGCTAAGAAAAAGTGGAAATCGATGCTATGGCTGCATACGAGCTTCAAACCTGCAGACTATTTACTTAAATGATTATAAAATGGAACGTAGTTCTTGGTTACTTTTAGTTTACGAAAGTTATTAGCAGTTCCAGCGTTGGCCACATGGGTCGATAATCATTAAACGTAACCTGTCGGCTTCAATTTTGTAGTTTGAAAGTATTGGAGAAGTTTAAGCAGTAAACATTAGCGTTGGTTTGTACATAACGGGAGTTATTTCAAGGCGCATAGTACCTAGTGCTTTGGTACATGTGTGTTTGAGAACAGCTGGATAGTTATTTAGCTAAAGTAAACAGGCGTCACTCGCGCCATTCGTGTTTCCTAAACACCAAGGTCTGACTCAGAGTTTTATATTTGAATGTGCATCATGTGTTTGCATTGTATTTTCTTGGAAAAGGTTTATTCTTTTCTGCATAAAACATTTTACAAATTATTAGCTATGCAAAACTTCCATGGTTATTAGGTACATTATTTCTATTCGCCAATAAATTGAGATTGTAGGTATTTATTACTAATAAAATTTGGTAACATATGTGGGTAACTATATATTCTATACTTACCCACCAATAAGACATACCTTCATGGGTTAGTGATGGTATTCTTCTATCTCAAGTTTAAATATGTTAAAAGACTATTGTGCTGTATGTTTAGTAACATTCACTGTATCTATGTTGCAGCCAACTAGCTTAATCAGCTGTTTAATTAAAAGCCTACATTATGTGATCATACTAATTAAATAGACCCTGTTTTTTTTTTAATTATGCCAACCTGATAATCAGACACTTTAATTTATAATTAAATTCCAAAATTGTTGGAGTTACATTGTTTAACTAACTTCCTCAAATTTAAAGCAGGCAACAGTTTTTTTTAATTTAAATTTATGCAGAAATCAGAATCATTAAACAATCACTACAAACAACACCATCTTTTTCGTGGATTCTTACTAAGCTAACCATACCTTTTATACAATAAATCATTTTTATACCTAGCAGTTGATCATGGTGTCATTTAATCCCGCACAGATTAGTCATGATCTGCCTACCCTTCCCAACTAAATTGGGGTTGGCTGCCAGTCAAACCGGATTCAGCTGAAAACCAGTATTTTACGTGGAGCGACCTGCCTACCAGACCTCCACAACCCAGTTTGGGTAACACGGTACTTCTTGGCAAGACTGGTGTCAGATTCTTTGGCTTCAGACAATCCGTAACCACTGCCAAAGATCTTCAAATGATTATTTATTTTAAAATAATTTCCAATAAATTGAACAAAACATAGTAATTAATTGAAAAGAACAGGAAACTAAAGCAATAATAAAATTTTGTCGTTACTCCATTGGGTTATTCCCTCTGAGTAAATGGACCCAGATTAAATCTTAAATTTTAATCTGTACCGCACCTAACTGACTCATGTGAACTTTGCATCAAAGAATAAGATCTATGGATTATGGTAAATGGTATTATTCATAATAGTACTAAGAATGCATTATATTCTGCATAACTCCTAGGATTGTATTAATAACAATTAAAAATTAATCATCATTTAGTGCTTCATTCATAGCTTTAGTGACTTCACCAGCTTTACCACTTATACCCAGTAATACCTTCCCTATTATTTCCTGTTTATTTTATAAACTAATGTGTCATACTAATTCTGATTTCCTTTTTTCAGGTAAAATGACAAAATATCATAGTAGGTGCTTAAAAAGATACTAGATCTCTCAAAGATTCAATGGACTATGGTAAGTAAGTAGGTAGTGCCTATTAAATATTTATGAACAGGTACACGGTATGAAATTCTGAATTAATTCAAGCTGAGTTTTATTCTGATTACGCAGATTCTGAAGAAATTCTCAATATTCAGTGGGTATCAGATTATATTTGTTATTGTCTCACATAGAATTTACGATCATTTTCTTGCTTGTTTGTGTATTTGTAAGTACATATTTCTATGATGCTTGAATACGAAATTAAAATAATAATATGAAGCGCCAAACAACCAACAATCAACTATGCCTGAGTAAATGACCCCTCATTACTCATCATCATCATCTGAGCTGAAGGACGTCCAATACTGGACATAGACGTCCCTCAAACGTCTCATCGACCGGTCCTGTGCTCGCCACTCTTATCAGGGCTGCTGAGCGGTTCCGCACTGCATCCGATCCGAATCACGAGAATTGTCGGTCTGAAGTAGCCGTAGTACTACTTTTCAGGAGGCGTTATGCACTAGATCCGAACTCCGTCGCATCGGTCCGAATTCAGTACATTTCCTTCCAATCAGGATAAAACTCGGAACTCAAATTTGCATTCGGATCGGATCATCATCTTCCTAGCACGTTAAGCCGTTGGTCCCGGCTGTCATTTGTAGATCTTTGGCAGTCGTTACGGATTGTCAGAAGCCAGAAAATCTGACTTCAGTCTTGCCAAGAAGTACCGTGTTACCTAGTTAATGGGTTGTGGAGGTCTGGTAGGCAGCCGCTCCACGTAAAATACTGGTACCTATTCAGCTGAATCCGGTTTGACTGGAAGCCGACCCCAATAAAGTTGGGAAAAGGCTAGGCAGATGATGATTGGGATCACTTTCAGTCAAGCCGGATTCATCGGAATACCAGTATTTTACGTAAAGCGGCTGCCTACCAGACCTCCAAAACACATTGAGTGGGTAACTCTGTACTTGTTGGCAAGACTGGAGTCAGATTTACTGGCTTCTGACGGCAAAAGATCTACAAATGACAGCCGAGGCCAACGGCTTAACGTGCTTTCCTAGGCACGTGGAGTCGCGGTATGTAAAGATAGCCACTCATCCCCAGACCAACCTCTGCAAGCGTTTAGCCTTGAAGATCGACCCGTGCAGCTGTTCGGATCGGATGCATTGCGTAACTGCCGTAAGGGCTTGCAACCTTTACCAGGTCATCAGTCCACTATGTGGGAAGCCTTCCAACGCCTTTTACGTTGCGCGGTTGCCACTCAAGAGCCTTTCGGCTTCATCGGCCAACCATTCAGCGATCAATGTGCACTGCCCACTACCACGTTTTCAGTTTAACCGGATGCAAATTATTACTAGGATTTTACATAGGGGAATACTGGTAATGAGCGCGTGAGGCTGTTATTACTTACACATGAGCCCCTTATTATATTTTTTCCCACTCCTCCGCTGTTATTTTGATTTGATTAATTTCGTTGCGGAAGCCAAGACAGTTGAATCGTTTCTCCGGGACACGTCGAGCTTCAAGTTTTTCTGGCGGTCTGGCGCCTCTTGAATCTGGCTTTCATGAGTGACAGTGGTTAGGGAATGTGTCGCGGGCTTGTCTCATAAAAAACAATCTTCTCCCAAAGAATCGTTTAACCCTGCAACCTGAAGTACTTTGGGAAATATAGTCCCCTATTTCGGCACTCTAATTCGTTGAGCATATCCCTTACTCAACTTCCTATGTGGAATAAAAATTGAAACTCGATCCTTCAAAAACACCTCCGAGTGTAACTGGTCTTTGTAAATGATACGTGATCTCGCTTAGACAGACAATCAGTCTAGCAGTGACCCTGTCTTGGCAACATGCACCATTACAAGCGAAACACACCTGTGACATTCTGTATGCAAATTTTAGCAAAAAATTGTGTCAAATACACTGCAAACATTAAGTTTTATACCGACTAACATAGACTGATTTTATACAATGGTTAAAATCAGTGTATTCATATAATCATAACTCCATATTGATCATTAATAGCAATTTTAATTTTTTGTCTGACCAACAATTTGCACTTGGGCATAACTCGCTTCCTGGTAGTTTTCCAAGATTTAAAGCAGGTAGGTATAAGTTTCAAATATAAAGATTACTTAATTAGATAAAAGCACCTTCGTCAAATCATTTTCTACGAAGGTCTTTTCTTTGTCTGAATTCCAAGAGTCCCTTGGAGACGATAGTTTCCAATAAAATGCTAATGAAATCCAATCACACTCTAAGAGGTTTTTTAATTGCGTGGTATTAAGAAAGTACGGCAAATCTATAGCTACTCTAGATACTTGAAAAATCAATTAATATTCTTATTTTAATTTAATTCCGATTTAAGACTAAGTGCTTTGACTCAAAGGCTCCATTCTCGGTGGTCGAAGACCTCATGTTGAAAGGAGGATGTAGGTAGTATAGTACAGCATAACGACATTCTCCAAATGTTACTTAATATGTGTACGTATGTAGAGAATAAACGTTTATTATATTCAGCAGTCTACCTGCTCGGGCGGTCCGCACCGCTCCGGGAGCGACTCAGCAAAAAAGTAAAAAGATAATTTTTCGTAGAGTCGAGCCGGGCCACGGACGAGAAAGAACAAAGGTTTTACGCTCTTACCTAGTTATAGCTAGTTATACGGATACGGGCTCCCCGCAGGTGTAACTTGTTATCTTTTACCGAGAATTCCTTTATTTTATTTTTCTCGAGGATCACGAGAGAAAATGTATATGGTGTAAAAGTATCATCGTACAGTATTTTGTGTTTAGACGGGTGTTACTCGTTATCATTGCAACACCACACCACTCACACCGGAATCTCATACGTTATTCAAATTAAGTAAAGGTTCGCTCCCCAAACAACGGAAGAGGCCAAACGAGATTTCAAATTGCCCATATGGTTGCGTGAATTTTTTGAATTACACTTTTATGAGTGGAGCTGAGTGTCGTTGGTTCATTTATCGGATGCATTTATCGGTAGTAATTTTCGTGTTTCGTTATGCTTGCATGTACGATAACACGCGAAGTGAATTCATCCAAATCTACGTAGTCGACATGAGGCTGCTGCGAACATTGCCAAGTCGTTAGTTATTAGCAACGCTCAATGTTCATCCGGCTTCGATAAGACCAGTCGTCACGTAAGCGGGTTTCGATGGTAAAAAACCTGCCTGGTGGCATTCACCCGACGCCCTTGAACTGCTCGCCGGTTCACCACTCAGCTGGTCCAAGCTGTTCTAAGCCTTGAGTTTGTCTAGGACATTCACCCAAGACCTGAAATAACCACTTGAACAATTGTCCACTAAAATAATTGCGTATCCAACAGATAGTGACACCGAGTGACGATGACCCCGTTCTATTTATATTGCCTAGGTACATTACGATCATTAACTTTATTATCCCACTCTGGAGTTGCTACTTGCTACGTTTTACGGTAAAGATGTTACTGCTCATAACTTTCAGCCTGTTTAAACACGGAAGATTGGCGACTAAGGTATTAAACATTACTATAAATAACTATAAAACAACTTGACATTTGTGTAGGCAATATAAACATAAATTAACTACAAATTGATCAAGTATTATGTTCATTAATGCGTGGAATCCAGCAACCACATAATTACACATTTGTTAATGAGCAGTTTTGTCAGTTAGATTTACAGCTTGTTAAGTTTCTACTGAGGATCATAATTGCAACTTGGCGATTAATTTAATAAACATTGGAATTACCATATTTAACTATGTTTTCAATTTGAATATGAATATTGTGAATAGTTCTGTTATGGAATTGTGTACGTAATCCAACATCGGTATCTGTGGTAGTTACGCGAGAAAAATCTATTGTTTCTGAGTGCGACCAGCTGGTGTTTAATATCTCGGTTTATTAATCATACAACCAACGCTGACAAGACAGATTATTAATGACTAATTATAACAATGAGTGGTGAACAATAACTCCGGTGAGGTGTAGATATTTAATAAGATTCCGCAACACGATTCCTACAAGCATTGGACCTATCACGTTGCCATTTGGACGAAGATTAATTGTTACCCAACGCCATAGCTCGGCCCGGGCTTGATTCGTTCGATACTAAGGTCGTGTTTTGTAAGAAACTTATTTCCTTTAATAAAAACAAAAATATCACTTTCCATTTCCATTCACAAATTAATTACACGGCTGTAACAGTTTGAAAGTCAATACTATCAGTGATTAACTTTGCTTCGTTACAAGGCTGGCCGAGATGATGGTATCGTCGCAATCAAGACCACGCTTCAGGGATATTATAAAGTACACATTTATCTCGACGACTCTCAAAGTTTACAGCGCCTGGTAGGTTTCTAGCGTCAATGGTACGTATTCTCGTTCGCAGTTACGCCATCTACTTACAGCAACCTTGTTGTTCTAGCGCCCATTTGTTTGACTTGTATGGATATAATTTGCTATTTGTGTGGGAACCCTGAGTGGGTCGTAATATCGCATTGTTACTACCGAACCCATTAACAACGCCAAGAGTCTGGACTCTATGTACTTAATTATGATCTGCGCACGACTGTTTCTTATGATATCGTCAGAGCGACATTAACCGCCACTGGCCATCTCTCGGACAGCTTACCGTATTCAATATACTTTAATGTGCCATCCAACTATCGTTAAAGGAGTCCAAGTGGCAGCCACTATAATGGGTAATAAGACACTCGGGCTTCAATTGAGTGCCTTAATAAAAACTTTTATAACGTTATTTAATTAAATCCCCAATCCAACGTTCAGCGTAGCAGCAAATTCGTATTAGAATGGAAACTGAAATGCAAAGCGAACGCGACAGAACAAGAATGTGAATCCTCTACAATCTGCTCACGTACGGTGCTGTCAACTTTCGCAATGCTACCTCGCGACACTCAAACGGTAAGGAGACTTGAAGGCTAAATAACAGTCGAGGTTGTGAAGCTGCCTACGTGATGTATCATCATAAATGTATTTTCACGTGCTCTTTTCTTTACACAATCTTTATACCGTTATTATTACCTATAAAACATATTGTTTCTTACTAAAATCGCAAATGGCTGTCGTAAAAACATAATTAAATTAATTTAGCTGAAAATCGACGAGCGCCTCTGGCATGACTTTAGCGAGAGCCAAATTCTAACAATTCGTAAATAAATAACCGTTTCAGATAAATAATTTGGTTACCATTGCCATGTTAATTTTTATCTAAGGTTATAGTTGTGATTAAGCAGTCATTAGCAGTTGGATTGGGCAACAGTGCAGAGGGAACGCAATCAAGGTTTCGCAGGTCAACGTGTCCTCAGCAAGCATCCTTACTTTAGCCGAGCCGTTCACTTCGTACAAAATTTCACCTTGTGTCAACTGCATTGTGTATTTCATCAACGTTCACATCGTGCGAAAGGTCAACAACGCGGTTATACCATATGTCATATGTATCCGCCGCTGCCTCCTGCCTTTACGCGAAAGTCCCGCTTTCTACGACATTTTGTTGATGCCTTGGCTTTATAAAACCAGATCGAGGACCGCTGTTCTGAATTTCATAATGTTGTCGTCTTTATTGGTAGGCGAAAGTGTGTCATGCATAAGGCCTGTTTTATCAAAAATTGATAGTTTATGGTTCTGTACGTCCGAAAGAAAAAATGGAACACTTATTGGAAAACTCGTGTCTGTGTGTCAGCAATTAGTTACGAATCTTCTGGACCGATTCAGCTCAAACTGCGCCGTACGATATATAACCAATGAAAGGGTTGATTGCGCGAGTTTTAAATATTTTTGATTTCATACTTCAAAGTTATTAAAAAAAAAATGAGAATGATGATCTCATTTGGCCGGTTCTTTTTATTTTGGTTACAATTCACAAATTTATTCAAAAACTCAGAACCTACATTTTTCATTAAATATTTCGCAAAGTCAGACGAAACTTGCTCAAAACCAGTGTGAGATAGTAAACAAGTTTCGTACATTGTTGTGTAGATCCTGTCTTGTATGTACGATGTGCGTTTCTATCCCATGAAAGTAAGAGGAAGTTTGCCTTTCAAAGCTATTCTCAACTTGTATGGCAAACATAACGTTGCTTATTTTTGTTCTGAAGAGTACATGAACAGATTTTTCACCAACTGGTAGCCTTTCATTAGAATATATTACAATATAATGATAAGCTTTGTTTGTTTAAGCCCTTTTTATTTACACGACAATTTATAGCATAGCGTTAGTCTCATGAACAGTTTTTAAAATTTTCAATTATGCTTCGAATTGTGATTGAGTGTGTCACAATTTCAGATCGTAAAACCTTACCCCAGTAGAAAGTTCTGGACATCTAACCACATAAGAACCCCACTCCTCCTAGTAGGATTCCACCGCCATAACTTAAAATCACCAAACATTTATTCTCCCTAAATACACTCATTATCTGTGCACCCTCAAGACCAACGCTGCGTTTATTTTCAAGCCATGTATGTATCTGTAGACGATTCGACGTCACACGAGGCTCCAAAATCTTCAATATTAAGTGTTTCTTTATCACGACCTCATTACAGTTGAGTGACAGATAATGTTGGGTGCGTCGTGGGAAATAACATCAACGCAAATTAAATACTCACTTCACTTGAAGATAAAAAGAAAGACTTATATTAGTTGAGTCTAAATATGTTGCTTTATAATTCAGCGTTATGAGTATAGACAATGATCCTAAAGTTTGAAATGTGAAGATCTGGAACAGAAAACACGAACTTGACGACAATTAAGTTAAGCAGACTTAATCTGGCAAGAATCGCAGAAAAAAAATAAGCTCATCTTTAAACAGCATTGAAATTAAAAGTTATCTTCATAACACCTGACATTTAATGAAGACTCTATCTTTTCATCTTTTTATGAGGATCAGCGATCATTGTAATAGCCAATGATTCACATTCAGCTTTCCATACTTTACCGTATGCGTAAAATTAAGTACAACGAATTGTTTTGAGGCAAGTTTTTCCTCGATTCGCTTGCATCACCTAAAATGTTTAAGGAAAACATCACCAATCTTGGTAAAGTCCTCAATCCCATTTGAAGCGTAATAAAAATAAATACCTCATTTTAATATTGACTCCTCAAATAGTATTGTAATTCTGATGAAATAGCTGCTGCAGCGAGTAGATACCAATTTTTTGAAGATCTTTGCTTTTTTTTGTTTAGAGCTAGTTTGAGTCTCTTGCCAGTATGTACCTATTTGATGACAAGAAACAACAACATCTTATAGGTAGACTAGCTTTTTTCCGCGATTTCGTGTGCGCTGTTTTTCCCCTTTCCCGTAAGAATTTCGGGAAACCCTCTCAGTGCTCCCCTACACTCCCCAAGGAACATACATGTTTATTCTGTTACACGTTGTACCGTGTACGTCTTAAATATTATGCTAAAAAAAATTAAATACATGTTATCTTGATGTTCTTGAAAATAAGTACCTAGGTCTAAACAGGGAATATCCCTTTTATTAAATTAACAATGATCTTATTCTACTTCCTGTGAAAGTTTTTGAGGATGGATGGAAGAAAGTTTGTTACTCTTTGACGCAAAAACTATTTTCAGGGCTCCGTATCCAAAGGGTAAAAATGGGACTCTATTACTAAGACTCCGTTGTCCGTCTGTCCGTCCGTCTCTGTCACCAGGCTGTATCTTATGCACCGTGATAGCTAGACAGTTAAAATTAAAAATACTAAAAACAGATTAAAATAAATATTTAAGTGGGGCTCCCATACAACAAACGTCGCACCACGACGCATCGCCTTACGTCTTGTGGTCCGATGCAGGTACGGGCTTGGTGGAATTACAAAATACAATTCCGTCGCACACTCCCTAAAATGCAACCGATATAAAAGCGACAGACTAGCAACTCGGCCTCGATGCTCAAGACTTTGGAGCTTCGACTCGACGAGCCTATCATTGCCAATGATCCTCTTGGCTCGTTTCTCAATTGACTCAAGGGCATCAAGCTGATATCTGGCAGATCCGTCCCAAATATGAGAGCAGGACTCCATACACGATCCAACTTGCGCTTGATAAAGTTTGAGCAGCTGTTTCAACGTGAATTACAGTCTCACCTTTTTAGGATCCCTAACTTTTTGGCAGCCACTTGAGCCTTTGCCTCTATGAAATGACCAAAATTGTGGGTAGATGCTAATTAACGTAATACCAAGAAGCTCAAGTTGGTTGATTATTGGCACGGTTATACCTCGGAAAAATAGAGCTGGGTGGAATTGGCTCCTTTTAGCTTAAAAAGACACACCTGGGTCTTAGCAGCAGACCGGATCTTTCGGCTGTACGTTGTCTGTCAGTCACTCAGTAACGGAAGAGTTTTATATAATACTACCCTACACCTACCCTAAGGATTCTTAAATTTTCTAATTTTCCGCGCAATTTTTTTTTTTTTTTTTTTTTTTAATTTTTTCTGTCATAAGAACCTTCTCCTAATAATAACAAATACAACAAAAAAAGAATTAGTGAAATCGGTCCAGCCATTCACGCGTGATGCCGTGACCAAGTAAAACGGGTTTCATTTTTATATTATATAGATTGATGATTGGATAAAACCAATTCTCGCAACTTCTAGCCTTATTCCAATTGTTTCCGGCGTCGCATGTCTTCTGCGATATATCTTTTTTCTTTTCTGTCACCACCTTTTTGGCCATATCATAATTTACAACAAACAAAAATCGGCTTCCAGTCTCTCGCGATACAGTTGAAAACTAGATAATTATATGGAGCGGCAGATTATCTGGTCTCCATAACACAATATTTACAGAATACTCTATACCACTTGGCAAGGCTGGGATATTTTCTGGCTTGACTGACTGTGAAGACTGTCAAAGATCTTTACATGATAGCAGTGACCCACAGGCACGCAGGGTCACCTGCGGTGTAAATATGGTCACTGATCAACGGATCGGACTCGGCAAGCGTTGCTAAAACTGGCAGATAGACATTTGTGCGGCCTATGATTATTATTTAGCCATGAGCTCCTCATTTTTTTCACAGCAGTTTGCGATCCCCGATTGCGGAATTTCTTCGAAAGAGTCACTGCGGCTGTGGAACTTAAAGGGCATTATGAAGACACGGATGGGTTTTAGTCAGTAAGAGTCTGACACTCCCTTCCACTCCGCCCAGAGCGGAAGGAGTGATTTGGTGATTTTCCATCCATAAAAATAAAGGTAATCCCGAAAGACGAACAACGGTGCTTGTTTGTGCTTGAAGACCAATATTTTCCGAGGGAAAAAAACTCCTTAGCTTTAAAATAGACGTAATTTAAAATTAATAACTTGCAAGAATGTATCCGAGCTTGATGCCTATAAATGACAGATTGTTTGCTCATCGGCTATAAGTACCAAAACAATCCATTTCTTTCGTTCTCAATATTGACATATTCGTGACACATTATCTTTTGCTCCGAAATCCGATCCTAATGGAAATCCATCTGAAACCTGTAAAGCTGTTTTTTTTTTGTTGAGAATGCTTGACTTGAAATGTAAAGATTCTTAAATACTATACTTAGATAAGTTTATTAACAGTGGTTGATTGAAACCGCGCTTGCACTTAGATTGTTTGTTACCTAAGTGACAGAATAAATTATGACAGCGATAAAAACTAGAAGTATCTCGATCGCAATCCATTAATTTGTTTCCCAGGATAGTTTGCTATCATTATCAGCTCCACAATGTTTAACGTGATGCACGATAAGTTTAGCATCTTATCATCACAATCCTTGACTTACTCAGGGCGGTTCCCAGTATCTAATAAATAATATTTAATTAGTACTGATTACGATTGCAACGGGCGTCAACGATTACAAACTTACAATTTACATAATAATAGACCTTTAAGTAAACCTTTTATCTCTTTAAAACTATCAAATTAAATGTTTTTTCACATTCAATCGAAGTGTGTTATAACTTATATTATTATATCTGTACTAGCACTTCGCCCGCGACTTCGTCCGCGTGGATTTAGTAGGTACTCCACAAACTTCAACGCCCCCTATACCCCCTTATAAACGTTAGTTTTGGAAAATTAAGCACAACGATTTTCATTAATTACATTTATTACTTAGCCATTTCTACTTATTCTATGGTCTCAGGTTCAGCGCAACTGTTCACCCCGTTCACCCCGTCAGGAGTTAATTATGCAAAAATTGTTAGGTACATCTGTTTCAATAATGCCATTTTTAGTTCGTTCATAGCATTCCGACGTAAAAACTTGCTGCAACCCCTGCTTCACCCCTTATTATGTATGTAGTTTATTTGCGAAAAATCCAAACATTTGTTACTCTTATTGTTTTATCGAAATCATTTTCAACTTCATCGGACAACTTCATAAGCATTGTTATGATTCTCCCCAGTTCGCTCAAGCCGCGACATTTTTCTTACTCCGAGCATGTTTATTACCGTCGTAACTTTTGAACGAAAGGTCCGATTTGAATAATTTAAAGCGTGATTTACACGGACATAATCAACCTTAATTATCAAACCATTTAAATGGATAAGGATTAATATCATGATACCGAAATCACCATTTTTTCATATCACCAAGGATTTGCTTGAATAATTTTAACAAAAAGCGGTCATGGTGACTTAACCATAATAGTTAGACATATGGTATCGCGGACTTTTTTGTAGACATTGATGACCTCTATAAAATTGTAGTACATCACTTTGTTCTATTGTCAATAGATTCCGCAGCGTACGCGATATAAGGATTTTTTCTCACACCTTGGGTTACATTATCGAAGTTTTCATACGGATCCCTAACTTTTTTGAAAATATTCTATAGCCTATGTCCATCATCGATAATGTACGATTCTACTGGTGAAAGGATTTTTCAAATCGGTCCAGTAGTTTCGGAGCCTATTCATTTCAAACAAACAAACAAACAAACAAATCTTTCCTCTTAATAATATTATATTATTAGTATAGATTGATTAACTTTTCCGTGGTCCATAAACGATTTACTATTTATGTATCGTCATTAACATTAAATCATGATCGGGCGCGTGTGGCTAAAACATTACCGTAATTTTAGGCTCAAAATTGATATAAATTTCTACATTAACATAGTTTTATAAACATTGATAGTGCGTTATTTATTACAGGAGCATGGGAATAAATATCACCTACAGTAGTTACGTTGGATTTTTGCTGTTCCCGCTTCATTCAAAAACCGATAGTTCTTTTTTAACAGTAGGGGGAGGATTTATTATTCCAATGAACATGATATATTAATAAACATTATGCGTGAATTTCCCTTTTGAAGCGTAAAACTACCAAAACGATATGACAAATGACGTCTCTATCGATTTGTATATGTATCGTGCGTGTCGTAACCATAGTGTATATTATTATTGTTATCATGTTATTGTCTATTCAGCTAGACAACTCACAAAACAAACATGGTTTTTGTTAGGGTTTTCAACTTGAAAAATTATAAACTTCGAATTCATAGCTTCGTGATTATAATCGTCTTTGATTTTAATCTGTTCATCTAATTAAATGGTTAAATCTTGTTCTTCATCGTATCGATGATTTAAAATTCTGACGAATCTTATTATTGTAGCTGATTTCTCAGAATTAAGTCTCGTTGACAGACTAAATGTTGTCTTCGCAAAGGTGCAGGTGTTTTTGCACAGGGAGCTCTACAAGAGATGATAAACATTATTTAAGATTGCTCCACAAATCATTGGAGTTTCTCATTAGAGTATGTACATACTCCACGAGTTACAGTACGTAGAAACTCCAATGAGAACCTTCCATTGATACAAAACCATATATGATTTGGTCCTTTGATACTAAAAATCCGCTAGCTAGCCTATATTCAATCCGTGAAATTCTACAAACGCATAATACATGACACATTGACACATAAAAACCTACAGGGTTTTCTTTAACGCTCGGTAGCCACTATTCTTTCTGTAAACGGCTCAGTACCTCGACGTCCGATGGCGGTATCTGAATGGTTTATAGCCAATGTCGTCTGTACGTGCCGGGGGTGGTAAATTGGGATCCGTTTAGCAAATCTCATGTTTCGTACCCCTGATCATCTTTCAGGTGACGTCGATTTTTTTCTGTGTACAGCCCAGAAGATCGTAGCTGTTAAGGCATTATCGCACGGTTTTTTACTCTTACATAATAATATACATTATGGACCAATGTACTCAAACAGATTAAAATATTATTTATTGGTCCAATTTTTTTTTAAATACGGAGGTACAATCTTATTTTAATCGAAGAAATATTTCCATTGATGATTAAAGATATAATGTTTAGTTTATTGCAATTTATTTGACATTAATGGGTAATTCATATAACCTTCAATTCTCTAAATGAAGAACTAATTAACATCAAATTATTTCAAGTTTAATTTGACTCCGTATACTTAAAATAAATATGTAGAAGCCAATCTTCCATACAAAACGAGCACAGAATGCTCGTTTTTGTATGAGTATAAGAGGCCCTACCACCATGTGCCACTGTGTGTAGCTCCTAGAAGTTTTGTTATCCTATAACGAAAAATTAAAGCAGGTCCTCAAATTTAAATACTGAATACTATCTTTACTAACGCATTATAATTATGTAGACCAGGTACCTATTCAAATTTCATCTAATCTAACATTTTTCGTGATCCGTATAACTTTTAGCACTGCTGGGGAAAGCTACCCTAAACTAAAAACCGCTAACAATTACGTAGTTACCCGAAAAAGTCCAAATTACTTCTTAAAACTTCAGCATAAAATAATGTTGAATTTAGCGTCACGTCTCCTAAGTTGAGGGAGCGACGCGCCAGCCAGCAGGGCAAACTGCGCTATCATAGGGCGGCTCAAGAACAGAACACTTCGAGTGGCGCGGGGGCGGGCGAGCGACGCCGCGGCACTCTCTAGTCTGTACGCGGAGCCAGAGGCGGCCGGCGGCAGACGTCAGTGCCACACCGAGCGACAAACAGACCGATCGCCTCGCGCTGCCACGCGACCGCACTTCGACGTCTTCCGCGATATAAACTAATACATGTTCGCTTTTCTTCGAGCCCAAAACTAACAACAGCTAAGGAATTAACTCTTCGAGCCAAGAATTCAATTAATAGGTACCAATATTCGAACTTTCATTTGTCAAAAAAATCATCCTAAACAAAAAGTTTATCGACCCTCGCGCTGCAGCCATAACAACCCTTATTCACATCACTCAGCCAATCGCTCCCTCTAATTATTGACTCCCCTAAAGTTAGTTGAAAAATCCGGTCGCTCTCGATTCTGCCCTTTTATATTGCTTTAATATTTTTATTACTTCGCTCTTTGGATGGCGTGCCTAGCCCTGCTGCTGCCACAATTCATAGCATACAATTTCTCGTAGCAGTAGTTGCGACACAGTCGACTCATTTCCTTCTCCGCGTATTTCCTCGATTGTTTAATTGAACTATATAGTGTATAATTATTTTTTTCCTCTATTTCACTATCCGGAAAACTCTAAGATCATCGAGGCTGTCGGTCGTAATCCTAAGTTGGCAAACCGTTTTGCGTCACCGTTATCTGTATTCAGGTCAATTAAGGCGCGCTGAACCATGACACTGCGTTGACATTGGCGCGTTTAGTTTTTACTGTGTGGTGAATGTGAAACTGGTGCGTTGTTAGCTTGGTGGACTGTGAGCGACTTGGAGTGTGGTGCATGGTCGCGTGAGCCTCCCGCCGCGCCCGCAGCGGATGTGCACGCCGCTGCCGCCCTGGTGGTTCGCGCCGGCTGGAATGCCAGCTGCTCTTGACCTAACTAGGTAACATTTACATCACTATCATAACATAATCTTATCACAGTCACTTATTATTCATCAATTCACTCGTAATTATGTAGAGTTATAATTTTATCATTCCGCGATGAACGTGATACAAAAAAGAGGTACCAACGCAAATTAGTGTATTAAACCATCCTCAATAATATTAGTTCCGTGTGTTTGTTTACCTACGTCAAATGCTAAATGAGGGGCCTTAATTACAATTCTAAATCAAAAATTATCTAGGATTTCCGTATAAAGTACTTAGTGGTATAAACATTAGGTGACCATGTCATAGAATAGCTTTACGTTTTGTAACGTCATACGTATTTGACTTCGGTTAAATCTATTTTAGTTTAAACTAGTTGATATTGATTAACATCACAATCATTGGGAACAGTCCCTAAACGACGACAGCTGAACTAGGGTGTCCCCTTGGTATAGACAAAATGGGCATGGGGACCCATTGACTACGAGCACATAAAAATAATTATGCACAGCTATACCTTTATTCATTGTTCAGTTGAAATCATGGTATTTTATCCCAATGTATAATGATTGCTAGTTGATTATCTTCTTTATTTTATAAATAGCATTCTGCGCTGATAAACATACTAAAATACATATATACATTACGCTCTGGCATTTCTTACTGTTAGTAATTATGTTGCTCTGGATGCCACAGCGTTGAAAAGGCATTCGAACGAAACGGGTGTTGATGATTGCATCGTTATATCATTAACAAACATTTATGTTGAACGATCAATACAATAACAATAACATATCTGATGTCATCAACAGTCAGGCTAGATCAACAATAAAACAGAGCCAACTATGGAGAAGCAATTAAAGGCTATCTGTTTTGCGATTAAATTCAAAATGGGACGATATAACTAGTGGGGCCAGATCACGCAACTGCCATATCACTCACGTTTTGTGTAACACAAACATTTCAAATTATTTAGCTTTTTGTACAAACGAAGTATTCTCTGACAATGAAACTGTGACTTATCATCGTACAAGTGAATAAGGTGCTGCTGAACATGACGTTGGCCACCTCTCCAAAGAAGGATTGCGAGCGATAAAATAAAGTCTTAAACAGTATTTGATTTCACTAACTGAAGACACTTGTAGAAAACGTTGCTAACAATTCTCTTCCAAAAGCCACACAGTGAGCAACAAATATTCACGGACAGCAAACTATCCCATGAATATAATGTAGGACGTTGGCCATAGATAGACCTCTCCAAAGAAGGATTGCGAGCGATAAAATGAAGTCTTAAACAGTATTTGATTTCACTAACTGAAGACACTTGTAGAAAACGTAGCTAACAATTCTCTTCCAAAAGCCACACAGTGAGCAACAAATATTCACGGACAGCAAACTATCCCATGAATATAATGTAGGACGTTGGCCATAGATAGACCTCTCCAAAGAAGGATTGCGAGCGATAAAATAAAGTCTTAAACAGTATTTGATTTCACTAACAGAAGACACTTGTAGAAAGCGTTGCTAACAATTCTCTTCCGAAAGCCACACAGTGAGCAACAAATATTCACGGACAGCAAACTATCCCATGAATATAATGTAGTTGTTCGGTTATTCATATGTTCTCAGACTTACAGTGATGCTAGTAGCCACGTAACGTTTATGGAACGTTTATATTCAGCCGAGCGTGCCACCCGCGTCGTTTGACGCTCACGGCCTCACGACGAAATCGGAGACACCCATGTTGGTGGCAGAATGTTATGATACTGCGGACAGCGGAGCATAGTTCACATGTCATATTATACACTGCCAAGCTCCGATAAAATATGCTGTATACTTACTCTTTGAAGACACATACACAACATACATACATACATACATACATACATACATACATACATATATATTTTACATGTGCTTTTAACCTCTCTGTAGTTCGCTGTACAATGGCAATCTATCTCCTCTCCCCCAGGACTAGTCGCGTCTCAAGCGTACTCGGCGCTCGCAATCTCGCGAAAATATGGCATTTACTTGACAGCCGAGTCTCTACCATTGATAGATCTAGGTGCCAGAGGGACTTTATTGCTTACCCTTTCAATCTCAAACATATTATTTGTATCCTGTCTTATCTCGTCATGTATGTGGGCACAGTATTGTAAACATGTATGTGAAAGTCAATACACTTCGTGGTTAATCATACGTACCTAGTTGCTTCCTGCGTAAATGCATGTTACTTAAGAATTCATCCTCAAAGGTTTATTTTTTTATTTTCAATGAAGTTCTATTGACATATAGGAAATGGAATAAAGTAATAAAGCTTCCTATTAAAAAGCTTTTTCCTGTGTAGCTTCTGAAATACGACGTGGAAGGTTGTGTCGTATTTCATTGGAGAAAACAAAAATAAATTATGTTAAACAGTTTTAATGTACAGGTTTACAATCGATAAATGTATATAGGTCTATCAAGCTTAGCTGATCTTTAGTAATTTGCCATGGAACAGTTCGTAAAGACTGAGTATCACGCAACTTGGGCCGCGCTCCACCAACAAAGCCGCTGTACTGAAATAATCTACTTTTTGACTGGGTAATCGCTCGGAAAATTTAATATTACGTAAGTAATCTTGATGCCTTTATATTTATACCAAGCTTTCGCTTTGAAAAGAAAAGCGCGTGCACGAAACCGGATTAATTAGTTATATTTTAAAATGTTAAGGTTCGTACTCAGGTAAACGGTTTTTTTATTTTTGTCATTTGCGTGCAATTAGCATCAGTCGTCGCCGACACTAGTCAATGAACTGGTTCCGGTGTCGGTATGCACGGTTTGAGTACACCGTCACACAGCAGACGCGGACGAAAGGACCGGCGCGTCCGCACTTGTCCCGTTTCCACGAACCACCGACAATTTATCCGAGTTCAGTGTACCGGTGTGGGCATGGAAACATGTGTGGCGAGTGCCAGAGAACCACTCGAATGGCCTCCTCCGTATGAACGCCCACTAACAATCACTCGTTTCTAGGTGGCGAGTGTGGCGACGTGTTCTTATTGACAAATTGGTGAAAAATATGCACTCGTATGTAGAACATACGATCCAACTGTTTCAATAATATACCTATTATGTTCCCATAAACTTCCATGTGGCGTGTTAGGTACTTCAATTAAACTATTTGTTTTTAATATCCTGTCTAACCTCGTTTCATTGCCGTAGAGGTATGTTGCTCTCGGGCTAACCACCGGACCCGACATCTCCGTTCCCCATATAACAGATCGTAAATCGTAAATGTCCACTGGTGAACATGGACCTCCCCCGCTGACCGTCAAAATGAACGGTCTTGGGGGATGTTGTTGTAGTCACCACATTCGGTGAGCAGATTGGTGGTCGAAGTAATGTCATCTGTTTATAATTGGAAGCTAGCCTTCCAAGTTGGTCCTTAGAGCATATTTAGGCATTCTTAGTTGACTAGCATAATGGAGTTATGGACATAAAGAAAATATGAAGTGAACGTAGTTTCGACTAGTGTCAGTGTGTTACAATACTTGATTCTGAGTACAAAGCGTGGAAGTGTACGTAGTTTCGACTAGTGTCAGTGTGTTACAATACTTGATTCTGAGTACAAAGCGTGCTCAACAATTTCAAGTCATCAAGTTAAGCATCATGGTCAGTGGTTGACCATGGGAAAGTCATAATGACGCTTTTAAATTAGTAGATTACCAAAAATGTCAAAATCAACAATTATGAAATCAATGATAGACCATTCTGACACTATTGTAATAGCAGACTTGAAGCCCAGGGTAGGTACGTTATTAGATTACGGATAATAGACTACTAAGTAAGACATTATAAAACATGTTGGCGCAAACGCTGACTCCGTCTACAGGTCGTTGTACTTTATTTAGTTGCTGACTGGCAATATAAACTAGACTCATGTCACGATAACAGATTATCGACACGATAATACCTCATTTTCCAAACCGATAAGAATTGAAAAGATGGGTCATTCATTGTACTAAATCTGAAGGAGGTTCCTACCAGACATAAATTCTTCGATATTGTAAAACTGAATTTGCTACAGAAAACATTCGATTAAAACATTATTGTAAACAAATCCGGAAAACAGAATAAGTGATACTACTATATACGTCATCATAACATTGTTGATATGATTTGGCTGACCAGGTACGAACGAATCATCCAGACGTGATGAAATGTGATTAGAAAAAAATTATATTAAATGCTGTCACGGACGCAACATTAACACACGTAATAAGGATGTGGCTGCTGTATAATTGTTTTATCGATACCACGCGCACACGGATAGCTAAATAACCAACAGTTTGTAAATTAGAATAATGATAAAAGCGCTACCTCCCACTTTTACGACCCTAGAAATATACACAATTTAAAATAGCATAAACAGTGTAAATACGAGAGACTGTTATCGTAAAACTAAAAATTAAGTCATCGGTGTTAGGAGGTTATGCCGATAACTTACTTCTTATAAGTTTCAAACTTATCGTTCAGAAAATTGACGTCATTATGTACGTTCCAATCGCGCTCTTATCGTGTACATATTAATTTTCCATGCACGCAAGTAACTAATCAATTGTAAATCTATGCATTTGGTATACTTAGTCCTAGGGGTATGAGTACCAAAACATAAGGAAAAAAAACTGGTTAAATTCAAGGTACTTAGGGTTGTCGAGTGTTGAAGGCTCGAAGCCAACCGTAAGCGTCATCATGGAACCACTTAATTCGTAAAGTTGGTAGGCGGCAGTTCGTTAGGCATTTCCGCGTTCGTCAGCCTTCTGGCAGTGCGGCACACGCCGGCAAGGCCGTGTGAACCTCTTTGTCTATTTTTCGACGCGAGCCTCAAAAGTAATTTGCGGTTATTCACATGCCACCTCTTGCACGCAACCTGCAATGTGACTTATCCAAATAAACTCATGTTTAAAAATCATGTTTGTTTGAAATCTATCGCACTTAAGCTAGGTATGGAGATATTTAATAATAATATCCTTTATTCAGAAAATATGTTCTCATCAGACTAATATTTTTCAAGAAGCGTTCCCATGGAAAATCACTCGGTAAGTAAGGTAGTAAGCACGAGTGATTCTGAGAATTTTCCGATTAGTAGGTAAACGTAGTGAAC
Organism: Melanchra persicariae; assembly: GCA_947386135.1. Taxonomy (NCBI): domain Eukaryota; kingdom Metazoa; phylum Arthropoda; class Insecta; order Lepidoptera; family Noctuidae; genus Melanchra; species Melanchra persicariae. The sequence goes on along the minus strand of OX376664.1, from coordinate 7,639,557 downwards.
AAAGCATAGAGTCAAGCGATTGTTTGACGTAGTAAGTAAACGTTCTGACTGATATATTCTCAGTAAGGTTAAGCAGGTATAGTTCGACTACGAAGGTTCTATCCTTGATGGTGGCAAGATTTTGTTTGGCGGGCTTAGTTCCATTGTTCTTATCTAAAATATCAACAATACTAACGTCTTTCAGTCCTATTCAAAGAAATTTTTTTTTAGGAAGATTATTACTAAAAAGATTTTTTCAGTGACAAATCATTTTCACTGAAGGTCTTGTAGTCGGTAGAGAATACGAAAAGCGGTGTTTTGATCGAAACTTAACTGCACTGCAACAGCACTTTTTTAGTTGTCCACAGATTTTTTAAACAAATTATTTGGCACCGTGTTGAGCACCTCTTTGACTTCGACACGGTTCCAAAATGAATCCATTTTTTTGCGTCTTAGGTTATTGAGAAACAAAAGCATAAACCATTTTAATATTGTGTATTTTTATGGTACCTACCTACAATGTTTTTTTTATTGCTGTTCGTTCATGTATTTTTGCACTGTAGTTGGGCAGCGGACTCTACAAGGTTACAAAATGTTAACAGTCGCAGCTCACGAACGTATTTAATTAGCGGAATTTGATTACCGAAAGTCAATAGTAATCGTATCCACTGATTTTAACGTCCATTGCGATGTCACAGTCCAGATTAACTTTTGTAATGCAATGTGAATCTGGTTTTATATTTATTGCCATCGTCGTTGCTCACTCTTCCGTTAACTGTCTGTCTTTGTTGTTGCGGCATCGGTTTTCTCAACTGTGTACAAGTAAGCATTCAGTTGGACAACGCGTTCTAGACAGACATTGTGCAACGTCCACTGACGATGCATTTGTTCTTGCTTAGCTCAGCTCAATGGTGTTGCACTAACCCACAGTCCCACAACGTTTGTTTCAATATCCATCGCTGTGACAAACAAAAGGAAACTGTATTTCATTAGCTTCGATTATCCATTAAACATACTTAATTATTAGTGTTTCAATGACACGATAGGAACTGTTGCTAATGTAGATAGTTGCAGAAAAGTTACTTAATGAGATCATTGTTTCATTCTGTTACCTTGCCTACGGAGTTACCTACCTCCGTAACTTTGTTTTTCAATTAAGCAGAGCTACCCACACCGTCTACTGACAAGAGTTACTGAATATTTAAAATATGTATTTCACTACCTAACTTGTTGCTGTTGAACGCGCAGTGCGCACTAATATGTTTAGTAAATGATCGAATCGAATTTGTAATGTGTTTATGATTGTTTCAATCGTTATGTCTATCTCAAGGAAGTTGGCTATTAACTCATATTATGAAATAATATTGTTTTAACTAGCTGGTAGCACTTGATATAATAATGTAATTCACTCTTGTTTCATTATCATTATATTTGTTGCTGTTATTTCGTAAAACTCGACTAATGTCAAAATTCTAACTACGACGCAGGTTAGTACATTTTAGATTATGCTGAAAAGGTTTGCTCTGGTGCCTAAATCAGTTATTTCCCCATAACACCCGTGAATGCAGTAGTTGTAGGTTAACCGGACGCGTCGCGCCCCCTCGTGCGTTGAACCGCCGGTTATATTTAACTGCGACAACACGTGTGCACCGGCTATACGACACGGTGCTCTCCAACTTGGATACAGTTTTAACTCACTAAAATGTTCATATTTTGCGCGTCTTACACTAAAGTCTGGCTCATCCCAAGCTTGCACAGCACACAGCATAATATGCAAAGACCACGGGAAGCCATTCACTAACTCTCGCACTTTCAGAACTGCAAGGAACTTTAAAGAAACCTCTTAAATTATCGTGCAGGAAACGATGCTTTAAAATTTACACTCTCCGGTAGATTTTAGCCTCTATTCAGCCACCGAAAGTGCATTGTCGGTCCTCCATAAAAGTTTGCCTTTCATTGAGGAACTGTGTGTGAAGGTGAAGGCATTCGCTGGTACCTGGGGACTGACAATGGAGTTCAGTCAACCCGTGCACCGCCCACCCAGCCCGTCATTGTGACGTGCACTGCACTATTGTCACTTCCTAAGTCATGGTGCGCTTGTGCAATGATCTAAGATTATATCCTTGCTGTTCTGTACAGCCATATTTTTAGAATGTATACGACTCACAATGAGTTCTATCTTTCTCCTTGTTTTAAATTCTTCTAATGCAATGGTACTTTTTAGAGTGGCCACTTTATTAGCACGCCACTGGCATTCATAAGATCTTGAAAAGTACGTACCAGCGTCAAATTTAAACATTTCTGTAACTCAGTTTCCAATGAATGTCCATGCCAAAAAATAATACGTAATTCCTCATTCGACTGTTGGCTTATAAAAGTAAGTTGCACATTGGAATTCAGATGATGTCAACCTGTCAACCTTTTAAGCCCATTTCATTTTAGATGTCGTAGCAAACTGGCTAAATCAGCCCTTTAATTGGCTTCCTAGCCTTTTCATTGAACGGCGCCGCTTAATCGGCGGCCTTAATGACATCCAGCCGGATGCTTAGGCCGTTCATAGAATAGGGTAACCGTGTGACGAAAATATATGAAATATTTAATTTTGTGAATTCTTAATTCAAACAACAATCAATTTAAAAAAATACCCATTTTTCTGTATGCAGGGTTTATAGGAACCTAACATGAATGACATGACAGGAGATAAGCTCGCTCGCTCACTCTTGGTCCCGTCATACCATAAGAACCTAACCTGTTCGTGTCGGGGTGCCCTAAGCACCCTGTGCCGTGCTGTGTCTATAAGCGCAAAATATCCGCCTTACTAAGTTGTAAAGTCCAAACGTGCAAAGTAGTTAAAGCTAAGGCGAGTCGCCCATAAGTTACATAGAAGGTGTGGATACACAATCTGATTAGTAGAACTATCGATTTGGCACATACTATCCTGTTACCATTAAGGCATAAACTACACCAATATTTTTAAACCGACACAACATTATATTCAGTAAGGCATGCCTCGGATGGAGACCTACTCGTCAACAAACTACATGATGTTCAAACTTTTCGTGTAAATAAGTTAGCCGACTAATAATGTAAACTTTCTGCGGTACTGGCCAGTCAGCATATAATTGTTTTCGTTGCTGCTGTTAAATTTCGAGTTGAATTTCCATTAAAACCATTCGGCTGCATCGCAAAAAAATAAGCACACGAATTTAGAGAAGAGGGCCGCGTGGTGCGAACTCGTCGCAGCCGAGGCGTATTGATCGGTGTGCGCGCGCAGCGTCTGCCCAAGTGTACACAGACGGTCGGCGAAGCGTTTCGACGGCGTGCCACGACGACTCCACTCAACACTTTAGACCCACCAGAACGTCACCGGCCATTCAGTACTCTAGTCTATTCATAACCATCCTTTGATGAAACAAGATCGCCTCAATTTTTGCCCTCGATCCTATCAGGTTCAAGCACCAAATAATTACCTATTATATTACTCTAATCGACACCTGAAGCATTCCAATGAAATAAACATGATTCGTGTCCTGTGTAATACACACGACTAAACACAGTTTGCGGCGTGTAATGGAGGCGATCAGCTGTGTGGATCGTTGGCAGTCGCCCCCGCGCTCAGGCCCCGCCGCTTATCTGACATCCTCCCGCGTGATAAATAGTCCCGCTGTATCTTCACCCTCACCGCAAGGACAGAACTCTATCGACTGGGAAGACACTGTTGTACGTGCACGAAATTCGCACCCTAATAAGTACAATCAATTAGTTAAAACATTAGCAAAGCTAATGGCGGTAATATGCAAGGAATTTGACAAGATATTTAAAGAAATTCCTTTGCCGTTTATTTGGAAAGGCTTTCAAATTTTAATTTCATTAATGGCGAAGCTACGTTGATTAAAGCCAACGATTAAACAATCTTTAACCCAAGACCAAAGATCAAAACCCTGCTTAACCCGCTGGGACTAAAGATATCGAATTGCCAAAATATCTTCCTCGGCGCTATGGCACCCTCTGAGGTCGGATGAAATGCTACTAAGGTTTTTGAGAGAAACGAGATACGCTACAAGGACCCCTTTAGTGATTAATATTCCCCTAGAATCGAAGAACTTGCTTCTTCCCGAGTTATGATTAATCTTAACATTTATAAGATATCCGATCGTACAAACGTTACTAAAAGTAGTAACGTAAAGACTGGTTCTAGTTATAGTTAAAACTGAAAACAAATAACAAGCCGAGATTTTGTACGATCATGTTCCGAAACTTTTTGTACTTTTCCTGCAGTGTGGCCATATTCATCAAAATCATATTCATTTTCACACATTTTACCATAAAAGCGGATAATAAACTCAAGCGTACGGTCAATTCATCGTAGTTAATTGATGTCACGACAATGACCGTGTTATTAGCCTATCATTCGTAATGAAGAGGACGTATTATGTGCAGGGGAGGCGGCCTGCGCTAACCGCAACCAAACATATTAAACTATGTACATACGTAATATACACATCTCTCTAATGCGAGAGACACCATTATGTAAGCCTGATGTTAACAGCCACAATGAAGTGCTGAGCACCGAGGTGGACGTTCGATATCATACGTAATATTTCCAGTGACCCTCAAACGTACACTTGACTGCTAACCTTGCTCCATTCGCTGGCGGCAAACGTTACCGACTATTACCTTACCGCCTCATCCACTCGTTAGTCATTCGCGAGGTCGAAGCCTCAGGTTTGACTCTCCATTCGTAATTCACATTCAACTTTTAGTGGACATTTCGCAACATTGACGTAAGCCCAAATATTATCATAATGTCTAACGTTTATTTTGTATAACGATCTTGATAAATAAAATCGGTGGTGGCGTTTTGACCAAGCGTATATTATCATAAAATTATGAATTTACGAGAAATAAGCGACTGTGTCGTTAATTACGAGGCAAAGCGGTGCTAGAACTTGACCTCCTTAGTGAAACACGTTTGGATTTTAGCATTATGCAATTATTGCGATGTTATTTCTGTTTTTATGCATGAAGGTTATGAAGTCCTTCATGGTCTAGCCAGGGTGAATGACAGTAGCACGTTACACATTCTGGTGGTTATCAAACGTTACGTCTTATTCTGTAACTGCTGTCATAATATTTCGAGCTAAACTTATTTATTTCAAAGTGACGTTAAATAGAAACCTGTCGTTGTAAACTTATGATAGGCGAGAGACGAAGGATGTCATCTTTACACTCACTATTCATAGCGACGTTATTGCCGACGCCGCGCGTCCTACAGTGATCGTATGCTCAACATAAAGCTCGTCTGCCACGGGAACAGAAGCCTTATCTGATTCTATTTACGATACGAAAACATACAAAGAAGGATCAATCAACCCTAATTTTCTTTATTTCTTGGCTACCCATTGTTGTTCTGCGTGGTAGGTATGAAACCGCGGCTTTGCTTAGTTATTTATATTAATTATGTACATGTGCTTACCTTGGATATTTTAATTTATATAGCTTAGATACCGCCATTGTATAATAATGTATTCCTGTTGTTTTATAATGTTGTTATTTATAACTAATATAACACGTGTAAACAACTACTATTCTTATTTATTGGATGCTGGTTTATTTTATGTATTTAGAATAGCTGCATTAACATTGTTAAAATCAACAGATCTTAGGTATACATAGATGTTAACGACATTCGCGTAGACAACATCTTGATAAACTCTTTACTTTTGTTTCAGGTAATACTTAAACTAGCTGACAATGCGGCGTGTTATTTTGTAAGTTGTAAGTATTAGTTGAGAAGGAGTATAGTTCCAAGAAAATAAACACTTCTTGCTTACGGTATTCTGTGGGACATCTTGTCTCGCTGCATCCTGAGAGCGCCTTAGCTCTATGTACAGATGGGTAAACATTAGGCAATCAACCATTTCAAAAAGAGATAATAGGTAAACCCTTTATAGAACGACGAAATGCAAAGTGAAACTAAAGGCACAGTTTGAAATATAGACCTCAAAGAGACAGAGCGGGTCAGAGAAACAATATTGTCCATGTGGGATTTTAAAGTCAGGACAAAAATCAGCTGAGAAAGCATGGCCTTTCTCCGTCTTGCAGACTCATCAACTCGTTACAATAAGGCTTACTAATATTCTACCTGCAATGTTCACTAACAAGATGTGTCACTTAGTTTGTAACTTGTAAGTCGACATTGTAAAGACAAAGTTTTCTAAAAAGTCAAGATTACAACACAGCATTCTGTATGCTCCAAGTTCGTCGCGAGTGATTACGAAACGCACTAACTTACAGATTCTATTATTCAAACACAGAAGACGGGCCAAGGTTTCCTACGACGTTAACTTTTATCGACCTCATCTTTATATGGTTGATAGACGCGTGTCCAATGAATGCAGTTAAATATATAAATTAACATCTTTACCTGAATTGATTCATTAGGCATGTACATTTGCATTGTTTGAAAAGGCAACGAGAAATATCTCTGAAACTTGGGATTTTAATGCAATGTCAGAGAACGTGACGATAAGTGCGACGCCTGTCTCGACAGCGCTGAATAACGGCCTTGCTGGCTCCACGCATATGCATGGAAAAACTTGAACGCATAGCGGGAAATCTACACTGCATCTACACTGCATCTACACTTTCCTGTAGTTTGACATACATCACGTAAACTGCAATCATTTGCGCGTCAGTTCTCAATGTGTGATTCGTTCCTACTTTCTCAATAAAATAACACCTTTAAATCTGAATTCATCGTTATCGTTAAGTATTTGCCCGGAAATTAATAGGCACTATATCAATTCCTTCGAACCCCATAATTGTTATCTATATAGTTCATAATTCAAGTACCCATTACCTTCACGTTCGTGCTGTCGTAATTGCTTTTGCGATATCTACTGATAAAATGTAACAAGTGGCCAATTTTCTTTATTTTCCAACTAAGAAACGCTCGAACGTCTGAAATTCCTTTATTATATCATTTAATATCCGCGAAATAATTGTTGAGACAAAGACGACTGGTACTTCGACATAGATTTGACCCTAAAAATGAAAGACTTAAAATATTGAAATTATTTATTTTGAAGGCCGCGTTGAAGTCGCCTAAAAGCAGTTTTCATGCCAACATTATGTTCCGTAAAGAACGTTGAACATAGTGTATGGTATTGGTACGTGTAGTAATAGCATTCTACACTATCGATACGGCAAACATCTAACGGACTGAGTTGCGTGGGGGAAATGGACCGAGAGCCTGTGCACGCGCACCGGTATAATAGATCGTCACCCGTCCCAGTTGGTTTCGGCGCGTTGCACCGAGCACGTGTATTTTACAATATTTAGTGTTGCACTTTATATACACACAAACATTATTTATAGTTATGTGCATATCATTTAGTACCGTTATAAATCACTTTCTGTTGTGATATCTCTTAGTGTTGCTGATAATGGAATCGATACACCCAGCACAGTGTTGCCTTGTTTCTTCAGGAGTTTGTTTATCGTTGTGAACAGTTTAAAAAACAATTGCACCTTATATGTTTTGTATTGCTTCGTGGCAGTGTTTGTACGTAAGTAGAACCTATTTGTACTTGTATAACACCTAGTTAGTATTAATCGCTGAGCATGTTCAAAACGAAAAACTAAGAAAGTTATGAATATAAATAGCTTGTCCGAAGATAGCACCCACTACTTACTTTTTAGAAGAGTCGCGTATAATATTAGGTTCAACAATCTCTTCGAACGTATCCCGTATCAATTGCTGGACCCTCCTAACTTTTATATCCACTTGGCGTATCTTACTTTTCCGGGCCTAGTTTAGAGGCTTCATTAAAACTTATTACGTATTAAATTATTTCTTGTAAAATTTATTCAAATGTTATAAGTCTAGTTGTGAGCCTTGAACGAATTTACGTGATTTAAAAAGTTCCACGTTCATTTTAACGTTGTTTTATTACACGTAGACGCACGTACTTGCCTGCGGCTTTGCACGCGTACAATTCGTTTTTGTGACATTGCGGCGGAAGGTTATGTCAGCTGGTCCCTATAGGTATCGTAAAATACGAATTGGGGATTATATTTTAGGATGGGGCAGTAGATTCCGATCCACAGCGATTACCAATGTTCACAGTGGTAATTGAGATTGATGTCCTGTTGAGTAGTTCATTCTAGCGGTTTGGGGGCGTGGACTCCTGTGCTATAAAAGATGCACGAGTTATCAAGGATGAAAATGCTCAGTATTATCTGATTTTCTTAAATCAGATAATACTGAGCATTTTCATCCTTTATTGAGAATAAACTAAAATCATATTTAAATAACGTTAAAAAACTTTCAAAAATATCGTGTAAAGGCTGGATTAGATCTCACGCTCCACTAATTTAAAATCCAGTCATAAACCGCTTGGGCTAACTTTTTGTTATTAAATTGTCTAAAATATCCGTTCCTATTGGTATAGGTTATCAATGGGTACGATTTAAGTCATGTCGTAAAATTATCTTAAAATTCCCCATAACTTTTATCCTGGCCACCAATTCAAATGAAACAAAGATTAAATATTGCTCAGAACTTACCCGCATGTAACTGTAAAAAACCCAAGTAAATCTGTACAGTATTTTCGGAGATTTGCGTGAACAGAAAGGGAGACAGACAAAAAACATTCAAAAAAATGTTTAAAAATAAAGAAAAGTGAATGTTTTGACTCATTATGATGTCTGTAATTTGTATCCATAGGTTCTCTGACAAAGTGTGAACTATTTAGGTCAGCTTCATAACAGCTTACCCAATGGTATTTACTGCTCATAAAATAATACGAGTTTTAATGGCTGCTGAAAATTACTTTACCTAAATACCCAATCTCTGCACTACCAACAATGAATGCCTTATTCTATTGACTTTATTCTAATGCGAAACGCAACTATTTACCAGGATATTATAGTTGTACATTACGTCAATCAGACAACATTTTAAAAGTAAACAAACATTTACTTTTGAACTCCTACTCGAGTATCCTATGGTTGTACACATGTTTCTAAAAGCGTGTTATCAATGGTCTGATGTCGTAAATAGTACTAATAATAACAGACGGCATAGCGAAGACATACGCACGGGCTGACCGCTTCTCTTATCTCTTATCAGCGCGGATGTTATACACCGGGTATGACCCCAGCCATCGCTTGGTCGTCGTGACGTTTTTATTTCTAATTTTATCGAACTGTCGAACACACTTGGAAGACTTGTTCTTAGCCCAACCGTTTCATATATCAATTTTACATATTTTTTTTAAACACTCCGGCAATGAAATTCTTGTTTGATGACGTTTTGAAAGTTGTCGTATAGCTTTGATTCGCTTAAATATCACTTAACCGTTTCCAAATTCGCCGATGTATATGCCGCAGCCAATTAGCTAAATCAACCGTTTAATTGGTGGCCTAGCCTTTTCATTTAAATACGCCGATTTTCCAGCGACCTAAGTGACATCTTTTGTTTAATATCGTTTAATGACTTGCCCATGTCACATAATATATGTCGCTGATTAAACGCGCAGTTCAATGAAAAAACTAGGCTTTTAATGAAGCGGCTGATTAAGCTAGTTGGCTGCGACATATTCGAGTACACACAATAGAGCTTACCAACATACAGCATACAATGTTTATCGTGAGCCAAAATTTGCGTTTCAATACGAATGCCGTGTCGCGACCTAAACGTAGTCGGTAACCGAAAGTGGAAAGCCTTGGTATTATCGAGTATGGTGGTAAGAGTACATGCCTATTGAGCGGCACTGCACTAGCCACTCGTTCTCTGCGAATTAAACAAATATTTGTGTCGCCATTCATTTTTTTCACTGCTGTAAGTATCAAGAATTATCATAATTCTCAGGATTGCTGAAAAAATCCAAAATAGATAAATAAACAGGTAAGTAAAATATGATTAAATAATTTATGTTCTTATAAAGTAGATATCGGCAAAGTTTAAGTAATTGGATTTAGTAGTTACTCAGCGATTCTATTCACTGCTATATTAACTTGACATTGAAACATCTAGTGATTTTCAATGTGTTATTATTTTTCTTTTAAATAAGACATGATTTTTATCTATAAAGAAGCTACCTTCTGCTTCACCTTGTAGTGTCGAACGAACAAGGTTTTATGCATATTAAACATAATCTAAAACCATGGGTGGATACTGGCTGGATATCAACGAGCAGCATACAATGTATCGAGTAATGAGGCCACGTACGCCGTGACAAGAAACAAATATAGGGGGTGTGCTCACGGCACCAGAGAGATTTTGCACCACCTACGTGTATTATTCGACTGCTCCGTTTTCCCAAAGCGACGTTCTCCTAGTAAACAAAGAGAAATGTTTGTTGGTATTTTATTCGCGTGTACAAATCACCATTTGTGTAAGAATAGCCGATGTTTTGTCAAATATAAGTAATATAACCTATTTTTATGTCGCATGCGTTCTTTTTCTACTTTTACCTACTTAACCGTTTCTAACCTGATCTGGCTTGTTTGCTGTTATTTTCCTTTCATGTTGTTAAATTCACGTTAATGAAGTTAAGGCGCTGTGATCAGCAAAAACTCGGTCACTCTCGGACTGTATAGAAAAGAAAGAGAAGCGCGACGACACAATGCTTGCAATTTATTGCCAAATATGAAGCATTTTATCGATTTACTCAAAACTAAGTTGAGCTATTTAAAATCTAAAACAACAATGTTTTGCATTAAGATTCGATTCATTATTTGGTATAAATTTTATCGGCTAAGTAGGCTAGTAATATGGGTTTTTTTTTCTAAGGTCAAAGTTAGAGGTAACTTTGACGATCATTTCTATCGAGGAGTTTATTTTTAAACATGTTTCGGAAACAACAGTGTTCTTTGAAATATAGTTAAAATTAACAAATATTTTTTCTGCAGGTTGAAATTAAACAGATTTGGCTAAAATTATGTTAGCAAACCAGCAATTTTTCAGTTTTTAATGCTCACAGCGCCTTAAGCGAAATAAGTTTATTCTAACCACGATTTTACAACCGAACCTCATTTTATTAAGATATTATGGTCCTTATTAACGTACGTTTTATTTGATTTCCATTCATAGTAAAATATATTAAGAATAGACAAGATTATATTCCTATATTTAGTAAACTTGACACTGATTTACAAGATTATCTCTCATTATTGTAAGTATGTAGGAGTTCTCAAGGCAATGCTTAACAGATATTCGATCCCGGTATCAAGGCAAGCTTACTACGTAACGCAGACAGATAATAAATTATGCATGGCGCACAAAGAGTGTTTGTGTATAGAATCCCAAGTTAACCATGCCTTAGATTAACGTCTATCTGTCCCACCGCCTAACTCATTATGCACAGTTAATTTTGCGCGGTTTCCGAGTCGTTAACGGCAAGTTTTAATGTTTATACGCGATCCATGCTCGGAACTTGAGAATATCCTTCATCGACCTCTCTGCACCAACGTAACCGTTCCATTCCAACTCGGTAAGTTCTAGCAAACCGCTTTGCTTCACTAACTTTAATCGATAAGTAAGCGAAACTACGAACTACTTGATTTGTTTGCGATCACATGTCATTATAGGTAAACGGTCAGAGATATAAGACCATTTATAAAAGACTACACAGTTTAATTTATTATTTTTAAACGATTCTATATCAGTCCCATGGTCCCATCAAAACTTTAATTTCCTTTCGGTTTTATTGAAAGCAATATATTTATTAATCGGACAGGCAGACATCTGTTACTTAAAAGGGGATTTAAAAAGCTTTGAATGTTGATAAAATCTAGAATCGAATCGGGATACACGTTCGATGCCCAAACAAGCGTAGCTTCGTTAGAGAGCCCGGATTTGGCAAATCCTCTATCGACAGATGTGAAATTCGTTTGTAACCTCGGTAACCTCAGTGGAAGCACTGCGCCTATTGTTACCCAACTTGACAGAAACAAACAAGCATCGAATAAAGGTTGTACTGAACTGTAGAGTGAAGGTACGTGCCGTACCTACACTCTACAGTTGTGTTACTGTACCGATTCAGTTAACTGCTATTTTGGTGGTTAAATATTCTATTTTGGTACTAACAGTAACGCTTTTCTTAAAGGTTTATTTACTTTCTGCAAATTAAACTATCTATCTAACATTAAAAAGTCAGAAAATTAAAGAAGACTTGTATAACCACAAAATGATTATTTAGTACTCTTTAAACATAGGCAATGAATGCTTATAAAATCGATGTCTACTGCGCCTGGGATAGTTGCGATTAAAATATTTATTCAAACATTTACAGCTAATGCTGAGTTGAGGACGCGGTCGTGCAAATTTTGTCAACATAGTAAGTTTTTTGTGAGTTCGCGACGACCTTTATTGCGTAAGACGCATCTCTTCCTCTTCCTAGTTGTAGTGTTCGAGGCACAATGTCGCCCAACTTCCGCTGATCGGCCATTTGTTCGTCTCCGTCTAACAAAAACTTCGCTGCTGAAGTAAACAGTAATACGCATTAACATTTTAGCAAAGGAAATCACAAAACATAATGGGACTACATTTACTTGTCAACCACAAAGTGAAATATTTCATCAATGACCATTAATACTAATGAATACAAGTTTCATTATTAATAGTTGTATTCTCAATTCGAAATAATGTGTTCAAATAAAACTCTTTTATTAGTGATTATGATTCTGAAATGAAATCGAATACGGTTAAACTAATACAGACATTTTAACGCTCACAATCGTATCGATCCCGCCTCTTCTGATATCCCCAACGGAGACAGCAATCCAGGATCTAAAGATGGTGCTAAATCCCTGAGTCCTTAAATGTACCTGTGAATTTATTGGAAAAATATAATCAGATCCCAGGAAGTTGGACCTCAGAGGTTAAATCTCAGAACCGGAAAGAAGACAACGGAAGAGGAAAAGAAAGACGTACAAGGGTAAAAGAGAGGGAGCCCCTCAACTTTACTTGAGCTGTGAATGAAATTTATAAATGATACTTGTTGTCGAGTACACTGACTGAAAACCTATTTTGACATTAATGTGGTCATGTATTTTCATTAAATGGACCCCTTGTTGACCTGTTACCTTAATTGCTGCACAGAATCCAGCGATTCGTGCAAGTTTTCGTTATCGTCATAACAGCCCGTAAAATTCATTGAGCCCTTTGTCTTATAGAATTCTAGCACATGAAACACACATGCCTTTAGAAAAAGTAGAATTCCAAAGATTGTTTAAACTACAATGCAGTAAGTCTCACTGTTGTGGTTGTTATTTTGAGATTTTATTAATGGTTTTTATAAAAGGCATAAACATTATGGCACTCTCGAAGGAAGTTTGATGGATGACGTTACTAAAATAAAGGAGAATGAACAAAAGTGGTCCAAATATCCACCACTAACGAGACTTATGTTGATTTATAGTCCACTAAATAGAGAGTAAGAGACAAAAAAAAATAAGCTGTCAGTAAAAAGTTAAGTTTTTTTTACTAAACTATTTATTTAAATCCATTTTATTTGTGCACAAGTAGCTACTCTTTATGCGGCGCTAATGATGAATTAATGATTCATCGCGCAAGTTAGAGATAACACTATTTTTGTCTCTTTCGCACTTAGCAAATAATGCGCTAGAGCACCAACGCAACCGGTTTTTACCTGCGGACTTGCCGCCCTGGTACCCACCACACCGTGTATTCCCCGCAGTCGTTCGTTTGCTTGCTTTCTTCACGTACTACGAATTCTTGTTTAATTCCTTGCGACTTTGGCTATCATTTACTGGACTTTTTTCTGATTCTGTAGTTGCGGCCTAGGCTAGATCACTTCGGACTTTCTGTTTTTGCTGTGATTGATTTTTTGTGATAATGGACGAAGAAACTGAGATTACAATCATTCGTTGTTATAAAGAAGGAATGCGCAGTTTCTGGATGACAACCGGGGGAACGATAAACATATCGAAGGACTTTTGCTACCTCGACAGGTTAGTACATATACATGATTTTTCATATATACTTATATATTTTTATTATTTCGGTTATTTATTCATTACTTCCCGTCGAGCGCAACACATGTTAAAATCTATTGTTATCCGCACACCTGGTGTGCTATCGACGTTTTAAGAGGTCAGCCGGTGCCTAATCTTCCAAAACGCATCTGAAAGTAATCGACTATTATATTATTATTATTTATCCTTTAATTCAGGCTACTAAGGCCCATGAAACACAATACATTTAAAAGTATAAAAAACAATACAAAAAAAAAATTAAAAACTACTGCACCTGAAGTGCGGATATGCGTATTGAAACGTTTTACAGCAAGCGCTCATCGGTTAGCATTCTATTTCAGCGAGAACCTAATACGGGACACCAAGCGGCATGACAACATGCGTAGATTAGTTCAAAATGTGCGATGGACAGAATGATGTTAACGATATTTTTGCATAAAAATTAAAAAAAAAACAAGACTTTCATTCAGTCATAACTTTTTACAGACTGCATATTTCTGGTTGCGGTCTGACTAATGACTCAGTATTTAGTAGACTATTTTATTACATTGGTCTCGTTAGTGGTAGACATTTGGACCAAGCTCCATACATTTTTTGTTCATTCTCCTTTATAAATCTAAAAATAACGCAAGGCCGAGAGGTGGTGGTGGTGGTATAAGGCATAATCATCTCTCGTTATATTTTTTTTACAACGTTGTCTAAGAGAGATTTCCCAGACTTAACATTAAGATAGGATTAAATAATGTAAAGTCAGTTACATCTGCTTACTAACCCGAAACAGCTGTAACCGCAGTTTGGCAGCCAGTGTTGTCAGCTGTAACATAATGGAAACCTCAGCCACCAACCAGGCTCACTAATAGTTCATTTGAATTTGGAGGCGTTTTGAGATAGTTCATTTGATAGCTAGGTACTTACAAAACTCAGAAACGAATTTCATTGAAGATATATTTCTTTAATACAACTTTTGCCTAAATAAACACTGCATGTAACTGCGACTTCTATTTTACAATGTTCTGTATCCATGCAATCTAACTGTAACAAACATTAGCGGTTCGGACATCCACGAACGAAACAGTAATAAAATCCTTATGAGATTTATTAAAACAAATAAAATAGCTAAAATTTCAGTTGCAGTTCGAGGATTTATTGCGAGCGCGGATGCATATAAATATGAAAAGAGAGGCGGAACCGAAAATTTATAATATCTTTTTTATCTAGCAGGAATTCTGAAACGGTAGCGGGCTTTCATTTCGCTGAAAAGCGCAATTTTCTCCATTCACTATGGCCGCCTAGTGAAATCGTTATCGTCTGTTCGTTGCGGCGGCGCCCATTTCCTAATGGCGGCTTCGCGTGCATTTAGCTTTTTTATTACGTACCTAACCTGCTATGTACGTTGTGCATATTGCGAAACTATGAACCTTTAAGTTCCAAACATACATACCTAAAACAATCGACTGCCAGCGAAACTACTTAATCCTGCAATCAGACAAACACGCAGTCGATCGAAATATAATCTCATCATGAGTAAGCAGCTAAGCAGACCTCAGACTTGAAAACTCGGCGACAAACTCAGACATGTTTAAATGTAGTGGTTGTAGTGGTGGCGCCGTAAATTATATCCATAACGATCACTTTATTGTGTTGGTCGCATTGAGTGTATTTTCGATATCCATAAATATCGAAGCAACGATAGGCTATCGATTCGGACTTTATGATATTCGTTGTTGGTAATCGGTTGAATCGCTTGGACAGCATCGCATATTATTATCTTGCTGTCGTTTTCGAATACGTCATCGCTTCCGATTCCGCTTCTAACGCGTTAAATCGGAAATTGCTTTCTAAACAATCTGCAACGGGCTGTTTGCACATTTTCGATGTCATTCAAAACTACAACATCATCTTGATCGTGGCTTGTTAGCATCTGGTTTCAGGATCTTTAAACCATCTGGATCATATTGCACAGGGTCGTCCTGATTTAATAAAGTAGGTCACTAACGATATTCACATCAAGATAACGACGCATCCTGTGAAAATTTTCTCATTTTTTGTAATGTGAATTCGTTGTCTACGCGCCGCCTCTCAGTTTCTGACTTGTGTACAATAAACTAAATTACGCCGAGAACAACGGGAAGCGAGGCAACAATGATATTTCGGTAGTGATGAAAAAACAAGAGGGTCGTTTCAGGATTCCAGTGGGAATTCACGTCCCGTTTTGTATCCGAGCCGCGGAAACAACCCAAGCACCAGAGAAACACTCGGAAATTCAGGACGCTTTATATTAGGTATATGCTATTTATATGCTCCTTTTAGTATTTAACATGGAGGCCGTGCATGCACTTCAAATTATTAAACGAATTAAGCACTAGACGTATTTATAATATCGTTCCATTTCTGTCAATCGCTTTAAGTTGACAGAAATAATGATATTTTCAATGAACATGCAGCGCTAAACGCATTCTGGTGGTGTAAACTGTCCCGTTTACCGACCGCTTGACTAATCCGAAATCAATGGCCATGAACGAAATGGCTAAAAAATATTATATCTACATACATAGTTTCCTCATGACTTGCTGTTGTTCATATTTTTGTTATAAACCATTCCTAGTTGAATATTCCGAACTACGACAACAATAGTCAAAGATATTCTATTCATCTCTGCATAATACAAATGCATATTGTATGTCTTGTAGTTCTTTGAATGAACCATTTCGTCATTTCCGACATTGCAATGTTGTCAGAGTTCAGAGCTAGTTTGATCTTTATCAAAAAGGTTAGGTAGCAATGATGTTTCAAGATTTGTTGCCTCAAGTGAAGTAGTGTTGTTCTCATACTCGTAATAAGAATAAGGAATTCGAGTAGGGAACTCTAACCTTATTTACTTGATGATGAACAAACATTTAACAGAGTATTTTTTTATTTTTTGGTGTAAAATCAAGTAAATTATATCTGTCTATCTCACCCCTTTTTTAAGTATGGGAAATCATCAAATGACTTCTTTCGCTCTGGGTGAAGCGGAAGGGAGTGTCAGACTCTTACTGACTAAAACCCATCCGTGTTCCTCCTCATGTCCTTTGCGTTCCAGGGCCGTGGTGACTCTTTCGAACAAATTCCGCAACCCTGCCGCCAGGCTCTGGCCCTAACGGGCCCCGTCTACTATGCTGCTGGCATCTCTTTGAGGCGCGCGTGGAACACAACTTGCCGTCGACCCGGGCCCGGTTATGATCGGACAGCGAGTCACGCAACGCTCGCCATCCGCAAGCCAGCGCCTACGGTGGTTGAGAATCGCCTTGCGACTGGAGAAGGGTTTTAGTCAGTAAGTGTCTGACACTCCCTTCCGCTCCGCCCAGAGCGGAAAAAGTCATTTGATAAATAATGATTACCCACCCAAAAAAAAAAGTTGTGGTCATTTGAGTACTAAGAGAAACTAATTGAAGAAGTCTTAGGTAGCTAAGTCTTCTTCTGTTAGTTTCTTCCTTAGCAGTTAATGACATCAGAGTGCCAATTGTAGCAACATTCGCATTCACATCTCAGTCGCAATCTGTCAAAAAAAAACCTCAATTTCCATTCATTTTTGACAGATTGCGACTGACATGCGAATGCGAATGTTGCTTAAAACTTAGTAGAATTGGCCCTCTAACTTTATTTATTTATTGAAACTTGACAAGTAAAAAAGCACTTTACAGAGGCGGACTTTATACCTTAATTTTTTTCATTAACCTATTTCTCTCAATAACTTCGTAAATTTTTTGAAAAAATTGTTTTAAATCAAATGCAACGATATTTTAATAAACACGAATTGTTACATTATAAACAATTTGGTTTTACAAGGGGTTGAACTTTGAGGACACATTTATAATGCATGATAGGAAAAATGCGATGCTTTGGGCATTTTTTTTGTGATTTGTCCAAGGCGTTTGACTGCGTTCTTCATGTGACATTAATCAGGAAATTGCACTATTACGGAATTCGGGACGCCTCTCTGGATCTTCTTACTTCAGACTTGAGTATAGGATTCAGAGAGTTGATGTCAACGGTAAAGATCTCCTGGATCGGTAGTCAGGATTGGGGTCCCCCAAGGCTCAATTTTAGGCCCCTTCCTGTTTCTTATGTATATCAATGACTTGGCGTAGGTACCTCTTAAAGGATAAACATGGTATAGTGTTGTTTGCAGACGACACGTCGCTTTTATTCAAACTAAAACGTCAACAGGTGGTTACGTTACTGACGATGTAAATAGTGCCCTTGCAACTGTAGTTAACTGGTTTAATGTTAATAATCTTCTACTTAACGAGAAAAAGGCTTAATGCCTAAATTTAACGCTACCTCATCTAAGACAGAAACACGGTTGTGTCAATAAAGGGTGAAGAGTAAACCCGATTTAGAGACAGCCCGTTTAGTATACTTTAGTTATTTTCATAGTGTGATGTCATAATTATGGCATTCTGTTGTAGGGAAATGCCGCCGATATTCAGACAATATTTGTCTTCCAAAAAAGGGCTAATCGTGCGTTCTCAAACACTTCCTCAAGAGACAAATTTAATGAAATTTATATGACTGTGCCTTCTCAATATATTTATGAGAATCTCTTGTGAGTACGCACATAAAAATATTCATCTGTTTTAAGAAATACAGTGATATCCATAACACAAATACTAGGAACAAACACAATTTTGTCGTTCCTAAAACCAGGTTCAAGAAAATAGGTGGCTCGTTTCGATGCCAATGTATAACCTTTTTTATAATAAACGTCTTAGCCACAATCAAGACCTAAGCATGGATGAAGCTTAAAAAGAGACTTTCGCCTCTGAGTTTGTTTCGGTGTTTCTTCTCGGGAAGTCGGCTAGGAATCACCGGCATCATTTAGTTTAAAATGAACAACAAGATTGACGTGTTATTTACAACCTACTTACAAAATAAACATAATTTATCTTACGTACTAGAAATAACACCTAGAAACGAACTTCAAGAATAAACTATCAGGAAGAGAAGGCTAATTAACAGTATTCTGTAAAATAACACAATGAAGCTTGATTGTAAGCGGATTATTCCTGTGTAATTATTGAGAATAAAATAGTTCATACAAGGAAAAATCATCACTGAACTGGTTTATTAATGGTCATTATTGATGTAAACTTCACAAAACTTGAATTAAAACGTCGGCTTGAATTTTTTATAAGTAGTTTGTAAAATGCATGTAATGGAATGCATAAAATAAAACTTATAGTGAAAACAAATATGCAATTTTTCTGTGCCATCATGCCTGTCTCGATCGTTGGCATCGTTTCTTACTTAGACTAAGGAGCTATTAGAGTGGCAGGGGACAAGATGAATAGCCGGCCGACAGACAGGTGAAGGAACTTTGTGACGTCACGGCTCAATCGCAGGTGTGCCCTTCTGTTTCAAAACATGGGCAGGTAACTCCCGTCACCGAGTCGTGTTACTCTCTACAAAACATTTCTCAACTTTCATTATTCATGATCGCATTTTGGCCCCTATTTAAAAGACCATTATTAAAATGTCCCTAATGGGATCCAGCCAGCACTTCTTTGCTGGCACTAATGCGAGTTGTGAACAGTTCTTTTGTCCGGACAAAGGGAAAAGCTATATGCATATTCTCGACTGTTTAAAACTCCAGCCTTACACACACTGAACGGTGCAATCAAGATCTCAAATTAAAATAAAATCATCTAGGTACCTCTAGCCTTTTACATAAAAGAAGGACCTTCAAATTTTGACGTTTTTAGGAAAGCCAGAAAAATCCAACAAAGGGTCATTGGGACACATGCATGGTACATTATGTACATTTCATCCGGTTAATTGTTGTTGCACGAGTGCTGGTGAAAGTTGGCCAGGTCTTCGACAATGACTCATATTTGAACAAACAATAAGTATTCACATGTAAATTAGGACGAACCCATAACTTCTTAACGTTTTTCTGAGGTAATGAGACTAATAAATGGAAGACTTGCAGGAACCACGTGTTATTAAGTTAACAAAAAAAATATCTTTTCGCATTTAACGATGTTACGTCTAAAGCAATATTTTTTTATTTTATGTGATTCCTTGACTAAAAAACTTAGTAACTTTTTAAATTAACCCATATTTGATTTGGGCTGTAGGTCAGGTTATTCCTTCTTGTTTATCTGCCATTACTATAACATGGCTCCAATTTCATTATAGCTCTCGGATTCTTTTATGGCTCAGCATGGCGGGGGCGGCGGCTTCGGGATTGTTTTGACGGGGAACGAGCCCTTGCGGGCGGCAGGGCCCTCGGCTTAGGAGAGTGGCTGCCCCCCGGCCGCGGCACGTATACCTGCGCGTGCGCCGCGATGCGCACCTCCGCTTCACCGCGCCGCGGAAACGGCAGGTAGCTCGGGTAAGCCGAACGTGGTTCAGTGCGCGCGTTCTCTCGCCGCCGCTGGTAGTGTTCGTGGTGCGCGTACGCTGGCGCGCTGTTCGCAACTATGGTTTCTACATCTCGTTGGTGAAGTGGTTTAAGCAGTGTACCCGTTCTTATACGACATGTCCTGTGACAGGAGAACAAGGGCCGCGCGTTTCCTCGAGCTGCGGTGAGTTCGCAACGCCGTACCACGCTTCCCGTCACGACCGATTCACCGATCCTTTGTTGAAGTTGAATCCTCCGAGTGACGTGTGTCCGTCTCTTTTCAACGCGTTCTACCTGTCGAGTCGGATGGTTTAAGTGTTTGTGTTTTTATCTCAGGTGTTTCTGTTCCAGTACGAATAGTTTACAATCACAAATCCAGAGTACAGTGTTGTAATGCTCAAGCGAAATCGTCGTTTAAAAGTAGGTATGAAATTGGTGCCATTGAGGATTTTTTCTGTGATTACAATTTTTGCAATAACCCTTGGTAACGTCGAAATTTCAAGTACAAAGTCATTAGTGTTGTGTAGTGACCTTGACAACTAAGTTACGAAACCAGCGACCTATGCACGCGTAATTTCTTAGAAATTGGCGGTCACAAGTTCTTCCGTAACCTTAAGGCTCCAAGCTTTGACAATTTTCTTCTCAGCTAACATTAATCTAAAACAGCCACCCTTTGGTTTCTATTTACATGGTTCACGTATAGTTTGGCAATACTGTTAAGAAAACTATAACGTCCTGTTTTGAAAAATTGCAGCAACTTCGTTTAAAATATTTCCACCATTACATTAGTGCCGGTTGCAAGAGCACCTCATTTCTGGTGGAATGCAAGCGGTAGGGCAAGAGTGGCTCGCTCGGCCCAGGCGCAGATGTGGGGCGCGGGCGCACTCCCCGCCTCGCCTCCCGGCCTTGAAAGGCTCTTGACCAGGCCAGCGCCGCCGATGTCGTATTTATTGCAACCTCCACGATCCGTACCGACGAGGTTATTGACGCCTCGCGGCTTGATGCCTTCACCTAACCACTATTCTTTATCATGAGAACACTGGCAATGCCGACTCGAGTCGCCTAATGCTTGCCTTCTCCTTGTAGCGATTGTTCTCACGTCGATCTTGTTATAATGGATAACTACAATAGTTATTACGTCATTTGCTAAGCGAGTTTCCGCCTTTAAAGTTTGGTAGTTAACGACATGAGTCACGCAACTGACATGCTTCATAATAAATCTGCAGCACACAATGTATTGTACGAGCAAACAAATACCTATAAGGTTTAGGTGCATTGTCCTTCTGTTGGTCAAAGATTTACGTCAGAGTTGTCCAGTAGACTGGTACTCTGAATGTGCAGAGCGAAGTGACTTTCATTGTCGCGAATAATATTTATAAATACTGGTTTGAGCAGTCACAGGATCGATGCCCAGCGAGTCCTAGGTGAAGGACGATCCTAGTCCCTCGCTCTTTGAGAAAACTTCGTTTCATTGACAAAGAACTTAATTTTACAGTCTAGTATGTGGCATAAAGGAAGCAACTTCTGTATTTTACCGAAATCGATTTGTAATATTGACCCCGTAACTTGAAATAATTTCACCTATGTTTAAATCTCTCTGAATCCAATGAGTTCAGTCAGCTGCCTGTACCATATGGCGCCGAGATCCACACTTCATAAAACGAATGAGGCCGGCACATATGTTGCCGCTTTCACTCCCAACATCACAATCGATATTACGTATAGCTTTGTGCGTAGTCGCGAAACAAACCGGTGACAAAATCGAATTCCGCACAACGTTTAGCTTTAACTAATAAGTTATTGAAATTCAACTAAATAACAACTCAAAACAGCAATACGCGTGCCTTTCTGGCATAAACTAAGAAGTTGACACCTTCGATTGTTCCTTAACTGTTGCATTGTACTCCATATCAGTCTAATTGCGCTCTGGGTTAAGTTCAAAGACAAAATTACCCTCATTATTTTTACAGTCCAGTGAAAATGATAAACAATTGTGTTTTATTATCTAACTAAATGAAAGTACAGTAAGCGTGCCAGCAAACTGACGTAGTTTAATTAGTATAATAATAAAGCTTAGCGTACGGCCGCGTGGCTGGCAAAGCAGGAGGGTAGTTTTTGCCGACAGCAGCTGGTAACCCCAGCAGTGACTCACGTCCTGTGTGCCCCACTGCGAGCCGGGGTGCGTGTCGTTGACCCCACTCGCAGCCCCATGCAACACACATACGTACGCCACACAATTTATACATTGCCTTTTGTACTCTCTATTATTTATAACGTTTTAGCTCATACTGTACATATATATTCCTTGCTTTTTTTCGTTTGCACGCTCCCGGTTTATCCATTTTGCATGGACAAGTGATTGTCATTCGATTCAGTACACACATTCTATTCACTGCACCCGGAATTATTTTTGTACGTAAACTGGATCAATCCGTTATTCGGTCAGAAAAAGGTCAACAAGATTATAAATATCTTAGCTTCTAGGAAAACACAGTATGAGTTGGTTATATATTTTTTCCTATTTTTCTAAAAGTGCAAAGGTAATCGTACAAAACAAACCTAGTTTCCTAATAAAGTAACTTTAATAAGATAAACTAGTGACTACTGAACAAAATAAATATTATACTGTTTCAGACCATTGAACCACAACTAATGAATATTAAAAAGAGGTTAAAATATAGATTTGTTCTTATGTCGCAATCCGTATAAATGCGACACTGATTTCATAAATTCTTGAACTGATTTTAATCACTATCACGGAAGAAGACACGATTTTTGTGATAATAAAGACCACGGTCCGAAGCCGCAAATCAGCACAAATCGTCAATCTGTCAGTTGACACAACGATATTCTTGATTATCACTTAAAAATGCATCACTAAGATATAATAATCTGTAATTATTATATCTAAGTGAAGCTTTTTAAGTGATAAATTTAAACATATGATTAATCTAAACAATTTCAAACATAGTCAATACTACTGGCAGTACCACAAGGTGTACTTTATCAGTATTACTGAAGTAGAAATGTATCGGGAGTGACATTGAAGTTATGGTCGATACCCGCGAGGCGTTTGATCCGGCCACCACCGCGCCTCATACCGGTTTCCAGCAAGCCGAGACGGCATTGTTGATCCTTCCACAGAAAAACAAAATGAAACAATCTGTTTTTTGTTCCACGCTCCGAGCTGTTGGCTTGCTATCTTCACTTGTATTACCATTTCGTTAGAATCTTCTGGCCACTCGACAATTTTACTTTAAAAGATTGACTATATTTTAATTTATTGTGAAAAACTAAGTTGGTTGGCATTAGTGTTCACGGAAGCGACTGAATCCTCGTCATCAACTTGGGTCACGCTTCGTTGACGCGATTTGCTTAGCAAATAACGTTGTTTCCTGCCCTCACTATATTTTAGTACGAACTTCACGTGTTCCTTCAAGCTAGCAACAACTTCAGTCTACTAATGTTGTGTAGCTCGTTCTTACAACCTGTTGGTTTTTGTTAATATCAAACGAATAAACTGCTTTTTGGTCTCAATTTAGCAAAAAATACACTTTTTCTTCGCGGCATCCCTTAAATTGGCGACATGTCAAAATACTTTTGAATCTGGAAGGTTCCTTTACCTGAAGGGTAGTATCTCAGGCTGACGACGAGTTGACGGTTGTGGTACGAGTGTATGAATAATTCACGTCGCCGCACCCCCTCGCCCAGTCTGCCCCGGTCCTCCAAGTTGCTGGAATTTCATAGGATCTACAGTAAAAACCAATTCGTTCTTATTGAACGCCTGTTTAACTTACCCACTCAAAAGATTGTTCGATTCTCTGTACAAGCTTAAGAAAAATCAGAAGTCTAAATAATGTTTATATTATCTTTATCTTTTAAACTAAATAAAGCAAATCAATAAAACGGCAGAACTCTCAAGGATTCTAGTAAGTGTAAAATTGGGTCATAGTGATAAATGCTGCAAAAAGGCATTCCCTTTTTAAGTAATCCCTCAACCGAAAATTGCGGTCGCCGCTGGCTCAGACACAGACGACGCTTGTAACATTCCTGAGGCACGAGTATAATGTGCCTCTAACTCAAAGACTCGCTTATTTGCGCACACCACTTGAAAAAGCTTTCCTACCAGTTTTATGTGCGAGCCCAAAACGTTTTTAA
The DNA here is from genome assembly GCA_947386135.1 of Melanchra persicariae. Lineage (NCBI taxonomy): Eukaryota > Metazoa > Arthropoda > Insecta > Lepidoptera > Noctuidae > Melanchra > Melanchra persicariae. The sequence continues at coordinate 7,615,028 of OX376664.1, read as the reverse complement.
ACTTTTAGCTCGCAGTGTTCAGAAGACTGAAAGAAATGTAGCCTCAAGAAGAACCTTTGTAACTATGCAATGTGGAACTTGTAAGTTTATTTTGGAAAAGCTTAGACACATTAGTTTTCCGCGTTATACTTTGGATTTGTATTAATCAATTACCTCACTTCAACGGTTGGAAGAATTTAGATAAAACATGGCATACGAGTAGGTTGTATGGATTAGGAAATACATACTTTTATAACCGGCAATAAAAAGTTCCTTCGACTTTCATGCTGTCTGAGGCGCTGATCAAAGCAAAAATGTATTTAATGGATGTCACATTATTCTCTTGTTGTGTGGACAATATTAAGTCACTACAGTATTATGCTTTATTCAATAAACCTTTCGCACGTACATTACAAATATTCTAACTCAATATTAACGTATTCATTCCTCATTAGATATACATTAAGAGATGTTTTCCGAAGAAGAGAGATATTGCTAAGTTTCTCATTGGATTCCTTAGACGGGGGACTCATTCAGTGGTGCTAAAGGCATTTAAAAGCGGAGGGTGTGCTTATCTGTAGAGGGCGGCGCCGCGGCGCAGGCGGGGTGTAGGGTGGCTTTGTTCCCGCGCCGGCCTTCCAGACCACTTAGAAGATTGCTCGGCTTTGTCTTCGCACGATACTTCTTTATACTCCGGGTCTCGCCTCCAATTTGGGTTTTAGATTTATTTACACCAGCCCCTGTTTAGTTCGCACGATTGGACTGAAAATCGGAATCTTCTCGCGCTGTGATTTAACGTAATTGAGTGTTACCATTCATTTTACTTTCTATAGACACTAAACAAGATACTTAATGTATGTAGCTCAGTTTTTGTTCTATCAAAGTATTTAAGACTAGCACTTCGTCCGCGCGGATTTAGTAGGTACTCCAGAAACTTCAACGCCCCGTAAAGGGGGATACACTAACGGGTAGTTTTTGATTACCCGGCCATTTTTGCTGCTGATCCTGTGGTCTTAGGATCAGCACAACTGTTGTGCCCTTCACCCCGTCGGGGGTTGATTGTTCATACCAATTTCCAAGTAAATTGAAGTAAGCAATAATGTCAACCCTTAAACACTTCATCACCCCTTTTCACCCAAACAAATACCCACTGGGGGGCAGTTTTAAAAAAAAATTGTCACGTAGTGCTTTATTTTTATGTATCATCAATAGTTTTCTCAGCGCACGCCGAATAATTAATTTATCAGGCAAAATTTTGCTACTTTTTTTTTTGCTGATGGGAAATCATCAAAAGATCGGGTGGAGCGGCAGGGAGTGTCAGACTTTTACTGACTGAACCCACCCGTGCTCCTCCTAGTGCCTTTTGCGTTCCAGGGCTGCGGTAACTCTTTCGAACAAAATCCGCAACCCTGGCAGTCGGCAATCTTGGCAAAAGTTTGTGGGTTACATTCTTGCAATTTTCGTAGGGTTCTCTATTTTTTTCTAAAATAAAATATAGCCTATATTTTAAGTTAATAATGTAGCTTTCAAATGGCGAAAGCATGTTTAAAATCGGTCGAGTTTTTGTACCAAATGGTAACAAACAAATAAATCTTAGTGTTTAGTGTAGATGTACCTAGTAATCGACAAATCGCGTTGCGTTCCTCTTGCAGCGATGCACAGCATAGGTAATTCACATGACACGTTAAGGCCTACACACTGTTACTCGACGAAGGCCTTGTTCAAATTGTTTTTGCCTTCGCCATATTGTTACAAGCTATTGTGTACTAATGCTGAGCTAATATTCAATGACCCAGATTCTCCTTCGATTATCCTTACAAGCTTCCTTATTTGCTGAGTTTTGTCCTTCTTTTACAAATACTATTCCAGCGTATGTTTTACTAGAATGACCTCTGACCTAATTATTGTACAGCAGCGCTGACGAAACATGTTGTTGAACATTTATTTTAATTGCCTTATTAGGTTTTTTTTATCTGTCATGTCTGTATAGGCCGGGTGCAGGTGTGGCAGCGAAAGCAGCGCTCCCTTGACACGCTACGGCGCGCGCGCATTGCAGTCAAGGCCCTCGACTGCTGCGCATGCGCTCGACCCGACAAAACGCACTCCCACTTAATGAACAAACAATATCAGCGTCAATCACAACTCGAACACCCAGATTTCTAAATTAAATTATTAACCGTCATCAGCAGAAAACTTTGTAATGTGTAAAACAAACGATATAGGTACTTAATATTATCAATATTAGTCGAATCAAAAACAACTCGTGGAGTAGTGACGTCTTTACAACTGGATTTCCCATGTGTCTATAACTCTATAGTATATAAATGAACTTTACCTGTTTGTTATTTATGTGACTAACCACATCGCGTGCGTGTCAATGGTGTTTTCATTAGGTTTAGAATTCTTGGTCGGGATCGGGTTTCTAGTTCATATTTTCAGAACTACTAACATATTATTAGAAACCAATTATAAGATGATAATCTTCGGTAATATGTGTGACCATGGCACAATAGCTTCATTATAATATGGCGGAGTCAAGGCATCCTTGACACGAGGAGCGCAGTGCACCGCAGCATGCACGCGCCTCGTCACATCGCCTCGTTATGTAATCATCACCCACCACTATCGTTATTCAACACCTCTTATATCATTCAACTTGTCGACTAATGCACCGCGACGGCATATACACCCGATCACACATAACACACACATCACTGTGTCACAAAAACTTTAGCACCAGTGAACGCAGACTTCTATATAACTTTTACTTTACCCGTAAAGCTATCAAGTTTCCCAACATCAGATACCTAATTCTATACAAATTTTCCAAAAAAAATGTCCACTATTCGGGGCCAGGGAAACCGCTAAGTAGGTTTTTCCTTGACACAAGGCCCTGTTGCAACGCGGCAACCGATACAAGGTTGCACCGACACGCCCTAACGATTATTTAATTGTTATTTAAACCAGAGACAGTTCATCGGCGTGATATCGACAAGTAAACCAAGTGGAGTAGAAAAGACTTACCTAACCAAACTTTTTCCTGATATTACCACGTATGTTGTGCTGGGTACTACAGTTCAATTTTGATAATATTAAGAATTGAAAGTTTAATGAAATATTTATAAAGTAGATGGCGTTTCGCGAATATTTGGAAAGTAGGTCTACTCAAATTATTACTGTTAAAAATGAAGTAAAGGCCACGTTGAAAATTAAGCGCATACCTCCAGATGGCACGACATCGTTCGGTGACTCTTTCGTAAGATGACCCCAGAATCGAAGCCGTCGCTTTCTACAACTGTCACGAGAAATGTTAAAGTGTGTTCAGTCGAGCCTTGATTTTTAATATACACCAACAAACTCTTAAGACGTAGCCAATTTTAATGATTTCTGCGACGATTTTACTCGACTGAAATATCTGCACTAATCGAGAATTAAAATACCTATCCTATTTACGATATCCTACTCACTTCTCCAATTAAGTACTGTCTGACGTCGTATCATTTTAAATTCGGTTAAATAATAAATGTACATGCTGTGATTCAATTAACAATTAATCCCCCATTCCCGTTGGTTCAGTATTCAATTCAGTTTCGGACCAACGTTTCAATTTCGCTTGTAGATGACACTTTTGTTTGCGTTACAAATTAAAATGTCGGCAATCAGGGTTTTATTTAATACTTGACTATCGATTGATTTTTGTCTCATGTACCTACTCTATGTGCAAATCCATTTACAAGTTAAATACTGAAACCTTATCATTGTTGACGAACTGTGTCCGCCTAGGAATGGAGTTTCCTCACTTTCCCTGGTACCGACTGCTTGCTAGTCGGCTTCGGATTATTTAGACTTTTTTGCGAAGATCTCCTTTGCTTCCCACAACTTTCGTTTTAAACATCCTCTTTATGTTTGTAGATACACCCCCGATGTAACTTTGCAACAAATAACCTTCAATAATTAAGAATATTCGTCCAATTATATTATTACTCAGGTACCTATGTACTTGTAAGGCTGTTTAACTACATAATACCATTTAATTACGTTTCGCTTCAATGATTCGTGTGCAGAGAATCCTTCTAAGCTAAAGTACTGTGCTATAACGCTGTCCTAGCTAAATCCAACACTTGTGTTATATTAAAACACGTGGTTTAACTTGTCTGTTCCCAAATTATTACATAGACATACCTCAGCTAATACAGGATTTAGGTTATTTACTACAACATCAAGTATACTTGAAGAGGTATATCGTAGACTTAAGGGCAGTCTACTTCAATTTGTGACACCCATGAATGGTTCAGTTTTAGAGCAAGCACAGGATTTAATATTTACAATAGTGACACAGAGCGCACGTCATTCTGCTAGTTCATTGTTCGCGCGCGTTGGCACACGCTAATGTTGTCGGCCTAGCAACGTTCTCTTCCAATGTTCCATTCACCTCTCACCGAGCGTGAACGGTTATGTTGCATGAGACCACACCCGGCAACGTTTATTCACGAGTTTTGAAAAGTCTTAAGATATCTACAACTCTAGTCATACCCCCCGATGCGGCGTGTAGACGTTTTCCCACGATGCCGAGTGACGTTCCAATTGCAAAGTGATATCACAGCTATTTCAGTAGCACATGATTTTATTAACAAATTGTCCGTGAGAATGTCATGCGCTGAGTACCCGGTGTAAAATTGCAACAATTCCTAGTAGATACTGCGTACATTGCCTTCGTACGGAGTTACGTGGTCAACTTCTGGTCAATATCAAAAAGACAATTGCGAAGAATTTTGGAAAGGATAATTTTGTCCATCTACACATTGTGCCGGCACTATTTTGGGGTTGGAAAGTTGTCCGACCTGGCGTTAGCACGCACGTGGTGTAAGACGTCAGAGATCGGTCGGTCACGTGTCCCCTCTGTTTGTTTACTGTCCGCCACGTGAACTCGCCCGATTATCTCCTGCTCTCGGTCAAATATTAACAGATGCTAGGCTAAATATATTGAAGAATCCGTCCATTCTATTAAAAAAATACAAAAACTGGTTATGGCTATCTTACATAGAGATAATTTTTTCAGCTTCGCAAAATCATTACTTCTAAAAAAAACAAAGGTGAAGGTCTCCAGCTCCCCCTTAATTGCAATAAGTTTTTATTGTGGTTGCTAATTCGAATTCAACGAATATAACAGCTTTCAACGAATCCTGCTGATATATTCCCACCATCTCGCAATATTTTATAGTGTTGTACCAAACAACGATTTTGGTACGTACCTAGTCAAGAGGCGGCGCGACGTGAGGGGACGCATTCACTGCCTTTCACTTCCCGCTTTTGTCATGCAGCCGCTCTAGGCGACGGAAAGGCAGACGGCCTTGTAGCTTGCGTACCTTCTAGGCGTCCCTTCCCATCCTACATAGATTGTTCACCAAACCGCATGTGAGCCATTAGCCCTGTAAGACATGATCAAGCGAACCACTGACAATAATATCTGTTGACTCACGTATACGTCGAATCTTAGTTGAGAAATCTACACAGAACGCTAATGAACTCTTATATGTACCTTGTATTATTTTTATTGTTGTCAATACTCAACAGTTTGGTATAACAACTTACTCTATTAGCGTCCTTCGATGACATCACCATCAATTGTCACGGCTCTATGTACGAATCAGGCGCGCGTGACGACCATTTGCAATATTGTGATTGTGACGACGACGTGGCCAATATTTGGATGTTAATTGCAAACCAACAAACACTGCCATGTGTATAATTAAGGAATAAGCGAGCAATTACATGACATCACGACTGAGAGGAAAAATAAATAGCAATTAAAATAAATCTATTAACAAGAAGCGATCATAGAACATTCGCATGTGTTAGAACGAGGTTCCATGGCCGTGTTAACCTTGGCTTTTGAGCGGTGACTTTCACGGTTAGACGGCCGGCGTTACATAAGATGCGCGGGTACTCCGTCGACGCCCGGCATCTGCTGTGACGACACCACCACTCACCGGTCACTTCCAAAACCGGTTTCCTCGAAATTTGACAACACATTTCTGACGATCTATTGCTGGATCTATCCGCCAGGAAGTGATTGCTTCAGCATTTGTAATAATGAGATAAAGAGTTATCAACTTGGTTCACGTTGTGGCTTTCCATGATCAGGTTTTCATGAACTGGAAAACTGATCAACAATGACTTTCCCGTTTTCATGCTTTCTGAAAAATCTGAGTTGGCAGTAATAAACGCCTTTTTCCGTTAGCCATGTCTCCGATTCCCTTCTCCAAATATTTGTCAGATCAGATCGTTAAACTGTTATTACAAAATTCATAACATCCTCCGAAGTCTGATGACTTTTCTTGTATGTTACTTAACAATTTTATTTCCTCTCCGTATTCATGTTCTTATGTCAGTTGTTTTTTGTTGTCAGGTACAAGAGCGGGGTGCGCTCAGTGAGGGGCGGGGGCGGGGGCGGCGGCGGCGGCGGCGCGGAGGAGGCGCGGCGCGGCGGCCTCAAGGCGCTGCCCAAGCGCGCCCGCACTCGCTGTAGGGGCATGAGCATGGGGCAAAAACTGTCCGGCGGAGTAAAGTCGGTGTCGCGCGAGTGCACGGCGCCCTTCAAGGTAACTAAAACAATCATCCACTGACCGATCTTCTTCAGGAATTTGACTGTAGCAGCACGGAGTCGAGACTGTTCTGTACACCTCTGCCGCTGCCTATCTCTCAAGTCAGAAATTATACCATCTGTCTTAAGCAAGCGTGGTGACCAATGTTGTGCCTTCTCATTATGAGAAGAGGGGAATTAGGTACATGGCACAGTCACAGGCTGTATTCTACTTTATGCCGGGAAAAATGACAACAAAAGATGTAAAAATACTCTATCTAATGTACTAATTTTGAGTTTGTTTGTGACCCAGGCGGTAGTTGCGCGCGAGCTGGCGCCTGAGCCGCCACGGCCCGCGCGTCTCGACGCGTTGCTAGACGCGCCGCCCGCGCACCCAGAACTGCAGTTGAAACACGCGTGGAATCCAGATGACAGGTACGGCATAACACGTAATAAAAGATCTAGGATTCTACAAAAGGCTTTGAAAACACCCCAGCGGATTTGTCCAAATGATAACATCTTGAAAAGTCACCTTTTATAATATCATCTACTGAAAGTCAGAAACTGTTTCAATATAATACACAGTTCCGCATGTTTATAGATCTGCTTTCACAACGACAACCCTCTAGGCAAGCGAAAAGCTGCCAGTTCCAGATTTTTGCAACAAATACCTAATACCAGCACTCTTTACGTTCCAGATCACTAAACATATTCGTAAAAGAAGAGGACGCATTAACGTTCCATCGACACCCGGTCGCCCAAAGCACAGACTGCATCAGGGGCCGGGTGGGCTACTCGCGGGGCCTGCACTGCTGGGAGGTGGTGTGGCCGGCGCGGCAGCGGGGCACGCACGCGGTGGTCGGCGTGGCCACAGCGCATGCGCCGCTACATTCTGTCGGCTACCAGAGCCTAGTAGGCGCCACAGACCAGAGTTGGGGCTGGGATTTGGGCAGAAATAAGGTATGTTGGTGTTGTGTGTTTTACCCTTGGCCAAGTCCAGAGTGACTAAGAAACTTTACGTCATTGCTGTTTATCCAAGCAATTCGTTAGCCGATTCCACAAGCAAGCTAGAATGATGTCCACCAGCATTTGAGTAACCTAACAGTACATTTTGTCACCAAGAAATTGCCGCGGTTGTGGTATTTTGAGAAAGAAAACAAACAATATGGCCTTCGTTCCAAAGTCCTACAGCTTCAATTTAAACAACAAAAACTTAGAAAACACTCGTCACGTTTCAGATATACCACAACGTAAAAGGCACAGTGGGCAGCGGCACGACGTACCCCGCACTGCTGCGGCCCGACGAGCAGTTCCTCGTGCCCGACCGGCTGCTGGTGGTGCTGGACATGGACGAGGGCACGCTGGCCTTCTGCGCCGACGGCCGCTACCTGGGCGTGGCGGCGCGCGGGCTGCGCGGCAAGACGCTGTACCCCATCGTGTCCGCCGTGTGGGGCCACGCCGAGATCACCATGAAGTACATCGGAGGGCTCGATCGTGAGTCTACAATCTTTATGATTATTCATGATAAAACAAAAAAACGTAACGTCTCCTCGCGGTTTTTTGTGACCGATACTGTAATAGCTTAGCTATTCGTTATACATACGTTTTAGCTTCACGTTGCGCCAGAGTTAGGTGGTGTTTCTAAATTAAAAATATTGAAAGGAGCAGTATACATGTAGGGGCCACAATCCCACCTTTTCCTCTAGCTTTTGCCCGCGGTTTCGATCGCGTTAAGAGCGTTTACGCGGTACGGCTTTTCATACAATCTTTCAAATCCTTATTCTTCAAAATGAATGAACCGATTTTAACGAAACGTGGTATGCATACGCTAGATATCCAGGTCTAAATAGTTATAGGAAAATATTTTTGAAAAAGATTTCAGAGGGAGAGAGAGAGCGATTTTAAGTTTTCTATAGAATGTGAAAAATCACTATATCCTTCCCCCTGAACTCTTTTTAAAAAATGTTTTCTTATAACTATTTAGACCTGGATATGTAGCGTATGCATACCAAGTTTCGTTAAAATCGGTTCATTCATTTTAAAGAATAAGGATTTGAAAGATTGTATGAAAAGCCGTACCGCGTAAACGCTCTTAAGTAGCCTATCTCCAAGTTCCCATCTATCAACAAAATTCATTAATATCGGGATTTAGGCGTGAAATCGTAATTAATAAACAAACTCACCTTCGCGTTTAAAATATAGTTGACATTTTTCTTAATAACTTCCAGAAGCTTATTTCCCTTCATCTCCTTAGTCATTACACCTTTCCAATATTTACAGCTACTGTATATGTTACTGCAAAAGCCCGAACTGCGGTCAATCTTAGGATTTACCGGTAAATCCTAAGATTTACCGAGTCTCACCGATAAAAGTCCGAATTGTTCTACAATAATCAAAAATTTCGGACTTTTACCGGCCATTCAGTCGGTAAATCTTAGGTTTTACCACAGATACCGTTAAGTGTTAGTTTCAGAGTAAAAAAATGCAGTTAATAATTAGAAATTAATATTTATTCAACATTACTATTATTTATTATTCTTATTAGCTAAGTCTTAAAACATGTTTAGCATGCTTTAGAAAAATAAAATGCAGAAAAAAATAACAAAATAAAAATAACGTCTCACCCGTTATATATAAATAAAATTATAACACCTACTTTGGCTAAGTAAGCTAAACTGTCTTTTGATAATAATTTCGTTATTCGGTACAATCATTATTATTATTCTTCATATTTTAAACTTATTCAATACATTTTTAAATATTTCTTAAAAAAATACAGATTAAAAAAAACATTTAAAATTTATAAAAAATAGTAGTCCACCGGTATCGGGAACAGGGTCCAATGTAATAGTAGATTTCTCCATTCTCCTCTTTCATTTGTGCAATCAGTCTTTCGGGGGATTATACACTAACCGCTAGCCGAGCGAGACACGAGTTGACACGACCATTATTATATCTTTGATTTCGACCATTTACCGGTGTCTGCGGTAAAACCTAGGATTTACCGACTGAATACCGGTAAAAGTCTGAAATTAAAGATTATTATAGAACAATTCGGACTTTTACCGGTGAGACTTGGTAAATCTTAGGATTTACCGGTAAATCCTAAGATTGACCGCAGTTCCGGCTTTTACAGTAACATATATACAGCTTTTGTAAAAATCAGGGTGATGCAAAGCCTGAAAGACTGTTATGTAGTAGACCTTTTCTTTGGATGATATATGCCTGGATGGAGGTCATGATTAACGGCTCTTGTTTGTGTTGTGTTGTTTCGTTGCTATCACTGTGGGCTAAGTTCTATTTGGTTATTCATGTCACATCAAGTTTTTGTAATGTCCCAAAGTTGCCAGAATCTGTCTTTTAATAAGCATTTCCTGAGCAAATGAATTGAAGATATCAATAGTTTTTTAACCGACTTCTAAAAAAGGAGGAGGTTCTCAATTCGGATGTTTGTATTTTTTTTTTATGTTTATTCGGGCATAACTCCGTCGCTTGCCAACCGATTTGAAAAATTCTTTTTTTGTTGGAAAGGGTATACTTTCCAAATGGTCCCATTGAAATTTTATCGAAATCGGTTCAGTAGTTTGGTTATTAAATCCAAATAGCTGGAAAAATATGTGAAAAAATCATCCATGTATACGAAATTGCGTATTTTTGCTTTCCTGTGACTTTCCAGTGGTGTTGTAAGGTGTGGGGTACCACTAAAAAGTGAAAAATAAAAAACTTTTTCACAAAAAAAAGAAACCAACTTCCAAAAAACACTACAAAGTTCCAAATAACTTTAATTTCGGAAGTCGGTGTCAAATAACGAAGAAGCAACCAAAAACACCGACTTCCGAAATTAAAGTTATTTTGAACTTTGTAGTGTTTTTCTGAAGTCGGTTTCTTTTAGTCCTTTATTATTATTGTGTACAATTTGCGTTGACAATCTAGAATCAATCCCATAAAACTATGCCAGAGAATACAATTTGTAAGAATTATAGGTACTGTTGAGCACTTCTATCGAGACTTACCTTTCTGTCAGTCGTCTCAGCGCCATCTGTGCGATGTAACAGGATAAAGGAGCTAGATCGTTTTAAAATCGTAACTGACCAATGGTTCATGCTCATAGATGTATTTCACAAGAACTTACCGATAAGTATAGAGAACGTGGCAGCAGATTCTTAAAGCTTTCTTTAGCAAGCAGCGCTGTGGACGTATGTCGTGCTATCATTAAGGTGTACATCGTGTTGCAGCCGAGCCGCTGCCGCTGATGGAGCTGTGTCGGCGCGTGATCCGGCAGCGCGTGGGCCGGCCGCGCCTGCGCGCCGCCGCCTCGCGCCTGGCGCTGCCGCCCGCGCTCACCGCCTACCTGCTGTACCGCGCGCCCTAGCGCACCCAGCGCACCCAGCCCGAGCGCACGCAGCCCGAGCGCACGCAGCCCGAGCGCACGCAGCCCGAGCGCACGCAGCCCGAGCGCACCCAGCCCGAGCGCACGCAGCCCGAGCGCACGCAGCCCGAGCGCACGCAGCCCGAGCCGCCGCACACCATAGCCGAATAGATTCCTCATTTTCATCGCTTGTACTTAACCGAGACGGGCCGCAAAGGTGCCGCGAGTTCACATATTCAGACACAAGACAGGACGGCATCATTACCGAGCGGACGTCGGCCGACTTTCTTTTGTGCTGCTGTACCGAACACGCTGCCAGCGGGACGTCGGCAGTCCCAGCCCGAGTGACGCCGCAGTACGTAGTGACTCGACCGACACCTTTACGGGTAGCGGTATAAACTTCCATATGAATACAAAGGGTACAAAAAGATATAAGAAAATGTAACAGGTCGAGACTGTAGTAATAAACATGCGCACGGTTTTATCCGATTTCAGACTGTAACACCAAGAAGGCGATAGAACTTTATAGATGAACTGATTAATTCCGAAATTTTAACTTTTAGTGGCGAAGTGTCGCGGTGAGCGTCGAGTGTACAACAAACATTTTATACGTCTGTGCGGTTTGCGTTGAAACAAGTAGCCGATTCTAACATAGAACATTGAGTCCATCGCAACTCGAGGCCGATCGCGATAGCGGCACTGAATACATACAAATTGTAATTTATTATAAGCACACAAGAAATCTGTAATCGTTAGATTTAGTTTAAATTGTTTTGGCACCCCCCGCAACGATTCCAACACGAATACCCCTAACTTTTATTTTAACGTTATCTGTGATAATTTTACTTTAATGACAAATTGAAATCAGCATACATTTCTCTGAATTCAATGCATTATACTTTCACATTAATTCATTCGTTGGATTTCGATTTTGGAACCTCAATTAGTATTGGAGACGGGTTTGTGAGCTGTGACCCATTCTGTTCTGTGAAGATTATCATATGGTGGGCGACCACGGTACTGTTCTGTTACCGACTAAAGTGGACAATTATAAACGATACTATTTATAAGATAATTGTGGCATTAAATAATGCCAAAACTTGTGTTAATTAACATTGTTCAACTTTTAATGCAAGCCACATGAATAAAGCCATATTGATCTCTTAAAAGTACGTTCTCTGCTGCGAATAGCTTTTGTAAAGCTCTCTTAGCAGAGAAACGTATTTGACTTGTTATTAAATAATTTAGAATGAACAACTGCAAATTATAATAACTCACGAGCCTCGGCAATTACTAATAAATATGTTAGAGATGTCATTGTTGTTTTAACAATAGCATTACGGCGGGCCGTGTCGTCCGCGGCCCGCGATAGGCCAGTGTATCGTTGGCAATCTATTTTATAGCTCATTAAGCGACTGGTTTACTTTTAGTTTAATATTTTAATTCCTATTGTAAAAATGTGTGAGTGTGTATTGTATATATTATACGACGCATCGCAACCACAACTAATGTGTCACCAGGAATATTTAGCTGTAATAATTTTGGAGCAATTTTTTTTCATTTCTAGGTTATTTAGACTGCATATTTTGCAAATCGTGTCTCCACAATGTCTTCTTTTGCGACTATTAGACTTATAGGTGTAATTCCATGAATTCATGAAAATAGTATTTTTCAAAGCACTATAAACAATTTGTCAGCCATTTTGATCCAATTAGTTGTATCGTAACCTTTATAAAAATGTGTAAGTACTTCCATTTTAATAAGATTTTTTCATAATGTAGATTGTACGGCAAGGTAGACATCCCAAGTGGAGCTCACTTTTATATGAAGTTAATATTCACATTTTATCTCCATCTTAAATGAATATTGTACATTTCACGGTAAAGTCTGTTTATACGCGCGGCGCGACGCGTTGCATTTTAATATAAGTTGCAAGAGTTTTATGTGAATATTGACAGATTGAATGACTATGATAAACTGCCAAATGCGACGTGTGTGAATGTGCAGCAGTGTTGTATGTGAGATGTGTGTAGGAGAGTGATGCGAGCGAGGACGCGCGCGTATCTTCTCTCCGTGTTCAATTCAAGGCACCGGTTGCATCAAATCACCATGCTTTTGCAGCTCAGTAAATCCACAGAAATCCACCATGCTCAGTCTGCGTTAGATAAACACTGTTTACTACTGTACTACATGTACTTAACAATGTTTTATCGATGCAAACTCAACAGTTTTGGTGGTAATTCATGTGAGTGACTGAGCTAGAATGCATGGTAATTTCACGTAAGTGGGTCTCGAATTGAACACGGAAATCGAAATACGCAGGACGCGCGGTGTCCACGCGTGACTGTGTAGCGCACTCACGTGCGTTACACACATATTTTTCGTTGTGTAAGAGATATAATCATAATATAAAAATACACCAAGCTCGATGTATTGTTGACAGTCTTTTATGGTAAACCTCTCTAAAGGACCAACACTTTCCTATTTGAAGACCCGATTTAAATTGTTTTATGTGGATAATGTTATAACTCTGTCTCCCGCACTTCTATCTACATCCTCAACATAAGGGGTTTACTGCAAAAGATTAGTATAATTATTAGCAACAAATAACCATGTGAACTCTATGAATCGTCAAATTTAGTCCTGTATATATTAAATTTTATCATTTTTGCGGTGTTTAATGACTTATTGTAAGTGGAAATGCATTTTAGTTTTATAAGTTGTAGGCAATATTTTTAAATGGTCATTTCTAACGGATAACTGCGATTGACAGTCGAATCTCTTAGATGCAATGATTAAAAAAAATAGGAAAAACGATTGGAATAATAAATATGGTTAAGAAAATAATAAATGATATAAATTAAAAATAGTTTTTTTATTGATATTTCTTTACACATATTTTCCGAATATATTACAATTTTTAAACAAAACTAATGAAGGCCTTTCAGGACGGACTAAATAATTATTCAGATAATCGGTATGTTAATTATGATATCTGCTGGCAGACTCAATTTAATTCCAGACCGAACATAGTAACTAAAACTATGGCTATTTAAGGCCGCTATCCCACTGGCGTTTTACGAGCGTCGGCGTCTCTCGAACGTCTGCGCAGCGTCAACGCTGCGCAGACGCGACGTTGACGTCGCGTCGTCGCGTGACAAGCATTAACGTCCGCTGAACGCGACGTTAACGTCGCGCACATGATACTATTTACCGCCCGCCCGTACCTACACGGACAGAGCAGGACGGCGTGATTGTACCTGTTGCCAACAAACGCGACGTTAACGTTGCGCAGACGCGACGTTGACGTCGCGTTCAGCGGACGTTAATGCTTGTCACGCGACGTCAACGTCGCGTCTGCGCAACGTTGACGCTGCGCAGACGTTCGAGAGACGCCGACGCTCGTAAAACGCCAGTGGGATAGCGGCCTTATATAATAAGTACGAAATTACATATTTTATAGCTAAAATACTGAGTAACATATAAGAACTACATACATAAATTAAAACTTACACATAATCAACACAGTTCCTGAGGATACGCGCCTGTTGTCCCGAAGGAGTAAGCAGAGTTGTAGGTACTACTGGTTTCCAAAAATCAAATGGACCTAGGATTCTACATTATGCGATTATTAGTCAAAAACGTATACCTTTACGTTCGAAGCCTATGAAACATCTTCAAAGTCCGCAGCAAGTGCAAAAATAATGAAGATTTCGGTATTGCTGCTTAATCGCAAAGTGTGTGGTGCTCAACGACGGTGTCGTCACTTATGATGATGGTGTTCTCTTCTGCGAAGTCTTGAGGCAGGTCTATTTGTGCTGTCAGTTCTTGCAGCCCACCTATGAGTTCGTTTAGTGAGCCCTATGAAAAAAGAATAAATTAGAGACGAGATGATTTATATGATGTAGGAAACTTGGATAAGGGTGTTATCATGGGTTTCTTCTCTTTTAGGGAAAAATTACTTTGGAGTGACATGAAGGGATAAAGCTATGGACAGATAGACCCGTCTCACCCCTAAGAGCGAAATTCACAGACCGCACGTCGGCTTGGCTGTTTTCATGTGAATATGAAACTATTTTTTTTACGAATAATGTTTATATCCGTATAAAACGAACTTTGAAATCGGAAGCGCAGTGAACCTGCTTTACAGCATCGAAATTATAAGAACCTTAAAAAATGTACAAATAGTTGATTTTAGACAATGGTGCTTCTACACACCTTAGTTTCTTTGAAGTCAGCTATTTGATCATCCATAGATAGATCTTCTCCAGCGAACTTTTCTGCTAATACTTTCAAGTGATCCGGCAGTAGGGAAGTATCCAGCTCCCCATTCGATTCATCTCGGATGACCCTACGAAAGGACAAAATCCGTTACTTATCAAATAAAAAATACTATTCCTTTGATGGATGATATCTACAAATGTCTTCCTGTCGTCGTTTCAGCAAAGTCAAAGCATTTATTTCAATTAGACCATTTACAGGCACTTTTGAATTGTCAAGGTCGGTCGGTCAAAAAGATGAAGCTATTTGCACGTTCCAAAGCGTAGATCTCTATGGAGAAGAACGTGCAAGAAACTCCACGGACACTCTTTGTATAAATAATATTTTGTTACAAAATTATGGTTACATCATTCATATTGAAACACATATAAGTATATGAGAACGATGTAAAAGACGTGCAGGATAAAAGAGTCCGGTGTAAAAAATAAACAATTCAAAGAAATAATTAAAATAAACTATGGCAGCCGAGAGATGACCAGTCTCAGCTGACGGCGCCCGTTCACGAACATGACGCATACGCTAGCACCATTCGGCTCAACCATTTTTAAGGGAGCCAAATGATCCAACGCATGCGCCACCATCAGCCAGACTTTTGAGTGAGCAAGACATCCCCAATCGCCAGGGTACATTCAAGTCAAAGACCATTATAGTTTGAATGATCATTATAGTTTAAAAGTACACAGTACCAGGCCTCCGTCACTCCATGTACTTGCGCGCTATAAGTGCCTACCGCCCAGCCGAGCGGTCTCGGTCCGCCGGCGGATCAAATTCAGTGCGGTTTTCGCAAGCGAAGCGCGCGCACGCCGTTCAATTTTAATAGTGCTGTTCGTTCGTACGCGTATTACGATGCCGTGTGGTGCCTTATGTGCTGTAGATGGGTGTAAATCAAGCATACATACATACCTACAAACCATACAAGTCAAACTTCTCAGTTTGGCCTGTATGTCTGATCACCTCCTTTTTTTTAAGTTGGTTAAATATTTTATAAATGATAAAATTTTTAACTGCCACATAAAAGTCAGAACATATTCACAGTTCTCAATAACATAGATAAAAAGTTATGTTAATTTAATTTTATCGAAGAGGCAGCCCTGCGATTACTGTGGAATCGCGCGGTGCGAAGCAATCACTGCTGTACGCTTGAGCATTTAGGCGCATTTTAGCATACAGTGGTTGTTGACGCGAGGGAGTAGGCAATTATCGTAATAGGTATTGGAAATTTTCTACTGAGTGAAGTATCTGTTACGTAGTAACTATTCAGTAATCTGTGACAGTACTCACACATGTGCATGAATTTATACAATGTTAAGTAAGTTGAGTCAGTACAATGAAAAATATTGCATTCTTACAATCTTCAGCCATGCTAACAGATTACTTTGAGCCCCTTAGTGGCTACCTAGTGGCGTTGTGGAGCAGAACCAGCATTGAGCCAAGCATTTTTATCTTCAATATACTCCCATACCTTATAATATGCTTGCCTGCATAGTGTGCGTTTAATAAAAGATTTAAAGTTCTAATATATGGGGAGGTATTTATTGTAACATTTTAAACAGTACCCCATGAAAGATGTTGCTACTTTAGCAAGTCTGAAACCTGGTTGAACTAATTGGTTCCTATTTCTAGTGACATAGTTATGTCTGTCACCTAGTTTACTAAAAATATGTAGATTCTTTCTAACGTACATGATATTTTCATAGATATATTGACAAGGCACTGTCATCATGATGTTAATTTCTTTAAACAGTTCCCTTAGAGAATCGCGCCGGCGAAGATTATATATGACTCTGATGGCTCTTTTCTGTAGAATAAAAATAGACTCGATATCAGCAGCCCGTCCCCATAGTAAGATACCGTAAGACATTATACTATGAAAGTAACTAAAATAGACTAGTCTCGCGGTATCAACATCTGTATACTGGCGGATTTTCCTAACAGCATATGCTGCTGAACTTAGCCTTCCCGCAAGAGATGTTAAATAGGGACCCCATTGTAGCCTTGAGTCAAGCGTAATCCCCAGGAAAACTGTTTCATCGACGAATTCTAGTTTCTCCCTGTTCAATACTATGTCACAATCACTACTTTTGACATTTGGTAAAGTAAATCGAATGCACTTTGTTTTTTTTCCATTTAATACTAAATTATTAGCAGTGAACCAATCATGTACCTGCAGTAGGGCGTTATTTACATCGTCAAGATTGGTAGCAGCTATAGGAATGTCCTCTGGTAGATATAGGCTTCCCCCAAGCGTCATCACACTCACCAGTCCTATGCTTCTCGCATCATGCTATCTAGATTCCTACGACCTACACGAAGTCATCGGTCTACCTTATGGGAGACCTACCAACTCTAACTTTCGGTGCGCGGTCTGTACCCCAGAACCTCCAACCGCCTCTACCTTCCTCGTATAATCATTCCGTGAGAGTTGTGGACGCGGACGCGCGGACGAAGTGCTATCTTAAAGAAAGTAATAGAATGTACTTTATTTAAGATAACACTTCGTCCGCGCGGATTTAGTAGGTACTCCACAAACTTTAAACCTCCCACTAGGTAGTGGGGGCTTTGAATTCAGGAATCCCTTCTTTTCGCATAATGTTCTTTGTCCTAATATACTTCGGCATAACGATTTTGGCACAATTTGTTTTGGCATAATAATACTTCGGCATAATTTTTTTAGGCATACATTTTATGTTGGCATAATCATCTTAAAGACTAATTTGTTTTGGCATAAATTTGATTCGCATAACGTTAGTAGGCCTAATGACTATTAGCATAACGTTAGTAGGCCTAATTACTATTAGCATAACGTTAGTAGGCCTAATGACTTTAATATCGACTGAATTTAATATGCTGTGCAATAAAAGTTAGTGACAGAACCGAATTGCTGCAAAACCGACTCCACGTAGTCTTGTTTGTCCTACCCCTAGAGTGTAATTTAAAATCGCGTAGGCGCGCGGGGCCGCCGGAGGCCCGCAGCGCCGGAGCCGTGACAGAAACCTTGCCTGCTGCATGTTGCATGCTCGCTTGAATGCTGCATGCTGCATGCTGCATGCTTGCTTGCATGCTTGCTTGCAAGCTTGCTTGCATGCTGTATGCTTGCTTGCTTCATGCTTCCTACAGCGAAAAAAAAACCCACAAAATTGTTCAATACGTTATATTATATTAATATGTTACCTATATATTACCTGATTCAGGAGATATGGCTTTTTCCAATCGTCGAAATAAATTGTTATACCTATAAAAATGTTTAATATCATTATGCGTAAATAAATTTGTGCTTTAGGATATTATGCTTAAAAAAGTTATGCTTTAGGATATTATGCTTAAAAAAGTTATGCTTTAGAACTTTATGCTTAATAAATTTATGCTTTAGAATATTATGCTTAATCATTATTATTGTTACGAGCTTAGGGTTCGTGACAATAAAAACAGCCGATAAAATAACCAAAATGACACTTTAATTAATCAACACTAATTACAACTTAAACTCACTAATTATAAATCACAATTGCACTACTGATCACTTTAATTCGCAGTCGAAGTTCGCTCTCGAAGTTGTCGCTTGTATCGCAAATTCAATACTGCCTCGGTCGCAGGCTATGCGGGCCTTATATAGGTCGGCGGATAATTCCAGAACCTTCTAGTATAGAAACATCTAGAAAGTTCGAGTACATACCGGTCCGGACCAACCAGACATCGAAAACTCTAGAATGTTCTAGCATAGAAAAGTCTAGAAGGATCTTGACTCTACTAGTTCTGCTACTCGATACTAGATGGCGCTAGTAGTAACTTTTATCTTTATGTACCCGGCATTAATTCTGGCGCGTAACACTGCCCCCTCCTAAGACATGCTCGTCCCGAGCATTATCGGTCCCATAATAACGCGCCAGTCGATCCACATGGACGATCTTAGGAGCACTTCTTATACCTTTCTGTATGCGGTAGGTTACGTCATTGATTTTCGTCACAATCCGGTACGGCCCGTCCCATTTAGCTTGAAGCTTAGGAGATTTCCCTTTGCTGCGAACTGGATTGTGCAACCACACTAGTGAACCTTCGTCGAATCCTTTATTGTTCATTTTGCGGTCATAACGGGTTTTCATCTTTTCAGACATTTGCTGACCCGATTGTCTGACGTGCTCATAGATGTCATTCATTTTGTTCCGCAAGTCATTCGCATAATCGGTAATACTGCGTGGGGCATCAGGTGGTATTCCGGTAATCAGGTCTGCAGGCAGCCGTAATTCTCTACCAAAATTTGCGAAAGCTGGTGTCACTGATGTGCTTTCGTGAACAGCACTTCGGTATGACAGCAAAAACGGTTGTATATGCTTGTCCCAATCCCGTTGCCGGTTCTCCACCACTTTTGCCAGGTATCTCTCCAATGTCTGATTAAATCGTTCCACCATTCCATCCGATTGTGGGTGGTAAGAAGTTGTTCTCGTTTTATGAGTACCCATAACTCGACAAGTTTCCTGGAATATTTGGGACTCAAAATTCCTTCCTTGATCGCTGTGAATCTCCAAGGGTACTCCAAAACGACAGAATACTTCATGAACTAGCTTATCAGCAACTGTTGAAGCTTCTTGATTTGGAATGGCGAAGACTTCCGGCCACTTAGTGAAGTAATCCATTACAACCATGAAATACTTATTACCACGTTCACTTTCCGGAAACGGTCCCGCAACGTCTAGGGCTATCCTTTCCCATGGTGCACCAACATTGTACAACTTCAATGCACCTCTACTACGAGTCTGTGGTCCTTTTACAGCCGCACAAGTTGTACATTTGCGACACCAGTCCTCGACATCGTCACGACAGTGGACCCAGTAAAACCGTTCCCGTACCTTTAGTAGAGTCCGTTTAACTCCCATATGGCCTCCTGAACAACCATTATGGTACAACTCTAGAACATCCGGTACTTTAGCTTTAGGGACAACCATTTGCAAATGACAGCTGTCTCCCCGAGCATTTTCCCATTTACGGCACAGGACTTCATCCTGAATCAGTAAGCTGTCCCATTGGGCCCAATAGCTTTTTGTGATCGAACTCATCGCTGAGACGTTGCTCCACGTTGGCTTAGGAGCACTGGCCTTCATCCATTTTAGAATCGGCTTAATGTCCAAATCTTCCTGCTGTGCAAGTTGTAGGCTTTCCTTCCACTCGTTGCTGAGATCTGTCTTGAACATTCTCACAGGTACGACTTCTTTACCCTCTTGCCTAGTACAATGCTTGCAGTCTTCAGGGCAAGGTCTTCTTGACAATGCATCTGCGTTGCCATGAGTTCTTCCGCTGCGATGTTCAATCTCAAAGTCGTATTCCTGCAGTAGTTCAATCCATCTCGCAACTTGTCCCTCTGGATTTTTAAACTGCAATAGCCATTTCAGTGCAGCATGGTCAGTTCGCAAGTGGAACTTCCGACCCAGCAGATATTTGCTAAAATGCTGCAATGACTTTACTACAGCAAGCAATTCTCGTCTTGTTACACAATAATTCCTTTCAGGTTTCGACAACGACTTGCTGAAGTACGCCATCACAACCTCTTGATCCACCACCATTCCGTTGAGATAATACACCGCCAAGTCCTATGTCACTTGCGTCTGTGTCAACTATAAATTCCTTGCCCGTATCAGGATACCCCAAAATAGGTGTTTTGCACAGACGGTCCTTTAGCTCCTGGAAGGCGATGTCGCAACTTTCATCCCAGCAGAAATGTCGCTTCTCCTCGGTTAACTTGTGCAGGGGTTTGGCTATATCTGCAAAGTTCTTGACAAATCGCCGATAATAGGAGCACAAACCCAAAAATGCTCTGACCTGCGTCTTGTCTTTTGGAACTGGCCAATCCTTGACAGCGGCAATTTTCTCTGGATCCGTGCGGATACCTTCTTTCGACACTACGTATCCCAAAAAGCTAACTTGCCGTTTGAAAAGTGAACACTTCTTAGGACTCAACTTGAGGTTGGCACTCTGGATCTTCATGAGCACACGTTCCAGGTTTTGAAGATTTTCTTCAAACGTACGACCTACGATGATGATGTCATCCAAGTAGACAAGACAGGCATCACCAATTAACCCGGTTAGTACAAGTTCCATCAACCTTTCAAACGTTGCCGGAGCGTTACACAATCCAAACGGCATAACTTTAAATTGCCACAGACCCTTTCCTGTCGAGAATGCAGTTTTCTCTTTATCCTTAGGGTCGATTTCAACTTGCCAGTAGCCACTTTTTAGGTCTAGCGTGCTAAACCACTTCACTCCAGTAAGCATGTCCAGCGTGTCATCAATTCTTGGCAAAGGGTAGCTGTCCTTCTTTGTCACGTCGTTCAGACGACGATAGTCAACACAAAACCGCATGCTGCCGTCCTTCTTTCTCACCAGCACTACAGGAGAACACCATGGACTTGCTGAAGGTTCTATGACACCGTCCTTTACCATTCCCTCAATCATGGTTTCCACTTCCTTTTCACGTGCTACCGGTAATCTTCTTGGCCGCTGACGGATAGGCAATTCTTCTCCTGTGTTTATTTTGTGTTGAACTAAGCCAGTCTTTCCGATGTCAGCATCGTTTGAAGAGAAAACATCGGCGTACTTGAATAACATCCTCTTCGCCTTGATCATTTCATTGTGAGACAGAGCACTGCGACAGTCTTCTAAAAGTGAGGTCACTTTTGTTTGTGCCTCCTTGCTAACAATGGTCCCAGTTGATTGATATTGGCATTGACGCAACCAATCCACTTCCTCGCAAGTACCAATCAGCGAGCCTTTTTCTATCATCTGTTCCGTATCACAAAGGTTCAGCACACGTACCTTTGAGATTTCAGTGTCTCTGACCAAAGTTCGTGCCACTTTCCATGGAAGATCATTGTCAACCCTTTCCACGAGTACACAACGATGAGTCTGCCCAGGATTCCGAGGAAGACTAACCGGCACAATCGTTTCCGATCTCGGAGGAAGAACAATCTTCTTCAAGCTGTACACATTTCCTGGTAAAGCCCCTTCCATGAAAAGTTCCTCTTGTCCACATTTCAAAACTCCTTGCTTAACGTCGATCTCACAACAATTTTTCCTCATAAAGTCTAGGCCCAGGATGCAATCGTCCATTATGTCAGCCACGACAACATTATGCAGGTATGTTCTGTTGCCTAACTTCAACTCCATCTCTTTCTCTCCTCGGACGGGTATGCGCTGACCGGTGGCTGTTACCAAATGTATGCGCTCTCGATTGTATGCGGAGTCCCCAAGGAACCGATTTACAAGTTGGGAACTGACAACCGTGCGTGAGGCTCCAGTGTCTATCGTCAGCTTACATGGCGTTCCGTTGACCTCGCCCTTGATGATTAGGCTATTCCCATCGTGGGTTTGTGAGATCGAAATCTTTGGGGCTCTTTGAACATCAGCCAGCACCCGCCCCGCAGTCCTGGCTTTTACTCGTTTCCCTGCTGTTGCTGGGCGGTGCTGTTAGCCGCCCTACCTTCTGGAGATCGGTTATCTTCCCTATCTGCAGTTCGCTTAGGGCAACTGGATCGAAGGTGGCCCCTTTCCCCACAGCCATAGCACCTAGGGCTGTATCCTTTAACACGGTCGCGAACTGTAGCCGCTGCAACCTCTCTGACGCGATGGGACCGGTGATCCTGCCGCACAGCTTCCACCTCCAGTGCATGAGCTAAGGCGTCCTTAAGCGTCCCGTGGTGCCCAAGCCTCACAGCAGCTCTAACCTCAAGGTCGCGGATGCCGTCGATGACTGCCTGCACCAGGTTCCCTTCAATGAGCGCAGGTACAGACTGGTATGCTTTTCGAACCAGCTTTTCCACTTCAAGGGCCCAAAGCTGCAGGTTTTCACTGCTACGTTGCACGCGATCCTTGAGCTGCGCACGAAAAACGTGTTCCAGATGAGCGTCGCCATACCGGGCTTCCAACGCCTCAAGGAGCTGCTCGTAAGTCACTTCCTTACCGAGAGCTTCCAGGACAGTTAAGGCCTGGTCGCGCAGGCCTAAGGTGAGGGCAGTCATGGCCTGATTTTTATTCCAGCCGTTCGCCTTCATAACAGCCTCAAACTGTATTTTGTAGGCCGACCAGGAAGATGTTCCATCAAACGGTGGCACTTTGAACCCGCGTAGCGAAGGTGTAGTAGCTACGGGAGTTGCAATTCCATCCCCTACTTTAAGGTTGTCCATTGCTTTTTTCATTTCAGCAATCTGGGTTTCAGCTTCTATCAGGCGGTTCTCGTGCTGAACCACCTTCTCTTTTACCACCTTTATTTCTTTGCCGAAAGTGGCATGCAGATCCTTCATGAGGACCATTTGTTCTTCCTGGCGGCGCGCCTGCTCTTCCTTGTCACGCTGGAGCTGTTCTTCCAACCGACGGGCCTGTTCCTCCTGTCGGCGGGCCTGTTCCTCCTGTCGGCGGGCCTGTTCCTCCTGTCGGCGGGCCTGTTCCTCCTTATCATGCTGGAGCTGTTCTTCCAACCGGCGGGCCTGTTCCTCCTGCCGGCGGGCCTGTTCCTCCTGCCGGCGGGCCTGTTCCTCCTGCCGGCGGGCCTGTTCCTCCTTGTCACGCTGGAGCTGTTCTTCCAACCTTCGGGCCTGTTCTTCCTGCCGGCGAGCCTGTTCCTGCAGCATCATCATGAGAGCTCCAAAGTCTGGTGCTGCAGATGCTGGAGCTGCTGTGGATGGGCCGGGTTCCATGGTCGGCAACTGGCCCTCCAACGTCTGCGGCGTTGCACCTCCAAAACGCCTCTGGTCCGTCTCTTGCTGGCGTTGACTTCGGGTACGAATACCTTCCGTGTCGTCCTTCGGCAGAATCGGCATAGTTTAAATATTGACACCAATTGTTACGAGCTTAGGGTTCGTGACAATAAAAACAGCCGATAAAATAACCAAAATGACACTTTAATTAATCAACACTAATTACAACTTAAACTCACTAATTATAAATCACAATTGCACTACTGATCACTTTAATTCGCAGTCGAAGTTCGCTCTCGAAGTTGTCGCTTGTATCGCAAATTCAATACTGCCTCGGTCGCAGGCTATGCGGGCCTTATATAGGTCGGCGGATAATTCCAGAACCTTCTAGTATAGAAACATCTAGAAAGTTCGAGTACATACCGGTCCGGACCAACCAGACATCGAAAACTCTAGAATGTTCTAGCATAGAAAAGTCTAGAAGGATCTTGACTCTACTAGTTCTGCTACTCGATACTAGATGGCGCTAGTAGTAACTTTTATCTTTATGTACCCGGCATTAATTCTGGCGCGTAACATTATGGTTAGAGAAATTAGGCTTAAAAAATTATGCGTAAGCTGTTATGCGTAATTACATTATGCGAAAATATAATTATGCCAAACAAAATTATGCTAAGTTATATTAGGTCTTAAAATTTTATGCAAATGGATAGGGAACCTTGAATTCACTGTGCTTAATATTCCAAAACTAACCTTTTAAAGGGTGTCCTTTAAAAGGTTAGTTTTCGAAAAGCACAACGTTTTGCCAATGGTTCCCTATCCATTTAACCACAATAGAAATCTACGCTCATTGCATAACCGTCTTCTTCATTGTCCCTCTCACCGTTCTGACTTCATTCACTCTTCTTTCTTTATTCAATCTATTTCTCTGTGGAATGCGCTACCCCAGGAAATCAGGATGGCAACCAACCGGTTGACCTTTAAAGTTAAGGTTCGCGAGCACATTCGTAAGAAGTTGGCAGTAGTATCGTCACAGCGCTAATTTATTATTTTTTTTTTTCACTCATTATTTGTTTGCATAATTGTTTATGTATATTTGTACATTAGTTTATTCATTTAGTATATATTATAGTATAGTATTGTATGGTATGTATAGTTTATATAATTATATATAATATAATATATCTTTACAGTAAGTATAATTATATAAGTATTAATAGTGTTTCTGTTTTTTTTTTCTTTTCCACATTGCACCTACCACTATTTGTCTCTGCATCACCCAAAGGTTGACTGGTAGAAAATGCCTAAGGCATTAAGTCCGCCTCTGTACATTTGTGTGCATGAAGTTTAAATAAATAAATAAATAAATTTATTTCTACGATTGGAAAAAAGCCATATCTCCTGAATCAGGTAATATATAACATATTAATATAACGTATTGAACAATTTTGTGGGTTTTCTTTTCGCTGTAGGAAGCATAAAGCAAGCATACAGCATGCAAGCAAGCATACAGCATGCAAGCAAGCATACAGCATGCAAGCAAGCAAGCATGCAAGCATGCAGCATGCAGCATTCAAGCGAGCATGTAACATGCAGCAGGCAGGGTTTCTGTCACGGCTCCGGCGCTGCGGGCCTCCGGCGGCGGCGGCCCCACGCGTGGCAGTCGTCGCAGACGGCTTTCGATCACCACTGCAGCTTCGGCAGCCGCCTGCTCCTCAGCCCGCGGGCCGCCTCGCCCCTACGCGCCTACGCGATTTTAAATTACACTCTAGGGGTAGGACAAACAAGACTACGTGGAGTCAGTTTTGCAGCAATTCGGTTCTGCCACTAACTTTTGTTGCATAGCATATTAAATTCAGTCGATATTAAAGTCATTAGGCCTACACGTTATGCTAATAGTCATTAGGCCTACTAACGTTATGCGAATCAAATTTATGCCAAAACAAATTAGTCTTTAAGATGATTATGCGAAAAGAAGGGATCCCCTTGCCAATTACCCAGCCATTTCTGCTGCTGATTCTGTGGTCTCAGGATCAGCTCATAATTCACGCCGTCAGGGGTTGATTATGCAAAAATTGTTAGATCTGTTTGTAAATTGTAGCAAGCAATAATGTCCCCCCCCCCCCCCTTAAAAACTTCATCACCCCTTTTCGCCCCTTTAGCTTATTTTCGATAAATCCAAACAATGTTGTGTTTCACCTTCATCGGGACAAGTTTTAAGATTCTCCCCAGTTCGCTCAAACCGCAACATTTTTCTGAGCATTACTTGTCGTAACTTTTAAACAAAAGGTCCGATTTGAAGTGTAATTTACATGTACATAATCGCCTCCGTATCAAAACATCCCTTTCTTAAAACATCCTATTAGCAAAACGTCTTAGTCGCAAATCGTCCTATTAGCAGAATGTCCTTTTGTCAAAGTACAGTGAAGCTGAAAAATTAGTATCAGTTTTTCGACATGGCTCATTATTTAATTTATTTTTAAATGTATCATTGAAACGAAAAAGAGGTAAGTGAACCTCTGGTGTGGACGCAACCTGTGTCCGCATATCACCGAAGCACCTTTGTACAATTTCATGTTCTGTTCCGTTTCGTTCCGTGATGGTTTGGAGGTAGCGGAACAGAGAGTAAAGTCCCGGAAACCTCCATTGAAAAGGGAGGATCCTCCGACCAGACGGTTGTTTGTGTCTGGTGGGCAACTGCCCGAGAGTTGATATTGATATTCGGGCTTTGCATATGTTCTAATCGCACGGTAAATTTTGATATCGCGATTTAGGATTTTGTCAGTTAGTTCGCAGCTGTCGAGATAGATGGCGCTGCGAGTCTCATTTGTTGTGATGTTGATTCTGCTACGTTTGATTTTTGTGGCGGCATGAATGCCGCTACATCACTCCCCTCCGGAGACCGGAGGTCGATAGTGGATGAGTCGTCCATACATCTTGAGATGCTTGCCAGGCCAGTGGAAGGTTGGTTCCAGTGAGTCGAAACCGGAAGTCGCAGAGTTCTCGGTGAGTCGGAACAGTCTGCGTCGCAGAGTTCACTGTGAGTCGGGACTGTCTGCGGCGCCCCGATGCTGCTGCTGGCGTGACTGCTGGCGTCGACCAGGAGAGGTTCTTCAAGGCTCTTCATGTGACTGGCCGAAGGTGCAGTGTGCTTGCCATGGTGGGTCGGAGCTGTGCGACGTGCTGACGTGACTGCTGGCGTCGACCAGGAGAGGTTTTTTCAAGGCTCTTCATGTGACTGGCCGAAAGTGCAGTGTGCTTGCCAATGTCGCTGATGACGTTGATGATAGAGGCTGAGGATGCTGACCAGGAATGCGCGTCCGCTGCATGCTGGTGGTCAGGATACCCGTAGAAGCCGAGGGTACTGGCTGGCTGTATGACTCGCTTGCTCGAGAGCTTGAGGTCACGATGAGGAGAAGTGATGATGATGACGTCATGATGAGGTAGCTGCACGAAGGCTGCGCTGACGTATCACGTCGGGGTCACCAGTTTGGAGGTAGCGGAACAGAGAGTAAAGTCCCGCAAACCTCCATTGAAAAGGGAGGATCCTCCGACCAGACGGTTGTTTGTGTCTGGTGGGCAACTGCCCGAGAGTTGATATTCGGGCTTTGCATATGTTCTAATCGCACGGTAAACTTTGATATCGCGATTTAGGATTTTGTCAGTTAGTTCGCAGCTGTCGAGACAGATGGCGCTGCGAGTCTCATTTGTTGTGATGTTGATTCTGCTACGTTTGATTTTTGTAGCGGCATGAATGCCGCTACAATGGAAGCAGAAGTTCGGAGACGGACAATAAAGACCCACAAACTACCTTGAGACCTGAATCATGAAGAAGTATTTCCAGAGAGGTAAAGATTCACAATCTACCAGGAGACCAGAATCTTGAAGAAGTATTTCCGGGGCTGGAATCATCATGAGCAGAAAAGACTCACAAACCACCAGGACATCGGAATCATGGAGAAGAATTTCTGGGTAGAGCCTTTGGCTAAATAAAAAAAACACTGAACCCAATTCTGAGGAAATAATATACGCAGACGAAGTCGCGAGCTGAAGCTAATATGAATAACGTCCTTATTTTAAGAACTGATGGCGAAAAAAAACTACTTTTCCCATTCTTTTGTTTTTAGGATGTTCTGCTAATAGGATGATTTGCGAATAGGACATTTTGCTAATAGGACGATTTGCGAATAGGACATTTTGATACTGACGCACATAATCAACCTTAGTATCAAACCATTAAATGGATAAGGATTAATTTCAAGATACCAAAATCACTAATATTCCATTCCACCCAGATTTTTATTGAATAATTTGAACAAAAAGCGGTTATTGTGACTTAACCATACTAGTTAAGACATTTATAACGCGGATTTTTTTATAGGCAATAATGAGTACTTTAATCATGTTGTACCTTATTTTTATGTATCATCAATAGTTTTTTCAGCTCACGCCGAATAATTAATTTATTAGGCAAAATTTTGGGTTACATTATTGCAATTTTCGTATGGATCTCTATTTTTTTCAAAAATAAAATATAGCCTATGTTCTAAGTTAATAATGTAGATTTCACATGGCGAAAGAATTTTTAAAATTGGTTGAGCAGTTTTTGAGCCAAATCGTAACAAACAAACCAATAAATGTTTATATTACTCACTTGAGTATCCTGCGCCGCGTGTACTCGGCGCCGGTGAGCACGGTGAGCGTGGCCAGCGAGGCGCCGCACGCTCCACGCGCGCGCCGCTCCACGCGCGCCCAGCTCACGCGCAGGCTCAGGGCGTGGCGCGCGCGGGCCCGCACCACGTGCCGCCCGCCCGCCAGCTCCGCGTCCAAGGACACGCACATGTATTGTACTGGGGAATACAATCAAATCACCATTTTGGGTGGGCAGACGTATGTTAGTACCCCCACATTTCGTTTTGTTTAGGCCCATGTAATTGGCGGCGAGCCTATTGATATTCAACGAATCCGCATCCAATGTAAAATCCCAAAAACACTATCTTCCGCCTGGAAATCGAACCCACGATCAACTCACTTTCAGCAGTCACATTAACGGCCACTAGACAGAGAGAGAGACAATGGGGTAATTTTTTTGTTACAAAATTTTGTAGCAGTACAATTTACCGAGAAAGACACCCGAGGATGTATTTACGGAAACCATGAAAAAAAAACAAATAAACCGCGCACAATGTTACGAAAAAAAGCCGTCCAGAATGATCGCGGTTTACCTCAACTCTTAGCTCCACTATTATTTAGCAACAAGCTCTATGCCTATATCATTGCTGGCCTGTTGGTCTAGTGGTTAGTGACCCTGACTGCAAAGCCGGAGGTCGTGGGTTCGATTCCCACCCAGGACAAACTTTGTGTGATGAGCATTATTGTTTGTTCTGTGTCTGGGTGTAATTTATCTATAATATGTATGTATTTATAAATTATATAAGTATGTATATCAGTTGTCTGGTTACCATAACACAAGCTCTGCTTAGCTTGGGATCAGATGGCCGTGTGTGAGTTGTCCCAAGATATTATTATTATTATTATTTATTATTATTATTATTACTTATCAGGCTTCAGAATTTCAGTTTCATGTTTGCAGTTAGAAATAAAGTACCATTAACATGCAAAACGTCGAACAAATAAATGTACTTACAATTAAAATGAACCCTGGCGCATACAAAGGCGGCGGTGGTGGACTTGTTGTAGAGCTCGAGGTTGATGGGCATGCGACTCACGGCTCGCACTAGCGCCGTGTCCCCGTACGTCACCTGACCCGACCAGCGGACTGAGTCGCCGCTCGCGCAGCCGTACAGGATGATCTATACAGCGAATAGGCAAGGAAATGTACTTATAATATTATGTCACGCTTTTTTCTGCTGATGTTAACAAAAAATCCAAAAAAATTGACACGTATTTTTTTATAAATGATATTTAGTTCTTTGAGATGATAAGAGTAACAGTTGGTTGAAGATTTTTACTAAAGTGAGAATTTGAATGTCGGCGATGAAGGAAATCATTTCAGGTATTTAGGAAACGACTGCAACTAAAGGCCGGTCGCGGAGCAGGAAGAATTTCGTACAATGACCTCTTATTATCTGTCTCCTTCACTCCCACGTAAATATTATGAGTCACGCTCGCACAGATGCAATAAAAAGTCAAAAAAGTCAAAGCATTTATTTCAAATAAACCATTTACAGGTACTTTTGAATTGTCAGAGTCAGTCAGTCAAAAACATGAAGCTATTTGCACGTTCCAAAGCGTAGATTTCTATGAAGAAGAACATGCAAGAATTTTATGATTTACAATAATCCTGGTTACATTATCTTTGTTGCTTCTACATGTGAGAACAATGTAAAGAAAGAGAAAAAAAAAGAATTCTAAGTATCAAATAAACTATTGAAATAAGCCAGCGACAGCTAAGAGATGACCAGTCTCCACTGATGGCGCCCGTTCACGAACATGACGCGTGCATCAGCACCATTCAGCTCAACCATTTTGAAGGGAACCGAATGATCCGATACACGCGCCACCATCAGCGAGACATTCGAGTGAGCATGACAAACCCTCAACTGCCCCTGCTCATTCATGTCAAACAAGGAAACCATCTATTAACATAAAAGGCTCCATGGTCCTCACATTTACAGGATTCCAAAACAAAAAATGCTTCTACTTTATATAAAACTATAAATATCAATTGGTAAGAACAGAAAAATAAAAGTGTATTCCAAACATTATAGAAATGTGGAATATTATTGTAATTAAACGTAAAAAAATAAAATAAAAAAGGGTGAGCATCTCCTCCATATATAAAATCCTAATTAGTGGAACCAAGCGGCTGAGGCTGTGGAGCAGGACCGGCATTTAGCCAAGCATTTTTATCAAGGATATAATCTTCCAGTTTGACGGCCACCCTCAGGGATTGTAAACCTTTTACCGTACCTAAGATTTATTCTTGTTTGCATGAGTCACAACAAAAATCCACGGCTTGCTTGACATAGTTAATAATTTTTAAATAACGCACGAACGACATTCCATCTTGGGATGCGTTAGTGATCGCTCAGTTTTCGGACACAGTTATGCTAAAATGATAAATTATTTACAAAATAATAAATCATTTAGTTGTGATTTCGAAGTAGGAAATCTAATTGCATAAACTAAATTTGGTTGACAACAGTCACCTTGCGCGTTCGAGCGGCCGCACTTAATACAAAAATGTTTGTGACCACTGTCAGTAGGCAAAGAGGCCATTCTACGAAATTCTTCCATCACTCGCATAGTCCGATGGGACGGCAATTCGACACGACCGGAAGGAAATATGACACAGGACTAACGGCTTAACGTGCTTTCCAAAGCACAGAGGTGTCACACCACCAACTTCATAACTCCGGACTGTCATAGAGAAATTCCTAATGGTTTCCCATTAGGAATTTCTCTATGACAGTCCAGAGACTCAAATACATTCTTGGCCCGACCCGGGAATCGAACCTAAGACGCCGCGGTCAGCAGCCGCACTTGCGACCGCGAGACCAACGTAGCAATAAAAGGTGGACAAAAGAATTTATTAGTCATTGACGTGAGAAAACTCCTCTCACTCTGCTTAATTCTGCTAACGTGTGAATAAAATAGAATGTTTAAAAACGAGTGTTATGTGTTGTTTGATATGAATATGATAAATAATGTTACACTCACTGGCCACAAAAACAAATATTCATAATAATGCTTACCTTTCTATTACAATCGTTGGAATTTTTATCATAAACTAAGTGAAGCATGGCCATATGAGGTGTAGTTGTTGTCGGCGAGAACACTATAGGTAAGGGCCTACATTCACACGGCCCAAAAGGCACCAAGTAACTTCCTCGCGACTCCCGCGGCAAATCTATTGCGAACCCTTCGCCTATTATTTGACACCGTATATAGAACTTTTTATTTGTAGCATTCTTCAAGCTTAGTTCTTTTCTGCCAGCTCGGACCCATGACATGGTATTGTAGTTAGTCTTTATGGGGAATGATTTCGGTTTGTCTGATCCTCCACATATTTCTATTGAAATTTTGTTGCCAGTTGCTATGTCTTCCAATTTTAGAGTTCTGCAATAAGACAATGATTACATGTTAGTTTCATCTTCATTTGACAACAATAATAGGGTCCCATTTTTCTAGAAAACTCGCGCTCTCTGTCGGCACGGCGACTAGACGCGACAATCGTCACTACAGGGTCTCTGACACACAGATATAGATAGACATAGATAACGCAAGTATCACGACCTGTATGAAAACCAAGCGTGCCATTTTTTGACTACCTACTATGACATCAACACGGTCAACACAAGCACTATTAGGTGATGGGAAAATCAGAACGATTCCAATACGCCGCCACGTGTAGCACCTAACTGACCTAACCACATAACTGACACCTAACTGACGTCCGACTAGCGTACACCGATGCAAATTGAGCGCGAAAGTGGCGGCTTACGATTTTTGATCGTAAGCTGGGCACGGCCGCGCTAAGTAGTTGCTCTTGCGTTATCTATGTCTATCTATCTCTGGTCTGACACCTATAGCGTGAAGAAAAAGCAAAAAGCTATCTCACTACTCAAATAGAGATTAGGAACCATAAACTTCAATCTTCTTTTATTCATCAGATTTACTGATGAATATTGAACTGCGAAATGTAGGGTACAATTACTACTTACGCTTCACATATCCCGTCTCCCGGGCCAGTATAAACCAGGCTGACAGTTTTAGATGTGCCAGGCCGTATTTCAAATTTCGATGGCGATACTTTGAATGGAAAACTGTCTGTTGGGGAATTCGTACTGAACTTCACGATCCAGATTCCCGATATTGAGCCATTATTACACAGTTCTATAGTTGTTGGTTCTGTAAAGGCACAAAAAGGGAATATTTTAAACAAAGTGCGATAAAACTTTGATAACTTTCAGAATTAGGGACTTGATATACAAAGCGGACAGGGCGCTGACAAGATAAAATGTACGGTGTCAAAGGAATGAAATATTCTTAGCGTCGCGGGTGCGCGGCCAAACTCCACACATTGCCGTCCCGCGCGCCCGGGGGCGCTTTGTTTATCAAGTCCCTTACTTAGGCTTCTTCCGTATAGTGTATCCGTGACATCACAGGCCCTATCGGAATACCAGCGCTGTGATATTTTCTTTTTTTTAAATATCGCAGCTTATGCTGAGATAGGGACCTTTTTGGCCTCGCACAGAATGTATACCTATCTTTAATTTTATTTTATTGTTTTACATTTTGTTTGTCTTGTGCGAGTCCCAAATAAATATTTTTCTTTCTTTCTTTCTTTCTTTCTTTCTTCTTTCTTTCTTCCACAAAATGGTCATTGCGCGACTATGCGGTCGTCGCGTTCATTTGTATAGCAAACCCGACGCCAATCGTCGCGCCGACATAGATTGCCTTTGGGTTTTTCCGAACAAATTCGCTATTCGCGCGATTTTCGTCGCTTTGCATTAGGTCGACGACTTATCTTTATTGCGGGCTTCATTTTAAATAAGCTCCAAGTATTTACTTAAAGTCGATCTGACCCTATGGTCAGTTCGCTCGCTGGTCAGTCTGAAGCCAACTTTCTGGCTTATTCCAATTTTCGGTTACTAGGGTGGAATGATCTGCCAGGAATGCGGAATTGTTCAAAAGAGCGGCCCTGGCACGCAAAGGGCATTTGGAGAAACACGGGTGGGTTTTAGTCAGTGAGAGTCTGACACTCTTAAACTCTCATTTTTGGGTACGACTTTAATGTGCCCTGGCTGTTGGGAGTGTCATGCTCACTCAAAAGTCTCTATGATGGTGGAGTTTGTTTCATTTATCATTTGGCTCCGTCAGCTTGGACTGGTCATCTCTCAACTGCCACGGTTTGTTTTAATTGTTAGTATTTTGAATTGTTCCTTTTTTGCTTTTGTCGTACATGTCTTTCGACATCGTTCTCACATACCTATGAATAATTTGAACAAGAACAATATAACCACAACTTTGTAATAATTAATTGATTTAAAAGAGTGTCCATGGAGTTTCTTGCACTTTCTTCTCCATAGAGACCTATGCTTTGGAACGTGCAAATAGCTTCACCTCTTTGACTGACCGACCTTGACAATTCAAAAGTGCCTGTAAATGGTTTAATTGAAATAAGTGCTTTGACTTTGACTCCTTTCCGTTCTGCCCAGATTTTATAATTTCATCAATAAAATGGAAGAAAGATAGGAACTGTTGAGCTTACCACTAGAGAGCTGCAGTTTATCGACTGACGGATTCATAACAAGCTTCACTGTACCAACCACGCCAATCAGATCAACCTTCCTCAGAACACTGTTGACTCCAATGAGGTTCACGTTCATCACCCCATTAAACGTCACTATTGAGTCTGCTGAAAACCATATTAAATACCGTATTAATAAAGTCTTTATTAAAAATGCTCAGGAGTTAGGTCCAAGTTTCGTTGTAGTGGCGACCAATTTCGAAATCAAACGACTTCCTACTTGAATTGAAATTGAAACAGAGTTCTAGACCGTTACGTACGTAAGTACCTACAAATCATTAAATTTTAGTACTAACCTATTTCAATATCCGCTAACTTCGGCGCATTGAATTTGACGGTAACTCGAATAGCGTTACCGCTGGTCAATCTGCATAGCTGTTTGTTACTTCCTTTGCCCTTTGGCTTCCCTGGCTGCTGCCCATCATCTGTCGACCCCTGGCGATCCATCAGTATCTTGTTCACGTCTCCTTTCTTTATTTCTTGAACGTTTTTGATCGCGAAGATGCTGTCACCCTCAACAACAGACAATTCTAATAAAAGATCTGCAGGGCAGTCGCTTATAAGTACGAATGACTTGATAAGCGAGCTACTTTCTTGTATCGGTGGGAAGGTTATCTTATTAACGCCATCGCAAGACATAGCTTGTATCATAGGCATTTTAATTTCAGCTTCAACTTCACCCCTCTGTTCTATATCGCCATCGATTGACGCGTCTTTCAAGTGCATAGTAAACTTCAAAGCCGTGTTCAATTCCACATTCGATGTTATGTTCAGTATGATTTTCTCAGATTTGCCTGGAGACAGCAATAAAGGCATTCGGGGCAGTTCGATAGTGAGGTCTCTGCCGTCGTTTGGTAGATCTTCGAATTGGAGTTTAGCAGTTAACCAGCTGTCTGATAAAGTTGTGACTGTTATTATTACGGGGCAGCTAACGCCTAAAATGAAGGATTTTTCAGTTAGATTATAAAGTCAGTCGGTTGAAAATGTTTTTAGATGTTTTGTTTGATACAATTTGTTTCACTTACCCACGTATCCATCGGCGACAGAAGCTAATATTTCTACCCATTGCTCTAAAATAAAAAGAAATCATTATTGTAATTAGTAAATGCGTATGTTTATTACAATAGCAAGTCCAACATTTCATAAATATATAGTATAATATGGAAAAAAAAATATAAATAAGTAGCAATTCTTAGGAAATGTTTTTGAGTAATTTGTAGGAGATGCATTTTACATGGGTTATTAGTTTTAAGTGATTCTGATTTCCCTTTATACACTTTGCAACAGCCTGTTGCTATACATATTAATAGTAACATTCAATGAAATTCTTTGAATGAGAAAAACAATGAGTTGTCAGGATGAAAATGCGAATTAGTTTTATTTAGCCTAAAGGTTATTGAGCAAACCACACTATATTGGAGTTGGCTCCCAGCATAACCATCGCTCTTTTAGAAATTAGTAAGATGATGTGTTATTCATGTTAATATTCCCTCAGAATGGTGAATGAAGCGAGCCCCACAAACCTTTAGCTTTAACCAAGCCCTCCTGTTTCAAATGTTTCTGTTGCATTACTTCGTGCCAATCTACAGACTTATCTAACTCTTTATATACGGTATTTGGGGAAGGAACATGTGATGTATTGGCCTCGCCTGAAAATTTTCAACTAGATAGTTACTACAACCAATCATACCCGATTACACATATAGGTATGTATATAGAGAATAATAAATAGTGTTTACAATAAATGATTACATAAAAACACTTTTCGAGATGTATAGACTTGAGCATGCGACAATGTTGAGCGCAGTTATCGTCGTTGAAAATCACTAGCGCGCGTCAACCGTTACAATTTAAAGCTTGTTATGTAATGAGTGACACATGATTCCACTATGCAGAGCCTGTAAGAAGGTAAACGAGGCAGCAGCTCATTTACTGCGAAACTGTCCTGGGGCTGCAAAGTAGGTGCAGAACCTATTTGCAGCCTCTACACAGTAACCTTGTTGAATTTATTTGAGGAGCTGGGGTGAATCGAATAACCATTTCAATACCCGTACGCAAAAACGCATTTGGACATGAGTTTGAGTTTCGGGCACCAGCCGAATGTGCAATATAAGTCACATGACGCGCGCTCGTGTTTTGCTATGACTACCCATTACAAACACAAACATTACAAACTTAAGTCTGAAATGTTTTCTTGTTGATGTATTAAATAGTGTAAGTACTCATTGTTAAAGAGCAAAATAAAATAAATAATTAAATTGCCCAAGTCTACACCTTCCGCTATAGATCAAATATATACCTTTGCTAGTATGTAAAGGACTGTCAGCCGATTTGAAACTCGTAAAGTTTTCGTGAACGGTGCTCAGAGTTGAATGACTTTTGCTGGACGGCGACTTAGACCGGGCACTTTTCTTCGATTTTGTATCATCAAGCTCTATGATTTGATCATTTGTTAAGGACTCCCGCGTTACTACTACTGCTGGGATCTCTGGTTCATTATTTTGTTTGTATTTATTAAGCGATATGATGGTGTTTATTGTCCCGGAGGATGAAGCGGTCTCAGTCTTTCGTGTGTCTTTCAAATTAGTGACGTGTAGGTCCTGGTTGTTTTGTTTCTTAGTTTCTGGAATGTTCATGTGCACCTCCATGAGGGGTTGCTTTGTGTTCAATTGTTTAGTTTTGTTGTTTAGTTGCAATATGTCTGTTACACTGACATTGGATTGTTTTCCTGTAACAATTATAACAAGTGGTGTAAATTTTGTTTTACAGCTTGACTGCTTGCTCATTAACAAGCAAGCTTGACAAGCATCTGCTCAGATATTAATGAAGTATTGAATAGATATTAATAGTAACTTGTTGTGTATGGAACTTATTGAAATTTTAAATTGTTCAGAAGTATTTTGTCACCTTAGCTGCTACAATATATATGACGGCGACTGTACAGAGATAAACTGTAAAATAGGTTGATTGAGCTCAAGAAGGGTGGGTTTGACCCATTTCGTAATAATAAAAAAACAAGTTTAAAACAACTTACCAAGATAATCAGCAATTCTAGAAATACTGATAGAATTCTCAACCGAACCTTCAGTGTCCTCACTCACCAACCTCAGAGATGCGTGTAAATTCTTTAACAACAAATTAGTATCTCTTGCTGACACCGTTTCTCTTGTTGGTGGAGGAGCAACTGGAATGTTCTTTTGTGGCGAAACAGAATTTAGCGTCATTTGAACATACTTTGGCTTATCTGGCACTTGGCTCATGAAAAATGGACCCTGTTTTTCAAGAACTTTGCTGGTTGATGGTTCACTTGTCTTGTCTACTTTAGGCATTGTGAAAGTGCTTCTTTCTGTTTGTGCTTGCACATTATTTTGCATGTCTGGGAAGTTGTCCATTATGTTTCGTGGTTGTCTTACAGGAACACAGTCTAGTGAATTATCCATTTTGTGCAGTGTGTTCTTGTCTGATTGTATTGAATCAGTATGGCCCGATACTAAAACAAAAGTTAGTTATTATTTGTTAACAAAGCTTTTATGCCATTATCTGTGCTCTGAGTGATAAAAATACACTAGTTGAGCTTACCGGTTGGCTTGTGTGGCACAAGAACAAAAATGCCATTACTGTTATAAAAGGTTCTTGAGTATCAAAACAGGAGGATGCTTACCTTCAGTGATACTAGGCATAATACTATAAGACCTATCGGGACTATCAGTTTTACCTAGTACATTGCCAAACTCTGGACATCTGTTCTTAAAATATGCACCAACTGATAGGTTTGAGTTGTTCATTCTGAAAGTTGTTGGTTTTATTTTAGTTAAACAAATAATACTAGAGAATTAGGTAGCTACATAAAATGTTTAAAAACTGAAAAATAAAATGTGGGCAGTAAGTAAAAAAATATGCGACTTACGACATGCTTTCTACAAAATTAGCATTAACATTGTTTGTTACTGGTAGTGGAGCTTCTCGCACAATCAGTGATGCTTCATCAGCTGTTAGGTCTCTCTGAAATAAAAAACGATAGGAATTTTATCAAGAACCTGTGGCAATATGGCATAAATATAAAATAACATTTTATGTAGTGTAAGTTAGTCAGACAGTCTGTGCCTTTTGACAGTCAATATGGGGTTTCCTATTAATTGCCCAGGTATGTACTGAGTTGTAGAGGTCAGATAAGACTATATAAAATACTGATATTCAGCTGCATCCATTTGGACCAGAAGCCATCCCCAAAAGTTGGGAAAAGGCTACATACATTTATGTTTTTTTTCTGACATGCATAGCTGATATGAAAGGTCCTATGAAAGGCATGGGCTCTACTTGTACATATGGATGCATGTGCCAGGCATTGAGTTCCACATAGCCATACATAGACAAAAAATTAATATCTGAAGCAGAGCTATTAAACCGTTTATTGCTTGAGACTACATGGCTCTCACTAATTAGTCCAAAATGTTGAAGATGATGAAACTGACCAAACAATTAACTAATTCTGTATGTATAAAAACTTTATATGTATGTATTTAGCATGGCATATTAGTAAAGTAAAAAAAGATTCAGTACCTACCTAAATAAGTTATTAAATCATTTTCTTCTTTTAGCGCATAACTCAAAATATTTATATTTTTTACCTTGGAATGGAATGAATAATTAGAGGCAATGGAATGCCTCATTACATTTTGAACCTCAGATGACTGTGCATCCATCTTGTTGATAAATTTATCTAAATGCAAGGAGTGGCGGCCTGCTGGAACTGCTTTGAAGTCATCGGCTCCAGTTGATCTGCCAGTCATCTCACCAGGATTAAATGCTGTCTGAAATAAGAATAAAAAATCTTCATGTAACAGTCATCTTTAATTTTGATGAAACTTAACTGAGTAGTAGTTTCATCTTTAATTTTGATGAGTGTTACATGTCCCGAGGAATTTCAAAGTCTTACCTATTATTACTGAGTAGTAATAATAGGTTTTAAATTCCTCTAGACATGTAGGTAGATCTCCTTAGTTAAATTGAATGTTGATATCAGTCTGAATCTAATATGTTATTCACTATAACAGTGATAATTCTACTAATATAGCAATAGAAACCTGCCCATTCTCTGTAAGTAGGTATTCCCATATCAGATAAGAAATATCAATAAAAAACATGTCCTTATAGTAAAACTTTGTATTCACAAGTCTTAGTAAAAAGTTTTACTTACGGATTTGCTGAGTGAAAAATCTCCAACTCCAGACTCTCCAAAGCCTAAAACCATTGTATTGAAATTTACAAAATACACTTATTGATCTTTGTTACCAACACAGGTAACAAACTATATAAAAAGTATTTTCAAGCTATATTTGTACACAATTTTGTAATTTCTAAGCTCAGACCAACAAAAAAAGGTAGACAGCGCACCGCGAACATCAAAAGTGAAGCCACAAAACCGTGCTCCTTCAAGTAAATACACAAGCTCACCCACACACGTACACTAAAACCATGCTCATTGCTCTTAGTACTTCACGAGCCGTCGTCTAGAAAACATTAATAGAAAAATATAATTATGCTTTCCTGTGTAGTAAAAATTTGTAAAAACAATAGCAAATCACATAAAAAGTCTCACGGAATCACTTTTCACTTGTGAGTACTTGAAATAACATCGTTTTTATTATAAATTAACTATGAATTTTAGGTTACTTGGAACAAAAACGTCAACAAACGAAAGCAGTGACATAAAGTGTGAGGGTTGCCATAATACGATTAAATATTTCCCCATTCGATTATACAAATATATGATTTCTTTCTTCGAGTTATATTCCTATTTTCTTTTTTTTTAATATAAATAAAATATTTTAGATTTGAAGTTTTTCAACACATTTGCGAGAAAACAGTACAATAGGTAATGAAAAAAACTTTTAGTTTTTAGATTGTCGCAACAATCTTTGACGTTTGTAGTATGAAAATAGCGCGAATTTGCAAATGGAACTACATCTTTCGTCTCATTTTCTCTTTAGTGTTAAATTGAGACAAACGTATTGTGCAAAAGCGCTTCCAAGTAGGTTTAATCATTCAGCTTAATATTTTATTCTCGTACTTATTTATACTCCTATAAGAAAATTAAAAAAAAAACTGTAAAGGATACGTACGGCGCTATTCAACGGAGTATGTGGTAAAATATGTACTTAGGTGAGAGTACCTATTTTACCGCACGTTCCATTGTGTGGTGCGTTATATTTAACTTTCGAATAATATATAGTCTTCGTAAATGCATTTTTTTTAGCAAATGTGTTGAAAAAGACTTATTTGTTCATGATAAATAATATTTATTTTGTAAGCATGTTAAACATAACATTTACACGTTATTGTTTCGTTTGTTATGTTTCATCTTGATATTACCTACTTTTTCTTTAGTCAGTGATTTTGTTATGGTGGTCTTTTTTAATTTATTAAAGTTGATTAAAAATGTAATTATCTATTTTATTTTAAAACAATTTACATAATGACTTACGCTTGTTACGCTTCGACAACCTTTTAAAACTTAACTAGTTTACATAATTGAATGTAGGTATGTGTGATGTAAAAATTTGTTTTTTAGGTATAGATCTTTCTAAAAAACTAAGTTACAATACCATACTCAACAATATCTTACTTGTGCTGACTTGCACAGTATTAGCTTACCCATAAAATATTATTTCCCAAGTTATAGGGAAAAAAAATAAAAAATGGCAACCCTTCGAGACACACATAGATAAAAAGATGGCTTCATCTTTGATATTCGCAGTGCGCCGTCTACCTTTTTTTGTTGGTCTGAGTTTCTAAGTTAGCTAGGTAGCTATTTACCTTCAACTATATCTAAATCCAAAATGCCAGAAGAGGACTCACACTTATTGATGTTAGACTTGTTCATGGATGCTTGAGCTGATGCCAAACTATAACAAAACGATATAGGAGATCTAAATAACAGCTGTTCTGGTATAAGTAAATAAAAAACGACAAGTTGCCAAAGTTCATGTTCTTACCGTTTCAAGTCATCATCGTTTAGCAGTAAGCGTCTTGGCATATTAAACGATTTGTCCTCCGCATAATGTATAAGTCTCTGTATTTTGTTAGGAGTCAGTGGATTATGATTATCCATCTTCACGAACACAGAACTTTTCTTTCACAAATCACAAACAAAAATAATTTCCGTTTCAGTAGGTACCTACTTTCGTTATTTTTCAAATATTTCGAAACGTCATTAGTTTTTAAATATCAAACCATTTGAACTCGGGCCTTTTGGCGCCATTTCAATTTTATGGTTTTTACTCTTTCATAGGTAAAAAAATCTCATTATACAACTTTCAATTTACCATATTTCACGAAGCTTCAGCTAAGCGGTTATATCATGCATGATTTTGATGATCATGGTGATCCATCCCTATAATGATCGGACTGAATTACGGCTGAACCTTTTACAGTTTAATGGTGGACCATTGCCGATGCAAAGATGTGAAGCTGTCTAAGAACGACACTTTGACACTTTTCGTACAGCGTTGCCCACGTGTGGGGAATTCCCCAAACTGCGGGGAATCTCAAGTTGATTGGGGATTGGCATTATGCGGGGACCAAGACAGCACACTTTTTCAAGAAATCGAAATACTAATCTTAACATTTTGTTAGGTTACTCATGGATATCGAATGACTTCTTTTTCTAAATTGATTTATGTCGCTCGACTGATGCGTACGAAATCTTTCTATTTAAAGCCTATTTTGTCCGATCGATGAGCAAAGGGCCTTTGCTCCTCTCCCTTTTCCACACAACCCTGTCATTTGCTATGTCGGGCCAGTCCTTTCGGTAGATATCGAGCTTGACCCGCCATCTACGCCTTAGTCTGCCGCGATGTCTTTTGGCTTTTAATGGGAGTTATTCGGTGGTTTTTGAGCGTTCGAAATATCGAGCGATATTTAATAATATAGTACTAACACTGTAGTACTTTAAAATGGCAACCAGGGAAGTAATCAAAAACTGGGCTGCAGTGTCCAATTTACTCCATCGAAAAAAAAAATTGTCACAAAAATATGGAAAGTATGAAAAAATAAATAAAACTAGGTAACAAAAAACTCTCACAAAATGAATTTTTTTTCATTTCCTAAAGAAAAATGAGGGAAAGTGGGAAATCTGTACATTTTTGTCTCTAAATTGGGGAATTTGACTTAGATTTTCGGGGAATTTCATAAATAGGCCATAGCAAATGTTGGCAACGCAGCAAGTGTCGTTCTTAGGCAACTTCTAAATTTCGCCGCTTGAGGCGCGCGTGTTATCTTTGCATCGCCAATACCTAGATTGAGGTCTTTTTGCATACGAAGACAATAACACTTAGAGTATAATAATAGTATGGAAGCAATAACATTTATTTAACTCATAGAGATATGAAGGACGAAACTAATTTCGATTTAGTAAGGCATTTGGGTAACCGTGGTGGCCATGCCCTATACATAAGTTCCGATGACTGTGCGTCTTAATAGCCGTAACAGACGCTCGGATTTGGTACGGCGGACTAACTCCGCCCACAAAATTCGATCTCGCAACACACGACGGGATCTGGTCCGGCGGACCACACGGCGGACTAACTCCGCCCACCACGCCACAGAGTATATATACTATACTGAATTGTGCGCCTTCAAGTACACAAAAATTATGGCGGTAGAAGCAACAATAGCAGCAACATTACAACCACCATGTACCAACCACACCGTAAAAAGCGGAAAAAAAGCAGAGGATTGGCTAAATTTTATTAAGAGAAATACATTTTTTAAATTTTTATGGTAGTCTGTGGTAGTTTGGTACGGCACAAGCGTACACACGTCCAGATTTGGTACGGAGCGGACCAAATCCGCTGTGCAAACAAGCGGACCGCGGCGGACTCAATTAATAATAATAATGTTCGCGGACCACTCTACACACGGGCGGATATGGTCCGGGAGCGTACCAAATCTTGTGGGCGGAGTTAGTCCGCCGTACCAAATTCGAACGTCTGTTACGGCTATAAGACTAGTACAGTAGGCATGTATTGTACGTTCATGAGCCCTTTGGACCTATTTCAGCCAAATAGAACAAGAACCTGTAGGTAAAAATTTTCCTTCGAGTATTACCATTCACATCATATAATTATCTTACTACTAGCACTTCGCCCGCGACTTCGTCCGCGTGGGGATAGTAGGTACTCCACAAACTGCAACGCCCCTATACATATCCCCTTATAAAGGTTAGTTTTGGAAAATTAAGCACAACGATTCTCATTATTGGTTCAGCGCAACTGTTCACCCCGTTCAGCCCGTCAGGGGTTGATTATGCAAAAATTGTTAGGTA
This sequence comes from Melanchra persicariae, assembly GCA_947386135.1. Taxonomy (NCBI): domain Eukaryota; kingdom Metazoa; phylum Arthropoda; class Insecta; order Lepidoptera; family Noctuidae; genus Melanchra; species Melanchra persicariae. Next base: position 7,571,534 of record OX376664.1, on the reverse strand, counting down.
CATGATCTGTTTCAATTATCCCACTTTTAGTTTATTCATAGAATTCCGACGTAAATTGAAGCAAGCTATAATTTCCTCCCCTAAATTCACCCCTGCTTCACCCCTTATTATGTATGTACCTAGTTGATTTTCGAAAAATCCAAACATTTGATATTCTTATTGTTTTATCGAAAACATTTAAATGCCGTGGTGTTTCAACGTCATCGGACCAAGCATTGATACGATTCTCCCCAGTTCGCTCAAGCCGCGACATTTTTCTTACTCCGAGCATGTTTATTACCGTCGTAACTTTTGAACGAAAGGTCCGATTTGAATGATTTAAAGTGTAATTTACACGGACTTAATCAACCTTAATTATCAAACCATTTAAATGGATAAGGATTAATATCATGGTACTATAATCACCATTTTTTATTTCACCATGGGATTTGCTTGACTAATATTAACAAAAAGCGGTCATGGTGACTTATCCATAATAGTTAGACATATGGTATCGCGGACTTTTTTGTAGATATTGATGACTTCTATAAAACTGTAGTACATCACTTTGCTCTATTGTCAATAGATTCCGCAGCGTACGCGATATAAGGATTTTTTCTCACACCTTGGGTCACATTATCGAAGTTTTCATACGGATCCCTAACTTTTTTGAAAATATTCTATAGCCTATGTCCATCTCTGATAATGTAGGATTCTACTGGTGAAAGAATTTTTCAAATCGGTCCAGTAGTTTCGGAGCCTATTCATTTCAAACAAACAAACAAACAAACAAACAAATCTTTCCTCTTTATAATATTAGTGTAGATTACTCTTATATTAAACTAGCTTCTACCAGCGGCTTCGCCCGCGTGAAAATCGGAAATAGGGAGGTTTCTTGATTTGTATTGTAACTACACCTACTCTACACGTACCCTAACCAGCCCAAAAAATACTGACATGTTTCTGGTTTCCTGGTACCTACTTGATGTTTTTGGTCTCCTGGTACTTGTGAATCTGTAGTACTAAGGCAGCAGCGGCTCTGAATTTCCACTTCCTCCTCAGTCTTCATTGATCCATGCCACTTAACGGGATAAAAAGTAGCTTATGTCTCATTCCAGGATATGAACTACATGTGTGCCAAATTTCATCCATTTTTGCCTGATTGTTACACAAACCTATAAACATTCACATCCTACTAATATTATAAAGGTGAAAGTTTGTATGTTTGTGTAACAATCAGGCAAAAACGGCTGAAGGGATTTGGATGAAATTTGGCACATGTAGTTCATATCCTGGAATAGAAAATAGGCTAAATGTTTTATCTCACGAGTGCGGGCGAGCCATAGTTGTGTAGGTAAATGTACGTGCACATTGTCTTAGTGTGTGTAAGCTTGTGTCAGTCGCTCTCAAGCTTACGCACACTTAGCCTTTAGCCCGTGCAAAGGTTGGTTATCACATAAAAAAGTAGCCTATGTCCTCAATAAGCATCATGATTCTTTTAACCTACCTAAATGTGTGGTTGTAGGTAGGTAAAGGGTTTCAATAACAAAAACATATTATGATTAATGTTATTTATTTCTAAATAATAGGTGTGTGTACCTATAACAAAGCTTAAACTACCCATTGAATACTTCAACTAAAAAAAATATTTAGCTTGAATTTGGACCTGTTATGGGCAAAGCATTGATTTCTTTATTTAGCCTGATCTGTTCATTTATAGCTCTCCAAGCATCTTCTTTTTCTTTCTTAGTTATAGGTCTCTTTTTCTGCTTTGCAGCCACCATTTTCTTGTAAATATCAATACACTCCATATCAACTTGATCCAGCTGTTTCTTAAGATTCAGTCTAATCATTTCTTGTTTGCACAGCCCAATGAGATGCTTCAGATTGCGACAATTGTCTTTCTTTACTGCAGTCAGTTCTGTCTGGCATTTTTTAATTTCTGCCAGTATTTCATCATCAGCTGGATTAGTCAGTGGTGGCAAATCTTCTGGATCTAGTATACCTTGCTCCACCAACTCCTTTCTAAGGCATTTTTCTAAGGTAAGGGAATTCTTATAGCTACTTTTGGTATTTGTTGTCTGTTTCACTTTAATGTCAGGCACTTCATAATTCATAAGATTTTCCTCCATAAGTGCTGATACCAATCTTTGTGTCAAAGGACCAGTTATCATGTTTTCATTGGATTTATCAAGTTTCTTGCGAATACTAGATGCTTCAGGAGACATTGATGATTTTTGTTTGTTAGGATTAGAAGCGTTCTGATCTTCAGCCAAATGTTCATCTGCCCACACTTCAGAGTAGTGACGGCCGAGTGGTGGTATTGGTGGCAAAGTTGTGTTGCTGCTTTGTGCCAGCAAAGATTCCAGAAATTTGATGTCATCCATAGTTACTGGAGCACAATAGGGATCTACAGAACTCCAGAATTTGTATGGAATATTATTCTTTGGTAGGGCGAACTGTGATAGTTCCAGTTTAACTGAGTTATCTGAATTTCCAACATCATTTGAGTAATTGTGGGATCCACCTGAGGAAGCATTGGTTAAATTCTTGAACTTAGGCACTTTAGGCTGGTTGGACAACTTAGTACTATTGGTTTTCACTAATTTGTCATCTGGAAATTTTCTTTTAACAGGATACTGTAATTGTTTACCGGCAGCTTTTCCTTTCTTTTCTCTTTTGGATTCATTTGTGTCAATACTCTCAATTTCGGCCTGGAAGTATCTTATGCGGAGAGCTGTATTCCCCAAGAGAGACTCAAGCTCTAGCTGCAATGAGTCCAATTCATCCATCCCAATAGGTTCATCAGCAGAGCGAGCTGCGATTGCAGTGAAACGAGGTAGATGTACAGCATTATCTTGTATCTTTATGTATGGTATAGGGCAGAGTTCTACCTTAGTTTTACCAGCAGATATGGCACCTGGTATTTTCGCAGGTTTGTTGTAGGGTGAAATGCCTGGACTTGAGGGTTTTCCACTATCGTGGCCTTTGCTAGCAAGCCTCCCCTTGCTGTTATGGTGCATTCTCTTTCCCAACATTTTGTTTCAATCAAATTTACCCGCGAAAACACTCGCACAAAAACATAACAAGCGTCAACGTTCTTGTAGTATAATATAATATTGTTCAACCTAATTAGTATTATATGCAGGCACAATCTGGTGTTCAGATTTCAGTTGCATCAGTTTATTTGCACTATAAAGAAATAATTAACACGAATAAATAAAAATCACTACGATAAAAACCACCACGACAAAATGGCGAACTTCTTTTTAATCACAGATTCACAGACAGACTACGTCTACGTCTCTACAATAGCCATAGCCAATAAAGCCATAGTTTATAATGTTGCCGTTTAACTAAAAAAACATGAAAAAAGCAGAGCAATAAAATTGTCAAAAGTCAAAATACATTTGCAATGTTGACTATCATCAAAAGATATAGATTAGAAGAATGCGAAAAGTATGTAAAATACAGATGAATTTTGTCCTAATTTCCATAGAACGAAACTTGAAAAATATTGATTTCTATTTGCTTTTTTACATGTAGCATCTTTCTGTAAAGCATTTACGAAGCATAGGATGATTAGTTTGATTCGCATTATCCTTATAGCAAATCCACATTGGTTTTTAAAAGTAAGTTATTTTATTTCAATTATTTAGAAGTAGTAAGCATAATGTTTAGTTTTTTTTGGGTATTTTGCAAATTGCAAATTACTTTATAACATAAAATTTAAGTTCTAAAATCATGTATTAGTAACTTCAAAAACTCTCAAGTAATGTCAGTTTTGACAAAAATGGTGCGTTGGTCGTTCGTTCGGTGCTTTCTTCACGTTTAACTTATTAGTGTGAAGTTCTTCTGATTTAATATGGTTTTGTGTTGAGAATTTAGATACAAACTGAATGTAGCACTTATAGGAGGTTGAATGAAAGTGATATGTTTACAAAATAATGCACAATTTTTATCAGAAATGAGTGGCGTCTGATTATAAGGGCGTTCACTGATGTAATTCCTGTATAATGGGAGGCCAGCCTTTGAATTGCCCTCTTTGTTGCAATACTACTTTTGCTTCGAAACAATCTCTACTTGAGCACTTGACGAATGCTTTAGAGAATGTATATTGTCCTGTCTGTAACTGTAAATGCACCTCATTGCCACACCTTGTAGAACACTTGGCTCAGGATAATTGCCAGCCAGCTAACAATGTACATATTATATTCGAGCGGCAAACAGATGAGAACAACATTGAAAATTCATCAGTTATTGGGAATTCTCAAATTAAAGTATATAAGAATGGTAAGGCTAAATATCAGCATTTTTGCACTGTATGTGAAATGAGATACAGTAGCCCACCCCTAAGGAGACCCACTGACCAGTATTAATGTACCAGCTTTAGCCCTCGACTTTGTATGCGCATGTCCCGTCTTTTCCCATTGCCATAGGAATTTCGGAAAATCTTCTCTTAGTGCTCCCCTAAACTCCCCACAGAACCTTATGTCAAATTTCAGCTTTCTACAATCAGTAGTTTCGGCTGTGCGTCAGTCACCAGTAACTGAAGAGTTTAGGTATATATACTACTAGCTTCTACCAGCGGCTTCGCCTGCATGATAATCGGCAATAGGGAGGTTTTTTATTTGTATTGTAACTACACCTACCTACACCGACCCTGCACTTACCCTACACCTACCCTACACCTACCCTATACCTACCCTACACCTATCCTACACCTACCCTACACCTACCCTTCACCTACCCTACACCTACCCTACACCTACCCTACAACTACCCTACAACCTACCCTACACTTACCCTACACCTACCCTACTACCCTAACCAGCCCAAAAAATACTATGACATGTTTCTGGTTTCCTGGTACTTGATGTTTTTGGTCTCCTGGTACTTGTGAATCTGTAGTACTAAGGCAGCAGCGGCTCTGAATTTCCACTTCCTCCTCAGTCTTCATTGATCCATGCCACTTACCGGGATAAAAAGTAGCATATGTCTCATTCCAGGATATGAACTACATGTGTGCCAAATTTCATCCATTCATTCATTCATTCATTCTTCAGCCGTTTTGGCCTGATTGTTACACAAACATACAAACATTCACATTTATAATATTAGTAGGACTATTTATATTGAATAAGCCTATTTGAAATTGCTAAACAATTAACTATTTCATATCAATTCTTCTGTATCAAATTCAATAAGAGGTGTGCCAAGAGGAAAGGCAGCTGTGCTTCCTATCAGCCACCAACAATTAGAATGGTCATTAACAAATGAGTGGTCATTAAAATTAATACTGTTCAGGATTTATATACTACCTTAACTGTAGTACAGACAGTTCACTTTTTATTGGAATTATAACTAAAATAATAATAAATAGATTTAACATAATAAGAGGTTTCTTCAAACTTTTGCCTACATATAAATAAAGATGCTGCACCCTGTTATTGTATCAACACTCTTGTGAAAAATGTATCAAGGTTTTACATTATTTAGAGACCTAGTTATTATTTCTATTGGAATAAAAAAGCTTTTTATTAAATTAACTTCATGGTAGACATAATATGAATATAATTAAACATTTTATTCTCATCTGTCTATACTTCAATACTAATATAATAAAGCTGAAAATTCCTACAGGAATGGGAAAAAATGGGATATGCGCATATGAAGTCGCGGGCAGAAGCTAGTACATACAATATAATAAAGCTGAAGGGTTTGTTTGTTTGAATGCGCTAATCTCTGGAACTACCAGTCGGATTTGGATAATTATTTTTGTGAATGATAGCCACATTTACGAGGATATACGGGAACAGGATATTCCTACAGGAATGGTAAAAAACGAGATATGCGCATATGAAGTCGCGGGCAAAAACTAGTACATACAATATAATAAAGCTGAAGAGTTTGTTTGTTTGATTGCGCTAATCTCTGGAACTACCAGTCGGATTTGGATAATTATTTTTGTAAATGATTGCCACATTTACGAGGATATACGGGAACGGGATATTCCTACAGGAATGGTAAAAGACGGGATATGCGCCTACGAATCCGCGGGCAAAAGCTAGTACATACAATATAATAAAGCTGAAGAGTTTTTTTGTTTGAATGCACTAATCTCTGGAACTACCAGTCGGATTTGGAAAATTCTTTTTGTAAATGATAGCCACATTCATGAGGAAGGCTATAGGCTATACAGGAACGGGAAATTCTTACGGGAACAGGACGAAACGGGATATGCACGTACGAAGTCGCGAGCAAAAGCTAGTACCCCTATAAAACTAAACTATGTTCTTTGTATTTTACAGAATTACACACTGATGGAACTCAGTTTGCAACAGAACAATCTTATGAAGCTCAAGTGGACCCGAATGATGCCAATAAAATGTATGTGGAATTATTTAGCAAACAGTTGAAACCGTGCCTTCAAACTCGAGAATTTAAACTGGTGAAGGAAAATGGGGAGAGCCGGTACATGATTGTCACACCAGATGATCCCGACTTGAGTGCAGGAAACACAATTGTTACAAAACAAAATGTTGATGGTACTATATCTCTGACTACAGTTAAAGGTAATGAAGCAAATTATAGTATTTTTTATTACAGCAACAACAATAAAAACCTAGTAACTGTCCCACTGCAAGGAAAAAATAGAAATAAAGGGGTTCAAACATGTTTGTATGCAAGCTGACATAGCCACCCCTCATTTTATTTTTTAGAGGACATTAACAAAAAATGTTAGAAATATGGTGTGTTAATTTTAGAGATATTTGGAGATGAAGTCGCCATGTGATAACAATAATTAAAAATTAACATCTTTTTAAAAACTTAATTTCCAGATATGAATCTGGATTCAGAGACTTTAATTACACCAGACACTGGACACGAAAATCAGGAAGAAACTCAAGAAGAGAGCCAGGAGGAGATCTACAGCTGCAACACTTGCAAAGTGTCCTTCTCATCTGTCATAGAGCACATACAGAACTACCACAATGATCAGGATGTTGTTGTTGAGGTAACTTTGTTCTTAAAGAAATATAAGTAGGGTTCAATTTACATTGCATCTTCAAATAAGAAGAATCTCGAAAGGTCGAATTCGAATCGGAATGCATGTGAATTCAAAAGGATCCGCGCTAATTTTCGTGAATGCGAAATGAATTTTTCGAATCGCTTTTTGCGCTGCTGCTGTTTTGAGAACCCATAAAAATTATTTGGTAGACACTATGCCCGTTTTACTTGCAATTAATTTGTGCATTATTCAATAGACCTCAGAACTTCAAAATGCAAAAAAAAAACTTCTCTTCCACTACAATATAAAATCGTTACAGCTTGAATCAACCACTGGGTAAATAAATACTATTTTGGGATAACAGCTTAGCAACTAGTCTCCCACAACCGGGTAGATGACTAAAAAAATCTAATTAGTCCTTCAGATAGATTTTAGACACGTATTTTTGCATTTTTCACGTAAGCAAAAAATTAAAACAATACAGTGCGTTGAAAACTCATGTGACGTCACGTGTAAGTACACTTTTTACATACACATGACGTCACAAGCCACACTCCTGATCTTTGATGCGTTTTATCTTCGTCTTTTTTTTATTGATTTGATTTTAAAGCAAAAAATACGTGTCCAATATTTTTCGATATATACTAAATAGAATCATAATTATGTTTTTAAACCAATTCCTGGTTTAAAAATAATATGATATTTAGTCCGTCAGCTTCATCTCTATAATGATGTATCAAATAATGAAATCTTTATAGTTCGTAAGGCACTTTAAATCGACCTGCCTATCCATTTCCCAACTGCGTGAGTCATCGCGAAGAAATAAAAATGCTTAAGTATAAAATTCTAGGAGCCAATAGAAGAGGGTCATAGCGAGTCAGTATCTCTAGAATATGAAACAACAATGGAGAGTGAAGACATATTGGTGATGGACAAGCAGGCTCCCCGTCGCGTCATCACTGACACTGGCGATATTGTGGAGGAACCTCTCGTGTTCAAAGCCGATGATCAAACCTTGAGTAAGGATGTTTTATTTATTATATTAAATAGGTATGATAGAAAAGGGTGTGTATGACGCTAGCATGCGCTACAGTTGACAGGGAATATTGGAAGAAGTAAACATCTTCCTCATAGTGTAACCATGACCAGTTCAATCATACGTCAATAATAATTCTATTTTCAGCTCAAACGCAAGAACAAAGTAAGCCGGGGGAAGGTAAACTGCGCGTCATAACGAATCGTTTACTGCAAGTGGACAAACTTTGCGACAGCGTCATCAAAGATGCCATCCAGGCTGACGGAAAAGGTAATTTGAACACAACTTCCGATATTTTGTTTTCGAAAAAGTAACTTAAATTCTTAACCATAAAGTTCAGTTTCTGATACAGCTAAAATATTCTTGTGCCATTTTCAGTACAACTAGGTTGTCATTCTAAAATCAACATCCACATTGACATAATATATTATTTGATATTTCGTAAAGTGGAAAATTAAACATGGAAAAGAAAAGCTATAAAGTAAATTTGTAAACATAATATCTTCTACCTTATTTCAAAGTAGGCTAATATTAATTTTTTTGAACTCTGCTTCAGAAGCTTTCTTTCTTGCAAATTGTAAATGCTCCCTGAAACGGTCAACAGCTAAACATTGAGTAGGTAATGTTGTCTTTTTTTTTTAAAACTTCTCGTAGCTATAGTGTCTGTTTTACTGATTGGTGATTAAGAAGGTAAGAATATTGATTTGTAGCAAAATTTTTCGAAACATTAATAAACTTTATCTATTTCATGCTCACCGACCCACCATTCGGTAAGACTTGAATATGGGCATGACCTTACAAGCCACTAGTATGTTTTTAGGATGAGGTTTTGATCGAGTGAAAACAAGAAACGACCAATCAATGATATAAATTATGTTAAAATACTCAGCGCGCTTTCGCGACCAAGTTTTTAATGGAAACGTAATGCTAGCGCTATTCAGAGGCGGCGTAAGGCGTGGGCGACGTGGGCCACCGCCTACGGCCTCGCGGTCCAAGGGGCCTCGCGCCTGGAAGGCCCGCGAACGCAAATATAGATATAATGACTCATCTAGCAATAAATAATAAAAAACCGGCTAGCAAGTATCGGGCAATACTAACCTACCACATTCGTTTTTAAAGATAATGAAGATGACTTTGCACGATGGGTCGTACAAGTGTGCTGGATTGGAGGCTTGAAAGGCGACAAGATACTGTCACTGTGAAGAAGGTGCTACCGTGTTGGAAGTATTTAAATGAAAATACTATTTCCACTATCGATAGTAGCGAGTGCTGTCCCTGCAAAACTGAGCCAAGTCCAGTGTGTCGTACTGATTGGGAACTGGAGGGAACTCAAGTGGGAACTGACTTGTTTGGACCCACTGACCTGTTTTATATGGAACTTTGTCGTCAGTTTCACCCTGCTTAGTAGGCGTAGAACGGTACTCACTACGGTATTCTTTATTTTAAAAAAATAGAAAACTTTAATCGCGCGTATTACAAATGGTTATTGCCGGTTGTTAAAACATATTCGAAACAAATGCACAATTCTTCTAATGGACACGGACATAAAAAAAATTACAAAAATTATAGAAAGCAAGGGATCTTAACTATGGCGCTCGGCCATTACCTAAACAATAATAACAATATTGACAATGAAACCTGAAAGTTCCCGAGCGTCCAAACATCTGGCTACTTTCTAAGCATATGTTCTTAAGTAAATGGTATTTGTTTCCTAAAAATAACATGTGGTTAACTTGTGTGCGGCTGTCCTGCACAATGACAATGAAGAAGGTTGCATTTTTAAGAATAAAAATTTGAGTATATTCCCGTTGTCCCCTTAGGCCATTTCCCCGTTAAAGGGGACAAAAGGAATTTAATGAAATAATTAAAATTACTTCCCGTTGTCCCCGTTAATTTATTGTAATAATTATATATACTTTTCAAATGAGTAGTAATTAAATGTTTAGCAATTATAAAAATTTGGTGAGCCACAAGAAAACAGCATTTAAATAATTTCGGCATACAAAGATTTTGTTTGCAATTAAAAAAAACAGGCAGCAATCCTTGTTATGCAAATAATTTTGATAAAAAGGTCAAAAATTAAATCATAAATAGGCAGCTTACAATAACATGAGTTTGGATAATAAACATTCAGTCCACAAAATAACTACTTGATCAGCAAGATTTCATGATTGATCAGCAGAGAAAACGTGTCTATAAGCAATTAGGTTATTTATGGAACTTACATAAAAAAAGGTTAATTGTTTTAAAAAATGTTTAGGTTAGATTAGGTTAGAACTGTGACCTCCTACGCACGAGCCGAGCGAGCAAAGCGAGCGATACCGCGGTAGCGGCCAGCGAATGCCAGAAACGACTATTAGATCATATAGAAAGAAATACGGAAAAATAAGGCTACCCGAAACTGAACTAGTTAGACGATATTATAATAATAATATCGTCTAACTAGTTCAGTTTTTATTTTTTATTTTTTTTTTTATTGGGAAATCATCAAATGACCCCTCCCGCTCTGGGTGGAGCGGCAGGGAGTGTCAGACTTCTACTGACTAAAACCCACCCATGCTCCTCTTAGTGCCTTTTACGTTCCAGGGCCGCGGTAACTCTTTCGAACAAATCCGCAACCCTGGTAGGCTCTGGCCTTAACGGGCCCCGACCCATGCTGACGACTGCTGGTTTGGCGCGCGTAGAACACAGCGCGCCGTCAACCCGGGCCTGTTCTGATCGGACGGCGAGCTAGCCATTGCTCGCCGTCCACAGGCATCAGTCACTGCGCCATGCTCAGGAGCATCAGTTCCTGGGCGGCGCAGTGGCTGACGTTCAACAGGAGGGGGTGAAATGGGGCCATTACTGGCACTCCATTTCAGCCCCCTCCGGAGCCCGTTGTAGGGGCTCTACTGCGGCTGTTGCAGTAGCAGCAGCCGCAGTGGAACCGGCTATGGCGGTGGCGGCGGTCGCGGCAGAGACGGCGGTGGCGGAGGGCTTTCTCCTATTTCCGGCTTTGGCGGGTGGGGCGCAGGCCCTACCCCCAGCCCAGTGGTCGGCCGGCTTGCCAGCTGCCGCACAGACTACGCAGTGCGGCGCGGCGTCGCAGGAGCCGGCCCTGTGACCGGGCTGACCGCAGCGGTAACATAGACCGCTGCGGTCCACCTCCGAGGTGCATTGAGCTCCTACATGGAACTAGTTCAGTTTCGGGTAGCCTTATTTTTACATATTTCTGATGTACGTTAAGGGGACAACGGGAAATAAATTTAATCACGTCCCGCTGTCCCCGTGACGGGGATATGGCATACGGAGGCAACGGGAATAAAAAAAAAAAAATTTGAGTATCAAAAAAATTTTTCTTAACAAAATCCGTCCTCTTGCGTCATTCATCAGGGGGCCTCGCAAAATATATCTTGCCCACATCAAATTTAGGTCTTGCCCCGCCACTGGCGCTATTTACGCTGAAGCACGTTATAATAATATGTATTATTCATTTCCCGGAACCACATTCATTTTTTTACGGTCCTTAAGTCCGAATGAAAATACGGAACCATAAAATCACTTGTGTCTGTCTATGTGTCACAGTCTTTTTTCTCGGAATCTATCTTTTTTTTTTTAAACTTTGCCCCACACTAGAAATTTCTCCTGTACCATGGGTGCGTTTACAAACATACATATAAACTCACACAAACATATCTATCCGTTTATGGCATCAGTTTATCTTACACTCTTTATACAGAGAATAAAAAATAAATGAATATTGGGTTAGCATTATTATTCACATTTTACAGTTTTAAGTTCATAAGTAATGATAATATATTTTTTGTTGTTGTTAAATCAGACAATGTATACATTGTGGGTTAGTCTGTTATATATGGAATAGTTAATAAAATCGATTTGAGAATAATGTTATGTATCAACCAGTTACGAAATATTGTCTCCATTAATTTGATTTTACGATTGATGTGTTAATTTTATGAACATTTTCTTTTTATGTTTGAATAATGGTGCTCACATATTTTTTATTCTTTATGCAGCCACGACACAAGTTTTAGGTGAGCAAATTATATTATTGCTGTATTTAATTACCTATTATATATGCGCAATTTGGTGGTGAAAACTCTTTACAATAAGTACCTATGCATTTTGACAGCCAAGTATTTAAATTAGATCACTTGTCAGTAGGACTGGTAAACGAGTAGTCTGAGGAACGTAGCGCGAAAGTCACGCAATTCTCTTCACTGTCTTTTCACTAAAATGAAAATAAACAGACAAAGACCATTTGTAAATAAGGGAAATATTTTTTCTTTGTTGTACAGATAAAAGCGGTCCTTACCACAAGGTAATTGTCAAAGAGGTGCCAACGGACAGCGGGTTCGCAGTCAAGATGTATCAATGTTTAGCTTGTGACATATCTGTCACCAATTTGGATGAGTTCAAAATACATCCTTGTAAAATATGTAAGTACTGAAAATAGCCCGCTTCGGCTTAGCTGTAGATCTGCAGATCGCTGAAGACTGAATTGGACTGTCAAATCGTTTCAGATGATCTAAAAACCGACTGACGCCCGTGGTGATTGAGGTGCTACCTAACACTAGGTGGCACCTCAATATGAGCGCGCTGTTGAATTTTCAACTAACAGCGCTGAGCCGAACTTTGTAAATCCGTCGTCTAGTGTTAGTGAAAACGGAAATGATTCAACCAAATCGAAACACGAAGCATAATACTGAGTAATTTCATAATTGAAAAGTCCTCTATGCACTTTTAATTAAATCTAACACTGCTGATTGCTTTTAGTAAAATACCCGTGCCTGTACTGTCCTGTGGCGTATGAAAATTCAAAATCTCTGTGTGCACACATGAAAGCGCACAAAATTAAAACAGGTATGTGCACTAATGTAATTTTTATTATTGCATTAAATTTAGTACAACAATATGTCCTCTACTAGACGGATTTGACTATAACACCTGTGTTCGTTTTACAAGGTCTTTTGTAAACTGATATCGGCGAACCAGTGGCACGCATGCGCAATGCCTGTTATCATTTATATCTTTGTACTTGAGCCTATAATAAAATGACCACTGACTAGCAGACTGAGAGAGACATTAGGATTGCTGTACCTACTAATTCTGCCGTCATAAGAAAAAAGGACGTATCTGCAAAAAACGAAGTGACTGATATCCGACCTTAATTTATTCTCTTAATGTCGGAAATGGTATACTTCGTTTTTTGTAGATACGTCCTTTTTTCTTATGGCGGCAGAATTTCGGTTTACAAAGGGTTTTGAGTTAATCGCTTCAAGCTTTATTTTGTGTGTGTTAAATAGCTGGGTAAGTTCGTTCTTTGGCGGCATGTCATAGCAACATTTAATATTATTAAAATAAAATTACACGATCGACAAAGAAAGGTTCGCCGTCCCTGGTAAAGACAAATGAAAGATCTAAACGATGACTATGAATAGGGACCAATTCAAATTGTGTTAACAATCCTTACGTGCTTTGGATACTAAAAAAACCGGAAAAGTGCGAGTCTGATTCGCGCACGAAGGGTTCCGTATCTATGAAAAAACGGCAAAAAAATCACGTTTGTTGTATGGGAGCCCCACTTAAATATTTATTTTATTTTGTTTTTAGTATTTGTTGTACAGCGGCAACAGAAATACATCATCTGTGAAAATCTCAACTGTCTAGCTATCACGGTTCATGAGATACAGCCTGGTGACAGACTGACGGACGGACAGACGGACAGTGGAGTCTTAGTAATAGGGTCCCGTTTTTACCCTTTGGGTACGGAACCTTAAAAACGAAACATAAAAACTTAAAAAAAAATCTATTATTAAGTAATTTTCATCATCGCCCTTATCCCATGTTACTTGGGGTTGTCGCAACACGTTTTTTTCTTCACAGCTTTATATTTCTCGCACAGCTGACGGATAGCTAAAATGGCACCCGTTGTACCCCGACCAGGCATTCTTTGGGTTGTTATCCGAACTGATTCTGTGAGATTTTACTCTCTTCTGTCAGCCGCCTTTCAACAACTATTTCCCAAGCTTTCATACTATGTGACATTAGCTTTATTTCTCTATAGTTGTTGCACTCCAGCACATCACCTTTGTTCTTGAAGATAGACCAACGAACTGTTGCACCACTCATCCTTCTTCATGTATGACTTTTTCCAGCTGCAACTTATTGAAGAATAAAACTAACCACGTCCATCCACTTAAATGTTCCCGTGTGTCTACCCGTAATGATTTCCTGAAACGCAAGAAGGAACACAGATGGGTTTTAGTCAGTAAGACTCAGGTCTTACTGACTAAAACCCATCTGTGTTCCTTCTAAAACCAGTCTGTCACTTGATGATTTTCCATCGATATAAAAAAAAGATATTTTCCTCATTCATCAGTCTTTCAAAATAGCCTATCTATCCTTAATCTTTTCATCCTCCGATACAAGCAATCCAGCTTCATCCCTTACACATCTTATCCGACAAACATCTTTCGCCTTCCTCTCTCTGGCTCTAGCAACACAATTCTGATCAAATTGTTTTTTTATTGCTTTGTTTTAGAGGCTGTCGTCACTGGGCCCATATCGTACGAATGTTCTGTGTGCTGCACAGTCTTCCCAACTAACAAGTCTTTGAAACTTCACAAACGAATGCACGATCCAGTCAAGTAAGTAGTAGTAATAAAATTTGATTTTCGATTATTGAATAAAAGCGTTAAAAATGCTATGTTTATAGAGCCATCATCATTTTGAAATACTAATTCCTTATGAATCCAACAGATCTCGCCCCATAGAGCCTCCGATTGAAAACACGGACGGTTCAGAAGTGAGTGAAGGCAGATACCACTGTACGTTCTGCAACAAAATGATCCCCAATGACTACAAGATTATCCACCAGAACTCGCACAAAACCTCGGAGAAAATGAACTGCGGGATCTGTAATAAGAAGTTCACATCCATAGAGTATCTGGAGATGCATACCAATGTACATAATGTAGAAAAGGTAGGTTTATTTTCAACGTTATGCCTATTTCAAAACTAAGTTACAACACGATTACCTACCTTTTAAACAGACTTCAAAAAAAGGCGGAGGTTCTCAATTCGGTTGTATTTTTTTAAATATTTTAAACCTCTTATCTCCGTCATGTCCGATTTGAAAAATGCTTCTATAAGATCTAGTCCTAATAAAAAGCGAACATTTGTCTTGGGAAACCCAACGGCGTCCTCTGTCGGAGCGACGTTGTATTCGGGATTAGGAGAAGGCCTAAGGCTCGGCGTCCTAATAGGAAGCGATCATAATCGCATTCTGCTAGGACAATGCAACGGCTGAAACACACATGAATTTTATACTAAGGTATGTCTAATCCAAGACACTTTTTACAGGCGCCAATGAACAATCAAGATAAGAATCTACCATACAATTGTGTGTATTGCAACAGAAGATTTGCTAGGCCGCACGAAAAGGTGAAACATGAAAGGATACATACAGGTATGAACTTATTTTAACAATGATTTATTTAATCAATGCAACGTAAGTGAAAATGATAACAGCCTCTCGGATCGATCTTCAAGGTTAAGCAACGCTTGCCAAGGTCAGACCGTGGAAGGGGGTCACCCTTCCACGGTCTGACCTTGGCAAGCGTTGCTTATGCTATATGCTTATCTTAGCACACCTAGATTCCCCCTTGGCTCGGAAAGCACGTTATGCTGTTGGTCCCGGCTGTCATTTGTAGATCTTTGACAGTTGTTATAAGCCAAGAAATCTGACACCAGTCTTACCCAGCTACTGGTTTTACAAATTTCCGTGCGGTCAAGCGATTTTAGGGTAGTAGGAAGCCCCATTATTATTAGTGTTAATGTATAATCCGTGGTGCTTGGCAACTGGGATTAACCCAGTTGCGTAGTGTGAGTTTTTTAACGTACTCGATCGCGTTAACGTAAACGTTCGCTTATGTCAAATTGTATAGAAAAAAAACAGGTTGTCCGTGAGTGTCACCAGACGGCGCATATTCAGTTTCAATACAAATTGACGTTTACGCTAACGCGGTCGAGAACGTTAAAAAACTCACACTAAGGCCACTGCCTCCTGCTTAATAAGGAGGGAAGTGGAAATTATATCTTTTCCTACTCCTCCGCTGTTATTTTCTGATTAATTTCGTTGCGGGATCCAAGACATTTGAATCATTTCTCCGGGACTTGTCGAGCTTCATTGACTCGTCGTTTTTCTGGTGCGAAAAACGCCGAGTCACTTGATTCTGGCTTTGGTTACTGGTTTGTGGAGTTCAGATAAGCAGTCGCTACACTTGAAGTACTGATACTCGTCTGCATCCGGTTAGACTGGAAACGGCCTGGCATATTTACTGTAGCGTAAGAAACACATAGTGACATAGCTTAAGACAAGTTTTTTCAAACTGCCTTATGAAATCTAATCTAATTTAGCCCGTTATGTCCCACTGCTGGGCAAAGGCCTCCCTCTCCCTTTTCCACACACATCTGTCCTCTGCCATTGCGGGCTAGTCTTTCCGGTAAGAGTCGAGTTCGTCTCTCCACCTTCGCCTAGGTCTACCGCGATGTCGCCTAGCCTTGTAAGGGATCCACTTAGTGGTTCTGTTAGCCCACAGCTCATCAGACATACGATAAACGTGTCCGGCCCAATCCCACTTCCCGCAGCCGCTTTCAGCAGCCTTCCGGGTAACATCCGTGATTTTAGTCTTGGCGCGCAGCACCGTGTTCCTTACACGGTCCGAAATTCGAACTCGTAGGATACTGCGCTCCATAGCTCTTTGGCAAACCTCGAGTCTGGACCTCTGCTGAAGTGTCAAAGACCAGGTTTGTGCACCGTACGTGAGTATGGGAAGAATGCACATGTCCATAATTCTCCGTTTGAGGCATAGCGAGAGATCTCCTTTGAGAAGATCCTTCATTGTTGGGATGCATGAAGGAGCCTCCTCGTGTAGCGCAATTTGTTCCATCAGACACTCAACTGAACCGAGCGCTCGGCGCATCCTGGACAGTCTCACCTAACACCTTATAAGACTGGCCAATCCTTCCCTTGCGGTGGTAGGGCTAACGCCCGCCTGGTTCGCGACCACCCTCCCACCGGAGTTCGGCGTCAAGCAGCCTGCTGTGTTTCGTCGACGCGTGGAAGTACCAGTGCCTCAGGGCATCTTCTGGGCACGCTCGCTTTCATCATGGACCTCATCTATCGCTTTCCATCAGGCGTGATCGAGGTCAAGAGCTAGCCCATTCATAAATAAAAAAAAAAAAAAAAAAAATTGACCAAAAGCTCCTCCAAGCGCTTTCGGTGCGTCGAGCAACTTTTTTATCTTGCCGCACCTGAAAGGAAACTATTTGGCCTAGATAGATGGAATCCTGGACATGTGCAATCTCCTCACCCTCAATGTACAGTCTCCTTTTAATGCTGTTGGTCTTTGACATATTCATCCTAAGTCCAATCCCGAGGCTTGCCTTGTGCAAATCTGCGAGCATGCTACCCAAGTCTGCTGCCGAAGAAGAGAAAAGTACGATGTCATCGGCGAAACGGAGGTTTGATAATCTCTTACCACCGATGACTAATCCTTTTTCTGCCCAATCTTGTGCCAAGGATTTAAATACTTCCTCCAGAGTGGCAGTAAAGAGCTTTGAGGACAACGGGTCTCCCTGCTTAACTCCTCTTTTGATTGGGAAGGATGGTCCTGCAAAGTTCACTTTGAAACTTTACTATGAGTGTAGATGGTCCTAAGTATGTTAATGTAGGTAGGTTGAATTTTCTGGTTGATTAGAGCGGTGAAAAATGCATCATGGTTAATGCTATCGAATGCCTTTGCATAATCAACGAATGCCAGATACAAAAGTGTATTGAACTCATTGCACTTTTCAATAAGTTGGTTAAGGGAGTGCAGGTGGGTCCGTGGTAGAAAGGGCTCGTCTGAATCCAGCTTGTTCGTTATGAAATACTTGTACCTTATAAAATAATTATTCTAAATCATAAAAAAAACTTTGCAAAAATTTTTTTGCAAATAGTAATATATGTAATATAATAACAAACTAAATGTGGAATATTCGAATCTTTCAAAATAATATTTCAATGCGTATTCACAAGCTATCCTTTGATCTTTCCGATCATAACAACAGTAGGCGTAAGTCATATTTTAGCGGTAAGTTATTGTTAAACAAAGAGAGTAAGACAAAGAAAGTTGTTAACTGTTCAATCATTCATTAATTATTATGCATCAATTTTTTCACCCAATATATAACACTAGATATGTTACAGCCAACTAGCATAATCAGCCGTTCCATTAAAAGCCTAGCCTTTTCATTGAACTGCGCCATTTAATCAGCGACATATATAAGTGAAATGGGCAAGTCATTAAACTATTTTGAACAAAATATATCAGTTAGGTCGCTGAAAAATCGAATCATCCAATTAATAACGGCTGATTAAGCTTATTTGCTGCGACAGATATATGGTGACTTTTAATTGCAATCTTGCATGGGCTGAAAGTACTTATTAAACAACTTAATAATCCTGAAAGATAAAAATTCTTCTGTTCAGTACATTTATGTTCAGAAAATCAACAAAATGTGGGACACAGCTGATTACCCAATTTTTAAAACTAGCAGTGGATACAGGACAAACTTTTAATTCAGTAGCTGCAAAAATGTTCGGCTGAAAGTACTCTTACACAAGGTATTCAGAAATATAAAAAAAATCTTCTGTTCATATATGTTCATGTAACTCCACAAAATTTAGGGAACAGCTGATTTTTTCCCAATTTGCACGATCTGGAAGATTGACAATGTACAGTTCTCGTCAAATAACTTTGCCCCTCTGAAGTTGGCTACGAGTGGCTGCGTAGTAGTCAAAATTATGAACAAACTGCAACTGCGCATGCGCAAGAGTCATGGGGGCGGGGATTAATTTTATGTCTCAGTCGCTAGTTTACGTTCGATGCATGCTTGCGTCCCGCTTGCTCCCGTCTACGTGACTGCACCTGCGCGATTTTTGCAAATGACTAACTTCAGAGGGGCAAAGTTATTTGACGATAACTGTAGGTGCATAATTATATCAAGAGTCACGTGTAAAGAAAAATAACTCGTATTGTGTAGGTGAGAAGCCCCACTCCTGTGAGATCTGCGGCAAATCCTTCCGTGTGTCGTACTGTCTCACACTGCACATGCGCACGCACACCGGCGCGCGGCCCTACGCCTGCCCGCACTGCGGAAAGAGGTAAGTAATACTTGATTTATTTGTCGATTTAAAATGGTCCCTTAAGCTCAGTGTTATAAGTTCAGTTTTGCTCCATCGTTTTGAAATTACGCTACAAATAAGTAGTCCTTTGTTCTTACTTGGCGCTATAATTACAATCTGTTCTGCAATTTTACATTTTATTTTTGTATTGCATAAATAATGATTTTGTTACGTTCAACTAAAGCCCAAGTATGTATTGCTGTCAATAACTGTTTGGCGTTCACCGCTTCATAAGTGTTATCGCTGGGAAAAAAGCGACGCAACAGCTGCTCAGTAGCATATTGCTGTTTATCATATACTGCCTTCTTCCCGCTGCTTCGCTTTCCCGTACCGTATCCAGCGGGAATCAGGGTGCATTTCTTCGTGATAAAAAGTAGCGATAGTTCGGATTAGCAGTTTCGGAGTGGTTCCCTGCATGATACAAACTCCCAATCAAAATTTGTACTCTCTTCAGAACATTATTCTGGTAAAGACTTGATGGAGATGTAAAAAAATCTTTTTCCATAAAAAATTTCGTTTTGAAATATGTTGAGTTGAGTGAAGAGCATGAATCCTTGATTGTGCTCGAGACAGGCCTACTGTTTAACTGAGGCGGTGCCTATAGTAAAACCATTGCGATGGAGAGATTTTGTTGAGAGACGTCCTTCACGACATCCTCCCGCAGCTGTCTGAGGCACTCTCTCAGTTAAGCGATAGACTTGAGAAACCACCACTAAAACGGTCATGGTGGCGCGTCACGCGTCGTTGCCACTATGACCATTTAGGTCCGGCGCCCACTGGCGACGCGACACGGCAAAGGATTTTAGTAATATAATTTGTATAAAGATTTCGAATCTTATTTAACACTGTTAACACTCACATTTCATTGACACGTCACAGCCTGCTACGGTCTCCTTCGGCACGTTGGCATACCGAAATGTGAATGCTAAGCATGATTAAATAAGATCTCAAGTCATTTGAGCTTTCTAAAATTCCTTGTCCGTACCGCCAGTGGACGACGGCCCCTATGTCGCGACGTAGCCGAAACTAGTTTCTGCCAGCGGTTTCGCCCGCGTGAATGTTAAAAGTATCCCAAGGAAGCCTACTACCGTGATAAAAAGTATCCTATGTTCTAATCTAAGAAATAATCTATCCGTCTGCCAAGTTTCATCCAAATCCATTCAGCCATTATGATGTGAAGAGTTAACAAACATACAGACAGAATTACTTGCGCATTTACAATATTAGTATGGATTTCTATTTCCTAGGTTTAAAGCACACAGCGTGTACAATCATCATTTGCTGACACATTCAGAGGTGCGCGCCTACAAGTGTCCGTTCTGCCCCAAAGCGTTCAAGACGTCCGTGCAACTAGCGGGACACAAGAACTCGCATACCAAGCCGTTTTCTTGCCAACATTGCAATAGGTGAGTGGAAAGAACTATTTAGATGCCGGGTAAATTATGTGACTTTTTTTTTGTAACTATTCACAACCGACAGAATTCAGGACGATTTTTTAGCTCGAGCCCACTTTGTATAGGTAGTTGCAGGAAGTGAAATATACCTACATAAAAAAATTGATCCCTTTATTTTGAGTTCGTCAGGATATCTGTTCCCACATTTTTCAAATGAAGAAACGAAGGAACAAGATAATCATTACAAATGTTGCTAATGACAGTCGCAGTAAAATAGTTACATATACTTATAGTTACAGTTACTACTTTTGTTTTACTGTCTTATTTCATTTCGAATATCATAAAACTCGTACCTAGAACTGACGACGTCTCCCTTTTCCAGGCCATTCGCATCCTTATACGCGGTTCGGGTCCACACTGAAACGCACGCGCGTCAGAACAACCTAAAGTTTTCATGCGAACTATGTGGCGCTAGCTACGCCCGAGCCTTCGCATTAAAAGACCATATCAAGCAGACGCATAGCCAACAAGAACAGCAGACGGTGAGTCTATCATCATCATCAAGAACAATTATACTAGTGCCATAATGTCCTAGGTACTAGGACTGAGATACCGTCAGCAAAACAGTGTAACTTGCAACAAGAATATTTTTTTCAACACACTCGAAAACTGGCTCCTACTCCACCGCTTTTAGGCATTAAATGAAGTGAATTACTAAGCAAATATTATGTTTATATGAAATTTCATTTATATTTTCGAGTAAGTGTGTTAAAAAGCGTCGTTTGATGCACGTGGACATTTTTCATTGCACTTTCTCGGCTCCATAACGGCCTCGCATTCGGCTCAAAATGTAATATTTCCACCTCTAATATCGGAACGGCAAGGCAATGCCTTGACCACTGTTTCAATGGAGCTGTCTCAGCCAATAAGCTTAATCAGCCGTTTAACTGGTGGCCTAGCCTTTTCATTTAAATGCCGCCGATTTTTCAGCAACATATGTGACATCTTTAGTTCAATATCGTTCGATGACTGCCCATGTCACTTATGTCGCTGATTAAAATGCGCAATTCAATGAAGATGCTAGCTTTTAATGAAACGGCTGATTAAGCTAGTTGGCTGCGATAGAGCTATTATATTGGTCAATTCATACAGAAAAGCATCAAGCAAAGAAAATATAGATGGCAAAAATAATATTTACAGATCACTGGCGATGATGACTGGATTACAAAAGACAACCCGGATGTTGATGGAATTCAGGATCTCAACAAAGATTTGACGAATGAGGTAAGCATTTACTTCTTTCCCGATTGGCTTCCGATGTATCAGAGGACATTGGCCTGAAATTAGTGTTGAAACTAAAGGCCTATGCTTCTAGGTATGTGACTTTATGCATAATATAATATTATTATGCAAAACTACATAATATAAGTACCTTATTTTTTAAATAGGTTTTCTATTGCGACATAATATTTTACGAAAACATTCTTCTTTTCAGATAGAGCTGGAGATTAGTGCCAACGAACTAATAGTTCCTTAAACCAATAGATAAGTAAGATTTTAATAAGGATACTTGTGTTAAACATTTTTATTAGATTTGAGGTGCTATTGTGATTCGACTATTTTTGACACACAAACTGCAATTTTTATTCATGGACGTGACAAATCGAGAAACATCAAATGCTCCATAGTTTTTACTAAACTATGGAGCATTTGAAACAACTTTTAATTATAGACAATAGAACAGCCGAGACTTTACGGGATTATAAGACTGACAATGAACTTGCTAGATAGTCTTTTGTTTTGTTTTCTTACGTATCGGGTATTTAACATCCGATTTATTTTTGCATATAATCGCATTATTGGAAGTAATTCTGCAAAATGCTTGAGCATTATTAAGTCTTCCTTAAAACCGTAAGAATTTCAAAAATGGTGGAACCACAATGCCATCTCCCTGAGGTAGAATATAACGAAACATCAAGTGTTATTTACATAAGAGATATTCATAGTCATATGGTATACATTTGGACCCCATAAGGTTCAATTTGATTATTGGATATACCTAAGATTAAATTTTAAAGTTTGCAGACCGGCTGTCGACTTTATTAAGAAGGCTATTGCAACATCGCTCAATACTAAAAGGTCGAATAAAGCCAGAGATACACCCATATCATTAAACAATATTCTATAGTGAAGATAAGGAATAAAATCTTAAGTATTAACAATTAATTGAGCTACATCAGGATGTTAAACCTGAGATCATGGTTAGAGGTCCTATAGAAGTAAATAATTAGATGACGGTGCTATTCAAAGCAATAATCCACAGGATAACAACAGACTTTATAGATTTACCAATTAATAGATTCAAATATTATCGCGCGTTTACGTTAGCCACATAAATGCGCGTCTTTTTTTCTGGACTAAGGTCGATTTTATGCTTTCCTTAGAGTTTATGACCGTAGCTATTTGACTAAATAAAATATATTTAAAACTTAAGATCTGCCTTTCAAAACATCGACTTAAACGCAATTTCTAAATTGATATTTCAATTTCCTCTACTTAAATATTCTTATGCCATTTGGAAATTCTAATCTAAAAAGAATATTAAAAATCAAAGATTCTTCACGTTTTCTCTAAATAGTGAACTTATGTAAATAAACAAGTAGGTAGGTAGATAAGTGTGTTTGTGTTTGTAAATATAATTAATAGTGACAATACTGGGGGAGATAGATAATTATAATCGTAAAGATATGCGCACATTGCAAAACTTTAGAGTTTTATTTTGGCCTGTAAGTATTATATTTTATAAATATGAAGTAAAGCTGAAATGATGTTTGTTTATTTGTATTTAATTTTGTAGAACAAAATGAATTTATTTATCATGGAAACAGCAAACATGTGCTCCTAAACTATTTAGGCTCTAGTCCTAATATTCAGTAAAATAAACAAAATAAATAATATTATCACTTTTATTGGAAGTATAATCAACAGTAAAGATAAATCTTACGAAATACTAGAAATGGCACAATGTTATTAAAATTTTTGGTATACAGCTGTATGTTTATTTGCCACTACATTTGTATGCACAATAAATCATTAATACTAGATATTGTCTTTGTTTTTAGACGTATAAATTAGCTACAATTTATGCTTTGACCCTAATAACTACTTAATTAACTATCACATATTCAATTTCTTTTGTTTATAATCTAATTTGTTCATCATTAACACCTCACTTAACACAATAGTCAATCGTAATAATATGGAATAAGATAAGCGTCTTTTCAGTTTCACTTGGCGAACATGTCACTAATACACAGTATTTAATCACGTTTGTCCATTGTTTGTCCACTCGCCTTCCATTCTCCACACGGAGAAGGCGTAACTCAACTTGTCCTGCGCGAGATACTTGCCGTGCTCACTTCCCGCGTCACTATTGGTATCGCTGCTGCCTGACGAATCACTGTTCGACAGTATTTGATATAAAAATTCTATGTATTGCGTCGCTAGCTGCAGAGTTTGTATCTTTGATAACTTATCGCTTGGCAACGAAGGGATGATCTGCCGCAAACTTGCGAAGGCCTCGTTCAAGCTCTGCGTGCGCTGGCGCTCCCTCACGTTGGCCATCACTCGCTGTATCTGCATCTCCTCAAACGATTGCGTCTTCTTTCGCGTCGCTTTCGACCTCTTCGATCTCGATCTTCTTTGTTCTTCGGTCTCGTCTCTCCTGTCGTCGGTTCCTCTGTAAACAACATCTCCCATCTTTGGCATCTCAGATGACTCGTAAAAGCTGCGGACTCGATCTTGAGAATTGGAATCATCAAAGTAGTAGCTTCTAGGAATTTGTCTTTGCCGCTGATCGATGAATTGCTGTTCGAAGGATACATAGGGTGCTTGTTGGTAGTCTCGGTCTTCTCCGTCGAACACGACGTTTGAAGGCCAAGGGTGCTGTTGTGCGGGTCGCTCGGAGCCGTTGCTCAGGTCCATCAGGTGTGTTGGCGAAGAAGGCGCGAAGCCCGGCGCCTCAGGGTGCCTCTCGACCTCTACCGGCACGTACCCGTAGTAATGGTCGTCATCCTCCGGATACTCGAGATCCTCCTCGCGCTTTATCGGCACTGTTCTATTTTCACAACTTTCGTAATCCATAATGCGAAAGTTAAAGGAGATTAACGCGCGTGTCCGAGCAACATGTGCGAGTGATAAGCGCAGCCAGACTGCAGCCGCGGACTGAGTCCTGCGCCCGCGCGGCCCGCCCCTACCCGTCCCTTCATTGACAAGATACAAAAAAATAACCATCTCCACCGCGGTGCGAGTCCATCGCGCCTCCCAGCGCGCCGCCTCCTGCGCCCGCCGCGCGTCAGACAGAGACAGTGATAGCAAGATGTGTTGATCGCTTTCTGTTTATCTTGTCCATCATCTCCGAACTGTATTTACTGCATACATACATAGTTATATGTAGGTATGGTGTTCGGTCGCCATAACCGATCGCATCGGTGATCGCGCATCCTGTGAGGGCTGCTTCAGTCGGCCACAGTGTCAAACTAATGGAAAGTCAATGCACCATGACGTCTTTAAAATGATCTCAATATTTTATGCTTATTTCATGTTATAGGACCGCACTAATTTCACAAACCTCTTGAAATCTGCAACCTTCACGCGTATTCAAAAGTTAACAGCTCTTCGAAATGAATCCGTAGCTTCACAAATGTTAAAGCACTAATCCCATCTATAACTTGATATATGGCGCCACCCTTCCTTGTAAGATTTTTTGTGACGCTTCGTCCCGCCGTTACTAAAAATATCCGTGACGCAATCCTCCCAGGATCGGTCCCACGGCCATGGCAGGCGATGCCTTCGGTATATCATAAATATTTAATTTATTTATCTCGCTAACTAACTAAGATAGGTATGGTGAGGGAGCCTGCACAGTGTTAGGTGTGACAGATACTTTGTGTTGGTCTTTATCAAACACGGGATAGATTATTAAATAGTTTTTATCGAACCTTCTGGCGCAACTTGGGAGAAGCTTAATGTCCATCATTGGACTGCGATAGGCTGAGTTCAATTATTATTGGTGTCGCTGCATTTTTGTCTTGTTCCTTTTCTGAAATGTTATCGATTGGAATAGAGTGCAATTTGAGATGCCTAGGTCTGGCAGTGGATTGCTAAAGGCTGACTAAGATGCAAAGAATCAATACACAAATCGGAGTTCTTGCAAAAATAATTAGGTACTTACTGAACGCAGCAATTTCAGATTATTAATTTATATCGTCCGATTCCATCATAAGCAGTCAAACTGCGATGCCAATTCATCGTAAATAACCGTCATTTCTAATTATAGTGATCGAGACGCAAGTATTAGTGATCTATTTAAACTTCAGGAGTGATCTAAAATTATTGTCTTCATTTGAAATAAACGGTTGCGCTAGTTGTTAGTGTCTTCAGTTTGGAAATAACGGACGTTTTAAGTTTAGGTTTATTAAAAACTCTGTTACATTAAATTTTACACACAAGTACTAAGCAAAGCATAAAATTGTAATTTCGTTCTGCATTGAAACCTTTATTGGGTAGGGTGCTGAAAAATTGCGCATCTTAAAGCGGATGTTTTGTGAATCACCAAGCTATTATATTATCTCGAGCTTGTAGGTACTTTTAATGAAATACCAATCATCAGTAAAGAATTATTTTCAATAGTCACTCTTTCTTTTATAGCTTAGGTTATTTTTGTGTTTTTTACTTATTTAAACTTTACAAAAGTTGTCGTTAACCTCTTTTGGGTTCTGGTTAGTAAAGTAGAACAGGAATCGGTAGAATATCACCTACCTACTAGCTTTTTCCGCGGCTTCACTCCCGTCAAAATAGCTTCTAACCGTCTCCAGGGTTTCATTCATCTATCTCTGTGCCGTAATTCATAAAAATCTTTTCAGCGATTGAGGCGTGCAAGAGCGTAACAAACAAACAAACTCAATTTGTAATAAGTACATATTAGTTAGGTTTCAAATCTGTAGTTTCGCATAATTGTTTTCCGTTTTTAGTTTAAAATGTTCATCAGAAAAAGCAATGAAAATGACGATATCAACAATCGATCAATCGCCATTTTGAAAACTAATTGATGAGAGATGCATTTTTGAATTTCAGCCGTTAAAAGGACGAAAGGGCGGGAACAGACGCGAGACGCTGACTGAGTTTTAATATATTTCGGGAATAGTTACCACACCGGTGACGTACCCGACAAAATATTAATAGCTTCATTATCCAAGCTCTAAATATAACAAGTTATTACAAAGATAAATGCATTTTACCTAGACGATTAATATAGGCTGTAAATAATTATGAAACTTGTCATGCGAACGTTTTACCTACAGACCATTTTCTAAATGTTTTCTAATTGCTATGAAAATAAAATTTGAAATATGCTTGTAAGGGTCAATGTATTATTTGTTCCTTACAAATAATACATTGACCCTTACAAGCATATTTCAAATTTTAGAACAAAGATGCCCAAATGTTATTTTGTTCTATTAGAGGTTGTTGAAGCTTGTAATTAGTTGAAATTAAATCAACAATGTTAGTTATACCTATCGTTTTAGTTAAGTTTAGCTCGCACACGGGCGTTTTCTAATCCGTAGGTATCACCTACGGACTTACGATTAGTCCCGAACCCGACCTAAGAACAACTGTCAAATCGTGTTGTCATTCATTTTCAGTTCGGGTTCAGGACTGATCGTGAGTCCGTAGGTGATACTGAGTAGAAAACGCCCGACACTAAGGCCGAAACTACGGACTTCGGGCTTAGAGAGTAGACCCCCGGAGGTGACCTAAACTATCGTATCGATCAGTCGTCGAACGGACTCTAGTCACAGATTACTAGTCGCTCACCGGTTCAGGTTACGTGATCGCTGGCTTGCCCACTACTAGGCGCGCTCATGGCACAAATTAGCACCGACAGGTTATTTTTTGTCTAAAAATGACCTGCTATAAGAGTTCATGATAGGCCCCCAGACCGTAAGTCTATAGGAATTAAGGATCTGCTCATTACAATACATTTAATTACATACATTTTTATGTAAGGATGAAGATGCCTGCAAAATGCTAACTCAGTTAGTAGGTAGACAGGTAATTGGTTCCCAAGCAAAGCATTTGCCTACCCATTATTTTAAATTATTTTACAGCCAAACAATAAAACATGTGTTGCAATTACATCAACCCTAAGCCGTTTTTGTGTTCAGAATATTGTTAAAAATATTTTCAAAAACACCGATTCGTTTCTGTTCCCAAGATGGATCGAGTCAGCATCTGGTGTTGCCCACGGGCTTACCTAACAAGCAATTTAGCTTCATTCATAAACCTACTACCTACTCCGTCACCTCTTACCGTTATCTGTAGGTAGTTTCTCACGAAATAGATAGTAACCAGATAAGGAATCATAGTGGCACGGCGGAACATGAATGAAAGTAGCAATTAACGCGCGGAACATTAGTAACTATTACACTAATAAGTTTATTATGTTATTGAATGTACCTACACCATAAGACAAAGGACAACAATTTATATCAAACAAAAGTAGTAAACAATTAAATCTTAGGTAGGTCCATTTATCTAAGACGTTATATACTTACCACCTTTAGATTTATTCATGTGAATTGCAAGATTTTTCCTTCTAAAGATGCAAAAGAAAAACAAAAACTGCAAGAACTTGGGATGATAGTTTTCGGACATAGGGAAAACCGGAATAATGAATGGAACTATAGATATAAATGTAGCTTTTGTAAAGCTGAAGTAAAATAGGTTAGTGTGGAAAAATAATGTATTTTTTTGAATTGGAAAATGTTGGTCATGAACTCATGAATCTCAATAAGCTCTATTCAATTAATTTTCGAATAATTAATTCAAATCAGATTTGCAAGTTCCAGGGATGCAAATAAATTAGTTAAAACTCTAAAATAAATTAAACCAAAGCGCTTTCTTGTGAAATCGATAACTGAAGAATTTAAGAACACTGTTAAATCTTTTCAAGAAAGTAATACACCACACCACTCCTATTTAATCCTCAAATCGTTAGGTAGGTACTTACCTACTTATCTATCATCCCTGCAGTCTAATGATAAAACGTCATCCCCTAGTTTCGTCGGCTACAGATGTTCTTACTAAAGCAGATTAACGCGTTCGCAAGTTTATTTAGTTAAGAGTTTTATGGCGCTGCGGTTTATTTTCAAAGTTTTTTGTTCGTAAGTGACACCTGCTTTAGATAACGAGGAGTATCTACTTGAGTGGTAAACATTTGTGGGAAAAACTAGCCAAAGTTTCAGATGTCGGCGCATGCGCAGGTCGCCTGAAAAATTGCTTATAGGAGTCTGTGAAGCTCGATTTCAGACAAATACGAGAGAAACATAACCGAAATATTTGCTAAGGGATAGTAAATTTCGAATTGAAGAACTTCGAACTGAAGAAAATATTCCCAATTTTTTTATAATTTCGTAAGGTGCACGTGGGACATCGATTAATATGTAAGTTACTGACTGACCTACTAAGCCTGTAAGTTGGCCCATCAATAAACCTGAAACTATCATTTAATCTATTTATACTAGCCTGCAAAATGACAGAAAAAAATATTGTCTTTTAGGTATTTATTTAACAGAATGCAGGTCCCTGCAAAACTGTTTCAAATTCAAACTGAAACAGAATATAATAGGTATCTACTTGAAAACCCTGAACCCTGATTAATGTTTCCTCAATATAATGAGATCCCTCGAAGCCCGATTGATGCTCATCTGAAGCAATATTATTGAGCCAAATTGATTTATGGAAAGCGGATTTCAGCCGTTTCAATTTATCCCTAATCATTGTAGATTTTCACAAATTACTAAATATTGTTTCGACCTAACCTGGGATTGTTTTTAAATAAATAATTTAAAAACAATCCCAGAGACATACCTAACCGACCAAATTAGAAACACATTTATGGCGGTGAAAATAATTCTTTCCCACGCGGAGTTACCCCATCTGCAGACCGTATGCCAAAAATAGTACTGGCCAGCGATGACCATTGTTTCTCTGGATAATAAAAACGAAGATTAGGCTCTAAACGGCAATATCGTAATAAATAATAAAGCGTCTTGGAAATGTTCAGCGCCATAAAACATCTGCGGAGGCCTCCACAGCTGCGCTTAGAAGAAAATACGTCACACGTGTGCCGGTTCCATAGTCTAGTTCCTGAACTACCTGCATTCACTGATAATGAGCCCATTGTTTGTTAACACGAAATTCGACAAATTCGTTTTTTTTCTTTTAATGGTTGCACACCTGCATCGGATAAACAGATAGGTATTAGCAACTAGTTGGAACTTGACTTACTAATGGTATTGTTTCTTTGTTACACTTATCGGTTTGGGTATTTCAGGTAAAGTAGGTACTAGGACTTCGAGAACGTTCAGTATTGAGCTCAGCTAATCCGCTTCTGATCTTAAAGCACCAATGTGCACAACTGGCGCTTACATTACTTATACATAAATAAGATTTAGGGTAAGTACCTAATTCCAGTATAATAGGTAACGAATTATTTAGCTATAATAATAATTATCGGTAGGTACCTAAAGCAAAAAGAAATTGCATTTGGTAGGCTTACGGATCATTCTATGAGCTAGTAATAGCATTTTTGTTAATTTAACCTTTTGTTTTTTAATTCTTCCAAACATTCTAGAACAAAATATTCACAACGAGCCGCACTATAGCTTCGGCTGGAAGGGTACACCTCCGGCGAGCGCACAGATGCGTCCCATGTGTGGCGATCTTCTCGCACCGCCGCCGCCGCCCTCGGTAACGACTCCAAACTCATGCGCATTCAGGACAACTCCAAATAATTTTAAGGGAATATTTCGTTTTAAATTATTTTGTTTACTAAGCGGTTATGCAATAGCTAACAGTATGAGAGCGTCTAATCTTTAAGTCATATCGTCGCATTGCTTTAGCGTTTTTCAGGGTCTTGCTGAAACTTTCTGAAGTAATGAAGTTCATAGAATGCATGTCTGATGCTTTAGCCTAAGTAGCTAAGTATCTTCTTATTTTTGCTTTTTATCTTGGATTGAAAAATATTGACTGATTGAATGACCTACGTTATTTGGTGAATTGGTAAGTTACCTAATAAACGCGACAATTTAGCTCTCGGAAAAAAAAATAACATGCAACACAACAAAATGTGGCCACCCCAGCGTCACCCCGGTATTGTCCAGCATTCACACGAATTGTTTTGTTTCAGCATATGCCCGTAACGCAACCCCGGGCATTCCTACCTACTCGGAACCATGCCAACTAATTACACATGAACAAATCTAAACATCGCATTTTTGTTTTACTATCATAAATAAACATTTCATTTGTATTCGGATTCTGAGTGTCTTATGAAGGCAGAATATATTTTTTCAGTTATTTAAATGATTTATTGCCGTGTAAATAGATACGTCTAGCGTATGCATTCGTGTTGTGCTTGTAGCTATATATGTTTTTGTTTAAAACTAACATTGAGCTACAACGACTAATGTATTTAGCTATTATATCGATGGATCCTATGTATGTGTGTAAATCGGGATGGTTTCCGCAACTCCACGACTAAGCGCGTATTTTGCGTGTAGGTGGGACAACTGTTTCATTCGATCCACCCCAGCTCCCCAAGGAAGGCCAGCAACGCCTTGGTGTTACTATCTCACAGAGGGTACCTGGGTTTGTTAAAATATACCTAGTAAATTGACTTACTATGGACATAATTTTAAAAGCGAACCGTCCTTAGGTATATTGAGTAAAGTGTGTTACAAAATAGGTAGGTAAATAAACAACTCCTTTAATTGTTTAATTCTAATCAAAGACATCTCAAAAAGGTAGGTAACAAAAAATAACAACACTAGACATCAATAACACGACCTAAAACCTACCTAAGTCTTAGGTAGGTCTGTCTTAGGTAAACTAGAAAATATTTATTGCATCAATTGCACGATTCTGTACTTTCGAAAAATAGGAGTAGGTAATTATTAATTGCTTGATTTCAAAATAATTTAGGTTGTATCATCATCATCATCTGCCTAGCCATCTCCCAACTATATTGGAGTCGGCTCCCAGACAAACCGGATTCAGCTGAATACCAGTATTTATTTACTAGTTTAATCACAGTAAGTAAGTAAGTATAGTGATGTGTGGCTCGTTAGACTTTACTGCCCACACGATAAAGAAAGAAAGTAAGTAAACAATTCTAAATATCTGCGATACTTAGCTATTATTGCTGAGAATAAAACCAGTCCAAATTAATTTATTATTATTTATTATTTAATTAGGTAGATAGGAACGTAAAAAATATCCAGAAAAATTATACTTATTCTGAATCGCTGTCAAGTCTATTGCTGTCAATTTTAATCAAATTAGAAAAGAAACACGTTATATTCCTCAGGTACTTACCAATCACCAGTTTGTAAGTATTCTAGTACCTATGTATGGTACACTTGACTCAGTGTACCTACTATGTGCAAATTAAATAAATTGTATACGCCGTTTTTGGGGTTCCGTAGTCAACAAGGAACCCTTATAGTTTCGCCATGTTCGTCTGAACGTCCGTCTGTCTGTCCGCGGTTTAGCTCAGAGAAGTTTAGCACTAGAAAGTTGGAATTTGGTATGGGTACCTATACATATTAATCACGCCGAAAAAGTGGTAAAATAACACGTAAACTGGCGATGATTTTTTTTAGTCTGCCTCATTATGTCGTTGGATAGGTCGTTTAAAAATATTTAGTGTGTGCGAAATCATTTTTCCACCTAAGGATCCATTTGCGAGATATTAAGCAAAGCTTGTTAGAGTCATGTCCCCGCCCCTCGGCCAGCTAAACGGTTGTTTTTGGATACAACGAATTTAAAAGGAAAGCTAAAGAAGCATTACAAAATAACGGGTAATAGTCGACCAACCTTTAAAATGGTACAAATTCTATTGAAAGTTAGTTAGATAAAGTTGTTAGTTACGTAAATAAGGTAAAGCTAAATATAAATTTACGAACCATGTGAAATTGTAAAGATAATATTTTTTCTAAATTCCCTTGTGAAGTTGAATTTTATGAGTCTTTCTTCAGTTACCTTTTTTTTAAGTACTATTGATTGGCACGCGTTTGACTACTATCTCAACTGATGGTAAGCGATGATGTGGTCGAAGGTGGAGCACGCTTGTCTAGAAGTACATTCTCAACACCGTCCTATGTGACGTTTACCGTGAACTCAATATATTCATAGAATCAAACAAAAAGTCATTCTAAGTCGGCAATTGTGACGTACAACTACGGAACCCTACACCCCGTCTTGCCCGACATGCACTTGGCAGGTTTTTTTTGTTATTTTAGGGATGTTTTTTTTCAGAGGTAAATAGGAAGTGTTATAATAAAATTGTTGTTGTATACTAAAAAGTGCAATTGGCGAAAGTAACTTGACTCAGTATACTTAGAAGCCATCGATATGTTGGGTTGCATGTCAGCATACCAACAGCAACATCTAGGTATCTCATACATCATGTGAAATAGCGATCTGAAAACACTGAGTACCAAACTGAAAAAAATACGTTTGGCTATTAGGTACCTAACTATAAAACTTGGAAATAGGCAAGGGAGGGAAATAGGTAACGTTGTCGACAAACTGTTGCTCGAGTTCGTTGCCAATGAGAAAACTACCTACACCTGCAGGCACTAAGTACAGGATGACTTTTAATAATTGTTTAGTTATCATGTACTCATACTACTCATTCAGGGAGTAAAAATACTCATGATTGCATCTACAACATTTATTGCGAAGCCAACCCTGAAATAGCGAAAATAAAAATTTGTCGAGTTAATGTGAACATATTTAGCAGCAATATTTTTTTCAGATTTCAACAAATAGGAAATAAAATCTCATCTCATCTCTTACCATCTTAGCTCCTAGAACACTCATCCCTTAAATCTGTGCTAGAAATTCTCCATAAAATTTTACAGCCTCCCGGAGTAGAAAGGTGTTACAATAATAAGTACATGCATTAGCTAAAACAATTTTCGCAATCCAGGTCCGTTAACGACGTGACCGTTTGTTGGCTGGCGGCAGATGCGACAGGGACATTGCTAATTCTGGGTTATATGCGTGCGCGCATGTTTCCTGTATCGATTCCTTGTGCCTGTCATGTCATGCTGTCATCCAGCGACGGACTAAAAGCTGTGTATGAAATTTAATGTCTGTTTTATAGGCGATGTGGAATGATGGTTTGCAATTCAGTTTGTATTGGCACTGGTATTTATTCTACAAGTACTTGGATTGAAATTGAAGAGAAGCACTAGGTATGGAATTCCAGCTAGGGGATTTAGGTAATGCCCCACAACCAACGAAAAAGGTCTCTACAAGGTGTTTCAGAAATATAATCATATTTAAAGGTGACGTTGTGTAGCTATGTAAGCTGATACACAGTAAAGAAACAAAAGCAAAAATAAAAATATCGTCCTTTAAAAATAAATTCGACAACAAAAAAATACTAAAAAGACCCAAACAAAGCAGTTTCATGAAGTTGGTGTCATTTATTTTAGAAGAATCTCAGATTTGAGGCCACAAACTGCATCAGACTCCTTGAAAAGTTTTTTTTTATAATCTTAATAAGTTTTTTGCGGTGGGGTTTTTTGAAAAATTTCGGCATTTTTTAGTTTTAGTCTTTAGGAGTGGGTTATCCACCGAAACGGCGATTATGACCTTGAAGAGTACAGTGCAATATTATACGGGGAGGAGAACACCTGTTTATGCTTGCTTCCTGGATTTATCCCGGGCTTTTGACCTTGTGTCATACGACATACTGTGGAATAAGCTGTCGGGGGAAACTGACCTGCCCCCTGAGATAATTGAATTGTTTAAATTTTGGTACGGCAATCAAACCAACTTTGTTAGATGGGCGGGTGCGTACTCTAATGAGTATAGACTTGAGTGCGGGGTGAGGCAGGGGGGGTTGACCTCGCCTAAGTTGTTCAATTTATATATTAATAAGCTGATCGATGAACTCAGCAGTACGGGTGTCGGATGCATGATAGATGGAGTGTCGTTTAACAATATCAGTTATGCTGACGACATGGTGCTGCTGAGTCCATCGATCGGTGCCCTCAGGAAACTTGTTAAAATGTGTGAATACTATGCTGGGGCCCAGGGACTGAGGTACAATGCGAAGAAGAGCGAACTGTTAGTGTTCAAGGAGCCAAATAGAATGTATGATGTAGTGCCGTCAGTTTCGCTAGAGGGTGCTACATTAAACAGAGTAACGCAGTTTAAGTACCTTGGTCACTGGGTAACGGAGGATGGCACGGATGACTGTGACATGGAGAGAGAGCGCAGGGCTTTGACTGTAAGGTGTAACATGCTGGCACGCAGGTTTGCAAGATGCGACATTAATGTCAAAATAACTTTATTTAAGGCATATTGCCAATCTTTTTACACCTGCAGCCTGTGGACTAGATACACACAGAAAGCGTATAATGCCCTGCGCGTGCAGTACAACAACGCATTTAGGATACTGTTATCGCTGCCCCGGTTTTGTAGCGCATCAGGTATGTTTGCGGCAATGCATACAGACGATTTCTTTGCGATCATGCGCAAGAGATCAGCATCCCTGTTGCGTCGTGTGCGTGGCAGCGGTAACGGTCTCTTATGCGTTGTTGCCAGTAAAACTGAGGGACACCTGATAGGAAACTTGTGTGGAAAACACGTATTCCTGTCGGATGTGCCCAGAAGATAGGTTATGTAATATAGTGGTTAGGTAATATACTAACATAGTTTATAAGTCTATACTAACACATTTATGGGTAATTTTTGCCTGAAATAAAGATTTATTATTATTATTCTCTTTATTAATCTTTTTACATACTTTTTATATTTTTAAATATTTCAATAACAAAAAAATAAAAAAATAAAAAAACATTTAAAAATATAAAAATAGTAGTCCGCCGGTGTCGGGAGCTGGGTCCAAGCTACCGGTGGTTAGGGCTCCAGAGAAAGGAACCTCCTCACAATACGAGCCGTATCGAGGAGTACTGCCTTCTGTATCAGGCCCTTTACCCAACTGCGTAACGCCAGCTTCGACAGGTGGTCGTCGAAGCTTTTGGCTATCAAGCCATTGGCCGTAACGACTATCGGCACAATGACAGCCGAGTCCACATTCCACATGTCGACAACCTCGTGTGCTAAGTCAAGATACTTGATTTGTTTCTCTTTTTCAGCTTTCACGAGGTTCTCGTCATGCGGAATGGTAACATCGATTATCATTGTGCGGCGCGCTAATCGGTCTATCACCACTATATCGGGCTTGTTAGCTATGATAGTCCTATCAGTGATGATAGACCGATCCCAGTACAACGTGACATGGTCATTTTCGAGAACTGGGTCGGGCACATACTTGTAATACGGTACCTCAGAATCCACAAGTTTGTATTTCAAAGCAAGTTGCTGGTGAATAATCCTAGCCACTTGGTTATGCCGGTGCAAGTACTCGCCGTTAGCCAAACGAGAACAACCAGAGATAATATGTCTGATGGACTCACCCGGACGGTGACATGCCCGACACACGTCAACCGTCCCGTCCTTCATAATATGCCTCCGGTAGTTGTTCGTCAAGATAACTTCGTCCATAATTGCACAAACAAAACCTTCAGTTTCTCCGAAGAGATCACCGAAACGTAGCCAGGCCACGGACGCTGAGAAATCTACATCGGACCCATAGAGAGCCCGATAGAAGCGCCCGTGAAGCTCCTTGCCTTTCCATACCTCCTTGCGGTCATCTGTAGTAAGTATCACAGGTTTGCGCCAGTTCTCTTTAGCCATGGACAACGGGGTGAGTCCCTTGTCTACTGCGACCACATCTCGGTGCATACCCACATCGACTTTGAGAAAATATTCTCTGAGACTGCACATCTCGCGGTTGTGGAGAGTCTTAGCATTTAAAAAGCCTCGACCTCCACATTTCCGCGGGATGTACAGTCTCATCACCGACGATCGTGGGTGATGCATCCGGTTTGCAGTCAGCAGTGTACGGACCCTCCTATCCAGGGCGTCAAGTTCAGTTTGAGTCCATTTGAGTATGCCGAAAGAGTACATCAATACTGGCATGACCCAACCGTTGAAGGCGCGCACCTTATTTCCGCCCGACAAAAGGCTATTCAAAACCTTTTTTAGGCGGCCAAAGAAGCGCTCCTTCAGCGATTGTTTCATGTCAGTACCGTTAATGCCCAACGCTTCCGACATACCCAAATACTTATAGGTTTCGATCGAGCTGAGGGATCTAACCTGTATGGAATCCGAGAGTTGAATTCCCTCAGATTCCATAATCTCCCCTTTCTTAACATGCATGACTGCACATTTGTCCACACCAAATTCCATCCTGATGGCGCTACTGAAAGTTTCAGTTACCTTCAGTAGCTCCATCAGTCGCAAATTGTTGGGGGCAAAGAGTTTCAAGTCATCCATGTAAAGAAGGTGAGATATGGTTTGACCACCTCTTCTCAACCGATAACCTAGGCCTGAATCCCCCAGCAGTGTGCTAAGAGGATTCAGAGCTAAGCAGAACCAAAGTGGACTCAAACTGTCGCCCTGAAATATTCCCCGTTTAATCCATACAGGCTCATCATTCCCTTGAATCGGTCGACATCCTGGATAGCGAAGGACCGTTTTCCAATGCCTCATACATGACTCAAGAAAGGTGCGTAGAGTTGCATCTATTTTGTACAACTCCAGCACCCTCATGAGCCATGTATGTGGCACAGAATCATAGGCCTTCTTGTAATCTATCCAACATGTCGACAGATCCTTGCGGGATCGACGAACCTGTTGGCTTATAGCCATGTCTATGAGGAGTAGCTCCTTAGTGCCGCGGGACCCCTTCCTACATCCATTCTGAGAGGCGGACATAATTGAATTAGTGTCAATGTGATCATTAATTTTCACTCTCAGAATGGATGTAAGAAGTTTATAGACCGTCGACAAACAAGTAATCGGTCTATAATTCTTGGGTTCCGCGGGACTACCAGTCTTATGGAGCAGGTGGGTAACGCCAGTTGTTAGAAACTGTGGTAGCGACCCAGACTCCAAGGATGACTGGAATTGAGATGCCAGGAGCGCGTGTGAGCTGCTATACCACTTAAGCCAGAAGTTGTGCAGTCCGTCCGGGCCTGGAGATTTCCAGTTCGGTAATGGACGGACTGCTGTGGCTATATCTATTGGTGTGATGGTAATAGCTTCCATTTGTGGTATAGCTTCACACACGCGCTCGACATCGCGCATCCAGTCACCCTCGGCATGACTGACGGGCACCGACCAGATGTTTCGCCAGAATGTACTCGTGGCGATTTCATCCGGGCGGCACACGTCCGTCACACTTTGTTCAGGTCGCTCCCAAGCTCTGTATACCCACCTTTCATCGCTCTGGAACATGCGATTCTGCGAATATCGATCAACCCGCCGCTTATACCGCCGAATACGGTTTGCCCATGCACAAACTTTCTGCTTCAGGAAGTCGATACGCTCTGTGACACGGGACGTGTATTCTCGAGGGCTGATTCCAGTCCCCGAAAACGCCCGCCTCACAAAGCGCATCACACGTGGTCTTGTATTGCCCTCCCTGAAGCAGTATAGTTTGCCGATGAGTGCCCTAGCCTCATCGATACGCCGCTCGATCCTGCACTGCCAGGCTGGTACAGCAGATTTTGGTCGTATAGCCTCGTCACAACTTGGAAACTTGACGTTTGCTATACGACATGCCGCAACAGCCCCGCAGTACAGGATTGAGTGCGTATCAACGAGGTTCTCGCTGCTTTCGAAGATGTTCTGCAGCAGCGAGTCTAAGGCACACACCAGCGCCCTATTCTTTTTGTGCATAGGTAACCGTGGTAATCGGGGCCTATCGATTTCACCCGAATGAAGTCAGCGTAAGGGTAAAATTCACATACACAGATCACCATTTCGTTTATCTCTATCTCTTTCTGTCTGCCAAATGTAATTCACTAGAGTAGGAATGCTATTTGTACGTCTCAATAACTTCAATGTGAATAAGTGCAGATTGCGATCAGACTTCTCGCTCTATAAAATGAAAGAAAGAAAGAAAAAAAAAGAAAAGAAATAGATTGATATACTGTAGAAAATATCTGATACGAGTTTACTTTCACCCTTCACTGACATTTTTCAGGTAAATTGAGTAAATATTTGTATTTGTCTTAACTGAAAACGCGTCTAAATAAACTACCAGCCCTTTATAATCTACATCACCCTGTAAACTCCAATTATTATTCTCTTTATTATTATTATTATATCAGATACCTACTTACTTACCTACAGAAAGTTACCCTGAAATATGAGCACACACTTCTGAAACATCCTGTAGGTATAGTTCCAAATCCCACCCAGACTTGAAAGACAAATAAGACTGAAGGGAACATCAGCAGTAGGTTTTAGACCGAAACATTTTAATTATTGACAGTGAGAAATGGACCATAAAACTATTTTTATTGGCATTTTATGTCTTATATTACAGAAACCCGTCACCTTATGACTCATAAAATCGAAACAAAGTTTACGAGTGCCGGGAGCAGATCAGCAGACTAGGTATTGCTTCGGAGAAATAAACAATATTCAATTTTAAATTTTGTCATCTTTAGGGACGAAACGTATTCGCTTTATTTCTATCAGCATTAAATACTTATTTTCAAATGATCGCGAAAATAATCGTATTTACTTTGAAAGCAAATGGCGTTGATACGTTTAGTGGCGGCTTCCGTTCACATTAAAGTATCGCCACTGTCTGTTCAGTACAATATCGACGCATCATTTTATTTTAATACGTCCCTACTTACCTACAATCACACGACACATCCTTAATGACCAGCCACTTTTAAACCAGTAATTTGCAATGCAGTTATAATAACTGCATAGGTATAATTTATTTAACTGCGCCATAAGATCAAGAACATCTCAATATTTTCAGTAAAACGAAAACCTGGTTCATGTGCCTAACCCTTGCTTCAGAATTTTGGATTTTACGTCTATGGGTATAAGATCGATTGGCGAGCAACTAGTGGTAGTTGGAGTGCAGTGTAATTCAGCGAAACTACAAAGAGATTGACTGATGACCTCATATCGCTTGGCATCGAGCAATGGTTAATGTCACAGTAGGCTTTTGAAATATAGCATGTGTAATGAAATTCTCTTGTCGAGCCGACGGGCGGCGTCTGGTGCACGGTTGCGTCATGTCAGGATGAGCGCGATTTCTGCACAGCGGGCCACTGAATCGATATGGTCTTGTCAAGATCATGTTACCATTGCGCTGGTATATCTCAAGTATAGGTAGATAGATATTGCAGAGCTATATCTACGAAAGGGTTGAGTAAGCAGCACCTATACATATCGACTGTCTCAATATAGGTAGGTAGGTAGGTACTTACCTATGATTTGCCTGAAAAGTTAAGACTTGGTTGTGAAACCTAGTAGGTCTCGATTGAGTAGGTACCTAGGTAGGTACAGTTAGAACAGAATAGGTAGGTTCCAAAAATTTATAAGACTAACATTTTTTTTTCATCAATCAACAGAAGGTAAAATTGCTTCATTTAGGTAGGTACTTACCTATCTATTTATTTAGTTGGTACTTAAGTACTTATTTTTTGTGACAGTGATTCACTTGAAGCCGCATCAAGATAATACAGGTACCTAAGTACCTACCCCTAAGTCTTTTCTATCATCATCATTATTTTTTTTTATTGGAGCACAGCGCAGCAGGTACCTATTCTACCTGCTGCGCGGGTGGAAGGGGGCGTGCTCTGAGCGGGTCTGAACAGGTTTGCTTATGACTTTATGAGCATCATGAGCATGCTATTATATCTACCAGCAGCAGTGCGATTCTGTAAACATGTCGCAGTGAACACTTGGGCGGGGCGCACGACGGGTGAGTTATCAAACGATACAAATAAGATAGAATGACAGCTCAGTTGCCGTTCACTCCGCCTAAGTGAACACCGTGAGATGTCGACCGCCTGGTGGGTGAACGCACGACTTTTCAATTCCGTACAGCCACTGGGTTTTCCATGAACTGGCAGAGAGCATGTACCTATCAATGCTTTGAGAGCGCTAATTCAATGGCATGCATGTTTTTTTAAGCAAATGTATAATAATATAGAGATACAATCCTATTCTCTTTTGAATCGCATTGTACAGCTGAAAAGCATGCTGTTTTAAGATTGCTAATAGTAATGAGCATAGGTAGGTACATTTAAAGTACCATGTCTATCTGTACTTTACTTTCGCCACATGCTAT
This sequence comes from Melanchra persicariae, assembly GCA_947386135.1. Classification (NCBI taxonomy): domain Eukaryota; kingdom Metazoa; phylum Arthropoda; class Insecta; order Lepidoptera; family Noctuidae; genus Melanchra; species Melanchra persicariae. The sequence continues at coordinate 7,530,566 of OX376664.1, read as the reverse complement.
GGCAACTTAGAACAAAGTTAAAATTCCATTTTTTTATTGAAAATGCGCCATCTAGTTTTTAGTTAAGGGAAACAAATTGCGGTGTTGCTACAGTTAATTTTTTTTTTTTTTTTCTGGTAGTTTCTTTATAACATTAATCAAGAAAAATAATATAATTTCATGATCTTCATATATAAAAATAATAGAATATATGAATTAGAACATCAGGTTTTTATTATGAGCTTTAATAGTGAAGAAGTTATATTTTGGTATTTAAACGTGCAAAAGTTTGTTTTTGAATGGCCACACTTGAATAACAAATGGCTGCGCGAGAGTGTAATTACTCGTGCGCATTTATTTTCCTTTGGCAACAGAGTTTTTGTTGTTTCGCTAGTGCATCTGCAGGTTGAGTTGAGCTTTCGTTTCTCCATGTTGTTGAGCCGCATTACAATTCGTTCGTACGTTCGTGTTGTGTGTGTTGTTGTTGTAAACAATTGGTGCAAATATATCAATAATGTTCTCACTGACCAAATAACCTTTTGGAATATTAACGATTCAATTAAAGAAAAGGCCAATCGGCACTACCCTAATCATAAGGGACGAAAAAGGCGAACATAAAATTTTATTGTAAAATGTGTGATGTTTTTCTAAATGAAATGGTTTAATATTCAATTATGTGGTTTTTTTTCCTTTATATAGTACGTATGTTTGTAGTATGTAGCGGATACACTCATCTCTCTACCTAATATCATAAAGGATCAGACAGCAGCTATACACCTACCAACCTATACATTTACTTATATAACTTAGTTCCCTTAACTAAAAACTAGATGGCGCTGAGTTCGACCACTTCCTAGTATTTAAAAATAAGGTAGAGTTGCCTGTCTAAAGCCAGTATACTATTGTAGTCTTTGTTTCGCCATGTCCGTCTGTCTATCTGTCCGCGGTTTAGCCCAGAGACGCTTAGCACTATAAAGTTGGAATTTGGTATCCTACCCTTTTTCAAGCAGTGTTAGAAAAATGAAATGTTTTCATGTTTTCTAAAATGAAATCTTTAAAAAAAGTGGCGAGGATTTTTTTTATCGTCGATGTTTGCTTAAATGCTCAATTTTTATCATGATGTGTCCCTCCTCTCTGCCAGCTAAAAGGTTGTTTTGGAAACGTGAAAAAAATCATGGTAGAGCGTAATATTAGTACCTACTTACCTAACGAATTTAAAAGAAAAACAATCACAGCTAAGTACCTATGTAGGCTTTACAAGTTAACGAGTTGCAACTACAGAACTCTATACTGCGCGTGGCCCGACACGCATTTCGCCGGTTTTGTATTTCTTACTACTTCACTCATTCATTATAAAAATTAATAATTTGAAACATTGGCCATTAATGGGTTAAATGATTAGTGTTTTTTTGTTCGTAGGTACATTAAGGTTGGTGTAGGTAACCTACCTATGTCTAATTCAAATGGTTGAGGTCACAGAAAGAAGGAAAAAAAAAAAAAAAAAAAGAAGGAAGGAAAAAAAAAAAAGAAAGGAAAAAGAAGGTTTATCTGTTCTGTGGTTGAGGTCACTAACATTCGGAATAAGTACCCACTTATTAGAAAAGAGCCTGCTAGTGCGGGAGAGCGCATGTTAGAAAAAAGTATATTGGACAGAGTACATTAATCTAATTGGAATCTCTACCTAAGTATACCTACCTATGTAGAGAGGTGGATTCATAAGAGTAGAAAGAGGTGGAGCAAGTAGTTTCGCGAGGTTTGACATAGACACATAGTCCGGGAACTCTAAAATTCAAATTGATTTACAGAATTATTTAATGCGATTCTGACAATCTGACGTGTTTATTCTATAAATTACAGAACAATAATTTGTTTATCTTTAACAAACATTAACGATCGAAAAATAATAAACAACGTCCGATTTAATGACAGCCTGTCTGCTGATATCTTGTTGAGCTAAATGTTAATTATACCTGTAAATCCTACCTAAGGAATACGCGGTTATTTAGAGTTAAACTAAAATACGATTATATGAATGCCGCAAATGATTTCATAGATCTTATGTTACTGTAGTAGGTACGTATTAAAAACCGGGTATTTAAATCTAGGCTCTGAAATGCTTCTTGTCGGTGCGTGTGTTTTTCCCCACTTTAGGACGGGGGAACGATTCAACTACCAGGGCGCTGGAAAACTTGCGCAGTTTGCACGCTCGCTCGTCCACCTTTCTCAAGACTTCCACTGTGTGTGACCCCGTTACCCTGCCGACGCGGCGACGGCGACGTATGTACAGACGCCTGCACATCAAGCTAAACGATACGGTCAAATTTTCCCAATCAACTTTGAACCTAATGCTGTTGTTTATAGCGATAAAGTTGACAGATTGGTGTAGCGTGATGTGCTGGCGACTGCACTATTGTTTTTATACCAAAAGACTTGAATCCTGTTAAGAAAAAGCTTACATCAATCGGTAAGTGACTTTGCAGAAGTTGATGTCTCTGGTTTCCGTCAAACTGACTTGTTGCGTCGACCAAGTCAACCAACTGTCACTGTCACTTCGTGTATGAACTTTTTACGTTACGCTTACGCGCCTTTTGTTTAGTATTATTTTTAATGACTTAAAAAGTAAATCCAAAGTTAAAATGGAAAGTGCAGATTCGTTTTTATCTTGTGCAGTGACTCTAGAATGGATGACACAAGGATCTATTACAAGAAAAGTTAATTACAAAACAGCCTCACTTCGCTTGATACGAAACGAATTTCGTGAAATGTTTATGGAGATTACAAGTGAGAAACACGCCGCTATTAGGTTTGCATTGAAAGGAATTAATGTGTTTAAAAAATTCATGGCAGAAGGTAAGGCAAGCGTAAAGTTTCAAGATGCTGGTTGCACTTTGTTCATATCGAATGCGCCACCAACCAATCTCGTGGGATTTTTGAGAACAATCTTTGTTAAAATGACGGGAGACAAAGATCAAGGCAGTAGTAACACAACACCATCAAAGCAAACCATGAGGTCTAAACTATTGAGTGGTAAAGCTCAGGCTTTTGAAGAAATTAGTCCAGTCACAGTATCAGACCTAAATAACGCTAAGAAGAATATTCCTAAATCTACTTTGACAACCCCTTCACCTCCATCAAAGAAGCGTAAAATGGATGATGGTGTGCGTGGTCCAGCACCAAAGAAGTTATATTCTCCATCACCATTGACAAACACTAGTTCGTTGAACCCAGAACAGCAAAGAGTATTGGAGGCTTGTCTCGGAGGGAAGAACATATTTTTCACTGGGTCAGCCGGGACTGGAAAGAGTTTCTTACTAAAGAGAATTGTGGCAGCTTTGCCTCCTGATGTCACTGTTGCCACTGCCTCAACTGGTGTAGCAGCTTGCCATGTTGGTAAGTGTTCAAGTTCAATATTTGTGTTTTCTTCATAAAATAGTCCTGCTGCCTATGCTTTGGTTAGATAACCTAATAGGGATGGTTCCCAAGTAAAAAAAATATGATTCTATTTAGTCCGTCAGTTAGATCATCGAAAAATAAATAATGAAATCATGAAATATTAAGAAGATAAAACTCATTAATAATCAGGAGTGAAGTCTCCTAAAGGTAAAAAGTGTACTTAGGCGTGACTTCACATAATATTTCAATGCACTCTCTCGTTTTAATTTTTTGTTTATGTGACAAAAGAAAGAATGTGTGTCCTATAATTTTTGACAGATTCAATAGATTTTGTAAGGAACCTAATTACTGTTTAGTATTTTCTAGTGGGTATCAAAAATTTACGTAAAGTGATAGTGTTTGACCTGGTTGCTGACTCTACCTTCTCTATTCTTGCAGGTGGTACAACCCTCCATGCATTTGCTGGTATTGGAGATGGCAGTGGAACCTTAGAAAACCTGTGTGAAAGGGCCATGAAGTTACCATTAGTGGCACAGAAGTGGAGGAAATGCAAACATCTCATAATAGATGAAATATCTATGGTGGATGGCGTTTTCTTTGAGGTATGTTTCAACTTGTTAGTTTGATGTTTGTCCCTTCTATGTAAGAGCTCTTACACACGAGCGGCATGTTGCCAACGGCAGAAGTAACTGCTGCCGTCGATACGTGTCGGCGGCAGCCGTCGACGCGCCGGCGGCAGCCATTGACATGCCAACTTCAAACTTCGGCCGCGGCACGCTACAACTGCAAGTGTCGCTATAGGTCGACGGCTGCCGCCGGCGCGTTGACGGCTGCCGCCGGCGCGTTGACGGCTGCCGCCGGCGCGTTGACGGCTGCCGCCGGCGCGTCGACGGCTGCCGCCGACACGTATCGACGGCAGCAGTTACTTCTGCCGTTGGCAACATGCCGCTCGTGTGTAAGAGCTCTAACTATATCCCTTTCAATAATCTTGTCAACTGACAAGCATATGGTGCTTTAAAATTAAATCCATCAAGTCAAACTTAATCATCATTCTTGTTTCATGACATTTTTTATTTATTGACATTTACATCTTTATTCCAGAAATTGGAAGCGGTTTCAAGATATGTAAGAAAAAATGACAAACCCTTTGGTGGAATACAACTTATACTATGTGGAGATTTCCTGCAATTGCCACCAGTTGTAGAGAAAGGCAAGACAGGGAAAAGGTTCTGCTTCCAGTCTCCATGCTGGGACAAATGCATTGAACTCTGCTTTGAACTGAAGCAAGTTCATCGACAAAAAGATTCAGAATTCATCACTATTCTAAACAGCATAAGAATCGGTAGAGTCACAAAAGAAATCAGTGAGCGCCTTACTGGCACCTCCAGACAGAAGATTGAGAGTGATGGCATCTTAGCAACAAGGCTGTGTTCTCACACAAATGACTCAAAAATGATCAATGATTCAAAACTTAATGACTTGGAGGGTGAAGAGAAAATATTCTCCTCACAAGACAGTGATAATGCCACCAAACAACTTGATATGCAAACCATAGCTCCTTCAAAACTGTTACTGAAAGTAGGAGCTCAAGTGATGCTGTTGAAAAATATTAATGTCAATGCTGGCTTAGTGAATGGAGCAAGAGGAGTAGTTGTAAGATTTGAGGAAGGCTTTCCTGTTGTAAGGTTTAAGAATAAGAAGGAGTACACAGCAAGATCTGAACGCTGGTATGTTAAAAATTCGAATGGATCTCTACTGTGCCGCAGACAAGTTCCCTTAAATTTGGCTTGGGCATTTTCTATACACAAGTCCCAAGGTTTGACATTGGATTGTGTTGAAATGTCTTTATCTAAAATATTTGAGGCTGGGCAGGCATATGTTGCCCTGAGCAGAGCTCAGAGTCTAGACACACTCAGAGTCCTAGACTTCGACTCTCGCCATGTGTGGGCTGACCCTAGTGTTTTAGAATTCTACCAGAAATTTAGGCGGCGTTTGCAGCAAATGGAAATAGTTCCTTTAGGCAGATCATTGACTGATAAAACTAATAAGAAATTAAAATTAAGGGAAATATTAGAAAAACAACTAAGACGAAAATAGTGAGTTAGTTAAGTAGCAAAGTATTTATTTATTGTCAAATCATGATCCTCTTAACTTATAAGACTGTATGTGTTCAATTACTATTGAATATACCTATTTTATTAATAATATTAAGAAAACTAGATTTATTTATTAAATAAAAGGAATATATTTAAACACTTGTTTTATTTAACTCAGCTATGAATAACCTTATGCTTACAAAACTTTAAAGTGGACTGAACCTGGCTTTGCATACATTTCCTTACAAAATTATTGCTTAAATCTGTAGGTACTTTAAGAAAAAATATTTTTTTTATTTTATCTCACTATCTAGACTCAACAGAAGTCAGGATTTCAATCTGTTCTTCGAGTGTGGCATGTTTCTCTTGCAGGCATTTCACTATGTACTTGAGTGACTCAATGGTTTGTTCATTATCTCTCTTAGAATTGTTGGATTCCTCTGATTTATTGTGGAGGATTTCTACATGCTTCTTAGTTTGGACAACTAGTTCCATGAGCCTATTGTTTAGGTGATCCTGTTTCTTAACCATGAGCCACAGAACTGCCTCTTTTGGTGCATCAGGACGGCACCTTAGGTCATCAGTAACAAATGCATCCAAGTCAGCAGGTTCCTTCAATCTACTCATGCTTGCTTTGATGTTAGCAGTGAGTTCAGCCTGTGTCAGTTTGTTTAATAGTCTGTCCACTTTAGATCTAGGGGGTTCCATGCCCTGAAGACAAAAGAAGTTAAGTAAATCTTTGAGATATAGAATGTTAGCCGACAATGTCAGTCTATAGTATAGGTACACAAACAAACTAGGACTATAATAATAAAATAAAAGAATTCACTTAAAAACTAAAACAGAATAAATACACAAAGCTCTACACTTAACAATTTTTTTTTTCCGGATAAGCATGTGGGAAGCTTTCACACGAATACAGCCCACGTCATAAATAAAAATATATTCCATGCAATGCATATAAAAAAGATACCAAGTGAACATACAGAATTGAATTAACTGAACAAGAAAGCAAATAACAGGCAAGACTTACTAACTTACATAGCACAGGGAGTTTGCACATTCAAGGTTTTTTTAACTTAGGCTGGTTTTATAGTCACGCCGCTAGACGCGCCGCTGGGCAGCGCGCTTGAACAGCGTTGCACTGTGAAACGAGATAAGTACCGCGCGTCCCGCTGCCGTCGCCGTAGAAGCGCACAAGAGGCGCGCGCTTCGGCAGCGCCGGCGAACAGCGCGCGTTTACTGAACGGAGCTGCTCAAGCGCGCAACTTTGAAACGCAACTACTACCCCATACATACATCTCCGAACGCGCGCGCTCCAACGCCGCTGCCGAAACGCTTAATAATAAAACCAGCCATCAGTACATTTATTAAACTACAACGCACACTCATCCCTTGTTTAAACTGCACATCCATACTATGGGTGCATGTTATCAACTTACGTAGCGTGGTTCTGTCTCAAAGGTCCAAGGGACAAGGGAGACAAACCCGACTCTTTTGTTGGCCACCTCTATTTTATTGCCTTGCATGTTTGAGGGGCTTGGTTGGGTTGTCGGCAGTTGTGCCAAGTCAAGCTTCGAGTATTTATTCTGTGACTGAACATAATTTTATTATAGTAATCATTAAGTTTGACTTAATTCAATATTTCATCAACGAGACCCATGAAGAAATAAAATGAGCAAGATAGATATATATGAATAGTATCCTAGTAAGTTTATCTGAAGTTCAAACAACTTTTTTTAAAAACTTACTTTTGCAGGGGGTTTTGGTGCAAGTTTTGGAATACTGCCTGCAAATATTGTTGGTACAGCATTACTTGTCAGTTTTCTTTGTGAATCAAAATATTTTAACTCAAAATGTTTCGAGCAAATTTGGCTTTTGTACCAATCTAGTAAAGAACACCTGTTTTTTAACAATTTCAGCCATCGTTTCCGCATTTCATTGTTTGATGGGCATCTGTAAAAATTTGGAATGGTAGTTAGCATCAAATTATGGAAGACTTAGCAGCCCAGGCCTACGACGCTCGCGGAGAACAAAGCACCAGAGAACTGCTGCGTAGGTCTGGCTTACCCTGCGTGACCTGGGTAATTTTACTTGTTGGTAACGCATTTCATCAATCCAAGATTTAAGAAATAACACTTACGGATGGAAAGAAACTCCTGGCGGTTTGTTTAGTACGGTTGTGCGGCAATTTTCAATAGCACAGTGAGTAGCTGAAACTACGGACATTATTGTTGAGTTGATCAAGCTAATAACACGGAGCAACGAGGGCAATGGATTTTGTGAATAGTTTGGAGTTTATGTATTCAAAAATAGCACAAAATCACAATCAAACAAACCAGTCAACAATGCTTGATTTTTAACATTCCATAACTTTTTTACTGCAGCAGCATATACATGTTTAGCATCATGAAAGTTTTTCAGAGGATTTTGAAAGAAAAAACACAACCGCTCAAGCACCGGCAACACACCGCGGTGTGTTGCCGGTGCTTGAGTGCTTGTGTTAAAGGTGGCTTGTGTGTAAAAAAACAGAATTAATCGCGAATTTAGTGTTTTTTTTTGTTTTGAGGTAGAAGAAAAGTATGCCAAATATTATAGTTATTATAAGTAACTGGAGCGCGCTTATAACAGCAGCTGTCATTTTCGATTCAAATTTCGTTCCATTTTACTCATAGTTTTTGTTTTGTTGTTGACTCATTACTTAATTGGCTGCCGCCAGCTGCTTCACCCGTGTTGTCCGTTTGAAAATGGAAAATGATTCCAGAAGAATATATTCCCGGGATAAACTGAGGTGAGTTGGCAGCACAGAGTACAAGGCCATATATATAAAAGTACTCTGTGGTACAAGGCGGCAGGCATAGCATTGATTAAACCTAAAGTCGGTGTAGGTATTTAGGTACGGAATCAGGGGGGTCGACCGAAAAAAAAAGCTTTTTGTGAAGAATCTCGATCTGCCACCAATCACCCTTGCTGGATTTTTCAAAAATAAGTCTCCTTATGACCGGTCTTAATCGGTTGCGTTGCGGAGATCAGCCGGAACAAATAGACAGACCTATTTTTCCGAACCCTATTTGACCGAAAGACATATTTTTTGTTATAAACTAGCTTTACCAGCTGCGGTTTCGCCCGCGTGAATATCGGAAATAAGCAAGGTTTCCTGATTTGTATTGTAAATTTTTTACTCAGGAAACACCTACCCTACACCTACCTTACACCTACCTTACACCTACCCTACACCTACTTTACACCTTTCCTACATCTACCCTACCTACATAATTATACCAGCCAAAAAATACTATGACATGTTTTTGGTCTCCTGGTACTTGATGTTTCTGGTCTCCTGGTACTTGAAAATCTGAAGTACTAAGGCAGCAGCGGCTCTGAGTTTCCACTTCCTCCTCAGTCTCCATTAATCCATGCCACTTATCGGGATAAAAAGTAGCCTATTTTTTATTCCAGAATATGAACTACATGTGTGCCAAATCTCATCCAAATCCCTTCAGCCGTTTTTGCCTGATTGTTACACAAACATACAAGGTAAGGTAGATGTAGGGTAGGTGTAAAGTAGGTGTAGGGTGGGTGTTTCCTGAGTAAAAAATTTACAATACAAATCAGGAAACCTTGCTATTTCCGATATTCACGCGGGCGAAGCCGCAGCTGGTAGAAGCTAGTTTATAATATTAGTAGGATATCGTTTATACGGTGAATTTTTTAAAGTGTGCGTGGATGACCAAATCCGAAAGTATGAGTAACATCGAAAAACAATGAAAGGAGTCTCGAGCCCGATTTTGATGAAAACTAAAACTGCATCAATGAATTTTTGAAAAATTGGTTTTCCTCGCCAGATATTGAACCGGTTGATTTTGAACAAAAAAACTATTATTATTACACCATCCGAAAGTAGGAAGACAACTTAATTTGGTCGGCTTCTACGCGGAGATTTAGTATGGAAAAGTAATGAAAGCTGTCAGGAATGTGAAATTTCGGTCACTATGACTTCTTTAGGAGTACTAATTTTTGTATAAAGGACATGTTATGAAATGGGCTTAAAATATTTTTATTTTTGAACAGCTATCATGTGTGGTTTTTCTGATAGAGAAAATTATTACGGACGGCCTTACAAAAAGAAAAAAAATATTAAATTCACCATTATTTAATAAATAAATATTTTAAATCCAGATATTTCTTGTATCGTAATATTATTTTTGCACATTGAATCAAACTATTAAAGTGTTAAATATCATTTTTTAAAGCAAATTATACACCCTATTGTTATTAAAAATATTTTAAAACAAACCTCTCAAAACCTAGACTTTGTTTACGTCAAACTCCTTGACGTCCGGCGGGCGCGCGCTTATCGTAAGCGTAATTTGACCCCGCTCACAAAAAACGTTAGTGCTCCGTTTCTATAGCACCTATTCACACACTTGAAACGGTTTCGGGTTCATGATTAATGGTGTTATGAAATACAATGTAAACTAGATTCTAATTAGAATTTGAGAAATAAACATCGTCTATTGATATCAGAGAGCTTGCCGAATGTAGTTATATTGCTGTATTATGTTGATTTCTGATAAATCTGTTGGATCGATTTACACGAAATTTTGGGAACTAGCTCACGAAAAGACATGTAATCTAACGACAATGTTATTTCTACGAGTTTTATATCAGATTTCTGCAATATTCAAACTCAAACTTCATAGTGCGCAGAGTCGTTTTTTTGAATTTGCAGAGTTGAATGCGCTATTTTGTAAACGATCATCTGAGTTATAACAAACAGATTCCAATAAGAAATGTTTCTAGAATACTACCTATATATTCATTGACTCATTGTTAGCTATAAATCGTTAAAATATGCCACTATAATTGTAAAATATCAAAATAACCTAGACAAGGGAACAAATCGGGTAACTTTATTTGTAGGTTTATTTCACCCGGTAATTTATGTTTTCGAATTTGAATAATAGTTGAAATTGAACAAGAACAAAGTAGTTTATCGATTTCTAACCATACTTACCGTATCTTTCATAGAAAAAATCATAAATCTCGACCTCTCAAGTGGTCATAAAAACGTATGGAATTCTAACATGTCCGTAGGGTGGGGACACACAACTAAAAATAGATATCGATAAATTTTCGAACGGAACTGAGTTTAGTAAGGAAAATAAAAAAACAATTTAGATTGGCATAATTTCTTTACTTATTCTTCAGATAATAAGAAAAAAAAAATATAAATATAATTTATTTATTTATTTACAAAATAGATTTATATAAGAAACTTCACAGACTCTTTTGAATCCTCGTAAATATTACAAAACTCCTGTTTACATTATCCTTGTTGCTTCTATAATTATGTGAAAACTTCCTATTTGTATAATAATTGTATTTTACTACATATACATTGGTATAATAATAAAATTTATAAATACAGCTAACATTGAGGATACATAGCATTTATTTCAAATAAAAGAACAGGTATATGAACACTTGTTTTTGTTTTTTAGGCTTGTTATGCAACAATTTTATGTATGTGCGTCACTTTCACGTAAATAAACAGTTTTTCTCACTTTCTTTCTTTCTTTCTTTCAAATAAACCATTTACAGGTACTTCACATACATTTACAGAAACTTTACTTTTGAATCCTCATAAATATTACAAAACTCCTGTTTACATTATCCTTGTTGCTTCTATAATTATGTGAAAACTTCCTATTTGTATAATAATTGTATTACTACATTTACACTGCAGCATTGGTATAATAATAAAATTTATAAATACAGCTAACATTGATGCAAGATACATAGCATTTATTTCAAATAATAGAACAGGTATATGAACACTTGTATTTGTTTTTAGGCTTGTTATGCAACAATTTTATGTATGTGCGTCACCTTCACCTGAATAAACAGTTTTTCTTACTTTCTTTCTTTCAAATAAACCATTTAGAGGTACTTAGAGTTTCTACATATCATCTATCACAAGGAAAGGTAGATAAAGAAAAGAACAAAGATATTTACTCTGGGCGAATTTCATGGCGGGCAGGCGATGGCGAGAGCAGAGCGCGCAGAGGGCTTGACCTATCAAATAAAATGTTTTTGTTATTACAGATGTTATAACTCAAAATCAATTATTTTGAAGAAAACATGTCTTATTACTTACGGCTGCATCACATGCGGCGGGCTGGAGACGGGCATCACATGCGGCGGGCTGGAGACGGGCATCGCTGCCGACGGGTGCGGCGGACTTGGCCTATAAAAAAAAAAAATTTCGTTTTTAAAAATACGAAACGTAGCCACCACTACTCAATAACAAATTTTCGATGAAATGCATTTACTTACATAAAGGCAGGTGTAACTTGTACACGTGAGGGAGAGACGTCCATAGGGATTTCCTCTCCCTCCTGGGTATACAACCCGAGGATGATTGGTGGCGACTGAGAAAATCAAAGAACAAAATTAAAATATGAAAACCTAAAACAACAACGTGACAACCACAACACGGATTGTTACATGCGATTCCAGACCATGCAATCATCACCCTTCCCAATACAAAATGTGCAAAAAATAACACTTGACCCTTCGCAATACAAAATGTGCAAAAAATAACACTTGACCCTTCGCAATACAAAATGTGCAAACAATAACACTTGACCCTTCACGATACAAAATGTGCAAACAATAACACAATAACACACCAAATTGAACCACCTATAAGTATTACTTATCTTTATCTAAGAATAAAAATGTCATCCGTTCAGCTAGCTAGAAGAAAACAAAAAAATAATTATTACAAGTGACAAAATAATTACTATTCATCTAGTATGAAAATAGAAATTATATCCTAGCTTCATCACGACAAGGTGAGCAATTTAATCATGAGAGAGAATACTAAGGATTTACCTCATGGTCCGGCCCCAGGTATTCCGGGTCGAGGTACTCCGGCTCGTCCAGCTCCACCTCAGGTTCAGCTACCTGCAGGTACTCTTCCTCCTCCTCCTCCTCGGGTTCAGAGAGCTGCAGGTACTCCACCTCGCAGTCATCATCCTCCGAGTCACTGTTTTCCCGGAGGAGCTCATCAAAGTCCTCCGGGGCGTCCTCGCGTCCTACGTTCCACCTTCGAGCCATCACGAATCTATAACAATATCGTACACACTATGTACAAACAACAAAATAAAACTAAAGTAAATTTATGGAATATGACAAAAAAAAATTTTTTTTAAAAAAATTGAAAAATAATCATTCTATTTTATAATTTTTCGAAAACAATCGATGTTATCGATAACTTTTATGGACATGACCTGCGAGGCTGCGCCCCTAATAGCCATTTAGACGGTTGACAGTTCAAGATTCAAACACGATTTCGTAACCTACACATAGAATTTTCTTCATGATATGAATGTTTTATTGAAATATGCCTCGAATACGTGTAATTATGAATTATCAATAGTTTTTACGTTATTTCCTACCTTTGCAAACGTGAAATTCGTTGGAAAATCACCAAAAATCATACAATTATAATGGCGGCCGTGACCAACTCGGAACAATGTAAACTTTGTTTGCTCAACAAAAATGTTTTGTGATAGTATAGCATGCAAAACACTATGTAAAAAGTTGCAAGAGACACTTATAAATGTTTATTTATCCACTTACCGTAGAAATAATCCCAGAAGAATCACAATTAGACACAAACAAACACGCGCGATGAGCGAGCTCAGCCGTAGACTAAAGCGTCACTTCACACTCGTTTTTTATAATGTTGCCGACTTTATTTTTTCTTTCGGGTTTCGTCTATGGTTTCAAAATATTATCTGCCATTGAGAACAAACGTTCAAAAACGATTTTATACCTTATGTTTTATAAAAATAAAGTTTAAATTAGCCGCGGTTTGCTGGATCCAAATGGTTCCACCCGGGCTCAAGGGAATTACGAAATAACCGGATCCTGTTGGATCCATTAGGTCGAAAGAGGTTAAAATAAAATCAACGAAATATCTTCATAATTTGTATGTATGGCATTGATACCTTTGCCTCCTAATGGAATCTATGAAAATATTACCTGGGTGTGGGCACTTGTCAGTTCATGTCACTGTCACACTTGTCAGTGCATGTCATGTCCCTTATCTCGTCATTCTCGCTCGTCAATTTTTTCTTTTGCTTATGAACATTTAGGTTTATTGTATTTGTAATTATTACTGAAATCAAGGGCCTTATAAAGTTCCTGATGATGGGTACTCCGCCAACCCGCACCAGGCCAGCGAGGTGGACTAAGGCCTAACCCTTCTCATTTTGAGAAGAGGCCCGTGCCCAGCAAGGGCTCAGTAATGGGCTGAATTTATTTTTTAATGGCGAAATTGTATTAACGCTGAAACGCTATTATTTACAATAAGAAGGCTTATGATAAGGATAATGAATTTATATGTACCAAATTTTTTTTTTTTTTTTTTTTTTTTTTTTTCTATTTACTATCAGCCATGTAGCTTTGATTAAATTTGTTTGACATCATTAGAGGCAGTTTTGAGATTTAGCACATCCAGTGATGTGTCATCTCCTTGATTAAAAAAAGCTTCAGATTGAAGCAAGTCTTGTCCTTCTCAATCGGAATACACTATGGTCAGTGTTCATGAGTGCTTTCGCCAAATGGTTTTTGTGACATTTCAGTCTTTGTTTATAGGCATCACAAGACCTGTCTATCTGCTCCTTTACAGTGGGCATTTCTAAATATTCATGTACTTCTGTATTTTTTACAAACCACGGGGCACTGATCAATGTCTTTAAACTTTTATTTTGAAAGCGCTCGAGAATTTCAATATTGGAGTGGCTTGCCGATCCCCACAGTTCAATGGCGTATGTCCAAACTGGTTTGATAACGCTTTTGTATATCAGCAGTTTATTTTCCAAGCTGAGGCTGGATTGTCTGCCTATGAGCCAGTACAACTCTCTGAGCTTTATGTTTGCTTGATCTCGCTTAGCCTTAATGTGGTCTCTCCATGTGAGTTTTCTGTCTAGGTGCATTCCCAGGTATTTTACCGTTGTTTGTTGAGGTAGTACAGTTCCATCAAGTTTTACCGGTGGGCAGTCTCCACGCTTGAGCGTGAACGTCACGTGGGTCGATTTTGCAGCACTTGCTCTTATCCTCCATTTTTTAAGCCATGTTCCAATTTCGTCTAAATGTGGTTGTAGTTTTAGGGACGCTGTGTTGGGATCTTTGTGGCACGAGAGTACAGCTGTATCGTCTGCATAGGTCGCAATCATAACATCATCAGAGTATGGTAAATCAGCTGTGTAGATTGTGTACAATATTGGACCCAATACTGAGCCCTGAGGAACTCCAGCTTCTATTTGGTATATATCTGACAAGGAATCTCCGATCTTGATTTGGAACATTCTATCTTGAAGATAGGATTTTAGAATCATGTAGGCGGTGTTTGGTAAGCACACTTTTAACTTATACAGGAGGCCCTTATGCCATACACGGTCGAAGGCTTGTTGCACGTCCAGAAATACAGCAGAGCAGTATTCCTTTCTCTCTAATGCTTGACGGATGGTGTAAGCTACTCGATGGATCTGCTCTACAGTGCCGTGATGTGCACGAAATCCAAACTGATGATTTGGTACCACCTTTTGTTCTTCAAGTAGCGGATGAAGTCGTTGTAAGAACAGTTTCTCAAAAACCTTGGATATCACAGGGAGAAGGCTTATTGGCCTGTATGATGCTACTTCTGTTGGTGGCTTTCCAGGTTTTGCAACCATGTTTATTATGGATATTTTCCATAAGAGTGGAAAGTATTGAAGTCTTAACACCGCATTAAAAAGCATTGTTAGGAGGACTATACCCTTCCTTGGCAACTGTTTCAATATTTCTGCTGTTATGAGATCAAATCCTGGTGCCTTTTTTGTCTTAAGTCGGAGTATAGTTTTTTTAACTTCTGCTGGTGTTATTAGTTTCAGTGGCAATGACATTTGTTGATCACTGTTAAGAAAATCGTCAATTTCCTTTTCAGAGCACATAGGATCAGGCTCATTGGGCTTGAATGAATCCTTCAAAAATCGGGCAAATAACTCTGCTTTATCTGTTGATTTCCTTGACCAGCTGCCATTTGGTTGTCTCAGTGGAGGAATGTGTTCTTTTGGTCTTCTCACAGATTTGGTCATCTTCCAAAGAGAATAATTGTCAGCTTTATGTGGAGATAGGGTCTTAAGCTTGTCTTGCAATGTGTTGTTCTCATTTTCTTTTAGGATTCGCTTAAGCTCCTTTTGCGCCTTATTGAGTGCAGTTTTATCCTGTCGATTTCTACTTGAGTGCCATTGTCGTCGTAGCCTCCTCTTTGAAGCTATCATTTTTTTAATTTCCAGGGTAGTATCCTGCAGCTTTTCTTTAGAATCAAGGAATGGGGTAGATGACCATGCTGCCTTTTGGATTAGATTCGTCACGTACATAGCGCAAGTCTCTACATGTTCTTCCTTTTTGAGTGGGATTAGCAAGTTCGCATTTACATCAATATACTCCCGGAAAGATTCCCAATCGGTTTTATAGTTATATAGAGTCTCAAGCGGTTCCCTCCATATGACAATAGTACTCAGTGTACAAATCACGGGTGTGTGGTCGGAATTACCATCCAAACATGATTCCGTTTTTGTATACATTCCAGACATTCCCTTTGTGATGAAGAAGTCAATCAGATCAGGAGTTTTGTTGGGATCCGTAGGCCAGTACGTTGGCTCGCCGGTTGAGAGAGCACTTAGTGAATTTTTGTCGACTGCTTTTTTTAACTCTCTACCGCGTGTCGTAGTAAGTCTGGAACCCCAACAGGTGTTTTTGGCGTTCCAATCTCCGCCGGCAATAAATCTACATCCAAGGTTGCAGAAGAAGTCTGTAAACATTTGCTCATCGATTCTATGGCGAGGAGGGCAGTACACAGCAGCCACTGTAAGTGTCCCTTGCCAGTCATCAATTCCTATTGCTGCAGTTTGGAGGAATGGATGTTTTAGGTTTAGGAGAGAGTGTTGTTTTATATTCTCCTTGATTATAATTGCAGCTCCTCCGTGCGACGTTCCATCAGGATGGTTAGAATAGTACACATTGTATCCGTTAATTTTAATCACTCTTTCGTCAGTAAGATGAGTTTCAGAAACCAATAGGATGTCAATTTTGTTATGATTAAGGAACAGTACCACTTCTGATTTATTAGGAGCTAAGCCATTTATGTTCCATGTAGCGACACGCAGAAATTTCATTTCTGTTGCTGAGCTATGAGTGTCGTGAGCAGTCCCATTAGGGTGCCCATTTGTTGTATCAGTATATCTATCTTTTCCGATTGTTTGATGATTATTTGCTCAAGCAAATTTGTTGACTGAGGCTGGATATCCTCTGTTATTCTATTCCTGTGTTGCGTAACTCTGGAATAAGTTAAGGTGTTGGGATTACGTGTGTTTTTACTTTCAGTGGTGTTTATATTTTGTCCAGCATACTTCCGAATCTCGAGTGGTGGGAATTCTTCAATTTGTGGTGGAACAGATGGCGTATGTTTTAGGGTTGGTTTACTTTTATTGTTTGCTGTCTGCATAATTTTTCGTGCTCTTATCTCTTTGTAAACCTGGCAGCCCTTGTAATTGGCTGGGTGGTCCCCGAAGCAAAGTGTGCAAGTAGCTGGTGTATTTCTGTCTTTCTTTGGACAGTCCACAGTTTTGTGTCCCTCTGCACACTTAACACATCTAAAGGGGCGCATGCAGTTGTTTTTTGTATGCCCATATTGCTGGCATCGTGTGCACTGAACAATTTCTTTTGACTTCCTAGGATCTTCAATCTTAACTCTTGTGTGGTAAATAAATTCAATGTTTTTAAGTTCCGGATTATTTGGACCCGGTTCTATGTTTACAAAGAACATATTAAGTGGCTTTTTGTTCTTCCTGGATATAGCACATATGACTTCGCCTCTAATCTTATTGCCAGTGTTTTCAATTTCTTCTATAATTGCTGTTTTAGGAGTTGTGTGATGTAAGTTTTTAAGTACAATTCTGTGGCATTTCTTTTCCTTTTGTGTAAAAGTATGGCCAATAAGGCCATTACTTCGAATATGCCCGATTAGCTCTTTATAGACTTCACTTGATTGTGTTACAATTCTCAATTGATCTCTATTAATAATTTTGTAAGAGTAGGTATCAATAGGCACGCATTTATTTAACAATTCCGTTAACTTTGACAGATCTTCTACGCCATAGAGGATGATCGGTGGCGGTTTGTGTACTCTCTTTGTCTGTACAGTCTGACTGGCTGAATCTTCTGTGTGGTCTTCAGTTAGATCTATTGGAAGACCACTGTACCTGTTTGTAAAACTGGTTTCCGCTTGTAACGAGCTAATGGGCTTTTTTGTTTTTGGTGGGCTCTTTGTCAATCTCCTTCTTTTGGGATTACGTTGACTTGGTACTCTTTGCCATGTGGGATGGCAATCTGTGTCTTCAATGGATTTCATCTCGATTGGTGGAGGAGACAAGATCCTTCCATCCCTTACGGTAGTTCCCAAGGAAGAAGATCTGGGTCTTTGGTTGAATAAGCTTGGATGGAATGCCTGCTGTATATATTTTTTATTGTTGCTTCCAGTAGCATTTACCATCACAGGAGCCTGGTTGCTCGCCCCTGTGCAGTCTTCGGTAGTAGATTTCACACTTGCAGGCCCGGGCACCTGCAAGCGCCGGGGGTTAGCCGGTTCGCATGACAAAATAGCTTCATTATTTTCCATATTTCATAAAATAGAGGTGGGAAATGCTAACGATACTTTCCCAAGGTATCGTAGTCACTCTTTTAGAGGGGATTTAATCCCTCGAGGCTTGTGATTACCTGAATTCAGGTTATTTAACCGCCGCCTGTATGTGTGATATGTACCAAATAACCTTATTTTCTCCTACAATTTGGGACTTTATCATCATGAAGTCAGTTGACTGACTTTCAGAATGATTACCTACTTCTACTTCCTCCAAGGTAGGCCAGTAAACCCGAAAGTCCAGTAACAGACTAGATTACATTGGACCTTTTGTAAATAGTCACTCGAGCAGGTCGGAATAGAAGAACATTTTTGTGTATTAGGTAAAGAAATAAAAGTAATGTAACTATTTGCTTATATTTGTCTGTATTTATTCTACCTCTTCATTTTCAACATCTTCCCTTACAATTATATTATCAAGAAACTGTGCAGGCGGTAATATGTTGTATTGATGCCGAGCCCACCCAAGATACCATATGATTGTCATTACATGAGCACAGCTCCCGACAGTTCGCTTTCCTACTATACAGCTGCAGTAATATTCACAAATTCTCTCCTCCCAATTACTTAATTCTGTTAATTTTATCAAGACATAAGTAAAATATACTTTATTGCTTTGATGTCTTGACCTGATCCTACCTCTTAGTAATACTGTCTCATGTGATGACATTATGCCTGGGACATTTGTGATTTCTAAGCTTTCACTTATTTCAACCAAAAATGTCCCATTTGCACGAATATGCTCCCCGTAATAAGATCTAGCTTGCTTGATTTGGTAAATTCCAAGACTAAACAAAATCAAGTCTGACATTTCCATTACAGGGAACATATTAATTTGTGGTAATTGGGCATCATTTATTCTTACAAAACTGGCTCGGCGTCTATTTAATTGATGCTCAAGCACATATTCACCTAAATAGTTCGGCATGTTCACTCTTAGCATTGCTCTGTCTAAGATTGCTTGAGCATCAGAACGGTCGGTTATCAGTGGATGAAAATTGTTCAATATTGCTGCGCAAATTCTAAAATCACTCATTAAGTTTCTTGATGCTACATTAAAATATTTATTTCTGAACATCTTGAAATCACGTTTAAACCGACCATTCACTACTTCAATTACCCATCTGCACAAGGTTACAAGCCGAGATTTATTGGCTTTTATCGTGGACAATTGTGTTTCACCTACATCTAGAGTCTCTGGCTTGTGTACTGAGAATCCTAATGAGGTAAGTAGTCCTATAGCATCTCGAAACCCTCTATCAAGCAAAAACACATCATTTTCTCTAAAATAAATTCTGAGAGCACCACTGGGTGCAAAATGCTGGTTCATTATCTGGGCATCAGAAGTCGTAGCAGCATATGGACCAAAAACATCTAAAATAAATCCATCTGTGGTTGCCAACATAAAAGGTTTTAATAAATTGGCATATTTATGTAAGCTATAGGTTTTTTTTTGGAATAGGTAGTTAGACGACTTTTGCAAATAAATATATTATGTGCCATCAAAGATTACTATAGGATTACTTTCCTGTGTGCCAAAGAGACCCTGTGGAATCAAAAGATTTCTACTGGACAAGCTTGCTCTTGGGATATTACTAATGCCCAAATGTAAAGGTACATATGATTCCAATAAGCAACCACGGGTCTTCTTAACATACTGGCAGACTGTATATGTTGATAAACCAAACAAAGAGGCAATGCGTCGAAAAGGTTCTCCAGTCCTTATTTTGATCAAATACCTACTAAGTGTTTTAGATTTTTTTCTACATAGATTGGACAATTGAGGTATGCAAGTTAATATTGCCAAAAAGTTAAAAACAGTCAAGCCTGTCCAGTATCGACAAGTAGCATTCATGTTTTCAACATTTTCAAAATCTATGATGTTATTTATATCCCTCCGTAATAAGTCAAGCATTTCGGAAATATGCACCTGGTTGAATTCAGTTACGAATTCAAATTCAGCAAGAAAATCCCAATTGTATAAGGATAAATGTTCTTCACACACTCGAGAATTTTGAGTGATGTACAGTTTTTGATGTGTGAGAATTTTTTTCTTTAAATATAATGGCACACGTTTCCTTTCCTGATTCATACAATCCGGAACAAAACAATGACTAGTGGTATCTGGAGTGCGGCTATAACCATCTAATGTAAGGCTTACAACTGGTTCTCGGAGAATATTTTCAGTGTCTGTGCTGGCAGAACTGGGAGGCTCCACTACAGAGCTGGATCCACTGATAAATGGATTTGGTTCTTCCAGAATGTCCTCATTATTAGTGCTGGCAGTACTTTCTATGAATAATCCAGATCCACTTTCTACAGGTGGTGGTGGTTGCCGATGAGCCCTTTGCCAACAAGCATTACATGCCCGGGCGTTCAAAGGCATCTGCAATTGAAGGAACAATTTGTTTTAGTAAAGCTAAAAGTTCTAAAGTGGGTGAATAATTATACAAACGGAAAAAGTGAGAAGATCACTCAAGTTAAGCTTGAATTGCTGCTGAATTAACTTGATATTATTATGGCATACAGACTTTTAACTAATTAAAAATTGTTTTAGCTGGAATAACAACAAGCAGGTACACTTACTTCAAGAGGGCTGATTATATTGGCAGAATAAATCCATTCAGCATCACCATAATTTAGTTGATGAGAACGTCGCCCAGTTCTTCTGGCAATGGAAATGCCACAACATACACAAACTGAATTATGACCAAATTGACGTTCGCCTATATTCCCTTCATTCCTGTTATTTGATTCAAGAATCAATAGGCTAACACATTCTTGACATAGGTAGTCTTCATCGATTACCTAAAACAAGAAAAGCATCATATTTTAATGTGTTTTAATTTTATACTCTTTTTTTAAGTTGAATGATACTCGTAGTTACGATTATATTAAAAAGGCAACACAACGTTTGCATGAGTCTGAGCAGAATACAATGGAATTTCTATTGTCACCTTGCACAAATGTGGTAAATACACTATAAATGGCAAATGAATCTGTATTATTACACTGCTGAGTGTTCAACATAGTGTATAGTTTTAATTATGGATATGCAGATTTTTAGCTACATACCTGTCTGGAAATCCATTCTTCTAATACAGAGATAATCTCAAGATCCATATGTGTTGCATTATACCGATATGGTTGTGCAATTGGAATAGCAATCCAGCAATTAATGCAGCGAGGCATGATTGTGAGGATTACCAGGCTACGATAAATGGATTTATAACTTGTGTGCAAAATCCAAGTCCGAGTGAGAAATCAGGGTCGTCAGTATCGCCGGTCGTCGGGTGTCCAAATCGTGTGCAGTATCAAAGAATCCAAATTAAAAGCCAGGTCAGATAAAGAAAAGTTAAAACGAGAAACTTGAACATAAATAACAACAAAAACACAAACGAATTCAAAGTATTCAAACCACTTGTATCCGTTCCGTTGTAACGCAAACCACAGACTCAACGAATTGAATTTGACATTTTGACACTTGATTGACGTTTACACTTTTTTTTTTTTTTTTTTTTTTTTCTTTGGCTTCGCACGGTTTGTGCATTTAGCCAATGTCACGTTTTCGATTTGCATTGAAGAAAATAAAGGTAGGGAAACGGAATAGGAATAACTAATTTAATTTGAACGGAATTTGGGGTAGGATAGAATAAATAGGATCAGTATTTTTTTTTTTTTTGAAATGAGTGAAATTACAATGATAAATTTACAACTTAATATTATGAATGGTGATGAATGAGACTATACATTTATATACAGGAAAACTATTTGTACAAAGTAAAGAGAGTATTGAGGAAGGAAAAGGAATACCAAGAGATAAGAGGTTACTGAAAAAGGAAGAACGGTCGTATAAAGGACAGGAGAAAAAAATGTGATTTAAGTCGCCTACATCTGTGCCACACAAGCAAATGGGGTCGTCAATTATATGAAATTTGGCAAGATGGGCTGGGGAACAAACATGACCCATTCTCATCCGTATTAAAACGGAGGTCTCCTTTTTGCCAAATTTTGCCCTGCCAAACCATGGTTTATCCGGAATCTCAGGTTGAATAAGAGAAAAATAATGTCCCTTCGTTCTGTTACTGATATCCCAAGCTACCTTCCAGGTGTCCCGAAGAAATCCCTTGGGCAACGTTACTAGGTCATGAGTAAAATTTTTATATGGGACTAAATCCCCACAATGTACCGCATCACCGGCCAGAGCGTCAGCCACTTCATTGCCATGTATTCCAGCGTGAGCCGGAATCCATGCAAATTGCAGTGAGTTACCCTCAGTGATCATTCTGAACGCAAATTCTCTTATTGAATAAATTATAGCAATCTGAAACTTGCTTTCGTAAGGGGATTTATTGATGGCTAGAAGAGCGCTTCGAGAATCAGAAAAAATTATAGCTTTTTTAAGCTTTAAAACACGAATATATTCAATTGCTTTCAAAATGCCGAAGCATTCCCCTGTAAAAACCGAAGTCTCCGGAGGTAGCTTTATTTTTTGTGCGATGTTGTATTGAGAATGGTAAGTACCTATCCCAACACAACCCGTCTGGGTACGTTTAGCAGCATCGGTAAAAATGTGGTGGTAATCTAAATGTTCAGTCAGAAAATGGTTAAAATTTAAATGGCAATCGGGATCTGATTTACTCACACAGTCAAATGTTATGATGGGACTGAATTGTAAACTCTCATAACTACTGCTAAACATGGGGAGTTTAGTGGAACTGTGAATAGGAGAAGAAAGAGAAAGGAATTTTTTATAGCTGACAACTAAACAAGGAGCACGTTTATGGGACCAGTAATCTGATGATTCCATCTGTAACATTAAAGAGTTCAGTTTAGGAATGAGAGGATGAGTTGAGAACTGAAGAATGCGGAACAAGTATTTGTCAGATAGGAATTGTCTTCTAAGATATAAGGGAGCATCCCCGCATTCGACTTGGAGTGCATTAATGGGACTTGACTTCATAGCACCCGAAATTATGCGTAAAGCTTTAGACTGGATGCGATCCAATTTTTTAAAAGCCATGACACTGCCAGGTTCTAGAACGAACAATCCATAATCCAAAGTGCTTCTGATGATTGCGTTATAAATAAGTTTTAAAGAAAAGGGATGAGCGCCCCACCACACACCAGAAAGGCATCGAAGCATGTTTAAGTGATTTTCACATTTGTTAACAATGTAGTCACAATGGGGAACACTGCTTAATTTAGAGTCAAATATTACACCTAGATATCTGAATTTATCTTTTACTGGAACAGGTATTCCTCTATACATCAGATGTACTAAAGGTATATTTTTCTTCCGGGTGAATAAAACAGCCGCACTTTTAGACGTGGATAAATCCAAGCCATTTAAATGTAACCATGACTCCAGAGTAGACAAAGCAGAATTAACATTAAAGCTAGCTTGCTCAACAGAGAGACTTGACGAATACAGTAACAAATCGTCGGCGTATTGAAGAACCTTAACATGTTTAGTTAAGGACGAGTCCATATCAAAAGTGTAAATGTTGTATAGAAGGGGACTGAGCACAGATCCCTGTGGGAGACCTCTCCATACAAGACAAGATACTTCATGATCTCCTATTTGCATATTAACAGAGCGTGCAGTCAGGATATTTATAATGAAATTTGACAAATTCGATGGAACCTGTAAGGCTTTTAATTTATTTTGTAAAATTGATAATACAACATTATCATAAGCCGCATTTATATCAAGAAAAGCTGCTACGGTGGAATGGTTAATAGAGAAGGATAATCGAATATCTGATGTTAAAATACTTAAACAGTCAGTGGTACTTTTACCTTTTCTGAAGCCATATTGAGATTCTGCCAGAAGGCCCTTACTTTCAACATACCATTCTAGACGATTTTTTATTAAGTGTTCCGCTATTTTCATTAGAATTGAAGACAAAACAATGGGACGATACGAAGAAGCATCAGATGGTGTTTTATTTGGTTTAAGGAATGGCAACACCATTTGACATTTCCATTCATCAGGGATGTGTCCAGTAGTCATAACAGAATTAACAAGATTTAAATAATAAATGAGGACGTCGTCATTTAAATTAGCAAAAAAGGAATACGGAATTCCGTCAATGCCCGGTGCGGAGTCCTTAGTTTTATGAATAACAGCCTTTAATTCAATGAGGGTGAATGGTAGCTCCAACGTTACAAAAGCATCATGATTACTGGATACAAGAGGCAAATTAAATTCAATAGCCTCAGGCACCCAAGGAGGAGCCAATTTATTTAAAAAGTCACTGGCTAAAGAATCGGGAATAGAAGCAGGGTTATTATAAATGGACCTAAATCTACGAATATTACGCCAGACGATTGTAGGGTGTGTATTCGGTGAAATTGACGTGCAAAAGTTACGCCAAGATTCAAATTTTTTCTTCTTGAACAGTTTACTAGTTTTGTTAATTAGGTTAGTAACGAGTTCAAAATTATCATCAGACATATCCAAGTTATAATTGTATTCAGCCTCTTTACGTTTGTTAATCAATTCTGTGCACTCCGAGTCCCACCATGGAGGCGAAGGAATTGAATTCATATTTTTATTTTTTAGAGGAAAAACTTCATCTGCCGCCGCAATTAATATGTGTGCTAAAGCTGCTGCACAAATATTTTCATTGCTATCAGATAAGACAGGCAAGGAGCAAAGCTTTATGTCAACAGTTTCCCTAAATTTGGCCCAGTCCTCATTATTTCTAATTGGTAATTTATGTTTTAAATTAGATCTCCTTTTTGGTGCATTTGGTTTGGAAAGAGGATATGTAATAACTATGGGAAAATGGTCACTACCATAAGTAGTGGTTAGTGTATGCCAAGTTAATGATGAGGCTAAGCTTGGAGAACAGATGGAAAGGTCAATTGCACTTTGGTTTTGGTTGGGAGCACACCGACGTGTTGCTTCTCCTGAGTTCAATATGCATAGGTTGTGAAAGTCAATTATATCTAGTAATTCATCCCCATAACTGTTAGATGTAGAACAGCCCCATGATTGGTGATGGCAGTTAAAGTCCCCCAATACCAAGAATGGCTTTGGTATCAAAGAAAAAAGATTATTCACCTCTTGAAGAACAGAAGAAGAAGGGTGAGGAATGTAAATGGAAACAAGACAAGTATGATACACTTTAATTGCAACAATTGAAATTTCCTCACTGTGAGGAGGTAATGCAATAGAAGAAAAAGGGATAGAATTCTTGATAAGTATAGCTACTCCACCATACCCATCAGATCTATCCTCTCTAATGGTTGAATAACCATTAATTTTAAAAATATGATATGATTTGAGCCAAGTCTCTGCTAAAGCAAAGACAAATGGTTCATATTTGTTTAATAGATGTATGACATCACTCTTTTTGTTTAGTAGACTGCGACAGTTCCACTGGATGATTTTGGATGGGTCCATTATTAATTGATTGAGGTAAATTGAAAGATTGGGCAACGTTGGACGGTGACATGCTGAACTGGGAGAGAAGATTATGTAAAGCAGAAAGAAGATCGTTTATGGAAAAATTTGTGTCTTTATTATTAGTGATAGCACAGCCATTTGAAGATTGAGGTATGACAAAATCTCTAACAATAGCATTGTGGGCTTCTTTATTATATCCATGCACTTGTTTTGGAGGTGAACGTGGTTTCAGGAAGACAGTTTTCTTATAACTATTTGAAGGATTAGGGGATGAAATTCGTGGGGTATCTGAAAATTTTTGGGAAGGAGAGGATAAAAGAGTATCAGCATATGTTTTAGTCACTGGGGGATGTACTTTAGCCGCTTCAGCATAGGAAACTGAACTTTGTGCCATATGTTTTTTAATAGATTTTTGCCTAGAGAATTCTGGGCAAGATTTATTTATTGCAAAGTGATATCCAGAACAAAGACAGCAAGATGCTGTATCTTGATCTTTTTCACAACTGTCCCCAGAGTGGCCTTGGCCGCATTTATAACAGCGAGGTTTGGACCTGCACTGAATTTTGGTGTGACCAAACCGGCAGCAATTGAAACATTGTATGGTAGGGAATATATATAGATCCACAGGTAATGCATTATAACACATAAATATTCTTTTAGGTAAAACCTGACCATCAAAAGTAACAACTATGGATTGGGATGGTTTCCAGATGGTTGTTCCATCAACAGTGGTTTTAAAATTTAATCGTCTGATTTTTAATATTGGACCGCAGCCAATTGGAACCGTTATATTATCTATAACTTCTTCAGGAGACCATTCCGCAGGAACACCACGAACTAAACCCATTCTTGTGACATTGAAAGTAGGAATAAAAGCTTTGTAATTACATTTTGTAAGGCTCTCATGTACAATAAAAGAATTTGCGTCTAAGTGATTTGAGAATGAAAGTGAAATTTTATTTCGTCCAATTTTTTTGACGCTTCCGTTTATAATATTTTTGAAGGAATTAAACTTTAAGAATTTACCAAAAGTGATAGGGTGCAATGTCGTGCCTTCATCTGGAGCAGTAAATGATTTTTGAACATGTATCAAAAAAGGCGCGCTATCAGTGTTTTCGTAAGTATTTCTGCCAATCTGGGTGGCAGGAACCAAAGAAGGAGCAGGAATAGCTGGGGTAATAAGTGTAGGCATTGTTTCAGGGCATTGAGGCACTGATTCAGCAACTTTTGAATCTATGCAGTTGCAACCGGAAATTTCGGAACCATGATTTTTACGTGTGCGGCGACGTTTATTGCAGTGTTTGCAGACATGTAGACGACTCCTTTTTAAATTTCGAGCCGAAGATGAGCCATCGGTATCCATGCCCGATTCATTAGAATGAATAGTTACAAAAACGCCTGCCGGAGGAACGAAGTCCCCCGGGTCGGGCGGGTCGTTCATTCTTAAAAACTAATACTTAGTAGAATTTTAAACTTACCACTACCGGAGAATAGACACAAAACTAAAGTTAAAATATAAATAAAAGAATATACAACGCTAAAACTACTGCTACTGATCCTATAATATAATTGATTTTTTTTTTTTAACTCCAATTAAAAAAATCCGCGTCCGCCAAGTTGGAAGTTTCCCGCGCTTTTCCCGACGTTTACACTTAACTTAATGACATCCAACCGAAAAGTGTTGGCAACATCAATAATAACTGTGGGTTGCAATTTATTTTTTAAACTGTAATTATTTAAAAATATAATAATTAAGAAACGGTGATTTAAAAAAAAAAAAAATAAAAAAAAAATATAGAAAGTCTCCTTAATTTATGTACTTTCATAAAAATATAATATCTTACCTGTTCAAAGCAGCTTCTAATAAAAGCCCAGCCTCCATACTAAAACCTAACATGTCCTTTGGGGAGAAATTACAGAGTTTTTAATAGGGAAATCTTAAAATGAAAATTTAACACCGTGACTACCGCCACCAATATCATGGTATATCTCATAAACTACTGGAGTACTAGTTTTGAATTTTGGGTACTAATTCTATCTTGCAGGGTACTAATTTTCTATGTATGTTTGAGGAAAGCGACAAGCTCCTAAAACTTGGAATCGACATTCAAAGTCGTGGTCCTGCTGAACGCCCGCACGAAAGTTATCATCGTTGATTCCTTTCCTCGGTAAATACAAATGTTTCAGTTCTGTTTTTTTTACGAAATGAACCAAATTTAAGGGTACTAATTATTTGTATACTTAGAATAGCTGTAGCATACCCCCTTTTTTGCGCTCATGGTGGTCCTGCTGAAACGAGCGTGACTACCGCAGGACCACCTTCAAAGTCGATTTTCTCGAAAACTACTAGGGTACCAATTTTGTTGTTCAAGTACCAATTAGTACTAATTATTTGCAAAATATGGAAACGATTGGAGTTCGTGGTCCTGCGGTAGTCACGCTCATCCCGGAATTTTGTCCCATCGAACTAAGTTGTGAAGAAGCGGTGACTGATTCTGTGTTTGCGCACGCACTTGTATAATGCTCTTGATTACTTGATTATAATCTCCGTTGAGATTGGCTACCGTGATCGAAATTAGGTCGGGAGGATTTTACATTCGCTTAGTAAAACAGCCATTCGAAATAATAGAAAGTTTATATTTAGTTTTGACAATAAATGTGGTTTTTAAATACAAAATAATACAATCATAAATAAGTAAGTTAACAATTTGGATTAGTTTGCTAGACGTAGTTATGCGCAATTAATATGATTTTGATATAACTAAATGCAATAAATTGTTTGAATGGTTATGTTTTTATGTCAAGATAATATTGAAGAAATAAAATTCACTGGTATTACTGTTAACAAATGTCAGCTGTTGATATTGATTTTAGAACAATTAAACTTTGGGCTACAAGGTTTGCGCCTACATCAAATTATGATTAACACCACGCTTATATTTCCCGAAGCATAGGCAGAAACGTAATTAGATCAATCAAATTATAATTAGTTTAAACTTAATCAGTAACGCTTATAGCTACAGGTGGTATAAACCGCCAAATGTGGCTGACTTCTCCAGCACAAGGTTGTATTATGGATGGGTGTTCAGTTTCCTTGATGAGGGGAATTTCGTCCAGTACTGGTTCTGTGGTTGAGCACTGGATGTCGATCTTGTATTCGCCAGGGGTCAAGAAAACGACGGTGCACTCGTGATAAGCCTTTGCTGATTCTGGCAGCGTTGAGAGTACCACTCTGAAATTAAGATAAGAAAATATTAATACCATCATTTTTATAAGCTTAGGTATTATATTTATTCTATTTACAGGCGTCTACAATATAAAATATTATAGTTCAGTTCCATTATTAAAAAAGTAATGGTATTAACAAATATTTCGAATGCATTTTTTTTTGTTGTTAACTCTTATAAATAAATCAAATCAAATCAAAATCAAATCAAATCATCTTTATTTGTGAAACACAGGTATTAAAATAAGGTCTTATTCATACATTTTAGTTGAGCTCTGTGACCTACCAATGAAATTGGTGTACAAATATTTTTAATAATGTCTGGATCTATACAATACAAATTCAAATCAAATGTAAGTATTATTAATCAATTATGAAACAATTATAATTTATTTTTCATGCATGTCAACGGTAAATTTTAAAGAAAGTTAGTAATGACTTTTGTAATATTGGAGATAATGTCAATGAAATATATTATTAATGAAGAAAATAAATTAAATTACATTAGAGGGCTGGTAATGTCATATTTTATCATTTAAGAATTCTTCGATAGAGTAATAAGTCTGATCTATTAGGAATGAATGCAATTTACTCTTGAATTTGCGGACATTATCTTCACTCCTTATACATTTTGGTATTTTATTATAGACCCTTGGAGCCATTACAAAAATACTGTTTCTGTATAGTGCAGTACTAGATCCGACTGTTTGCAACCGATCACAACGGCGCTGACTAGTTACTCGAGCAAATTTATGTAAATTATTTTTCACGAACATAGACGTTTCATAGATATATATATCTATGAAACGTCTATGTTCGTGAAAAATAATTAATTTAACGACGGCATAGTTAATATTTTTGCATTTTTAAAAAACGGTTTGCAGCTGTCTGTTGTCTGCAAATTATAAATAGCTCTTATGCATCTTTTTTGGCACTTAAATACCATATCTTTACCCGTGGCATTGCCCCAAAATATAATTCCGTATCTTAATGTTGAAGCTACTAGACCATGATACGCCGTTAAGACTAAATAATATAAGTTACATGTGGTTAGACCAAAAGCCATAAATTCCACTGCTGACTCCCTATGATCTGTCTCTGAGATGTAGTGAGATAATTCACCATGCAAGCCCAGTGTAGTGTGGATGTGATATATCTTCGAATTTTTGGTTAGGACAATAAGCCAGTCGTTTACTTACTTGTTATTCCCAGCAGTAGCGACCCTATTATCGAGCTTATAGCTCAGCACGCCGTTGTTATAGTCCTGGTAGAACTGCACAGAGAGGCACAGCTTGTGCAGCGGTCTGCTGAGATGGTTCCACACCGCCACGCCCAGCGACACGCACTCTCCCGCCGAGCAGTTGTATTCTTCTTGCGGCTTTATGCATTGGCTGTTGACGCTTACTTCTGTTGAGGGTAAAGTTGTTTTAGTTTTAAAAGATACCATGGTCGAAATAAACGGGAACCTTTTTTTGCAAGAAAATTGTTAAGGTGAAAATAAAAATGACTCATCTGGAAGGAAGGTAATATGTACATGTACTTAAATAATATCTGGGGCAGTTATTTAAGTACATGTAATATTTTTACCTCTTCCATTTGTGTATATTATATATACCTATACACAAATAGAAGAGGTGCTGTGATAGGGCGTGGCGAGAAGGGAACCGCCCGGGGCCACGCCATAGCAGAGGCTTCGCGCAACCCGAGTTCAAAAATCCTTATATTTGAACCGTTTTGTACATTTAGCAATAAAATTAAGAGGGCGCCGACCAAACGTCGACCGCGCAGTGGCGCCCTCATCGTTTGTTTGGTTATTTCTTTTATTTTAGAATGAAAATGCAGAAAATATGCAATTTAAGTTGTGCTCCACAAGATTATACGTTAATATTATAATCACTAAAACGGAAAATAGTGGCCACTTTTATCCGTTTTAGTGATTATAATAAAACTGAACAATTTAAAACTACCGTTTATAATAATATTAACGTATAATCTTGTGGAGCACAACTTAAATTGCATATTTTCTGCATTTTTATTCTAAAATAAAAGAAATAACCAAACAAACGATGAGGGCGCCACTGCGCGGTCGACGTTTGGTCGGCGCCCTCTTAAGTTATTTTACAGTAAATTATATAATAATATGAATAGTATGTCTTTGTCAAAGACATAGTAATAGTGATAAGTATGATTGTTTTTGAGGAATTTGATGACACAAGATCCATTTTCAGCTCTGGAATTTTTTCAATTGATTTCGTAGCTCATTGTGATTTCATTTAAAATTGTAGTCTTATGAAAAGCTGCAAACATAATCAGAAATACCTACTGCACACGTAACTAAATAAAAACGCGGCACTTACCCCAATTCAAAGGCGACATCCTGACGATGTCCATCATCGCTTGCGACAACGTAATGCCCTTCACAGACGCGCAGCCCGTGATGTCAGACTGCATGAGATGCCAGCGCAAGGAGATGTTGTTCGTGATGTGTTCAGAACACATCAGTTCCAGGCTGTTGGTGGAAGTGCCTGTGTTTGTCGACTTGGATTCTATAAGCTCTGTGGAAGAGATTGGGAATGTTTGTTATGATAAAATGGTATGTAATGAACGTTGTAGTAGAAATAAATGCTATACAGGGTGTCAGGGACATCGTAACGCAAACTTCGCGAAAAGGCTACACCTAATGCCACTAACCAAATTATGAAAGACATTAATCTCGCAAATGATCGGTTACAGAAATTGTCATTTTCGAGCGGGCAATGTATTGAGAACAACGCGATCTAAACGCGCGAGAGCGTTGTATGTGATTAACGTAGTACGTCACTGTCTACATCTACACGTCTTGCAAACACACATACAGTTCTCATCAAATAACTGTGCCCCTCTGAAGTTGGCTACGAGTGGCTGCGTAGTAGTCAAAATTACGAACAAACTGCAACTGCGCATGCGCAAGAGACATAGGGGGCGGGGATTATGGCGGCGCGATTTTATGTCTCAGTCGCTCGTTTACGTTCGATGCATGCTTGCGTCCCGCTTGCTCCCATCTACGTGACTTCACCTGTGCGATCTTTGCTAATGGCTAACGTCAGAGGGGCAAAGTTATTTGACGAGAACTGTACACACGTCTGTGTCGCCGCCGCGCCCGGCGCCGGCGCTTTAATGTAGGTACCTACGACGCATATCGCGTATTGCCGACAACAATAATATCACATAAAATCATTTTAATCACTCAGAAATACCTACCGACTGATGGTAGGAACATGTTTAAGCAGAAGTTAAGAGAAAAAAAAGGAGCCATAAGCTCAGTCCCTTATAATCACAATTCCGATAAGGATTTCGATAAGCTTAGAAGAACATTGAACCCATTTTGAATGCAGGCAAATAAACTCATTTTAATCACTCAGAAATACCTAACCTACTGATGGTAGGAACTTGTTTATGCAGAAGTTTAGAGAAATGGAGAGGAGCCTTAAGCTTAGTCTCTTTAAATCACGATTCCGATAAGGATTGATAAAAAAAGGGTGTTAACTTGCTACATACCTAAAAAATTTAAAGTATGTACATTGAGATCCGGTAATGATGTAGGTATAAACTAATGAACTAGCTATCTCACTCCTAAACAGATAGGATTCGAACTGGCCGCCGCCGCGCCACCTGCTTGCTCGTGCTTCGCCATACATAACACATTAGCATATTACCGTATTCTTGGGCACTTGTAGTAATTGTTAAATCCAGATTATATTTCTTAATCACACTCACAAAAACAATCAATAACAGACACAAACATAGAATTAGTTTTGCTAAAAATAACACACTCGTTCGCTATCAAGGTCTTCAAGAAACTGACATAAAAATCCATTAAAATCGGTTAAATGTAAAAGAAATGTTTTTTTAAACATTCCTTTGACTTCGCCGACTTTTGGTCGCAATATGTTCAAAAGGACGCCGCGCTACGAACTGCCGCCAAACAAAAAAGGTCTTAGTGACACAAAATTTAGTAACCTATTTCCGACCTTAAGTTATTTAGTTAATGTCGGAAATCGGTTACCCCGCTTTGTGCAGATACGTATTTTTTTTTATGGACAGTATTATCAAGACGGTATGTTAGACGCTACACACATGCACACGGGTTAGTGTGTTACAACTAGGCAGGATGCGTTGACCATTTTTACAAAACAGCTGAGCAGATGCCTAACTAGTTTTATTTACATTGCTCTTTTTAGTGAAGTAGTGAATTAATTGTTGTTTTTAAATTAAAATCAAGTTGAGTTAGGTGAGAATAACGATTATGAACAGTCTAAAGTAAAAAAAAACAGCTGAAAAAATTTAAAAAATGAGGAAAAAGCCGACGAAAAATTCAAACGCGGGGGAGCGCGGCGGTCCAGAATCATGTCCTGAATTCATGGTATCCGTTTGTGCGTCGATGTCCCTTACACGCTGTATGTACATATGTGCAAAGAGAAAAATCACCCTGGGCTCTGTACTCTCGCTATACTTGTTACAATATAGAAAAACATAACCCTGTCTTTCCTGTCACCCAGTCGGGTAAAAACGTAAAAAAGAAAAACAAAGCACCGTCTCTTGTTCGCAACTGAACACCATGTCTGCAATACATCTTGAAGGCACCATTTTTCTTGTATGACTGTTGTGTCGAATTCAACATTTGTATCTTAAATGTAATTCACGATTTATCTGCGAAAGAATACAGTTTAGCTTCGTCAAGCGGCTTGCTGGGCGTAGTGTTGAAAGGGCAGCGGTCTAAAGGCACGGGCACACGGCACGACTCCTTGCCCTCGATCAGGAAGTGTTGATGTTGTATGCTATATCTACCTTCGTCAAGCGGCTTGCTGCGCGTAGTGTTGATGTTGTATGCTATATCTATACGAGTATCTACCTTCGTCAAGCGGCTTGCTGGGCGTAGTGTTGATGTTGTATGCTACATCTATCTTCGTCAAGCGGCTTGCTGGGCGTAGTGTTGATGTTGTATGCTATATCTATACCTACCTTCGTCAAGCGGCTTGCTGGGCGTAGTGTTGAAGGGGCAGCGGTCTAAAGGCACGGGCACACGGCACGACTCCTTGCTCTCGATGAGGATGTGCTTGCTTGGCGCGTAGTGGAAGTCCATCTCTTCTGATGTAAGGTTGGTCACGTCAAGAACCAGGTACAGTTGCGATGGACTGCAAGAATATTAAAATTAATAGTGTTGCGAATTTAATATTGATTTACCTTTGGTTATGGCAAAAAAAAATAGATTGGATGCTCAGCAGTGGGCGAAGTTCAGCTGCAGATGATGATGATGATGATAGTAGAAAAACTCACGCTACGTACTTGTTCTAAATAACGCTATTATTGTAAAAAAAATCGCTTTCATATGAGGATAATTTTTATTCCAGACTTCTCAAAGACAATTGTTAGAACAGCGTTTAAACTAATGTTTAGAGGAGACATATGATGCTTATGCTTTTTTTTTATGCCAAGCAGTAGGCTTTTGGCACATTTAATGAATATGATGCTAAGACCAAGATCTGATGTGAAGACACACACCACCACATGGATCAAATTTTTTAGGATCTTTGGTTTGAGCACTACTTACATTTCAGCCGGCAAAACATCCCAGTGAGTTATAGACACGCTCGGCAGCAGTTCCAGATTGATCTGGAGCGTGGACTGGCGACAGTGCATCTCTTTGCCTTCACCGCCTGAATATCTGATTATTAGCTGAAACACCAAAACAGAACACTATTAAAAGAATATAGTTCGCGTTGATATTCTATGACTTTGAAAGTTTTTATATAACGCAACGACAACATAGACTTCTAGGTAGCGTTAAGAGCGTTTACGCGGTACGGCTTTTCATACAATCTTTCAAATCCTTATTCTTCAAAATGAATGAACCGATTTTAACGAAACTTGGTATGCATACGCTAGATATCCAGGTCTAAATAGTTATAAGAAAACATTTTTGAAAAAGAGTTCAGGGGGAAGGATATAGTGATTTTTCACTTTCTATAGAAAACTTAAAATCGCTCTCTCTCTCCCTCTGAAATCTTTTTCAAAATTATTTTCTTATAACTATTTAGACCTGGATATCTAGCGTATGCATACCAAGTTTCGTTAAAATCGGTTCATTCATTTTGAAGAATAAGGATTTGAAAGATTGTATGAAAAGCCGTACCGCGTAAACGCTCTTAATAGATTTAGCTCGTTTTTACCTGCGTTTCTATTTGGCGCCCTCTAGATGGTGACATCACCGAAATTGGCGCCGACCAACTTGTTGTATGGGAATTTGTAGACCTAAAAAAAATATGTCAAATATTAAACAAGCTTGCTGTTTTTTAATTAATTTAATAAAAACAAGTATAAGCGCTCTTACTTCATAATATTATAAACACTTTCAACGCCAAACGAATTTAAAACATCTTTCAATTTCTGACAATTGTTTGAAGTCGTTGACGAAGCAAGCGGGTATGAGTAAAATATATTTACCTAAAGCTGCCAGAAGTCCTGTTAGGAATAAGTCCGCTACTCAAAGACGTTTGCGGGTTCGAACTCTGTGTGGGCAGCGAGGTCTGCGCATTCGGTACCGGCGACCCAACCCTCGACGGGTAGTTAGAGTTCAGGCTAAGAGGGAACAGGTTTTCTACCCCTACTCCACCCAGGTCCAAGAAATCTGCTTCTCCGTATAACTTGACGGCTATTGTGGACGTTTCGTTGGGAGGGATCGGTAAGAGCGACTGTATATCCTCATTGGAGTACTGGAATACTTTTGATTGGAGTTGGCTGTCCATGTTTGACTGGAAAACAATAGAAAGATTAGTTACAAATATAAAGACTACTAACAGGTTGATGTTGCCAGACCACTTTGTTGGTCTGGTGGGTTCCTGGTTACAATCTCAAAATCCATAAAATTGCTGGCAATATGTGGATCTATTATACTCTTCTGCCTACCACTTATACTTGCGTCACGTTATTTGTATGTTATGTAAAGTATAATTAACAATACTTCAAAACTCACCTGAATAGCCAACTCAAGATGTTCAATAGGCACATTACTAGTATTCGTAATCTTTATAGAGCAGTCAGTACTCTCTCCATTAAACAAGGATATATTAGTGGTACTGCCCACATTTTCCATACTGGTCACACTTGCGTTACCAGAGGGCGCCACGATCGTTTCAATAGTTATAGTGGGAAGGCTTGGTATTACTTCAATGGTGTACGAAGCGGGAAATTTGTGTGGCGTAGGCATGTTTTTCAAGCGGCAATTCGACTTGACACCTAGTGTATGCGTCGAGTATCCCTGTATTTGCAGCTCCCCAACTTCTTTCGGAGTACCATGTAGGTTGACTGTAGTCGGGGAGTCCGGGGGAAGGATGATAGTCTCGGGGATAGACTCGAATACGACGCCTGAAGTTAGGAGCCTCATGTTTGACACTTTCAGCTCGAACGGCAAAGGATTTGTTAGCTTCATTTGCACTTCGCATATGTCGTCTTCTACCCATAGGTATTCTGGAATGGAAAGATATTACATTATTATATCCAGCCCAAACTGTCCCACTGCTGGGCAAAGGTCTCCCTCCACTCTTTCCACCGTTCCCGGTTGTGTGCCTCTTCTTGCCAATTCCCAAGGAAGACATCCAAGTCGTCACGCTGTTTCCTTCGTGGTCTGCGGCGACCCCATCTCGCGATTTTAGGGCTCCAATTTTGAGTTAGAACCGAAAATATTTATACAACCTTTCTAAGTTTTGTGTTCACCTATTTTAATTTTATATAGCGTTAACGACATTACTACATAAGTCGACATTGTGATATTACATGCAATTAATCAAAATCTCCTACCCATTTTCCCCTCATCCTTCTTAGCATTCCTTTCCAAACTGCCAAAGTGTATGGGCGTGAATATGAAGGGCCCGTGCGCAGGCTTGGCCTGCCGCAGGTGCGGCGCGCGCGCCGGCGGCAAGGGCCGCGCGGAGCACCACGAGCAGTGCGGCACGTGCGTGAGGTTCGCGGGAGGGATCACCTCGCCCGTCTCCAGCACTAGGGGAACGGGCCCGCCCTCGCACTGCGCTGATAGAGCCTGAGGACAATGCTTTTAGATTAAATGAAGCATAATAATGCTTTTATTGAGTTTGTCAACTTATTATTAGTGATCAGCACAGCTCGAAGAATCTTATAATATGAAAATATTATTTTTCAACACATTTGCTCAAAAATAACAATTTTTAATCAGTAAGGGACTTGAGCGGACGGCGCTGACAAGATAAAATATTATATAATTATGGTGTTAAAGGAACGAAATATACTTAAAGGCCCATTACATTATCCAATTTGCAGAGCGCTAGATGAGCTAGCGTGCTAAATTTGTATTGTGTAAAAGCGGTTAGACAGTTAGTGAATACATTGGTATGGACACGTTCACACTGTACTGTACTATAAATTATTGGCTTATTATACGCTATAAAATTGAGCGATGCGCTGCGCTATGATGCTATGCGCGCCGCACCCCCCTCCCTCCACCCCGCAAATATATGGACGAAACGTCACGTCTGGACGTGATCCTGTGGATACGAGCAGATCATTTTGGTTCCGATTATATCGCTTAATATGAACGGAATGCTATACATATAGTATAGCTTTATGGCTTTCAATACTATACTATATAGCAGAATAGTATAGCGTAGTCTGAATGCGCTTTAAGCGTTCTAGCGTGCTAAACACTAGCTATGCTCGGTCGGTCGATGTGCGCTCGAACAGGAGGACGTATTTTTGGTTTAAGATCAAAATGACGCAACCATCGACTATGGAAAAGAAAGTGCTCTTAGATATAATAGAATTATACAAAGACATGCCATTTCTTTGGGATAACATATTCTTTGACCCAACATTTTCTGCGTCTTAGGGATCCGTACCCAAAGGTTAAAAGCAGGACCCTATTACTAAGACTCCACTGTCCGTCTGTCTGTCTGCCTATCACCAGGCTGTATCTCATGAACCGTGATAGCTAGACACTTGAAATTTTCACAGATGTTTATATTTATGTTGCCGCTATAACAACAAATACTAAAAACAGAAAAAATAAATATTTAAAAAAAGGCAAAAAAGGTTTGTTGTATGGGAGCCCCTCCCATACAACAAACCTTTTTTGCCTTTTTTATATAGATAATGGTACGGAACCCTGCGTGCGCGAGTAATTAAACTCGACACCATTGCTAAAGCAATGCCAACTTTCTCTGGTGGTTGGCCGGTGCCATATTCGTTTAGCGCTCTTCGAAAGGTGCGGTTTGGTCGACGATCACTACCGAAATGAAAGGAAGTTAAACTAACTAGCGTCGCTAGCTAGTGTAGAATAATGAGTGAGCACTTTTTATAGCGCGCTGCAACACTAAATCTAGCGCTCTGCAAATTGGATAGTGTAATGGGCGTTTTAGAGTCGCGGACGCGCGTCAGAAATCCATACATTTTCGTCGCCGTGCGCCCTGAGCGCTTTGTATATCAAGTCCTTAATACGACAGAGAAAACATGACAATTAGTAGATATTATATTAGTATATTTTTTACGGTCTAACAGAACTATGATGGCCAATCTAAGACTTATTCCAAATACACTCTTTTGCAAAAAAAACGGGCACCTAAGGAAATGTACGTTCTAAGGTCGATTTTAGTTAATTAAATGAAATTTATTTCTTTGACGTAGTCTGTATACTTATAATCGTGTAAATTAATGCGCGTGAAGTGAATTCGAGCAATTAAAAGAAAAAAAAACGATGGATTCTTTAAAATCGATGTACACGCCCAAACAATAAGAAGTGGTCGGCAATAAACACAAGTTTTTTTTTACTTTTTTTAATTAAATAAAGTTACAAATGTAAAAACCTAATAACGAGTATGACCTCCTCTTGCCAAAATCACAGCTTGAATCCTTCTGGGCATGCTTTCCACGATGTTTTTAATAACGTTTTGAGGAATACGTTCCCACTCTTCTGCAATGACTCGTTTTAGCTCCCTGATGTTTTGTGGAGCAGGTTGCACTGATCTTACCAGTTTCTTTAGAACATCCCACACATGCTCAATTTGATTGAGGTCAGGACTTCGAGCTGGCCAATCTAAACGACGGATCCCAACTTCTTGCATGTACGCTTCCACGTCGCCGGAACGGTGCGGGCGAGCATTATCGTCCATAAAAATGGAATCTTCCCCAAGTGCAGTCAATGTGGGTTGTGCATATGGAATTAGGACTTCCATTATGTACCGGTGTGCATTTAATGTTCCATTTTCTATGAAAACTAACTCCGTACGCTCCGTCGAATTAATTGCTGCCCAAAACATAACGGAGCCTCCGCCATAAGGAGTGATTTCTTCGAAACACACTTCCGCATAGCGTTCCCGTGGTCTTCGCAGCACTCGCCGGCGTCGGTCCTCTCCACACAAAGAGATTCTAGCTTCATCAGAAAACAATACTTTATTCCAGTCCTCCAGAGTCCATGAAGCACAGTTCCGAGCAAACTGAAGTCGAGCAACACGGTACTCACGGAGTAATTTAGGGCCCCGAGCTGGGCGGTAACTCTTGATATTGGCAGCCAAAAGCCTCCTCCTGACCGTCCACAAGCTAACTTCTACTCCTCTTACTTCTTCAAGGCTCTTCTTCAGGTCCACACTTGACGCCTTACGATTACGCAACGACTGACTCACCAAAAAGCGGTCATCTCTTGGTTCTGTGCATCGTTTTCTTCCCGAACCGGGTCTTCTTTTGACCGAACCAGTCTCTTGATACCGTTGCCAAGTCCTCTGGACAGTTGAACGACTCACATTTAGCCGCTGAGACACGTAAGTTTGCGAACAACCTTCTTCAAGTAGGGCTATAATTTTACCGGTCCTTATCGCTTTATCACTCATATCAAAAAGTGGTATTTAATGTAAAAAGAAAGATTAAATTGTTTAATTTGCAGAAAATATCCAAAAAGTTTTAAAATATCGTAATCAGTTAAAAATCGTTTCAGCAATTCGCGCCATTAGTAAAGCAATTTTAGAATAATCCACAATAATCATTATTTTTCTTTTAATAATTTCAAATTTTAAATTTGGAACGTAAAGAATCATGCCAGGATGCTTCAAAAAACATGCCAATACATCGTCAAATTAACAAAACCTATTTCTTGTTCTTCTTCATTGAAGTAGAGAAAAAAATCTAAAGTGCCCGTTTTTTTGCAAAAGAGTTTACTTAAGTCTCAACAAGCCTATCAGTAAGTTATTAATAAAAATATAACCTTTTCTACAGTTGGGGAAAAGGGATATCATAGGCATTAATACGGTTTACAAAGAGATAAGAGCACAATGTTGCAGACAGCAAACAATACAAGTAAACCAGCCTTAAAACATACGCCATAATCTTCCACAGCAGATTGAAGAATTCCCACCAGTCAAGACTCGGATGTATACTGGACAAAACATAAACATCACTGAAACTAAAAACACACATGACCCCAACACTATGACTACCAGAGTAACCCAACACAGGAATAGAATAACAGAGGATATCCAGCCTCAGTCAACAAATTAGCTTGAACAAATTATCATGAAACAATCAGAAAAGATAGATATACTGATAAAACAAATGGGCACTCTAATGGGACTTCTCACGACACTCATAGCCCAGCAACAGAAATGAAATTCTTGCTTGTCACTGCATAGAACATGAACGGCACAACTCTTAATAAATCAGAAGTGGTACTGTTCCTTAACCACAACAAAATCATCGATATCTTATTGGTTTCGGAAACTCATCTGACTGACGAAAGAGTGATTTAAATGAATGGATATTATGTTTACGTCTCTAACCATCCTGGTGGAACATCGCATAGAGAAGCTGCAATTATGATCATGGAGAATACAAAACAACACATCATTAAACATCCATTAAAACATCCATTCCTCCAAACGGCAGCAATAGGAATTGATGACTGGCAAGGAACACTAAGGCCCGGTTTCCACCAAAGCAGAGAGGAGAGATGTGTTGAATAAACCAATCCGATTTTGTTATTTCCACATCTCTTCTCCGCGTAGCCTATCGGATTGGTTTATTCAACACATCTCCTCTCCTCTCTGCTTTGGTGAAAACTGGGCCTAAGGCCTCGTTTACGGAGACGTGGGGCGTCGCGCATCGCGTTCGGCGTGGCGTCTCGCGGAGCGTCGGACGTCTCCGGGCTCCTGCATCTTAAGCAAACGCGTGTAAAATCGCTTCTCCGTAAACGCTCTTATACAACGCCATATTTTTAGTGAGGGCCGCGTCGTTGAATGCAATGCTCGACGCCCTGCGTCTCCGTAAACGAGGTCGCTGTATACTGCCATCCTCGCCATACAATCGATGAGCAAGTGTTTACAGACTTCTGCAACCTTGGATGTGAAGATTTAGTATTGCCAGAGATTGGAACGCCGAAAACACTTATTGGTGTTCCAGGCTTACTACGACCCGCGGTGGAGCCCTCACCGGGGGCTCATGAGGGGACTGAAATGGGGTGCCAATAACTGCCATTTCGCCTCCTCAATCGCGAACATCAGCCACTACGCCGCCGCTCAGGACCGTTGCTCCTGATCATGGCGCAGAGGTTGATGCCTGCGGACGGCGAGCGTTGGGTAGCTTGCCATCCGATCAGAAGCAGGCACGAGTCGACGGCGATTTGTGTTCCACGCATAGCCTACAGCCTTCCTCATGAATGTGGCTATCACATACAAAAACAATTTTCCAAATACGACTGGTAGTTCCAGATTAGCGCATTGAAACAAAAAGTTTTGATGTAATGAAATGTTGTCTTTCAATTATTTATCAAATGAGTTATTTACAGAAATAATAGTTTGTAAAGTGATAACTTTCTAAGTACAAAACGTAAATTTATTTTTAATGATATGAAAATTCGTGATTCCTTTTTTGTCAAATGACAGGACACTGATGTAGAGACGTGCGCTAAGTTTAAAAAACAGCTGCAGTATATCCCTGATAGTATTATCCTGGATTTAAAAATAATTATAGCTTCGAAGAGGCTACGACAACAACGGCAATCAATTAGAAATCGACAGGATTAAACTGCACTCAATAAAGCGCGAAAGGAGCTAAAGCGAATCCTAAAACAAAAACATGAGAACAACTCCCTGCAAGACAAGCTTAAAATCCTATCTTCACATAATGCTGACAATTACTCCCTTTGGACGATGACCAAATATGTGAGCAGACCAAAAGAGCACATTCCTCCACTCAGACAATCACACAGCAGAGTATTTGTTCGAATTCTGAAGGATTCATTCAAGCCCAATGAGCCTGATCCAGCTGATCCTATGTGCTCTGAAAAGGAAATTGCGACCAAAAAAAAACCGTGACCAACAAATGTCTTTGCCATTGAAATTAATAACACCATCAGAAGTCAAAAAAAGTATATAGAGAAAGGAAAAAAAAAACATTAATACCTGGAGCTGTATGGCCAGTTCCCTGTGTTCCTGTTTCGATAGATGCGGCCACATGGTCTGCAGTAAGAATGTCATGTGTCTGGTTGCCAATGCCGGGTGACCCATGCGACGAGAAGCAACTACAAGCTCTTGTAGCAGCTGGATTTGAAGTGCTGGCCAACCTGAGGAAGTTTACATTTATATTGACATAGAATATGCACCAGAAGAGTGTAACTTAAGGCGGGATGGAGGCTTTAGCCTATTTTTATGGCACAGCTAATAGTTCGTTTTTATGTCTCCCTGCATGTTTGTAAGAATGAAGGTGTTTGCGGACTAGTTTACATAACTCCAAAATATAAATGCTAACTAATGTGAGAATCTTGTGTTTCTGAAAGCAAGGCTTCCAAGTATCTGTTTGTTCTATGTTGGTAATTATTCATGTCAGCTTTTTTGTAGGGTAAATAAGCAGGGAACGTCTGTGCTATTTCCCCATAAGGCCATGCCATAGGTAAATCATGCGTGTAATATGTGACTAGTGCAGTTTGAAGGTTTTTTGGTTTTTATTTTTGTGGCGAGCATATGAAAACTTTGAAATTTATTATTTAACTTTCTATATACATTTTCTAGTTTATTATGTAATGTCCACTGTCAATCCTAGGAGAGTAAAATCTTAACTGTTTCTAATTTATGTTGATCAAAAGTATAGTCTATATTTATTTGGCTTCTTTTTTTTATTTTTTTTATTAGTGATGGGTTTGCTCTTGACTCTAGTCAATGTCAGATATGACAGATAGTCCGGTCAAATTACGCCGAAAATAAGGCAAACTTAGCATTAATTCTAACTCCGATTTTTTATGTACGTTTGCCCAGCACGGCCCCCCAGAATTTGCGAATTAGGTGTGCACCAATGCAATGTACTCGCCTCTAGGAGTATATGTACCGGTTTCTTTTTCAATGTACCTCTGTACTTTTGAAGAAATATGCAAAAAAAGGGGGCCGTGCCAGCCAAACGTTTTCAGCACGGCCCTCGTGTAACTTGAAAAATAAATAGCGAATTCAAAAGTTCCTAAAACCCAACGAATGTACCCTATTAACACATTATATGTGCCGCAACAGATACTGTGAATTCGTAAAAACAAATAATATATAGACGTAGATAGGGGGCCGTGCTGGAAATAAGGAATATAAGAAAATATCTAAAAAAGACAAGACAACCTTAGCCAAAAACTATTAAAATATAATTGATTTTTGGCAAGTAACATATGTAACGCATTGGTGTCTCATACAACTTGCTAAATTTGAAAAATAAACCAATTTTAGTTCATTCAGCACGGCCCTCTATATTTGCCTATATCTTTTTAAACATGGCATGTTTCTTTACAAAATTCGACTACCTGAATTATGTGCAGGAGTACATTCGTTCCACATAAATTGCGATTCTGCTGTATCAGTACTTTAAAAGATAAATTGGATCAAACATATCACATAATACAACTGATGGGGTGACCATGATTCCATATATTAGGTAGGTACATATTCTGTACCTATATTAATAAAATCTACATTAAAATAAAAATTCTTTTTTACATATTGTTTTTTTTTCCTTCGAAATTAATATTATCGATGACATCTTGTAAAGGAATTATATCAGTTAAAACTTGATCAATAAACACTTGAGTGCAACATGAAGTAACGGCGATACCAGCGCATCTTCAAAAATTACGGTAGCTTCAGTGAACTAATAGCGACCGCACACGGCAAGTTTTAACTAATATAATTCCTTTACAAGATGTAATCGATAATATTAAATTCGAAGAAAAAAAACAAATTGTTAAAAAAAGGTTAGGTACCTATCATAAACCCAAAAAATATTTGACCGAATTTCATTTCAACTAAAACTTTTCAACATAATAGTTGAAAAGTTTGGCGTTTCGTTTTTTTTTTACTTCATCGAAGTCACGTTTGTCAGTTGACTATTATCAATTCGATTTTTTTTCGTTTCTCCAAGGTTTCATTTGGTCGTAAAAAAAAATTACCGAAGTTACACTTAGCCGAAATAACATTTTTTCGAAGTATTATGTTTCCGAACATTCAAATTAAATATTTAATTGTAATGGCACATAATAAAACAGTTGATTATGAACAAAAGTTGAAAAGAAGCATGCAAACAAGGATGCTTGCTTCAAGCATGCAGCGTACAAGCAGGCATGCAGCATGCAAGTAAATAAATGGGTCAGGACCAAATTTTTGACGGAGACAGACACGCTGTGGTGTCCGACTCATTTGTGACAAAATATTGCGTACAATACATGCCTTAAAATAATTTTGGATATTTGCTAATAATATCTTAATATGTTATAAACAGTCTCATTCATCAAATAACTAAACTAGAAGCCTAATTTCTTCAAAATAAAATATATTCCCAAGCTCGGTGTCTTTTTACGCTATGTAAAATACGCATGTCCTTGCTTGACTACCTAAGAATATTTTGCCGCTGTTTTTTTTTAACG
Organism: Melanchra persicariae; assembly: GCA_947386135.1. Taxonomy (NCBI): domain Eukaryota; kingdom Metazoa; phylum Arthropoda; class Insecta; order Lepidoptera; family Noctuidae; genus Melanchra; species Melanchra persicariae. Next base: position 7,485,758 of record OX376664.1, on the reverse strand, counting down.
TAACCTAGCATTTATAGTTTAATATTATTAAAGCCTTATAAACACCATTAATCGTTTTTATAAATAATACCACAAAAACCATTGCTGTTTTAATTTTTACAAGTAATTTTACAAACATCCCAAAATTGTTTCCGTTGTAATACTCCTGTTGTGCGACAACATGATTTCGAAACTAATAAACGTGTGTGGAAGTTTCTTGATTATTTAGAACGGCAACATTGGTTTCAAGCTGGCAACAAAATTTCGGATACAAACCGCCATGTTTTTTTACTGTCAGTTGAGATTGTGTTTGTGTCGTCAGCGCGTGTCGTTAAGATTTCCTGACTTTAGGTGAGTAAAACTGTAATATTTTTACGATTTTCTAGAAATTGATATATATTTATAAATCCACTTTAAGTTTATTGTTAAAAGGGATGCATAAGTGTTCGATTAATGACTAAATTTGTGAATTGTTGCATCTTTAAGGTTAGGTCGTGAATCATTTTCATTCCGTTGTGCGATTTGTGACACGAAATTGTGCGACGTGTCACAAGAGAAACTTATAAAGCTGTGTTTACAATCATTCTAATCTCATTAGCTACCTGTGTATTATATGATTCTTTAATAGTTAGATTATTGTTTAAATATTTATAAAATAGTTTTAACTTTCTACGCTAAAGCTTAAGAGGGTAATGCTTTAGTAGGTTGGTTTTGTATGCCTGTCTCTATATTACCTGCTCTTTTTTCATTTCTTTTTTTGCGCGGTCCTGTATTTTGTCAGTGCGGTCCTATGTATTGTCTGTGCGTATCGTATCGTCCAGCCACTCGTGCTCGCATTCACTCTTTCGTTTCTTGAGTACATGATCTAGCGCGTTTGCTAGCCGTTATTCTAGCTAGGAGCTGCCGTTATGGATAGTTTTTAGCCTTAGGAATAAGTTCATTTAAATAGTGAAAATCCTAGATCTAAACCTTTTGTGATGTTAGCTTTTCCAAGTTAGCTGTTAGTGTTGATGTTTGTTTTGTAGACCGTGTACCCTTTTTCTTTTCAGATGCCTTTATCATCCGCAGAAAGATGTCGCAAGTACCGCGAAAAACTAAAAAGAGAAAATCCACAAAAATTTGAAGAAATGAAAAAGAAAAACTTGGAAAGAACGAAAGCTAAAAAACGAAAAATAGTCGACATGAGCGAAAATGAAAAACAAGGTGTGAGAAAACAATGGAGGGATGCTAAACGTAAAAAAGTTAACGAAAATAAACCAGTGGTAATCGAAGCTGAAAGAGCACGTCGTCGCTATCGTAGCCAAGTAGGGCGAGAAAATAAAAAACTAAAAGAAAAAATTGGAATTCTGCGGCGAAAAAATGAGAATTTAAGAAAAATGTTAAAACGCTCAAGAAGCCGAGTACAAAGACTGACTGTAGAGTTGGAAAGGCTTAAATCACAAAAGGAATCGAGAATTTTTTTTATAAATCAGCCACAATCAGTTGAAATCGAGGAACTGCAGAATCCAAATGAACTTACTCCTATGACTAAATCTAATATTTTCATTGAGAAAGAACTTCCAGATATTTCAGAGAAAGCTAAAGAGAGAGTTAAGCAAAGACTTTTACAGCAGAATGTTCTTGAAGAGTCCTTAAAAGAAACTTATAAACTTAGTAAATCATTCCAGGAAAGAAAAATCTTGAAGAAGCTCACAGAAACTGAAACAGGCAAGAAATATAACATGAAAACAAACCTGGCAAAATGTTTAGGTATTAAGAGTGGTATTAAAAGGTACTACAGTATTAAACAAAAGAGACTAAAAACAGCATGTAAATTGAAAAAATTCTTCGAAAGAGATGACGTCAGTCGTATGACTGCAGGAAAGAAAGAGTATGTCACTAAAAATAAAATACAAAAACAAAAACGGTTTTTGCTTGATACGCTACTGAAATTGTATAAAAAATACAAAAATGAAGGCGGAACTGTATCCTTCACGACATTTAAACGCTACCGTCCATTTTATATAGTTCCGCCTAATTTGAGCACCCGCAATACATGTGCTTGTATTAAGCATTCCAATTTGACTTTTAAGGCTGAAGCCTTAAAGAAATTAGGTTTACTAAAAACAACAGATTTAACAGAGTTAGTTTCTGAAATGGTGTGCGACGTAAAGTCAAAAAGTTGCATGTATTCGGAATGTAATCTGTGCCGTGATAAAGTACTTCAAATTACTATATCCGCTGACCAAAATCAAGATGAAGTATCTTGGTATGAATTTATTAGTAAAAGTCACGAATTTGAAAAGAACGGTGAAAAAAAAATTACAAAAAGAATGGTTAAATTACTACAAACTGGTGTACTACATTATCTTGCCGAGTTGATACAACGAGACCTCAAAAGTTTTAAAGTTCATCATTATAACATTTACCATCAATATATACAATATAAGGAGTCAATAGAAAAACTGGAAGATAACGAAGTTATTCTTCACTGCGACTTTTCGGAGAATTACGTGTGTAAAATGGCAGAAGAAGTGCAGTCCATGCACTTTGGAGCTTCAAAAACACAAGTCACGTTGCATACTGGCCTATTATATATAAAAAATGAGAAACCTTTATGTTTTTGCACCGTTTCACCTTCACTCAAGCATGGTCCTGAAGCTATATGGGGCCATTTAAAACCAGTCATAGATTTTATTAAAGAAAAACTTCCCACGGTTCGCCGCATCCACTTTTGGTCTGATGGACCCACGACGCAATATCGTCAAAAATACAACTTTTTTCTGTTTTGTGAAATAACGCAGAATGAAGGATTCGATCAAGCGACCTGGTCCTTCTTCGAGGCGTCTCATGGTAAAGGTGCAGCCGATGGTGTTGGTGGAGTGGTGAAACGAACATTAGATGCAAGAGTTGCCTATGGGAAAGATATTGTTGATGCGAAGTCTGTATTTGAGACATTATTAAAATCAGAAATATCAGTCAAGACATTTTACGTTTCTGACCAAGACATTGAAAAAATTAAAATATCTAATCCCAAAACAATTTTACCAATACCATCCACAATGACAATTCACCAAGTCATCGTCACTGAAAATAAAAATACAGTGAAATACAGACCTCTAAGTTGCTTCTGTATGCGAGGCATTTGCGACTGTTTTTCTCCTAAAATTCACATTCTTATAAAGAATCGTAGATTCAAGAAAAAAAATATACAATCAGATTCATCTTCCGAAGATACTAATACGGAGATCGAATATGCCGAAAGTGATCAGTCTGATTGGATAGAAGCTGAATATTCTGATGATAATGATCCTAAAGAACAGGAAACCTGTAGAGAAAACACAGAGAAAATAATGTTATCTGGAAAAAAAATACAAAATAAGACTGAACTAGAGATTGAAAACCATTTAACAAAAGAAAATATAATATTAAAAACAAACAGAGAAGAAGAAAGACTGTTACAGATAGAATTAGATAGTGTCTTGCAAAAAGGATCAGGAAGTAAAGGGAAAAAGAAAGGGAACTCTGGAGTGAAAATCCTCGCCGATGTAAGGAATACGCCTGAAAACAGTAGGTATTTTGATTTTAAAACATCTGGAAAGCTCACAGAAATAGGTTTAAACTTCGATATAAGTTCAGGAAAAATACCATCATCTAATAGTAGACAATCGGAGAAAGAAAATCATGAAAATATATATTTAAATCCTATTCCGTCCTGTTCTGGAGTAAATACCGCGATGAATCAAGCAGTGGAAAATAATGATTTTTTGATAAATGACGTTGTTTTAGTTAGATACTACGTAAGAAAAATATGGAGGTACTATATAGGATTTGTTCAGAAAATTCATAATGAAGATGGCAAAACATTATTTACGATCTCCTTCCTGAAGACTGTAAAAGCCCCTCAGCTAAAATTTTTTTTACCAAAAAAAGTTGATCTCGATGTTATTACAAGCGATTCGCTTGTTAAAAAAGTAAGAGTATTGCAAGATTCCAAAGATTACTATTTGGTTGATGATTTTGACGAAGTTTATTTTGTTTAGCTATCATTTAATTTTGTTTTGGTATAATTTTATTTTATAAATTTGATTTAGAGTATTGCAAGATTCCAAAGATTACTATTTGGTTGATGATTTTGACGAAGTTTATTTTGTTTAGCTATCATTTAATTTTGTTTTGCTATAATTTTATTTTATAAATTTGATTTATTTTTAAAATATCTCATAGGCAGTGGCATTTTTTTTAACTTCCACATCTACAGGCTGGGTGAACAATCGTTCATCAAACGAAACAGGGCGATAGTTAGGATAATTTGCAGTAATAATAAAAAAAAAAGTTGTTACTTGAACCCACTAGTAGCTGTAGGCTATGAAGTAATTTTTTTTGTTTTTTTTTTTTTTTAATTTTAATTTTTACTGAAAATAACCTGTCTGATCAAACGAAACAGTTGGACAGTTTCGTTTCATCTACGATTTTCCGCCCAGTCGTACAATTTTTTTTTTGTTTTCTAGGCTAAGTGAATATTATTAATTATAGCAATTTTATGTAAACCAACGACTGATTAGCTTATTAGTAAAGATTTTGATATGTTTTAAATTTATGTTTTGTGACATTATAAATGTGCGAAAAACAAATGATAAAAACAAAGTATTTTTTTTTTAGTTACTTGGGTTATTGGTAAAACACTAACAACCTTGCAGGGCTGCATTACTAACATCATAAACAACAATTTTCGTTTTATAAAATTTAAAAATTCAACATAAAAATTCTGCTGATCCAGAATGTTATATAGATAAGCTGTTTTTTTGTTGTTGAATTTTTAAAAGTGTAAGAATAAAAGAAGTTACTTAATAACATCATAAGCAAAAGCTTATAATTATTAAGTAACACAGGCCTATGGTTGTTAGTGTTTTACCAAACTGTTTTGGATTCTATTTGAACGTTTTGTAATATAATTTATTTTGATTGTACTACTTATTAAAAATATTTCTCGAAATATGATGTTTTTTTTTATTTATTCCACTTACCTACCCAAAATCATACGACTATTTACATACACCCTAATAATTCTATTGTGCTACATGTATTTTCCAGTGTGACACATTCCATTGTGATTTCCGTTGTGCGATTACGTCAAAAATTTGGTCCTGACCCAAATAGCACAACATATTAACTTTTTATGACACTGTTTTAATTTAATATTGAAAATGCTACCAAGTAACCGGATATATATTTGTGACCAAATAATGTTCCGTAAAATGTTGTTTCGGTGTGGTGAAAATCTGGCACATGAAAAAAGTTAAAAAGAGGCTTCGGCCAATAGCAAAAAGTTAATTTGTAAATCGGCGAAATTTAGCTCAGTGAAATAATACCTATGGCACATGATACTTCGATGATCTATAGTTCTATACATATAATAAAATCGTAGATTTGCCGTGTCTGTACATTGAATATTTTCGCATAAAAATAACTGAGAAATGTTAGGAAAAAGGAATAAAACGCAAAAATGTCATTTTTGAAATTTTTGTCTGTTTGTCTGTTTGACCCGATGTTTGTGTCAGCATCACGCAAAAACCACTGATTGGATTCGAAAGCTAACTTCTTCAAAATATTAAGTGTTAACCCGAGTAACATTTAGCGTTTATTTCATCAAAATCGACCCACAAAATCAAAAGATATTGAATTTTAAATTTTAGTAAGGAACTTCATACAGCGCTAAGCGTTGCGGTTACCGACTCTTAGGCGCCATCTATTGAGAAAGATAAAATTCAGGTAAGCATGAAAATAACATCAAAACAAATTGTTGAGTTATTTGTGAAACTTTTTTTAAGTAGTAAAGTAAAAGTGAACATTTTAGTACCATGACGTTACTTACTGTTACATATGGGCTCCTTATTTAACGTTTTCCTATGCCAATATATATTTTGTCAGTTTACCAAATGGTCGATAGATGGCGTTGCACCGATGACGCGTTTTTCTCAATCGCGGTGTTAAGATTTTCCGTCAGATTATGACTCTCACACGATTTTTAGCAACATTGTTGTTCGCTAGAATTTTAACAATCGGTCTCATAAAAACTCTGATAGGGTCTCGAGCGAGTCCAAATTCGTAAACTAAAAAAAGTACCTATTCTTATAAGCCGTGTACAGTGTACTACGTTATCTAAATTCATTTAATTTCGCTCATTCCTACATCAATCAACTATTTAACTTTTCTTTGGCTTAGGTAATGTGACTGAATCCTTCAACTGTGCACGATTATTAAAACATCATCATGTGCCTTTTCCCAAGTATATTGGGGTCGGCTCTTAGTCAAACCGAATTCAGCTGAATAACAGTATTTTACGTGGAGCGGCTGCCTACCAAACCTCCACAACCCATTAACTGTGTAACACGGTACTTCTTGGCAAGACTGGTGTCAGATTTTCTAACGTCTGACAATCCATAACGACTGCCAAAGATTTCAAAATAACAGCCAGAACCTACCTTTCCGAGGCATGGAGGAGTCTCGGTATGTTAAAATGGTCAGCCATCTACAGGCCGACTTCGGCAAGCATTGCTTAACCTTAATATCAACCCTTGAGGCTGTTATTATTAAGTCATGAGCAACCAGTCTCCTCATTCCACTGTACGTATAATTTTTTTCCGACATCCATGCGAACGAAGTCGCGGGCACAGCTAGTCTAAAAATATGTCAAATAATGCATACGGCAAAAAGACGCGCGTCGGTCAATAGTTTTCAGTAAAATGAAATTCCAACAAAAACAATTTGGAAAAGCGATCGGTTCCCGTAATAAAGATACAGAATATGTACCTACCTAATATATGGAATCATGGTCACCCCATCAGTTGTATTATGTGATATGTTTGATCCAATTTATCTTTTAAAGTACAAATACAGCAGAATCGCAATTTATGTGGAACGAATGTACTCCTGCACATAATTCAGGTAGTCGAATTTTGTAAAGAAACATGCCATGTTTAAAAAGATATAGGCAAATATAGAGGGCCGTGCTGAATGAACTAAAATTGGTTTATTTTTTAAATTTTGCAAGTTGTATGAGACACCAATGCGTTACATGTTATGTTACTTGCCAAAAATCAATTATATTTTAATAGTTTTTGGCTAAGGTTGTCTTGTCTTTTTTAGATATTTTCTTATATTCCTTATTTCCAGCACGGCCCCCTATCTACGTCTATATATTATTTGTTTTTACAAATTCACAGTATCTGTTGCGGCACATATAATGTGTTAATAGGGTACATTCGTTGGGTTTTAGGAACTTTTGAATTCGCTATTTATTTTTCAAGTTACACGAGGGCCGTGCTGAAAACGTTTGGCTGGCACGGCCCCCTTTTTTTGCATATTTCTTCAAAAGTACAGAGGTACATTGAAAAAGAAACCGGTACATATACTCCTAGAGGCGAGTACATTGCATTGGTGCACACCTAATTCGCAAATTCTGGGGGGCCGTGCTGGGCAAACGTACATGATTTTTTGCCATTAATGTGTAGAGTATAAGCAGAGAAGTATGTTTAAATGTATCCCGCGAAAAGTTCGTTTTTTTTAGTAAAACATTTAATCATAATTGTTGTGATGAAATAATAAAAAAAATATACATTTTGAAACTTTGTTATGCACAGTTTCACAAACTACTCTGTCGTCTAAACTCATGCAACTTTATCAAAACACATCAAATCGCATCATCATCATCATCTCAACCGAAAGACGTCCACTGCTGGACATAGGCCTCCCCAAGTGTCGCCACAAAAACCGGTCCTATGCGTCTCGCATCCATCGGCTACCAGCGACCCTCACAGGGTCATCGGTACATCTTGTGGGAGGCCTTCCAACGCTGCGTCTTCCGGTACGCGGTTGCCACTCTCTTTTCGGCCCCATCGACCATCTGTTCTGCGAGCAATGTGCCCTGCCCACTGCTACTTTAGCTTGGCGATCCTTCGGGCTATGTCGGTTACCTTGGTTCTCTTGCGGATTTCATCATTCCTGATTTGATCACGCATGGAAACCCCGAACATTGCCCTCTCCATTGCACTTTGGGTGACTTTAAGCCTTCTGATAAGACCCATTGTGAGCGACCACGTTTCAGTTCCATAAGTCATCACTGGCAACAGGCACTGGTCATACTTTCGTCTTGAGACACTGTGGTATGTGAGACGAGAAGATATCACGCAACTTCCTGAACGCCGCCCAACCGAGTCGGATTGACGGTTGACCCCTTTCTCGAAGTTAGCCCTACCTAACTGGACCGTTTGTCCCAGGTAGACGTACTCGTCAACAACTTCGAGTGTAGAGCCTCCGATCTTGATAGGAGTGGATGCTACATATACCATGACCTTGGTTTTGTCCATGTTCATTTTAAGACCCACTCTTTCGGAAGCTCTATTGATGTCATCGAGCATCTGAGGTCCTCCATGGTCTTAGCCATGACGACTATAACGTCGCCAAATCGAAGGTGAGTGATGTACTCGCCATTGACATTAATGCCTAGCCTTCTCCAGTCCAAAACCTTGAAGACATCCTCCATTGCGGCCGTGAACAGTTTCGGAGAAATGACGTCTCCCTGCCTCACACCCCGCTGCTGGAGGATAGGTTTCGAAGTCTGATCCTGAAGTCGGACTGACATGGTGGCGTTTTCGTTCAAACACTTAGGCACCTCGATGTAACGACAGTCGATCTGGCACCGTTGGAGAGACTGCAGCACAGCCCAAGCCTCGATCGAATGGAAGGCTTTCTCGTAGTCCACAAACGCTAGGCAAAGGGGCAGATTATACTCTTCGGTCTTCTGTATAACCTGCCGCAGCATATGGCACTGGTCTAGACGCCCAGTTTTGGAAGAGGGGCTCGTTTGAGCGTCGTGCAGGTGCGGGGTTAAACTCTGATGACTGCAATACTCTGCATCTGGCATCAGCTCAGCGAGCTCTCGTCATTAGGGAGTGGGGGCTGCTGCGGAGAACTCCGGGCTCTTCCGTAGGCGGCCCAGACTAGAGGATGACCAGGGTTCGTCCTCCAACGAAGAGTTGGCCTCTGGCACGAAAAATCCCCACCAGTAGGCGAGGTAAGGGCCGAGAAGGAAGCAAGTGGATGGTGCTCGCCTCCCACGAGACAGCCCAGCGAGCCGCTAAGCTTGCCGGGGAGGGGCGCCACCCAGGAGCGACCGGTCGAAGGGCTATCCCTTCGGCTTCTTCCGGCGGTGAGCCGGATACCGCTGGCGGTTCCTATTAGGAGCGTAAGATCAGGTTTGCGGAGGTGGTGGAGGCTGCGGTCCACAATGTGGCCTTGAAGAGGACGCAGGCCTCTAAAAACAAGGCCATAAGCGCGGTGTTGGTTTCCACTCTGGTGGCTGAGGCTAATTGTGGTGGGCCTCCGTCGGACGAAATGTCCAAGCTGCGGGCGGAGGTCACCCGCTTGGTGGCCGCCACGGAGCTTCTCCAAAATGAGAACGCGAAGCTCAGAGCAGACCTGGCCAGGCTCCAAGAAGCTGGCTTACAGGGGGTGCCAAATGCGGACGATGGCCGAGTGTCAAGGCCCGCGAAGTGCATGGACATGCGTATTCTGGGCTTGGATGACTCTGTCATGGAGGAGGTGGTGGCCGCCGTCGTCAGGACGGGGGGTTTCTCTGAGGAGGTGAAGGCAAGCACCATACGTCCTGACCACACGGGCATGCGAACCGTTGTGGTAAGCTGCCCTGTGTCGGTGGCTAAGATAATATCGGAGGGCCGAAGGCTCCTGGTGGGTTGGGTTTCTGCGCAGGTCAAACTGCTGGAACCCAGACCTCTGAGCGAGCAATGGGTAGCTCACCATACGATCAGAACAGACCTGAATCGACCGCGCATTGTGTTCCACGCGCGCCGGAAAGGGCTATCAGCAAAGACGACGGGGCCCGCTAGGGCCAGAGCCTGCCAGGGTTGCGGAATTTGTTCAAAAGAATTACGGCGGCCCTGGAACGCAAAGGGCAATAGAAGGAATACGAATGGGTTTTAACCAGTAAGAGTCTGACACTTCCTTCCGCTCCATCTAGAGTGGAAGAAGTCATTTGATGATTACCAATCCTTAAAAAAAAATTCTACAGCCGATACTATATGACGCTTAACCGTTTAAGCACTGACATGTGAAAATTCCAAATTATGTAATAAATCTTACGTAATAGTAATAATAAACATTAAAATCGCGAAAATCTCGCGGTAAACCGGTGTGCTGACAGTGCTTGAGCGGTATTAAAATGTTTGTTTTTATAATATCCGCCACCTTGACAAGTATGTATTCATCAGATCGTCTAGTAAGTCTATGAATTCTTTTCATATAATACATGTTTTATATATTCAACGGGAATATATGTTTTAGTATCTTCCCGTTGTTCCCGTTAATTTATTATAATAATTAAATATACTTTGCAAATTATGTTGGTGCAAGAGCGAGCGAAGCGAGCTCGGGACTTGGGGCACCCCGACTCGGACAGGTTAGGTTAGAAGGGGATGGCGAGGTCAAGTGAGCAAGCGAACCGAGCGAACAGACCCCGCCATCACCTTCGTGGTTATTTTTTTAAACCACTCAGAAATATGATTTACTTCCCGTTTTCCCCGTTAGCCGAATGTACGTTATGGGGACAACGGGAAATAAATTTAATCACGTCCCGCTGTCCCCGTGACGGGGATATGGCATACGGGGACAACGGGATTAAAGGTATGTTTTATGAAACTCATTCCAAATGTGGCAATTATTCCAAGTTGACCGTTTTTTGTGCATTAGCAACAAAATGCAATTGTAATGCATTAATTCTAATAGCCGCTCAGGATAGGGCTGCGTTTCCTAATAATACAGAAAGACGGAAGACGGTCAACAAAATGTCTGTTTATACGTATGACTGCAGTTAATTTAGAAGACTTGTTCATAGAAGTTGATCATGTTAAACAAAACACTCATATCTGACATTAGATGTCACCTGGAAAGACTCGTCTGCAATCCATAAACTTATAACTCTAAACAAAAAACACAATAGGTAGGTAGGTAACATCTTTTCGATACACATTTTGTAGAACAAGATGATTTTTCATAGAGTTATTTAAATTCTGACTAACCATATATTGTGATAAAATGTGCTCAATGCGGTCCAATCTGACAGATGGGTTTGAAACAACAATAATTAGGAAGATAATATCAATCTTTAATTGTTTAAAAAATCTTTACGATTTGCTTGGATGTGTTTAATTTTCTTGTAATTAAGTGAGACATGGTCCATAAATTAAAGTTAACCTAAATTTATTTGAGTTACATTTTTGCCTGAGCCGCTATTTCAAAAAAACAGGTATCTTCCGTTAACATAAATTGTTTAATTTTGTTGCCTAGAGTACTAAGGTATTTAATTAAATAATTTTATGAAAAAAAATTGGAGTTAATATTTTTGCTTGAAGAACAATTCAAAAATTTTTATTTTTTATTTTTTCGATAAACCCGAGGTTGAAAAAGTTTAATTTTGAAAAAAAGAATTAGCTTTACCTATTCTCGACATATTGTAACTAACATTTTCGAGTTCATATTTTTTCCGAGTTTTTATTAAAATAAACGCGTTTTTGTTTTTTTTACCGTGATCCGGTTCTGGAAAATGTTGAATTTTTTGTAACTATTAGAAGAGCTAAGGTCAAATACACGATTCAAGAAAAAAATCAGAATTAGGAATTTTTGCAAGGTTCAAAGCTAATTTGACTGGACTAAGAGACAAAGTCTACGATGGAGCGAGCTTACCCAGAAGGAGCCTGTTCACTCTAACTTTGAAGAGATTAGGGCTGTAAGCTTTTGGAAACACAGACGCAGGCAGAGAGTTCCACTCCTTTGCTGTGCGCATTATGAAAGACGTTTGGAAACGCTTAATGCGAATTGGTGGAATAGCTACAAGGTAGGGATGGTAGGATGCAGTGCGTCTGGATGTCCGATGGTAGAAGGGGGCCGGTGGGATGAGGTCGTGGAGTTCTTGGGCACACTCACCGAAGTACAATCTGTAGAAGACCGATAAGCAGGCAACCTTACGGCGATGAGCCAAGCTATGTAGCTTGGCATCCACCAGTTTTGCGTCACCGATGAGCCTCTTAGCTCTGCGTTCCACCGAGTCAAGTGCGGCAAGCTGATACTTAGCTGAGCCATCCCAAAGGTGGCTACAATACTCCATGCAGGATCGGACTTGTGCTTTGTAAAGGGTTAGAAGCTGTCCAGGCCTAAAGTATCGCTTCACCCTATTTAGGATGCCCAGCTTTTTGGCCGCAATTTGGGCATTGTACTCGATGGTGGCGCCGAAGTTGAGACTGGATGTCAACTCCATGCCTAGGAGCTCGAGCCGATCAGTAACAGGAACAGATGCACCCCGAAAAGTAGGAGTTTGGTCAAAGCGAATCCTTTTTGCGGTAAAAAGACACGCCTGTGTTTTGGTGGCGTTAAAAGTGACCAGATTGTCATCACCCCACTGGGAGACAACGCTTAACGTCAAATTTGTCCGCTCTACCATGGCCTCTCTCAAGGAACGGACTTCATCCCCGCCGGTTGTTGCGCTGGACAAGTATCTCTCTGAAACCGTACTGTCATCAGCGTACCCAACAAGACCAGGCTGAAGTAGGTCATTGATGTGTAGCAGGAAAAGAGTTGCAGAGAGAACAGACCCCTGAGGAACTCCGGCATCAATAGCCATGAGGTCAGAGGAGCAGCCGTCAACGACTACTTGGATCGACCGTTCGCTTAGGAAGTCTGATATCCAGCTACAAAAACCAGCTGGGATGCCATAAGCAGGAAGCTTGTTGAGTAGACCTGCGTGCCAGACCCTGTCAAAAGCCTTCGAGATATCGAGCGACACAGCAAGTGCTTCGCCGTGTCTCTCGATGGCTTCGCCCCAGCAGTGCGTGACATACACAAGAAGATCGCCAGTTGACCGTCCCCGGCGAAAGCCATATTGACGGTTACTGAGGAGATCATTGTCTTCAAGGTAGGTCAGCAGCTTACTGTTCATAACCCTTTCCATAACCTTGCATAGGATGGAGGTAATGGCGATCGGACGGTAATGTGCAGGGTCAGCACGGTCTCCCTTTTTGGGCACCGGTTGCACATTCGCAAGCTTCCATGATTTCGGCACCGTTCTTTTTTCAAGAGAGAGGCGGTACAGGCGTGTCAACACAGTAGACAGTTCAGGTGCACATTGCCTCAACACTCTCGCTGGAATGCCGTCAGGTCCGCTGGCCTTATTCACGTCTAGACTGCACAATACTCTTCGGACCTCTTTAATGTGAACTGCGATCTCCGGCATCGAAGAGTCACAACGAGGTAAATTTGGTGGTTGCTTGGAGCCAGCGTCCAGACGCGAATTGCTTGCAAAGAGAGTTGCAAATAAATTTGCTTTCTCTCTTGCAGAGTGAGCCAGGGAACCATCAGGTTTTAGCATTGGAGGCAAAGTGGGTCGACAGAAATTCGTTTCAACCGCTTTCGACAGGGACCAAAACTGCTTACTACCCGGAGGTTGCGATGCTAGTTTGGCCCCGATACGTCCGACATGGTCAAAACGTGCCCTACGTAAAACCCGCTTGCAGAACTTGGCGGCAGAATTAAAGGCTCTTTTCCTCGCGCGAACCCTACGTGCTTTAGCCTTTCGGTCGCGGGCCTTGATCCAGGCTTGGTAAGTAGACTCTTTACGGGCCTCAGCGTGGGCGCATTCTGCATTATACCAAGGCCGGGACTTGTGACCGAGCGATATGTCGGAGAATGGAATAAAATACTCCATCCCCTGCCGAATCACGTCCGCAATCACATCAGCACAGCACGAGGGATCACCCGAGGAGAAGCACACTTGCCGCCAAGGATAAGACGCAAAAAAGTGCCGCATCTCATCCCAATCTGCTGACTCGTATCGCCATACTCGTCTCGTGCCCCTAGGACTCTTATCTGGAGGAGAGCAGGTCAACACGGATTTCACCAGGCAGTGGTCAGACGTTCCCAGCGGGGCTGAGACCGATACTGAATGACTGCCCGGATCGGTTGTCAACAGAAGGTCCAAGCAATTGGGTGTATGGGCGTCAACATCCGGTACCCACGTTGCCACATTCACCAGCTGGGTTAGATCTAACGTTACAGCAAACTTGCGTCTCTAACCCGGCATGGTCAGTTTTCTGGTACGGGAACAACCACTCTTTATGGTGGGCGTTAAAGTCCCCCAGAAAAATGAGCTTCGCTGTTGGGTACCGTTGCTGGGCTACGTCCGTCGACTCCACGAGGGAATTAAACAGCGCTGTTGTCTCCTGGTCACCGCTGTGCAATCGGTATACGCCAATATACAGAAGTTTCTCCACGCCAGTGTCCACAAGTAGCCATATAGCAGAGAAACCCGATTTCTCAAAGCAACGGAGACGACGACAACAAATGTCATCGCGGACGTACACACAGACCCCAGCCTGCTTCCTGAACTTGTGTTCCAGAGAGTAGCCCGGGTAGTTGAGGTACGCCACGTCTGACGGAGTTGTTATCTTCGTCTCCGTTAGGAAAAACAGGTGCGGCTTCTCGGTCTCAAGATGGTGATGGACCGGATCGAGATTGGAGTGCAACCCCCTGATGTTGGTGAGGTGCACTTTGAGTGGGAGGAAGTGCAGCCGTTGTTTAACCTTATTCCTTTTTGCTTTGGTCATTGTAGTGTTTGAGTGTTTGGGGAAAAAGTCGAACTGTCGAGGCGCTGCTCAGTGAACCAAGTGGAACACTAGAGCTAAACCAACCTATGGGGAACTCATTTGGAGACTGCGGGGACGCCCGAACCCCCCCAGATATGGCCACCGGGTCCTCCTATCCAGTCGCCAGCTGGCACGGTGGAGCATACCGGGATTTTTCGCTAGTTGGCGGGGCAGCCTTTCACACGTGGCTGGCGTGCTACTTGGGCCCCCTACTAACTGCGGTCGGCCAACGGCTGGCACCGTGCTTCGGATCCCGCTACCCTCCAAAATGAGTTACCCGGAAAGCCCAGCCCAGCGACCAAGACCGGTTCTGAGCAGAGCAACTGACAATCTCCTTCTCCCCCAATGGCACTGGCACTCCCGCACTCCGACGGAACACAGCAAGCTGCTTGGCGCCGGACTTCGGCGGGATGGTGGTCGCGAGCCAGGCGGCTCCTTGCGGAGCCTACCACCGCTTTAAGTGGGATCGTACTGCCGTACCACAGGCAAGCCTGTGGTGACGTAGCCCGGGGTGGACCGCGAGGAGGTAGATCCCAAACCACCCCAAACTGTTGGATGACAATGCACTGTGAGCCATTATTCTAATTTATTGTTAGCTAATTGACAGGTCAATTATTTTATATGTGTAAATATCAAATGAAAGTGTTAGCTGAGTGGTATACAAAAAATAAAAAAACTTACATAGATTAAAAAGTTTTGTAAATTATTTATTTATTCTTAAGCAAAATGTGAATTACCGTTAGCTCTCTAGGTAATTTTCTCCTCTTATTCTACAAGATAATTTTATTTATTTAAATTGTAGCCTGCTATTTGCGGATTCAGCTGAATACCAGTAATATACATGGAGCGCCTGACTATCTGATCTCCACAAACCAGTAACTGGGGAACTGTAGAGCAGAATGATATACATCCCATGAAGACATTTTGGAACTCACCTTTTCAATAATGAATGTATTCTTCCAATCCAATGGAACACACACACACACACACATAGTCACATAGTCTATAAAAACACTGATTTGAAATTGTATTAAAACAGGAAAATAACTTATAATAATTAATAAAAATGGTTTAGCCTATGCTACAGAAGAAAAGAAAAGTTCTGTCCTTTTCGCTCTACACACAAAGTGGCACGTTGCTTCACTGATTTGATGGCATTTGCTATCAGATTGGGAGTGCTCCGGATCCTCTCAAATTCAGTAGTTATCTTCTGTTTCATCTGTTTTTTACTTTTGCAAGTATTATCCATCATAAAATTTTTAAGGTGGCCCCACAAAAAATAGTGCACTGGACACAGGTCCATGGAGTTGGTAGGCCAGGACACAGGACCTCCGTGACCAATCCAAACAGGGAAACGCTCATCCAGACCATTTT
This sequence comes from Melanchra persicariae, assembly GCA_947386135.1. Lineage (NCBI taxonomy): Eukaryota > Metazoa > Arthropoda > Insecta > Lepidoptera > Noctuidae > Melanchra > Melanchra persicariae. The sequence continues at coordinate 7,469,715 of OX376664.1, read as the reverse complement.
TCCAATTAGGTAGAACATCACTGTGTTGGAAGATTATCTCCTTGCGTTCAGGCATGGGTATCTCTTCAAGATGGTCTTCTACAGATTTTAGTATGACATCCAAATAATTTAGTTGCAGATCATTAGGCAAAAATACTGGCCCAATCAGTTTTGTGCCAATTATTCCGGCCCAGACTGTAACTTCCCAACTTGGCTCTTTACCAGCTTTAGGTTTTACATATGACCAAAAGTGATAACCTTCAAGAACACAATCTCTTGTGAATGTAGCCTCATCTGACCATAAAATTCTTTGGGCCAACTTAGGATCTTCTTTCAGATGATCTATGTACCACTGGCAAAATTTTAGTCTTGGGTCATATTCAGATGGAAATAAATCCCTTGAACCAGTCTCAACGTAAGGTTTTGGAAAAGCACTATGTAGAGGCCTTCCTCTTGTTTTTGCTTGGTTAGTACGTTTACGGTCTTCAGGAAGTACAGCTTGATTGGGTTCATTTTGATGAACATCGTCCGTCGACACTGTAGCCGTCGCGTCGTCCTCCACAGGCCCCATTGGTGTCCGAATACGCCCAGACCGTAAACGCGTAGGTTCCGACAAAGGAGGGTGGAAGGAACCCGTTGTCTTTAGCCGATGTAATATCGTTTCAAATACTTTTTCAGAAGGTAAAGGACGATTGGGAAATTGTTCCTGGTACCGTATTCGGCCTGCAGGGATATCATCGTTGCATTTAAAAACACAAACACACATATCAAAGTAATGCGCGTTGGTGTACAGAAAATAGTCCGAGTCTGTGGACATTTTGACACGATACGTGATTTTTATAGAACTTAAACTCACAAGTATTAGCAAAACAAGTCAAAAATAAAAGTGCGTTATTTCAGAAACAAATCACAAGATACAATACAACAAAACAGCCAGATAATAATTAGTAGTCATGACGTTGTCGTTTGCGAAGTTGAAGTTTGTTTTTTTTGTTTTGTTTGAGTGAGTTTGACATTGACATTATAGTTGAGATTTGACGTTTTATTTTAGTGCAGGGGGGGGACAGAGCCTAATAAATGACATTTCTAAAAGATCGTAGCTTCATCTGTTACTTGGGTGTGTAACGAAAACTATCATTAGTACTCATTTTTTTTACAGATGGCGCTGCATTTTTAAATATATTCGTTCCTAAAATATTTCAGATATTCAGTGTTTTTAAAAAAGCGTTCATTTAAAAAAAAACATATAACTTATTTAACCAAATAAATAAAAATATCATGCATATAAATATTCTAATTTGTTACATTTTAAGTTGTCACACCACTTCTTACTTCTCAAAATGGCGCGATGACGGCTACTTCTTGTGTAGTTCTCTGTTCCATTTTGTGTATTTTCACTGTGAAAACCTCCCTCCCTCCAGTAAGTTGTCGAGTCGAGCCCTCTGTTCCTCCAACTTACTGTGTTTATTTATTGTAAAATCTATTTACAATAGATTTTACAATAAATTGTGTTGGGTTGGTTTTGCTACAACATGAAGAAGCCGCTATAGTACTATCTAGGTATAGGTAGGTATATATACTGTGATTAGTTTCGGATCCAATATCCAGATGGAGCTCGTGTTCAAACATGATTGCCCTAGAAAGCCTGAAGAGGGCTCTCTTTACCGATATTATTATTATACTCTTTGTTTTAGTGTAAGTACTAAAATAAAACTTTTTTTTTAATAATATCTTTATGAAATTCACGAAATCACGACCATGGATACAAAGGCCTTCAGTCGTAGTCCTTATTTTTTTATACAGTCAGTCACTTTTGCATTAGAATACGGATGTACGCTTAAGCTTTTTTTGGAGTATTTGCTAGCAAGATCGAGTAATTCATTGCGGCAAGCTTCGCTGAGGTAGTTATATAGTGCTACAATCAAATTCTCAGCTTCATTTTACCGCAATCGCGCCTATTTTAATGATTTCACATATTCGGCCTAATTCGTTAACCAGCTAAGTCCATTTCTGCATAATTTCACTTCATTTTAGCAATCATAATTCTGAAAATCCCGTTGGTTCATATAGGAAGTTTGAAAAATTTGCAGTTTTTCTTTGTAAAGATTTCCTATTGTTCAGGAACCAGGTTTTCGAGCATGGCATTTCTAACGTTTTTAGATTGATATATTCGTTATAACTTTATCATAAGGTACCTAGGTAAATCATCAGAATTTTTTGGCAGACTTCTTGAAATTGGTTAAAACTAGATCTGATTTGCAACGATTTTGACCCCGAAAACTTGGGGTTCATATTGGATGGATTTCGAGTTTTCTATGTTCTTAAGATTTCTTAGAAATTTTCTGTCTCACGACCAAAAACTGCAAATGGTGAGAAATCTGTTCGACTCAGGAGGATATGATACTTTTTCGGATTTTGAATGAATGAATTCCTCAAATAATTTTCACAATTTATATAAAAGTAGCCATATCCTTCCGATAACTCGAAAACCACCCGTTGCAAATTACCTATAGTTTAAGCTTAGATTATATAGGCACCTAAGAGTTTAACCCATCTCAAGGAACGCATTTATTTATCAATAACGTATACTACGAAATTACGAATCAATTTGCGAATTATTAAAACCGTGTTACGTGTATGTAAATATCCGGTTTATAAGCATGGGAGTTTATTTTTGTGTCCGGTTTTCTCAAAATACTATTTTGAAGAAGTATCCACGAGGAACTTGGGAGACGCCTTTGTCCAGGGAAAGTAAGCAATGGTTGTAACAGCAGTTTATAGATAACAGCTTTGATTTGATGAAAAGAACTTACCAACTTGATGCTGAATGACGTAGTTAGGGTCCAGACTGAGCTTGTAACCTGGGAAGCTGTGCAGCATCAAGTAATAACATTTCTGCCAGTCTGGACTGGGGTTGTTGGGGCTCACTTGTCGAGTGGCTGCTAGGCGCTGGCAGAACCCGGCCTTGCGGTGGAAGCCTTGGAAATTCATGACAATATTTAGGTAACTTTTCTTACTACTGTGTACCAATTTCTTACCTGTAAGGAATTGGTACACTAGTCTATAAGTTTATATGATGCATCTCATATATCCCTATATGTTGGTGAGCCAAATAAATAAAATAAAAATTACTACAACTAAATTTTTTTCAGGCAGCATATAAAAGCAGACATATAAGAATAAAAGTTACGTATTATATATTTTTTTAAAATGTGTTGGGGGAACCAACTATTCTAAAAAATCTTTAAATTTCCATAAATCAGCATCATTTTATCCAATAAATTTTGTTTCCTCAGAAAAGACCTACCAATTTCCTTATAAAGTTCCGCCAACGTTTCAAAACGCTGGATCTTCTCTTGTTCACTCAAAGTCAAGTTAATGAAAATGACGTTTTGCAGAAAACTGGAAGCATGCAAACTGTTCGTCTGCTCGACGGCGATCCTCGCAGCTTTGAAGCAGGCTTCAGTCTCAATCACTCCAGCGTTCTTATATTTACTGTAATCCATTATAGCTTCCCGGTATCTTTCAGCGATTTCTTCTCCATTCAGCAAGAATTGATTAGTGATCTGAGAAGGCGGTTGGCGAAGGATGGATGGGAGATCGGGAGCTAAGAATGACTTGTGGCTTTGGTATTCAATATCGCTTGAGGAAGCAAGAGATTCTGAATCTGCGTTATCGGTTTCCGATTGCCTGGAGGATGTCTCCACACTATCGGAAGAAGTTGGTGTCAGTTCACTGGGTGGGTTTACAGGACTAGAAGTTTTTGAAGAGCGTAAAGGAGATGATGTGAGCTTTAATCTTCTGAGGGAGTCCGAGTTGGGTTGGAATAGGGACAGCTGCTTCGCTTTGTTCGGCGAGTTCTCTTGGAGACTCGCGTTCCTGTGCAGTGGAGTGGGGTTGCGTAGGTTTGGGTAGAGAAGTATCGCTGACGCGGTGCAAAGGCCTGTAACAAATGGAATGATGAGAGTAATCACTTAACAGCGTCTTAAATCTTTGAACATTGAGTTGTAGCGACAGGTCTACCATGTCAATGACGCCACGCAGAGTTATTTATCAAACAATCATGTTTCTTGCATCTTTAATTCATACAGTGATGAGAATACCTTCAAACTTTAAAAAACAATTTAAGATCCTTTTCTCACCTTCTTTAGCTGCAGCCAGCCACAACCAGTCAGTCTTCAGTAGTTCAGTGGAGGAGTTATACAAGCTTAGACTGTCTGCAACCAAGCCAGCTTGCAACGTCAGATCAGCTAGGTTCTTCGTCACGCGGCCCATGCAACGTTTCTTATTGTTGCGAGATTCCATGTCGAGGCCTATGGTAAATTAAAAATAACAGTAGGTAGCTTTAATTTTTCAGAATGAGAACATAGAATACCTTCGCATTGATCGTCAGTCTAGCGTGGGTGAAATTGACAAAAACATGAAAGGCAAGCACGTTAGTATCGCATAGCATACCTAGACATCTCGTGGTTGCAAAGTTGACGCAGTGTCAACATTAGAAGGACGCTTAAAAGAATTCTAGAATTTCAAAATTCACAGCAGAATCAATTTTATACATGTAAATTGCATACCCTAAATCACCAAACAGGAATTTGTCACAATTATCCTAAGATTTCACTCACCTACAAAATCCTTCTTCTCAAAGGGTGCCAAAAGTAAGGAAACCTTCTCCAATTTCTCCTTAGACCTTTCCAAACGCTTGGACTCCACAACCCAGAACAATGAGTTGATAAGATCAGCCACATTCTGTTCTAGGTCTGGAACTGGGTCATTCTCTCCATAGAACATGGCATGGGTCTTGAAGTTTGAGGGAGTGGTGTAGTGTTCCTCTTGAAGTGGATATGAAGAGTTTGAGGATGTGGATTGAGGGAAGCTGTCCAAGGAGGATAGGCTGTCTGCTTGTTCACTTGGTGCTCTGCAATTAAAAAAAATGTTCAGATGGAGAATATTTAGGTTGTGCTATAAAAGACCAAAAAAAGAATGATTTGATTCTATCCCAGCTAAAAGCTAAAGGGACACTTTACGAAAGGGACATTCTGCGACGAAGCGGAAACTTAACAACGTCCTTAAAAAGGGTAGCTGAACAGCCTGCATGCCAAATGTGGAAGACCGGTCGGCGCTGCTGGCAGACCTATGTGCAGCAATTATCTGCACTGAGTTGACTGACACAGGGCAACTGATTACTTTTCTCCAATTTAATTTTAAAAAGGCAAAACGAGCATATGATTTTCCATAGGAATAACTGATGCGTTTTTGTCCCTAAAGAGAAAGAGAGACAGCGAATAATACTCTGTTATCCCTAAAACCTCCATATTTCTACCAAAAAACAGTTTTCAAAAGGTCAAAGTTTACATAAAAAATTAACTACCCACCTATCATCCATTCCTTCCCTCAACGGCCGTTCCTCTTCAAAGTAGCTGTAAGTCTCTGGTTCCTGTTCGGGTTTCTTCATATTACTGACTGGACCAAACATGAAGGCCCGAGAGTCGTACAGGGTGTTTGAGTATTTTACTTTCAGGGACTCGTGGACCCGACATACTTCGTTCAATTCCACTTGGTTCGTGAACTTACTCAATGTTATGAGGCCTAGTAATCGCCTGCGAAAATTAACACGCAGTTAATACATCAATTGAAACAGAATAAACATTTACAGCCAGATTCATAAAACTTTTTAACCATATTATGCTTAGTCCCGTTGACTCCGGTTTACAAAAAAGAAAAGCCCTTTTATATTCTCAGAAAAAGACAGGTACCCCTTTTAGTGGAGAGATTTCCTTCCAGAACTGGAACTGATCAGGTCAAAAATGTTGTATGGAAATACATCAGCAGCAATTTTGCAAACAGTAGATTTTAACACAATTAGTGTTATATGTACATAAAAAAAGACAATAACATTTTATACTTTGATGAAATTGTTCATTATTAACTTGTTAATGATGTCAATTAAAACGAAACCAACAAAAAATTAAGTTAACTAATTAGCTTTGGGAGGCAGGCTTCCTTCCGCCTTTGTCTTTGGCAGTAAACAAAAAAAGAACTGTAATAATAATGTATGTTTGGACAGTAAACACAGTTTAGTACAGTCAGTAACAAAAACCACTCACACACATCATCTAAACTGACACAAAATGGTTGAAAAAATTGCTTTTTAACATTATATTATTATCTATATACACTATAATCAGATTATAGCTGTGTCCCAGCAGTGGGAATTTCCCTCTGCTGGGACACAGCTATTCTTCTCTATGAGAGGAACTACAGAGGCAGTGGTTGGTGGAAGCACTTTTTGTAAAGGTGTCAAAATCTATAGATATTTATGCTCCATTACTTGTTATTAGATTTCTACAAGCAATAAAAAAAACTTTCAACTAAAATTAACTTACCTCATTCTATATAAAGAGTAAGCACATATGTACCAAACATTGGTGAAATTAATTACCTAATAAAATGATCAATGAAATTGTTAACTAATAAACATTAGTGTGGGTAATTAGATCTAATAATCACCTAAATTAAGTACATAAGTGGAGTTTTTATTGCATGTAACAGTTATTTAAATTAATAAAATGTTTTGCTTTTTTAATTAACACCAGCAAAAAAAAACTTTTTACTTAATTTTTATAGATTCTGGCACTTATGGAAGATGACATCATTCCACTTTTTTATGAGTAAGTATCAGCCATTTATAAAAGGTTCTTATAGGAATTAGTGTACCTATTAATAATGTAAAAACCATTACCTGTGAGTTTGGAAGTCACCCCAGTCATTGTTTTCCACTGGATAGTCTCTGACATATCTAACCCATATATCTCTTACTTGGCCAGTAGAATCTAGAAGAATGACAGCATACTTTGTAGTAAACCTCTTGTATTCATACAGTAAAAAATATGGCTAATAATGGTTAGCTAAAGGTGTGTGACAAATTGCTAAATTGCATGTCTGTAATATTTTGAAAGGAATGTGTTGTTGAGTGACAACACAGTTTTTCCATTGGAATTAAGATTTTTAACAAACTTGAGATGAGGCGACTTAATATTTCTATTCCTGGAAGTAGAGTAACTAATACGGTCAGTGGGTCGTCTTAGGGGCGGAGTAATAATTAAAAAACGCTGGCATTTCATTAGAAAACGATTGAAGCTGCTTACCAGTAACTTTAATATTGTTGACCCTTTGTATCCTCTCCCAGAGCTTGTTAAAGTTCTTGAGCATACCGCCGATGCCCTTGACGAGCACCAGCAGGCACGCATGGTGCTGGGCATGCTGCGAGTAGTCAGGGTGCGACATCACCGACTCTCCTGGCGCGTGAGATAGAATGTAGCTCACCGAAGAGCGCATTGATATCTCATTTGATTATCAATCGAGATATTTAAGTGGTTTCGCTTCGAATACACTATCCATCGCCGATAAATAAAATACTTTACGGTTATTTTGTGTTTGTTATCAGGAAATATTTATTATTCTCAATTTTTTATATTTGTTTACGTCGCGACTTTTTCCAAGACGGGGCGTATTTGACAATAGTTTGACATTGACATTTCGCAGCTGTGACAATGACATGACAATTCCTCATGCTTTTCTCCTATCGTTCGGCTGACTCTAGATTCTTCGTTTTGAAACCATAAATCGATACTGGATACCTGTCTGTCCTTCAAAGTGAAACACCATCAATACATACGTTTGTTGGTTTGACGTTATTAATTTCTGAACGAAAATCAACTAACCTTAAAGTTTTGATCTCGCATCGAACTGTTTTGAAACGCCGAAATTAAAAATCTATTTAGGAATTACAATAATCCAGTAGTTATTATAAAATGGCTTCTAAAGAAGGTGGCGGTGACAAAGGAAAGGTAAGAAGGTTGAAGTGTATTACTGCTTGTATCTCCATTTTAAATCCTGAACTAGATAGCAGCTAATTTTGTGATTTTTTCAGTCTTCACAGGGTGCTGGTGACAACAAAGAAAAGAGGAGGAAAGAGTCTATCCTTGATTTAAGTAAATATTTGGAAAAGAGCATTCGTGTGAAGTTCGCTGGCGGGCGTGAAGCGGCGGGTATACTTAAAGGATACGATCCTCTTCTGAACCTTGTATTGGACAATACTACAGAGTTCCTAAGAGGTAAAGATTATTTCCAGTAGTAAAAATTAAGACGTATTCTATTTTATTTTGAGGGTAGTCTTTTTTTTATGATCACAAAAGATAGTCCAACATGTTCAAATGACATGGGACCAAAGGCTTGATAATGTTTTCCGAGGTACGAAGGAAACTCGGTATTAACGCCTCCCATCCACGGACCGACCTCGTATTTTATTATTTAGCCATGAGCTCCACTTCTCCTTTCCTTCACATCATTATTGACCATATATTTGAAGCATAATAAGCTTTTTTAAAAACATTATTTTCTATCTTTACAGATCCTGATGACCCATACAAGCTATTGGATGATACAAGAGCACTAGGACTTGTAGTTTGCCGAGGTACCTCTGTTGTTCTAATATGTCCTATGGACGGTATGGAGGCCATTCCTAACCCCTTCATTACACAGGAAGGATAATAACCCTAAATTAATTGTCTGTCTATATTTAAGGTGTAAGTAATTATAAAGTAAGTAAATAATATAAAACAAACTTTCTATTTATTCCCAAATTTCAGACACCTATATTCTTCTTATTTTTTATTCTACTTAATAAATTATTGCACACATACGCTTACATATGTTCAAAATTATTATTAAAATACTGTTACAAAGGGTAAAAAACTTATATAATTCAAGGGTTGTATTATAATATTAATGTTCATTGTTTGTGAAGCTAGCATCACTGGGAGAAACACTAGTGTGATCACTTCAGCCTTAAAACTATGAAAACTTAAAAAAAGCAAATCACATAAACATAAAAACTCAGGTCCCCTCTCAAATTATTCTAATTTATCTGGTAACTGGTAAATGGTGAATAAATTATAATACTAAGCAAATTCAATCAAATCCAAATTCGTTTCTTATCCATGGATAACTCTTGGGGCATTCAGTACATGTGATCATGTACTTGTCATGTTCCAAAACTTTTGAAGAGAGTTTACATGTGTTGGGCTTGACACATGCGATTTCTGCCTCCTCAAAATGACGCTCCTTACACTGCCAAGGCTGGAACTTCTTCAGCTGAAAGACTGGGGTTGGCCTTTTAATCCAATCAATCAGTTCTTTGTATGTTACAAAGTAGACATCAGGCACTTTGGCTAGTTCACTGATGAATTTCTGGAAAAGAGAAGCAATAATTGGATTAAGTTAGCAGGGCAAAGTTATTTACAACAGCTTCTCCATACTTCTTCATCAAAAAACTATAAACATTGTTCTGAATTTAAGAGATCGCCAGTTATGCTCTAGTGTCAAATTTTGAAGCTGTCTAAGAGTAAGAGTTTTCGTACAGTTGATTGAGGATTGGCATTATGCGGGGATTTTGAATATTGATAGTCCAAGCCAAGTCAGAACACTTTTCAAGAAATCTAAATACTTGTGTTAACATTTTTGTTTGGTTACTTATGGATATCGAATGACTCCCTTTTTTCTAAATTGATATATATCGCTCGACCAATGCGTTCGAAATCTACCTATCTAACTAGCCTATTTTGTCTTACTGCTGGACAAAGGCCTCCCTCTCTCTTTTCCACACAATTCTGTCATTTGCTATGTCGGGCCAGTCCTTTCGGTACGTTTCGATCTCGTCCCGCCATCTTCGCCTCGATCTGCCGCGATGTCTTTTGGCATTTAATGGGAGCCATTAGGTGGTTCTTGAATGTTCGAAATATCGAGCGAAAATTTTGTGTCTTTAAAAAATTTAAAGCAGAGAACGGCAGTGTCAAGTTTACTACATCGAGAAAAAGGTAAGGCACAAAAATATGGAAAGTGTGAAAAAAAATTAAAGGTGTAAAAAGGAAAAAAAATCTTACGAGTTGACATTTCCTAAATGGGGAAGAATCTGTAGATTATTTCCCCAAATTGTGACTTAGATTTTCGGGGAATTTGATAAATTGGTGTTGCCAACGCTGAAAGTGTCGTTCTTAGGTAACATCTAAATTTCGCTGCTAGAGGCGCGCGCGTATTCTTTGCATCGCCACTAATGACACACTCCAGGAAGAACGCTCCTTTTATCCAGTTCAGTTTTAAAACCACTCCCTTAATGTTTGTCCGTTTTTAAATTCGGTTGAATTGTAGATGACAACATACCAGAATTCATTAGATGGTTTTTCAAGTAGGTACAATTTAGTTACCTTGAAAGCCATTAAATATTCGTTGTTCTTGAACCACGTTGAACTCAAGTGAATGCCGTACGGTGCTCTGTTCGTCAGATAGTGTCTCTTGAAGTTGTTCACCAGAATATTGTAAACGTCTTCTCCAGTGAGGTTTGAGGGACAGTACTCCAGGGTGGCACATGTGTGGTCGCCGTTTGAAAGAGGATTGATAACCATTTCCCAAATTCCTGCGTAGCTCCGCGTTGGGCAGTATTGATTGTTGCCTAGAAATAAAACGTTTTATATAATTTAGCCCATTATTTTTACATTTTTATGTTACTTCAAAACATACTTCTGGGATAAAAATTATCTTATGTGGGAGGACACGACCAAGACTGAAATCGCGAAAAGATCTCGACTGCCCTATACATTTTGTGCGCATGACTCGAAAAAATGTACTGAACACTGTTTTTATTGGCGATTTTGGGGTTGGTCCCACCCATAGTAAAAGTTGATCATAATGATGAGTACAATGACCCCTTTTCAGGCATTGCGTTTATTCTGTTCTTTGCATAATATTAGTGGTTGGATGTATGGATTGTTTGCATAATTGCTCTGTAGTTGTAGATTCTATGGAATTAATTCGTATGTAAATAAAGTAGTTTTCGTCGCTCACTGCACGCGGCTCGTGCACACTAACAGTCTTCCTCTTCAAACGTGCGTGAAGATACGGATCTTACACATTGTAATTGTTTCGAGTATTTTCCTGGACTATTATCATGGTCATTGTCGTTTTGTGTAAAATGAGGATTGGTGCGGTCATTATCTGATGCACGATACCACGAACCGTCCCCACCCAAGCCGATATGGCGACTTAGCGAGTTTCTAATTTAGGTTGGTAGGTACCTTCCTACTTACAAGTTGCGATAGCTAGCTCTGCTTGAACCTAGCATAAGGTTGCGTTTCCACCAGAGATGTGCGAGGATGCGCTTGCGCTGAACGAGGCTAGGTAAATGCAGCCATTTTATTGGTTCTTAACAAACAAACACATCGCTCGCTACGCATCCTCGCACATCTCTGGTGGAAACGCAGCCTTAATCCGAAGTGGTTAACCTTTACTGGCCTTTGTGTAAAGGTCTATAATATACTATGGATTTTATAGTTAGAAAAATCCCAAAGTTCTTGCAATTCAATTTAATTTTACAATTAAATCTGATTTTTGAAATATAAGTGGTACCTAAGTATCTACTTAACAATTTATGCCGACATTAAAAATAAAGAAGGAAGTTATGAATTCAGTTAGTTTTTATAATAGTTAGGTAAGTACCTATCTTTAAATAGTGTAACTTTATAAATGATAAAGTGCGTGTACCTATAGCAGTGTACACAATGTAGTTCAGAATTTATTAGGTAGAACCGCAAACTAATCGCAAATAACTTTCTTTACGTAGCCGTAGGTACTATAAAGTACACTGACCTCAAACAAAATGCCTAAGTTCTTGTAAATATCGTAATAATGGCACTTAATTTGATCGAAACGTGATTCAAAAGCTGTGCAATTCCGCATTCCAGGTAGTTACGCGTAATATCACAAACAATAGGCGCGCAGAACGCAATCTCTCCTAGTCGGATGCGCGGCGCGTGCCTGTGGAGCGTCGTCACCGACAATCACAGCTCATAACATCTTACTTAACCACTCACACGCTCTAGTTACGAGGTGTTGAGATGAATCAATAGCGCTTAATAGTGTGTGTTTTAAAAGAAATTCATTTGGCTATCCTTGGTATTTCAACTTTAGGAACGGCAAAAAAAACCTTCAATAACGGCGGCCATTTTTACCAGAAAAATCGTTACGGTTAAAATTGCCTAAATTAATAAGTTAATATCTACCCTCCACTACCAGTAGCTCTCGTTGGCACAGTAAATGGAGTTATTGCAAGCTTGAATATAGGTATGTCTTCAGTGCACAAACTCTAATCAGATAATCTTCGATCAGGTGTGTGCGCTATCTATACCTAGGTATCTTAGATCATTGTCATATACTATGATCGTGTGTATGATACACTTAGCTCTTGGAAGCTATAGTCTTACCAGTACACTGATGAGGCATCTTATAGTCCAAGGTGTATGGCCAGAATGGAGGGTCAGCCAGCGGTGCCACTATCGTAGCATCATACACGAAGCCGAATTCCTGCATCATCAGGAATTGCCGGTTCCAGCCCACTGACAGGAACGGTACTCGCATTCCTCTGTTAAATAAAAGTGCGAAATAATGATAATGCAGTGAATGTTTTATTGGTGATTTGCAACGTCAAGCAATCGATCAAGTTACGCCAACGGACAAAATCTATAGTACTTTATATAATAAAGCTGAAGAGTTTGTTTGTTTGAACGCGCTAATCTCTGGAACTACCAGTCGGATATGGAAAATTCTTTGTATAATAAGATCAATATTGGAAAATTATTCTTTGTATATGATAGCCACATTCTATAGCAAGGCTATAGGCTATAAGGGAACGGGAAGAAACGGGATATGCGCGTACGAAGTCGCGGGCAATATCCAACAATATCCGTAACCGATCGAGACGCGTATAACAAATATAAATAAAAGTGACCCGAAAAATATATACCTGAAATCCTCCATATGAACTCTACTAAATCTGTTTATCATATTGGCTTCTCCAACCATTTCGTCAAACCAGTCTTCAACGGTGGCATTTTTCGACCACCAATCTTCGGGGCCGCGACGACTGCAAGATTTGGAACATTTGTCATTACTTTGTTACTTCTTCATCACTGTGCTAACGATTTCTATTGACGTTTTACTTACGTGATTGAGTTTACTGCTATCTCATGCCCGTCATTCCATAACTTTTGTACATGTCGGTAGTTTGTATATGGGTGTGAAATGAAGAATGTCGCTCTTATTGGGCAACCGTTAGGGTTCTTACGTTCTGGAGTAAAGACGTGCTTGCTGTACGCATCCCAGTTTTCGTGGTTTACTGAACCATCGAAGGTTAGAGTGATCATTTGAGGAGTCTGTAAATCAAAAAGGAGATTAAAACAGTTTTCTGCGCTTCTTCAGTACAGCGCCCGAGTTGAGTTTTAAAATAAGCTTTTACCTGACTATGAACGAGATTTCCAGGTATTGCATTTCCGTCCTTCGAGCAAAAGCATTCCGGTAGAACACAGAGATTAGGATCACAAGTTTCCGCGGCATTCGGATCATAGTTCACGTCGCACCAACCCTATAAACAGCATTAAAACTTGAGAGAAACTACAAATTATGATGAATGACACGGCATTTACATTATTGTGAAAGTATTAAAATTGGGTGACGATTAGAAAACGATTCAGCTTACGGTGTTAATGACTTTCAAGGCATAATAAAACGAGAACGTATTAAATTAGGAATGTTTCAGTTTAGATGAGTATTGTGGAAATTACTTCGTCAGACCCGTCCGTGCAGTCGATGGAGCCATCACAGAAATATTCTGCGGGAATGCAGTGGCCATCTGAACAGCCTATGTGAGTGTCGTTGGCACAATCCGCCATGTCTAGAAGAGGCTTCGGGATCCGGGTCTCTGTAATAAATAAAGTTTTACGGCATGGTATTAACGAAGGAAATAGGAGCCGACAATCTATTTCTGCTAGCCACAGATCGAGGAAGTTTAGAGGAATGAGGAACAGAGTGGAAAGTTTCTTATCCTCTTTTGAAAAAGCGAGGCATTTCCGATCGGGTGTTGGGTCCATTTTGGGGAGGCTCAAACTCAATCATGTATCCAAGGAGGATATAGCTTGGCCTCCATTTTTGAGAGGCCAATACCAAGTCATGGTTCTAAAGGGCAGTGTTGCCAGTCGGGTCTTGTCAGAAATTACCTGAAATATAAAAAAAGTAACCTTTTTGTAAAAAAAATAACCTTTCATATTTTTTTTACTGTAAAGGTATTAAAATTTGTAAATTGATACTATAAATATTTTTTTTACTGAATATTATCTGTATGTCTGACTGCACCATAGATATGTATATTAAGCAGGTACAATAACGGGTTGTAGTACAAAGTTATTGTCAACCGGACACAGTCACACGCCATTGTTCATGGCAAAACGAAAGCCGCACTCAAACCACAATATTTTTCACAATCTGACAGTATTTTTGATAAAATTGGTAGACTAATGTGTTAACCAGCTGGTTAACAAACAATATGGCGATTCTCGGCAGGTAGCGCGCGGCGTTTCAAGACGGTCGGGAATGCTATTGCTATCTCTTTTTGTCACAAAAAATATTTCCATTAAAAATGTTGAGTACAAGATGGGCTACTCTATACAACTTAATAGAAGTTATCTAGGTAAACTATATCTATGGTTTTAGTTCTGCTGCTAACGAAGCCTATTGTACAGACGCCAGCAGATCAAGCTACAAAAATCTGTCAAATTTCTTGAATAGATTTTCAACCTTATGCTTAAAACGATTAGGTTCAAGGTTGATTGGTAAAATTTGACAGTTTCGAGTAGTTTGATGTGCTGGTCTGTACCAACATGAAAAATTCTAAAACGAACGTTCCGTTTCACGTTGCTTTTATGTAAAAAATAAAAGTTAATTCTACAAATCCGAAAAATCACCTAAAAGTAACCTTTTCATTAGTGTAACCTTAAAGTAACCAATGCAGTTCAAAAATCACCTAAAAGGTTACAAAAGTGACCTTCTGGCAAGACTGCTAAAGGGCCGATCTTTCTAGAGGAATTATCGATACCTACCTATAGTGAGATCGCAGTTGTGCACATTCTGTTGCATGTCACACAGCTGTCTGTTGACGTCGAACATCAAGCCGGGCGAGCAATGGAACTCGAACACTTCGCCGTCCAAACACAGGTAGTATTTAGCGCACTCGTCAATTGTCCACACCTTATCTTCAGCTCTGTCCGGGTTCCTGAAATAATTGCATAAGAATATTACTAGTTAGGCTAGTAGGGCTCACTGCCTAAGGCAGATAGTTCTCTTTCTACCCCTTTCCATTGGTTATGGAATGAAATCATGATTTCGAGGTTTTTAATGTCTTCCCACTTAAGAATTTTTTGAGTCAGAGTGTCTGATGAAGTAGGTAAATGTTCTGAGAATGTATCTTAGATTTTTTTTTTATTATTTTGTCTCAGTTAACAAACCTGTCCAGACAGAAACCATAAAGCACGCTTCCGACCTACGTGCAGCATTTGGCTAATATTTTTTTAAGCGTAGGTACACGCACGTGTCCCACAGATTAAATGCATAGCGAAAGTGAATTTCTCAAGACGTGTAGTAGGAAATGGTAATGCGGACGGGTGGCTCAGTCAAGGTTGCGGCGAAAGTCGCCCGGGGTCGTTGTCCGCGCTACGAAAATGGCGGAAAATCATCCTTCTGTAATGTCTGCACGCAGAACACACGCGCCATTTTTCTTTTCGCTGTTTTATATTTCACGTCTCGTTGCGGAAGCAGAGGAAGCAATGCACTTAGGTAATGCAATTTTCATTAGGAACTAATAAAAAGAGGTAGTTCCCGGTTTCCCAATATACCTAGGTACATGTATAATTATTAATTAGATATGGATTAAGTACGTGATTAACTAAAGGTAGAAAATATGTTAGTGTAACGTAACGCGGCCAATTTGAAACCCTAATGGGGGAGAGTTTCACGAATCTAATATGACAAGGAGTGGCCTTAAATAATTTTTGTTTAGATTTAGGACAAAAGTCGTAGCACCTAAAAAAATAATTGGTACTTAACGTAATAATATCCCACCTAGCTGAATATTCATGTTCAAATTAAAATTAAACGTTTTAAATCTTAAGTGTTATAGGCATCGTAACATAATGATACTTACCTACATTTTCGTTGTAGTATTTATGTAGATAAAATGCGAATTTTGTTAGTTTATGTAACAAATCTTGACACACTTGGCTATCTAGCCATCATAATGTAAGATGAAATTAATTGACGCAGTGATGAGTTACGGATACAATGCCATGAAAATTGTGTTTCTATTCTTTATGATATAACGATGATAATGTGACATAACGTACCGATAACTATTTTATTGTAACTTTTTAATCGATTTCTAGCTTGACTGATCAAAAATTAACGTTTCGCTTCATCATCATCGAAGTTACTGGTCGAAGGCCCAGGGCCCCAAGTCTGCTATTTTTATAAATTCTTCATTCCAACCTCAGACCAACAAAAAAAGGTAGACGGCGCACTGCGAACATCAAAGATGAAGCCATCTTTTTATCTATGTGTGTCTCGAAGGGTTGCCATTTTTTATTTTTTTTCCCTATAACTTGGGAAATAATATTTTATGTGTAAGCTAATGTTGTGCAAGTCAGCACAAGTAAGATATTGTTGAGTATGGTATTGTAACTTAATTTTTTAGAAAGATCTATACCTAAAAAACAATTTTTTACATCACATGCCTACATTCAATTATGTAAGATAAGTTATAAAAGGTTGTCGAAGCGTAACAAGCGTAAGTCATTATGTAAATTGTTTTAAAATAAAATAGGTAATCATATTTTTAATCAACTTTAATATATTAAAAAAGACCACCATAACAAAATCACTAAACTAGACTAAAGAAAAAGTAGGTAATATCAAGATAAAACATAACAACAGAACAATGACGTGTAAATGTTATGTTTAACATTTACACGTCATTGCTCTACGCATCCTTTACAGTTTTTTTTTAAGTTACTTATAGGAGTATAAATAAGTACGAGAATAAAATATAAGCTGAATGATTGAACCTACTTGGAAGCGCTTTTGCACAATACTTTCTTCTCAATTTAATGAGAGGAAAAGAGACGAAAAATGTAGTTCCATTTGCAATTCGCGCTATTTTCATATTACAAACGTCAAAGATTGTTGCGACTTTCCGACTATCTAAAAACAAAAAGTTTTTTTCTTTACCTATTGTACTGTTTTCTCGCAAATGTGTTGAAAAACTTCAAATCTAAAATATTTTATACATTAAAAAAAAGAAAATAAGAATATAACTCGAAGAAAGAAATCATATATATTTGTTTAATCGAATGGGGAAATATTAAATCGTATTATGGCAACCCTCACACTTAATGTCACTGCTTTCGTTTGTTGACGTTTTTGTTCCAAGTAACCTAAAATTCATAGTTAATTTATAATAAAAACGATGTTATTTCAAGTACTCACAAGTGAAAAGTGATTCTGTGAGACTTTTTATGTGATTTGCTATTGTTTGTACAAATTTTTACTACACAGGAAGGCATAATTATATTTTTCTATTAATGTTTTCTAGACGACGGCTCGTGACGTACTAAGAGCGATGAGCATGGTTTTAGTGTAGGTGTGTGGGTGAGCTTGTGTATTTACTTGAAGGAGCACGGTTTTGTGGCTTCACTTGTGATGTTCGCGGTGCGCTGTCTACCTTTTTTTGTTGGTCTGAGATTCCAACACGATCTCATTGTCATTTTGCTATAAGTTCGTAATCTGCTAAATTCATAATGGTCGATCATTGGTCAGTCAATGGTCTCGTAATAGAATCGTGGTTCTAAATATTCAATGTCTTTGAAAAGCAATGACTGCACAATAACGTTCTAATGGTAGGTCACTGATCGAAAGAACTGTCAAAATTTTAGCAGATTAATGCATACGTCTGTCATTCATTTGTCATTATGTACGAGACATTCTATGCCATTTCTTTCAATGGAGTGTCAGTGGTTGACCATTGGAAAGTCATAATGACGCTTTTATATTAGTAGATTACCAAACTTGTCAAAATCCACAATATTATGAAATCAATGATAGACCATTCAGACACTATTGTAATAGCAGACTTGAGGCCCAGCATCAAGGGAGCCCTTGTTACTGTAAGTAGGGCCTACTGCCAAATTAGCGGCCAAAGCCAAAGGGTACATAGTCGAAGTTAGTAGAGCAAACGTACCCACTGGGATAAGTCGATACGACCAGTTGCTTACGGAAACTAGTTTAAATTGGTGAACTGCTATACTCCGTATGGTGTCGGACGTAAAAGAATAGCACCATCCCATCACATCCCGTGGATGTCGTAAGAGGCGACTAAGGGACTCACCAGAGAATGGGCAGCAGCATTCTCTGTAGGTACATTGCTACAGCTACACTGCGATCGCCAACCCGACTGCCAATTATGGCAAATCCTCCCCCATTCGGGGGTGGCCTATGTCCAGCAGTGGACGTCTTTCGACTGATATGATGATGATGATGATGTTGCACAAAATTGTCCACAGCAATAGGATATAAACAGTTTATTTTTCTTGAAGCTCATTTTGGTACCAAATGGACCTATATCTCCGTCCACTGTTGGACCTATGTCCAACAGTGAACGTCTTTCGGCTGATATGATGATGATGATGATGATGATGATCTATACTCGCTTAATAAAAATCAGCCAAATTACAAATAGTTCAAGGGATTCAATACCGCTGGAGCTGTGCCCACAACATCAGCTAGTTAAACCTGATAATGATGGAAAGCCTTCGTTGAATCCGAACAGAGGATTTTTGGGTTCTGTAAGGTCCGTCAGTCTATCTGCCTGTCACGCGTTTGCAATTGGCCGGTTTTTTTTAGTTAAGTATATCATTTATCTGTGATGCCTGAGTCTGCTATTGTTAAGACTTCAAGCGGTAAAATCTTCGTTTGTCGACTTTCGTGGGAACACTTTTGTGTTTTTAATTACTAAGACTATTTGCAGAAAGTTGTGAAGATTGAACAGTAAAAGTCAACCTAAGGCACATTTATGTATCAGATAACGTATGTAGTGTGTATTGTTTGAATTGTTTCTACGTAAGTACTTGCTGGAAGTTTTATTTGAGAGATTGCGCAAGCGTTGCAGTGGTCAGTGGTGAGGTTTCAAATCAACAAACTTGTTCGTGAAAAAACGTGGTTGGGTGTGAGAGAAATGACAAGTGATTATTTGACAAGCACCTACGAAATCTTGGATTACTTAATTATTAAATTAGACAAGCTACTTTACACTGTTTCAGAATTGGGACGTGAGTTATAGGTATGTATGAGAATGGCCGTTCAGAGAAACACCAGTTTGTGTGATAGATCACCGATAGCATTATAATATCTATGTATTTGTTCCCACGTAAATGACCTCACGGATTAAAATACCTGATCTGTGAGAAAAAATATCTTATCTTGGTTTGCCCTAGGAGTCAAAGTTAAGCTCGGCAGGAACGTTTCTGACCTTTTTTTATTCTCAATGAATTTCGCTTTAAAAAGAAAAACGCGATGATACCTACATGCATAGAATGTGTATAGTGAAGGTACCTATCTACCTACTTTATTGTACCTACACCAAAATTGAAACAATATTCTGCACTTTCACACACGTTGTGCAGTCTTTTCGCTGACAGCGTAAATTATACTTATATTTCTATCAGAAAACCTGGATTCGATGAGCTTAATATTAAAAAAAAAACCGGCCAAGTGCGAGTTGGACTCGCGCATGAAGGGTTCCGTACCATTACTTAGGTATCTATAAAAAACGGCAAAAAATCACGTTTGTAAAAATGTATATAAAATATTTATTTTATTCTGTTCTTATTTGTTGTTATAGCGGCAACAGAAATACATCATCTGTGAAAATTTCAACTGTCTAGCTATCATGGTTCATGAAATACAGCCTGGTGACAGACAGACAGACAGATGTACGGACAGCGGAGGCTTAGGCCGCTATCCCACTGGCGTTTTACGAGCGTCGGCGTCCCTCGAACGTCTGCGCAGCGTCAACATTGCGCAGACGCGACGTTGACGTCGCGTCGTCGCGTGACAAGCATTAACGTCCGCTGAACGCGACGTCAACGTCGCGTCTGCGCAACGTTAACGTCGCGTTTGTTGGCAACAGGTACAATCACGCTGTCCTGCTCTGTCCGTGTGGGTACGGGCGGGCGGTAAATAGTATCATGTGCGCGACGTTAACGTCGCGTTTAGCGGACGTTTGAAATTCCCTCATTTTTCCTATTAAGTACGTAGGTACTTAATAGGAAAAATGAGGGAATTTCAAAGAAAAAGTCTGAATTATCAATATATTATTAGGTACTTATTCGTTACCTAGTAAAATATGCGTAATAATAAACATTATCACCAAATTTCAAGGACAAAGGGAGTTAAAAAATTCTTCTGAGTGCGAGTACACGGCTCCGTTTGGACCCTTCGGGTACGGAACCCTAAACAGGAGGGGGTATTCAGTGCTTTAGAAACATTGATAAAATAATATTTCGGTAAACAAAATACAAAAGGTACTTTTATGTAAGTACTAAAATCTCTAAAAGTTGTTGAAAAAAAAGACAAGGGTAGAGTCTTCGCTAGACTTCGTGGGTCTATATGCTGCCGCTGATAGAAAAATAGGCTGACTGACTCCAGGGCCTCTCAGGGACTCATGGCAGTAGTTACATTGGATCCGTGGGGTTTTAGTCGGTAGTCCATTCAGGCCATTAGGACTACAGGATTTCCCCACCGAAAAAAAGGTTACGTACCTGTAAAACCTTCCATTTTCGAGACACTTCACATCCGTTAAGCTTCTTTTGTTCCTAAGCTTCCCTTGCACCCCTGAAAAATTATTGTAAACGTAAAACTGATTTCCACAAAAATCGTCGAGAAGAAACAAACGCACAATAATCTTAAGATAACACAGAACGTGAAGGAAAGTCACACTTTACCTAAGAATAAGTAAGTTATTACGAAAGTTATGAGTAATCGTGAAAGCTGTATTTGACGAGCCATGTTGCGAGCCCGGTGTCTGCAGAAACACTGAGTATCAACAACTCATACATCGTCAGACGCGACCATTACTTTCTTTTACTTTTTGGACGTAAAGCCAGGTGCTGCACGAAAAGAAAGGAAAATAAAACAACTTTTTTATATCCGTCGTGTGTTTTGCATATTTAATTTTGATGAGCTTTTGTTTTATTGCCGATGTGATATTGAAACCCAAGTCCTGGTTTGAAGATAATGCGTGTGTGCGCTCGAATATTGGTGCCGATGTAGATGACCTATGCCTGTTTTTTGGAAGAACGTTTTACTCATAGATATTGACGTAACTAAAGATCTCGACCGATAGCAAAGCCTTGCATCATTCATAACTTATTTGTCATACAAGTAAAGCTATGAGGCTGTTGATCTTGTTATTGGGCTCTCTTATTCGATACCAACTCTCTGGATCATTAATCTGCCTAGCTTTTCCCTGCTATGTTAGGGTCGGCTTCCAGTCCATGAGTCTAACCGGATGCAGCGGAGTACAAGTTTTTATGTAGAGCGACTGCCTTTTTGGCCTCCACAATCCAGTAACTTGGTAAAGTGATACCTTTTGGCAAGACAGGAGTCAGTTTTTCTGCCTTCTAACAACCGTAACGACTGTCACAGATCTCCAAATTAATGCAACAGCCGAGAACAATGGCTTAATGTGCTTTCCGACGCACGGACGGCACTCCCCGCCTGATGGTCACGTCCACAGATCGAGGACAAGAGTTGCTCAACGTTCGGGATAATAAAACAAAATCATTTTGGTGGTTTAAGAACAATATAGGTAGTATAAGCATTATGTTATAAGAACACAACAGGATCATCTAAAAAAGAACAGGTCCCACCGACATTTTAACTCGGATCGTTGGATTCAGAGTCCAAAGTGCAAACCATTACACCATGGGACCGCATTTTGTAATGTTGTTATGATCAGTCACTCTGAAAGTGGCCTTAATTGTTTTAGCCTTCTCCTCGTTCTTAGATTGTAACATAGGTACAACAACTACTTCAGAGTTGGCACGACTCTTTCAGGAAGATATTGTAGGGAGCAGGTTCTTAGTATCTATCTTCCTATAAATATGTATGAGAAACTTGGTGAAACGTTTGCAACTTGCACCCAGCGCTAGGGTAGAGCAACTAGAGTGGTTACTCTAGGCGCCAAGTGGCTCGATCTTGGGCCCGCCCCTGTGGAACATCGGGTACGACTGGGTGCTGCCGACCTGACGTGTTACGCTGACGACACGCTGGTCACTGCCCGAGGGAGCTCGTACAGGGAGGCAGCGACGGCCGCGGTCTCACAGGTGGTGAGCCGCATACGGTGCCTTGGCCTGGAGGTGGCCCTCAATAAGTCGGAGGCCCTATAAGGGGTCCCGATTTGGGCGACTGACCTCACGGCCAGCACCATTTCTGTTCTGCGGAAGCCGCAAAGGGTGATGGCCGTCAGAGTCATCAGGGGTTATCGCACGATCTCCTACGGGGCGGCTTGCGCACTGCCCGGATCTCCACCCTGGGACCTGGAGGCAAAAGTCCTCGCGTCAATGCATCGGTGGCGCGAGGACGCGCGAGCGCGCGGGGAGGTGACTGACGCAGCGACATTTCGAGCTACGTCGGTCGCAGCTGCGCGCGGTCCTGGTGGCGGAATGGCTGCTTCAGGAGGTTCCTGTGTCGCATAGGCAGGGAGCCGGACGCTCGGTGTCACCACTGCGTCGACTGTCGGGAGGACACGGCGCGGCACACGCTGGCAGAGTGTGCCGCTTGGGAGGAGCCGCGCCGTGTCCTCGTCTCTGTGGTAGGCAGTGACCTCTCGCTGCCGGCCGTAGTGCGTTCGTTGGTGAGGAGTCCTGGGACGCGGTGGTCTCCTTCTGCGAAATAGTTATCGCGCAGAAGGAGGTTGGGGAAAGGGAGTGGGAGATTTCAAGTGCTCTCCCGCCGGCCCGCAGCAGACGCACTGGACGTCGGAGGAGGGCTATATGCTGCCCTCCTTCTGCCCCCCTAACTGGGTCCAGAGGGGCGGCGGACTTGGGGACGTCCGTCGCCCCCCATTCATCCGGACCCGAGGTGGCGGTGCGTAGTGTTCCCGTGCGCCCCTCTGACGTTGCGGGGGGAGTTAAACGCCTCACTCCCCCCGCTTACGAGAGGTGGCCCGCTGAGGCGGGCTGGCACTAGCCGGGGATTACGGAAGTCGCGTACGTTCCCGCGATCCCCGGCGTAGGTGGAAGATGAAACACCGGGGTGGTTTTAGTCAGTAAGAATCTGGCAGACCCCTCCGCTCACCCCAGGGCGGAGGACATCCATGAGGATTTCCCCCAGCAAAAAAAAAGGCGCCAGGTGGGCACCCCTTGCGTGCCAAAAGACCAAATGTGAAAACCAATTTCTAACTTAAAATAAAAACAATAGCGCCATTTGAGAGGCGCGTGGCACTATTTTCGTAGTTTGGCAATACCAGAAGATGATATATTGTGCCCTAAGGGTGACCCACGAAACACGACTTCCTTTTAGTTTTGAACACAGAAGCTCCTTCCATTTTAATTTCGCGCCTCCAGTAGATTGGCTGCACCAATCGTCGATCGATAAAAATAAAGAGACTGGTATAAAAAAAAACCATACTGGATCCAACCATATCAGACCCTTAGAGCATTTATCAGACCCCATACCAACAGAACCCTAGCTTTCATTGCGACCATTATTTATACAACTATCATTATTTTTCTGACGTCTGCGGTTGTACAATTCTACATCTGTGGTTTGGAAAATCATTAGGGATGTTTAACTTTAAATTGCCGTCTTATTTTATCGAAATGAGAGTCGAAATTGCGGTCACTTTAAAACTTTACAATAACAACACGCTCCTTTTGTAAAACTGAATTAATTAAATATTAGGTTAGTTACCACTTTAACATCATAAATTTATTTGAATAAGTTTAGTATGTAATTATTACGATAAAATAGGCGCAATTGAACTGTGCGTCTGAAACGTCAAAAGTAAAAATCGATATCAACGTTATTGATATTTTTGACATCTCTAAACTTCACCCGGCGAATGTTGTGTTGTCGTCGAAGCGGTTATTACAGTTTTTAATTTCGGTTTGCAGAGAAACTTTATGTGAAAATAAAATTGCTTTTTGAGATATAACGAAAAAATGAAATGTATTAAAACAGTGCTGCAGATAATTTTCCTTTTAAATGTGTGTTTGGCGACATTATCGCCACCCTCCGATAAAAAGGGGCAGAAGGGGGTTAAACCACAAGAGGGTCCGAGGAAAAATAATGTATTAGATCGTAAACTAGTCAATGAAACGCCTTTGGTGAAAGATATTATTAAATACCATGCTACTTATCACCAGGACGTGATAACGCGCAACTTCAAGAATGCTGTTTTGGGTTACGTTACGCCTGTGAGTGTTTGGCGGAAATTCTCTGATTGTATTGTTTTTCTTTTGATTATAATGTCGGTAATATTGCCACAAAAATTATGTAAATAATCCATTTCGTATTACTAATTTTCTAGTGGAACAACAAAGGTTATGATGTGGCAAAGACTTGGGCGCCTAAGTTCAACTATGTGTCTCCGGTTTGGCTACAAATCAAGCGTCAGTCTCCCAACATCTACATCATATCAGGGCTTCATGATGTTGATCATGCCTGGATGAAGTCAGTCAAGGCAAAAGGCTCTACTACCGATCTAAAATGTATGTAACCTTTCCATAACTTGAAGTTATGTTTGTAAAATTAATTGCCACATGCACCATTTCAATATCAGATATTATCTTAAACGCTCAGATAAAACACCAATTAAAATTTATACCAAAATGTAAAAACATTGTGTTTTTAATTTACTGACATTTCTTGATAATATTTGCTGATAGCTGCAGTTACCAAGGTTTTATCCTTATCCCAGAGTTTTCTTTTACTACTAGACTGTACTTAATTTGAATAAATACTATTTTGCAGTGTTGCCAAGAATCCTCTTTGAGAACTGGCAGCCATCTGACCTCAAGGCATTCTTCATGGAGCCAACATCCCACACGGAACAGAAGGCTCTCATTGACGAGATCAAGAAAGCTTGCAAGCAGTGGAAGTTTGATGGAGTGGTGCTGGAGGTACTCTCACAGATCGGGAAATATGTTGACAAGTCTGTCAAGTTTATACAGCAGTTTGGTAAGGAATCATTTACCCTTTGAAGGTATCCTGCTAAAACATCAGAAAATGGTTTAATTTATTTGTTTGTAATATAATAAGTGTTGGTTTGGATTATGAAGAAACACAAGGAAATAATGATTTTTGCTCTAATTATAGTAATTTTTAATCAAACTTAATTTTCAGAATCTTGAGATAATAATATGCCATATTTTTTCTATATGGGAAACCTGAAGACCCTAGGCTTCTGTGGTTTGATCAATCTAAGAAGCTTATAACACTTGTGATAGTGTAACATTATAACAGTGAAAGAATTTTCAATATGCAATCAGTAATTACAGAGATGGCCTTTTACAAACAAACAATCAATTTTACTTCTTCATTAATATTAGTTTACACAATTTTATCTCTTCAATATATTAGTTTACACAATTTTAACTACCTCTTCATTATAATAGTTTAGAAAATTTATTCCCACACTGTTCTTTCTATATTTAAACTAATCATTATTTCAGGTTTGGAGATGAGTGATGATGATCTAAGTCTAATTCTAGTCTACCCACCCTTCCGAGGGTATCCTACTGATGAGTTCTTCATCCAAGCATTTAATGATATCTACCCTTATGTAGAAGCTGTGTCAGTCATGACTTATGACTTCTCTAATCCCCAAAAACCAGGTATGATTGTTGAGAATAATATTTGCAGTTTTACTAAAATACTTTATAGGTACTGTTACTACAAAATCAATGGTTTTATCACCCATTTATTAAATAATCTAGTTAAAAATAAGTCTAACATTATTATTTATCTTTTTGTTAAATAACTTGCGTCTTATGTATTAAAAAATATGTTATAGCGGCTACAGAACTAACATCATTTATGAAAAATTCAACTGTCTGGCTATCACAGTTCATGAGATACAGCCTGGTGACAGACAGACAGACAGACAGACAGTGGAGTCTTAGTAATAGGGTCCCGTTTTTACCCTTTGGGTATGGAACCCTAAAAAGGAATCTATGAAGATGTCCTGCAGCCCAGGCTATTTTTATTGAACCATTAACCTAATATTTACAAAACTTCCGGTTTCAGGTCCCAATGCACCCCTCTACTGGGTCAGGTTGTGTGTAGAAAAACTCATAGACAGTGATGAGAACCCTTCAAAGAGGTCTAAGATCTTACTAGGTCTGAACTTCTATGGTAACTCCTACACGGCCAATGGAGGAGGTCCCATTGTTGGGACAGAGTACATAGAGTTACTGAAGAATGCTAAGAACAACCAAGCTCTTTCGTATAATAATAATACGGCTGAGAATTATGTGGAGATCAGGTAAACAAATACAGTACCTAATTGTCAAGTTAATGGCAGCTCTGAAGTGTGCGGTTATTGGCCGTGCAGTGCCCACGTTATCACATAAATACGCTACTGCGCTTGGCGGCTCGCCTCATGTTCCGGTCTGCCATAGTTTTAGTCGTACATATGTCGCAGCCAACTAGCTGAATCCGCCGTTTCATTAAAAGTCTAGCCTTTTCATTGAATTGTGCCGTTTAATCAGCGACATAAGTGACATGGGCAAGTCATTAAACGATATTGAACAAAAGATGTCACTTAGGTCGCTGAAAAATTAGCACATTTAAATGCAAAGGCTAGGCAACCAATTAAACGGCTGATTACATCGTATCGTTTGTCATCGTATTATAGATAATTAATTTAACGCCGATGGGAGTTTGCCACCCCTGATTATAAAAATATAAATGTGCCAATACGTAGGTCTTTCCCATGCCAGATGCCTAATTCTAGTTTTATTTACAATGCTTTTTTTAGTGAAAGTAGTGATTTAACTATTTTTTTATAAAAAATCACATTGGGTTGGGTAAGAATAACGATTATGAACAGTCTAAAGTAAAAAAAACGCCTGAAAAAATGAACAAATGAGGAAAAAGTCGACGAAAAATTCCAACGGGTCCAGAATCATGTCATGGATCCATGGTATTCGTTTGTGCGTCGATGCTTACACGCTGTATAAGTGAGCGACCGCGACGATATGGGTACCTAAAAATTCTTAATAAATTGTTATCAACAGTTTTTAATAACTGTAAAGGCTTATCGTTACAGCTTTGTTTTTTTTTTTACCTTTTTCAGAACATCACAAGGTACAAAGAAGATATTCTTCCCCACCTTATATTCAATACAGAAACGTCTGGAGCTAGCAAAGGAGTATGGCACTGGAGTAGCCATATGGGAGTTGGGGCAGGGACTCGACTACTTCTACGATTTGTTCTGATTGTGTGTGATAGTAACTTTAAGTCTACCAAATATTTGTTTGTGATAATTATAATTCCAGGATTTTTTAAAAAACAAATTAAATTAAAGATGTGAAGTGAAGAAATTTTCGTATTTATTTATTGCTATAACCTTATCTTAAAATGCTACTGAAAACATGTTCAGTCTTCTATTTAATCTCAAATACCCTACATGGTCAGGCCAAACCTTAGATGCAAACCTGTGTCAGTTAGGCCTGGTACAAATTCTATTTATCAGCGGCCTTACTCTGTAAATTTTTAAAAAAGGAAGGCCATACTGATTATTATAAATACCTATCATTTATGGTAGCCGGTATTCGATCGACATGGAATCGAGTAAAAATTATAGTAACTAAACATTATTTACAAAGTAGGTAAATTCAGCAACTACAAGTAATATTCTAACTGGCTACAGCTTTGGGCTTTCCCTTGAACTCCATCATCGACTGAGGTCCCTTCATGACTCGGTGCATCAGGTCCCAGCACATTTTCGCGGGGAGCAGGCTGGAAAGAAAAATACGACACATTTAAAAACAAATCTGAGCGAAGAAGTATGAGGAGCCATTTTTTTGTGGATAGGAAGCCCAGTCGTCCCACTCTGGGCCGAGCGGGAGAGGGAGTGTCAATATGCCGACTATAACCGACCCATGTTCCTTCCGCCCTTACTTTGCGTTCCAGGGCCGCAGTAGGTAGGTAAATCTTAGTGCAGTTTTAAGACACGTTTTCTGCAGCACAGAGGAAAAGAAATTGCGCACTTGGGGTAAACCACCTAGGAATTTATTTGCTACAGCAAACGTGCTTCGACTTCGAAACGGTGATTAAGTATTGCTGTGCTAAATGGATTAGGTACATTACTCGTACATCTTATCTCGTCACTCTCCGGTGCAGCGGTGATGTAATCTAACACTCGAGAATTATACAAGGCATGTCTAGTTGCATTGATTTTACTTAGAAAATTTAATCAGTGGAACCTACCATGATTATCGAAAAAGTTGTCAACGCGCGGAATGGGGTGTTAAGTCTCGCTAACCTCCATTGAAAAGGGAGGATCGTTCGGCCAGACGAGTGTTGTATCTCGTGGGCAACTGATGCCCAATGGTTGGTGTTGGACGGTTGTATAATATATGTTCAAATCGCGTGGAGGACTTCATCTAGGTACCTTTGGGCTCATTTGAGCACAGAATCGAAGTAAATAGGCTGTAGGTACCTACATTAAAAAGATTTTTAGATTTTTCAGTTTTCACTCACCACTTCAGAGGCAGAAGGTATCTCACGGACCCTGGCATGATGCAGTTGACCTCATTCTTCCGGATGGAGTCGATCATGGTCTCCGCCACGTAGTCGGGCTCCAGCATGGGCATCAGACGCGGGGTGACGCCGTCGAACATACCCGTGTTGATGTAGTAGGGGCAGACCAATGTGGCATGGATTGTGTTGTGGCCGTGAGCCTGGAGGAGAGAAAAGATTAAGTATATCAGACGAACAATGGAATTATATCTTTTGTTTAATTTGTGGCTAAATATAACAGTCGCACGTACCTCCTCTGTGCCTCGAAAATCACGTTAATGTTTACACAACATGTTTACAGAATCGACCGGCTGACAGCTGTATCAGCAATTCAGCAGTGCGATTCTGTAAACATGTCGAAGTGGGGGCTTGGTTGAAGTGCTCACGAAGTGAGCTGTCAATCCATATACCTAATCAAGATGTATTGACAGCTCACTTATTGATCAATGGATCTAATGGATCTAACATCTAGGTACTGAACGGATTTTGATGAAACTTTACAGTATTTATAAGCTATACCTATAGCTAGGTAGCTTGCTAGCTTGCTAGCTAGTTCCCATCTTATTACGTACATCCAGAGTGTAAGTTCCTATTGCTCTTCTGGGTAGGTACCTAATCTCTCTCCGATTCGGAGAACACATGAACCTATAATCCCTTTCTCTATCTAAGACAACTGTTTAGCTTACCCTCAGTTCAGTAAACAGACTCTCATGGAAGCCGACGGTGGCGAACTTGGTGGCGCTGTAGTCTGTGCAGCGATAGGTGCCGAGCAGGCCCGCCACCGAGCCCACCGTGACGATGTGCCCCTTGCCCGAGCTGATCATGTCGGGCAGGAATGCTTTCACGGTCTGGAACGAGAGAGAACAAAGATCTTGTAAATAGTACTTAGATAGGTATACTTATATTCTTCGTTCTTCGTTTTCCTATTCTTCGTGTTGCTGGCACGAAGGTAGTTTCAATTTGATTGGCCGAAAACATTGCCACTTTCACAGCAATGTTGTTGACAGCGTAAAGGTCACCTTGGCTGCATGTTTTGGGGCATAATAGGCAGGATAGGAGGTGGAAGTACCTATACCTACCTATAGCATGAACCACTATTACCTACTTAGCATAACTCACTTTTTATGGTTCCGATTTTCCGAACGTACCTATAGGATTTAATGTGTTTGTCCGTTTGTCACAGCCAATTTGCTCTGAATCTACTAGACCGATTTAGTTAAAATTAGAGGTATACATAGGTACCTATACATTTCTGTGACCCAAAGAAGTAACTACGCGTAACGTAAATAAATAAATTTCGACTAGACGTCATTTGGGGAACAAGGTACTTATTTACTTAATGAATAAAAAAAGTTTATCCAACATACTTAGGTATACAAAACACTAACAACCTTTTAGTGGGTGAAAATAGGTAGGTACCTACTCTTGATTATAAACAACTTTTACTATGACACCAACCCTGAAAAATCGAAAAAAATATCTGCTGCTATATACATTTTCATCAGGTGAATATTGCATTTTGTATGAAACAGCTGATTTTTTTTTGATATTTCATAGTTGGTCTCATAGTAAAAGTTGCTAGTTGTTGTTGTGTATTTGCACCCACTGAAAGGTTGTTATTGTTTTACAAAATATTAATTATGCAAGGGGTTATAATAAGTGTCTCAAATATACTTTTTTTAATACTTTTAAAATGAATCATTTTGAAGTTATTAAAGAAAATAATAGTTTTAACGAAACATAATGAAAATTTATATGATTCGTTCTGAACCCTTTGTACGCGACACCGACTCGCGTTTGGCCGGTTTTAGTGAAAGGCTTTAAACAACCAGCCGACGAATCGTACCTATATAAAAAAAAAAACTTGACTAAGTATAGTAGGAAATCTAAAATTTGTTTCAGTGGGTCAAAGAACCAGTCGACAGCCGGTAGACAGCTATTTTGTTCTGTTGCAGAAAAAAAATCAAAAACAAAGGTGCTTTACTGGCTATGGCTATGAAATATTTTTATATTTATATAGGTACATGTAGGTGTATTTATATAGGATATGTAGTGTAGCGTTATGATGTCAAAGAAATGAAACACTCATTACGCTTCAAATACGTATAATTTTGGTTAAAGGAAAAAGTACTAAATTTGATGATAAAAAAAAATAGGAAAACTAGTATATAAAAGTACAAAAAATAGGTATTGTGTGTTGTGGTGACCGTTAATCTTATAAAACAAAGATCTATCTTACTATACGAAAATCATTACATTTTTTTTAATTTGAGACCGAATATGGCGGATTTAAAAAATACGGTTGCAACTCGTTTTATTTTAAACCCGATAAGGCCGGTTTCCTAAAGGATTAGAAACTCGTAATGATTTGTTCGCTCACAAGGAAAAAAAAAAACGTTATTACATTAGTTTTAAATGCGTACGATAAATGTCTTTTCACTCCCGAAGTGGACAACCGACGTCAACCCAAAAGTGGGTATCGAAAAAAGAAAAAAAATATATTCGGGTGAATATTTTTAGGTAGTAATAATTAAGGGGAGGTTTCCCCGTCGTCCTCCTGACGACGGCAATGGGGCGCCTCTCCCGCAGTATCCTCTGGGGATATAGCCTTCCCTGCTACTGACTTCTGGGGTGGCAGCCTGGGAACCTCGCCCGCTTAATCAGCAATTTACAATCACCAGACCATAAAACCGGTAATCCGGCTTCAAGAGTTGTTCACAAGTTGTGCATGGACATATGTACCATGGCTTTAAGCTCAATTGGCTAAATCTATCACCATAATTTTTATTTATTATTCCTCCGAATAAAACATGATCTCTTCAGGGTCGCTGACATAACACAAGTCTAGAACAAACGTCAACTTTTTTCTTTGTCAAAAAATTCGAATGTCATTCAAAAAAAACTACTGTACGTGATTTGAAAAAATAATCAAGGAGTTTCGCGTTTCAAACAGAAAAAATAACAAGACATTTAAAACCTCCACCTATTTCTTGGAGTGATTTGAGGAATTATGTAGTGACCACACTGCAGTACCCCCTTTCTAAGAAAAAAAGGACGCACGTACCATTAAGTAAGAAGAAACCACAATGAGAAGGACAGGAAAGCAAAAATTAATGACCAACATAAAAAGAACCTGAAGGGAAAAAAAATAAAGTAAAAAGCAAAAACCTGTAAGAATTACCACAAGGTAATCCCAAAAGATAAACCGAAAGTAAATCCGAAGAACAACATCGAAGTGCAACGGATACATAATAAAAACGAAGACGTGCCTCCATCAAAACGGTATCAGTGCGAGCTCGCAATGTGTTGACTATATTTAAAGAAAAGTGGAATCTAGAAATTAATTAACCTAAGTTAAACTAGCCTAACCTAATTGAACAATCTAACCTAACTTGTCAACACGAAAAAACAGAGATCTCAATATTTACAAGGTCAAAACGTTAGGTTTGACCTTAGACAAATTAACAAACTCGGCATCAGACACGAGTTAAGTCTAGAATACGACATCAGTCCAAAAGTTGTGACTTAAGTCAAAAAAAAAAAAAATAAACTAAGTCAAAGACTCAAGTCAAAGGCTCAAGTCAAAGGCTTAAGTCAAAGGCTTAAGTCAGAGGCCTAAGTCAAATGCTCAAGTAAAATGCTCAAGTAAAATGCTCAAGTTAAAAGCTTAAGTCAAAAGCTCAAGTTAAAAGCTTAAGTCAAAGACTCAAGTCAGAAGAAAAAATCTTAAGTCAATAGCTTAAGTGAGAGGAGAGTAGAAATTTATTCTTATTAAAGAATAATTAAAGAAGAACGCGGAGAAGTCCAATAATAGAAAAGAGGGAAGGGAGTAATAATATTCCCGAGAGTAAGTAATTATTACTTATGAAAGTTAAATGATATGAAATCTGAACTGCATCTGTGCCCATCCCATCGGGGAAACGAGGCTTGATACAATTAAATACTGCATTTCATTAAGTAACATAACACCAAATTTCATTGTATAATTAATCTATGTGCATTAACCGATGAGCATTCATCGTAAATAACAATACTCAATTAGATTTTTTTTAACAAGCATTTATCGATAAAATCACATCACTAGGGCCCGTATTAATAAACGTTACTCAGCTCGCGAGATCGCACTTGAGATGAATGTTGAGATCCTGATCGTATTAATAAACGTGATTATTGACGTTCTCAAGTTGCGGATTAGGTTTACGTCATTAACCGAGTGATGGACTGATTAATAAACGAAACTCGACCCTTAAGTATGCGACGAGCGCGGGTTCTTGAGATACTATATCGTGAGTGCAGACAGTCCGTGACTTGAGGTGTGATTAGCGTGGCGCGAAACATGGAGTTTGAAAATATTTTAAGTAATATTAATTATTACGATGAAATAGACTACTCCGACGATTTTTTGTGGCCTTTACGTTTTCGTTTACCAAAAGTTTATACAAGGGATGCTTCGAATCCTTTTGATTTACCAAGAGAAAATGAAAAAAAACGATTCAGATTTGTTCAAGAGTCAGTGTTGTACCTATACAGTATCATTGATCAAAAACTCATTTGTAAAATATAATATCATTAATAACAGATGTCTTCCAATTTCCCCGGAAATATCCGTCCTTTTAACTCTAAGGTTTTATGCATCAGCATTATTTTAGGTTAGACAACGTCAGAGACGCACCATCGTTGGTGTCCTTATTTTCCACTACAGCCTTAATTTTTTTTAAATTTCTATAAAGAACTTTTCCATTATGGAACAACTTAGCAAACGCGAGATCATAGAACACTTTTATTAAATAAAAGTATAAGTTAGTAAAGATTTATTGAAATAAAAGTATTTCAATCAAAAGTTTAACATCTTATGACATAGCAATAACGAAAGAGACAAGTGTCATTCAAAACTTCGGTCAATGTGACGTCATCGTTCACGAGATCAAGCCATCAAGCACAACTAGGTGAGATGCTGATCTTGATTACTGAGATACTGTATTTATATGTCTATTAATAAGCAGTAATCTTGAGATGTTGATGACGTCATAATGGCGTATCAAATGATAACGCACTTGAGTACGTTGTTGAGGGCCGTTTATTAATACGGGCCTTAATCAATTAATTTTACCGACGTTACATCTATCGACCATGTCCCATCACTATTAGGAATAATGTCATTAACTGACAACAGTTAACAAAAAACAAATATTGTTGCTTGGCAACGAAAAGTTAGCTACTAAATATTGAATAACGATTTACGTAATTACAAAAACTTTTTAGGTTTTTTAATTAAGTGGTTAATAACATAAAAATGGGATCAAAAGAGAGTTAACCATAAAAATAGTTTTCGAAAGGAAATCTTCTAGAGTAATCAAAGATAAGAGGAAAAAACGCGTCTCGAAGACATCAGAAAAATCACTTTAGAATATCCTTAATATGATACTTACCGGAGTGAACTGAATCACAGTCCTCTAGTAAATAAGTAGTTTTTGAAATAACTCTAGCGACGCGACACTTAATAAAGCGTGGAGCAAGTTTACCAGAAAAATAATCAGCCCCAGACGACTTATAGAAATTACGTCGCCACACAGTGTCACCTGTAGTCAGAGTGATAGCTTTTCGATTCGTATTGTAAGCACGCGAGTTACGAATAAACGCTAACGATAGATTATCTGCAACTTTCGCATAAACTTCACTTAGAGAGGACAGATTTGAAGCGTGCCTATCACGACTGTCAGCTAAATTAGCGCTTTGAGTCTGATTATACGCACGGCTTGCTTCCATACAAACTTCTCTACCAAACATAAGGAAATTGGGAGTAAAACCAGTGGCTAAGTTAATACAAGAATTAAGATAGAGTTTAACTTTAGGCAACATCTTAGACCAATTTCTCTGGTTCTCACCAACTAATATACCTAAACATGTAACCACACTTTGGTTATAACGTTCAACAGTATTTGCTTGAGGAACTCCGAAATTGAAAAATATTTCCGATTCTAAAGCTTTAACGATAGAACTGGCGTTTACCTTCTTTAGGGGAATAAGCAAAACATAAGTGTAAAGAAGTGAGAAAAGTGTAAAAGTAAAAAATGTGTAAAATATTTAGTTAAAATTGTAAGAAATTTCGAAAGTTAAAACTGTAAAGCTACGTGTAGGAAATGAATATAAGATCATCACTTAGGACATAAGCTCAATAATTGAAATCAAAAGAAATCAGTACTAGTTTAGAATTGATAACTAGACTTGATTCATGCTAAATAAATTGTGTTGAATGTGTGTATTAAAAATTGTGTAGTGAATCATGTAAGAATATGCTTCATGTAATATAGACCAGAATAAACTGAATCAGTCTCGCGGACCAAAGATTGTCCTAGAGACGATACTAATATCATGGCCTTAAGGAAACAAACAGCTGGTTTTCCTAAGAAATATTATGCACCTTTGAAACCTAAGTACCACAAGTTTCGGAGAAAGAAACCATCAGTAGTCTCTGCAACTCTCACCTAAAAATTCGACAGGAGAAGACAGATTCAACGTGTGTTGCGACCGTAAAATGGTTAGAACAAAAAGAAAAAGGAACGACGAGACAAACCAGGAATAGACGAGGGGAAAAAGGGAAAAAAAAACATCAGCTGGCCTAGTTACCATAAAAATAAGTAGATAACTAGCAACACAGCCTAGTCAAAACCAAGCTAAACTTTGGACTCGACGCCTAACCATTTATACATACAAGCATGCACATCAAGGAATACAGCTACGTCTATCTAAAGTAGAGAAAAGTACAATAATTGAGAGTTGAACACCAACATATAGACTACGTGATTGAACACGATAGGATCCTTGCAAAAAATATCAGGTACCTGGTGAACAACTGGACTTAGTCTCAAAGGGATAGATCTATAATCAGCAACCGATCGCTATAGGAATAGCCAAGCTGTGGATAAAAACTAGGCACTCGCAAAAACCTCTTAAAAAAGCTTACCGTAAAACTCGGAGGCCTAAAGATCCACACACCTTACAAACACTACGGGTTCTAAATACATCTAACTATAGGATGGAAATTAAATTCGGGTAAAATATATATTTGATGGGAAGAAATAAAAGAGTTAAATGTTTAAAGTTTTACAAGATTATTTTCATAGCACTCAAGTACAACACAAACAAGAAATCAATAAAAGCAAAGACCAATATTGCTTTGTCTTCTATATTGTCACGGATGTTATAATATTATTATAGCTTCTGGAACTTCCTCAATCAGGAATCTGAAACATAAAGAACGATTCGCTTCCGAAGAACGATCTGTTAATCAAATTTTTAAAATGATTCGCACGATGAGCGCGACCACCTTTTCACGGAAAAAAAAAAAAAAGTAATTAAATCGAGATATTTATGAGGATAAATAAACCTTTACTTACTTCGCCGGAGAGCCAATTTTGTAGCGTTATGATGTCAAAGAAATGAAACACTCATTACGCTTCAAATACGTATAATTTTGGTTAAAGGAAAAAAATACTAAATTTGATGATAAAAAAAAATAGGAAAACTAGTATATAAAAGTACAAAAAATAGGTATTGTGTGTTGTGGTGACCGTTAATCTTATAAAACAAAGATCTATCTTACTATACGAAAATCATTACATTTTTTTTAAATTTGAGAACGTTAATAAATTTATTAGACCGAATATCGCGGATTTAAAAAATACGGTTGCAACTCGTTTTATTTTAAACCCGATAAGGCCGGTTTCCTAAAGGATTAGAAACTCGTAATGATTTGTTCGCTCACAAGGAAAAAAAAAAACGTTATTACATTAGTTTTAAATGCGTACGATAAATGTCTTTTCACTCCCGAAGTGGACAACCGACGTCAACCCAAAAGTGGGTATCGAAAAAAGAAAAAAAATATATTCGGGTGAATATTTTTAGGTAGTAATAATTAAGGGGAGGTTTCCCCGTCGTCCTCCTGACGACGGCAATGGGGCGCCTCTCCCGCAGTATCCTCTGGGGATATAGCCTTCCCTGCTACTGACTTCTGGGGTGGCAGCCTGGGAACCTCGCCCGCTTAATCAGCAATTTACAATCACCAGACCATAAAACCGGTAATCCGGCTTCAAGAGTTGTTCACAAGTTGTGCATGGACATATGTACCATGGCTTTAAGCTCAATTGGCTAAATCTATCACCATAATTTTTATTTATTATTCCTCCGAATAAAACATGATCTCTTCAGGGTCGCTGACATAACACAAGTCTAGAAAAAACGTCAACTTTTTTCTTTGTCAAAAAATTTGAATGTCATTCAAAAAAAACTACTGTACGTGATTTGAAAAAATAATCAAGGAGTTTCGCGTTTCAAACAGAAAAAATAACAAGACATTTAAAACCTCCACCTATTTCTTGGAGTGATTTGAGGAATTATGTAGTGACCACACTGCAGTAGGTACAATCTAGTCAAGCGTGATCCATCGTCGACCACATATTTCTATCATTTAAAAATAAAAAAAAAATCATTATTAGGTAAGTACCTATTACTTACCTAATAAAGTTTTTTTTTCACTTTCTAGTGGTAGGTACCCCACACCTAACAACACCACTGCAGTCACAGGAAAGCAAAAATACGCAATTTCGTATACATGGATGACATATTTTTCCAGCAATTTTGATTTAAAAACCAAACTACTGAACCGATTTTGATGAAATTTCTATGGGGCCTATCGAGAAGTAGGATATCCTTTCGCATGAAACAGAATCTTTCAAATCGGTTCATAAATGACGGAGATATGAGGTAACTAACATAAAAAAAATACAACCGAATTAAACTAGGTACCTACTTAAAGTAAGTAACCTTCAAGTGTCACTCTACTAGAGCTAAGCGCCTCATTAAGGCATCGCTCACATCGGTCAATCATAGTGTACACTCGTAAAAGTTACCCAACTCTGTGTGTGCACTCATGTACAAATCTCTTGCAAAGTAGGTAATCATTGACTTTGTAAGAGATTTGCATTTGCAAGCTATTTAAATTCTTCTTACGAAGATAGTCTTTTGGCCATCATCACACTTGTCTTATACATATACCTATTTAGTCTATTTTGCCCCACAGCTGGGCAAAAGCGTACGGCTCCCTATTCAATATAACTTTGTCTCTTGCTAGTTCGAGCGGAGCCAGTATTTTGATAAAAGTCGATATCGTTTTATAATCAGAAAGTGCGAAACTGTAGGCATTTCTCTTTCATCGTGGGTCAGATACAAACACAGTCATTTACGGAACTACCTTCTGGCACAGACTATACAAATAAACTTAATTTGTAATGGAATTGAACTCGCGAAAGCCGCCGCGGCCAAGCGCTCAACCACTGCGCGTATGTATGTATAGAGTGTGTAGAGTAGAGTTATTCTATTCTATTCTATACGTATGAATGTAGTAACACATAAAGAATCTACGACACATAGATAATGATTTTCTAAAGCATGCAATAACTTACCCAATAATGTGAGAGGATGTTGACTTTGTAAGTGGTTTCAATGGCAGAGTCGGACAGATCTAGCAGAGTCTCCCCAAACACTGTGCCTGCGTTGTTGATCAACACATCCACTTTGCCGATCTGGAATGAATACGACAGAGATTAGTAACATCATCATCATTTCATCCGAAAGACTGTTGGACATAGACCTCTTCCACGTGTCGCCACATCGACCGGTCATGTGCGTCCCGAATCCAGCTGATTCCTGCGGCCTTACCAGGTCATCGGTCAACCTTTTGGGAGGCCTTTCTAAGTTCCTGCCTAGTTAGGGTTTCGTACCCAAAGGGTAAAAACGGGACCCTATTACTAAGACTCCGCTGTCTGTCTGTCACCAGGCTGTATCTCATGAACCGTGATAGTTAGACAGGTGAAATTTTCACAGATGATGTTTTCTGTTGCCATGCCGCTATAACAACAAATACCTACTAAAAATAGAATGAAATAAATATTTAAGTGGGGTTAAAATACAACAAACGTGATTTTTTCCGTTATTTTACAGATAATGGTACGGAACCCTTCGTGCGCGAATACGACTCGCACTTGGCCGGTTTTTTAGTATAACTTTGTCATTGCTATTTAGAACAGTTAAAGAATAACTAAAATAGTTAAAGTACTAAGTATGTTACGTTAAGGGCCAGTATGATATAACTTTTAGCTGAAGAGTAAATATACCATTGGATGTATTTTCCATACAAAAACTTTTAAACCGTAATATTTATTCGAAATAAAAGTTATTTGACTATTGAAAAACATGACATGCACCCAGCCTCCAGCCTAACCACCTATATCAGCCTTTTCCAGCTTAACAGCCATTAGTAATAGAAATATCCTTTTCAACCAAAAAGCGTCAGAACATTTTATTTAAAAAAAAACACGGTACCTCTTTCTTGACTTTTTCAGCAGCCGCGTAGACAGCGCTACGATCTGCGAGGTCTACGACGTAGCTCGCGATTTCGTAGCCCTCGTCGATGACCGCTGAGCACGTCTTTTGCAAACCTGTGGTCAATAAGACGACAATCATATTTTGAAGTGCATGTATCTAAGTTCAGGAACAAGCAGGTTTCTTATGCTCAAGTACAGTTGGTTCTTACGTTAATATTTCCCTTACTTATATTTAAAATATAAGTTTAATAGCTATCATTCGCAGTGGTAATTACATAATAATGC
This sequence comes from Melanchra persicariae, assembly GCA_947386135.1. Taxonomy (NCBI): domain Eukaryota; kingdom Metazoa; phylum Arthropoda; class Insecta; order Lepidoptera; family Noctuidae; genus Melanchra; species Melanchra persicariae. The sequence goes on along the minus strand of OX376664.1, from coordinate 7,430,332 downwards.
GAATACAATGCGTTAAAATAATTATGTAATGGATGTCACTAGCAAATCTAAAAATAAAAGTTATTATACCTACTTGTGCATGGTTTCACGTGGGTATTACGTAACTAAGTATCGAATTAATTAATGATTAATGGCGACACCGGACACGATCACCATCAAGTTATTATGTTGGTAACGACATGGCAATTATTATAAGTGCTCAAAAACCTTTGACTTACGATCAAGTTTTACGATAAACAAATTGCTCAGATAATCTTCGGTAATTACAATTAGTCAATCATTTTACCTACATTGTTGTTTATTGCTGATTTATCTAATTTTTACAGCAAACTAACAAAGTTACCAAATGCCCACCTATATAAGTATTAGTAGGTACTTATACCAATTACCAAATGAATTTACTGCGGCACTAAAAACCAATCACCACATTATACCGAACACGAAACGAGTCTAAGGTTGTCCGGCGACCTACCAAACTACACGAACCTAAAAAGGAAACTAAATTGCTCATGCAACTAACCTTCTTTGCTTATGTCCCATACCACGACCTTGGCACCAAGTCTGGCCAACTTGACGGCCAGTTGGCGACCAACACCGCCGCCTCCTCCGGTAACTAACACCACATCTCCTTTCAGGCTCTTCATGGGCCTTATGGCATTAGGCACTAAGGTCCAGAACATTGATTCCAGGATGTAATAGCAGGATAGAACCAGGAAGAGGACTGTGTCCTTGGCGATGTCGAAAACGCTCGCCATTTGCGACGGAGAGTTTATCTTCGTTCCCTCCAACATTGTTTGCTCCTGTAACAAGATTATAAATAGATAAATATGAAGGCTATGGAACGGTTTAAGCAGATTTTCTGTACAGACAGAAGTCCAAAGTGATTGGGTGCCTTTTTCGTTAAAGGGTAGTTAGCACAAGCGTCCAAACCCCTGATTGTGTCATAATCACAATCTTGTGGTGACGATGTCAATAGCCTCTTACCCTACCCACTGGGTAGCTCTGTGCTAGTAGATATAGAGAATTTTCTGCAGATAAACCCAGTAAGTTCTACCATTCACCAGGCCTTGATTCAAATCTAGGGATGAAAGTTTGGCGGCTGTCCGCGCTCAAGCTTTAATGCCATTAGCTGCTGAATAATAACAGGTTATCTATAGGTAAAAATGTTTGTTTGTAAGATGTAGGCAATCTCTAAAAGACTGAACCGAATTCGAAAATTCTTTCACTTATAGGAGGCTACACTATCGCTGCGTTTCATTGACTAGATAACTACTATAAACAAAAAAATTGTGGGTTTTTGCGGGAAGGACATGAAAGCAAACATTGGCGGGTCGTGGGGCCGTGGGCCTCAACCCTTCCAAAAACCGAAATACGAGTATCTTTTAGTCTACATCCTAACGAAGTCTTTGAAGATTTTACGAAAAGTGATCCAAGGAGGCTTGTTATATGCGTAAAGCTATTTTTTGTGCTTTTATATGGTGTTGCTACTTTGCTTACTTTAAACCTAACTTCAGCGGGGTCAAACAAAAATCCTGGATCCGCCGCTGGAAGCACTTAGCACAGCTACTTGAATGTTCTTTTTATTCGACCTACGAACAAACAGCGCATTTGACAGTCAATAGTCGAGGTAGGTGGCATGTGCAATATCGGTCATTGTCTACAGAGCCAATTTAAAGACATTTATATTCATTGCAAAGATATCACCGTCAGGACAGTGAGGTCCCTGAAGATTTCTATTGTGCTGCAATATATTTGAATATTAATTTAATTGTGTGTTACATTATTTATATTTCCTGTTAGGTACTAATACTAATATTATTCTAAGGTATGTAGTTGGCTGCTCGCGTTTTGTAATAATAAGTAAGTTAGCAATTCTTTTTTGGTTAAGTTCTAGTCAATACAGAAACTGGAGTGTATGATCTCGTAAGTTAAATCTGTGATTGATGGTCGTTAGAATTAATATATTTTTAAACATTTTTAATCCTCGAGCAAAAAGAGGGGTGCTATATGTGTGTGACAGAGTTTGACGTGTGTGTGTCTGCGTATATCGCAGGAACGATGCCACTGAGAGACGCAGACACTAAACGGTTCAAAAACGGATGAACACATTTTGATTGAGTTTTTCATGCATCATTTTCAAGTTTTTTTTATGATCCTGATCTCACATAACATGGGACTATAAATGCAGGCAATAGACACCTACCTAACTATCCTATTATCTCATCAGCGATTCTCAAGTCGTAAAAGCCTTGGAATCAGAGCCTATTTCGAGCCAGAGGCAAGCGAATAATTATGAATTCTCGTTACAAAAATCAGCACAAAACTTACTACATCTTCCATTCCTCGCTATTATTATAACTCAAGAACGCACGCCACAGAGGATTTCTTTAGCGTTTCGCAAAACTAATTCACAGTGATTATGGTGAGCGGATACCGGTGCAGTTGCGGTCTGAGGCACCTCGGAGTAATGACAGACGGTTTCTATTCCATCCACAGGGGACTGTTACGTTCATTATAACATGCCACAGCGCTCGGACATACCTCGGCGGCCGCTGGCAAAGATGGTTATGTCAACTCCTTTCATATGAACCAAGCTACAGTGCGATTCTCTAAACATGTCGAAGTGAACACCCGGGCGGGGCGCACGACGGGTGAGTTGTCAAACCATACAAATAAAATGAAATAAAATGATGGAATGACAGCTCTATTGTCGTTCACTCCGCCTATGTGAACACCGTGACATGTCGACAGAATCGACCGGCTGTAAATATGTCGAAGTGAAAACTTAGGCGAAGTGAACGACAAGTGAGCTGTCAAACCATACAAACAATATGGAATGACAGCTCACTTGTCGTTCACCCCACCTTAGTGTTGAGAGACTCCACGGTTAGATGTCAACAGAATAGACCGGCTGGTCAGTTAGTGCCATCGATTGCTGAAACTGACGGACAGTGAAAATTCTTATGATGACTCAATTTGCTTAGTCTTTTCCCAACTTTATTGGGATCGGCTTCTCGTCTAACCGAATGCAGCTGGGTTCCAGAGCTTTAAACAAAAAAGAAAGAAAGAAAAAGAGTTTATTTGCACCAAGCATGACGAATACTATAAAAAAAAAAATGTAATCAGGATTGTGCAAGTTAGGAAGATATGCGTCACATACGCGCAAAACGGCCCTCGCTCAGTATAATGCAGGAACTCGTGTGCGAGCTAGAGTCGCAGCTCTGCTTTATATGTTGCGACTGCCTATTAGCTGACCTTTTCTACTCATTAACTAGGTAACGCTGTTGTGATACCCCTTGGCAAAACTGTTGTCAGATTTTCTGGCTATCCGTAACGACTGTCAAAGATCCTCAAATGACAACCAGGGCCAAACCCGGAAACAGGAGGAAGCCCTCCGCCACCGCCGTCTCTGCCGCGACCGCCGCCACTGCGGCCGCTTCTTCTGCCGCCATTGCCGGTTCCACTGCGGCTGCTGCTATTGCAACAGCCGCAGTGGAGTCCCTACAAAGGGCTCCGGAGGGGGCTGAAATGGAGTGCCAGTAAGGGCCCCATTTCACCCCCTCCTGTTGAAAGTCAGCCACTGCGCCGCCCAGGAACTGATGCTCCTGAGCATGGCGCAGTGACTGATGCCTGTGGATGGCGAGCAATGGGTAGCTTGCCGTCCGATCAGAACAGGCCCGGGTTGACGGCGCGCTGTGTTCTACGCGCGCCAAACCAGCAGTAGTCAGCATGGGTCGGGGCCCGTTAGGGCCAGAGCCTGCCAGGGTTGCGGAATATGTTCGAAAGAGTTACCGCGGCCCTGGAAGGAAAGGCACTAGGAGGCCAAAGGGTGGGTTTTAGTCAGTAAAAGTCTGACACTCCCTGCCGCTCCACCCAGAGTGGGAGGGGTTATTTGATGATTTCACATCCTCAAAAAAAAAAAAAAGGCACTGGTACCTACTCCCACGCGTCGACGGAACACATCAGGCTGCTTGACGCCGGACTCCGGTGGGAGGGTGGTCGCGAACCAGGCGCTACCATCGCAAGGGAAGGATTGGCCAGACTTATAAAGTGTTAGGTGAGACTCTCCAGGATGCGCCGAGCGCTCGGTTAAATTGAGTGCCTGATGGAACCAATTGGACACGAGGGGGCTCCTTCATGCATCCCAAATATTATAATATATTATTTAGCCATGAGCCATTCTAATGACAGTGATAGTCTATTGCCTGAGATTTCTAGCTCTATGTTACATGCACTGTTGGATGTTGATGTTTGTGGTGCAACATAGCTTGCATTAGCTGAGTTGGGATCTTTATTAGTGATCCATGGTTGAATGACATAAAAGTATAATAGCACCTAAGACAAAAAAATCCTAAGAATATTTCAGTTTCAATAAACATCAAGTGACATGACTGAAATAGAAATCACTTTATTGCGTACAGTTAATTTAATAAGTACTTATCCATACTTTAACTATACCTACACGAAACTCCAAAGTAGCATTGTAATTGACCATTAGCCACACTAATTAGCTAATTCATATTGTGCATCTATACATATATTACTTCCGATTATGTAAATTCCAACGGATACGTAAAAGTTAGCTGATCTGTTAATTGCACAAATCATTGTAAATTCGTCGAGGTTTGCAACATTTAGATTTATTAATAGATGGTGGCAACGAACTGCTGCCTTCTTGCAAGAGGTCAAGGAAGTGTAAAAGCAATGTTATCAAAAGTTTCCACGCGTCGATTGCATAGAGTTAATTGAAGCTTCGAGTGTGTTTGGAATGTCTAACTATGACTGCAAGCAAAGTTACTGCCATGGGTATGGATGTAAGAAGGTATGTCATGTCATAGGATGCGGCTAAACGTATCTAACAGCCTTTTTTATGGATGGGAAATTATCAAATGACTTCTTCTGGTCTGGGTGGAGTGGAAGGGAGTGTCAGACTCTTACTGATTAAAACCCATCCGTGTTCTTCCTTATGCCCTTTGTGTTCCAGGGCCGCGGTGACTTTTGCGAACAATATTGTGCAACAATACGGTCTACGTAGGTTGGTGGGGAAACTTTGTCGAAAATCTTCAACTACAAATATTAGATGGAAGAAGAAATAGAGAGAATAGGTAAACTAGACAGGTACCTATCTATAGGGATGCTTCTAATATGAGTGACGCAAGCAAGACATTATTATCATGATAATTTAGGATTAATGTCATCAATACGGAATCATTCAAATCCAAACGAAACTTTCGTTTTCGAATTACCTACTGTTAAAATTCTGAGTAAACAAAACAACCCAAACCAGTTCTGGAGATAGGTACTGTCTCGTATTTTATTAACGGAATGTGTAAACTTTTTTTATTCTTCGTTCACCTATTTTACAATCTTTATCTGGCGTTGTGTTGCAGTAACATAAAATTAAATAGCCCGTGAAGGATCTGAGCAAATGAGATGTGGATAGTTGCTCGGGTAGAATAACAACTTGGTACCATACAGTTTGATCTAGGTTACGTGTTACTAACTCGAAGCCTCGAAGGTAACCTAGTGTAGAAAGGGATTAGTACCTAGGTATTACAGACAGTGATTTTGATAGTAATTTAGGTAAATAATGATAATTCAGGAGCATTTTTATATTGCAATGAATATAGGTTGTACGTAAACTTAAGTTTCTTCGTTCTATTCACGGTAGAGGTGGAAGGAGAGCAAGAAAGAGTCCACCACCAGACAATTATAATATTATCGTATTTGCTTTACTTAGGTATTTTCCTTTTCAGGACATTGATGACTTATGTATTTGTATGCGTTATTTAAATTAGTAGATATCCCTGAAATGTTATAGGTATATACTCAGCAATACGTTGACTCGTATGTATTTTTTGTTGGTAAACAAGTCTGGTTGAGAAAGTCGGTAGATTTATGAAAGTTGTTTTGCTTACACATTGCTTAGTATTTGCGAAGTTTATTTATTTATCATTGGTGTGCGAGTTGTGCGACATGCAAGAGACTTTCAGTCTGTTTGTTTGTTTATCTAAGTTTATATGGAGATACTAGGATTTCGCCCGCGACTTTGTCTGCGCAGATTTGGTACAATTTCCACCCCTACTTTACCCCTTTACTCCTTACTGAGTTTCTTAAAATCCTTTCTTAGCTGACCTCCGTGCCAAATATCATGTCCATTGGTCTAGCAGTTTTTGAGATTTCGTTATTAATCAGTGAGTCAATGAATGAATAAATGTGTGACTTTGCGATTTTATTTATATTTCGCAGCCAACTAGCTTAATCAGCCGTTTAATTGACTGCCTAGCTATTTCATTTAACGGCGCCGCGTTTAATCAGTAGCCTAAGTGACATTAACACTAAACAAAGCGAAAGTTTTCGAGGTTGATTCCAATATTTTTGGAAACATAACATTATCTACTAGTACTTCCTACATTTTTTAAAAATGGCAGGAAAACTCTCGAAATCTGAATCCTGTTACCCTTGAATCAACAATTTGTTTATTTAGTGCAGCACAAAGGTACATTTTTGTTGTTTTCGTAGTAGGTTGACGAGGTATGCCACTGGATTAAGAACCTAAGTTACACCACAACACCTGAACCCACCCAACTTCCGCATTTATTTATTTTATTTTCAGAAGGCTTACAGACGAACAAACCAATGACATTAAGAATGTACCTAATATTAACAAATAGCTAATTAAAAGCCTTCACAATTAGAAAAAAAAGTCGATAAAAAGAAAGTATATACAAGTAAATATAATTAATTAAGAAAGTATTAAATAAGTAAATTATCCTTGAAAAATAATTGTGCCAAAAGCCGCCTTAAGGTGCACACCACTGGTGCAGAACAAGTCGACATCCGACCTGGATGACCTAGGAAGCCTATTAAAAATTTATTCAATTTCTAATAGGCAGACGCACTGCATCTTACCATCCTCTCTGCCTGCGTCTGTGTTTCCAAAAGCTTACAACCCTAATCTCTTCAAAGTTAGAGTGAACAGGCTCCTTCTGGGTAAGCTCGCTCCATCTTAGACTTTGTCTCTGTCATCTCTGACATTGACTAGAGTCAAGAGAAAACCCATCGCTAATAAAAAAAAAAATAGCACTTCTTATTGTTGTAGTAGTTACTCTTAAATACAGGTAAATCCACGTTCCTGTAATGGTGTTAACTTGTGCCGTAACTGTCTCGAGCCATCTCATATGGACTACTATGTAGCATAAGACCAGACTATGCAGCAATTTTGAACCGACTTCTTAAAAATGAGGAGGTACTGTATTCGTCTGTAGGTACCTAAGATTTTTTCACACTCAACCGATTTATTAATTTTAATATTGGAACTTCTGCCATAATAAACAAATGTTACTTTTAAACAGTGGTATTGTTACAATCTTGAGACGGAGGAACTTCACTTCTCTGCTTGTTAGGAGTTTCCATGAGTGATTCAGACAGTATGACTATCATTGTTTTTTACCAAGTGTAGATCGTAATCTTACAAACATACATACTTATTAATTTAGAGTGATACGTTATCTAAATGGTATATATCTGGTAAATTCCTTAAAACCAAAAGTCTAACAAAAAGACGTTGAGGTTATCATTTCCATTGAATATTATTTTGTTATGGATAATATTCAATGATCTTAACATAACAAACATTAGAAAACAACCTCAATTTGATTGATTCAATATCGAAAAAAAAATACACAAAAACAATTAGCTGCCTACAAAAAATCAATAACTAAGAAAAAAAACATACCAATTTAAAACAGAGAATCCACTAAACGTTTAAACATCGAACTCCAAAAACAAAAGAACACAATATTTTCGCGGTGCGTGTGTATGCGCGTGCGCCGTCCACTGACTGTTGCTCTACTCTCCGGCTTTCTCCGATAACGGTAAACCCACCGCTTTTCCCGTACGAAGCGACCAGCGACCTGCGTGTGACGTCGGAATAAGTGCATACCCGTATTTCTAGGTTACTGAATGGCTGCCGAGTTAAACTAAAGTTAGGATTTTGGTGAAATTTCAATGAGATCAATCGGGAGGTATATCCTTTCACATACATGAAAAAATATTCAAATTGGTTCATAAACCACGGAGTTATGACGTAACAAATATGAAAACAAAATAGAACTGGATTGAGAACCTCTTCCATTTTTTAAGTCGGTCAAAAATGGTCTCTTACACTAAATCGTATTAGCCGTAAAAATAATAATTAAAACTGGAACAGAAGAAACAATTTGAATGAACAAGACCGACAGCAATTAACGGGAGCTTGGAGGTGGTGAAATAGGCCTCTCTAATGATAGTAACACATTTTTCTGTTCTCCAATTACCTATTTTTTGGTATTATCGACCAATCTAGACTTCTAGTCATCACACATCGAGATATGTGTGGTTAGATAGTCTTAAGTGAAAGTTAAATCTAACAAGAAAGCGATGACCGACAGACGCGGAAGGTTTGTCGGTCAAGGCTTCTTTGGAGATGAGATGCTCTAACTACATGTTATCTCTCATATAAAAGTACATACGGAAAATAAATAAGTATGTACCTGTTTATAGTACGTACTTATATTTTTCAATTTTATAACCTTTATTTTTATTTATCTTATAATAATATTTAGTAAATATTATTGTGAAATTGATTTTAAGAATATACTCACTGATGATTTGTGTTTCTTTACAAGTCTATGTCAAGTCTATGACCAAAACTTTTTTAATGGAAAATTCGCCATTCGCCCTGGAGGTCACATCCAGGACCCTGCGGGCAAATGCTCGACGCAAATACCTCTAATATTTCACGCTAGATAAAATGTGGAAGTAAGAAATCAAGGAACGGAAAGAGTTGACTACAGAGTACAGGATTTGAGGAGTCATTAATTTCTAATTGCTATTGATAAATCATTTGCTTAATCATGATTATCCTTTGCCCTTCAACACTGAAGGCTGATAATTAAATCCGCCAATAAGAAGACGGATCTCTCTTCGTAAACAGAAGTTATCGATGTTGGACTACTTACTCTCGGTACTACTCAATCTCGGTACTACTCACTCTCTCGGTTCCACTCATTCTCGGTAATCAATTAACCTTTTGACAAATGATGCGGTTATTTTTTTAATATCTTATTTGCGTTAGGTTTAAATCGAAAACAACATTGTGACACAAATCTTGTGCAACGACCTAATTAAAAGTTTAATGGTTCATCAAATCGTTAACAAACAAAGTTTTGAAAACGTTTCAAAATAGTTGCACACTCTTTTTCCTTGATTTTAAAATAAATCGAAATAAGGAAATTAAAACAAACGAGATGGTTCCTATTAATTACTCCTAAGTTATAATTATTATATTACTTGCATCATGACATCAAGAAAGGACTAAAATTATTACAATTAAGTAATGTTTAAATGAAAAACAAAACATAATCAGGAAACGCTTACCCGGTTCTTGTCCATTTGTGTCAAATAAACCACAGGTGCACACGTGAAGAAATCTGTGTAAAGTTTCACTCTCGATAAACCAATAAACACTGCTAACGCGTAAGTCCATTAAAACACAGGGCTGGTGTTTCAAAGTGCCCACTAGATTGTGTCCTGTGCGTCTATAATACTAATAGCGTTTGTCCCCCACGGTTCACACTACAAACACAATCCTACAAAGAGACAATAGATTAAGCAGTTGATCTTGATGCCGATTCCATACAAAGTAATGTTCGTGAATTTCAAATCATAAGAAACAGTCAGCTACTGCAATCCTGAAATAAACTAGCGTTAATACCTATTATGCAAATGGTCATGTTATTTAAGGCCAGGTTTTCTGGAAAAACGTTGTTTTGCATTGTGTAAAATTGTGTTTTATTCGTAAACAACACGGATTTAAATTTTGAAAAAAATATATATTACATATTTCACACTTCGATCTTGCGATTTCGGCCGTGCGATACACGATTACTTGCACTTTACTGCATCCAATTAAATCGCAAAGACAAGTCAAAATCAAGATGTAATTATCATTTCATTTGAGTTATATAAGGTTTTGAGTAATAAAACTTATACCACAATAAAGGTCGTAAAAAATGTGATATAAATCGGCCGTCATAATGTGAAATATGAAAATACGTATCCCACTAATTCCAAAATCAAGTGATTTTGTCGTTTCATGAGCGCGCCCCGTGTCATTTAGTCCCGAGCGGAACGTGTTGGAGGTCGGACGTGTGCCAAATTTTTGCGATCCCGCCACCCCCGCTAAGTTCTGTTACTGGCTCGCCGCTCTAGCACTGCCGGCACACCAGTGTGCCGCGAATTTAATGTTTATGTTTATTTACGTAAGATTTATTTTTTATTTTGGAATTTTCACGTGTCGAGTGGTTAAATAATAATACTTGTATACAATTTAGTGTTCAAACAGTTGTAATATAGTTAGTTTTTATTAGATGTAGCTATAATTTTGTAAAAAAAAATGGGGGAAAAAAAAGTTGTCACGGCTCTTCGTTGCAGCGGTGACTACTTTTTTTTATAAACTTTGGCTGAATAAACAAAAAGGTATATAGGTATATACATCATTTACTTTACTAACTAGGTAAGTACCGACACGAAACAGATAAATTTCCACACCGCAAACATGTGTGTAAACAGTTTAATTTAAACCTTATTTCAGTACGCATAAAGACGTGCGCTTTAGTGGTTTAGTTTTCGCGCGGAATAGATTTACCAACCGCATCGAGTATGTAAAACAATTGAATTTGAACCCTATTTCAGAGTGCATAAAGCCACCTCGCGCGCACATGATACAATGATTTACTGTTTTCAAATGTCAAATAGGTAGTTCACCCCGCTACGTTAGTCTTGATGGTTTCGGAGAGTTTGTATAAGTCTTATAATATTTGTTATTTATTAGAAATGTCCGTTTTCACTTATCTTACTCCTAAACAAATGCAAAAATAATAGCTCGTATTTCCTACATGAGAGTTGAATATCGGTGCAATAATGTTGTGGTGTTCATGTAGAGAAGAAATATAAGTGTAGTTATACGCTAGGTGGGTACCTACTCACAGCCACCACAACACAACAAATAATAATATTTATGGTGTCCGCAACGTTTGTGTAGGTCTCGTCTATGCCAAACAATACGCGCAGCGCACTCGTGAGTCGCGTGCCATAGTGTAAAAGTGTTACAGTATGACCATTTCCTATGAAAATATTATAATAACATACTTTTGGTAACGTTTAGGCTACCGGACCAGCTCATTTATGCGCTGTACACCTAGAGTCCATCCTCTTACTAATTACTAACAATGTATCAAGTTATGACAAGACATACAAAAAACTATGTGGTCAGTTTGGATAGTTTTTCCAATCCAATGCGTTACTTTATCGGTGTTTATTGGCAAGAGGAAAAATGTATAGAAATTATAAATTACATACACTAAACTGTTTTTAATTGACTATTGTATTGTATATTATTAACCGACTTCCAAAAAAGAAGAGGTTCTCAAATCGACTGTTTTTTTTTGTTGTATGTTTGCTCAGCGATATTTTCGCCAATTGTCAATCGATTTTGATGATTCTATTTTTTTTGGAAGTGTATCTTCCCGGACTGATCCCATTTCAATTTGGTGAAGATCTGATGAAGAACTTCGGAGACAGGTAACGGAACTCTTCATTCCCGTAGGAATTCCCGTTCCCGTAAAGCCGTACAGCCTTCCCCATGAATGTAACTATCATAAATTCATAATCATAATACAAAAAAGAATTTCTTGCACCGCGTCGCACGCAGTCACGCAGGCTCGACGCGTTCTCGTTTGGTGGCCGCGTCTCGCGCACCGCCCGTTCGATTTAATAATATTGTTGAATTATTTTAATTTTACATTATCTCCTAAACGGTGAGTTCAAATAACATGCTGTAAAAGACATAGTTTATCTTCATAAAATTATCTTGATGATGAAGTAACTTTCGCTAGTAAGGATTAATATGCCTGCTTAATATTAATGCTGAAAAACCACCTTTAATTTTTAAATAAATTATTTGACATAAAATGCCTTAGTGTGGCATATTTATAAGAGATAGATATAGGTGTAACGTCGCGGACTTTTTTTTAGATCGAATGAAAAACAATATCTTTGTTGTACATGGTACTTACGTATAATTAGCTATTACCACAGCGCACTTAGCGCACTTCCACTTTATAATATTATTTAGTATAGATTTGAATAAAGTAGTATCTCATTATCATTATTGTAACACCATAAAATACATAAAGAAATTAAACACACACCATATTACAATTCTATCCTATTTATTTATAACGGTTTGCTATCTATGTTTCTGTGTACGTGCGTCTGTGTGCCTGTGTATCTGTCTTTGGCACTGTAGCTCCGTTATCTTTATTGAACAGGGATATTTTGTAAGTTTTTAAAATTTTACTTGTTAATTACCAACAAATCAAAATCAAAATTTGCGTTACAGGGCAATAGAGCATGCGGAAGGGCGTGACTTGTCTCCAAAATAATACTCATTTATTGGGGTTACCCCCGACGGTATAGTTGGGAACGACACCATTGTTGAAATTAAATGTCCAATAACGGCATTTAGAAAAGGGAAATGCTGCTATTGAAGAAAGTAAAATACAAAATGAAAATTAATTTATTATTTTAATGAGAATTTAAATTTTAATAATTTTAATAACGAAAATGTTTGCATGCCGAATGGTGAAATATGGCAGAACTCTGATGTATCCCTACTACTATCTACTTATGTATTACCCATATTTGCAAATAAATGCTATTCTATTCTATTCTATTCTATTCTATTCTATTCTTTTCTATTCTATTCTATTCATATATTTAAATTCGATAGAATAAAACATACCAGGGTTATAAACAAAAAAAGTAATTGGTATTACCAAGTGCAGGGTCAACTTCATGTAACAGAAAGGAACCAATGCATTTTTGGAATATGGTTCGGTGAAAACTAGTAGTAGAAAAAAATATTTCAAGAGATGACGAATTTTGGCGGGTGCATATGGAGAAAAAAATTATAGATTTTTATTTGAAATGTATATTGCCAGAGATTGTGGATCCGCGCCAAAATCGCGGTATGCCAATACGAGACATAATATTGAAAGAAAACAAAGAAAATGTTAATGATAAGCCTGTGCAGCCAGGTCCAAGCAAATCCAAGGACCATATTCCGTGTCAATCTACTCAGCTAGGTCCATGCAAACCGAGACAGCTACAGTTCAACGAATTTTAGCCAGTTGCATTGGTAACTTTTATTATGTTAACTATTTGATTAAAAAATATAAAAACGTTTTTGTTTTTTTTTAAATAGCATCTAGGCAAATTCCAAACCATTTATACTTCTAAGCTTTCTTGAATTATAATATTCAAGAATTGTAACATAATTTTCCTAAAGTAAGTGTGCCTACCTACTACTTGATTTTTACGAAGGTATCGCACCAAAGCCAAATAGCGCGCGACGCGTATTTTTGTATCGTACTCGTATTCATAATTTTCGTGTCAGTCAGATTTTAAATCCACCATATACTCTAAAATAAATAAGTATTATTACTGATTTTTAATGATTAGTAATTGGATTCAAGTTTGTACAATACGTACTTAATCCATCTATAACCTTAAAAAATACTTAATAGAAAAATAAAACAAAATAAACTTATACTAATCAATTCAAGTTGATCTGCTGCATTACTTTATCCTGTGACGGAACTTAGTACCTACCCGAGTCCGTGAACTCATGAGCGAGCGCGAGCGGTGCGCTTGGTGCGCGCGTCTCCCGCGCATCGTAACTTATTACGTATTGCTACTCCTTGCGGGGCCTGGGGTAAGCGTTAGATGCCTACGCGCTCAAGTCAGGCTCGCCTTAATATGGTCTGAGACAATAAATTAATAGGTAAATCACTGATCACTGATAGGTGAATCACCGATGACCTGGTGAGGGTCGTGGGTAACCGCTGTGCGTCTCGCATCCATGCGAGACGCACAGGACCGGTTGTTGTGGCGACACTTGGGGGAGGCCTATGTCCAGCAGTGGACGTCTTTCGGCTGATATGATGATGATGATGATGATGATGAGGTAAATCACTTTGTTAGACTGGAATTTGACAGGTAAGATCAGTAATCAGTATCACAAAACATAAATGCCAAACACAATTTATGAAAAGAGTAAAGATTATTTATGTCGTTTGATTTGTTTAAATTAATGGACTCCTTACGTGATAACAGGGCTGGCCTTTTCTTCGCTCAAAGAATCAGCATGCCATTCATCGTGGCAATGCTAGTGGCACTTTTCCCATTGACAGCGGTGTTGAAGAATTGTTTGATGGTCAATTAGGGAGATAGGGGATGGTTGGGCAGTAGGGAGACATGGGCACCCCCCTGTTATTCCAAGCCAATTATAGAATTTATTATTTTCTTATTTTGGTAGGATACTTTACCCACTGGCAACGCTGGTCATCCATAAACTATGTGTCATTTCGTTCAGTTGTCAAACATACACGCTTTGTAAGGTTAGGTACTGGTCAATCTAAATATTTTGCTGTGGCTTTGAAGTAAATATATGAAGAACCAGCGAAAGGTGTGTGCTTTTTATATTTTTTTTTCATTTGTATATTTGCTAATATATAAATTAATCTGTAAGTCACACTCAAACGTCTATCCAAAAAAATTCACAGGAATATTAAGTTGGGAAACTATGCAGAGGGAGCAATGGTCACTTGTTGTTGAGGGAGGTTTGGGCATGCCCAATGCTCCCTCCTACAATATGTAGTGTATAGAATGACATAGTTTTTTATACGTAACCAGTTTTTTTAATTATTTTATTACAGAAATAGATGACACAGCCAGCGTCCCACTAGATGACATCAAAACTAAATTGCCAAGACCAAAAGCAAGCAATAATACCAAACGTGGTAGCTCTAAATATACGTTCGAAAAACCTTTATGGGTTACCCAATCTAAGATAAGTTTAAATATTAAACATGTTAAAATATTCACTTTTATTGATTACTTTTGTTGTTTCCATTCTATTTGAGATTATATAACTGTTTATTTTTGGTTTATATTAAAGATATTGAGTCATCTATACTTCATGCCCAAACCTCCCACAGGGGGTGCCTGAGCCTCCCTACCATGGGGAGCTTTGGGCACAATTGACATATTTTTGAAAATCTTCGATTATTTGGAGACTGATTATAATTTGTAGACTTTTCTTTAAGAAACTTTTAGCGAAATGTACCTTACACTAAAATTCAGCAGCAAAAGTTGATTATATTGAATATGTGATTTTTTATTAATCATAATGTAAAAAAGTGCCCATACCTCCCCTATCTCCCCTAACTCTTATCCTTTCCCCTTTTTAATGCGCTTGTACATCATTTATCATTATTACCAATTTGTGTAACTACTGTTTTTGTATGAAGCAGCAAAGTTCCATATCACCTTATAGGAGCTTATTTGTATTCTAAAGCAGTAGAATGCTCATTATCTGAGGCCGCACGCGCCTGCATAATGTCTTCACGCTGTCGGGCTTGTCTCTTGCTTGATTGTAACTTGATCGCTGGATACAGCGCAGTAAACTTTGTGACTGTGGTTACAGTTTGAGTTGCCGCAAAATGTAAAACTAAAGGATTATTTATTTTAGTATTGCATTGTTTGAGATATAATTTGTAATAAAAAGTCATATATATATTAAAATAGGATGAGAACCAGCACATCACTTTTTGGACGTCAACATTTACAAGAGAGTCCCCCAAAACGCCAGTCCGTCATCACTTCCTATATGGAAGAAAACGTGGCGCAACAACTAACCCAGCCACTCATATGTTTGTTCTCTAGTGTTCCTTAAAATCCATTTGCGTTCCAGGGTCCCGGTGACTCTTTCGAACAAATTCCGCAACTCTGGCAGAAACCTAAACCTCCATGGAACAGTATTTTTGGAAAACGAACAAGGTGTTTTTATTGATTCTGTATAGGTAACTATGTAATGTCTCTAAATAGGGTCGCACTAAGTATTGCCACTAAATAACAAAGGCGAAACACGTTGGACACACTAATTTTGTCACAGTGGGTTGTGTTATGCAAATAAACAATGTGCTTGTGCAACTCTTCATTATGAAAAGAACAAACGTTTAGGAAAATCTTGCTGAAATATTGTTACTCATGAACATTCATGGTTCTGTGGTTTTGTGCTTTACAAAAGTTAAGGTTTTTTTTTAATTTGGTTTAACCTTCATAACTTCAAAATTATAGAAGAGCGACATTCGTTTATTTTTTTTAGTTTCGAGAAATGGAGCGCAGAATTCTGGAAATCTTATTAACGGATCGCTTTAAGAAGACAGTGCTGCGCTCCAAAACACAAATCGCCGACGTCACCGAAAATGTAGTCAAGCTAAAATGGAACTGGGCTGGACACGTCTGCCGCAAGTCGAACGGTTCATAGGCTGAAGCAATCACAATGTGGGTCCCGGAAAATGACTGACAAACTCGCGGCAGACCCAGGCGAAGATGGCGGGATAAGCTTGACGGCTATCGACAGGATTGGTCCACACTTGCCCAAAGCCGGAATAATGAAAAGAAGAGTCCTGTCCTGGAAAGCCTGACCTGTCCTGCTACGAACTGGTACAGACCGATGTCCCCTACTGTGGGACAGCCCGCTGAACGGGAAATGCAGTGAGACAGAACAGGCCGAAAGTAAATAATGGGCCGGTTGATCGCTGACTGTTTACATAGGATAATTGAGTATTTTATCTTGTGGAGTTCCTGACGAAGCTTGAAGAGTAACTTGGCGGAAGTGTCAATGAGTAATCCATTAACGATAACCAAAAAATCCTGCCTGAACTAGGAATTGCAAATCCAGCATTAGACTCCACAACGATAAAGAGTTACTAAATCTATTTTAAACTGCTAAAATAAAAATCCATCTATGTCGTAACAGAATGCTGTTATTACTGTTTTGAAAGTAAGTAGAACTTATTAGACTAGCACCCAAGGTTTTATACACCACTATCTAAAACTCATCAATTTAGAACTAATACTTATCTAAGCTTTTGACATAATATGTATGACACCTAGAACTTTCCTAGTTATAAGTACAGGGGTCAGAGTAATCTGTAATAGAATATCTATCTTTTATTGAAACAACTCTAATGTGACCTGGCTTTCAGGCACCTCCTCCACGAGCGAGTGTATCGCCGCGATTTGACGTTTTGCTCGTAAATGCCACTCATCGAATCGCCGCGATAATATCGCCGTGTACCTATGTAAAATGTCAAGTGTCTGCTGGTCAGGACCATAATATCGCGAGACACTCGTTTGTAGAGGTGGCCTTAGCGTCAAGAAGTGGTTGTTTTTTTTTCCGGAATTAAAAATAACTATTCCAAAAACATGTCCTTTATCCTCTAGCTATGTTGTTTAATACATGTAATGCAAGGAAGTGATTGCTTTCCTGTTCACCGAATTTGCTGTAATTTAGTCGCAGTAATGGATTATTTTTATTGAAAGCAAACTTACTCAATGACTGCATGAGGATAATTGAAATAAAGGGTTTTTCAAACAAGTATAATCTGTTTCTCAGCCCCGGATCTACGATTTTTCGAACCGAGGCAGAAATTTGATAGTGGTGCCCCCCCTCTTCCTTGTTTGTGATTAATTGTATTATGTATCGGGTGTAAAAAGACCCTTAACGATAACGAAGACCCCTTGTAGCCATCATTGGCAGAATTTTTTTTACCAATGGGTTCCGTGTACCATGCACGGGAATCCATTGGTTCTGGAGACATTGAAGGTCAAAGTATATTATATATGACGGGGAACGGGCCCCCTTGTTATTTTTATAAACGGTGACGTCAGCAATGCTGACGTCACTATTTCCATATCATCATGGTGCTGGTGGTGGTTACTCATTTCGGAAATGAAATACTTGTTTTCAGTATCAAATTATATTCTCGCTGGCGGATAGCACACAAATGGCACACAGTAAATATTCGTCAACAACAAAGAATGACTCACGATATTACGGAGCTCCGCACCGTCCGACGGCTCGACTTAGAATGACTTGTGAACGGTCGGGCGTTCGTATCTCTATTCTATCGACTCATGTTTTCTTTATGGTTCGTTTTTAAATTCTTGATTTAATTTTAAAAATCATAAAATGAATTTAGAAGTACAAATTAATTAGTTTAATAATTTCTAGTAATCAACTAATAAAGTTAATTAAATAATCGTTTGAGTGACTTTTACCAACTTCAAATAAGCAATCACACAGTATTTGAACTTAGAATAATCAAACTGACGCTCGATTACGCCTTTCCGCCGGCATTCATATTGATTTATTCGACGCTTGATTAAGCCTTCGCGCCGATACGGCCATTCTGACAGGCGGTGCGCGCTCTGCACCAGCCTGAATGTAGCTCTTGATAGTTTTAGTCAAAGTCAAAACGTTCATTTATATTAGACCATGAAACAGTACTTTTAACGTCATCATTTCCATTTAAAATAATACAAAGTGACTCTACCGTCCGTTCACAAAGGTAGATTCTATGGAGAAGAACGGACAAGAAACTCCATAGTTACTCTTTTCAAATAAATGTTTTACAATATTTATTGCGGGTCTCAAACCACGAATTTTTCACGGATTAACGGAAACCAATCTCAAAGAGATTAGTATCCGACATCCGTAGTCAACCAATGTTGCACTATGGTTTAAATGTTAGGAGGGTCTTGTAGGTTTCTCGGCGGGTCTCGCAGATTTCTCGGAGAGTCTCGTAGATTTCTCCGAGGGTCTCGTAGATTTCTCGGAGTGTCTCGTAGATTTAGTCTTCTAATCTGAAACAAGTTATGGTATTTCTTTGAGATTGGTACCTGTAGGCAAATGTTGAACTATGGTTTAAAGATTAGGAGGGTCTCGTAGATTTCTCGGAGGGTCTCGGAGGGTCTCGGAGGGTCTCGAAGATTTCTCGGAGGGTCTCGTAGATTTCTCGGAGGGTCTCGTAGATTTCTCGGAGGGTCTCGTAGATTTGGGAAGATGAACAAGGTCGATGCTGTGCTATACACAGAGGCTCTAAATGGTAAAGGTTAAGGAGTCATTATTTCTTTATAAAAGCACTTTGTTACTCGCCTTTTGTTGTGGATGTGTGTTTTCTGTATTTGAGTTTTTGTGTTTGCTGCTCTTGCCTTTGTTTGTGAGGTGGAAGGCACTGGTTGTGTTGCCCCAGCTGGCATTGCAGGTTGTTCATCTTCAGCTGCCGATACGGTTGCCTGATCACCTGGTTTTTGGAGCTGCAGCTGATAATGCGCAACCTTTCGTGGTCCTCATCCTCTTTGGAAAGGATGAATCTTTTGGCTGATTAAATCGGTGTCTATCTTGATTCGCAGATAGGGCCATTTTTTTGTTGAGCAAGTTGAGTCAGGGCTTCCATATCCACTGTTTGGTCATCAATATTAATAAGACTAAGGAGTTCTGGAGGCACACAATGTTTTCACCAGGTCTTCTTCTTCTTCGTGTGGGTAGTAAGGTCTAACGACCCCACACACCCTAGTGTCAGAGTTTCTAAACCGCCTCAAGGGCATCTGACATGGTTTGACGACCGCCATTTTTGCCAGGTGATGAGAGTGAGTGGAGCTATTCCAGTCACAGGCTGAGAAGTACAATTTAAAGCCAACTGCAGTTCTTCGACAACACTGTGCCATTGCTCGGCTGACTCCTGGCGTAATATAATGGATGTTCATTCCAAATCAATCACAGTAGTTTTTGAATCCCCCCCAGGAACTCTCTTCTTCCATCAACCATGATTTAGGCCGGTGTACCCAAGAGGTGCACAAGGCGATTCAGAGCAGCGAGAGTGCCTTGAGTGTTTGTTGTTGGCGTAATAGAATATCACATACTTCATGTAATCATCAATCGTGACAATGACTTATTGATGTTCATTTCCCAGTTTACCTTTAAGGTACTCCACCTCAAAATCGTAATTTTGCAGGAAAGCCTCTTCTTCTCCACTTCTTGAGAGGAGGTCCTTTTTGTGTTTCGACGACTTAAGAACCTTCGTCCGTAGAGGTATTGTCGGAAGTGTTTTATGGCGCGAACCACTGCTAGAGTCTTAAGTTCGTATGAGTGGTACTGACTTTCTGCTGCAGTTGTTCTCATACTCATGAAAGCCACAGCTCGTAGTCTTTCATCAATAATTCGGAAAAGTACTGCGCTCTTCATGTTTCACCCCATTCCCATTTTACACCTTGTTTTGTTAATTCGTACAGAGGCACCATTATATGGGAAGTTAGGGATGTATTTTCTGAAGTCATCAGCTAAACCGTTGAACTGCCTTACTTGTTTGTTTGAAAGTTTTTTTTTTGGAACTGGTGCCTTGACGAGAGCTTCCACCTTCCCAGGACTTGGTTGCACTTATCCATCTGAGACAATGATTCCCAGATATTCGATGGTTTACTTGAAGAAGCTTGATAGAATAGCCAGCTTGCTATAGTGCCATCAGAATGCGTTCAAGGTGTAACAATCCTTCAGCAAAATTTGTACAATTGCTTAGTACATACTGTGCAAGCATTGCTCAATCCGAATGGAACCGTGAGGTACTCATAAGAGTCCGTCTGGTGTAACGCAGGCAGTCTTCTCAACTGACCCTTCTGCAATTGGTATTTGTTGAAACCGGCTGCATCGTCCAAGCATATATAGAAATGTCCGTCGCATGGTTTGTTTTCCTGCAGATTGCACAGCTCTGGGATGATTTGTTCTGGTTGTGGTTGCTTTTGCGTTGAGCAGCTCTATTCGCAAATAAATCGAGATTCCTCCGTGCCTCGAAAAGCACGTCAAGCCGTTGGTCCCGGCCGTCCTTTGTAGATCTTTGGTAGTCATTACGGATTGTCAGAAGCCAGAAAATTTGACACCAGTCTTGCCAAGAAATACCGTGTTACTCAGTTAATGAATTGTGGAGGTCTGGTAGGCAGCCGCTCCACGTAAAATACTGGTATTTAGAGATTCAGCTAAAGGTCTGACTGGGAGCCGACCCCTATATACTTGCCCGTTGTCCAGGTTATCCTTTATCACTCTTTTCCAAAGAACCCAAGCACGTGACAAGAACAGCAATGTCCATTGAAGAGTCGTAAACATGTCCTCGGAGCCTGAATGTCTGTTTTCAGGCTCAAGCGTGGTTTTCATGTTGTTGCGTAGTTCTTCCCATGAAGACTTAACTGCATCATCCAGTCGTCAACCCACATCCTGGCACGTCCTTTGTAAGCGGCGTTTTTTTTATACGAACGTCGAAATCGTTCAATTTAAATTGGTCCACAGCCTTGTCTATATGCTGACACCATTCACGTACGCCAACATTGGTATCAGGATCATTATGATGGCAGTTAGACACCCTTAATTCTGATTTTAGATTCTGCTGATGGTGCACATAGATGTTCAAACATTTTCTGCATCCTTCCATCACCACAACCCGTCGAAGGATCACGAACCGGGGCGTGAATCATCTCATAACGGGTTTGAGATGGATACCCAACGAAGTGGTTCATCAGAATTGGTTCTATTTGTTGAGCAGGAACAGTTTCAGGTTGGTCAGCTGGTGATCGAGTTGATGAGGAGGTGGTTTGGATTGGATTCTGATCCAATCCCACTTCTGATGACGGGGAACGGGCCCCCTTGTTATTTTTATAAACGGTGACGTCAGCAATGCTGACGTCACTATTTCCATATCATCATGGTGCTGGTGGTGGTTACTCATTTCGGAAATGAAATACTTGTTTTCAGTATCAAATTATATTCTCGCTGGCGGATAGCACACAAATGGCACACAGTAAATATTCGTCAACAACAAAGAATGACTCACGATATTACGGAGCTCCGCACCGTCCGACGGCTCGACTTAGAATGACTTGTGAACGGTCGGGCGTTCGTATCTCTATTCTATCGACTCATGTTTTCTTTATGGTTCGTTTTTAAATTCTTGATTTAATTTTAAAAATCATAAAATGAATTTAGAAGTACAAATTAATTAGTTTAATAATTTCTAGTAATCAACTAATAAAGTTAATTAAATAATCGTTTGAGTGACTTTTACCAACTTCAAATAAGCAATCACACAGTATTTGAACTTAGAATAATCAAACTGACGCTCGATTACGCCTTTCCGCCGGCATTCATATTGATTTATTCGACGCTTGATTAAGCCTTCGCGCCGATATATATTTTTAGTTAAAATTCCAAAAACAAATTCCAAACAAACATGATCAAAATTTTCGATATTTTCAAATGACGCATTTGAAGTAACAAAAAAAAGTTAAAGTCGAGTGTAAAATTCAAATTTTAAATGGAAATTTTAGCACCCCAGGACCCAGGCCTGCTGTTTCTTAACTAGTGTAAGTTGAACCTACTTGCCTGTGAACTGAAAAATAAATTATTGACACGGACGGTAATTGACGGTATACCTACTATAGGTAGGAATATTATAACAACTAATAATTATTCCCGGGGTGTAATTACAATGAAATATGACCCCTGATGATTTGATGCTTACATCCTGCTACGCATCAAATGATAGGATTTAGCTCAACAAGCCTGTCGATTTCACCGCGAGATTTTATTTATCTAAATCTAAACTTTAAAACAAACATTATGAAGAGGAAAGGTTTATTTGTTTGTTTGTTACGATTTGGCTCAAAAACTACTCAATCGATTTAAAAGATAAATATTCTTACGCCATTAAAAAGCTACATTACTACCTACCTAAATTTTACTTTAAAAAAAAATTAGAGATCCCTACGAAAATTGCAATAATGCAACCCAAAGTAGCAAAACATAATAAATTCATTATTTAGCGTGCGCTGGAAAAGCTATTGATGATACATAAAAATAATGTACTACATAATTAAAGTACTCATTATAACCTATTTATAAAAAGTCCGCGAGATCTATTATGGTTAAGTCACAATGACCGCTTTTTGTTCAAATTATTCAATCAAAATCCGGGTGGAATGGAGCGGTGGTGATTTTGGTATCATGATAGTAATCCTTATATGGGTTGAAAATTAAGGTTGATTATCAATGTACATCATCATCTGTCTAGTCTTTTCCCAACTAAATTGGGCTTCCAGTCAAACCAGATTCAACTGAATACAAGCGTTTTTACACGAAGCGGATACCTACCAGACCTTCACAACCCATTAACTGGGTAAGGTTAATGGGTTGTGGAGTAAACTTCTTGGCAACACTGGAGTCAGATTTTCAGGCTTCTGACAATCCGTTCGCGTTATTGCCAAAGATCTACAAATGACAGCCGGGACCAATGGTAATGTGCTTTCCAGGGTACAGAGGAGTCTCGGTATGTTAAGATAGTCACCCATCCACAGACCGACCTTGCCAAGCTTTGCCGATTTCAATGATTCTTTTTTTTTGTTTGGAAGGGTATTTTCCCATTTCAATTTGGTGAAGATCCGATGAAGAACTTTTCAATAAATGATAGTAAATATTGCTGAAAATTATTAGTGAATATTGCCCAGGATTGCTGAAAACACATGTCTGTTTTGTGTTTACACCAGTTCATAACATAACATCATGCCGGTACGCTGTGAAGGGGTACGCAGATGCATACAAGTCAACCTGAATTTACATGTTTTCGGGGTTTTCTATTCGGGCATAACTTAATTTTTTATTAACCGATCTTGATGATTCTTTTTGCGTTGGGTTTAGTTAAAGCTATCTTGAATTTGCATTTGACATTGGATTTCATAGATAAACCAGTGACCTCCTCAACTTATAATGTTGTAAAGTGAGCTACGAGTATTGTCAGGTTTATGTCAATCTCAAAGCAAAGTAGATATTTAACTATGAGCTGGGTTAGACTTGGACTGCTAAGGCACACAAAGCGCAATCACTCATTATGGGAATAATGACAATTTCGGAAGCCGGTGTCAATAAAACTAAGAAACAACCAATAACACCGACTACCGAAATTAAAGTTATTGTTTTTTATTTCGAAGTCAGTTTTTTTTTTTTTGTAAAAAAAGTTCTTTTTCTTGACTAAGCGACATCGAACTAATATGACCGACATTTTCACATGATTTATGTGTGCATATGTGTACCTACAACATAGATAATTAAGGTTACAACCCAGACCTTTCACTTTATGTTGGCGCCAGCCCGCTTATAAACTCTTTTTAATGCCTCATAGCTCTTGGAATCACATTCAAGTCTAAGTATGAGTCAGACGAGAGAAAGGGATTACGAGAATACAGTATTAATTGTGGTTCATCGTATGCTGATGTAGATGGCTCAACATTGTGGCGTAACTTCGGGGAAGCCTTTACTTATGATTGCGAGTATTCTGTATCTCTTAACACTATGAAACACCAAAATTTACACCTACACTGTTTGAAAACAACTGTGCTGAAAATCTAGAAAATTGAAAGTAATCCGAACGTCCGCGTGAAAAACAGATCCATACAGGAGATCACTCATTTAGGCATTCATTAAAGCACTTATTGTCAGTGAAAAGGGGCAAAGAAGACAAGATTTTAAATTTTGTCGAAGTATCGTCCGGGCCTCAGGTGGGGGTTCTTGAATGGCTCCGATCTTCAGTGTTTATGTGGCGGCGCCCCGCAGTCCATGATCCACCTTTTGTCTTGCGCCGTATGCCTTGTCACATGTACTTGTGAGGACCTTAAGGCTGTGTCAGCGAATGGTGTTACCGTTTCTGAATACTGGGCCTAACATAAAATTTGATCACTCTATTTGCCATCCATACGCTAAGAAGAAGTCTAAAGAATAGCACAATATTATACGAGTAATTAGTCGAAGTCTTCCTCTTTCGACACCGATATGATTTTATTCTAGAAAAATACTGGCATGCAATAAATTTTGACATAGAACTTAAGCACTGTCTTCACATAATACACAGACAAATGCCACTTAACTAATGTAGTAGCAATTATTTATTTAGAGAAAATTAATAATTGCCACTACATTGAAATCCTCAGGGCAAGTTGCTGACAGATAAATAGACGTGTTATTTCGGCAGATTTGCGGCTTCACAAATGTTCCGGGTATAATATATTAACATTTGCCTTGCCTTTTCCCGGATTGACTTTTTCGGGTCGGATCAAAGACTACAATAGTATACTGGGTCGGGTGTGATGGTACCACTAACTAATTTTAAGACTATATTCTGACAATTATATGATATTATAATTTTTCCGAGTGTTTTTACTTCTCAGCTCTTTGACTGGTTGCTGAAACCAAGTACCTAAATGTAGCTGTATTGAGACACGGAAGGGTATCTATTCAAAGACCGTCCGCTGGATTTGCCACTTATTTCATTTTGCCACGAGTCCCTTTGGACACAAAAGAAGTGCCCGGTTGGGCACAAAGCACTACACCAGTTTATTTATCTGTATTATCAAAGTAGCGCCCGCCCCCTACCGGTAAACCGCCGAAGAACGTGCCTGCGTTGCTTGAAATACCTGCACTAAAACTTGCCAGACAGCATAGTAACTTAGTAGAAGCGAGTTACTCGCTCAAGTAAAACGTTGGGAAGTTCAGATTGTAAAACATAGGTGGCACTACTGTATACAATGCGAAACGCATAGTTTGTTTGAAAAGAATAATTATGAAGTGAGTGTAGGTAAGTTAAGTAATATTTGCATTTACAACACAGTTACAATCCGTCCAAATCACTCTATCTTCTCAATTTTCCTATATTTTGACGAATTTCTATACCTTGTCCACCAGGTTAATAACTTTTTGACAGAAGGAAGCAGTCAGGGTCAGACTGGCCATATATATTCGAGGTGGAGTTTGCCAGCCAGGCCTCAGGATACTTGCCACAAGTCATCCAAGTTGCAAAAAATATCACTACCTATACGAGGCGGATTGCAAAACAATTCGAGCTCGCTGCTATACAGGGTGGAATTTTGTAATGCCACCTAAAGGGAAAGTACTCTTAATACTGTAGATAGAAAATTTTACTCAAAAAAAACATTCCTTTATTTTTGAATAGAAAGAAAACTGCACTCAAAGATTTTCAAAAATTCGCTTGCCACACCCGGGAATCGAACCGACTGAAATTTGTAAACCTGTAGGTACTTTTATTGCATCGATCGTTTACATTTGTGTATCCAAGAAAATGAAGCTATAATTTTTACAGATTTTATTTAGGTTCGGTTCGATTTCCAGTTGTGGCAAGCGAATTATCGAAAATCTTTTAATGCAGTTTTCTATCTATTCAAAAATAAAGGAATGTTTTCTTTGAGTAAAATTTTCTATCTACAATATTAAGAGTACTCTCCCTTTTTTTTTTTTTTTTGGATGGGAAATCATCAAATGACTCGCTCTGGGCGGAGCGGAAGGGAGTGTCAGACTCTTACTGACTAAAACCTATCCGTGCTCCTCGTAGTCCCCTTTGCTTTGCAGGGCTGCGGTAACTCTTTCGAACAAAATCCGCAACCCTGGCAGGCTCTGGCCCTAACGGACCCCGTCTACTATGCTGACATCTCTTTGAGGTGCGCGTGGAACACAACGCGCCGTCGACCCGGGTCTGGCTTTGATCGGACGGCGAGCCACCCAACGCTCGCCGTTCGCAGACCCGCTACGGTGGCCGGGAATCGCCCTGCGACTCCCGACGCGGCGACGCCCGGGGTGTCTCCCTATGTTGCGGCGGCTGGGGCGTGAGGTTTGTACCTCCCGTCTCCCTACTCATATAAATTGAATAGTATAGATCTGATGCTCGTGACTACCTCACTCTACCTGACATCATTGCGTATTGTCCCTATTGTCTGAGATGTAACGTTTACGTTAACCTGACCAAAACTACAGTTAAGTATTTATTTGTTCCTCATGTAAATTACTTATCAATGTTTTAATTTTTTGTCTTAGTTAAATCCGTGTAAATTATTAGGTACTTACTTGGATTAAAGTTGAACTTTTTATTAATGAAGAACGAGCCAAGACAACTGTTAGTAGTAAAATCTATACCTACCTACGTAATTTCAATATTTTTTGTCGGAAATTGTGTGCTAAGGTAAAGATTTACGACTTTGGACAAAAAAAAAGATTAATATATATTTACCGCGAGTTACATAACTGTTTTGAATTAAAATATTATTTATGGTATAAAAACCTAAAACCAAGAACTACAAAAACGATCCTTTTGTTCAAGCAGATCTGCTACTTCCGGCTGGCCATCCATGTATTTGTTTACTCAAGATAAACCTACAAATATTTTACAACGAATAAAACTTAAGTAGAATACACAATTCAGGGAAAACCTTAAGGAAAACTGGATGGGTAATCGTTACGAACGCGTCAGTATCGCTATGAACTACGAGTATGTACCTACAGACATGCGTAAGTGCATTAATAGGGTTCCGCGATCACTTGCAGACTCTGTAGAGGTCGAACAACCACTCACGTCAGCGTCAGGACGGAATAAATGAGAGTCTAAGTGCGGAAAATGGAATCCCTACAGAGGTCGAACTTGCATCATTTATCCAGTCGCGGTATCAACATTCTTTTCTTTCCCTTTTACCTTTTTCTGTGGGGAAATCTGCATGGACACCTGCAGATTTCCCCACAAAAAGTAACCAACCAAGGTGAACCTTGGGAGACTTGGCAGAACGGAGGGTAATGTTGTTCTACTACCAAATTAGACCTTACAGTTCCTACCACTACTATGAGTCAGGGGGCCGCCGGCGCGCCTCTCTTGCACACTTCCCTTTTACCTTCCATAAAACACCTAATCTCATTCAATCTTTCTCCCTATAAAATACATAACAATAAAAAAATGTTTTGTTAATCTATTTTTTCTGTAACATAATGGTGTACATACTAAAGAAGCGATTTGCGTGCCATGACTTCTATTGGCGAAGCAAAGATTACGCGCGCGCCTCTAGCAGCGAAATTTAGAAGTGGTTTAAGAACGACACTTGCAGTGTTGCCTACACCAATTTATTAAATTCCCCGAAAATGTAAGTCAAATTCTCGAACTTGATATTCCCTGCAGTTTGGGAAATTCCCCATACGTTGGCAACGCTGTGTGAAAACTGTCAAAGTGTCGTTCTTAGACACCTTCACAATTTCGACACTAGCGGCGCTAGTTAGAATCTTTGCATCGCTATAGTCTTGTACGCATTTGAAAGCTCCCCTCCAGCCGCGACACCTCATAGTCCTCATACTCAACGCGTCGTATTGACAGAGTCGATTCACCGAATAAGCTTACCATCTTTGATTTTGATTCTTGCTAGCTCATGAACATTTATAAAAATACACTGCGAAATTGCGATTTTCGATTCCAAATTTTCTCACGCACATTGTTTTACGAAATTGTAAACAGCTTGTCGCTTCAGCTAAATGCTAACAAAATAAGATCCTTACTTACCTCCCAAAATAATTATTAGAATGGATATGCACGATATTAACATTATATTGCGCAATCAACCTTTGCATTTAAACGATTAGAATTAATATCTAAATATTAATAATGGAATTGCACATGTATGCATATTTCGTAAGTTTTGAGCGGATACAGTTGTCAGGGCCGATGTGTTTATTAATAGATAGTAAGTAGGTATGGGTTTTATTATTTTATTGCTAGCTTTTTCCTGCGGTCTCGCTCCCGTGACCATTCTCCTGGAGGCCTACCACAACCTCTTAAAACAATATTATTTTAATATTACTTTGTAATTTCTGTTGTTGCATTTTCAACTCTCGGCGCTGATCCGAGCGTTGAAAATCCAACAGAGCGGAACGCAAAGTAATATTGTTTTAAGAGGTTGTGGTAGGCCCCCTGGACGGGAAGTCTCGACATAGTAACCGATCGTATACCGACATTACTGACTGACTTCGGTCGATAAGTCCTAAGTCCGCCCATACACAGTCAATCTTGATAGCGATCCACGGATCAGCGGCCCTACCATGACGTGTTAAAGCGTGAAGAATGAGGGATGGAGCTATATAGGGTGTATAGCTCCATCCCTCCTTCTCGCTCGAACGACTCACGCTTTAAAACGTCATGGTAGGGCTTCAGATCATTGATTTTGATCGTGGATCGCATTCGAGATTGACCTTAGGACTTATCGACCGAAGTCAGTCGGTCGGCGATCGGTAACTATGTTAAGACTTCCTGCCCAGGAGTTCTACAGGATCCGTGCATTTACAGGGGCAAATAGTAGGTCATGGCACTCCACGATGTAACCAATGAATATAGCTTTATCAACGTTAATGTAGCTTTCGTTTTAGGATAAATACTTCCAGACATTACCTTCTACAAACAATCAGATATGGAAACAATTTACTTCTCAATAACATTTGTTTAGATAGATAACCCAAAAGAAACTGCGTTTAAATTATAGATACGGAAGTTTATAAACTATGAAAGCACGCTCATTACTCTGACAAAAATAAAGCAAGTAACATTGAAGGACAAACTTAACTTTGTTGTTGAAAAAATGTATGAAAATAAATGTTTGTAATTACAAAAAATGTTTTTTTTTTACATATGAAAAGTTTTACTACAAATTCACAATTTTTAGACTTTTTCCTTTTCCTGTACTCTAAGAACTATCTTCTTGCCAAATTTCATGACTCTAGGTCAACGGGAAGTACCTACCCTATGTTTTAATTCCCTTGCGAGGGTCAAAACATGCGCCGTAAAAGGAGTAGAAACGGCTTTAGAATGCGTTGACTTAGAATTTTGATTTCACTGCTCCAAGAGGTGCAGCAGACCTGAGTTTTTTATATTTATTTCAGCTTGATTCTTCCACGCGTTCCTGAGAAAAAGGGTCTTGACAGACGGACAGACAGAGAGACGGATAACAACGTGATCCTATTATGCTTCCCTGTTTGCCGGCTGAGGTACGAAAACCCTAAAAATTATGTTAATTAGTCATTTGTAGATTGTAAGGTCGTCAAGATTGTCAAATATAACTTAACATTCCTTTATAAATAAATATAAAATCTTCCACTACAAAGAGTTACGTCACTCAGAAGTTCCATTTAAAGTTCTTTCACATTCCATTATCTACATGTAACAGGTACTTTTGAACCAGATCTGTTATAATTTCGACAGCATTTGATACCAGACCGGTCCTGTACGAAATGGTAGGTAGATATGGTGGGTAAGTAAGCCGGTAAGATATTCAAGTAGTTCACATTCTTGACGTATGAAAGTATGTATTGATAAATAAGCGGTTTGGTTTGGTAAAACAACGTTGGTTCTTTGAATAACTTAACAAAATAAGGTGCAGAAACCTAAGCAGAATAAAGAATAGGACAAAATCGCACCAGGCTTATTAATAGATATTATTGATAAGACAAATTGCAGAATTAAAGACTGTGGATTTCAATATTTAACTAACTAATACACTAAAAATAAAAAAAAACCTAACTAAGTTAACCCTAAAATATGGCGTCAAAAAATTCATCCACATCGCTGTCGACTGGAAGTGTACCCAATAGACTGGCGGCATTGCCACGTTGTATGGCAAATTGGCAATGCTTATCCTTTATTCTTTCCAATATTTAAAATAAAACTAATTCGATTCTGCTTCGCAAAGACATGGTGTATGTAGGTCATGTGATTAGAACATGGTGTATCAAGGCAAAGAAAAAAGAAAGAAATAAAAAGAGTTTATTGTTGTTGAGTGATGTTTTTAGGTGATCATGGATCATGGCATGGTGATGGTCTTCCAGAGATTTAACAGATAAACAAAAAAACCGGTCAAGTGCGACTCGGACTCGCGCACGAAAGGTTCCGTACCATTATCTATAAAAGACGGGAGCCACTTAAATATTTATTTTATTCTGTTTTTAGTATTTGTTGTTATACCGGCAACAGAAATAAAAACTAATAAACACTTTCTAATAAAAACTTTCTAGCTATCACGGTTCATGAGATACAGCCTGGTGACAGACAGACAGACGGACAGCGGATTCTTAGTAATAGCAGGGTCCCGTTTTAACTCTTTGGGTACGGAACCCTACCTCTATTAATGTTAGTTTAAAAATCAGAAAGATGGAGTGATTTTTCATTTTATAAAGAAAACTTAAAATCGCTCTCTCTCTCCCTCTAAACTCTTTTGCGAAAATGTTCTCTAGCAACTACTTAGACCTGAATGAATATAGATATCCAGGTCTCAGATTTTAATGACACTTCGTTAAAACCGGTTCATTCTTTAAAAAAAATAAGAACTTGAAAGTTTGTATGAAATGTCGTAGGGCGTAAACGCTCTACAAAAGGCTTCTTCCAAAACGCTTGAGAAGATTACAATAAGTAGGTACAAGAAAAAAGGACAGAGTACTTTGTCCTCTCCACAAAGAGAAAGGAGTGTACCACCTCAATATACACTTCTGGACACATCTATTGGCCCACCTTGTATTTTCAGTTTCGTTTGGTCCTAGCTAAAATTTTATATTAGATCGAGCAAAAAGTTTTTATGCAGTTTTGAACCTGGCACATTCACAATTTCATTCAATAGTCTTTTTTTGAATTTCGAACACAGAATTTAAAGAAACAAAAGACAATTTGGAGCCTGTTTGTTGATATCAAACAATCGAATACTAAGAGAACTTGGTTTTATTGGTTTACTTGGATTTAATTCTTGAAAAAGTGATTGATATCTTTGGTTTTGCAACAAACATTACTTATTCTTAACATTAAGGTGAGGTTCTATCAATAATCTATGGATACTTCACCTGAAGTCGCCGCCCAAGCCGTGGCACTTATTCAGGCCGGACACAGCCAAAGAAACGTGAGTGCTCAACTTAATTTAAGTCGATCTGCGGTCCGAAATGTTTATCGGAGGTACCTAGAGACTGGCGGCTTTGTTCGTCGCCAAGGAAGGCCACGATCTCGGGTCACAACTGAAAGGCAGGATCGATTCATCGTGACGACCAGCTTGAGAAATCGTCACCTTACCTCCATTGAGATACAAAACCAACATCGCGACTTCCACGGAGTATCTGTGAGCGCTCGAACTGTTCGGAGAAGGTTAAAAGAACGCGATATGGTACCACACAAGCCAGCTAATGGGCCCAAACTAACGCGAGCCCACCGAACAGCGCGCCTTCATTTCGCACGCAGTCATTTAAATTGGACACAGCAAGATTGGAGCCGTGTACTCTTTTCTGATGAGTCTAAAATTGTGTTACATGGCAATGATGGAAGGAAGAAGGTCTACCGACGTAAGGGAGAGCGTTTCGCACAATGCTGCTTTGAAGAGAGGGTTGCTTATGGTGGTGGCTCATGGACTGTCTGGGGCGGTATATCCGCGAGCGGCAAAACTCAACTTGAGGTTGTTACAGGACCACGGCTGCCAACATTAAATGCTGAAAGGTACATTCGTGAGTGCTTAGAACCTCACGTGATACCATACGCGGACTATGTGGGCCCAAATTTCCTTTTTATGCATGATAATGCAAGACCCCATGCGGCCGGCATCGTCAGGGAATATCTTCGGGATGTGAACATCACAGTTATGGACTGGCCAGCCAGAAGCCCAGACATGAACCCCATTGAGCACGTGTGGGACGAGCTAAAAAGACGTGTTAGGGCTCGTCAGCCAGTTGCCCAGACGATGCAGGAGTTGAAAACTGCCATAGAAGAGGAATGGGAGATGATCCCTCAAAATTTCATAGAGCGGTTGATAAACTCTATGCCTAATCGTATGAGAGCTGTGGTAGATGCCCATGGAGGCAACACGCGTTATTAAATTAAACCTTTATTTGATAAAACATGTTTTTTATTCAAAAATCAATTGCCTTTAACAAGGCGCATATCCGACTTGTTAGGCGTAGCTCCATGTCGTATGGTATTCTGAATTCAAATTTAAAACAACACGATCGAAAAAGATGGTAAAATGTATCAGGTTTAAAACTGCATCAACAGTTTTTGTTCAATCTAGCAATCATATTTCGGTAGGGGCCATCGAAACCTAAACTCTAAGGTGGGCCAATAGATGTGTCCAGAAGTGTATTATGCCGAAAAGTCAAAAGCCATCAAAACGTCTTCTGACGTTGAAATAATTTATAGTTACAATCTATCGCTCCCCACGCTATTTGTATAGCATATACTCGTTAATTAATATCTTGTCTAGCAGCCAATTAACATAGGAATTGGTGCGTATGTTTCTGAGATTTTAATAAAGCCATGTAGGTATTTCTTTGACTAACCAGATAACGGTATCCATCATACCGTTACCTGGTATACTTCTTAAAGAACAAGTGAGGCTTTAAGATAACCTTGACGTCGAAATCTCCTATTAACCCTACAGATTCCCTCCATACCTTGATATCATACATCGGTAATTTATAGCGAGTCATGAGTTTTTTTCAGATGTCTATCTACATGACATGATTGATGTCAATAACGCCGGCATTGCTAAGTTACAACAATTAAGTACTTTGATAAATTAATAACATAATACCAATAATCACTGAAGGAAAATCTCCAGTATACAAATGAATTCATATCTCTACAAAAAACATTCCACATCGCAAATCCTGGGGCAATGACAATAGCGTAAAACTGTTTGTTTATCTGTTTGCTGGGAAGTCACCCCGAATCGTGCGTGAAGGCCGTCTGCCGAGGGTCTGAGGGTCGCGGTGCGCGCGCAGCCACTGCCGAACGCCACTCCGCCAGTCGCACTCAGTCGATCCGCAGCGTCGCGCGCCGCCACCGGCCGACGCTACAAACATTACCCCATCCGTCGCGGACAACATAAATCCATAACCAACCAACCACCTGTTCCAAATTCAAAAAATTAAAAACCATTCCCAAAGTGCCAGTGTATGTGATCAGCTGATCACCGGCTGACTGACACCTGTACTATTTGGTAAGTTTGTTGTCATCGAAGGGTTAATTAAATGTTGATTCGGTTAGGTAAACGTTTTCGCATAGTTCACGTGGTTCGAAAGTATTTCAAGGCGATCCTGCCTCTATGAGCTCTCGTATAGAAAACATGATTTCGTCAAACCTATCTCTAGATCTTGTTTCATGTTAGGTATATGAAATAAATGTTGGGCTAATTGCCAAAAACATTTCATTCAGCAGACTAAACTCAAGGACAACCTCAATAGGTAAATCATTTACCTGGAGCAATGAACTATATTTAATGCAACTAACAATATCCTCTATGACTCAGAGTTAACGGATTGATCAAAATTATGAAACAGAAAAATAAAACTTTATAATCAAATTTTAGTGACTGTTTATTTTGATTGCAGTTAGCATCAAAAATAATAAAAATAAAGTTCTCTTTGGCGAGATTTATGAACATAATCATTTTTTTTACAACGGTTGTCATTGTCATATAACGGCACATCGAACAAGAATGACGATAGACAAGAAACGAGATAAAAAAATGTACAGCTCAACCAATTATGTGATCTACATCGCACTGCTCATAAAAACATAATGCCAGTAGAAGATTATAATTTATTTCTCAATGATAACCTATTGGCAAAGCAGTTGGTATGTGAAATGGAATAGGCGCAGTTTCAATAAGAAACCTTCTCGCTCTCGCGCATTAAGTAATTTCGTTCAAGGTCACAATTTAGTGGACTACTGTATCGGTCAAGAGAGAACAACTCCAGCTGTCTCAAGAGAGAGACTCAATACACAAATATAGGGAGGGACATAGATAGAGAGAAAAAGTACCCTTGATAAAGGTTTCATTGATGGTATGATTTAGTATTGTTACGACGATAGAGTTTCAATTCAGGTAATTCTGGCCGATTATTTACAAATATCATACCGACCCGACCCATTAAGACTCGACTCCCATCCAGTCCAGTCGAGTCTAGTAAATCTTGATCTTTACCTATAGTCCTATACTATGAACCCATTCTTCCAGACAATAATTAGAAAATGACAAGTGAGTTTGTCATCAAATTAAAAAAGTTCCTCAGTCGTTTACAGACTTGACAAAAAATAAATGATTGCGTTGCACATTTCGAAAAGACGCAAAGTCAGATTGTATCAGATTTCAAGCTGTGAATGCATATTTGGTATGAACTAATTACCTAATTTCTAACAGAGGCTGTAGCTACTACCTGCCGGCCACGAAGATATAAGAGTTGCATAATACGGTTACACTCATGTGAACATTAAAATTAATGATGGAGACTGTTCTGTTGATACAGTAAACATGGGGAAGCTGACAGTACACGAATGGATTGATGTTTTTATTATTTAAAAGTGGTGTCTAGTGTTTTAAAGACGATAAAGCATTTAAACTTAAAGAAATAAATGCATAAATGATGACTTGAGATTTTGAAATGACAAAATATGTAAAAACAAATATCAAAACTAAATATGAAGAAAACTTCAATCAAACCCGTCACACTAACAAGACTTTTGTAAGTGCAATTATCTGTAATGGAGCACTCTAACGCTTACCGTATGACTATATCTATGGTGTAAGGCCGTCCTTCCGCTGGTGGGCACGTCAACGCGTGCGCAGGTTGGGAAACATCCCGAGAAGGCCGCCCGGTTCGATACCCGCGATCAATCTGCGCCTGCGATGATCTTGCAAGGAATTGCGATACCCACTTCTAGTATCGAAATAGTTTATAACTCAGTTTAGCTTGAGAAATGTTATGACATTTCTCAGGTGGAACGAAACTTGCTAAGGCTGTGTTTCGCAGTTTGTTGTTTTAATGTATTTCGATTGAGAAGAGAAAGAAAAGTACCTAATAAATTTTGTTTTAATTAGTTAAGCATTTAATAGGCGTCATTACTTTTTTTTTTTAATTTTCAATATGTTATTCATTAATTGCACATCGAAGAAGTAATTACAAGACAGGAAAGCTGGACTAACATTACTGTTTGTTACAATAAAGTTTTCATCTTTACGAGCTCATAACATTCACAAGAGAATTTAATTAACGATGACCATTGTAGCTGTCTACATTGGTAATCATATAACTGTTTATTCTTTATAGCTAGTAATCTCTTAAAAACCTATGTCAGACTATGCTTATTAGCTATGATATCTTTTAAAGAGATATATCATTGTTTTAAGGAAAACCGTTATCACGATATTCATCATTGGTTGTTTGATTTGTCTCATCGGAAATCCAAAAGCTCCCAGCAAACATTCTTACATCGAATTATGTCCAAAATGACGGGCCATTGGTCGTCATGGTGAAAGCATGAGAGAAAGCGGTCGCAAAAAATATATGGCCGGACCGAAACAGTTGGACAACGGTGCTGGCAAACTGGAAATGTAGCCTCACATGACACTACTGAGAAAAATGCCGGATTGGAGCGTTATGGAGCGTTATGATAAGGTAGACTCTTTTGTTTGATTGTTCAAAAACAAAGGCACACGAAAGAAATAAAAGATAGCGACGGCGAAATGCCAATACCTCCTAATTGATTTTTTTCGAGAAATTCACGTTTTTATCGTTTTGAATTTAAAAGGCGTTATTCGCATGATTTAGTGATTTTTTTTAAGTGTATTTTTAGTTGCAACAGCATTATTTTATTCAAAATTAATGAATATTTTAACTAATTTAAAACTTGTCAAGAAATTAAACGTTTTATTGAGTTTGTTTGTGTAAAGTTTTGACTTTGCCAGTTAGGTGTTATTGGTACTTCGCCGTCGATAGTGGAAATAAAACATCGCGTCAAAGTTGATGTGGTGAAAGATAATATAGAATTCCAGAATAGCGATTTCAATAAACAGTTTAAACTAATAGAGACCTCTATGGATGCCGAGGCTTGTTATGTGCAATGTTAACATTAAAACAAACCATTAACTACTAATGATGAGTCTGCCTCCGCAATGCTTTTTGTTAAATTACGCTGATGATGAGACCGCAAAGATTTTTTATGCCGACATCCTAGTTTACAAACTCATTTTTTGTAACACATTAGATCTGGAATTAGCGGAATCAAATAGCCGTGAAATAAATTAACATTTCCATCTATTCATAGCTCACGTATTTATAGCATTTATCTAGCACATTGTTTATTTTATACATGGTACATTGAACGGATGCAATCGTGTGCATTAACCTTAAACGTGGTGTTTGTATGACCTTCCGTTGTTCGTAACTACAAAATAAAACACGAAAATAAGATCAAGGATTATGATAACGAAACCCAGATTCCGTTAGAATTGATGAAGCATTTAAACAATTAACACATGATTAGTATTCAAAATGAGATCATCCGAACGGAAAAAAAACCGACTTCCAAAAAAAAACACAAGTACAAAATAACTACCTACCTAATTTCGGAAGTCGGTGTTTTTGGTTGTTTCTTCGTAATTTAACACCGACTTCCGTAATTAGATTTATTTTGTACTTTGTAGTGTTTTTTTGGAAGTCGGTTGTTTGTGTGAAAATGTTTTATATTTTTGAATTTTTTAGTGGTAGCACTGCCACTGGAAACCACTGGAAAGTCACAGAAAAGCAAAATACGCAATTATTTCGTACACATAGATGATTTTTTCACATTTCTTTTCCAGCTATTTGGATTTAAAATACAAACTACTGAATCGAATTTTTCAAATCGGTTCATAAATGACGAAGATATGAGGTAGCAAACATAAAAAAAAATACCATCTAACTTCCTCCTTTTTTTTGAAGTCGGTTAAAAATATATTGAAGGTTGGTTTACTCGTATCGTGTAAAATACTTCTAAAAGACGACACAAACTAGCAGATGCTGATGATTTTCGAAAAAAATTGAAAAAGGTGTAAGGTTCAATAAAAAAATAGATTTCTTTTTAATACCTATTTGAAAGTGTGAATTTATCGACTTACGATAGAGCTACTCTAACACATTGTGAACCACCAAAATGATAAGTTGATTATTTTTAGATAGAAGTTTGAATATTAGCAGCAGCTGCTGCTGCTGCTTTTATTATTTGCTGGTACCTATAGGTTAAGATTTTTTTTACAATGTATTAAATTTTCTAGTAAGTCCTCCAGATTGATTTAATGCGCAGTAGCCAAAGAAGATTTTATTATAGAGGTCAGTGGCCATTATTGGCCATTTCTTGATTGACCAGAATTAACGAACCAAAAAAAACTGTTGGTGCTGGATTTAATTTAGCAAGTTTGTTCGTTGCGTTTTTTATTAATGGAATTTGGGAGTGGCAGTGCCGGTTTGACGAGGTGTCGATAGCCAAAGAAATCAAAAACATTTTTAACATTTATGTCATAATTTACAGGGCTCATTTATTTCTTATTAAGAGCGCTGTTACAAATGGGTAGTAAAATCATTACTTTTTAACACAAAAGTATGTTTATTAAATAAAATGCTTTGCATTCATAAAATGTTTTTAGAGCGTTTTGTTGATAGATGTGCATGGTACGATTCTGAACTATAAATATAATTTTAGGTATGTACATTTTCTCAATATATGTACCGAAGTAAAAATTTCACTTCGGTACATTTATTGAGAAACGGTACCTATAAACATATTTTTGTGTTAAAAAGTAATGATTTGACTACCCATTTGTAACAGCGCTCTTAACATTTTACTGTCTCGATCATGCATGATAATTTACGAAAATTGTGTGATGTGTGAGCCCTAACCAGTGCGGAAATCTAACTTAGATACTTCAATATTTGCCCGGTTAGGAACAATCTGAATAATTTTATCATAAGTTGTAGACTATTTGACTACTGTCAATATGTAAACAGATGGCAAAAATTACTCAACAAGTTCCATCAATATTTACGTGACGAAAAAATATGGCAAAACACTTTTCTGATAAAACGTAATCATTTTGTAACTAGCCGGTGACATCAGCTGCAAGGACGTGCCATCCGTTGCAACAAAACACCGACCAAATAGACTAAATATATAGACATCCTAAAGTATGGTTAGCATAGTATTGAATGGACACTAAAAAGCAATAAAATGTCAACCCACAAAAAAATACTTTTTGTTGCCGTCGTACTGTTATCAATGTTAAAGCATTTTTGGACCGAATAGACTAAATATATAAAGAAATCCTAAAATATGGCAGTATGGTTAGCATAGTATTTAATGGACACTAAAAAGCAATAACATGTCATACTTTTTGTTGCCGTTGTACTGTTATCAAATTTCAAAACATTTTTCAATATATTGTTTAGAGATTTGAGATATTGTGGTGATATGAAGAAATCCTTTTCTTTTGTCGTATCGTTGTTCTACAAACTTAACACTTCAAATGTGTTTTCGTAAAATTACAGCTGTGTGGGTCTACTACAAACCGGTAAGGATTGTAGTATCACACAGCTGTAATTTTATAGAAGTAAACTTAGTAGGTACTGATCGATCACGCACGGCACCACATGTGACTATTCCTAAATTATAATAGGGAAAACTAATATTTTAACAGCCTAGTATTTAACAAATACAATAAATATAACAGGCTGTTCAAATATTCGTTTTCCCTATTATTATTTTCTAATTTTATATTTTGTGTTAAGGACGGTTTTCCTGTAGTTTGTTGCTTTAACACTAAATGACCGACCTTAACACTAAATGTAGGATAATTATAATACAGCACGTTCGAAGGAATACCTACTAGTTACCAACCTATTCCTGCCACCAGGCAAGGGTTTAGCCCCATCTCGGCACCCATGAACTTATTTATCATGCCCACGAAACATTCCCATGTCGGCACCCTGACATTTATCATTTTTAGGTACTCTGACACTTGTGATTAAGCTGTTCATTGTACATATAACTGTTGATTTTTGTAATTAGTTTTTACATAATCGCTGTACAGATTTTGAATTATACTTTTTCATAAGAACTTTAGATTTTTCATATATTTTAAGATTTGTCAAGTTATTGCTGAGGCAGAGATAATGTAGTCTAAAATTATAGCGATTCAAGGGCTTGTCTGTGATAGTTAAATATCTTTTACTTTATCCATTAGACACTATTAATATAATTAAACTTGTTTTATTTTGAAACCGTAATTTTCGAAAACATTTTTTTTTATTTAATAAATAATAATCAAGTTGATTTATTTATTATACTGATACTGTGTTTTCATTTTTTATAATATACCTAACAATGATTTAATACAGGGTGCCGACATGGGAATGTTTCGTGGGCACGATAAATAAATTCATGGGTGCCGAGATGGGACTAAACCCCGGCAAGAACAATGTTGGGGTAATCAGAAAAAAATCATCTTTATTTCTAGATGGCAAGGCATCTTCATGTCTCAAATTTTGTAGATGACGACAGGTGCTTGGACCTATTGCTTTCATTGGGCTGTAGGCTTATTTGCTAACATTCTACTTAGGTGACGATTCAATGGACAATATTTTCTTGTCACGGTGTGTAACTCCCAGCCACCAATTAGTCGCCACACTGCACTATAGCCATGAAACGGTCCGCGTGCTTATTTCTCAACTCGGTTTCTTTACTTTCTAAGGGGCTATAAGATATTATTTAGTAATTCAAATACTTACTCTATTTTTGCGTTTCATGTTGGTCATTTTTCAATGCTTTTTTTCAAACATTATAAAACGTATCAATCATAAACACAATTAAATTGCCAAAATGTTGTTTATTGCGCCAGGGCCAGGTATTTTAGACTCTTATACATTCTAGTCTATATAGTATTTCTTGCTAGCTATATAAGAGGAATAATCTGGAAAATTATTTAGCGACCAACCTTCATAGCCTTTTCTCATGTCGCTTACAAAACTTCATATTTTCTAATTCTACCTAGACGTCATTTGTTTCTCTCCTATCCCATATTTACGCCTAGTCATGCGGTTGATATTAAACTAAATGAAGTTCGCGTGATCGCCGGCTTCATATAAAATAAGCATGCCATGGAATTATGCACCAAGATTACCATCACTTACCATCATTATAGCTGTAGTAATCAAAATAGCAAAAATTGCGTCGTCCAATGATAGCAGGTGTGGAGGCAACGACGTAACAGTACCGACCTTAGATTTCATAACATTGGTATAAAGAAGTTATAACACGTAATGACATGACAATACTGTTAATTTCGAAAATATTGAGGAAAAATCCTTATCAGGAACTCCATGAGCAATCGAACACTCAAATATTATAAAACGAATCGATTCTAAACGACACAAACAATAGTTCAGTATGTTGCGGTCATTATTTGTGGTCAAATGCCTCATTGATCCTTGAATCGTTCAATGGAGCGTCGAATGTGAGTATGTGACATTGAATGCATCGCCCAAAGACTAACAGTGATCCTTGTATTCAGATCACGAGTGCGTGGACGATAAACGATAGTGCGTGCGTCATCGATAAGTTACTAGGCGGCTAGAGCATCATGAATGGGAGGCAGAATGACAATGATAGCTCACAGCTCTCCAGAATTAGCATTGGCGTGAATGGCAGTTATTTATTAAATCGTATTTATAACTACGATAGTGATATTCGTGGTTCCTAAAGAAGATGTGTTAATATGGATCCGGTTGAAAAATCGGGAGCTTGATTTATCAGCTGCAAATTACAGAAAAAGAAAGAGAAAAAAATAGTTTGTGCCTCATTCGGGAAATACAGACGAAGAAGAAAATATGAATACTAAGCTAAGTACACTCGGTGCAATAACGGTTGACAGAAATGAATGTAAGAAAAAAACGCATGAACATTGGGATAAGAAATAAGACTAAAGACAGATTTTTTAAATTTTGGAACTAGTCTAAAAAAATACAAATAATTCATAGAACAATTTATTTTAGAAGTTAATTTGTAATTGCAACAACCTTACACACAAAGTTACTTTCTTTATTTATCTACAAAACGTGCATAAATATCAAGACACACATAATTACCACAGTAGCTACGTATCTAGCGTGAATGTAATCATGGTTTACTTTAAGTAATTACCACTTTATAACACAATTACATTGCTTCTGTGTACCGGCGGCCTTCGAAGGTTCGCCATTATTGCTGCTTTCCTGTCTTTTGAGAATGCAATTTGACACTTTGTTTTAATTGGCTTTGTTGATAATTAACTTCGTTATGTATACTGAAGGTCGATGGGGTCTTTTTAAAATAAAGCTCATTCAAACTGGCATTATCTTCGCGAACGTGTATGTGTCAAAGTCAAAGTCAAAGTCAAAGCATTTATTTCAATTAGACCATTTACAGGTACTTTTGAATTGTCAAGGTCGGTCGGTCAAAAAGATGAAGCTATTTGCACGTTCCAAAGCGTAGATCTCTATGGAGAAGAACGTACAAGAAACTCCACGGACACTCTTTTAAAAATAATATTTTGTTACAAAATTATGGTTACATCATTCATATTGAAATTATACATATATGTGAGAACGATGTAAAAGACGTGCAGGATAAAAGAGTCCGGAGTAAAAAAGAAACAATTCAAAGAAATAATTAAAATAAACCATGGCAGTCGAGAGATGACCAGTCTCAGCTGACGGCGCCCGTTCACGAACATGACGCATACGCTAGCACCATTCGGCTCAACCATTTTTAAGGGAGCCAAATGATCCAACGCATGCGCCATCATCAGCCAGACTTTTGAGTGAGCATGACATCCCCAATCGCCAGGGTACATTCAAGTCAAAGACCTACCCAAAATGATCATTATAATTTAAAGATACACAGTACTCACACATGCGCATGTGTTGCAGTCAAAACTCTTAACCAGTGATTGTCCTAAACGTCATTATGGTTAGGTTAGAACGTTAGAACGTCGGATAGGTTAGCTTAGAAGGCTAAGAGCGGATTTCACCAATGAAACCGAACGCGATCAGTACATCTAAACTGGGTTCAAGAGCTGTCAGCGTCAATATTCCATAGAAAAATAGTGACACTGACAGCTCATGAACGTGATTTATACGCTGATCGCGTTCAGTTTGGCTTGGTGAAAATGGCCCTAAGGCGGGAGCTCCGCTCCGCTTCGCTCCCGCCTTAGCCTTCTCACCTAACCTATCCGAGTCGGGCTACTCTGAGTCGGGGTGTTAACCATAATGACGTTTTTAACTCTTTAGCAAAATCACTGACTGG
Organism: Melanchra persicariae; assembly: GCA_947386135.1. Classification (NCBI taxonomy): domain Eukaryota; kingdom Metazoa; phylum Arthropoda; class Insecta; order Lepidoptera; family Noctuidae; genus Melanchra; species Melanchra persicariae. The sequence goes on along the minus strand of OX376664.1, from coordinate 7,387,352 downwards.
TTAAGAGTTCAGTCAAAAGTACTTTTGACTGGTTAAGAGTTTTGACTGCAACATATGCATGATCGCGAATTGCAGTTACTTTTTGAAACTCTGGATAACGTTTGGGGATTGAAAAGCCGTTTTGATTTCGATGTCATTAATGTTATTTTTAGTTGTAACAGTTATAATGCTCGAGGAGCAGACACAATAGTTGAACCACCATGGTCAATATACATGTGCATCATGGGACTTGGTCGGGTTAAATAAAAAGGAGAGCAACAAATGCGGCGACAGCAGCTAGCAATTGCTGCCAAAAGAAGTCCATTAAAAAAAAAGATGAAAAAGACAGTAGTTTCATTCTCATATAAAAATGGAAGATTTCTGTCATTTTCATGCACACAAAAAAGCCCTTAAAGGTGTGCTCATGGGGTCCACCCACCTTGATTAGTCACTTATTCCATGTCACGTTAAAAGACAAAAACATAGAAATTGTGTGCAAATCTTTTTGTAAAATTTACCATTATAGCTGAATTGTTAACCTTGGTATTTGTCACTTGAAGTAATTGTATTTGCTGACTCACTAAGATCAAAGATTATTCGAATAAAAATAGCTTTTGTTGGTATAAATATAAGAAAAATGTATAAAATGATAGCTTGGCAGGTGTAATATTTATGTGGGTTTTGTCTACTATTTGTACCCAGCTAAGTAGGTGCGTCGTTCTAAGTTGAATGGTTAGTTTTTCTAAATATGTGTTTTTTTTTGTATATTCTAAATGTAATAACCAGTTTAAATGATGTAAATAAGATTGAAGACAGATTATTTATTAAGTTCTTGACGTAGATAAATCTTGTTTTTCTATGCTACGATCAAAGACGCTCTCTTACTGACGTCATAGTTTTTGTTTGTTATAATATCTTCCTTATAAGTAGGTGAATAATTGTTATCCTCACATTTTGTATTTCTATATTAATCTCATCATCAATCAAGAATCAAGACTGACTTATGTATTCATAGTGAAAACTTAAAAAAAAAACACGAAAAATAAACACCACGTTTATCGTTTAAAGTACATTCAATGCAATAATAAAATGACCTGTGAGTGCGCATATAACAAAATACGATAGTTATATTGGCATAGAAACAACACAATCATGGATACTTTCTCTCAATAAAAATCACACTAGCGGAGAGAAAAAATAATTGCTTACACAAACGGTTTCTAAAATAACAAGATAGTTCTTTCCTTTCTTGGTCGTGCTTACTTCCTATTTTGTAAGTCTTCAATAAATTCTTTAAGACGAAATTGACTCTTGACTCTCGACGAGAGATCGCTTTTGTAGTCCCTTTAAACTCTATCGCAGTTAAGAGCGTTTACGCGGGCGTACGGCATTTCATACAAACTGTCAAGTCCTTATTTTCCGAAATGAATAAACCGATTTTAATGAAACTTGCTATGCATACGCCATCCAACCAGGCCTAAAAGTTAGTTACGAACAATTTCGAAAAAGAGTTTAGAGGGAATTTTAAGTTTTCTACAGAAAGTGAAAAATCACTCTATCTTTCCTCCTGAAGTCTTTTTCGAAAATGTTCTCAACTAACTTTTAGACCTGGTTGGATGGCGTATGCATACTAAGTTTCGATAACATCGGTTCATTTATTTCGAAAAATAAGGACTTCAAAGTTTGTATCAAAAGCCGTACGGCGTAAACGCTCTAAGTCATCTTTGGTCTTCCAATTTATTTTATACGTAGGTTACTAATCCCTACTAATATTATGAATGCGAAAGTAAATATGTCTGTCTGTTACGCGTTTACGCTAAAACGGCTGAACGGTTCGTCATGAAATTTGGCAGATATATGGTCTGGGATATGGAGACGGACTAAGGCTACTTTCTTACGCGATAACCGACCTCCACGCGGGCGGAAACGCGGGAAAACGCTAGACGTTTATAAAACTAAAACCTAATAAAGAGCTTTAAAAGGTCGATGTGCTAGCTATGGTCGACACCAGATAAATTTGCAATACCGGTCATTGACCCACCTACATTTATTGACATACTTAATTCCGAAAACAGAAATAATGACAACTGTCAACGGTAGCGTGGCGAAGGCGATTGGCAATACGTCAAAAATGTATGGGATTGACAGATGCTATCGAAATGACACGTGATCAAATTCCTACATTTTGGCATTTCGACAGTCGCATTCGCTAATCGAATAGCACATTGTCTAGGGCCTCTTGTCTAGACTTCTGTTATTCATTTACGTTAATACATCAGAGAAAAGATGTGGTGAAGCGCTATTTTTCCAAATTCAAACCTGCTGTCCGGAAAGAGTTATTAGGAAATTTTAAAAAAATGCTAGTCTAGCACCTCTTTAACATTTAGTAAAAGTAGCTTCACCCTACATGAGGAAACCTTGACAATAATTGTATCAAATCTGGCCAAGAGTGAGTTGAACTCATTGATAATATTAAAGGCGACCTTCACACCGCACCGGTCCTCAGAGTATGCCGTGGTTGGTTTGTGCAATGCTTGCATTCACCGGCCGCCTGGCTGCGCTTGCGACACCGCCGATGTGTGAGGGAGAACACCAACATCTACTCCCATCATGTTTTAGGCACATGGCTAAATTATCTTAGCTAAAATTTCAGCTATGATATGACCAAGCGTTTCTAAAATCTTTTAGGAGCTAACTTTAATCTGGCTATCTGGTGTTTGGAAATTTGAAAGTTTCCACCAATTACGTCAACGTACACATCGACATCGTGTGGGTTCTAAGCAGATTCTTTATTCAAAATTTTCTATAGAGAATTTGAATTTAGAATCTAATAACAGTATTTTAACTAATGCGGGCCATACACGTTCAAATAATTTTGATCAAACAGGCTGGTTCAAACAATTTTATCAAATTGGCATGAATGTCTGTGGGAAAATTTGATCAAAAATTAGTTGTTAAATGGCAAAAGTAATGTGAAATTTCGTATTTCTATTTGATCAAACAGTTTGAATCAGCCTGTTTGATCAAATTACTTAAACGTGTATGGCCCGCATAAGTAGTGGTTTAAAACTGTTGCCGGTTGTTTTTGCCCAATATTTCACAATCTTCCTGTCTTAGTCCTATGTTACTTGGGGTTGGTGTAACTCGTTTTCTTTTCCATTCTGCCTTGCCTAGCGTCATGCTATAATTCACTGCCTTTTCTATCAAGTCACGCCTCACGTGAACATCATGGTTGACTTGTACACATCTGAAAAGAAAAGAGAGAAAGAAAAAAAAGGAGTACAGGGTTCACAGCGTACCGGCGTGATGTTAGGTTATGAACTGGTGTAAACAATAAAAAGACATGCGATTTCAGCAATCCCGACAGGTTTGCTATCATTTATTGAAGCGTTCCGTTACCTATCTCTGAAGTTCTTCATCAGATCTTCACCAAATTGAAATGGGACCAGTCCGGAAAGATACTCTTCCAAAAAAAAAAGAAAAATCAAATTCGGTTGACAATTGGCGAAAATATCGCTGAACAAACATACAAAAAAAACAGGTGAATTGAGAACCTAGTCCTTTTTTGGAAGTCGGTTAAAAATCGGTTTACAATTGGCGAAAATACTGCTGAACAAACATACGAAAAAAACAGTCGAATTGAGAACCTCCTGGATATTTTTTTTGAAGTCGGTTAAAAATACTACACGGTGGTAGTGTGGTGTATTAAAGCTATAGCGATAAAATATTATACAGAACACGAAGACTATCAAAGGTGCTATCCACCATTACGAGGGAATGGTTATAAAATATGTATAATTATGTAATATTAAATCAATTCTAGATTGTTTTGAATTTTACGAATATTGATGTTTCTATCCTTGATCAGGCAAAATATTAATAGCTGCATCTAAATCATGAATCTAAATTATTGCTAACTATGTATTTATAATTATTATATATACAGTTAGCATAATTAACTAATATTGATGGGTTTAGGAAGAGACTCCAATTATTTTATGGTATTAATAATAGAGGACTTTTCAAGAAACATTAAGATTTCGTATTAGGTAATCGCGAAGGTTAAATTGTAGATATTTAATTTAATAAATCATTTTTATAGCGATATTGTGCAAATAACGTCGTCATAAACCCACGTCGTAAGACACTTATGTAGGTATCCACTTATGTAGGTACAATGATTGTACATAGCAATCAATAATATACATGATTTTCAGTTGTATGTCTATTCAAACATTTTCAATTTTTTTTTGTAGAATGATGAAAAAAGTTAATAACATGGGATATCCATTAATAATATATTTTATTAATCGTGGTTTTATTTAGTCAAGTAGTGTGGACATAGATTTTAGTCACCAAATGAGTCACTGAAATTTCAATAGACAGGCAGTCACGTACACATTTTTCAAAGTTTTTCTTTAAATTAGTGGTAATTCAAGGTAATCTCTTGTACTCCTTGCAAATATTCTGATCGATTTTAATGCGCATTTTTCGGGGGTTCCTATACACATACAGTCAATATTTTGATTGTGCCCATGCACTTTAGTTTGCTGAGCAGTGCTCAAAACGATTTCCTAACATTTTGAGTTAGTTGAGATAATATTGAGTTTAATAATAATATGATTTTCAATGTCAAATAGATTTACATAATATTGATTGGTTTCCAAAATTGAAATAAATTATAGTTTTGGTAATTTAAGTTGTGTTCTTTTTGTTGAAGATTCATCAATATCTCGAAGGTTCAATGCAATGTCTGAGGCAGTATCAGAAGAATGCCTTATTTTTAGAAATGTAAAGAGCTATGAGGCAAAGCCCACCTGCTTTGAACAATTTTTTCAACTTCGTTGTTACAATCTAGCAAAAGCAGTCATTAAGACAAGTAGAGCAGGGTTACATAACAGTAAACGAGTTAGTGACGATGACAAACAAATTATATAGTTAAGTTTAAAACACATTTAACAGTTAATTGCATTTCTAATTACATCGATAACTGGAGAGTCCGAAGTTTTATAAGCAGCTGTAATGAAATACTCGTACCTATTCAATGTTGGTCATCAATTCATCACAGTGTTTTGTGTTAAATAATATTTCAGCATAGGTATTCATAAACTTGTGTGCAGTCCCTATTACAGTTTCATGGCGACACAAAACGTCAATTACAAAATAGATTGTGTGTAGATTAGTAAGCATATATAAAGTATGCTATAAATATCATATTTGTCTTGTTACAGGTACCAAAGACGAGTGAAGTGTTAAAACAATAAGTGTAAAGTGATGCTCAGTGGTTGGACATTCAATTAATCAAATTAAAACCTGAAACAAAGATGTCTGTGGAAACTCAGGAGTACATAAACGGCATGAGGCCGGGACCCCTGACGAGGGAGATCCCAGAATGTATGAGAGACAAATACACCGTCGTGCAAGCGATTATAGACGTTATAATGTTTGTCATCGTCGGCATCGGATATGTGATAAAAGCTACGTACAAGAGCATTGTTGGGAGACATAAAAAGGACCTTAAGGGTGCTATTGCTGTGGTGACGGGAGGCGGTGGTGGCTTGGGCAGCCTCATAGCCCTGAGGCTAGCCAGGCTCGGCTGCACCGTCGTTTTATGGGATATCAACAAACAAGGTCAGTTGACTAATTACCACATTATTACAACGCACGTACAGGTGATAATCACGACCTACTCGATGACACGTCTGCTTATTTTAATTGTGTAATATAAATAACGTATTTTCTCATAGTTTTATAGCTTTTCTAACTGGCCATGCAGAAAACACGTGCGCTGATATGAAAAGTTTATGTAAAACAATAGAATAGAGAACAATTTGTATCGTCAAACGCGTCAAACAGTGTGAAATCAATTGAAAAACAAAGTGATAGATTATTATAAGTTTTATTATTTCACGGCATTTACGTCGTTAGTACCTGTAAATCTATGACACGTTCGATACGAGCTGTGTGAAATGTAACACAATTGCAGAATCCGTCAACACATTATTTTATATTTCCACACGTAATTTCTTATACAGATCTTAAAGTTGTGTGCAATTGAATGCAATATCATATGTTAAGGTAGAGACATATAGGTGTCCTCGGTTGCAAACAAGCTCATTTATTATTTTACTAACTGGCCGGTTTTTAAAATGAGAAATTTGCGAAAGTTAAGAACTTGCCAAAGTCCTCTTGAAGAGTTCTTAACTTCGAATTCTCAATTCCGAAACTGGGAGTATCTAAGGAACAGTTTCTGAATTGAGTATTTGGAGTTAAGATGTCAAATCCTATCTATATGCTAGTTTGACACACTTTCAGGGTAAAGTAGAGATGTTCCAGTCGCCGGGGCCCCTGACTCTTGGCAAATGGTAGGAACTGTGGAGTATTAGTCGGTAGGAGTCCGAAAACAATCCGTTTTCCCCAGACGGAGTGTATCTGTCACCGGAAAATGAAAAACGCCGTAAGATTGTAAAATATCGCGTGAAATTGTAAACAATTTTTTCTAAAGAAGACACAAATATAAAGGAAACTATTGAATTTGTATGTGATAAAAGCAATTTTTCATAATATCACATCCAAATCTCGATAAATTATAATATAATCAAGATTTATTACAATCTTAGGGAGTCTGCAATTTTCCGCTGTTCTAATTGTTATATCTTGCATGCCATGTGTGTATACTCATGTTTTGGACAAATAAATGATCTTATCTTATCTTATCCATTAGGATTTCTCCACAAAAAAGGCCTAAGTAAAGATCGAGAAATCAACAATTTCAATTTTTTGATTCAGAAATCGAAGACTAACTTAAAACTACTGAAGAAGTGTCTAAGATATTCGAGTTTATTTGCAAAAAGTGTAGGGAATTTTAAAGTTGGTATAGCTTAAGTGATTTAAACAGTTCATAACGCTATAAGAGGCAAACGCTACAAAATACAAAGTTCAATGCAATGAAACAATTCCGTAATTTTTTGTGTCTATGTACACATGTAGATTTGCTTAAACAAATAGGTTTTTTTTTTTTTTTTTGGATGGGAAATCATCAAATGACCCCTCCCGCTCCCGCTCTACAGTAGTACAGACTTCTACTGACTAAAACCCACCCATGCTCCTCTTAGTGCCCTTTACGTTCCAGGGCCGCGGTAACTCTTTCGAACAAATCCGCAACCCTGGTAGGCACTGGCCCTAACGGGCCCCTACTACCCCCTCCCCCTTGGTGATACATGGAGAGGTTTATGGTAAAGCCCCTTCGCAAAATCACGTGTATTATTTGGTTCAAAGTATTAAAAAATATATTACTGAATATTATCTTATACTTTTATGAAAAAAATAATACACGTAATTAATATCTCACTACAGTCACTACACCCCGCCGTCCTCTTGTGATTTTTTCCCAATCCTCACCCCCTTTCGAGCCTCACGTGATTAATGAACGACTCCATGGATGCTCAACCAATCACCTAGCAATTATGTACTGCATAACTTTATTATTTTACTTGCGGCTTCCATTATTCATTTGATTCGTCTTCGGTCGTCTTCATAACCTTCAGCTTTATTTGGGGCCTTAAAATTTAATGATATTCTATCAGCGATTCAGTTAAAAATGCTAAAGGATTGAAATGCTCTAATTTATTTATTTATCCATGTAAAATTACCAAATTATGTACAAACGTGTATAAAAACAAAATAAGTCATTGGGTATCAAAAAATTCATCCACATCGCTGTCAATGACAAAAGTGCTCAGAACATAGCAGCATTGCCGCGTTGAATGGCAATGCTGATTCTTTGGCCAAAGAAAAGCCCAGCCCTCTGGTCACGTGTACAGTCGACAAGTTTTTTTTATGATGTCCCGAAAGACTCGGTGACCACTCGGACCACATGGACCTAAAGTTTCAACCCCAAACGGCTCAAATATATAACTCCCAATAAGGTTCTAATATTTGCGCCGTTTGAGATTTTCTGCACCTGCAGCAGCCGCCCCAGCGCAGCCCGCCGTGCTAAGAAGATGGGATGGCGCAAGGGTGTCGACACATGTTGCATCCCACACCAAAGACCTACCCACCTTCCAAGGCATTATTGTCATCCCATCTGGCCACTTCCCATCGTCGCGTGCCAAGCCATTAGGTTCTAGAACAGCTGGCACCCTGGCGGTGACAAGAGCCCGACGGATGATGTCATTAATGCTGGCGTGCTGCGCTAACCGACCAGCGCTCCTACTGCAGGACAGGCCATGGTGTCCGAGGCGGTCGACTGCTTCACCGCATTGACAACGATGTGGAGCTCCTCTAGGAGCACCCAGACGCAGACACGTAGCGATCTATGTACATGCACAACATTATTTACATTATAGATAGTTACATCTAAGGCGTTGTACAGCGTCAATAAAAACTTAAAAGCTAGTTTTATGAAAAAAAACAAGTTGAAGTAAAACCAAAGAAATATGAAAACACTTTAAAATGAAAATAATAAAAAGAGATGTAAACATAGATTAAAATGAAAAATAAAAATTAACTCACATTTAAATAAAAATATATATAGATTCAATCAGGTGACTAAAAATAACATCTCATCTCTCATCGTTTTATCCATCATCCGTCCAAACCGGATTCAGCTGAATACCAGTATTTTACGTGGAGTGGCTGCCGGCTAGACCTCCACAACCCATTAACTAGGTAACACGGTACCGGTATTTCTTGGTTAGATTGGTGTCAGATTTTTCTGGCTTCTAACAATCCGTAACGACTGCCAAAGATCTACAAATGACAGCCGGGACAAACGGCTTAACGTGCTTTCCGAGGCACGGAGGAGTCTCAGTATGTTAAGATGGTCACCCATCCACAGACCTACCTCGGCCAGCGTTGCTTAACCTTGAAGCGTTAAAGTTGAGGCTTCAAGAAACAAACAAATAAATATGTCGCAGCCAACTAGCTTAATCAGCCGTTTTATTTCATTGAACTGCGTCATTTAATCAGCGACAAAGTGACATGGGCAAGTCATTGAACGATATTGAACCAAATATGTCAATTTGGTCGCTGAAAAATCGGCACAGTTAAATGAAAAGGCTAGGCTACCAATTAACGGCTGATTAAGCTAGTTGGCTGCGACAGGTACACAATCGTATAAAGCCATTAGTAGGACTTATAAATGTTACGAAACGGTATCGTACGCCCCCTTTGTTTTATAACCTTAACGCCTGCCATAATAAGCTAAGAGTAAATTGGCGCCTGAAGGTCAATAGAAACTTTGTAGTTAAATTGATGACACGTTACGTTTTGTATTCCATCACTAATAGGTCATTCCTAACTCATCACAGTCATCACCAAACCGCAAAATGGTTCACTTATGTATTGTTGGACCACAAATGCAGCTTACTGTAGATAGTTATGTACGTACTTGTTGCGTACATACATGTAATTTCGCGAAGGCCTTTTTTCATGTAATGAACGTACTTCGATTTAAGTGTGGTGCACACAGTCGAGTCATTTTGGGGTATTCTTTAAGTAAATGCTTCAAGTTACCGTGAAACATCTTGTAGGTAGATATCGGTAAGTTTGTGTACTTACATCGGTTTTTGTTGAGTTAAAAAAAACGTAGATCATGTATGTCCTCGGATTTTGGAAGCTGCGGTGTCTTCCGCAATTTTATGCCAAAGTTCTGTTTCCATCGGAAAGATACGGACTTTAACGAAGTCCTCCGTGTTTGGGTCAATCGTTGGTCAAGTTTTTTGGGAGTAGCAATCTTATGTGATGTGGTCATAGTACCTAAGTAAAAAACTTTGTAGGCCTGACTAACCTAAGAGCCTAGATGAATTGACAGTCCAGCATCGATAAAGAAATTTCAAAAAGTAACATATTAACTACGTGACATTACTGACATTTTGGGGTACCTAGCAAGTGACATACATTTCATTTTTAACAATCGTGGGGAATAGAATGAAATAAAATAAAGAATAGAAAGAAGTAGAAGAAGGAAATAGAAAAGAAGCAAAATAGAATGTCACTATCTGGAGTCCCTGGCTATTAAAACATACATTCATGTGTCTAGGGTTTAATACACGGTTGACTAACTAACATCCCCACGAGATTAATCTTGTAACGCGCCTGCGCAGTCGAGGAGACGTGTTGAAGATTGTTTCTCAACTCTTGAGCGCTTTCCGCGTTCATGTTGCAATGGCGATCAAACAATACCATATCTGAAGTAAAATAATTGTACCATCATTGTACACCAAATTAGATAACGGTACGTCATGTTACGTCAGTCAATTTGGTGGAGTATGATTTGGTAATTTGAAACAAATGACAGATGTGGTTTTACGATGCAGAGGTGGGCAGTAGGTAAATTCCTAACGGGAAAATAACCAGGTAAAATACCATTTGGGAATTTTCCCGGTATTTTTCCCGGGTACATTCCCGAACAATTGGTACCTAAATATAGCAGTAATTTTAATTTTAAATGTGTGCAAATGTGTGTATGCTTCTATTTGTCGAACTTTAACTACATTAATAAAATTAAAAAAAAAAATTAAAACACGCGATGCAAAATTAATACTTTTTTTATCATTATTAATAGGCTCGCGTTTGAGCACAATCTCACCTGACGGAAAGCGATGTAGTCGACAATTAATAGCACACTAATTGCCTGTTCACTCTTGACCTAAACACGCCAAGATTGTAGTGATCAGGAAGCACAGACTCCGGCAGGGAATACCACTACTCCAGATGTGAATGGCATTCGTACGTTAGAAGCTAGAAAACTGTTGAGCTCACGTTCCACACTCTTACGGAGGATGGACGTTACTTAGATGGGTCTGTAGTTTGCTGGGCTTGACTGCCCTTCTTGGGCTTGGGTTGCACGTTGGCTTACTTCCAAGCAATCGGCACTTTCCCAGTCTCAAACGAAAGACGAAACTTAGGACAAAAAGTTGGACCTCACCGACGTTATCTGTCACTTCACTGCTGTGTATCAGCACCATTCAGCTCAACCAGTTTGAAGGGATCTGAATGATTCGATACGAGCCACCAAAAGCGCTCCTTAAATATTTAACTTATTTCAATAATAAATATAAATAATAACGCAAGTAAAGCCGCATTAATTAAACATTATAATATTACCTACGTTGTATTTGTATTCCTGAATCAGGAATTGCATTTAGATTTATCTGTTGCTACAAAATAATGGCCTTTAATGTTAAATCTACGCCACATTATAATACTGTGTGTAATACTGCACCAATTATTATGCACGACAGTGCGCGAAAATAAAATCAACTTGACATTTAATTATTTAGCGCCGAGTCATTAAAATACATACCACGGAAGGTACTAAGTGTTGGTAAACAGTGATGAATAACGTCTTGAAGATAAATAAATACTTATAATTATGTGCTCAGAGATGTACAGGAGTCGTATAAGGTCGGTACTACATGCATATACTACATGTTTGAATCATACCATGTAGTCTCCTATTAGCGTTAAGAACACAGAGCATAAATATACCCTTCGGCCAATGCCAACGGCATTGTCAAAACTTACCGTGTAAAGTATAACAGCCGTATTCATAAAAACTTTATAACCGTATTTCGGTTATAAAGTTTTTATCGTAATTCGTTAAAATACTGATAAGCAGATCTTTTATTATTTTTTTTTAAATTGAAAATTGGAATATAGAATCTCTTATTTTGTAACCGTCACTTATTTTAACTAAGTGACGGTTTAAAAGTTTTAATGAATGAGCCTGTAAATGCGTCAACGAGTGTCACCGTATGCTCATATATGGACAAGTGACTTTCTGTTGTAATTCTGACTATGGCTATGAGAACCGAAGCTTGTGCTCCGCGGAGTCCTCCCCGACTTTTGCAAACGAGCCAGCCCGCGCCGCTGAGCCTTTAGCTTTAATAACCCCTAAATAATAAAACGACCACCGACGAGGCCACCACAGGATAGTCCGGTTAAGCAGTTGATAGCCCCTGCGTGTTAACTTGCTAGTGGTCATACCGAAAAAAAAAAATAAAGCTCCGCGGTTCCGCTCCCAGTTTGTGTGGGGATGAATATTATTATGGTAGACACCAGATGAATTTGCAATTTGCATCGCCTATCTAAATTTATTGTCATATACAACGTGTAACAGAATATACGCTATATTTCATAAGGGGTCATTGTACTCATCATTATGAACAACTTTTACAATGGGACTAACCCTGAAATCGCGAAAACAAAATCAGCTATTCAGTACATTTTGTCGAGCTATCCGCTCATAAATGTATGGGGCAGTCGATTTTTTTTTCGCGATTTCATAGTAAAAGTTGTTCATAATGAAGAGTACAAGAGGTATTGCGTTTATTCTGTTACATGTTGTTTATTCTTAATTTCATAAAAAGATCTAAAGACATAAAGCTTTCCTGAATCGATATCTATCGGGAACCTTTACATTTTCTAGTAATTTAGTAACATTGTCACTGTTGCGCGCCTGCTGGCAACGTCGCGCGCTGTTGTGCAACGTGAACATGTTGGGCGTCACGCGTTGCGCGTCAAATATTGCCTGGTGGGAACGAGGCTTTTTGGCCTCTACATTTGTATTCGCCGCCACCATGGTAGGTGTTCCATGCTCTGTGGTTAAAAACTTTGCATGTGTAGTGTAGGTATGCATCTGCTTATGTTGACCTTTTGCTAATTACTGTGTTTGTAGCAGATACCTACTTCTGTACCTACCTATCTATCTAGGCCTGTGTAAGTATCATGATTACATAGATTCTTCCGGTTTGTTTCAGACTTTTAAAATTAATTAACATTAAAGCCTCTACACAAAGCGACATTATATCAGGTACAGCGATTACTTTTATCTAAAAGTAAAAAATGAAAGCGATTGACACTCGCCACCGAAATATAACGTGTTACCCACTCTACACTCTCTGTTCCGTATGGTATCGGACGTAAAAGAATAGCACCATACCCTCACTTCCCATGGGTGTCGTAAGAGGCAACTAAGGGACTAACCAGAAAATGGGCAGCAGCATTCTCTGTAGCTACATTGCTACACTGCGATCGCCAATCCGCCTGCCAAGCGTAGCGATTATGGCAAATACCCCCATTTGGGCGCCTATGTCCTACAGTGAACGTCTATCGGCTGATATGATGATGATGGTGATGACCCACTCTAGTGTCTGACCGAACTTTTGGTTTCGAATTCGGCTGCCATTCGACCGTTTTTAAAGAGTTTTTAAAGAGAAAAGTTTAGGTCAACACTTATGTAGCCAGTTTTACTGATTTTAGGTTCGTTATAAACATTGAGGGTAAGCCTTATTACCTACAGAAGAAGATCCAGTTTACAGTTTTTCTATTTCTGTCTCATTCCGGTTTTCAGCGTGCTCAAAGCGAGAGTTGCACTAAGTCATGCAATTAGGGGCATGTTTAACATTGTTAGGACTATTGTGCACGTCACACGTGGCCGGTAATGTCGTAGCTGTGTTGACTAAACAATGCCAATTTAATTTGTAAACTATGAAGTAGTGTTTATTTACATTATTTAAGGAAGTACTTATTATTTTAAATTTATTAGATAATATATACAAGCTAGTAGAAAATATGTATAAATGTACATTTGTAAACAGTTTCATTTTCCTACGGCAGTCGGTTGTATTTTATTTTGCATGCAGTTCTATTTTAAACTTCTCATCGGATTTTGATCCATGGTCTAATGTCAAGTCTATAAATAATCAAACGCGTTGTTTAGTTATAAAAAAAAGCTGTTTCTTTATAATGGGCTGAAGCCGCCCACGTCACGACCGTGGGCGCCTTCTAGGTAGATTTGTTATCCATACTAACATGAAGGTAGGTATTATAAATGCGAAAGTAACTCTGTCTGATATATTTTATATTTTAGCTTCTTCACCTCTTTAAGGCTGAATGGATTTGGCCATTTGGCACTCGTGAAGATCTTGATCATGTCCTGGATAAGGACACAGGATTCTCTTTATGCCGGGAGTGTGTTTCCATGGGTTAATTTTAGACGTTTTCGCGGGCGAAGCTGTAGGCAAAACCTAGTGTGAGTCCATAATTACAATAATTTTCTCAAACACAAGGCATAGTTTAGTAATGGTGTCGTTTTAAATAGTTTGAATGGAAGAAAAATTGGGATTTAGCAAACTAAACAAGTTTTTGAACAACCATCTTTTTTGAGTGTGTAGTGTATGGTAATTTATTAACAACATAATTTAGAATATTCTGAGATTTAAACGACACAAGGTTTAACAAATACCAGTAGTGAATAAAATAAACTAAAGTGTATTTAAAGCTTTTGTAGTTTTTTTGCACGCTACATGAGCAACAGATAGATATAGGTACTTGAATAAGTAAACAAATACACAACATGTACATATGCCTATTTCAAGTTTTTCTTGTTAAACGCGGTTTGAGGCCTAAAGTCTCATCTTGCGAGAGATAAGAACAAGCCAAAAGAACGAGTTACAGGTCAACATTCAACAAAAACGGAAAATACCCAACAAGTCTTTTTTTCCCATTATGTAATTATATGTATAAAAAGTGATTACGAATGTAGGTAGGCGATTGATTTTAATACCTTAGTGTCTGTCATTGACAGTTTTTTATCCTCCGTCATGTAACATTTTTTTTGTTAGGTATAAATGTAAATTAAGTAACGTTAAATACTGTTAGGTGGTGACCAATTTAATTTGCATGTAGAATTTAAAGGACTCATCATTTTCCTGCCATTATCCCATGTTACTTGGGGTCGGCGCAACACGTTTTTTTCTTTAATTCTGTCCTATCAGCCGTCACACTATCACTAACTCTTTTCGCTCCTCACACGCCTTTATCAATCCTCACAAAATCCATCCATCTTTTCTTTGGCCTCCCTCTCCCTCTCTATCCATCCATATTTATTTTCATAACTCTTCTAGATACATGCGTTTTATTATCCCTCCTTCTCACAGGACTATACCAGTAGAATTTAAAAGCCTAGGAACCAAAAATATTATTTCTGGTATTTTTCTGATCTCTAATTAGTATAAAATAAAGGTGATGTCTGTTTCTCCGCTTTTTTCATGTAAATCACGCAAAGGAGGATGATTTTCATTCCTGGGTACTGGCGCGGGTCGCTAGTTCCATAAAAATATGCTTGTTTCAACACACTCCTAACAAAGATTGATTGACCCAAAGGTTGACTGGTAGAGAATGCCTTGTTGCATTAAGTCCACCCATGTACCACTATTGTACATAAAGTTTAAATAAATAAATAAAGATTAAAACCCGGTTTCTGGAAAGGGAAATATCGACCCTCTCTTTAATTCCGCCAAATGACATCATAAAATAAATTACATAAATAAATCAATCGATGTGAAAAACATAAGCATCATCCATCGTAAACGGACATGTTATTATACTAGGCTCGAAATTGCAGTAAAACAAGTTTTACTTTGTTGTGTAGTCCATTGCGCAATTTCTCTAATAACGTTGTCAACACATCCGTTGAGAATGTGCAATGTATTGGCATATAGGTTTTGTGTACGTTATGTAGGTAGTTTATTGTGTGAAGGCTTGTAAATATTTGTTTATCTCGCATATATTCATAGAGAGTTGTCGAAACTGACCTAATGCTCCTCACTGTCCTAAGGCCGAGTATTGCAATGTTTGTTTGTTCGTTAGAATTCGCTATGGTAGTCGGCGATGGAAAATACCGTGTATATGTCGCAGGGATATGATGAAAACAGGGATTTGGTCAATTCCCTAAGGGATTTGATCAAATCACGGAGGATGTTAAAATAACAACACGATTTTATCATTTCCCTAAACAAATCTAGTGATTTGAACAAATCCCTAAATTGATTCAGTGAAATGATAATAAAACATGTCCAGAAATGATTTGTATTGTTTGTGGACAAGAATCTACAGGAGCACATTCATGTGACATTTGCGGAAATTCCGTGCATGCAATATGTGGCATTATGACAAGCTAAGAAGGATATGGTTCGGGAGTTCTATGCTTATTATGCCAAAAAGAAGAGAACATTAAAATGCAAAGGGAAGATGCTTCACAAAATTGAAAAAAGATCTGCTGATAAAATGAAAGAAACTTGTTCGAAGAAATTCAAGGATGTATTAGTTGGTTCCACCGTTTTGGGTGTACAAGTATGTCCCAGCTAATTTTTTAGCAGAAATAATAATATTGGTATAATAATAATATTTTGACATCCTGTATGCTTAATTTACATGCATACGCATGTTTTTAAAAATAAATTTATCTTTATCTAAGACGTTAAATTGGCGGCCTAGCCTTTTCAATGAACGGTGCCGTTTTATCAGCTAATTCTGTATTGTTTCTTCGTAATTTTACTTTTATAATAAACGGAGATGCTATGTTGCCAATTATAAGGATTGTGTTAATTGTCCTTGTGTTTATAATACAATTCGTAAGAGATGAGAAAATGCATTGGTTTACAAAATGTCTAGATTGCATGAAATATGATGATCCATAAAATGTCATGGTAAACGAACTAATTGAGGAAGGCAAATACGGACCTAAATGTTTTAATTACACTTCAATGTATCATTCGAGATAATTTGAACTCATCGTCACCAACTCAAGGAGCGATTTTCACGTGGCCATTTCTATTAATAATGTCCTAAAAACTATGCGTTGTAATTGGAATTTCAACTTTGTCTTGTATGACATAGAGTTAGTGGTTCTAAAATTTGATAATTGCTTTTGTACCGTATCAGATATTGATATCATCTATAAAATGTAAAGTTTTAATAGGTCATAAACATCTTTACAACTTAATGACCCTCACTTTACTTGGCGATTATAATAACGATCATTAATATGTTTAATGGAGCATTTACTCCGATATCTATAGTTTTCCAGTCGAGAATCGTGGTAATTTCCAGCTAATATTTAGAGTTTCATCTCTTTACTTCTAAAACGTTTGTCCTGAATTTGTGATTGACATTCAACGCACAGCCAATACTAAGCTTAGAATGCTGGTTTTTGGAATATAGGATCATTTTATAAAGTAAGCGACCGCTAAGAAGAGATTTGCCGGTCGATTCTGTCGACTTCTCACGGTGTTCACCTAGGCGGAGTGAACGACAACTGAGCTGTCACTACATCTTATTTGTATGGTTTGACAACTCACCCGTCGCGCACCCCGCCCTAGTATTCACTTCGACATGTTTACAGAATCGCACTGCTGTGGTAATTTTAATGAATTTGAAAATATCGCCAATAGGTAAACCTCTACTTTACCATTCGGGATTTTACAGTCGTGATATGTTTGTACAGAGTCGAATTACATATTGGTAATCATCTTGTGAATCAAACATGCTTTGAATATAACTATAATTCTTAACATCAAATCAAATCTTGTAGGTAAAATTGATCTAGATTAAAGTGGCTGTGAACATTTGCCCTAGATTTCCCAAATTATAAACATTATTGCAAAGAAATAAGCATAAGTATACTTATTCTTAATTAAGTAGGTACTGATTAACTTTAATGGTATAGCATTAATACTCAAAGCACTAATGTAACAACGAGCAACAATCTATGTTTACGATATAAGAAGAACCGATTGAACTATCTCTGGCAGTGAGGCAGATTTCTAACAAGCTGGCCAGTTCAACAATTCAATTTACTGACACCATAAGAATTCGCAGAATAAAAGCTCAAATCTAACTACACTACAACATCTCAAATGGGCAGAAATTAATAGCAGTTCATCAGCAAGTTCAAACTTTTATTTTCTTCTCAGAATAAGGTAAATGAAGTTTCGAATAATTATGCTGATTGTGGGTAATGCCGGCAAAAACTGAAGTTATGATTAATTGTAATAAGGAACAAAGTGAACTTTTAACTTAACCGTAACCATGATTTTGTATGTCTCGTAAACATATTATGATAATCTGCCGGAAGACATTCGCTGTGGTTCTCAATCTTCTAGATTGAAGAAAATAAATATAACCCATCGTTATTATTATAGTTTTGATAAATGATGATGTTTCAACTGAGCACATAAAATAGTTGTAAAGAATGCTTAACTGCATCTTGTTTTGATTCGAGAATTTATGTTTTATTACCATTGATCGATTTTTTGTTTATGAAGCGATTCGGTTAAATATAATATTAATAAAAAGATAATAAAGACACTGAAACACTACTAAAATATACACACATAAGAATACGAAATGTCTTCAAGCAAGGAGAACATTTTGGGCGTTTTAACACTGATTACCATTCAACTTGTTAGGCAATTAACTAATAGCTGATAGGTACTTCCAATCGATTGCCCTTATAATTAATATTTATTAACACAGTCTTCGATGCTATTAAGCAAGTCATCCATTTTAATATCTTCTAAGAACTATCGTAAATTAAAAACATTTTAATAAGTGAAGGCAGTACGGTTTATTGCTTAGTTTTAAAGTTGAGAGTGGTATATATTAACGTTGTAATAAATATTGTTTATAGATACTATAATATGAACAACCCAATAAATAATTATGTCATTAATAAAAATATATCTAGCGAAAATTCAAAAATAGAAGAATTCCATACAACAATATTTATTTTTAAATTATATTCTACTGAATGAAAATCTAATTAGGTAGTCAGATAGATTTCCAAAAAATATTGGACACAAGTATTTTTATTTTTTTCACGTAAGTATACAAAAAAACCGGCCAAGTGCGAGTCGGACTCGCACATGAAGGATTCCGTACCTTTATCTATAAAAAATGGGAGCCCTCTTAAATTTTTATTTTTTGTTATAGCGGCAACGGAAATACATCATCTGTGAAAATTTCAACTGTCTAACTATCATGGTTCATGAGATACAACCTGGTGACAGACGGACGGACGGACGGACGGACGGGCAGACAGCGGAGTCTTAGTAGTAGGGTCCCGTTTAGCCCTTTGGGTACGGAACCCCAAAAAGACGAAGATACAGTGCGTTGCTCGCGTGACGTGACTACGATAGTACAATTTTTACTAGCGACGTGACGTCATCAGCCCCCTCTCTTGAACTTTGATGCGCTTTATCTTTATCATTTTCAGCGATTTGAAATTGCAAAAAATACGTGTCCAATATTTTTTGAAAATCTAACGGACGGACTAAATAGCACTTATTTTTCTACCTAGTAGAATACCCTATTTCATTATAATAATTTAAAAAAACAGAAAATCTTAAATAACTGATCCCAAAAAAACACCTTGCAGTACACCTATACTATCTTGTTATTTTTTAGGCAATAGCAATTATCTATAGATTTTATTGCTTGCAAATAAACGAATATGAATAAATGAGCACCTAATACAAAAAGAGACAAATACAGGTTTATAATATTCTAGTTAATTTGTCAAGTAATTCATTATTGACCTTTTGTAGATACTACACAACCTTGCCAAACGCTAGACATAAAAAGCTTTAGTGCAAAATAAAAAGAACCGTTAATACGAAAGTTATCCTTTCTAAACCGATAACTTGTTTGGATTAACACGAAGTTGTAAACACATCTTTGACTGCTCAACCAATAAAATTGTAAAGTTAATCTGTTCATGGTCTGTTAGAAGTTTAGAAGTGACGTTATTCTGCGAAAATGGCTCTTAGAAGCGCGCGCAAGAGAGCAATGGAGCGGTGAGACCTTGCGTTTTATTTGTTCGTTGCTCTTGCCAACCACACTTGGACAACGAAATATACGAGCCGACTCTATACCTAGATGATAAAATTGTAAACCTTGACCGAAGCTTAGCAAGGTAACACGGTTTGTTATTTAATTTGTTAATAATAATTCGTTTTTAACTAGACTGGGGCAGTACCTGCTAATCTACAAAAAAATACAATCATAGATTACGTATTCAAACACTATCGTATTCCGCGGATCCATTAAGTCAATCAATCCCACAGGAATTGTGTTTTTCGGGCTATAAAGTTTATGAGAGACAGCAATATACCTCATATTGCTGTATCTCATAATCTTTATAGCCCGAAAAATATGCACAATTCCTGTCAAAGAATTTTCGCAAAATCGTCCAAATTTCCAGAGATTACCTCTATTCTATCTCATTATTTATTAGGTTAATATATTCTTATTATTGGTTTACAGGATTTTTTTTTTTTGTAACATTTGCGGAGGTTGGTCTGTGGATGGGTGACTATATTAACATACCGAGACTCCTCCGTGCCTCGGAAAGCACGTTAAGCCGTTGGTCCCGGCTGTCATTTGTTGATCTTTGGCAGTCGTTACGGATTGTCAGAAGACAGAAAATCTGACACCAGTCTTGCCAAGAAGTACCGTGTTACCCAGTAATGGGTTGTGGAGGTCTGGTAGGCAGCCGCTCCTCGTAAAATATTAGTATTCAGCTGAATCCGGTTTGACTGGGAGCCGACCTCAATAAAGTTGGAAAAAGGCTAGGCAGATGATGAACATTACATCACACGTGTATTCTTCGAAGACTAAAGCAGAAGTGCCTAATCCTTTGGAGCCTTTATTTTGTTTATTTACAATAAAGCTTTTTTTATCACAAACATAAGGTAAACTCAGTTTCAAATGAGTCTATTGGTAAATAATAACATTAAACATACCGTTGTTATTGTTTGTATAGTACCTAATCTCGAGGACATTTATAATGGTGCGCTAGATGAGATAAGGTGATCACGAAATGATGAAATCATTAAAATTTAATAGTTCTAACATTGTAACAACGAATGACTACGCAGCGAGTGCTAGTGCATTTTCTAGTCTCGGAAAATGTTGAGGAAAATCCTTTGTTTTTTTAATTAATTTCTTGAAGTAATCGCCATCGGACTTAATTGATTAGCAGCACAATTAAACATCAATTAGTAATTTTGGCTTGTGCTTGATTTTATAACCAATTAAACCAAATTGTTTTATGCATTATCGTAGTTTAATATCAAACCAGCCAAGTGCGAGTCGGACTCACGCACGAAGGGTTCCGTACCATTATCTATTAAAAAAACGGCAAAAAAACACGTTTGTTGTATGGGAGCCCCACTTAAATATTTATTTTATTCTGTTTTTAATATTTGTTGTTATGATAGCGGCAACAGAAATACATCATCTGTGAAAATTTTAACTGTCTAGTTATCACGGTTCATGAGATACAGCCTGGTGACAGAGAGACAGACAGATGGACAGCGAAGTCTTAGTAATAGGGTCCCGTTTTTACCCTTTGGGTACAGAACCTTAAAAATGATTGGTTAGTAATATTGGACGGTGTTTAAAAATAAACGGGCTGCTATCTAGGCTAAAGACATCTATTTATTAGGGGTTCATCTGGAACCCATTAAGGTTAAAGATTTAAATAACTGTTATAACGGCGTCTTAATGGAGTCTAAGTATACCATTCTGCCTGTGGATGCTGTTGTACAAGGGTCGATCATTCTATGACAAGGCCGTTTGCTCGGGTGCAGTTAATAACCATTTACAGATGAGGTTAACATAGATGTAATTTTTTGCTGTTTCCTGGAGTCTACATTGTCTTTGATAGGTAGATGAGTATCTATGATAATCTAACTATAAAAAAGAGTAGGTATTACTCCTTGATGTTCGTGAAAGTTAAACGAATCACTGACCAACATAGTGAGACTAATTATTACGCTTACGTTAGTGGATACGAGTTTTAACTAGTTTTGGGCGTGCATTGTAGTGTCACGTATGTTTCCTTAACACGTGTGAACCTATTACGTATTGTTCACTAAAGCATATGTTGGCAATCTTTTTGTCAACTTTATCTTGTAACGAACCTTGCTATAAAAGTGAAAACAAAACTAAATTTTCATCCTTAATACAATTGTCACCATTTACGCTGATGTCATGCTTACTGGGATATATTTATTATTCTTCTTCTTCTTCTTTTCGTGTCGATTGACTCATTTAAAATTTTGTCTGACCAGTATTGAGCAACTTGTACAGCTCTATCATTGGCTTCGTTCAAATCTCGGATGGTGCAGGTGGTTGTGCACGAGGGGCAATTAAGAAGGTGATGCATGTCCTGTGAAGGGGCTCCACACTGGCACTGCGTTTGGGATGGGTGAAGAATGCCCCATTTGGCCAGATTATTTTTACAGCGGCCAACCTGGGACCGCAGTCGGTTAAGAGATTTCCAGATTGGCCATTGCAGTTCGCGTCCAGCCATTTATTATTTAAAATCGGTCTACTTAGCTTCTAAATACGAAAAGACAATTATAAGTTTAAATCTACACACAAAAATAATTTGCCATAATTATACGTATTTATTGTAAGTATAATTATGCCAAATTATTTTTGACATTAAGAATTAAGATACCTACAATTCCTCACATTACCTCAGTCATGTTTATTTATAGCAACTTCATTGTTTTTTAAATAGATTGTAAGGTTATTGCACTACGATAAATTATAAAGTGGTTATTATTTATCGTATTTATTTACCTTCCAATCTTCACATGCCAATTCGTGAACCTTCCCCGTGTGAACACACGCAGCTAGCCTTGCTTTTACTTCAACCGTTAACCGTTAGTAGTTAGTTTACGTTTTCATCAAATCGTATAAGTATAGTACAACTATTTTTTTTTACAGTACAACTATTTTCTTAATGTCCCTTGGCATTCTTCGCATTTCCAAATACAAACGAATGCTAATTTCCATGTCCATCAATTATTAGATTTGTGTGTTATGAATTCAGAACTAAGTAGGTACTTAATTGTTGTTTTGTTTTGATTTCCGTGTGAACTATAACAATAAAGTACCTACTTAGTTCTAAATTCAAATTATAATATACGATAAAACTAATAATTGATGGAAATGGAAATTAGCATTCGTTTGTATTCGGATGCAATGATCGCCGAGTGACATTAAGAAAATAGTTGTACCATAACATAACATAACATCATACTATAACTTTATACATACCTACTCCTCTTCACGTCGGCTGAACGTTTTTCGATGACACTTGAGACACTGGAACACTACGTCCTGAAATAGGACATAAGTTACTTTTATCCCGGGAGTATGTTCATTTGGGATAACTTTTGTTTTTCACGCGGGTGAAGCCGCTGGCAAAAGCTATATAGTTACTGTATACAGTGTGTAACAGAATAAACGCAATACCTCTTAACGGGTCATTGTACTCATCATTACGAACAACTTTTATTATGGAACCAACCCCGAAATCGCGAAATAAAAATGGGATATTATAAATTGCATATCAAATAAATAATCGCCTGTCAATACATACTCATCATTTATATTCTTTTTTACATCAAATAACTTACTTCACTACAAATAAACTAAATGTTTAACAAAACTCAAACTGCAGATAATTCGAAACCATACATCAATATGACATTACTTTTTTCCTCATAATGCAATACAGTTAAATTTATTTTTGTATAAAAATACTACATACATAGCATAAATACTGACTGCACAGCAAATTTTCCATATTTCATAGCAAAATAACTAACTTTGACTCGACCTTGGGCATGTAACGGTTGTTATATCAGGAGAAACTGGATGCAACCGGGACTTTAGGGCACTCCGACTCGGATCGGTTAGGTTAGAACCCCGCCATCCCCTTTGTGGTTATTTTTTTATAAACCACACAGAAGTAGGAGCCCCGCAAAGCGGGGCTCCGTCGACCAAGCCCACCATCAACTATGCATAGAATATTTTAAGGTTTGGCTAGGTCTCTTCGATTTGGATAGGTCTATTAGACATAAGATTATTAGCTGTGCATTGATAAAAAGCTTTTGCTTTACGAAAAATCGCTGTACGCTGCGAAAATAAATTGTAGTGTGTTTAGTGATATTTTGAGTTCAATATTTTGCTGTGCAATCAGTAATTTTGATGGGAATTCGGAATCTTATTGCATAGAAAAAGGATATTTTTTGATTTGCGTTTAAATACTACCCAATAAAAATCAGCTGTTCAGTACATTTTGTCGAGTTATAAATGTATGGAGTCATCATCATCATCATCATATCAGCCGAAAGACGTCCACTGCTGGACATAGGCCTCCCCCAAGTGTCGCCACAACAACCGGTCCTGTGCGTCTCGCATCCATCGGTTACCCGCGACCCTCACCAGATCATCGGTCCACCTTGTGGGAGGCCTTCCAACGCTGCGTCTTCCGGTACGCGGTCGCCACTCCAAAACTTTTCGGCCCCATCGACCATCTGTTCTGCGAGCAATGTGCCCTGCCCACTGCCACTTCAATTTGGCGATCCTTCGGGCTATGTCGGTAACCTTGGTTCTCTTGCGGATATCATCATTCCTGATTCGATC
Source organism: Melanchra persicariae (assembly GCA_947386135.1). Classification (NCBI taxonomy): domain Eukaryota; kingdom Metazoa; phylum Arthropoda; class Insecta; order Lepidoptera; family Noctuidae; genus Melanchra; species Melanchra persicariae. The sequence continues at coordinate 7,363,079 of OX376664.1, read as the reverse complement.
ACGCAAGGAAACTCCGAGCATTGCCCTCTCCATTGCCCTTTGGGTGACTTTAAGCCTTCTGATGAGGCCCATTGTGAGCGACCACGTTTCGAGTCCATAGGTCATCACTGGCAACACGCACTGGTCATAGACTTTCGTCTTGAGACACTGTGGTATGTGAGACGAGAAGATACCGCGCAACTTCCCGAACGCCGCCCATCCGAGTCGGATTCGACGGTTGACTTCCTTCTCGAAGTTAGCCCTACCTAGCTGGATCGTTTGTCCCAGGTAGACGTACTCATCAACAACTTCGAGTGCAGAGCCTCCAATCTTGATAGGAGTGGGTGCTACATGGGTATTTACCATGACCTTGGTTTTGTCCATGTTCATTTTAAGACCCACTCTTTCGGAAGCTCTACTGAGGTCATCGAGCATTGTACTGAGGTCCTCCGTGGTCTCAGCCATGACGACTATATCGTCGGCAAATCGAAGATGAGTGATGTACTCGCCATTGACATTAATGCCTAGCCTTTTCCAGTCCAAAACCTTGAAGACGTCCTCCATTGCGGCCGTGAACAGTTTCGGAGAAATTACGTCTCCCTGCCTCACACCCCGCTGCAGGAGGATAGGTTCTGATGTCTGATCCTGAAGTCGGACTGACATGGTGGCGTTTTCATACAAACACTTCAGCACCTCGATGTACCGATAGTCGATCTGGCACCGTTGGAGAGACTGGATGTATGGAGTAGTCGATTTTTTTTTAGCAATTTTAGTGTTGGTCCCATACTAAAAGTTGTTCATAATCATGAGTACCCGTTAAGAGGAATTGCGTTTATTCTGTTACACGCTGTATACAGCAACTAGCTTCTGCCAGCGGCTTCGCCCGCGTGAAAAACAAAAATTATCCCAAATGAACATACTCCCGGGATAAAAGTATCCTATATCCTATAACAATGGTTTTGTATGACAATAAATCCCAAATCCAAATTCAATAGTTTCCAATATATCCGTGTCTTATTAAGAAAAAGTAGTTTACAATTTCAATCGATATTTTACAATCATACGGCGTCGTTTATAATTTTACTGTGATATACATGTGAGTTGACCTGAGGGAATGTTATGGCTCTAGAATAAACTTCCAAACATTGAAATGACATTAGTATTACTAGTAGACTTTCTGAAGATTCGATTTGATGGTTTTTCGATGAATGATGTGTCGAGCTAATGTATGTCAATCTAAATAATTGTGTCGACTAGTACCTATCGATGCATGAAATATCGCTCTCAACTATTCCTTGCAGTTAGAATTAATACTATACTTAGTATAAAAACTATGGAACAATCTAACATTCGATCTCGAGTGTGATTGGCTCTTATTATTTCAATCATAACAGTTAATTTATGTTGGCCAGTTCTTCTAGCAAATCATCTCATCGTCTTAAAATCAAGTGGCGTTTGAGTATTAGGCAAAGATATTCACATTGACCGTATGAAGGCTCGTTGTGCAAGCAAAAGGCACGCTAGTGACATGACACGGGTGTTAACTCTCAGGCTGTCACGCCATTGTCCCGCCCGTGATATGCATAACGTGTTACGTGTTTGCTTTGTCATGTAAGTGTAACAAGTTACAAGTGCGTTACAAGTATGTTCAAGAAGTTATTATATTATTTATGCGAAAGAAAGAAGGATTGCTACATTTCACGTTAAAAATGTTTGCCAGTTTAAAAAGAATTTTTAAAAGACAAAAAATATCGCCTTATTAAAGACTTCAACGCGTGAAATTGCATGATTAACTTTTTAATATTTTATGGTAGAAGGTGTGTGAAAAACTAACTCTGGATGCATTTTTGGAGTAGATATAGGTATTTTGCACACACTGGTTTAATACGTTAAGTGGCGTGCAATAGTGGAGACTTATATTCACACAGGATAGTAGAAGGTTGCTATATTTTAAAGAAGAGAGTGAGAAAATAAAGAAGGTTTTCGTAAATTAATTAGGTACCCCATCGAAACACGGATTAAAACGAAGACGGAAATTGCTTCTCAGCCTCATAAAGAAAGTTCGATCAGTTACGTCATTGACTGCATGAGAAATCCAATTCATACTAATAATTACTTACTGCAGTCTAAACGTATCGACTTCCCATTACATCACGAAAATGAATTAACATTTGTTCGTACTTGCTTTGTTAAACATAGAATTCATTCATTCATTCATTCATTTTTTTTTTTCATTTCCTTTTTGTTTTACTTTTGGTGTACAATAAAGTGTATAATAAATAAATAATAAATAAATAATTTTGTACTTCTGTGAAATTATTAGAGCGTTTTAATTTAATGAGTTCTGCTACTAATTTAATTAATGTTAACCTTAATAAAACTATTAACTATTTAGCTCTTCAACTTAGCTGAATTTACTTAAATATACTGGGTTTGTTTTGTCAAGACAAGAGCAACTCTTTCTAGAAATGCAGGAAAAGTTTCTGAAAGAAAACTGGGAAGTTTTCAGTAATTTAAGATTGTAGTATTCAGCATCCCAAATAGCAATCGAATCTAATTTTATAACTATACAGGGTTATATCTAATGACCAACTATTTTTTTCCAGGCAGATATCAGCATCAAAAATACTGTAAAAAATCAACCATTCCTTACATTTTCCGAGTTTTGCGAGCAAAATGTATTGAAGGCTGGTTCTTTATTAGTATGTTTGTTCATATCTCCCCAGGTAAAAAGCCTTCTCCTCCATTTCTCACTCATTTCTGTTTTCTGCGTCTTTTTGATATGAATCGAGCTCGTCCTACCAATTCAGCCACGGTCTGACGCTATCTGTATTCCTTTAAATCCTTTTATTTTTATGGATTTGAAGTCATCAAATGACTTCTTCCGCTCGGGGTGGAGCGAAAGGGAGTGTCAGACTCTTACTGACTAAAACCCATCCGTGTTCCTCCTTATGCCATTTGCGTTCCAGGGCCGCGGTGACTCTTTCGAATAAATTACGCAACTTCGTTTAACCCGTACTTACAAACTAGAACAATATCTAACAGTAGAATTAAAACTTTGTAGTAAGTACCCGAGCTAAATAACAAGAGAAATGACAACAATTATGCGAACACTTATGTAATTGCTCACATCAACACCTACTGCTATTAAAAAAATAGAATACTTTTTATTATGTACCTACACCATACTATTTACAGAAAAGATAGTTATAGAAAACATTAGATACATATTGTGACACAAAGGGCGGCCTTATCGCTAATAGCGATCAACTAACCAAGACCGCAATAAGTATTCCTACATTGTTTTGTTGTCTGTGAACAGTTTTCAGTTTAACGATGTTATTCATTCATTACCTTTGATCGGTAACTTGAAGACAATGTTTGAAAATAATTGAGTAATTGTGGATTAATCATGGAGCTTGTTTACTTAGAGACACTGCGATACTAGCACAGTACAGTTATTATTTATGTTAACAACTTCTTCAAGAACGCTCATTTCACCAACGCCGTGGAATAAAAATTATTCTGGCTAAATAGGTTTTAGCGTAGCAATAAAAAACGTCACTGAGCCACCTGCGTTTTTTTTACACCAGACAAAGCCGTCCTGATTAGGCAATGCTTTAAAAAAAAAAAAACGTTTTATTTCGGACAACTAAAAGATCCATAAATTGTTAGTAACAGGTTTTCACTTAAACGCTATTGTTAGTATCTTAACTAAAGACGAATTATTAATGAGAGGACCACCCATCAACTAGAACAAAGAAGTAGGTACTAAGGTATAAGTCTTCTCACAAATTGCCTTACTATGGCAGAGGAAGTATCGGCCGCCACTGCCTTCAGGATGCTATTGTGACTGCCCCTTATTCTGCTCAGAATTTTTTTTACTTATATTTCAAAAAGTCAATGACCACTATTACAATGATAAAACAAAAGAACTACTTACCTATACATTATGTATTTCTATAAAAATCCACCGAGGAATAAAATAATCTTGCAAGAATAACAAATAAAAAATTCATTTAAGTTAACGCCAAACAAAACCATGGTTTATGTACAAAGAAATTTCCCTGATGTCTATATGCCTAAGAAAATACATTTTCACATTCCGTTGTTAGTGTCACGAATAATATGCGAACCTTTCTCTCCAAATATAGTCGTTTTGTCAAGTCTAAACTCCTCACTCAGCTCTGACTCTCATTGACCATGTCCTAAATCTATAGCAGCCCATGACACACCAAAATTTTACAATATATGTAGTTTATTTTTCGGGTTCCTACGCAATCCTAATTAAACTTTGTTAATGACCGGTATTACCACTTAAAATGAAACAACTATACACTATTTACACCTGAAAGTGTGCCTGTTTTTAGTTAGTGCTCGTTAAGGCTAAATAACTATTAATGTGAATAGATTCCAGGAGTGATGAATGTACAGTAGCGTTTAAATCATGTCCTAAAGCTCGTAAAAGTGAGAGGTTCAATGAATTCGATTGCACGAGCAACCTTTAAAAACACGTTAATGTTAATGAACCATCAATTTCTCTCGGAAAAGTTGAAACGATTTATCATCATCACCATCCATAGCCCGAGTTCGCCCACTTCTAGGTTTCACTATAGGCCTCTCTTTTCTTGCACAACTCCTCAAGCCCCATCTCCACTTTCTCCATACAAATCCCCGTGTTCCTGCGCCAGTCTTATCCAGAATCTTCCCACGATGATAACAGTGTCGTCGGTTTGTGTCGCTGCCGGACGCTGGACAACGCTTCTTCAATTCCTTGGTTGTACAACTATCATGCCTTACTACACATTTCATCTCCACGAAATCACTAACTAGAATAAAGTCGTAACAAACTTTTGGTACCTTCAATCCATGTATCACTCTGTTACACCGGTAATATAATATATTAATCCGAACGCATACAACCCTAATATCTTAAAAGTTAGTGTGAACAGGCTTCTTCTGGGTAAGTTCGCTCCATCATCGACTTTGTCTCTGTCATCTCTGACCTAGGTACGAGAGTCAAGAGCAAGTTTACACAACTCCAATAAAAAAAAAAATGTTATCTTCACGATCAAAGCTGATTCTTAATAAAGAAGAGATGAATGCCTGTTCAGTCATAAAGAGCGCATCGGGCGCCCTTTACGCTTTTATGAAATCACTGTGTAAAGATGTCGTTAAAAACGATAATAATTGTCTTGCCAACCAGCTGTTTCATAAGTTCAAATTAAAGAAAAACATATCTTCTTCTCATACCCCTTAGCTTAATTAAGTTGCTGTTACCAAATATGTACTTGTTTACCTCAAAACAAAGGATTGTGTCAGGGACATCGTAAGTATTGCCATTCTTTGATAAAGTGGACTCATTTTGGATATACGTGGCAATACTCGGATAATCTGTATTGTTATTGGATTAATATAATTATAATTTTAATCAGTTACATTATGATAAAAGATATATATTGATTAATATGAATTTAATTAAATATATATTTAATTTAATTCAAAACCCGTGAGTGCCAGTTTAGCTAGATAGCTACTATGCACTTTAAGCTCAAATACTAGGTATTATAAACTGAAGTCAACATGTTTTCAACATGTTGTAACTTAGCTTCGTTATGTGATCTCGTGAAAAGTCCATAGAAGGAAAATTCTAATTCATTGTGAAATCTGCAAAGTCTGATAGAACTATGCAGATGACTTTCAAATAAAAGCCGTTCTTATTCCTCTTATGAATGAATTGACCCAGTTTCAGACTACATAGGCCAACAACCTAGTACTGTGTACCTAGTAAGTAGACTGTTGTATTCATTTCATATTACATCAAAGAAGGGGGAGGAGGGGGAGTTGTACCGTCGAACGTTTTTGTACCCTTATTATTTTACCGAACTAAGGACCGAATTTCTCAATGAGTTTTGCCCTAATAACTTATAATTTGAATTTGTTATTTACCTTATCAGGCGAGAGAATCAGTGGTGATGCCATCTCTGAGTCAGATTTTTAGAAAGACATATCTTAAACCATAACAATAAAAACGTAAAACTCAAAAAAAAAACATGTTCATAAAATGACAACCGATTTGAAAACCTCGTCCTTTTTTTGAAGTCGGTTAAAAAATATGACAACTTTAGCATGGCCACTCCTAAAGAGCAATAAATATGTCGAGTGTATTATGAAAGTACTGTCACAGTGTTTAGTCAATAGCCTGTATTTGCATATACATTGTCAACGGACGAAAAGCACAAGTAAATAAATTGTTGTATCTGCAACAAATTGCAGACATGTTTTACAAGATGTTCTTATAACTAAAAAGTGTAATTTAAATTGTGAAGTCGTGATAAACAATTGTCTACGGAACCCTAATTTGTGACCAAGATAGCCATTTTGAAAGTTCTCAAAAATAATTATTGCTTTTTCTTTGTTTCAAGATCTTATAAAACACTAACTTAACTGGTACCTACAGTTACCTGAATCAAGATTTTTGGGATCAATTAATAGCCCATAACTTTTGTATTTAATTAAGGTAATGTTTTTTTTAAACAACAAAGCCTTTAGCCGTCCAGTAGAGCTTATTAATACAAGATTTTGAAGGACAACCTCTATTTTTTTGGAAGTGCGTTTTTTTTGAGAAAACAGAAATACTTAACCGGTTTACGATCAATCTTTCCGCCGCATTATAAGGAGCATGACATCGATCATTTCTTACCAAGACATGGAAAAACAAAACGACGATAGGTCTCCTAGTAATAGTTCATAAAGCGATAGTAGTTAATTCCTAAGATATATCAAAGCCTCCATCTCTCCATTTGTAATATCATCACTATGCGCATGAGTCTATCACAGATAACACTTCGTAATTGCCATTCATTATTTACTTAGGGCTGTCAGTCATAGTACTTTCGACCTGTTTCATTTTAGCATGGCATATATCGCTTTTCATTTGGTAAAAACTTTGGGAAGCTCGGGCATGTCTGAATGTCAATAAATGTGGGTGGTAGTGGGTCACTGACCGCTATTGTCATGATAGAGCAAAAGTACTATGGTAAAAGGCTTCCCATGACTCGAAGTAGGTACCATATTTAAATGCAGTGAGTGTTTACGCCTGAGGGTATAGTGTCATGAAGTCATGGCGATCGTACAAAATTGACTGGGAAAATATCTAACTGCCATAGTGTTTCTTGTAATTGAGGTGTGCTGTGCTGTGAATGAAAGACCTCCCGCAAACAGACGCGACGTGACAAGACAATGCGATAAGTAACATAGAAATTGGTCGCAATTTCTATGAAAACGTTTTGTCCCGTCGCTGACACACTGTCGCTTCGCAGCTATTTGTGAGAGGCTTAAAATACAAAAAGGCCAAGTGCCGGACTGTCACACGACGGGTTCCGTCGCTTAAACCAAAACAAACACTTTTCTTGTTTAGATGGGAGCCCCCTTTTGATTTTTATTTTTTGTTGTTAAGTGGCAATAGAAATACACACGCTGTGAAATATCAACTGTTTACCTATTACGGTTCTTGAGATACAGTCCGCTGACAGACAGGCGGACGGACGGACGGACAGACAGCAGAGGCATAGTAATAGAGTTCCGTTTGTTACCCTTTGGGCACGGAACCCTAAAAAGAGAACTAAATTTTCTGTTCCTCGTTGCCCGAACCGGCTCAAATCTTTGTCATTTATTATTTTATATGTATCTAGATAGATACTTTATTGTAAACCACGATAAAAATACATAAAGAAAACCCAAAAACTGAGCAACAAGCAATTTGCGGTCGTATCTTCAAAGTCTGAGACTACGTCAAAATAGGTACTGCACGCATTAAAATCGGTATGATATTTTGTATTGGCAACCCTAGCTGTTCGTCATTATGTTCGAGAAAATAACGCTTCAGATTGCTTGTCTTAATGCAAGTGATTGCACTGCGGTTAGTTCGAATATTCTGTCTATAGAGAAAGAAACCTGACCCATGATACCTAGCTTACGAATATATCTGCAAATCTATACTATATTTATATATATATAGGAGGTCGTGGGTTCGATTCCCACACAGGACAAATCTTTGTGCGATGAGTACGATTATTTGTTCTGTATCTGGGTGTGTAATATCTATAATATGTATGTATTTAGAAATTTATAAGTATGTTTATCAGTTGTCTGGTTGCCATAGTACAGGCTCTGCCTAGTTTGGGATCAGATGGCGGTGTGTTGGTTGTCCCAAGATATTATTATTATTATTATATACGAGTATTATAAAATAAAGCTGAAGAGTTTGTTTGTTTGAACGCGCTAATCTCTGATACTACCCATCGGATTTGGAAAATTATTTTTAAAAATGATACCAACATTCATGGGGAAGGCTAAAGGCTATACCGGAACGGAAAAAAAACGGGAAAAGCGCGTACGAAGTCGCGGGCAAAAGCTGGTAGAAACATAATACTAGAATACGTAGTAGACACGTATTAATTTTGTAAAAATAATTAGTTGATGTCGATTTCAATTATTAGGAGGAACAAAAATGTTTTAGGCTTAGAGTTTTAAACATAATTTAGTAAAAACACGTCAGACTTTATAAAGGTCCATTTTCAGCAGCCATCAACATCATTGTAAGCGTATGCAAATTAAATGCGAAATTATTGCAATAAAATTGTTAAGGCCACTAACCGATCTTGCCCCAAACCAATTAGAATAATAGTTTCCAAATGTTTGGATTGAGCAACTCATGGGAAACCATACCACACTACCATTATTTTTATGAATGTACAACTTGCCCAACTTGGGACAACCCTGAAGAAACGGTTTCAAGAAAAACGACCGTTTTAAAATAATTTTCGTTACAACTGTAATAAAAAAACAAATGGGTGCGATATAGCTTCTCACCTTATTGAATCAAGGTTGTAAATAACTTGGTAACTACGTTATCAATGAAAAAAACAACTACAGACGTTATAAATTCCTTTATAAGTTTAATGCCTATTTATTATTCAATTACCAACAGTTACAGCACTCTTACGGTATAAATTATTGATTTAATTGACGTAGCTTTGATAACAGTTTACAATTTTTAAAAGTTTAGCGAAAACAAGTACAAAATCTTAACACCTATCTATAATAGTAGATAGTGGAGCGGCCTGCCTTCGGGGCCTTTTTACCAAACTTCGTATAATAAAAGACTATGTCAGGAATTAAAATATGTTTTTAAAATATTTGTCCTTGACCTTTAATTAAATCACAGTGTTGTAAAAACAAATCAGAAGTCGGGAAGTCGCCAAAGAATTGCCACTTGCCACCAAAAAAAATTGATTAACCTGAACTAAAAGTTCTATTTAACAACTATTGTTGGAGAGAGAATTCATTACCAACCAGGTTCACCCGCTTCGCAACCCACCTTTTTAGCCGCTGCCAGAAAAGTTTTGAATTGTTATCAGAAATCAACCTGCTAACCCCAACATTAAAACCTGAAGAAACATAATAAAAATGTAAAGTTGCATATAATTTAAACGGACAATATAACATAATTCCCACGACTAAATTAGTACCTACGTAAAGCATTAGACGCAACCAAATTATGGACCAAATTACATGAAACTGTCAAGGTGAGCCGGATTCCGGCGTTGCACAACAAACCTCGTGTTCGATCAATTGAATCAGGCGCATGTTTCAAGAGTATTCGGCCAAGAGCACTCGTTTACAGTTCGCACGCATAGCAAACTATTTGCCCTTTAAATATTGCACGAAGACTAGCTTCGCAGTTAACTGGACTTCGTTTACGAATAAATTTCGGGGCCTTAGGATTAGAGTTCCAGTTTGTAACTGTACACATGATATCAAAGTCAAAACATTTATTAGTTTATTGCCATTAAAAGGCACTATTGAACTATAAAATTAATAAAGAGGCTAGTGTCCATTCGCTATGGTAAATTCTAAGGGTTAAGAAAACACAAGAAACTATAATTACTCTTTTCAAATGATGTAAGACACCAAGAAGGCTGGCTATAAAGGGAACTTTTCGAAATCCTTACAAAATTGAGAACTCCTCCTTAAGGTTCTCTGAAAACCTTAACAAGCCAAAGTCTAGCATCCAAATATAATTCAAAGTGCCATTAATTACTGCAGACCACTCTTAACCAAGAACATTCATTAATCCTCAGGCATTATGCTCCCGAAACCGCAACCACCACGATGTAACAGCGCGACATAAGTTAGAAGTAGCATCAATGTAATTCGACAAACACGTCCGCTGAAAACTTGCGTCTGGTGTAAAATTAACCTAATGATAGTTGTTGTTCATTGAAACAATAACATCCGAGTTGAATTATCGCCGATTCTTTGGAAATGACATTTTAAAACCGTGCACTTAATTTGTGACTTCACAATAAGTTTAATATGTCAAAATTGTATTGTTGAACTACTTACCTACTTACTTACTTAGTTTATTTACATCTTTGCAACATCTAAATTGTATCAAACTGCAACCGTACGGTACGATGGCACGGCTGAAAGAACAATCTCCCGCACACAGCGCACGCTGCGCTTGCGCACACACCGCAGCTGCTTCCGCGCTTCACGGACACACACATAAGCACATACACACAGACAGACAGACAAGATTTGGTGTTGTACAGTACTTTAATCTGATTAGCCTTAATTAAGTTGGATGAACTTTTTACTGTTATATTTCAATTTCAATATAGGTAAGCGTTATATTTATAGGTAAGCGTGAACTGGAAAGTTATGCATTTTGATAAGAGTAAGATTTTCATAGTACAACTATGAAAATCTTACTCTTATGTATTTCTTTACATTTGATTACCGATTGTGCGAATGCAGCAATAAATAAAGGTATTTCTTTGCTTTTTCTATAATATGTGCAATTTTGCAACTCATTTTAATTTTCATGAAATAAAATGGAAACGCTTTCCAATGTAAGATATAGTACAAACCCCATCGACTCACGTGAAGATACCAAATTCAACTCTCTTATACCATTTTATCTCCTTCAAAACTTATGAGCATGTTATAGTTTAAAATATATATAATTGTCTGATTGGACACACTTGCATATTTTGAGCGAATTATAAAACTCGCATGAGAATGATATCATCGAAATGCATCGACCAGTTACTTTCTACTTACACTCGACGAAATTTACAAAAAATACCCACTTATAACGGAATCGCCGCGCTCCGGCTCGTTAATGGAGTTTGCCATCAACTTCATTATAGAAAGTATACTTTAGCATATACTCGGGTACAGCAGTGAGAAGATAATGAAAGATGAAAGTAAACTCAGAGACGTCAAAAGGCGCGCCTTATCTCCGTTACCGAGAAATACCGTCACATACAACGTACATTTCTTTGTCCGCGAAATGGCCTTTGTACTTTTGTGCTCAACAGTACTTTTGAAGGTCAAGAAAGTTCAAGTTCAGTAGGGATCATTGAACCTGTTCGGTCATTAGGGAGTTGAGTTCTTTGTTGATATAAATTAATGTTGTACTTTAAGATTTGACACTTCAACTTCAACAATATTTAATCTTTTATTTGAGACTAGCATTTCCCCCGACTTCGTACGCGCATAACCCGTTCTTTCTCGTTACCAAAAGAATTTCCCGTTCGCGTATTGCCTATAGCCTTCCTCGTGAATGTGGTTATCGTATACAAAAAGTTTTCCTAATCCGACTGATAGTTCCAGAGATTAGCGCGTTCAAACAAACGAACTCTTCACCTTTATTATATTAGTAGGTATTTATATAGAGATTCACTTTTGACACTTCGCAGTTAACGTTTTATTTTAGGTCATCGTCAAGTTATTTTTTTAATTATTTGTAAATGTCAATGATATTCGAAATATTATTAACTTTTATTTTTATTTCAGCCATTGGACGAACATTCTAATTGTAACCCTGTATTATAAACAAGCAATCTTGTCATTGACATTCTGAAGACATTAAAGAACTCGTTAAAAAATAGGAGCTCGATGCTAAGTAATAATAGCCGAACGGATCGAACTTCAAGGTTAAGCAACGTTTGCCGAGGCCGGTGCATGGATGGATCAAATAGATACCGCCGCAATAAGCACAAAACTGCATTATAGGATGTCACAAAAGGTATTACAGTACAACTCGACTGCACAAGCTGAAAGTTACGCTTTCGCCTGTTTAATAATGCTATTATGCATCACAGATCAACACTGGTAACGTTGCAAGCGTTAATAGTGATAAAAAGTTCAGTATTATACAGATTTTAGCAATCAATAGTACTGTAAGCTGCAATTAATAATATATATAGTTAATATAAGTAATAATATATTTCGAGATTATTTTAATAATCTCGAAATCAGAAACAGAATTCGTCATAAAATATTATAATCTATTTTCAGTAGCATTTAAATGAGTTCCACTCTGTTCCTGGTCTTGAGTTTCCGTCTTTTATTCATTTTGACGCATATTTAACGTTTTTTGGTGGTCAGCGGACAATTCCTTTCGTTTCCCACAGCGTGGAAACGACGGTCAGCTTTGGTACAATCATTCTCTATAGTTTTTACTATTTTAAAAGTCATTTTTCTGAAAAGGAAAACAATTGATAATTTAGTAAGAATTACAATGTACAACATAATACAACTAAATTAATAACTTATCAAAATACTTCCTTAAATTTCCAAGGATCCCTAAAATTTCTACAGAGAGTGGTTCACTGATTACAATATTTGCGTACATGACCCACGATTAACCTTTACATGAATCTATGGCTGAGTTGTTTCACACAAGAACTACTCGTGTCCGCTCGGTACTTGTATACGTAATAAACAGCTAATTGTCAAATTACAAGTACAAAATAAATAGATTTTTTTTTTCATTTAATATCCACTTCATTCATACTATAATTTAAAAGTAAACAATGATTTTTGATAGTGCGTGAAAATTTTCGTCTATATTTGACAGTAAACTCTCTTTCCCATTCAAATTTTACGCACAGGGAGGAAAAACCAAGGTTTTACTTACCGGAAACATTTGCCTACTTCACCACAAACATGTCAAAATGGTTCACGCAAACAACATAAATCAAAATATTGAGTAGGATAAAAATTATTCACAATTTTGCCACTTGTGAATACTCAATTCCATAGAAGCGTTAAAAAGATCCTGTTGTGTTACTTGTGCTGAAAAATAACTAACGCATACTTTAGTTATCAGATCAGTCAATGTTCAGCTCTTGGGGGACGGTAACTTTTAATAATGCTGATATAACGCAATTAGTTACAAGTACAACTATTCAGCTAATAGCTGTTTAATTTGTGCCCAAATTAGAGTTATATCAGCTGAAACAGCGCCTCTATCGCTCTTATTCAGCAGGCTTGTACAGCTTAGGATTCTATTGCGGACAGTGATTCAGCTAATATATAGCACTTCTGTGTTACTTTGAGACTCGCTCCGTGCCCCGGAAAGGACGCCATTGGTCCCCGATATCAAGATCTGTGACAGTCCTTATGGTAATCAGAAACCAGTTTGGGGACGCAGATAAAAGGTATTATATTTGTCCCCTTGATGCGTTTTATCATGAGGTTGACGATTCGGAGACGAAGTGAAAATTCAGCAGCAGCAGTAGCAGCAGTAAAGAATGTATACTGACACATGGAACATTATGGACAATATGGACTAACGTAGTCCTTGTCTCGCGGCGGTTCAAGTTAGAGAGGGACGCTAAGGGTACCTAGCGCCCCGAATAGTCTCTTGTGTGACCACTTAAGGGTGCGTTTTCCCCTTAAATATTAAAGCATGCAATATCACAAATGCACAATACGTGACGCCTTACCAGAAAATCGGACACGAAGCCAAGAAGCATGGCACAGATACTGGCTTGTGTGGCTGACCAAATAAACCAGTAACTATGCCATGCTTCTATCTGCAGCTGTTCGGGCAGCCGCTCTATGTAAAATATTGGTGCTTAGCTGCATCCGGTTAGACTGGAAAATGACCCCAATAGATTTGAGAAAAAGCTAGGCAGATTGACTCGTTACAAAAATAGTATTCTCCGAGGTAGTCAAGGTATTGATGACCCATTTTTTTTTGTTTCAGGCTTGGAAGACACGGTGAAGCTGGTGAAAGGTATCGGCGGCAAATGCTACGGATATGTGGTGGACCTAACCCAAAGAGAAGATGTCTACAGGGTCGCCAAGAAGGTTGATGAAGAAGTTGGCAGGGTACGTACAGATGACCAGACTCGCTTAAATCTACACTAATATTATAAAGAGGAAAGATTTTTTTGTTTGTTTGAAATGAATAGGCTCCGAAACTACTGGACCGATTTGAAAAATTCTTTCACCATTAGAATCCTACATTATCGGTGATGGACATAGGCTATAGAATATTTTCAAAAAAGTTAGGGATCCGTATGAAAACTTCGTTAATGTAACCCCAGTTGTGAGAAGAAATCCTTATATCGCGTACGCTGCGGAATCTATTGACAAAAGAGCAAAGTGATGTACTACAGTTTTATAGAGGTCATCAATATCTACAAAAAAGTCCGCGATACTATATGTCTAACTATTATGGATAAGTCACCATGACCGCTTTTTGTTCATATTATTCAAGCAAATCCCATGGTGAAATAAAAAATGGTGATTTTAGTATCATGATATTATTCCTTATCCATTTACATGGTTTGATAATTAATTGATTATGTCCGTGTAAATTACACTTTAAATTATTCAAATCGGACGTTTCGTTCAAAAGTTACGACGGTAATAAACATGCTCGGAGTAAGAAAAATGTCGCGGCTTGAGCGAACAGGAGAGAATCGTATCGTATCGTAATGCTTGGTCCGATGAAGTTGAAACATCACGGCATTTAAATGTTTTCGATAAAACAATAAGAATAACATATGTTTGGATTTTTCGAAAATAAACTACATACATAATAAGGAGTGAAGCAGGGGTGATTAAGATTGTAGGGGAGGACATAATTGCTTGCTTCAATTTACGTCGGAATGCTGTGAACAAACTAAAAGCGGGATTATTTAAACAGATGTAACTAACAATTTTCGCATAATCAAACCCTGACGGGTTGAACAGTTGCGCTGAACCTGGGCTCGAGACAAGTGAGATTCTGTCAATGGTGGCGTGACGTAAGCGATTGTCAATACGTCAAAAATGTATGGGATTGACAGATGCTATCGAAATGTCACGTTTCCAAAGCTAACCTTTATAAGGGGGTATTGAGGGCGTTGAAGTTTGTGGAGTACCTACTAAATCCACGCGGACGAAGTCGCGGGTGAAGTGCTAGTACTTTATACATAACTTCAGTCACCAATGTGCTATTCCACACCATAATCTATCTCTGTACCAAATTTAATCCAGATCCGTAAAGCCGTTCCGGCGTGATTGAGTAACAAACGTTCATCCCAACTTTCGCAATTATAATAATAGTAAATGTTTCAGAATTGCGTAGTCATGTTTAAGTGCTTGTTCTTTATTCTGATAATCGGGGAAAGAACATACTCGTATATTTGCAAAAAAAAATATTCATTTCAAAAAGTCTGTTGCATCGGTTATAGGTCTACAATAAATGGCATCAACTGCATCAGACAGCAAGTGCATTGTTTGAATCTTTGAAGTCTTTATTTTTAAAAAAGTATTTTTATGATATTGTTTCTTTACTGTACATAAGTAAAAGAACATCACCCTTAAATGTAACGTATGATTTTGTACAATGTTTCCCCCAAAAACCTGTGAAAAATTGGTTTCCATTACAAATAACCCTGATTATATTTAAACTAGCACTTCGCCCGCGACTTCGTCCGCGTGGGGATAGTAGGTACTCCACAAACTGCAACGCCCCTATACATATCCCCTTATAAAGGTTAGTTTTGGAAAATTAAGCACAACGATTCTCATTATTGGTTCAGCGCAACTGTTCACCCCGTTCAGCCCGTCAGGGGTAGATTATGCAAAAATTGTTAGGTACATGATCTGTTTCAATTATCCCACTTTTAGTTTGTTCATAGAATTCCGACGTAAATTGAAGCAAGCTATAATTTCCTCCCCTAAAAACTTATTCACCCCTGCTTCACCCCTTATTATGTATGTACCTAGTTGTTTTTCGAAAAATCCAAAACATTTGTTTTTCTTATTATTTTATCGAAAACATTTAAACGCCGTGGTGTTTCAACTTCATCGGACCAAGCATTGATACGATTCTCCCCAGTTCGCTCAAGCCGCGACATTTTTCTTACTCCGAGCATGTTTATTACCGTCGTAACTTTTGAACGAAAGGTCCGATTTGAATGATTTAAAGTGTAATTTACACGGACATAATCAACTTTAATTATCAAACCATTTAAATGGATAAGGATTAATATCATGGTACTATAATCACCATTTTTTATTTCACCATGGGATTTGCTTAACTAATATTAACAAAAAGCGGTCATGGTGACTTATCCATAATAGTTAGACATATGGTATCGCGGACTTTTTTGTAGATATTAATGACCTCTATAAAACTGTAGTACATCACTTTGCTCTATTGTCAATAAATTCCGCAGCGTACGCGATATAAGGATTTTTTCTCACACCTTGGGTCACATTATCGAAGTTTTCATACGGATCCCTAACTTTTTTGAAAATATTCTATAGCCTATGACCATCACCGATAATGTAGGATTCTACTGGTGAAAGAATTTTTCAAATCGGTCCAGTAGTTTCGGAGCCTATTCATTTCAAACAAACAAACAAACAAATCTTTCCTCTTTATAATATTAGTGTAGATTAGTGTAGATAAATAATTAGGTAGGTACCTACCTACCTAATTATTAAAAAAAATAATTAAAAAATGCATTTAATTACTTCTAATTAATGTTTTAAAATTATTTTGTTTTAATATTTAGCAATAATAACATTGTTATAATGTAATGTATTTGGGTTCTTGTACCTACGAGCACCCAAATTTTTTGTGTCATTATTATTATAATTTTATTACTTGTTGTTGAAATAAGGGCCTTTTTAAATAATCCTTTTTGAAAGTCAATATTAACCTTTGAACTCCTGTTTTTTTTGTTTTTTTTATTGTTTACATTAATTGGCCAAAATGTATTAATTAAATAAAATTACTTAATTAAAGATTTGAAGACCATTACCTTGACAAAGTAAACTCATAAACGTAACCAAAGCTTAAAAAGGTTCTTAAACAATTACAAACAGCCAGTCGAAATATAAACTTTCAGAATAATTATCTTTTTAATTTAAAATATGTATAAATTCAATTTCATAATTACAGACATTATAACAATGTTATTATTGCTAAATTGCTTATTATAAAACAAAAACAATTTTTAAAAAATAATTAAAAGTAATTAAATGCTCTTTTAATTTTTTATTTAATAATTAAATAATTAGAATCAGGTAGTTTCTTAGTAGTTTTAACTTGAAGTAAAAACTTGAAGTTAAAACTACGAAGATACCTATTATGCATAATATGTTGAGTTCAAGCTACAAATATCAGCAGTAATATAAAAACAAATCCAACCGAATTGAGAACCTCCTCCTTTTTGAAAGTCGGTTAAATATGTTAACAACAACAAGTCTAATCTATGAGACTAGTCTATTTTTTCAATGTAAATTACCATATTCAGATACTTAGTATGCCTAGCGTATACTCGAGTGGCCAGGAGAGCTATTATAATATTCAGAAAAGGCTCTAAGATGACGGATATGTCTTATCTCGTCAGCGGCGAGTCAGGAAGTTGGGACATGGTGAAAAATGTCAACATACTTAACGCAAGTGAAGTTGCGAAGGAAAGCTAGCTTGTACTATAATTAGGACTGTGTAACTATTCATATTTGCCTAAGGAAAATTCTGCTGGTTGTCTTAGGTACAGGATTTGTTAGTGCAGTCGAATACTTACTAGGCCGTTGACCCTTGAGTCGGCTAAAGTTACTTGAAATTAAAAGTATGATTTTTTCATCACCATCAGATATATCCATCACATCTGCGCAGTTCCGCTATTTAATTTGAAAGCCATTATATTTTTTAACGCGATGATACAATTGATTTTTGAAAATTTTACCTCTAATCGATTTATTTATTCTGTACCGGACACTGAAAATTCACGATTAACGTAATATTTAAAGAAATTCATGAACGTGCCTTTTGTGTATGAAAGTAGTATTAAAGAAGAATGTTTCATATTTTAGGTGAATCTGCTGATCAACAATGCTGGAGTGGTCTCCGGGAGCTACCTCCTCGACACGCCCGACCATCTCATCCAGAGAACCTTCGATGTCAACATTTTAGCACATTTCTGGGTAAGCTGATCGTTACCTAATTTTTAAGTTAGTCTGGTGATCTGCTGGTCTATAAAAATGACCTCGCCGTGAATACAAAAGTGAAGTGAGCTTGAAGGGAATGGGCGATCTTGGGTGAAACTGAGGTGAAGTCAATCAAAACGAAGATGCTAGGAGTTTCACCTCCTTTACCTAAGGACTCATAGTAAAATCTTAGAGAATCGACCGGCTGGTTCAAGTGGTTGTCGACCTGTACTTTGGAGGATTTACCGAATGCCATCGATGTTGCAATTAACGTAGTCATCTACCGGGCCCAAACAATGAATTAACCATCGACTTGAAAAGAAGAAAAAGATGGTTGCTGGCGCAAATGCTTAGCTTTGGGTTCTGGTTCGATTCCACAGTCGGAAATACAGTTATTGGGTTTTACGTCAGAAATTCCTCAGCGACTTGAATATGGCAGTTAATGGCAGTGGACTAGCCCCCTATGACAAAAAATGTGAGAGTACTTTCTGGCCCATCTACCTCTGCCTAGCTCAGATATAAATTTGGCTATCTAAAGCTTCCTCTCTCCTATTATATTTTTAATTCTTTTACTGTGCCCGACAGGGTTCATAATGATCACATTTTTTTTTAACTTACTACTCGTACCTAAGCACACATTGCGGAATCCAAATAAAGTATTGAGTATTGAGCTATAATCGTTGACCTGGGCAAACCAACAGGAAAGATTGTTTGAGAAAAATAAGCCTTTTAAAAAGTCAAAAAGTGACCTTTTTTCCGAGGAGTTAGATCAGTTAAACTAATCAGTGACTCATGAAATTGATTAATTTTATACTCAAGTAGATTTAAGCCTTTTTGCGTCTACATTGTAGTGATTGTAGTCAAGTCTTTGTAATCTAATAATTTATGGAGTTATTATTTTAATAATGTAGGTAGTCCTTGATGTTGTCTCATTTTGCAAACAATAGGATTCAAACTTTAATTATTATATTATTATGTTTGTTTAAAACAATGTATCATGTACAATTTTGCAGAAAACTGAAATTGTCAGCTTCAGTTTAGGTAAATTTTAAATTAAATAAAATATTATTTTTCTTAGGTAAGATAAGTCAGACAACTAATTACTTCAACTTCTTTATTTATTTATATACTTACGTAGATAAAGTTGTTTTTTTTTTACTGCAAATGGCTGGTGTCACAGAATAAACGTGTCTAAGTGTACATAAATCATTGCCCAATTTTTACTATAATTTTATTTTAATTATAATCGATATAAAACTTATTAATGAACATTACAAACTTAGCTAATATGTACGTCGGAACTAACATTTCAATTGAACCGGTAACTTATAGATTACGTGAGGAAACATTAATTTTGTACAGGAAAAATAATTCACAGTTACAGCAGGCGCGAAAACGGATTTTATCATAATTTTGAATAAATTACGTCCTAATATAATAAATCTTACTATGGCAGGTCATCCAACCTTTTCATTGTTAAATCATGCTTGACGCATGTTCAACAGTGGGTAAAATTCTCGCTTATAAAAAACCGGAATATTTATTGGATTCAGACGGTTAATTTATTTGCAATAAGAATTAAAAAGGCTTTGAACTTGGTTCATGGACCTTAATGACCCTCTATGAACCCTCCATGTAACACTTTTTTTTTTCTTTTTCCACAGACGGTAAAAGCGTTCTTGCCATCTATGATCGAACACAACGATGGGCACATAGTGACCATTGCGTCCATGGCCGGCCACGTCGGAGTGGCCAAGCTGGTCGACTACTGCTCCTCCAAGGCGGCTGCCTGTGGCTTCGATGAGGCTTTGAGGCTGGAGCTGGAGACACAAGGCATCAAAGGAGTCCGGACTTCCCTCATATGCCCCTACTTCATTCGCTCTACTGGCATGTTTGAAGAAGTCAATTCTAGGTAATGTTATAGACTACTTGTTTACCTTGAAGAATAAATGGTGTGAATACAGGTAGACTTGAAGTAAAAATATTATTCTAGAAAATTTCACACGCCATGACAGAATCGGTTGAATATTTTAAAACAAAATGCCGAATGCTACAAACTTAAAACATTGTCCTCGCACATTGTTTTATGTGAGAACTTGAGGTGATGATTCGCGCGTATTTTCTTTGTGTTCAGTTTTGATGCCCACGGTTATAAATAAAATGACTGACGTCAATCTACACCACAATGCATTTCATGCAACAACGTGCCTATGCATTGAGGAAGGGATGAAAGAATAAATAAAACAAGTAGGTATAGGTAACCCGCAATTGTACATCAACCTTCAAAAGTTCAAAGGACTACAGTAAGGTCGAGTCCATTAAAATATTGAAGAATCCTTTGTTATTTTTATTATTGAGTCTGATCCGGAAACCATTTTCCTCAAGACATTTACGCAATATTTTAGTCGCTTTTAAGAATAGTCGAGAAATGAAAAGTGGTCAGTAGGAAGAGTTCATCATCATCTCAGCCGAAAGACGTCCACTGCTGGACATAGGCCTCCCCCAAGTGTCGCCACAACGACCGGTCCTGAGCGTAGGAAGAGTTATGTGCTCCGATTTAACATATCAACAGATGGCTGAGGGACAATTCTCGTATTTTTAAAAACGTTCGCATTCCTAGCAAATTCGAAAATTGTCAAAAACAGCTCTAATTTCCTTGTTCAAAAGTTTTAGACATTGATGGTGAACTGAGATTATATTGCGACTTAAATATGTACGTTTTTAAGTAAGAGAATTGACCCTTTTACTAATTAACTGTGAAGCGAATGTGCAAGTTCCTTAAACACACGGAATTTTACCTCTGTTTTATTTTCACAAAGGAACTGAACACAACTGAATTACAGGCATATAAAACATTTGAACTTTGTGTTTGAAAATTGCATTGAATTTGAGGTGTGTGTGTGTGTGTGTGTGGAATGTATGTTAGACGACATGGTCTAACCATTATCCGCCTGTTTGCTTAAGAATGTCTATCATTTTTTTTTTTATTAATTAACAAATATACTATTTCCAGATTCGTGCCCCAACTGAACTCAAACGACGTCGCCGACCGCGTGGTGCTCGCGATCCGCACGGACGAACCTTTCGCCCTCATTCCTGGATACTTCCGCGTCTTGCTGCCTTTCAAGTGGTAAGTGAACTCGCATGACTCAAAACTTATTAGCACGACATGACACAATACTCCTCTATGACATATGACACGAGCTACGTAAGAAGTCCAGTCAGGCGTTTAATTTGAGTCAGTGTAGCATGCAGATACAGGTGGCCGGTGTTACCTGGCATTTGCTCTGAAGATTATGTAATTTACAAGACGATAATTTCAACACAGACGTTTTTTTTTGGATTGGAAATCATCAAATGACTTCTTCCGCCCTGGGTGGAGCGGAAGGGAGTGTCAGACTCTGACTAAAACCCATCCGTGTACCTCCTAGTGCCCTTTGCGTTCCGCGGTGACTTTTTCGAACAAATTCCGCAACCCTGGCAGGCTCTGGCAACACAGCCATACCATATAATTACAGGACCTATTTTTCAGATGAGGTTTTCAAGTAGTTCCACTGATCCTTAATAACAAGGATGTTTCCTTCGAAAATACGATATCAACTTTCCTTCGTAGTAAAAACAGCGATGTCCATAAAACCCACATCTTGTTAGGTCGAAGACTCCGGTTACCATGTTTATTTTATCTTGCGTAGGCACAGTTTCTCAAATGACACTTAGATATCACAAAATTATTGTCACAAATTGTCACACATTCGTTTTCTAGCTGTGAATTGACAGAGTGACTTTTCAACAGCCAATTGCGCATTTCACTTGTGTATAATTGGCGAGGGGTCGACATTTTTCCTTTCAGAAACCGGGAGTTACTCTGTCATGTTAGAACATACCCTTTAACCGAAACTTAATCATTCCAGGTTGGTGCCATGGCCGTGTATATCAGAGCTGATCAGAGGCCTAGTTCCCGACGCAGTGCCCGTACCAATCCCCGCTCGTTCGACGCCGGTGGCCGCTAAAGTCGCCAACAAGCCAGCGTCTCTGGACGTCAAGCACGGCGCGAGCCCCGGGCCCATGACTGTGCTGCCGCCCGCGCGACACGACCGACAAGTGTGACGTCATAAGACGGAATTTGATGTAGCACTAGTTATGTGAGGCGAGAGGCGAGGCTCATGCTAATTTGGATACGAGAGATTATATGTTAAACAAGAAGACAGCTGCATCAATTGGAGACCCCTAAAGCAATAAAGTATTTTTTAAAAAGGTGGGTTTATTAGTGGATGAGGCTGTCGTTACTTATCTCAAAAGTTCTACAGCAGGTTGTAAAACAACCCAAATAAATACCTAGGTTTGGAAGATTTCGAAAATCTTTCTGAAGAAATTAATTTGTAAAATGTTACAAACCTGTTGTAATCGTTAGATAGTATCAAATAACAGAAAAATTGACATTTAATTAATAAAAACTTAATAAATTTGTATTTAATGTATCGTTAAAACTCCACAGTTTAGTCGAGCCTCTCGTAACTCTTTGTTAAATGATAACAGGTTAACAGTTACGGCTAGTTTGATATTAAATTACATGTACAACATACTTTAATAATATCGTACCTTGGCACTCAATGTGTTCATCATCGCATGTAATCGTACTTTACAATCGTCGTGTTGCCTTTTATATAAACTAAAATTGATGGGGCCTTAAAAATACTAGAAAATATGTATAATTGTTTGCCCAGGGGCAATAAGAACCAATTTGTATGACATTCAGGCTATTTCTACGTTGCGTTTCTTCTGTAGTAAACAAATGTGAAATCAAATGCAATACAAGAACTCGGTGATTCATACGCTGTAGAAGAAAGTACAAACGTATCTTTTATTGGTTTAACAGAAGAAAAAAATATTTTGAAGTTTTCATAGTCCTAGTATCATTGACAAACATGCTCAAGAAATAGTAGGACACCCTGTTTATTTATTCATATTTGTTTAACATCATGAGTGCATTTGTTTTCCTTCGTACTGAAGGGATACCTTTTCAAGACTTAAAGGCATTTTATATAACTGACATACATATCGGGTTGCTTATTTCAATAGCCTGCCAAAGTAAGTCATTTTGAGCAACAAAGTGTGGCTGACGCACTTGTAAATATTACTAACTTCTATTCAATAGAACTATTTGACAATCATACAAATTACCATGCATTGAATCCTTTTAATCATCCCTGGATTTTATCAAATCATGAAATCTAATTTTTAGAAGCTTAAAGATATATTATTATGCCATGCTTTTTTGAAACTTATGGCAGAGCAACAACACAATTTATCTTTCGCATAAAATAAATTCGTACATGGTTTGTACATAAAGTATTTTTGTTAAAATTCTATAAGAATAAGGGACAATTTTTCAATAGTCAGACTATTACCTGAGCAATAAAAAACCGGCCAAGTGCGAGTCGGACTCTCACACGAAGGGTCCCGTACCATAAACCGAAAAAAAAACACGTTTCTTGCATGGGAGCCTCCTTTGATTTTTAATTTAATTTAATTATTTTTTGTTGTTATATCGCCAATAGAAATACACACTCTGTGAAAGTCGTCAGCTGTCTACCTATTACGGTTCTTGAGATACAGCCCGCTGACAGACAGCCGGACGGACGGACAGCGGTGGCTTAGTAATAGGGTTCCATTGGGTACGGAACCCTAAAAATGGCGGTTTGAGAGGTGTTGTATAGAAAAAATTACAAAAAGCCATTTTTATTCCTCACATTTAAATTATCTGACTATTGAAAATTTTGCCATCAGTTGTGTACGGACACCTGTGGTACTTAGTCAAACTAAGATATTAATTAAGATATACTGGATGTGATTTTATAAATAAGATTTTTTCTACCGCTAATATTAGTAATTAAATTGTACTCTTTTGCTATAAATTGTAGTTCTTATGAAACATATTATTTGGAGATATTAATTATTAAAAATATTATGAAAAGATGAACATTATGTACTTACAAGTATACCTCTTTTAGAATAAGTTTTCTTTGTATTTATGTTTAAGTATAATTAGATAACGGAATGGGACGACAATGTAACTGCTTAAGGATATAATTATGTGTAGTTAGTTATTGTATAGTCTTCCAGCTAATAACGTTTTTACGGTGTTAGGGTGAACTGGGCCATAATCTTTCTTTTAAACAACAGTATGTAAGGCTTAGGTTAGACTACAACAGAAATTGCGGCTCAAGTATCAGATATAAATTTCTGTCTTGTGTCTGTATAAAACTCGCTGATTTGACACTAATTTTTGAGTCACAATAAATGTCACAATTAAAGATACCCGTGCTCACACATATACACTCGGTGTATTGATTGAGTGTACGGTGTATAGTGTCGTAATCTATTCTTAGCTTTATTAGACTGGCAATATTAAGTACAGACTAATTGGTATGGTAACAAACCTGAAACCGCGAAAAAAAACAGTTCTACATAATATTGCCTACGTGCATTGAAGGAACCTTCAATTCATGTAGGCAATCTTAAAGTAAGGTAGTATCTAGGTACCACTAGTACACAGGTTATTCAACTCTGTATAGTACTAGATGATATTTGAAGCATAATGGTGTATTCCCCGAGTTCACCTTTGAGAACACTGGGAGTTTGGGAGTACTGGCTGAAAAACTACTGCATGCTACACTTCAAATAGACTTATAATACGGTACAATTTACCCTAACACACATAGGCCCAGTTTCTGAAACGAAAATTATTCTATGAAATATCAACAGCCAATCGCATCACATCACTTGCGTTTAATATTTGACTCGTTGATAATTTCATCCCAGAAACTGGGTGATAATGTTACCTCCTGTACTTATTATTTTTTTACCAATATGTTGTGGTGGAAGTGATTGGTGCATTCGCTTGTTCTCATTCTAATTGCTACAAATAATTTAGAATCAAAATGAGAATATCTGTATGAACGCGTCAAAATGAATAAAACCATGAAAATGTTAACGAGTGTTTTATTTTTGGTTTAGTTATTTACAAACATTTTATAAAAAAAAACAGGTTTTTTAGACAAAACAACTTACATTTAGGATCTTACTAAAGTAGATCGTAGGAATAATAGGTATAAAATATTTTATAAAATTCATTGCACTGTTGAACAATTATTATAATTAAAAAAAAAATGTGCGTTTTTTGAAGTACTTTTAAAAGGTACATACAGAAGTAGTTAAGTTTAATTTAGAAGAGTACCTTCTGATCTTTCGTGAAATTTTAGCCCACTTGCGTTTCACCGCTCTTGGACTAACTACTTTAAATGAATAATCTAAATAATTTTCAGATTTTTGTTTTAATGACTCGCTATTGATTTTGGAGTTGATTAAAAACTTAACTTTACATTATTAAAATTACTTATTATAAGACGTAAAATGCAATGCTGCAAGACTAGCAAAAATACTTAAATATTCTCAAAAATTAAGTACAATACAAAAATATACTGTAATTTCTTAGTCTCCTCCTTATTCAGGAGACGACCCATTGTTCGGTAACAGACTTCTTTTATTATGACAAGTATATAAAATAAAACGTACTGGTACGGCAATATTTCTAGGATTGAAACAAATTATACGAATTGGCCACCCCTTAAAATATTGCCAATGAATTAAAACTAATCCAGTATAAGAGCAAAAGCCATTAAATCTTAACAACATTTAAAAATACGTGACGACGAAGGCACGAATGGCAACAACTTTAAAACTTAAACATTTACTTTCTACATTGTAATTATATTGTTTGTACTATTTATTATGTTACAGACACGCAAATATTGTAATTAATAGATTTGATATTTAAAAACTTAGCACATTTTCGTGATTTTTTCACGCTTATTAGCATTTAGTATTAATTTTCTTTTTAAACAAACTAGCTAAGGCACCTTTGAGAACGACGCATTGCTAATTAGCGAGTGTGCGATACCTACGCCGCGCCTATGCAGCTGCTACGCCTGCTACGCCGCGCCTACGCAGCTGCTATGTTTGCTACGCCGCGCCTACGCAGCTGCTATGCCTGCTACGCAGCTGCTACGTCGGGTTTACCCCAAATCAACGTGGCCTTAATACCTACGCAGCCTGCGAGAATATTTTTATTGCTCAGAATATGCGACCGAGGATCAGTTTATGTAAAATTTTATTACATATTGCATATTATGTCAATTTTATTCGTGTCCAGAAACTTGTAAGATTTGAAAAACCGAGTAAAAATATTTTTTAAATATTTAGAAACATTACAATTAAGTACTTCTACAAACAAATCAACTAATATACAAAACTAAAGCAAACAATAGTAATAAGTACAGTACAAACTAATTCAAACTGGGACTTCTTGCCACCAGAGGCGCTGTTTACTCCACTATCTAACCCTTTTGTAACGAAATAAGAGGAGCATAATATTAACGAAAAGGACATAACCTAATCATTCTTATCTCTAGGAAACGAATCAGGCAGTCTAAACTCTGAAATAGGTGAAATATATAGAGGATTCAATTCTTGCATATTCTTCCTGCTCTCTTGGGCTTCTTTGACGAATTTGGCATAGGCTCTTCTGTCGGAGAATACCTGAGCACACTTGAAGAACAAAATGACGATCAGACCAATTGCTATCACACAGCCCATGATGATCAAGCCGTTGGTCATGATTCTGGCACTGGTTGGGGTGTAACACTCCTTCGAGCTGATGGATATCTCGACGCCGGAAGATTCGGGAGAGTACGTGTATTTATACTCGCATTCTAACTCGTTTTCTTCTAGACGGAGGAAGCATGGCTGCGCGTTGTCGCTTACTGTAAAGTTAAAGATTCGGGTGTAAGTGACATGTGGTTTTTAACTGCTTTTGCATGTAGATGATCTGATCAAGGACATAACTACAGTTTGAGAAAATCACGGAACTTTATATTTGTGTTTCGCTGAGACGCAAATGTCAAAAAAGGCTTTACAGTAATCTAATTTATTACATCAGCAAGTTTCGTCAAAAGAGAACCCATTTCTGTAAAAACGGTTAGGTATAGCTAAACACAGGGTTTTCCAAAAGTGCATGGTCATATTTAAGGGTGATGTTGGGGTAGCTGAGATAGCAAAAAAAGGTAAAACGGCTAAAAAGTTCCGAATAAATGACTTTTCAAGCAGTCTGTTACACTTGGAGGCATTTAATTTAGTTCAATCAGAGATTTGATGTCACCAACTGCACCAGACTGCTTGAAAAGCCATTTCTTCGGAACAATTCAGTCGTTTCCGATTTTTTTAAAAAGTCACATTTTTTAATGTTTTCCTTAATGAATATTAGACCCAAGATCATCCTTAAATATGACGACGCACTTCTGGAACACCCTTTAAAAGAAAATGGATGTCTTAATTAGAGTCGATTCCGCTTTACCAATTAACGTAGAGTAGGAATTTTAAAGACAGCGCATCTCAATAATGACAAAATTAGTACGCTTAAAGCTTGTTCTAAACCGCAAGCCACAATCGTTCAGTTGACGACTGTCATTACTTTTCAACGCTTTTAAAAGTGCGATGCTAACCACAAATTGATGTTGTTTTTTTAAATTAACCTCTAACGGAGTCTAACGCTTTCTCTAACTAATGTCAGCTCAGTGCATTAAAACGAACAGTTAAATTATGCAAAGATTATTTTTGAGAAGAATCTTTGGCTAAATAGTTTCAATTAGTATAAAATAGAACGACAAAGCTTCCGCTGATGGTAGCTAGAACCTGGAACTGTCTATTTACGTAATAGAACTTATTGTGGAGGACGTCTTCTAGGGAAATACTATCATCAAGTTACGTCAGCAGCAGCATAGTGGTAAAGGCTATGTTTGACCCCTGAACTAACAAAGTACCTAACAATGACAAATCTATACTAATATAATAAAGCTGAAGAGTTTGTTTATTTGAACGCGCTAATCTCTGGAACTACTAGTCGGATTTGGGAAATTATTTTTGTATATGATAGCCACATTCATGAGGAAGGTTACAGATAGGCTATACGGGAACGGATAATTCCTACGGGATTCCTACGGTACAAAAGCTAGTACATTTATAAGAATTACACTATTAGGTATATCCAATTTGCGTAATTTCTTAGAAAGAGTCACCGCGGCCCTGGAACGCAAAACGGTTTTAGTCAGTAAGAGTCTGACACTCCCTTCCACTCCACCCAGAGTGCAAGAAGTCATTTGATGATTACCCATCCTTAAAAAAAAAAGGTAACTATATCAAATGGGCATCTGTCTCTGAAGACGGATGTTGGAGATCGCTATGCGGAGTATAGCGTAGTAGTGTTGAGACGGCACGACACGCACGGCATGCATGCACAGAGGATTGTCGCACGTTGTACACTACTGATAGAACATATTATTACCTATGCCATCGATATTCTCGATGACAGTGTAGTTGACGTTGCCGATGGTGCAGGTGTCGGTGCAGGTGGTGTTGAGATGGCACGACACGCACGGTTCGGCATGCATGCACAGAGGATTGTCGCACGTTGCGCATGACTCGCAGAACATGCCAGAGTACTTGGCACCGCTCGTCTCGTCTGCTACGTGGCATTCGCAGCGACCTGAAGTTAAAAAGGAAAAAACATTTGGTATTCAGAAAGTTATTGATAGAAATGATGCACCACAAAGCTGAACTTTAAATTTCGGTGTACTATATTGACGGCCGTGAGCTTTTAAGAAGTCTTTATACTTTTCATTCAAGTTTAACACACAACACATAGTCGCACACAGATGAAAACTGATTCACTAACTGCTTCAGAACAATGTGCTGATCGCAAACTAAATTTGCTTCGCCACTTTTTTTCTGGTTGAGCACTAATCAAAACGAAGAAGAAGTGAAACCACCTTCAAAAAAGTTGTGATTGAGGGCCTTATTTCAAGTTATTTTCTTTTTATTCCTCACAACGACGCCTATCTCTAGCTTACACTCACCGCAAACACAGTCCCCGTGTCCCGAGCAGACGTCAGTACCAGCAGGCGCTATACACGTGTCGTTTCTATCGGTACAGTCGCACGCAGACCCGCTCCAGCCTTCAGTACAAGCACATTGTCCACACACGCATACTCCACGGCCAACTCCACCGCATTCTAGGCTGTTCTCTCTGTAAGTATTTTTCATATATATATATATATATATATATAATATACGGTATTATTTACTGATGGTGTTGTTTGCCGACGACACCTCTTTAATTTTTAAGATAAATAGACGGACAAATAATCTTGACGTCATAAATAACGCCCTAATGCAAGTCCAAAATTGGTTTACTGCCAATAATCTAGTTCTAAATGAAAAGAAAACGAAATGCATAAGATTTGCCTTACCAAATGTCAAAGGCAGTGATTGTGACATAGTATTGAACGGGGAAAAACTTGAATTCGTCGATAAAACGGTTTTCCTGGGAATTACGCTTGACTCAAGGCTACAATGGGGTCCTCATTTAACATCTCTTGCAGGACGGCTAAGTTCAGCAGCATATGCTGTTAGGAAAATCCGCCAATTTACGGACGTTGATACCGCGAGACTGGTTTATTTTAGTTACTTTCACAGTATCATGTCTTACGGTATTTTACTATGGGGACGGGCTGCAGACATCGAGTCTATTTTTATTCTGCAGAAAAGAGCCATTAAAGCCATATACAAACTCGGACGACGCGATTCTCTAAGGGAACTGTTTAAGAATATTAACATCATGACGGTACCTTGTCAATACATTTACGAAAACATTATGTATGTTAGAAAGAATTTACACCTTTTTAGTAAAAGAGGCGACAAACATAATTATGCTACTCGAAATAGGGACCAATTAGTTCAACCAGGTTTCAGACTGGCTAAAGTATCCTCATCTTTTATGGGGTACTGTTTAAAATGTTATAATAAAATACCTCTCCATATATTAGAACTAAATGAGACAAAATTTAAATCTTGCATTAAACGCACACTATGCAGGCAAGCATATTATAAGTTAGGGGAGTATATTGAAGATAAAAATGCTTGGCTCAGTGCTGGTCCTGCTCCACAGCCACTAGGGCACACAAAGTAATCTGTTAGCATTTGGAAATATTGTTGGACCGGATGAAGATTGTAAGAATGCAATATTTTTCATTGTATAGACTCAATTTATTTAGCATTGTATAATTTCATGCATTAACGGCACATTTGTGATTGTGAGTACTATGTACCTTAAATTTAAACTATAATGATCATTTGAGTAGGTCTTTGACTTGAATGTACCCTGGCGATTGGGAATGTCATGCTCACTCAAAAGTCTGTCTGATGGTGGCGCGTGCGTTGGATCATTTGGCTCCCTTAAAAATGGTTGAGCCGAATGGTGCTAGCGTATGCGTCATGTTCGTGAACGGGCGCCGTCAGCTGAGACTGGTCATCCCTTGGCTGCCATGGTTTATTTTAATTATTTCTTTGAACTGTTGCTTTTTACTCCGGACTCTTTTATCCTGCACGTCTTTTACATTGTTCTCACATATGTATTATTTTAATATGAATGATGTAACCATAATTTTGTAACAAAATATTATTTTTTTAAAAGAGTGTCCGTGGAGTTTCTTGCACGTTCTTCTCCATAGAGATCTACGCCTTGGAACGTGCAAATAGCTTCACCTTTTTGACCGACCGACCTTGACAATTCAAAAGTGCCTGTAAATGGTTTAATTGAAATAAATGCTTTGACTTTGACTTTGACTTTGATGTAAACCCGTAAATCGCTTTTTGGACACTAGGCAAAACATTGACTTTTCTACAATTTTAATAATTAAAACACGAGTGTAATAATAGTATCACACGAGTATTTTATTATGTATAATGTATGAGTATGTCTTTACTTTAACATATTTATTTAGTTATAATAATTATAACTAAATAAATATGTATAAAAAAAGACAATCATTCAAGTACATTACAATTATTGTAATGTACTTGAATGATTGTCTTTTTTTTATTGCAAATTAAAAATTAATTTGTTAAAAATGAGCTCTTTCCTTCAGTTTGCCATTAGCGACCATTGGCGACACTCAGATGATGTAATGATACAGGGTGTGTTTTTGTTTTCAAAGTCAACCGGTTCTATTCCTGGCTGGGAATACCGATTTTTAAAAATACAATGATGCAGTTTTAGTTTTCATCAAAATCGGGCTCGAGACTCCTTTAAGTTTTTTTCGATATTCCTCATAGTTTCGAATTTGGCCATCCACGCACACTTTAAAAATCCATCCTGTATATTTAAACTTCCGAATTGATAGCCTTCTCCGGTTAAAAAAGAACCCCCCTGAGACGAGAAAATTATTAACATTTTGATGAAACTGATATTTCGCTATTGAAGTTAGACTGACCACTGCTGTCCAGTTATTCGAGTACGTAAGCTGTGTTTTTCCTAATCCGAGTTGTTACTAGGGAAAAAACAAACCAACATTTAACCATCCTTCCTTTGGTATAGGGTTGCGTAACTATATAGTAGCTTATAATAAGGAGTATCCATGTATGTAATTAAGAAACTGTGAAGGATACAGTCAAAAGCTCCAACCAAAACTATGTTAACCTCATTTATTTGCATAACTTTACTGGCAGTTACTTTGTAAAGGCACATTAACTAGACCATTAAACAGCCATCAGTAGGAACTACTGCGCCTATTCTGAATGAGACAAGTAAACACATTCCGCGTATGTCCCGAAATACTCCAAAGTGTCGATAGTCGGTAACATGAAGTGTATTTACTAAAGCTTTCAATAACTACCGATATATATCGTGTCTGGTTAATGTCGACCGTTGTAAGAAATATTGCAGTCTTTAGCAGGGACAAAAATACTGAATCAAGCCGTTTAAGTCTTTATGTAACATTGTATGCAATAAAACCGGGCACACATCCGGACTTGATACTGAGAATTTCCGATGGAAAAACTCTACGCTCAATGACTACTTGAATAACTTTTTTTTACGTTTCTGGTTTGTGAAGAAAGTTGTAAATAACATAAATAAATGATTACAATTTTCATTTTCCGCTTTTCAGAATAGCAAACTATAAGACGTGTGAGGGCTGCTGTTATGATGCCAATAACAGTGAAAACCAATTTGTACCTAAATTGCTACCTTGAAGAACAACCCTGACAGCTTTCATGATTTTTTGAGATTCCAAAATCGGTTTTGTTGATGCGAGCTGTAATTGATTGCGTATTTCGTTTTTTGAGAATGCAGTTAGCGCTATCAAATTGAGATAACATGGAAAATAACCTCAAAAGTTGAATTCTGAAAATACTTACAGACTAACATCACAGGTCTCACACTGGCAGTACCGGCCCGTAAAGCCGCGGTCACACTCGCACTGGCCACACAGACAGTCCCCGGCGCCCGAGCACGCGATGTTGCGAGTCGCGTTAGGCTCGCGACACTGCGCCATCAGTTCTGCTGACTCGTTCTCATTGCCTATCGCGCAGTCGCATGATGGACCCGACCTGGGAAGATGGTAGTATCAGTTAGATACCTAGTTCTATTATGATATGACTCATATTATTATAACGTATTGCTATTCATATTATTATCTCAGATACATTTGGTTGGACTGAAAGACCACCTCAACATCGTTGGGACTTAGCGAAGAAAAACATGATAGTGGTTCTACTACTAGACTACTAGAAAATATTTATTTAGTTAAGCACAAACTAGAAATACATTTACTATTTTAAACTGTTTTTTTGAAAAATAGGGCTGATCTCGTATTAAATTTTACAATAGCACTAATAAACACATCCATAATGTTCGTTATTGTCATGCCATGTAGGAAATAGCAAGAGTATGCCAGTTCCTCGAAACGATTGCCATCCCCACGTCAGGTATTGGTCTGACAAACATTGTAGACGAGGTTCTAATTGACCGAACACATTATTTGCGAAGTTGCCTTACCGCTGCATTATTTTGAGGTTTCTTGAACATGCAAATCGGGACACTGACGACTTTCGCAAGATATTTGCATACAAATAAATATCCGTAAGCAATAGGTGAAGGCATGTGGCTTCTTGAAGAATAGTAAAATACAGAAATAATGCAAATACTGTAGCATCAACGGTTTATCCGCTAGACCCTTGAGATAGAAGTACAGACAGACGGCAGGATGAGTGAGAACAATAGGGCTCCGTTTGGACCCATTAAAACAAAACCCTAAAAAGGACGAGATTAAGGATGCAAATAGCTTACCATCCCGTATTACACCGGCACTCTCCACACACAAAGTGCTCGTTGACGCGGCACATGGGTAACATGTCCGTGTGAACTTCACCGCTGCACGCACAACCACATTGGATGTCCACTTCCAAGGTTAAAGCATCCTGGCCAAGCTGGGACTCTGATATTTGGATTGTTTGTTTCGACTGTTGGAATAGGAATTCAGCTTAAATGTGATGATATTTCAACGAAAGCCTCACGTACGGTGGTGATTTGATCAGGGTTGTTTTAACTTTATCCATTGATGAAATATAGGAGACCAAAATTTTGCAGGGAAATCAACAAGTTCTAAACGAATAGCAGACGGTAAGCAAAGAGAGAAATAAGATCTAACAGAAGACAGCGACAATTACAATTATTTAAAATATTGAAATATATTTTTATGATTTATGCCAGGGCAAGGAAGAGCCTAATACAGCCATGTAGACGAACAAAAAGCTAATGAAAGCATTTTTCAACTTACTGATTTGAATTCAGGACACGCCTCCAGTGTAACATGAGCTTCATAACGCAGCGTCATACCATACTCCACACCAGTGCACCTTGTCTCCTCTTTCAAAGGTCCTCCCTTAACTCCACAATCCGTAAAATACCTAATCTTAACTGGTCCCAAATTAGAATCATCATGGAAGTCAACCACGCTCACAATATCTTCATAACCAGTTTTAACTAGTTTCAGAATATTGGAACTGTCACTTTCCAACTTGGCTACGTAAGTAAAGTCTTCGAGCAGTTGATTCAAGCTATCATAGTGATCCTTAACGCTTTCCGTTACGGCAAAGATTACGTTGACCTGAAAATTGATGTCACGTTAATATGTTTGATCGACAGTTTATAGGGTGTTTGATGGGGTCATAGCAATCTATTAACCCATATGTGGGGTGTGTCAAGACAAATCATTTGATCTAAGATAGAGTAGAAAAAAAAGTTGTTCTCAATTTTCCGTTTTTATTATACCACATTTGGAGTGTCCTCAAAATTAACTGACCTATATAAGTGATTGGTTGTTGACCTTTTTCATTAATCTTTAGCCTATACCTACAGGGTGACTTAAGGCATTGGCAATATTTTAGAGGATGAAAATTCATAACTCAAAATTGATCCCTAAGTGAAAATTCAGTCTGCTCATATTCATGACTACTGTCATACCCTTAAATATTGCCAACGTTTATCATAAACTGAATTTAAAATGATTAGATTACGCATTTGGTTTAACCCTGGACGTGATGCAGGTTACCTTAAACTTTTCCAAAAGTCGATACAGCTGTGCTACCGACGGATAGTCATACGTAGCGGCATCGGAATAGTACCCTTTGTCGTCTAAGTGACACTGATCATCATTCTTCTTCGTCGCGCCACCTTTAACAGATTAGGGATCGTTATCAGATGACACGTGTAATGTTAAATCTTATTTATTACGGTATTTGACTCGGTTGGTATGTTTGTCACACGAGTTTGGTAACTAGTAACTGATTATCTACTTTTCTATAACTGTTTTGTCGCATTTTTGTATGGATTAAGTTCACACATGATAGCATAGGAATAATTATGCTCATTTTCACTTTTTATCGGACTCTCAGTATTCATAACTTTAGATTTACCTATTACGTTGTTATGTGGTTTATGCGTAGCACTAAAATAAGCAGATACAAGTTTTCCTGTTTCCTTAACATCTACTTTAAGTTTACGGACACAACCTTGACTTAACAAGGACACAGAATTACCTCACAACTTGTAAAGTCTGATAGACTGTAAAGACTGTAAAGACTGGAAAGACTGTAAAGTCAGATATTACATAATACAGGTCAAAATCTACAAACTCGGCACTAAGAGCTGCCTCCACTAGGATTTCTGCTATATCATCAACAGTGCGTAAATGTAAATTGCAAGATATTTGAAATTATAGTTCTTACATAACTATCTTTGCCTCCGAATATCATGGCAACGCTGGCTTTAGGGCACCATATCTCAGAATTAGAATAATTAGTCAATAATTTAATAAATTATCAGTAATTTATTTGCTTATATTGCAGGTATACAGATATAATGGTTTTTTGTCGAGTCGCCACAAACACATATACCGGCTTCATCATGTTATAGAAAAATCCAAATGATTATGGCCTGCTTCCATAGAAAAAAATCTTTAAACCCTTTCTAAAAATATACTAGGTATAAAGTACGTCCTAACTATCCTAACTAATATTATAAACGCGAATGTGAGTTTGTATGTTACGCTTTCACGCTAAAACTACTGAACGGATTTGGATGAAATTTAGCACACGGGTAGACCATGTCCTGGAAAAGGACATAGGCTACGTTTTATCGACATACTACGCGGGCGAAGCCACGGGCGCAAGCTAGTAATAAATAATTCTAAATTATTAAAAATCGTGCTCACCAAGTTTCCCATCCCCAGCTGTATGCATGAGTCCATCTGAGAGCAGGATGACGATCTTTCTGCTGTGCTCAGCCCATCCAATCTTGTCGCCGCACGTTATCACCTGCACCAGGGCGTCCAGTTGAGCTTCAGCGTTGTCCAGGTTGGCAGTCACTGAACTGCTGTTTACGTGTTCTATGAACTCGTTTACCTGGAAAAAGATTCATGATTTATTTGGAATGGTTTAGGAAAAAAAACCGATGATAAAACTCGGTCCCGGACCCGGTCCAAGACACCCAGCTGGTGCATTATTAGCTACAGCTTACGAACATTTTTTAAAACTAGCTTTCTCACGACACTTCAGTCCCTAACTACCGACTAACGACACGGTTGGCGCAGTGGTTGAGCGATCGGCTGCTGCGCTGCGTGTCGCGGGTTCGATTCCCGCACAAACAAATATTTGTATGGCCTACAGATAGTTGTTCCGGGTCTGGCTGTTTGTGTATGTGAGTTTGTATGTTTGTAAACGCACCCACGATACAGGAGAAATTCCTAGTGTGGGGCAACGTTTAAAAAAAAAAAAAAAAAAAAAAAAAAAAAAAAAAAAAAAAAAAAAAAAACTAGTCTCACAGAAACATTGCATTTTTCAGGGATAAAAGCGTAGCTTTCTTATTAACAGTAAAAGTATTTTGGTAATCGAATAGTAACAGATATTACAAACAAACTTATCGCTGCAAAAGTAACCTCTTCTGTTTAGATTGCAATGCACAAACTATACTTTCTTTTATTTATAGTCTACCTCTAGTTTAGTTGCTAAAATCAATGCATTTGACATAGGTACCACCTTAGAAAATATCTATGGGTAGGTCCGACTGACCATTACAAAGATTGGGCAACAAACTAAACATCCCTCTTTACGAGCTTTCAAAATGGAAGAAAAGCATTAAGGATTTCCTTAGACACTTCACAATATTGCGACGTGTGAATGTGAATAGATCAATTACACTGTACCTGGTTCGTAAGGGACAAGTGATGTTTATAGCTGTATGTCGCTTCGCAAGCTTGCTCCTCCACTGAACAAGGGTTTGCTAATCTCCGTGAATCCGTGCTTATGAACGGCATTAGGGGTTTCTCAGCAAAGCTTCCGAAACCGAGCCTGGAAATAGTCCATGATAATAGGGTATTTTCCTAGATAGAAAAATAATTGGATCCGTCAGTTGGATTTTCAAAAATTATTAGACACAGATTGTTTGCCTTTTCAAATCAATATAATAATTGTCAAAGTAATCCCACAAAAAAAACGCAATTCTTGGTAGCAAGCAAAAGTGCGCAGTGCTTTGACGATTTTAGATACTAAGTTATAAAAACTTCATTCTTTGCAAGGAAGGCCATGCCATCCGTGCTGCTTGACCAGTTTGAATCAGAATCAGAAGAAATCAGTAAGTAGGGTGTGTGTTAATTGATTCTGAATCTTTGAGTATATACCTAATCACAAAGTCTTACCTAAAATTATCAGTAAGATTCTTCAGCAAAGCAGGCAGATCATCCCTCAGAGACACTAGCGTTTCCTTGTCGTCCTTCATAGACCAAGTGAGATCCATCAAATAATATAAATCTAGGGGGTAATTTTTGGCAGGTCTATAAGAAAACTGTATCTTCTGTGTCTCCCCTGAAAAAGTATGCTTATTAGGAAAAATAATGAAATATGTAGTCCAAGAAAGTGTCTTGGATTTGTCTATTAAATCGATGACTATTTGTCTCTATGTCCCTTGTTAAGGTGACTGCCACTTAGTGTTAACGTGGTCACTTGGATAAATCGTGGATCCTTGCAATGTACCACAGCAAACCCTGATCTTATTTTTTTTTAAGTATTAATTCATTTTTATTAGGATCATAACAGGTGACTTTAAACTTACGTGGCTTCAAAGAGAGGTGTATCCTCTGTGGTTGTATTTGTACAACATTTTCCTGACTGTTGGGTGACATGTCCTGGAGTGAACTGTTCTCAACCACCTCCCATACTGGCTTCTCAGGGCGCTGGATTAAAGCTTGGCTGCAGCCAGTGTTCACAAGACTAGAAAAAATAACATACAGTGAGCATTTTCAACTCTTGACTTACGTAAGTCTGGAATCATCATCAAGAAATGTGAAAGTGGTCAAAGGTTTATAAGTACTCCAAATACAGACCGTCAGCATCACATGCTGACACGCTTGAGCCGATGCGCTTGTTTTATCCGCATCTTTTAATATTGTACGAGTGGTTGGCAACAATGTATGATGCTATGAAACGATAGGGATACCGAAATGTAGGGTTTGTAGAGCTGAGCTGCGGAATTTGTTCGAAAGAGTCACCGCGGCCCTGGAACGCAAAGGGCAATAGGAGGAACATGGATGGGTCAGTAAGAGTCTGACACTCCTTTCCGCCCCACCCAGAGCGGAAGGAGTCATTTGATGATTTCACATACTTAAAAAAAAATGGTTTTTAGAGCTAGTCCTTCTATAATTATGAATCTTGGCTCGACTAGAGATCTGATATCTTTTATCAGCGAAAGAGCTATGAGCTTGTGAGTCTTGGTAATCAATGTACGAGAAATGTTTTTGGATGGGTGGGATCAATCAATATATGTAAATA
Source organism: Melanchra persicariae (assembly GCA_947386135.1). Lineage (NCBI taxonomy): Eukaryota > Metazoa > Arthropoda > Insecta > Lepidoptera > Noctuidae > Melanchra > Melanchra persicariae. The sequence goes on along the minus strand of OX376664.1, from coordinate 7,324,526 downwards.
ATATGTATTTTGTTAGCAAATAGGTGAAGGCTATCCTGTTGACCTCATCATAGTAATGAACCGTACTCACGGGATATGTGTGACCTATTTTTTCAACTGGACTAAGTTACAAGTACGACGCAGCGTGAAGTTGATGGGAACTTATCTATTCCGAGCTTAAGTTATGTAAGTTATTGAACCAATTTCCTGATCTTTATCAATATAATAGAATAAAATTAAAGTTAACGGTAAATTTGATATAAAAATAACCAATTTCCGTGAAACAACGGAACTAGTTAACACTTCCAAGTTATAAACTATCTAAACAAACAAATTAAATCTTC